>CM045558.1:23590163-25020867 GCA_024721245.1 Mitragyna speciosa
TAAAACTTTGAACCCTTAAACATAAAATTTTATATTCTTTGTGTTGGGGCTTAATTGATTTTCTTTGGATCATGTTAATTATGTATCGACATACAAATTTATGTATTTTGATTATTTGATATATGGAGTTTAAGTCAATTAAAATGAATAGTGATTTTAAAAAAATATATTAGTGTATATAATTATCATAAAAGCATTCGTACCACGCGCAATGCACGTGTCTTCATACTAGTTTTTCAAAAATACACAAGCACATAGATACTGTGATATTAAGGCCCTTAGGGACCTTTATGAAAATTAAACCTTCTTGGGCCATTGTGTGCTTTGAAGAAGTAGTGGTCCTTAGTTGCAATTTTTGAAACTTCAAATTTTGCCCTAAAGACTGAAATCCCTTCTTCATTTTCCTCATTCTTCCTCTTCTATTTGAAAGAATTTCTCTAAATTCTTCCCACTTTCTCCAACCCATTTGAAGGAGGAATTGAAGGGATTTCATCCCCAAAGGAAGCTAGTAGAAGCCAATTTGAAGCTTTCTCCTCCCAAATCCCCCTCGAAGGTAACTCTTCTTCCTACTTTTTAGTTCTTTCACACTTTGATTATTTTGCTTGGAAATTCGAAAATCATGGCTTTGTTGATGCTATTCGACTATGTTGTTCTTGGAATAGATGATTTGTAGTAGTAGTGCTTGTGAGTTATGATGAATGTGTGAAGTAGGTGAGTTAGAGATTTGTAGAATTGGGTATGAGATTTTGGTAGATCTTGTGTGATTTTGAGAATGATCCATGAATATGTTACTTAAGATGTTAAGATAGTGTTTCCTTACCATATTGTGCCTTATTTGAAGCTATTTTGGTGTTAGATTATGTTGGGTTGAGTTGAGAGGTCGGATTTTGGATTTTGAGCAATTGCAGGTCGTCTTGCTGGGTTCATCCGCGGTGCCATCCGTGCCGCGAATGAGACCGCGGCTCGTTGCAGCAGCCTCTCTGGGCTCATCCGCGGTGCCACCCGCGCCGCGGATGAGACCTCGAATGAGGGGCCGCTGGCTCTGACCTGAGCCGAGACCTCAGCCGCGCCGCGGCTGGAGTCGCGACTGGGTACTGTAGCTGAGCCGCGGCGTGAGCCGCGCCACGACTGACGCCGCGAGTCAGTACAGTTTTTGCCTCTTTTCCTCTTTTTGCGTGTTAAGCTAGGCTTAGGCCTCTTTTATGGTTTCTTAATAGAATCAGTATGTGATACAAGTCTTATTTGTGTTTATAGGTGACGACGGCGTTTACCCTTATTCTGACTAGTTGAATTAGTCTTGGAGTGAGGTAAGTAGCAATTGATTCTCTTGCCTTGCAAATGTTTTAATGATGAGAAATGAATGGGATGATATTTTCCTTATATAAATGGGCTTACGTTTGGTTACTTTGGTTTTCTATGAAATAAATTATGTGGTCTATGAATCTATTGAATGAATACTTGATTGAGCTCTTGTATGTGAAATGGTTATATGACGGGACTAGTTTCCCTAAATTGGTAATGGTAGCAAATTATCTTGAACCGTACTAACTGGGTTATAGTTAGTCTTGAACTGCACCAACCGGGTGATAGTTGGTTTTGAACCGCGTTAACCGGGTTATAGTTAACAATTGGAATTCCAGGGTCATGTGTCCACTAACTACTTGAGCTCTCTTTTCTTTGAATTGCTTTATGCAATGTTTGAATGTGTATGGTTTTGACTTGACCACATGTTATGATGTTTATGACTTTGATTTTGATTTGGAAATGTACCTATGTATGAATAGCAAACTTAAGCCCCAAAGAGAACCTCTACTACTTACTGGGTGATTATATCACTCACTCTTTTGTTTAACCCCGCAGGTGATGAATTTGTTGAAGGTGATTGGACAGATTTTTGGGCCTCATAGTCTTAGTTAGGGTAGGACATGTATGAGGTTATTTTGATAGCATTAATGTATAGCCATATTTTGTATAAATTAGGTTATACATACTTTCCCATCTATTTTTGTTATTGGGGAAGAGAATTGTAATGAATGTTGTATATCTTTTGGAGATGAATGAAATGGGATTCTTTTGGGCATCTTGAATATTTTGGAGCCTTATGTTATGTTTAGACTGATTATTGTTTGGATTTAGCCTTGTGTCCTAGCTTAGCCTAGGGCATGGCGGGTGCCACGTCTCGGGCACGGAGCGTGACAGATACTAGCTGCCAAAGTTTGAAAACAACACTAATAGATCCCAGAAAGCCTATCCTATAACTCAATGTAATTATTATCAATCCAGTTGATATTTTTTTTTTTAATGCAAGTGCTATGTTTGGAATAGATTACTATTCGTAATACCAAGGACCACTAGGGACATTTCTATAATTTGGTGTGATTTGAGATACCAAAGTAAATTTGAAAGCTCATAAGGGACTCAAGTGTAATTTCTACATTTTGTTTCTTTTGCCCAAAATGCTTAGGGCTTTCTTCTTCCTCTTTCATTTTTCCTCTTCTTCTCCTCTTTTGGAAACTCTTCTCTTCTCTCTCTAAATCTCTTTTCATTTTCTCCTAAAGAACAGAAGTGGACAACCTCATTTTCAAGGGAAAGCAAGTAGAGACCTCCCTTGAAACTTCACCCAAGGTATTTTCCCTCCAAGTCTAGCTTTTCTTTCCCTTGGTTTGGCTTATATGAAAAATTGGTAGAATGGATGGTTTGATTAGGAAGTTTTTAGAGTTATTTATGCTTATACGGATATATGCAACTAGTATTGAGAGGGTGTGTGTATGTGTAAGACTTATGGTTGATTGTGGGGATGGTGGGTGACGTAACTTTGAAGATTTTGTTGTGAGTATGACTTGTGTTTTGGGTAAATGAGTGTTGAGCTCGATATACCTTTGCTATTGCTGATTGTGTCATTTTGGAGTTGGTTTTGAAATTGGGTTGGGATGGATTGAAACTTGGGTGTCGGAAAGGGTGAAATTTGCAATTTTTCGTAGTGAGACGTAGATGGAAGTGGTTGAGATGCAGCCAGGGCTCACCTGGCTCGCACCCTCGGCAAGTCTCTGATGAACGAGCCGTGGGTGAGTCAAGTGAGCCGTAACCACGGCTCAAGGGTTGGAGCCTGCAGCTAGTCAGCTGATGACTGAGCTGCGGATAGGGCTGAATCCAGCTGCGGTCGTGGCTGGCAAGGCTGAGGCCCACAACTCAGGCCTCCACTGTGAGATGCGGATGGTTTAGTTTGGATCCGACGGGCACGGATCAGAAGGGTCCCACCTGCAGATCACCTCAGTTTTTGACCTTTTTGCTTCGTTCTGCGTTCTAAGTCCAGGTTTAAGTTTCAATTATGATTTCTTGGTAGAGTTAATGTATAATTGGATGTTAAATTGTATGTTTTAGGTGAAAGAACGTGATCAACCCTTCGCAGAGTATTGAGTTCACTCCGACTGAGGTAAGTGGGACTTGTATTCCTTGGATTTTGGAAAATGGTATTGCCAAAGTACAATCGTTTTGAAAACTATATTTGCTATCTTAAATGGCTTGATTGTGATTATGTTCTCATTTGTTATGATTTGACAATATAAGATATAAATGAATTATTTGAACAATGAAACGAATGTATGTATGATGTTATATGTTGACTGAACTGACCGGGTGATAGTCAGTAGACCGAACTGCCGGGTGAAAGTCAATATGATCGAACTGACTAGGTTTAAAGTCAGTCTGATCGAACTGACAGGTAAAAAGTTAGTATGACCAGGCAACTGGGTTACAGTGAATGACTGGATATCTAGAGCTTTGTTTGAACGCAATGATGCCTTGTACGAATGCAATGATTGCTCTGTTTGAAGGTGTTTCATTGGTTTTGATATGTGACTATTCGAATTGTGATTGAATGAGAATTTGTCTTGTCTATATTATACGAGTGAACTTTCAACTGTGTATTTTAAACGTAAGTATATGTACAACACTCTCAAGACGCAAGACGATACTTTTGCCACTTACTAAATGATTTTGTCACTCACTCCTTTCATTTTGAGATGCAATGACAGGTGAATTGTATTAGAGAAGGGGCGAATTAGCACTTGGAAGAAACAAGGTGATTAGACTATAGTATGCTAGTGAGGTTTTTGGGTAGGTATGTTATTTGACTATGTTTTGTACTATGATATGTTAGATTAAGACTCTAGTGATTGTAATAGGCATCTAGAATTATGTATCCTGAAGTATTAAATACTATTGGCATTGGTTGACAATGTACTTGCACCTAGTGTTACTACTTGACTTGGGATATTGTTAATGGCTTTGTATGTGTAATATTTGGGATGTTCATGTTAAATGGTTTGACCTCATGAGTCTTGTGACTCAGCTTAGCCTGGTCACGACGGTGCCACGTTTCGGGGCACAGGGTGTGACAATATTGATTTTTCTTAAACACTTCTTCAATTACCTATCTATTCTTTAAACTTTTTCTTATTTATATGCATTACATCACAAAAATGATATCATAGTTTTTTTATATTATGTTTGAATAATCCCATATTCAAACGTATCAGTATATGGCACAGATTATGTAAATGGTTATGTATACTGGAATTGATAAGATCTTACTGATGTTTTACATCTTTAAGAAATGGAAAATGTTGGTCAAATAAGCCCAAAATTGATGCAAGAATTCTCTGTTAATGGGACCCCAAGACCGGGCCTAATCTTAATATTTAACTTTGGTTTGAAGAATGCATGTTTGGTGCTTAACTTTCATTAACATTTGACAATTCACGTCAACAACTCCATCCAAGTCCCCTCTGTGATCACTCTTCCACCTTCAAGACTTCAACTTCTCACCTTATAAATAAACTCCCACATTTGTCTTTCCTTTGTCCCAGTGTCCACAAACGAACTCTTTTGTTCTCATCTTTCTTTCTTTTTGTGCTTCACTCCTCCAGCTTTGATTGCTCCCTTTTGGGCTTTTCAAATATATATAAATACCATTATACTTCTGCAGCAATATCAACATGGCTGCTGCTTTCAATAAGTTTGTGTTTATGATGCTTATGGGTCTTGTTGACTATAAGCTTCAACAAGGTAGCTTCAGATCCAGACATGCTTCAAGATGTTTGTGTTGCTGATCTCACTGGTACTACATGTTCAATTTTTTCACTTTTTTCTTTTATTGTTAATGCTCTTCTTCTTGTTTTTTAAGTACCAATTTTCTTTGTTTAATCTTAGTTAATGATATTGTCTTGAATTATTGATCCATTACAAGTAATTCAGGAAATCTTGGGAGTTGTTGGTTGGTCTTTGTTTACTCGTCTTTTTCTTGCTCATTTGATATTGACTGCTCTTTCTATTCTTTATGTCTTCATGCCACTAATTACCTTCTTTGACATCAACACACTAACTAGGGGATAGTTACTGAAACGTAGTGTGCACGGGCATTCTTAGCAGCAAGCTTGTGCCCAACAACTTTCGAACTTACTCAACGTACTTGCAAGAAATATTGATGCCGATTGCATTATTTGGGATTGGATTTAATGTCAGCCATACATAAATCCTGTGTCAGAAGTTAAACACAGTGATGATTTAGTATTATTTAGTCTCATTGCACATGATAAGACCAAAGATTATGGAACATTAGGATTTAGGATATGATTGCATTTATTTCAGTAATTATTAGGATACATGCGGTCATACTAGTGGACGAAAAAACCCCTGCTGATTTTCATTTGCTTTGCTGTTTACAGAATGAATTACCCCTTGAACAAATGTACAAAAAAACCTCTTGCTTGGTTATCTTCAAAGCAGGATTCAATCTTCTTAGTCACCTTGTTACCATAACGCAATATAAAATTTACTAGTTTCTTGACAAAACTTACTATTTCATAACCAAACTTGCTAACTTTTTATTTTTTATTTTTTTTAACAAAACTTACCATTGAGTTGGACAGTCAAATGGCACTAAATATTTTCCCTGCTTTATGCATTGTTCTAAGATTTAATTTTGTTGCTGTTTATCCATCAAATAGGTAAACCAAAGGTGAATGGATTTATTTGCAAGGAAAATGAGACAGCCAATGACTTCTTCACTACCGTCCTTGGCACCCCAGGAGCCACCAACAACACAATGGGTTCAGCTGTCACTTTAGCCAATGTGATGAAAATCCCTGGCCTCAACACCCTAGGTGTGTCCCTTGCCAGGATTGACTATGCCCCTGGTGGCCTCAATCCACCCCACACCCACCCCCGTGCCACCGAGGTAATATTCGTGCTGGAAGGTGAACTAGATGTTGGTTTTATTACCACAGCCAATGTCCTCATTTCCAAGTCCATCAAGAAAGGTGAAGTTTTTGTGTTCCCTAGAGGCCTAGTCCATTTCCAGAAGAACAATGGCAAGGTGCCAGCAGCAGTTATTTCAGCCTTCAACAGCCAATTCCCTGGAACTCAATCCATTGCAGTCACATTGTTTACATCTACTCCACCTGTTTCGGATGATGTGTTGACCAAGGCATTCCAGATTGGTAGCAAAGAAGTTGAGAAAATCAAGTCAAAGCTGGCACCCAAGAAGTAGATTCTACGCTTAATTTGATAAGTAAGACATCATATTAATGTTGTTCTTTGATAAAGAACCCTGGGTTCAAAGAGCATTGGTCAGTTGACACAATTGAATATCATTTTGCTTGGTATCCAAAAGTTAATGTTGTAAGTAAATGTATTTGAATTTTGTCTCTGCTTAAGTACAATAAAATGTGATTGTTCCACAAAAATATTATGTCCTTCCATCATCAACTTGCTTTTCTTCGTGATTGCTTAATCAAATATATCAGACTATTTAGAGTGCGCATTTGCTTAGATTTGTATGTCAAACTACGGATCTAAAGGGCCAAATTCTTTGTTTTTGCGTCTATACGTGAAGAAGACCGGTCAAGTCCCAACTCAATTTCTTGAATTAAAATAACAAAATTGGAACACAAGTGTTTTCAGAATTAATTCCCTAACATTACCCAGTTAAGAATGAAAATGCAGCCAAGACAACTTTGCTTGCCCCCAACAGCAATTTTAGCCAGTTTTATATGACGAAAATCAACAATGCTCAAAAGAATGGTATATATAGCAGCTTTGAAGTCACTCTTCTATAATAGAAGCAGCTTAACCAAATGACTAAGTTACCAAATTTGGTTATGATAACTAGAATAGATTATACTTGATGTATCTAATGCATTCATGAAATGCAAAGTAAATAATTAAATGATTCTGGGGTGCTATTGACTAAAAGGTAGGGCAGTTGGTGAATCTTGAAGGCTTCGGCTACCTAATTGTTTGGTTGGAAGTTGAGATTAAGTTTGCGGCCTTCCCTTCTCGTACTGGGTAGAGTGGGATACAATTCTTGATTTTGCTTAGTTACTACACAAAATTGGCAATACTATCAAGAGTCACATTATGGCACAATTAATCTCTTGGTTTAGATGTGCACACCAATCAATCCTCACACGCTCATTAGTTGGAAATCTTAAGGAGTAAGTGAACCACCTAGTCTTGATTTTTCCAGGCTTGTTTGGTGGGGATTCAAAAAACTAAATCCTGATTCCTAAACAGTTTAGAGAAGATAGTGAACCACTGGTTAAGAAAATTAGAGTGAGCGATAAAGGAGGTCATCATCATCAACTGGATCATTATTTGCTTGTTGACAACACATATCTTGATTTATTAGCAATTGAATATCTGCTACAAATATTTTAATGCATTAAGCACATATGCAATTTGGTCCCGAGTTATCATGCGACATTAAACTTTATGGGATCGGTTTGTTCCATACCGTTTAATGCATAACATTAGTTGTCATCTGAGTGATTCCTATGCTTTCACGTCGTCTTTTGCACCCCATTTTATTTGCTATAATATCATCATAGAAAGTATTCAGTGGAGCATGGGCCTACGCATTCTTTTAGCAGAGCTGTCATTGGGATAAAAATTTCTCACAAGCTTTCTACTGACTATGATATAATCTATTGTATCCCTTCAAAAAAATGCTTCGAAAAGGCAGACCAACTGATAAAATAATAACGTATTGCCAATATGCAGATCGAAGTTCCCATATCACTTTCATACTCAATGAACTTTTACCTCGTCGAGCATAAAATATCTGGTTTCTCAAGTGGTAAAATAATCCTTTTCCAGCATGCCACATTAACTATAGGCCTGCTCAAATTCCATTTCAATCGCACTAGTCTGACCACGACCAGTGTAACGGTTATATGTATATCTGAATCCAGAGCCCAAAACCTTCCCAACGATGCCCACCCCCCCCCCCCCCCCCCAATCCCACCAAAAACCCACCACCACCACCACAAAAAAAAAAAAAAAAAAAAAAACACACAGAACACCAAAACAACAACCCGAAAAGAAAAAAAAAAAAAAAAAGCTACCCAACACGCAAGAAAGGGCTATTAAAGTAAAAAAGCCATGCATGGGAGATAAGGCAAATCAAATTCTTGGACTAGTTGGGAAATGTGCTGCACATGAGGTAGGAGAAAGGAGCAAAAGAACGAGGAACAAAAAGGCAGTTATAGATCTGCAAAACATATTCATTGAATTATGTTACCTTGAATGCCTTCAATAACGTTGCAAAAATGATACAACAATTATCTTTAGTTGCAACATCTAGAACAGATGTTAAAAAAAAAAAAAACAGAATGACCAGTACATTTTGTGTAAAAGTGACAAATTTGTTTACAACCAGCAATCCTATTACTGGGCAGAATAGATGGCATTCCAAATGCCAATGCAGAATAACCTGTTTTTCAAAATTTTTTACTCCTAAACTTCATCACCATGGTTTGCTTGCCATCTGGGATGGCAAACAGTACTATAGGTTTCCTTTTCTCTCCAGCTGCAGTATGTCGCCACGCTTCAAGTTCCTCATGTTGGAATCACCAAGAGCAGCAGCCTCCATCTTTGTACACGGATTAACTACATCCATGAAATTCTCATCCTCCTCAAGCTGCAATTGAAATATATGAAAGTTCAATCACCCCCAATTGACAAAGATGCGTTTTAACAACAATTGCTTCAATGAGTAATGCAGAATTACCTTCTTTTTAGTGATCAAATGATCAAAATCCACCAGAGAGAGTGTAACAAGCTCATTAGTATCTGGCAACCACGTGAGCTTCAACTTTGTTGTCTTGACAGATCCTTCAAGATGCAAAACACCAATTAGTTGCATTACATAACCCTCTTGATCCTTCTCAAGTTCCTTTATTACTGCATTGCCCCAATCCATTAAAGTCACTTCCTCATTAGCTGTTATTACTCGTGCATCATCCTGGTCTATCCATATTCTCTTTGTGTAAGTAGTTGCCTTCTCCCCTGCACCTTCATACTTCTTATGCTTCGGTATGATTCGGACAAATGGATCCTTGGGGCCATCAGTTAAAGTCAACAAGACCCATCGTTGCTCTATAACAGCTGTATGTCTGGGACAGACCGGATCAATAATTTTCTTATTAATGGCCCAAAGTTTGTCCCACTCCATGAGATTGAGATTTTTGGATGCCCCCTAACATGATGTCCAAGAACAGATTACAAGTCTGATAGATCAAGAAATTCCCCTCACGTACCCAAACCAACCCCCCCCCCCCCCACCTCTTTCCTTTCTTCTCCTCCTTTTCTCTTCTTTTTTGCAGCGCAAAAAGAGACGGAAATGAAGAACTGAAGCAAGCAAGAAGGGAAGTAAAGAATGCACAACACCCAAAAATAGGAACATAAAAAAGTAACTAAAAAGAAATGAGAAGGTGCATTTCATCAACAGCCTCATTCCATCAAGCTGGAACTGAAAGAAATGGACAGCACTTACTTTCACTGTGATCTTAAAAGAACCTTACCTGCTCCAGCATGAACTGTATCAATGCCTCAATCTTCAGCCCCCTTCGTACTATTCCTTGGACAGTAGGGAGACGAGGATCATCCCAGCCATCAACCTTTCCATTTTGCACAAACCATAGTAGTTTACGCTTGCTAAGAAGTGTATAGACCATATTTACCCTGCTGAATTCATATATATGAACCTTTTGGAACCCCATATCCTTCTGAATCCAGTGGTATTGATCATTCCGGTCATGGTACTCGCTAGATCGAAGTGCATGTGTAATACCATTCCACAGCATCAACGAATGGACATGCAAAATCATATGTAGGGTAGACTTTGTATAAAGCACCGATCCTGTGGTGTGGAGTCAAATTGCAACGGTAATACACTAGGATCACGAAGGGACTTTGTTTGGATCCTGCATCTTTAACTTGCCTCTGAGGCAACACATCAAACCCCTTTCAGATCCAGCAATCATTTCCTTCCATAAGCTCAAATTCTCCTCCACACTATTGTTCCTACACTTGGATTCTATCCCATCCATCCGTTCTTGCTGCATTTTTTCTCGAGGTGTATCATCAACATAGGCTTTACCCTCACGAATCATCTTCTCAGCCATTTCTATCATCTTGGGAAAGTAATCTGACATGTAAGTTACAGCCTCGTATCTAATTCCCAAAGTTTCAACATCCTTCAGAAAATTATCCACAAATTCATTGCTCTACTTATCAGGATTCGTGTCATCAAAGCGCACGATCAGCTTACCTTCATATCTCTCAGCAAAGTACTTGTTTAACAATGCTGCTTTTGAATGACCAATATGTAGATAACCACTAGGTTCAGGAGCAAATCGTACCATGAACTTTTCCTACCTGTGCACCTGGAAGATGCACCTCAAATGCAGGCCGGTTCCCTCCCACTCCATTCTCAGTTACAGCACCATTCATACTACAGGAATGCAAAGCAGAAACTTGTTGATCTTGGAGTTTAGAAACTGCTTGTGTTACTAAACCTTTTTTCCCAATATACATTGCAGTCACTTCATTCAAAGCTGCATCACATTCAGCATGAATTTAGTTGAACCACCGTACTAGATTTTGGTACTTCTTAGAATTGCATAGACTTTACCATCTTTGCCTGTTCCTACAAATAAAGTAGTTTTGAGAACCTAACCTGGTATGGTAGTATAGTGAGCCTTCATTTAGGATAAAATTAAAACAGCAAGCAACAAAATGACAGTAGAAAATGAAAATTAGTGTTCAAACATGAAAATCAACATTATCAGAAACAGATCACCCTTAATTACCCTCTTCCCAAACCAACTAAAAGGACAAATAACTAATACATAGAAAAATAGTTATAGTGTCTCAAAACTATATTAACATTTAGTTTTTACACAATATTCTCCTGATTCACACTTCAGCATCAGAAACATATTTGACCAACTGAAGTTCACCACGTCTCAGTTCTCTGGTGCCCCATTATTTGCATATTGTTTTTAATTACATGTAATGTTTAATTTCAATAACATAATATTTCAAAATATACACATTGATGCAAGAAAGGAGCAGTCCTTTGTTATACACATGCTCAATGAGAATACTAAAAGAAAGTCTCATCCATAATTTCTACAATGACAACCTAATACATCGAATGAGTCCCCAAAAACTTTTTTAGAAAAGCAAGATGAGATTCAACCTGGAAAAGACTGAAAGAATCTATGTAAGGCCAATCTTTCTGCTTAACAAAAACTGAAGAGAGTCTAACAAAATGCAACTTAGCCAACCCATTGAACAAATGAAACAAATCATTCATTATTGTATATACTAAAGAACAACAGATCTCTTACTGCTCATTTGAAGTAGAGAATAAGCTAGTATAGCTAGGAAATAAATTTAAGTAGCATCAGCAAATAACCAAAGCTTATGGGCACTGCCGTCACTTATGCAAAGTTCAAACATGGAACTCGACTGACATCAAATAACATTTAAGTTGATATTTTATTGGCATTGAGGTCTTTATGTTGCAGATATCTTAAACATAACACCTATCTTGTTTAGAAATTTCAATGCTCCCTGCTAACTCAGAATTAACCAATCAGTATCTGTCCAAATAAAGGACTCTGAGAGAGAATGAGAAAAAGAGAGGAAAAACATAATCAACTGACTAAGCTCATTACACTAATTATGAAATCAAGATCCTTACCTATACGGGATAGAGAAAATTAGGTTGGGCCAAACAGATAACAAGACAGACAGAATATTTTACACGCAAGAGCTGACCAGATTGCTGTATCTGCTATTGACAGACTATGACGGGCTAAAAAAGTATGTTGAAGTAGATATCCATCCGCATAGCTACAAGCTCCCTCAAACTCAGAGACAGAAGCAAAAACAGGGGCATAGTCAAGCCACTCATCAATCTACAAAACAATCAAAGAAAGAAAATTACACAACAACAAAGTAAAGTGGGGTTCTAGATCCCCAACTACTTTGTTAGAAACATCATTTACCACATTAGAACCAACTCTGTATTAACGCAATAGTCAATAAGTAAATCTACCACAAATGTACTTAGCGTACATTCCAAAATCCAAATGTACCTTTTTTAATATAAAAATCCACACTCAATTTTTCATCTTTCCCTCTTCTTTTTGGTGAATATACACGTTCGTAGCACATTAGCCATTATTGGTTCGACTTTCCCAATGCCAATTAACTGTACGTTACTAAAGTGATAACGACTAGTGCCGCACGGCGAACAAAAAACTTGCAATTCAATAGTTTTAAGTTGAAGATAAGCAATAAAAAGGCACCTGGGTGGATTCAAATGCATCCCTATTGTAGAAATTCGGAATCTTTGCTATCCGACCAATGTGTCGCAGAAGCACATACAGCCCCCGCAGTTTTCCGCTGCATTAAAAAAAAAATTATAATAATTATATTTCAGTTACTAAGAAACTAAATCATCATCGTCATCATCATATTCCCCTAGGAAAGGAGGATTTGCTTCGTTAATTAATACTACTATAGGTACTTGACATTTCCGCAATGTATTTATATTTATTTTCCTACAAGCACAAGACCATTCTTGAAAATCGAAAATTGCCCAACCAAAATCAAATTTACAGCCAGGTAAAAATTGAAAAATAAAAATAAATAAATAGTTATTAAAAAAATACGCATTATAATATTAAGAGAGAAATTACCCATCGGTGAAGTGCAGGATAGGGGTTGAGCTAGAAGGAAGGGATGGATCAGTTGGTAGAGAGAGTCCGGCGTGCGGCGGAGCATCCGCCGGAAATCATAGCTTATTCATTTCCATTGGCGCCTAATTTAGTTGGATTGGGGTTTAGGGTTTTATAGTAGCGCGAGAATCAACGGGCCCACACCAAAAACCGGGGGTAAGTGACGCTTAAGCTTCCGGTTTTCTCGAATCCAAATTGATGATGAGTAATTTATTTGTTCTTTCTTTTTCCTTATTATTTGGGCCAGGCTGAGTGCTGGTGCTAGGCCTTGGACTTCTTTTTCTTTTTCTTTTTTTTATCAAACCAATATAATACATTTGGAGAAAGATAATAATGTTGGTGTAATTCGAATTCTCGATCTCTTGGGCAAAATCCACCCTCTATTCATTTCCTTGGCCTCCTTCATATGTTTGATATCCAAAAAGTCACATCTAGGAAAAATCTATAATATCCAAAGAATTTTTGTCTTTGCAAATTATAATCCCTGATGCTCTTCTATATTCTTTTTAAAGAATTTTTGTCCTTGGAAACTATAATCTATGATGGTCTTATATATATTCTTGTTAACACCTTCAGTTATCAGTTTCTACTGAAAACCTGAAGGACAAAGTAATCTATTGATTGATTAGATGCTTTTGGGCCAGTTTTTCATTCATTCATCGGTCGGTTTGGATTGTTAGATATAATATGACTGAAGTTATAATCCTCACATGCTGCAGGCAAAGTTCGATTATCATCTCACATCAGCTCTGAATTCGACATTATACGTAGTCAGCATAACATACGAAACATTGTACAACTTTCGTAGTAATCACAAAGACCACGTTACATTTGATCAGACTTTTATCAAAATGACCTGATTTTAAGTGGAGCACAAATTTAACTTTTAGCAATGGGCTAGAAGAAGATAGTAACCAAGAGGTTGGTGGAACCATGCTAGTATTTTACAAACTGGAAAATTAAGAGATACACTTTCAGCTAGAATCAGCAATTTTAAGTGTTATACTGCTTAAATATTGCTGCAAGTATCCCTTTAAAAAATGGTCGATTTCCCTATCACCCAAGTAGCAAAAATGCAGGTGCATCATATTTGTAGATATACACCAAGAATAAGAATAATAACTAGAAGGGAACAAAAGAAACTAGTCTCTGAAAGAACAGCTGACAAAATTAATAAATCCCTATCGCTTAAAATACGCAAGAAAAAGTTCATCCCATTTCATGATTTAAGCAAAGAGTTGCTTTGCCTTGCTTTAGGATATTCTGGTGCTCCCACACTCCCACTAAACACAGCATTCCCTTTCAAATAAATACCCAATTGGCAAGTAGTGCAAACTGCTAACATGAACCATTATAACAGGCGAACAACTCAAAACTAGTACGGAAACAGCTTCTCTTGTCAACCCAAAAAGAGTAAAAAGTTTTAGTCTTGTTTACCTCAAAATAAAATATAGCAGTATTATCTATTTTTTCTTCTCTTATTCCAGTCACAAACTTTCTAAGAGCATATTATTGACCAGAAACATGTTCCCGGCAACTGACTCTGTTTAAACATAATCAAGATGAATCCTCTTGTTCAAAACATCTTGATTGCTTCTATCATCAGGCTGTGGAAAAACTCAAATTAAGCATAGTACATTGTGTCTTCTTATCAGTCTTAGAATGCACATTGACTTGGTAATTTAAAACTGAATTTTGTCTTACTCGGCATGATCCAATAATGTCCATCTGCTGCTGCGACCAGATCTAATCTCCCTGTGCCAGAATTACCACTAAGGATGGCCTTTGATGAATTGGAAAATGCACTGTCAAGGAAGTTGTAGGCCGGCCCTTGTCATTATCAAAACTTATAGTGAAATGCAAATTCGCCTTGGTAATTGTGTTTATTACCATTGAACTTTTTCTTGTTTCTGTCTTGTTATACAACAGCTGAGTTAGATACTACCAAGTTTTGGATCTAAGTGAAGGAGATTCATAAGACTTCTATAGATAGCCAGAATAGACACAAGTTAACATAGCAGCAAATTCCAAGCTTAGAGAGGCTACAGATGCGAAGACAAGAAACAATGGTTTTGCGTATTGAGTTATGGAATCAAAATGAGGGGTACAAATATCAAATAACAAACAGGACAAAATCCAGAACCTCGTAGGAAACTCATCTTTTCTTTTATACCTGAACAAATTATGAAGCTACACTAGTGTGGCAAAAGCTTTTGCAAAGAATTTCTTAATAACATCATTGGACACCAGAAATCCAAATTGCGAAAACCCAACAGTCCAACTTTAATGGTAGTTAAAAAAAATAGCCTGTCCATTCTCCTTCAAGAACTTAGGCATTGGAAATGCAAGGAAATTTCCTCATATATTTGCACAAGTGAAAGATACCAGAGGCACAATATTCTAGCTTGAGAAAACTACTGAAGAACAATATTTACAAGGACTCAGTTGAAAGCATGAGAACTGAAGAAACTACTAGAAAAATATCAAGCTAATAGAAGTGAACTTCAACAAAATACAAAGTAAAACAAGAATCACATCCAATGATTTCTCCATCACAATAGATAGATCAAAGAAATCAGCATCGAGCAAAATACAAGGAAAATTAAAGTCTCAAGAGTGATTTCACAAACTAAAAGATAAAAAATGCATACATCTGGTCCCCGAATTGAGGATAAAAAAACAGTTTCAGTCAAGGCTGATAGTTTTCTGTTGATTTCAATATCACTGCTTCTAGGTCCAAAGAAGGGTGTGCCTAACAGATCAAAGATTGCATTTTACGAGAGTCACAGGCATTGTGCATATATGCTATCACAAACTCCAAGAAACTTTAGACAATGTAAGACGTCTTGCTGATGCATCAATAGATGTTTTATCACTAGGTGTTATTTAGGGCTTGTTCTTCATTGCTTCAGAATTTTAAAGCAACGATTCTTGAAAAAGTTGTTAAAATAGTTCCAGGCTGTGTTGCAAAAGTATAGAAAAGCAAAGCTGTTCTAGAGCTTTTCAAAATGAAATTTATCAAGCTTAAAACAAGCTAGAAGCAGAGGTTACAAGCAAATAAAAACACCCAAAACAGCATTCAGAAATTTATGGTATATGCACCTTGTTACTCTTTCCAACAATTTACAAACTGGTGCTGAAATACAGTAATGGTGTATCAGTAAAGATACCAACCAAAGTTAAATCCAGTGTTCACAAAAACAAGCAATGAACTCAAAAATGTAGAAAGCCTGATACAGAAGACAATGAACCAGAACTCAAACTCATGCCCCCTCTCTCCCAGCAAGCCCCCCACACAGTAAGTAATTCAGTCACAAGATAAAAATATCTAACATATTGATGAACTCAAACAGCTTGGATTTTTCATAGATGAATTGAAACCACAGCCTTAGAAGTCAGGTTCTGCAGATCACATTCCTTAATTTGGACTTAAACAGCTCAGATGTTTCAAAGAAACAATTTGAAATTGCAGTTATCAAGTTGTGTCATAAATGACATTTGTGCCCCAATCGTACAGCATCTTCTGCAGTTTATAAGCTGGCAGGGACTTAGATTCTCCAAGCAATTTGTGCCCCAATCAACTTTTCACAGGCTCAGGGAATACTTAATTCAAACTAAATTTAATCAGACATATAAAAAGAACCTAAAGGTTCTTGAAACAAAGAACACTATACAACTGAGGAGAAACTCAAATGTATCCAGACTTATGACCTTGTGTGGAAAAATCCTCCAGTACAACTCAAGAGATACAGATGCGCTATGGAAACAACGAACTTGTAATCTAAAATAACGAGCTCCAGCATAACGCAAAGCTGAGATGAGGTGGCAATTTAGTGCACTCACCTGAAAAATTAAGAAAATCCAAGTCACCAGATAGCATATCTATGCAATAATTTGAGGACTTAGCGCATGTATGCAACTGAGTTTCTCTCAAAACAGCACACGTGAAAGGTTTCTTCAACCTCCTGGGATCCATATCCAAACCACATGCAACATAAAGAAGATCTTTGTTCCCAATTCTGAAGAAGCTTTTGGGAATGAATTGTGCAAAAAATACTTTTGCATTCCCTTGAGATGTAAACGACAGCACTGGTTGTCACTTATAAAAACTTGGAGGGAACAAAGTGCCCTTTCTATTACAAAACTTTTAGTACCTTAAGAAAAGCTCTTCAACACCATTCCTTTCTATGCACTATTTGCTCAATGTCTTTTGTTTCTGATCTTCTATTTTGCATCCCTGTCTTCTCTTTTTCACCCCAGATACTCCATACACTACATCTCAAATGCAAGATCATGCTCATTCCTTTGTGAACAGACCAAAGCTGAATAACTGCACCTGATAGCAGTGTAGAAAATTGTATTCTCATGCCCACTCCCAAATGGCCTAAAAATTTCTCAGCTTTCTGAAACATCAAATCCTTAATTCCTTGCTATCAAGAGGACAAGAATTCCCCCACTACTCATGATACTTCATAGAGTATCAAAGATCATAAACAAACATATTTCCTCCAGTACAATGTTCAAGAAAGCATACACATGATCAAAATTCGGTTATTACAATCTCTAAAATTTCTACACCATCTAAATCATTCACCTTGCATTCTGCATCTTATTTAGTGTTTTCCACAAAAACCTCTGTAAAACATCAATTATCAGATATCCACCATAAAAAATCGTATTTTTTATGACTCCAACCACAAGGATGAGTTGGATGAACCAAATACTAGCACCAAAATTGAACTACCAAATAATTCCCTCAAAAAAATTCTCCTCTCACTTCTCATCATCTTTATACATTTTGTATAGCATCCAAATCCAAATGGGGATTACAGTCTGCAGCATAAAAATCATTCTTTTCAATAAAAACTTTCAACATGTCATAAGTAAACTCCTTACTATTAGGATCGCTGGTGGGTGGTGACTCACCTGAGGAATCCAATGTCTGGGGTTGCTTGAAGCACAAGCAAAAACAATCCCCCAACCCACCTCCCCCTCCCCGCCTCCCAAAACACCCTCCTCCTGAATTTACCAAACTACCCTTCCTCCTCCTCCTCCTCCTCCAATTACTCTGCAACAGCTTCAGCTTTTTCTTGGCCTTTCCAAATCTAAATATAGACACCCATTTGTTCTCTTTATCACCCCTTTGTCCACTTTCATTTCTCAGACTATCCCTTTTTGCTGGGCTACTAGTACCACCACCACCTTCTTCTTCTTTATCCTCTTCTTCATCACCACCTCCACCACCGCTGGACGAAGGATCTTTTTTATCAGAACCAGACATTAAAAAAAGAATTTCAATTAATAATTTGAAGAATGTTTATAAGATGAGAAAACTATGTGGGCACAAATATTGGACCACATAGGAGAAGTATGTCTCAAGTGCAATTGTGTAAACTAGGCAATCTGTCATTTGTATTCTTACTAGTACTGCTGCTACTACTATAACAAGACAAATTTGATGTTGTATAAGAAAAATTGTGAAACTTTATTAGAGATTGGATAGAGAAGAGTTGAGATAGGATGAGAATTACTTCAACTAACAAGAAAGAAAGTATGCGTGAGAGAGAGAGAGAGAGAGAGAGAGAGAGAGAGAGAGAGAGAGAGAGAAGGGATGGAGACAGTGGAGGGGATGACGAGGCAGAGTCCAGAGGTGACAGAACAGAAGAGGAGTGAGAATTGTCATTTTTAACGCCAGGGTTGTCGGGAGTCACAAGGTTTTAAATTTTTTACAGGACAAGTATAAGTAACTCCATCTTTATAGAAAATATTGAATAGTATAATAAAGTTATAACTAATAAATTTTAACAATAAATAGTAAATTTTATTTGATATTACAGTCATCGTGTTAATATAACACTGTTCTCGTTATGATTGCAGTTTTTCCTCATCTTTCAGTTTTTTTTTTTTTTTTAATAGATTATAGTACTACAACAGACTAGTAATACAAAACTTTCTTAGTTTCAATTACTTATAGTTTTATTTTAATTTTCTTACTTTCACTAATCAGCAGGCCCTCTTTGTCCTCGCGTTGATAGTAACACATATAATAATTTAGATTGACTCGTTATTCTTGATAAAACGTTATGATGACAAAAAGCTATATTGTTGAGGAAATATAGTGATGACAAAAGATTATAAAAACATAGTCAGTTTTCGTAGAAAAGTATCAAGGTTTTATTGAAACATATAACTTTTTTTAATGAAAATGTAGAAATCAAATTTTGACACATCTTTTGTAAAAATATGCGTATTACTTTATTTAGGGGGTATTTTGATTTTCAAGGGCCAATTATAATTTTTATGTATATTACGTCTAATTTGTCACATCAGGGGCAAAATGGTAATTTCATCACGTAAATATTATTTTATTTTATTTTATTGCCTAATATACAATTTACTATTTTTATCATTATTTATAATTTTATTTAAAATTTTAGTATTTTAAACTTAATGGCACGTTTTTCAATGCACTTTTTTTTTACTAGAATTTTCAAGTAAAAAATTGTATATGTGTATTTTGTATATTTATAAAAAAAAAAATTTTAAAAATCACATGATTTTTAGAAGTCATTTGATGTTTATTTATTTTTTTTCTTTTTGTTTATTAATGGCACGTTTCCCAATACATTCTTTTTATGAGAATTTTTCAAGTGAAAATTTTTTTTATGCATATCTCATATATTCATGAATTTTCTGTATAAATTCCATGATTTTTAGAAATTTTTAATATTTATTTTAATTTTTTATTATTATTATTATTTGTTATTATTATTTTTCTATTAATCGCACATTTTTAATGTTATGTTAATTTTTGAATTTTTGCGGTAAATTTTATTTATTTGTTTTTATAACTATAAATTTCAGTATTTTTCTTAGTGATTTTAGAGATCCCAATATCTTTTATCTTATTCTATTTCATTTTGTTTTCTTTTATTTTCCTCCCAAAAAAAAAACAAAAAAAAAAGTAGAGCAGGCTAGCAGTATGGCTGCTACATTCAGAACAACCTCATGGCCATACTTCCAGCCAACCTACATCACCAACTCCCCTCACCAATTTCATTTTAAAACACCAGATATGAAGGGATTTTGGGGGATTTTTCTTCCTTTCTTCACCCACTCTCATCATCACAATCCTCCCTCTCAATTCTCACCATTACACAGACCTGCACTCTCAACACAGACACTAATTCAAACGCCTCACTTCCAGCTGCAAAACACTCATCAACACACACTCTCTCTGCACCTTTACTGCACTCACAGATTTCACTCTCCCTCTCCTTCCTATTCTACTCTCGGCCTCCCCTCCCCCTGCATCTTCGTCACACACCAATTCACAACCTTCCCTCACCATCACTCTCAATATGAGCTCCCAATTCACACAGAGAGCTCACAGATTGACACAACTCACACACATTACACACAACTCTCCCAACTCACTTCTCTCAGAACTCATTCACACCTTCCCCTCACAAACACACACGGTACATACAATCCAATCAAACACACATCAAACACACATTCAAGCACACACCACACATCCAGTTTCATACACACATACCTCCCTCACATCCACTCACTAGTTCACTCTCACTCACAGGCACACACAAATCTCTTCTCTCTCGGCCAAACACATCTTCACACACACACATCAGTCCACATTACACACACTACACACCTGCACATTCACATACACACACACACACTTACAAACACACGCACAACACACCTGCAAAAAATATATATATAAATATATAAAAAAACCAACGACAACAGCAACAACCACATCATCACCTCCACCACCAGGCCACCTGCAACCAAAAATTAGCTTCAAAAGGTTTCATCGGCGGCCCAATCGGAGCGCCACCACTGTCTCCCGTCTCCCTCCCACCGCCGGCTACACCATCCCGAAATCAGGTAAATAAAATCACGATTTCACTCCCTTAGTTTCTACTGATTAGCATTAGTTGTTTGATTTATGATGTGGGATTTGTGATTTGAAGAATTGTAGATAGATTTAGAGAGACAAGCCACAGAGAATTGAGACAGAGAGAGAACGAGGCGAGTGAGAGAGAGAGAGAGAGAGAGAGAGAGAGAGGGAAACTGAGAGAGATAGAGGACAGAGAGAACGAGAGAGAAGTCCGACGAGGCGAGGCGAGAAAGTGAGAGAGGGAAGAGAACAGAACCGGGGAAGGGGAAGAAAAAAATAAAAAGAGAAGTCTGGAAGAGAGGAAAGAAAAAAAAGAAAAAGAAAGAAAAAAAAGGAAAAACTAAAACCGGGTAAAAAAAAAAAAAGTTTAGTGAAACTACGTCGTTTTGACTGTAGGTTTCACTCAAAACTACGTCGTTTTGAGGGTTTAGTTTTCTAATTTGATTTTAATTAATAATAGGTATTTATTTTATAGTTCCTTGTACTTTTATTAATGTTACTGTGGCCCTGAACATTTCTGATTTGTGCATTTAAGTTTCTATTTTTTATAGATTGACCCCTATAATTTTGTTTTCTTTTCAAGTAGGTCCCAATTAATTGCATTTAGGTCCCCCGACTTTTATATAATTATAATTTTGGCCCTTGGATTTTTTAAATTTCCATTTTGACCCTATATTTTTCTATAATTACATTTTGACCCCTATATTTTTCTAGAATTTCGTTTTTACCCACTGATATTCATGGAAATTGCAATTTTACCTCCCAAGCTTGCTGTTATTGCATTTTAGGCTTTAAATGTTGCTGGAAATTATAAATTTGGTCCCTCATGTTGCTAAAAATTACATCTTTACCCTTATACATTGCTGGAAATTCTATTTTTGCCCTAGGGATATTACTGAAATTTTGCACTTTTGCCCCCTAAGTAGCTAGAGTTTGAATTTTAGCCTTTTAATGTTGCTAAAATTATAATTTGGTGTTTAATACTTGTTGGAATTTACAAATTGGGACTTATTGTTGCTGTAAAATTCATTTTTTTATCCTTGAATAGTTGCTGGAAATTGAAATTTAGTTTTTAAATTGCTGGAACTTCAATTTGACCCTCAAATGTTGCTGGAAACTTGATTTTTACTTCATCAAACTTGCTGAAATTGCATTTTTGCCTTTAAATGTTTGCTGTAAATTATGTATTATTTAATGACTTTGCTGAAATTATATTCTTGGCTTTAAATATTGCTGTAAATTTTTATTTTGGGCATTATACTTGCTGGAAATTATATTTTAGCCTTTAAATTTGTTGTAAATTATATTATTATCTTAACTATGGTTTGAAATTATAATTTTACCCTTTAGTTTGTTATAAATTACATTTTTTTACTCTAGAATATTGCCCAAATTTCTCTTCTTAATCCAAAACCTTGGAACATTTTTATTTTCGCAAAAAAAAGGAGATTTAATTAAGTCCTCAAAGCTTTTAATTATTTCTTTTCACATTTTATTTTTTATTTTTATTTTTACTTTTATCAAATTTATAATTAATGTTCTAAAATTGGGTCTTGTTAGTCTAATTAATGTTCAAATTAGTTTCTTTATTTTCCTTTTAGTTATTTTAATAATCCTTATTTGGGGTGTTAAAAGTTTAAGTATGTATTATTGTATTTTATCTTCTATTATTATTATTTCTTTATTTTCGTTGTTTTTGCTTTATTTATTTATTTACTTATTTATTTTTATTTAAACAATTTTCATTTCTCTTCCTAAATAATTAATTATTATTATCATTATTTTCTTTCTCTTATTTTGTTTATTATTGCTATAATTGTTTGAATTATTGTAGTATGTTCATAGTGATCGGTAGGAAATTATTTAATTAGTGATTTCTTTATTAAATAGTGGTATTTTTGACATGTTTGTTCATTTTAGTAGCAATCTGTACCGAGTTTACGAACGGGAGGTACCTCGATTACCCTTTTAATTTCTTTTTATGTGCTCTTACGTGCTCCTATGTGTTTTTCTATGTGTTTTCATGTATCTTTGTGCTTATAATTTTTATCCATGTGTGAGTGTTTATTTATTTATGTCATATTATTTACTCGAATTTAATTTTTGATTATTCAAAGAAATGTAATAGATAGGTAATATTCTATTTAGCAAAAATTTTTGTATTTAGATAGTTAATGTAATAGATAGTTTATGTGTTATCTATTTAACAAAAATCTTATGTATTTTAGATAGAAAATGTAATAGATAGGCTAGATAGGTTACCTTTTATTTTATTTTATTTTTAGATTGTAATTAGGCTTCTCCGGTGTAATAGTTAGGGCTTTTGTGTGCTATGTGTGTTATGTGCTTATGTGTTTTATCCGCTTTCCCTAGGATTTTGCATTTAGAATATTATGCTTGTGTGCTATGTGCTCCTATGTGCTATTATTTGCTTTTATGTGATTATTGCTTTAATATATGCTTTATTTATTTACTTGCTTTATAATTATATATGTGTATCGTCGCCACACTAGTCCAACGCTAGTTGTGGTTAATTTCGTTTTCTTCGCTAGTCCAACGCTAGCGGAGAATTTTTAGAAAATAGGCTAGTCCAATGCTAAGCTTTTAGGTCATTTTAGTATTAAAATCATTTCCTGTGTGCATTTCATGACATTTCACACACATTTTATCTTTTTAGGCCTTTTCCATTTTTGCATGATTTTTATATATACTTTATCGCTTATTATCTATTTTAACGTCTATTTAGTGCATAACATTTAGATTTCACTACACATAGAATCTTAGGTCATTTGTGTGATTTGACTAGAAATAGTCATCTACTCACGTGGGAAGCGATGGCGTACATGTCGTTCCCCCCTCCGTGAGTAGGAATAGTTAGTCACGAGTCTATTAGTTTCCCGTACCCGTTATGTTGCATCCCTACTTTCTTTGTTCACTTATTATTTATATTACTATTTTCCTTTTCTTTTGCATTCCATTTTTGCATTTATACTCGTGACTCCATCAGGGTCTAGACTCGGGTTTCGCAATTAATGCGGTAATTCCGACTAAACCTCAATGGAACATTTTGTCCCTTAACGGTACCCATTTTTAGGACTAGATTTGCATTCATATAGTTGCATCCAAATGCGATAAAATCTTAGGGTTATATTAGGAAAATTTAGACTAAACCTCGCAACTAGTTTCGGCTAGGTTGAAAGGGTGCCTTAGTGCGAGCCTTTGCCTTCCCTTTCTTCAACTGTGACTCCCGAACCTTTTTCTCTTGTTTTCAAAGACCTGGAAGTCGTCTAAAAGGGTTTTTCTTGTTTTTCCTATATTTTTCCAAAAATCATTTCTTTAAATAAATCATTCTTAATTTTCTTACCTTTCATAAAATATTTTCGGATGACTTGGTACACCAAAACTCAATACCAAGTGGCGACTCCTTTTTCACTAAAAAACTCTTTTAGACTCTATTTTTGGGCCCAAAAACCGTCGCATTTTCAAAGTCCCATTTTAGGCCATTTTTCTTTATTTTTAAAATAAAGTATTTTGTCACATTTTTATTGAATCATCTTTTACAAAGCGTTTTCGAAAAAAAATTACTTTTACGAAAATTTACGCGCTTCTTTTCCAATAACCACAATCACATTTAATACTTCATTTTCCTTTTTCCGACTTCCGTACACTTCTATTATTCCCTTCGAAAAATAGGGCGCGACAGAAAATTTATCTTTTTTAGTAACAAAGGGTCGTTGAAGTGTTTTTACTAATGAACAACTCTTGGTTCATTGGGAAGAGAGAGAGGTCAAAAATTTTACGTTTTTACTAGTCAACAACTCTTGGTTCATTGGAAGGAGAGAGAGGTCAAAAATTTTAAAATATAAAATTATGTCGTATAAATATGAAATTATATGAAATTACGTTGTACTTTTTAATAATATGATTTAGTTTTGTATTAGACATAGTTGAATATTAAATTGAGAATTTGAACGGTAGGATTGGGGGATCAAATTCCGATAGACAACTATAGATGCAGTTGTTTCCGGTTAAAAAAGTAGTGAGGAAAATAAAAGAGAAAGAAAAGGAAATAGTCTCATAGTTTGGGCGAGTATATTCGTTTAGCAAATTCATTTGAACAAATTCGTTGTCATTGATGTTAAGTATGAAAAGAAAAAGACACTCCCAAAAGCAAAGTGACACTAACGTTTGGAGGCTCCATGTAATTTTCTCTCGTTTTTTCTTTAGAGCTTTTAGAGGTTGGGAAATTTAACACGATAGTTGTTCTGGTGGAATTGGTGACACGTGGGTTAACCGTTATGATTAGTGACTTATTACTCCAAAGTTTTTGTTCATTATGGTTGTTAAAAAAAATTAAAAAATAAAAAATAAAAACTTTTTCCGCACCAAACAGGGAAAGCAATTAAAGAGATGGTGGGCCTTCACAATCTCCAAACAGTTGAGGGCATTGGGCTTCTGTGAAGGTTATGTAACCTATATGTTTAACTCAATGACGGGGCTCCAGCCCAATTATGTCGAAGCATCAATCTTTCATTCAATCGGAGTCCAATAACAGGCACACACCGCCGGCCAGCTTCTGTAGCAGAATATTTCGTAGGGTACTTACATTGGCATTTCATTTTGTTAGTAATACTATGTTATTTTTCCTTTTGAGGTTAGAAGAGAATTAGCATAAAATAAACCAAAAAAATCCTAGTCTCATTATGTCCGTATGAAATGCGAAAACAACTATCGTCCGTACATACTAAACAACTAACAAAATATTTGAAAATTTTACACTTACGTGTGTATTTGTGGAAGTATGTTTCATTGAGCATTGAGATTAAGACTAAGGTTTAATCTGTTATTGATTAGACAAATTGAAGAGGTATGTAAACAAAAATGTGCAACCAATGTAACAAAATTGTGTTCTTGGAGAATATTTTTGTGTACATTTCGGACTAAAGGATCATGAGAAGAATTGTTGATGAATATGAATTATAAAAGATATACTAAATATTAAAGTCAACATAATTTCAACAACCATGAGAGAACCAATTTCTAGTCATGACCATGACAAATCTTCAAGGATGCCCAAAAAAAAAAATCTCCAAATTTCTGTCACATTACAAAAGAACAAAAAAAAAAAAAGAAAAAAAAAATTACACTGCTATATTGATTCCTGAAATTGACATACAAATGGGGAAGGAACTCAATAGCAAGCAAGATTTCATCCATACTTATTTGCTAGGAATGTACTATTTCTTCTTCCTTTCTCTGTAATTAATTAGCATTCATCCTACTTATATATTAGGTAGGAATATTCCTTTTTCTACTTCCTTTCTCTGTGTGATTTATTCCTCAAAGAATGGTTGCAACTAGTGGGGAATCAAATCAACTACTGCTCTTTAAAGTATCTTTAGTTCCAGAGAACAATTTTATTTTATCTTATCCATGATGATGCTGTCTGGTTTATATAAGATAGAGGTTTGGTTGTTAGGTAACCCCTTTTAATTTTAAAAAATCAAATGAAGTAAAGAAAAACTTATCATGATCATTCCAAGTTGTAAAGATCAAAAGCAATAGCTTTTAGAACCAGTCCCTAGTTCCTAATCTCATGATTAAATGACCCTTCTCCAGCTACCTTTTCAAGCAATGTAAAATCATGCCCAATTTCCTGGTTACTCCCTCTTTTTCATGATTAAATGAACCCATAGAGCCCCCCTTGTAGGACTAGTATATTTAACTAAAGGGCTGTCATCAAATTGGAGCAAGTAGAATAAAAAGATAAGATCAAAGAAGTTAGATTTCCATCAGGTGATCATCAAGTCCTAAAGATTGAATTGGAGGGCGACAACTGACAAACTAAATTGGATCAAGAACACAAAATTCATGAGGAGATCAGGGTCAAGAAAAATGTGGTGGGTAGTGGTGCCTTGTACAAGAAAGAAGAGTTTGAAGACAGAATCGAGGATGGACATTGAGGATATACTCAAGATGAAGCTTGCAACCATCGTTGAAGAAGAGCCAGAAACAAGCCTCGAGGAAAATGGTGGAACACTTGCAACAAAGCACAGGTCAATGTCATCATGCATGACCAAAAAGGGAAAGAAGATTCATCTCAAGGTAAAAATGGGACGACTTTTCTTGCCTCATTTTAGCCTTAAGGAATCTTATGTGATATTTATGACTGGATTAGCCTGCAAAGGTGGATTTTATGGACTCCCTCGATGCTAATAAAACCATGTTGATTAAATTTTAGCAGAATCATCAACTCTTCAAGCAGCTGAACTTTTTGTGCACTTCAGCATTTTTGGCAATTGCTGATATGTAAATTCCTCTGTTACTTCTTTTGTGAACTCCAGATTCTCCTTCCATTCCAATGGCTCATGGTAGAGTCGTTGTCTTTGTGGCTGACAAGTTGCAAGAAACAGCATCTCAAATTTAGAAAATTAATCATGATCTTCTTCACATCCAAACGCTCATTTTGCTTTGTTATACAACTTGTCCACTGATTTTATCTAGAGATTTGGACCCTTTTAGGATTTTTGGGGTTTGTTAGTCAATTTGACATTTCTTAATTATTCCATTCTCGTTTTTCATGTTTTACTTCTGTGTGGCTCCAAGTTGAGAAGAGATAATATGGTTGGCCACTTGGAGATGATGTCTCAATACATGTGGTGTAACATTTCCATATGCAAATTTTGGGTAGCAAGTGGGATAGGCATGTGGAATTTGAATTGGGACCTAGTTTAGACTTCAAATATGGACTTAATTTTAAGGCTTTAAGATTAAGTGAGTGGGAGCTTAGGGTTCAAATTGTGCCTTTCATCAAAAATCCTGCTCGGTGCAAGCTGCATCCGTCTAATCCAAAAGTAGTTAAGTCCCTATTAATTTTTTTGGACCTAATTGGGCTTCTCCATAAAATAGATTAAAAGTAGGATAATATAGAGTTGACAATTGACTCAAAAAAAGAAAAGGGAACTCTACTTAAACACAACCATTTTTTATGAAAATTTTGTTGGTGAACAAGTAACTGGATTGGACAAACATTATGCGTTGGAACAAATATACCCTAACTAAAATCTACGTGCACCTTCAAAAGAAACACATATACCTGTTCCTAAACGAGCTTATGTATTCCAAGCCCATTTAACCAAAATCACATTGGTTTGTTCCAATTCACTCAAATTATGGAGCAGTATGAATAAATAAGTCGGAAATGAACATAATTATCAAAGGTTGACGCAAATATGCAATCATAAAAGCTATGTAGCCCCCCGAATTATGCATGAAAATTTTTCCAGATTACATAATAGAGCTCCTCATACTTATAGTTAGACAATTGGGTTTCTCGGATGAACTCGATTTAAGGACTGTATCCTATAAACTTTCACCACCCACATTTTGCATCCTGGGGTTGTAATTCCTTATCAGAACTTCAACATTAATGAAAGGATAAAATGCACCGCGGTTCGTGAACTATCATAGTATCTTATTTTGGTTAGAAAAGTTCTTTTTGTTTTTAAATTGGTTATCTAACTGTTGTAAGTATAACTTCCTGCACATTCCTCCATATTATAACTTTCAAGATGTTTTTAGACCCTTATTTACGACGCAAAGTGACTCCAATTGGTCGACGTCCTCATGTTCAAGCACGTTGGAGCGCTACGATTTCATAATTGCAATTGTTGTATCGCAACAAATATTACTTAAGCTTTAATCAATCAAAGACCAGCAGATTACAAGCCGGAACATATTTTTCTGTAGAAAGAAGGGAGGACTATTTTATAAAGTTAAAAGAGGGGGGCCCAGAAAAAAAGTAAAGGTTCAAAAGGAGGGAAGTACATTTGCCTAATGAAAGCCCTTATAGGCTTATATTAAGTTATTAAGGGATAATTTCACATACCTCCCTGAGGTTCGCTATAATTACACTCAATTCCTATCAAGTTTTGAAAATTATGCTTACACCTCCTATGTTTATATTTTTCATAACAAAACAAGTCCATCTCGATAATGTAACCCAAAAACACCAACCACACACCTTAAAATATGTTTAATTGCTTTTAAAAAAAGATAAATAAATCTTAAAAATTAATTAATTAATCATAAAAATATCAAAAGTATTTATATCTTACCTCAAATTTTCAATATCCACCAAATATTACTTCTTCACAACTCAGTTATCTGACTAATGTGAAATAAAATTTACTTTATCTATTAAAATTTTATAAACAAATATATTAATAAGAAAGATATGACCAATTTAAAAGCAATTCAGAATATCTTAAGACATTTAGTTGGTGTTTTTGGGTTACATTATCAAAATGGACTTGTTTTGTTATGAAAATATAAACACAGGGGGTATAAGTGTAATTTTTAAAACCTAAGGGGATGTTGGTGCAATTATGGCAAACCTCAAGGGAAGTATGTTAAATTATCCCTAAGTTATTTCTTCGAACAATTAATTGCATCAGTTTGTCCCCTTTTGAAAGATTTGATTGCATCAAAACCCTTCGCACTCGGCATGTATTTATCAAAAAGAGATTCTTGTCAAATGTATATGCACAATCTTATTTCTTCCCCACTACCCCCCGCCCCCCAACAAAAAAAAAAAAAAAACCATAAACCTGTAGACTCATATTAGTTACTTGTTGCACAACATCGTGTGACATGGATATCGTGCATAATTGATCGTGTGTAGAACATTCACGCCCCACTTTCAAATTATTAGGAGTTAGTAATTCATTAGGCAAATTTGTCAAGGAGTTGGCACATGACTAATTGCTTGCAGCAGGTGACCATGGCCTACTCTTATATATTGTAGCTTCTGCTGATTGTGGCCCAGGTGAGGCTAAGCACCGGCTCGTGCTTATCTATCCATGCAATCGCTCACAAAGTTAAGAATACGCTGCCATACGTAAAATGTTAGTTTTGCAAAAATCAACCTTCAAGCAAGTTGTCGATATTCTTTTAGGAGATGGTGTCGCAAACGTCAAGTTGCCTAGAAGTTTTATGTACTAATTAATTAAGAAAGCAAGTAGTAATTTGTCTGTGTCAAGTCATTTTTTCAGTAGATTTCGCATTTGTGTATTGATACTCAAATTGGATAATTTGTGCATGTTTTGGAAGATTGGATTACAATATGTGTCAAGAATATAGAGATAGAATTGACTAACACCAAATCAAGAATGTCGAAACTTTGACAGTCAAAATTTATTTGTTGCAGAGACATGGTCATTGATAGTAGGCCAATGACCTATTTAAATAAAAAGCACTCCTGCTGCAATGTGAAGCACTCGAATGGGAAAGAACAGGAAGTCCCCATTGGCAAGAGAATACAATTGCAGGTTGTAAATCATCCATCTTCATCCTTTTGACAATAGCAGCAATCCTTCTTGGCAATACAAGAAGAGAAAATGGCTTCCAATTCAGCTTCCTTGATCGTGATATTCTGAGGCCTTTGAACCTCCCATTCAATTTCTTGAAACAGCATCGCCAAGGCCTTGCCATTTGTTCATCACTGCTAGTTAGCCTTTCATATCTGGTACTCGTCCAGCGTCCCTCGGCCATCTCTAGGTAAACTTTTCTCATCAGCATGGAGATGTATGCAGGCTAATGCCAAAGATGAATGTTATTTGACGAAGATACTCAATTTAAAGAATTACTATGTACTCATAGCAAATGCCTGTGCCTTGGTATATGTATATATAAAGAGAAAGGAGAAGCAGGAAGCTGTAATGAATAGAGGATGCACCATCGTCAAGCACATGGAGAATCTGATTATGATTTGTTGGGTGTGTTACCACAAGCCTATAACTTCTAACAGAAACGGCTGATGTTTGACTGCATTTGATTCCTCTTACACATGGCTAGCAATATACTTTAATCCAATTCATTGTACTTGAGGGAAAGAAGAAAGATGGAGAGGCATAATACTACTGAGGTAGTTGGGTGCTTGGATGGTAGAGATGCTCATCTTTCCTTTTCAACACATGGCTAGCATAGCGAGTTTAACTAACTTAATTACCAATTTGCTATGCTTATAAGTTTAACTGTAAATTGTAATCTCTTCTTTACTTATTTCTTGGCGTTTGTGAGGTAATATGATTTGCCAATGATGAAGGAATATTGAGGGACATGTGCAATGATTGATGTACGTATAAAAAATTTATAAGGCCAATGATATCTTGAACAAAAGGAATGAGGCTGCAATCTATAACAGGACAGAGATCTTTTAATACGACAGAGATTAGTCAAGCCTTGGACTAATCAGCCTAAGTTCATTATTTTGAGTAAAAGCATTAGCCACAGGTTTCCTCTTAGCTAAGCCTAGTTCAAATCCTTTGCACAGAGAACATTGCCCTAATCTAAAGCTGCAGGCCGTCAATTCAGAACTCCCAGGTGGCCTAACTGATATCTTGAAAAAGGTTGCTTACTTGCATAAACATTTGCATTCTGCTTTGGAAGGAGGATTTTCTTTGGTTTTGAAAGCAAAGCATGCCTTACAGAAGTAACTTCCAAGCTTTCTTAGCACCAGGGAAAATTCATTACACTATCTATTTTGCTAAAAGCATTCAATTAATAATGTCTTTTTATCGGACTTCAATAAGGGATCTGATCCTCAGCTCCATTAACTGAGCTCCTACCAAACTTCATCCATGTGCTACTACCACGCGTGTTCTAAAGTTTATCAATAGCCGTCATAAATAATACAGATCCCCTTGAATACATTGGCTTGGTCCATTTTGTTAATTAAATACAGTGAGCAAATATGCCTCCCAGTCCTAGTTGCTTGGACCTATTATAGAGGTTAGCCTTTCCTGCCACCATGACCTATTATTGTAGATACAGATCCGGATTATTCTTTTACCTAAATAATTAGTGAAGCTTAAACTGTACATCAATGTGGTTTCAGGGATTAATATGTATTTGATTTCTTGGCATACATCGGATTATGATGGCACTTGGAGCAGTCAATGTGGTGCCCACATGAATAAAACAAACAGAATTAGGTTGAGGGAATCTAATGACCTGTGTGCAGCATCTAATTAACATGCCAAAGCAAATCAGAGTGTTGAATGTTTTGCACTAGAAGCTTTTCTGTATCTTTTAACGAAATTAGATAAAAAAAATGCATAATTTATTACTGTGGCAAACTTTTTGTTGGCAAAATATAAGTGGAAACAAGAACAATTGAATTCTTTTGGATGCCAATTAAATTGCACATAAAAAGAAAAACTAAAGGAAACCACCGCCTGAATTTTAAGTGTAATTGCAAGAAAATCACAACACAAACTTAATATCAATGAGTTTTTGCAATATTTCATATAAAATTCCGATAATCCTGAATTTTTTTCCATGCTTTTCATATAAAATCCTCATCCTAATCAACTTAATTGACTTCTTGTTTGTAAAATACAAAGCAGTTTTCAAAACTTCAGCTGTGAAAAAACTGAAGGATGTTCAATGGGATCTTTAATTATGATTGCCACTAATAAGAAATTAATTATTTGAGTGAGAAATGATCCAAACTTGGACACAAAAAACAGTTTCTTTACAATAATCTACTCAGAGTTGACAGCGAATGGAAAAGTTGTACAGTCTTCTGGGCATCAAATTATTACTTGGCATGCTATTGAACGCAACAAATATTTCATGGAGTCATTAGCATTTACTCAAAAGGTTACTCAAGCAATTGTTTTCTTTCGAACTATATGTAAAACGGAATTACAAGGTGGCTAGATCTTATTTTGATGTCTTAATTGCTTATTTTTGCGAAATCCTTTTCTTCATTGCCTTGGTGAGCTTTTTCGGTTGTTGTCCACCTAAAACTGTCAACTTTTGTACTTCCATAGTTTGTCTAAGCACGAAGGTTAAGGAAAAGCTAAATACATATTATTGTTGCTTAATTAAAAAAATTAAAATAGGTAACGATCTATACACTCAATTTTTTAATGCATACTTTCCCTTCTGTATTTGATATACCATTATAAGACCTTAAACTTACTTTTTATTATAAATATCACAAATATTATAAGATTTCACGTCTATATAACCAAAAAATAATTCCGTTTGGATGCCATTTTTTGGAGTTTTTTGGAAAAAAAATTTTTGCAAGTGTGTTTGGATAGATTGAAAATTTTTTGAGAAAAAGTTTTAAAAAAAATTTAGTCAAATTTTTTGTTCAAATTTTCCCACCAAATTTTCATTCTAAATTTCAAATGTTTTTTCAAACTTTGTAACAACTTTAGAAACTTTTTACACAATTATTCACAAAAACAAGCACGTTTATATTTAGATTTGTTTAGAAAAATTAAAAAAATCGTGAGTAATAAGATGAGATCCATTGTCGATGAGTTGCGCCCAATAACAGTGTTCGTTCCATAAAAACCCACCTCAAAACCCACCGCACCCAGTACCAATACTTGTTCGATAAAATTTTACCTCAAAACCAACCAACAATGGATCTTATCTTATTACTCTCGATTTTTTAAATTTTTCTAACAAATTTTGAACATAAATGTGCTTGCTTTTGTGAATAATTGTGTAAAAGGCCTCTAAAGTTGTCATAAAATTTTTAACAAACCAAAAAATTTTCACAATCCAAAAAATTTTTCACTTTTTTTAAAAAAAAACTTCAAATAATTTTTTCAAATAATTCTCAAAAAACACTCCAAATATAACTATCCAAACAGAGCTGCTGTTTTGGATTTATCACGCAATAAAAAGTAAATATGAGAGTGTATACATCCAAAAGTAGGTGTACAAATTAATTTTTTTACAAAAAAAAATATTTAGATTAGAACTGAGGAATAATAGTACCACTATTGCTTTTGTTTTTATATTCTTTATCCTTTAAAAGACGGATAAAAGTAAATTTGGCAAACTTCGTCATGTAGCATCACCACAAAATTTAGTGTTCCTTTTTTTTTTTTTTGAGGAAAACAAAATTTAGTGTTCTAATCAATGACAATGGGGAGACCCTTAAAGTCTCCCTATTGCAGGTCCTGGGATCCCAGGACCTACAGTAGTTAGGAAGTTTTCGAAGAAGGAAGATTTAGATAATTTCAGGAAGCTATACTCTCAAATTGTGTATGACAAACAGTTTGAAGCTTCACCTAGCACACTATTGAGGGCCTCACTCCACTTATATTAGGCAACAAACATGTAATACAATAACGATTGATCAAGAAAAAAAATCAATGACAATATGTAGATACATATAATATACTCTATTCGTTTGGTTTTGTTTTTTAGAAACATGTTTTTTAAAAATTTTAAATACGTTTTTTAACTAACTTTTTATCTCATAAATACGTTTATCAAGAAAAATTTTTAAAATTAGTACAATAATATTTTTCAAAAAACATCTCAAAAAAGATGAAAGTACTTATGTTTAAGCTGATGATTAAGACTGCAGGGCACGCAAGCACCATAAAAGTAAGAGCAATTATTTGGGTCAGGCCCAACTTTTTTCGGCATCACAAGGACGTGCATGCCGATTAAATACTTAATCATGCCCTTAAGCAGCAGCGTGCCTTCACTTTTCCGTTTCTTTTCTTTTTTTTTTTTGTGGTAATTTCTATATTACATGTATTTCGTGTTCGTTATAATTTAAGAGGTTTCGTACAAAAAGTATTATAGTAACTCATTTCCAATCTCTGTTAGTATATGTAAAAATTACACAATTGATTGGATAATGTTAATCCTAATTAATTTGTTATATAATGTTCCGTCAGATTTTTCTGTGTATATTGTTCAATATTGTTTCTCAAATTCTCAGTTTGTTCTGTGCCTATTTATATAGGTTTCTCTTATCTTTATATATACACATCATCTCTTCCCCAAACTTTATTATCATTCTAATATGGTATTTATCATTTTAAAATAATATTAGAGCTTTGATTCTTTAATGAGTTTTCAATTCCTTTCATAGGCGTTCGATTCAAGCATGATGTCAACATCATTATAACATAGTTACAGAGTTTTGATTCTTTAATGAGTTTCAATTCTTTTCCTAGGTGTTATTTTAATTTGATGGTATTTCTCCTTCATACCTTTTCATGGGTTTCCCATTCGTTTAAGGTTGTTCTTTCTACATTCCCTTAAAAAGGGATAAAAGTTCAATCACTCTTTTATGAGTGTCCATTCTTATGGCTTTCCCTTCAATTCAAGTGTTCTAGTCCCTTAAAATTATTTTATCCAATCATTCTAAAATAGTATCAGAGGATTGATCCTTTAATGCTTTTTTTAATTCCTTTCGTGGGCGTTCTTGTCTATTGACGATGATTCTCCTTCATATTCTTTCATGGATATCTATTCGTTAAAAGTGTTTGATTGTTTTCTTCACAATCCATTAAAGGGGGGATTGTGAAATATTCAATCACTCTTTCATGGATGTCAATTTTCATAACTTACTTTTTATTCGCTTTTGAGTTAAATGCCTTCTAATACGAGGGTTATGGTCCCTCTATAGTATTTTATCCTCAAAACTGAAATTGTTTTACAACCCGTTTGGAAGGCAAGAAATGGGCAGAAAAGAAAGGAAAGTTGGGCTGATTTTCACTTTCTATTGTTTGGGAGAAAATTGGGTGAGGGAAAAGAAATGAATTGGATGGAAAATTTTTCCCACCCAAAGCTAGAAACTTTTCCTCCCAAACTTGGGCTGATTTGGAAGGAAAATTTTTCTCTCTCTTCTCACCCTTTCTTCTCTCTTCTCATCCTTTCTTTTCTTTTCTTTTCTGCCTAAACTCCCAAACTAAGCATTAGTGACATGTCGATCCATTTCATTGTGTTTTATGCATTCATTTCAAGATCACACTAAATCTAAGATAGTTTCTCCATGACTATTTTGAGATTGAGGTGGATTTTGTTAGTAAATATGAACATTACATAATTGATTTAATATCGACAATTCTAATTGATTTGGTTTTAGAAATTTTGCTTAATAACACTATGTTTGGGAGGAAGGAAATGGAGAGAAAAGAAAAGAAAGGAAAGGATTTTAAGGTTTTTTTTTTATTTGGGAGTAAGGAAGGAAAAGAAGAAAAAAGTTACTTGACTATTTTCCTTTGTTTGGAAGGAATGAAAGTGAAAGAAAATAAAAGAAATGGAAGGAAAAGTTCGCTTGTTTAGGCCAAAAAGTTTTACTCCCAAATTTGGGAGGAAATGGAAAGAAAAGAAAGGAAAGTTTTTTTCCCTTTTTTTCTTTTCTCTCACTTTCTATTCTCTTCTTTTGTTTTCACTCCAACTCCCAAACTAAAATGTATGACTTCCTGCTTATTCAGCACTATTTATCATAAAAGCCTCTTGTACCTTTGTGATTCAATACTATTTCACCAATATATACCCTATTTTTTCTAGATTTTGTTTATCATTCTAACATGTACACGTACAATGACATCTCTAAACTTCCACAAATTTTAGATGGGGTAATGTAAATGGACAAATCATTCAAATTAGGGATGTGCAAGTTGACCCGGTAATCTGAAAACCATGCCGATCCAATTCTAACCCGATCCGAAAAAATGCGGGTATCCGACCCGCCGGGTTTTAGCAGATACGGGTCATATGCGGATTACTCTATTAAGCGGATTGGATAACGGATCATGATTTTTCAAACCCGGCGAGTATCTGACTCGACCCGCATATGGGAGTAATGATGTAATTTTATAAGGTTTCCTAATGTTAATATGTGATATTATTATATAATATTACTATGTGATATTATTATTATGTAATATGCTATTAGATATGATTATCTGAAATTACTATGTAGTATTTCTTATTTTTTATTAATATTAATATCAATATCTTTTATTTTTATTTTGTAATCTTAGGCAGTAAAGAGTGCCGCATTATCAACATTGAAATGTAAAGAATTGAAGATGCGGTGATATAAACTCTAGTTATGATAGTTGTCTTGTGTGTTTTTTTTTCATTCTTTGCCTCAAAAACATGGTTGGTGTTTATGTTATAAGATTTGTGTGTACGGTGTTTCTTTGTTTCAAAAAATTGAAATTTTCTTTGGTGCTTGCGATAAATTCATGGTTTGTAACACTTGATTTAATATATGTTATTTAAGTTTATATTTGTTATAAATAACGCTCTAATTATTATTAGATTATTAAGGATTAGAAGCAAATTTAACAGTATGCGGGTTCCACCCGAAAAATGCAGATATCCGACCTGCCGGATATCTCCATATGTGGATACGGATACGAGTTACAACTTTGCCTGACCTACATATAGTGGGTCGGATCAGAAAATACCCCATGCGGGTCGGATATCCGACCCGTGCACACCCCTAATTCAAATGAATTTAGAAACACTGTTAATACAATATAATTCCCAGTTTTATTCGTGCACCAATTTCAATTTCTAGATGCTTATGTAATTGCTTTTGCATATGTTTTTTTCTCGTTACATAGTAAACATTAACAACTAGTTTCAATAACTGACTATGTTATTTTTTGTAATTCCAATCATAATAATCTTAAAATGTACAAAGAAAATAGAGGGATCTGATATCCAAAGTAAGTGGGATTATAAACCTCATAAAAATCAGCCCCAATTATACGTCACTAGGATGTATTGCATGATCAAACACGTAGATGTGATCCCTATCATTCATGTTCCAATTTTTCTATCTATAGGAATAGTGCCACTATCATTTAAATAGTGGTAAATTCAGATATCAATCCATATATAAAACTATGCAAATCAATCTGGAAGAATCAATCGAAGGAGAAGAGGCACAGATTTTAATAACAGCATGCTAATTAAATATTTGTACGACTAGGCCATCATTTTGAGGGGTAATAAATGTAGACTATTTTTATACTCACTAAAACCACTAGATTCAAACGGCTAGCTATATATCCTATAAGCCTTCTCAAAAGTCAAAACTGAAGGTACACCATTACTTACTACTACCGCTACACTAAGCGCTACTGCTACTCTTTTTTTTTTTTACTTTTCTTTTGTTTGGATTATTATTTTTTAAAATATTTTTTTTAAAAATATTACTGTAACAATTTTAAATTTTTTTTAATAAATATATTTTAAAATAAAAAAATTATTAAAATAAGTGTTTAAAATTTTAAAAATATATATATATTTTTAAAAAACAGAACCAAATAAACAAACTCATCTTGCTTGTATCTGACAAGTTAGAACTGCAAAGCCATTAATATAAACATACTACTGCTAACTTGAGGTAAGCCACTGAGCCGAAGGCTCAGTGGTCAGGGGAGCTCTTGGATTAGCTCCCCCTGCTGCAGGTCTGGGGTTCTAACCCCACCTGCAGTAGTTGGATGGTATTAAATCCAAAGGAGCACCATAGTGCTCCTTTGGTCCAATGGTGGTTTAGTTCCCATTGGCTCCTCAGGTCCAGTTGGACCATCCCTTTAAAATAGGTTAGGAGTAGGCTAGTATGTTGAATCTTGACAAAAAAAAAAAAAAATACTGCTAACTTGAGGTGATGATCATTTCCATTCTGGCAACGACTAGAAGCATGAGTTTGCGTGATCTTCTGCTATTTTGCTTCGCTCAATTCAAGATAACAGTCTCTTTTGCTCCTTTTCTTAGTCAATAAATTCAATCAATAGGTGTGCTGTTAAGACGTAGTAATTGTCAAACACATTAATGCGCTACAATTTATGCTGTACCTGAGTTGAATAAGAGCACACTTGAAGGGTGAAAAAACATAGTCATCGTGTAATTATGCAACTATCCAGTATCATTCCACAACCCACTTGAGTTGGACATGGGATTGGGAAATTCTTGATTTTTTAAATTTAGGGGTGTGTTTGGTTTAAGAGAATTAGGAAGAGTAATCGGTGTCAGTAATACTAACACCCATTGTTTTTTTTTTTTTGTCAAGATTCAACATACTAGCCTACTCCTAACCTATTTAAGGGGATGGTCCAACTGGACCTGAGGGGCCAATGGGGACTAAACCACCATTGGACCAAAGGAGCACTATGGTGCTCCTTTGGATTTAATACCATCCAACTGCTGCAGGTGGGGTTAGAACCCCAGACCTGCAGCAGGGGGAGCTAATCCAAGAGCTCCCTTGACCACTGAGCCTTCGGCTCAGTGGCTGTACTAACACCCATTGTAGATAGTTAAAAAATAACTATCACTGTTGTTCAATCAAAATAAAAGTGATTAACAAAGATTTTTATAATTCCTCTTAAAATATTATTCTATCAAACTCATTGACCTTTTTAGAGAAATGATAACCATTTCATTGTTAAATCAAATATGTTAGAAAGAATCATCAAAATCTATTAAATCAAACAGAGAAAATCATCAAAATCCATACTCATAATCTGGTAAATAATATTCATAATAATTCAAGAATTTAAACCAAACAGTTATTTAAAAAATAATATTCATGTTTTCTGTCCCAGGTCCATCACAGCTAATGTCACATATTTTTTTCTCCCAAATTCAGCTATGCTAGGACAAGACAATAATGTCTGGCAATCCTTTATTAGGTATGGTTGGTAGAAAATCAATTAAGACAAAATTTGAACAGGATATGCCCATTGCTCCATAACTTTACATGTCCCAACTCAGTATGGAGAAACAAGAAGAATGAGAAGGTGATAACCCATTAATTTTCGTGTGAAAATACCAACAAATTTTATAGGTAATGTTGATTGTTGTGGTTACATCTGAATTATACCCATCGGTTCTACTCGTTTGACCAAGTTTGTTCATGGGCCATTCCGATTTAATGCTCTAACAATACAGGTGAAAACTGGTAAAATATTCCCCAAAACCATGATGTATGAGTATGAACATTGTCGGCCTTTTTGCACAATTGAGTATGGGAAAAAGAGGTATGGGATGGTGGCAAATAAATCAAAATAAATGTGCTTGTGACACAATATTTATGGTCCTAGTCGTTGGCTTCAATAAATCGAGAGATTCTTAAGTGGATCAGGTTCACGCTTCTTAAGTGGACTAGGTTTACGATCTCACTTGTAGATCTTGTGATTTAAAACAGTACCATATAAGCATAATAATGTATGATGTTTTAAAACAGTGATGCAAAGATACATACGTAACTTTATTTTAAGCCACAATGTCCATAGATAAGGTCGTGAATCGCGTCCATTTAAGAATTTTCCCAAGAAATCTTTTCTTCCCTTGCCTAACTACAAGAAATCCATAAAAGACAGCAACATTATAAAATCATGGTCATTGATTATATAGTCTAAAAACTTCCAACAGTTACATCTGAATGTGCTAAATGCCAAATGATTGTCAACCATAAACAATTATCTTTCTTCTCATTTCCTTCAGATTTGCATGTTGGAGTGATGGACCTTTTTTCATCCCAATGCAAAATTTGGTCATATTAAGTGTGAAGAAAGTTCTATTCAAACATTGCACACATCTCATTTTGCGTTCCCGTGGCCAACAACACTGGTCATTAGCAGCTTTCCCCAGCAAATGTGTACACTTCAATTGAAATTGGACCAGAAATTAAAAAGAAGAGAAAACAAATCATGAAAGATTCTCCACGCTTGTCCAAGCTCTGGGCTTCATCCCAAAAACCAAAGTAGCCCAAATAATCAATTATGGTTGGAATCAATCATGTCTGAATTTCATTTTTCTTTCCTAATTAAAAAAATAAGAACATGGTCCATCTGGTAGTAATTTTCTTGTGCATCCTACAGTATATATTTAAGCTTGCATATGGAATCATCATAACCATGATTGTTCCATTTGGTGGTAATTCTCTTGTGCATCCTGGAGTATATATTTAAGCTTGCATATGGAATCATCATAACCATGATTGGAACGTTGGCTAAAATTAGTACATGATGATATGATTGACGATCACTAAAGAAACAAGATACTCCATTAAGTATGTATAATACATCCATCCAAGGTCATTTTATTTTTACTGTTCCAAATTAGATAATTAATAGAATTTGTGCAGATATGGAGATAAATAAATGATTTATTTCTGGCTGAGCCAAACAACTTTATTTTATCTATTAATTTCACATGCTTTCATTCTATCCCACAAACCATAATTAAATATATATTGAGGACCTTAGGCATAATAAACTGAAAATATGCCTCAGGAAGTTAAATAAGCAAACAGTACAGTTTTTTAGTAGTGTACCATATACACAAGAGTGTCTAAAGAAACCATTGACCAAAGAAAAAGTGACAGGAAACTAAAATCACAACCTTAATAAGATCAAAGAATACCATAAAATTGCCAATCTGTATAAACACATGATCCCAGCCACCAATTACAACTTCTTGTCCACAGTCCCATCTGCGGAGTCTAGAAAACTATCACATAAATTACAGTGATGTATGTTGACGTAAGGACGCGATGCACGAATACTTGTACAGTCTCTTAGACCTGAAAATCTAAGATGGGGCCGTGGACAGGAAAAATTTTTCGTTGCCAAAGAAATTAGAAATGCAACAGTTAACTAACACCAGGGGAGATCAAACTAGGCCAACCCATTGATTTTTTTTTTTTTCTGATACTAATTAACATAGTTCAACATGACCAAAAAAAAAAAAATGCTTCCAAAAAAACAGAATAAACAAAAGTCATCAAATTTTCTACCAGAAACAAGAAGAAAGGTCATGACTAGTAGTAGCATAGTTGTTGTTGCTGCAGTGAAGGCGCAGAAAGAATTTTCTTCTCCTACTAGTGAAAAAGAAGCCATGTTTAAGCCTTGACCATACCATCTTCCTAAGCTTTTTGGCTGATCTGAGACGAAACCAAATGACCCTTTTGACTCTAAAGAAAGATTTCTTGATCCTCTCAGTCATACTCTTCTTCCTGCTAAATTGGTAGCTTCTCAAGAACAGCTGCCTTTTTTCCATGTCTGTGTACCCCATGCCGTCACTTCTCATGAACGTGAATATTGGAGCCATCCCACTTTGGTTCACTGCCATATTTCTATTCTATGCACACATACAGATGTCTAGTGTGTGTGCTGTGAGCCAGGAGAACATGAGATATGAAGCAGAGGACGATGGAAGACCGGGGGGGGGGGGGGGGGCGAGGGGTTGTTTGGGAGTGTGAGAAAGGTGAGAGACAGAGTGTCTATATATATATACTAAGGGGAGATTTATCCTCAAAAAAAAAAAAAAAGGGGGAGATTTAATGTTCCTAACAAGTATTACACATTTATTTTACTGGACAATACTAGCGACTGGGTGTTACTCAAACAAAAAATAGTAATTCTTTTGTCATAATTCATTATTTTCTTATATAAATGTACTATTTTTTTTTTTTTGATAACTTTGACTTTTTCAGTAAGGAACGATAAGACTTTCCCGTGTTTTAATTTGCCAAGTAAAGTACATCCCTTTGGAAGTTCTTTTATTTTCTTTTTGAAGTAGACTTTAATTTTTGACTCTATGTGTGTGTGAGAGAGAGAGAGAGAGAGAGATAGAGAGAGATTTGAGAATGGACCCACAAAACTCACGATTACTTAATGAATCATCCCAAATATCACTTTTAATCTGGATCTTGTAATTTTTTATTGTCTTGTAAAATTAGCTACTCTTATCTCGTCCATCATTTATTTTGTAATTATTGACCTTTTTATACAAAATTATATAACGGTGTACCTTTTAATTATTTGAAATACCAAAAAAACAAAAGAAATCATTGAGTGTAATTGAAACTAAGAGATTCAATTTGGGTGGGGGAAAATATAACATCTCTGAATACTAAATAGATTTTGTGGGAAGAGAGTCACGTGATTTTTGGGGTCAAAGGGCGTTAAGCTGAGGGTCTTGTGATGGAAAGTCACGTGACTTTGATGGCCTTTTAACTTTGTATCATCCGTTTGGCAATATTGCAGTCAGCGGTTATGTTCTGCAAGATCTATATTTGGCTTTGCATTTCCTTCTCATTATATATGTGGACTTTTGGTTCAGGAAACCTTCCATTTCATCCACGTCAGTTACTTGACTTTTTCAATTTTCTATTTTTCATGTCACAACTCGCAACTCCTTAAGTAGCCTTTTCCCTTCTTAGGTGAACAAAATAAATGACAATATTAATCTTCCAAAAGAGTTTTTGATTTCTTTTAATTGTCTAAAACTGTACTTAGACGGCCAATTCTTGTAATATCAATAATATCAAACCAATCAGAAACTTTCCCATACAGAAGATCTTATAAACTTTTTGTAGATACACTTCTATCAATTACCCACAATAGAGCTATCCAAAACAGTTTCATATTGTTGGTAAGTTTGGTCAGTCAAGATGGTAAATGAGCCAAACTCAGCTTCAATTTCTTGCCATGCAACCTCAATCTTCCTTCCATTGGGTAGGTTAGAGTAGAAAATTGGATTCAACGTACATGACCATTTTTTTAGAGTCAAATCTATCGCATCGGAATGACTAGAATGAAGCAGAAGAGTGACAAATCACAACTATGCTCAAGATTCAAAGAAGAGACGGATTAGAACAAAAAGATTGAGCCAAGTATGATTCCTTGTAGAGTAGAATCTTTGAGCCAAACAAGCATGTTACAATGGCTTTCTTTTCTAGTATTTGACTTCTAAATAAAAAATAAAACTCTCATACGTCGTATTACAACATCATAATTAAGGTTGTAAACGAACCAAACTGTTCGCGAACACAGCTCAGCTCGGCTCGTGAAAGCTCGAGTTCGGCTCGTTCGTGAAGCTAAACGAGCCGAGCTCGAACACAAATTTTGGCTCGTTTATTAAACGAGCGAGCTCGAGCTCGTTCGTTTAATAAACGAACAAGAGTTCGAACATGAGATACTCGGCTCGGCTCGACTCGAATAACACTTTTATGCTTATTTGAACCGAGCTGTTCGCGAACAAAGCTCGATTCGGCTCGTGAAAGCTCGAGTTCAGCTCGTTCGTATAACTAAACGAGCCGAGCTCGAACACAAATTTGAGCTCGTTTAATAAACGAGCTCGGCTCGGCTCGGCTCGGCTCATTTATTAAATGAACACAAGCTCGAACCGACAATACTCGGCTCGACTCGGCTCGTTTACAGCTCTAATCATAATCACCAAGCTTGAGTTATAAGCATTACGGTAATGCATATGCAAGCCAACTATACAAGGACAGGTAGGAAACTTCAAAACTGGATGAAATATAAAGTCAATTGTACGACTAACTAACAATAATGACTGCTGATGGTACATAATTAAGACAAATGGAAGAGAAAGAGATCCATCCCCTTTTGTTGTTTTCTTTTGAGCACTTTTAAGTAATCTAGTTTCAAATAAGTACAACTTAAGCTTCAAAAATAAGTTTTCTTGAACATTCAAAGCTTTATGGCATTAATGCTTATCACATAAACCAAAAATTATATAGACAATGAACAGTCTATTTAGTTTTGGCTAAATCTAAGGAAGCAGCAATGTATAATGAAAAATGAAATAAAATATATGACCGCTGCTAGTTAGTAACCATAATAAAATTTCTTCTAAAATCTAATTTCTCAGTAAGCCAGCAAAAAGAAATCTCTTCTAGATTGTATTTTTAGCAGCGAAATTGGTAGGTAATGGTTTTCCTTATCTTCTTGTTGTTGAGACTTCAGCACACTCGTAGACATAAACACATTGGTGTTCCACATCATGGAGCATGTCTTTAAGTTTCCTATTGCAATGGAAAGCAACATGGTACAATTGGATTCACAGTTATACATATACTATTGAGATTCAGAGATGCTCAGCACATTCCACTCCGATTAACTTTACAAGAGTCCGGAAAATTTTTATTTTCTTCTCACATAACCTGGCAAAAATCTCGCACCACATATTATCATAAACTTAGGGCGTATGTAGGTAAGTCTATAGATGTATATCTATGTAAGCCTTCCCAAACTGATATGTGAACTAAACTCCTCCATAATGGTAAATGTAATTATTCAGAAACTAATGATACATATCATATGCATCAGTATAGTGATTATCCAGTTGATGAGGCCAATTCAGAGCAATGAAGCCACTAGTTGCCAAAAATGACCCCATTGACCTCTAAAGAATCTGCGAATAGAGCATATGGCGAGATGCCATGCTGGTTGATTAGTAGCTTACACTTCTACTTAATGCATTTTGATCAAAGTTTCCCATTTTCCTTCTGTTAGAAAGAAAACCCACCAAAGATTTTCTTTTAACAAGCATAACATGTGAGAGCACTAGAACCATCAGCAATTTCTTCAAAGATATAATCAGCAATATAGGACCACACCAAGCATGCAAAAAAGCTAGCAAGTTAAAATATAAAAAGATATTAATGAATACATATAAAAATACACTATAAAGACAGTTTAAACTAAATAAACACACTGATGAATGAAGTGGATCTTTAGGGAAGCACAAGGCCAATCAACAAAGTTGCCAAAATTATCACAAATTTCATATCACAACAAGCTGTGCCATGATCACCACAAGCAATTGCTATGTTAAAATTGAGAAATAATACACTGGAGAACAATCAAATGAACAAGTTGGATTTTGTCGCAAGAAATTCAGACTCAAAGGTCACATGTGGAAGATTGCAGAAGAAAAATTTCCCAGTCCCAATTTTAGGGAAGTGCAATGAGCTCAACCATGCAAAGGCACCGTAGTTAACGTATCATATGTACAATACAAATGACAATGGGGATATATATTTAACAAAACAGCAAATTACACCATTATAGAGGACCAGATCAATCACCTACATGTACAATTCTAAAGTCAGCAATTTTCAAAAAAAAAATACACGTCACCTTTGCCCAGATTCATTTGCTGCAGGTACCTTTGCAGGGTAATTAGACATGTCTATGTCAATTAATGACAGATCATAAGATCCAGAAAGAGCATTAGAAGCATCCATGAGCAATAATGAGTTCATTGCCTCAGATTTGGCAGTATCGTCTACAGCAACAGGATTTTGGGGACTGCTACTTCCTGACGATGAGAGACTGGAGAGCTGTATATCCTCCAACTTGTTCCCAAATATATTCTGGTTATTTCTAACAGTATCCATTTCTGGCCCCGTGGGAACAAAAGTTCGTGCCCTATACTTCCTTGCCCCTTCTTCACCTTCATTATGGTTATAGAGTACATACTCGTGATAAGTTGGTGCAAACTGCAAAGTGTAAACAACATAATTAAGGATAGCTAACATAACAAAATCATTCTCGCTTGAGGAAATCCAGAGTGCCAGGATATAAACATCAGTTAATCAGTCACCTGGTGGACCGTGTCATGATAAAAGTCATTTAGTTTAAGAGCATGTGCAAGACTTGCAGTAAATCCACGCGAACCAACAACATTTGCTCCTGCATATTCCTTGTACGGAAATGCATAAAGATGCCCCAAAGCCGCAATAAGCATCTCAACACAAATTATAAAACTCTGAAATTCCGCAGCTTCCTTTGTATCTTTTATAAAACCAGACTTTGCAGCAAGAAATACCAGAACACCCTGTGACAGGAGCAAGTTAACTCAAATAATCAGAAAACCACAAGCTTCTACACAATTTGAAACACAAGAGAGTACAATCACCATAAGAGCACACAGAGAGACTTCAAAACAAACGTGAAAGCAAGACAGACCAAAATTGAGTTTGGGACCTCCTATAAAAGATATTCATGAAAACAAATTAGAGAATGAAGTCCACTAATAATAATAATCACAGAATACTGAAATAAATGACCATAAACCTATGCATGTTAGATTAAATGGTTTTTGCATTTGCAACCATGTTCAAATTTAGCAGTGTTCATCTATCTTCAAAGTAACACGGCTAAATTTGAACATGGTTGCAATCACAAAAAACCTGCAGATCTGAGATCCCTTGCAATGGCAATGGCATTCCATTAAAATCAAACAAAAGTAAAATGAATTGATGAATCGACAGCTTGCTACAGTATCAGAGAGGTAGCTGGAGAAAAGGCAAATCTATTTGTCGCAAGAAACAACACAGGACCTACAGCAGTCCATAAATTTAAAAAATAAAAAATAAAAAATAAAATGGCAAAAGCCCATAAACAGGGCTTCATAACTACCAGGCACCTCAATTGGTAATATTGAATTTTCTACAGGACATTTGCTGCCAAACTTTGAAAATGCAACACCAATACACTTCAAAGTCTAATTTCAACACATCATTAACAAGAAGATATGATAAACTTACATACCTGCCAGTAAGTAAGAAATACAACAGACTTGATTATAATAAACTTTGGAACTGGATTAAATGGCTGAAGCAAATCTCTGCATGCGACATAAAACAAGGCCAAGGCATAGAGTGCCATTGAGTATGAGAATGTGTAGATAATGGTGAGGTAGAGATATGCTTGCATTGGACTGAAGTTTCCATCCTCATATTTTCCTTTTGCATACAGTATCAACGTGATTGCAACTAACAATGGCTTGAGGATGACAAATTGCAAACACCCTTGTTTGCACCTTCTTATGAAGCGGCTGCAAAGCCTCAAAAGGATTAGTAATGTGTCTAACTAAAACTGAAGCGAAGTTGGGCGATCTTCACACATGCAGAAAATATAAAGTATCAAGCTTAACAAACTATTTCAAAATGGTCTAATTACAAATGGCTAATTACAAGATCTTCACAGTAGATATACATCAATGATTCAAAGCACTTCACAAAAAAGTTAAATTTGAAAGTGAAAAACTATCTAATAATCTCATGTTACTCAAAAATGAATTCGGACACTGACCCCAAAACTAAATGGATGTCATGAGCAGCACCCCCCCCCCTCCAAAAAAAAAAAAAAAAAAACCACCGCCACTGTAAAAAAAAAATTACAAACAATAATTGCATTACTCCAAACAAAATAACAAAACAAATATCTCTGTGTTAATGAATAAAAAAAGAAACAGTTTCACCTACGTATAACTCACCCATCTAATGGAATTGGTGGAAAACAACATGTCATCAAGCACCAATTTGGCTTTAGAACTCTACCGCTCAGACTAAGCACAACAGCTCCAGGGCCACCCACCCATGCCAAGCATAATGAGAGGAAATTATATATGACCCATGCTTCATATCTGAAACAACAATTAGGATAATTGATACCTTGAGATTCAAAAATAAAAAGCAGAATATCAAGCTGCTTCTATGTAAATTACAACATGATCAAAATGACTTAGCAGAGCCACTCATGATCATTCGAAATCACCATATCCCAAGAGCAAAAATAACTTCAACACATAACAAAAATATGACTTTTATGATTAAACAAAAAACAGAATTTAAAGGATGGAAATCATCATCAGCCTCTACATAGCCCAAGAAAGATATAACCAATCCTATCAATCAAAAGGCCTAATATGAAAACTATGAACATCACAATATGGCTAAAGAAAAAAGGCATTACATTAAAGATGGTCTCTAAGCAAAATATCTACATGATACTGGATGAACAATAAATGAATTTAGTGCAGAAGCAAAACATGCCCTTTTAGATGAAAATGTTGAAATCTGCCATTGAATGTAAAATACATATGAGGTCGGATATGTTAACAAGAACTTTATGGCTAAGGAGCAGGGAAAGATAGAACAACAACCAAAAATCCAGTCGAGAGTTATAGAACCATCAGTATAGCAGGATGATCGAGGTTCCACAGACATCAACCACAAGGCCAAACTTTCTAATTCTGCCATAGGCCTAACTAAGATGAGAAAATATTCACATGGACCACGTTCAAAAATCAGAACAGCACAGCCAACAAATTCTTATCCAAATTAACTAGAGTAAAATGCAAGATTCCTTGTCCATCCTTTATTCCTGTCTAGTAATCTTGTCCAGAACACAATTATTTTGAACATGTCCTTTCTAAGTACTTGGTCTACTAGTTGCTATCTTGCCCATGCTCAATGTTTGTCATTAATAATGATCTTACAACTCCTATCATATTTTTGCAACCAAATTATCTGAGAAATTCTCTTTCTTTTCGCACATTACCATGTTACAAAACACAACCTGAAAGCATCTTTATATTCTCATTTCTATCATACTTATTTGGAAAATGTACTGAAATTAGTTGCCCAATTTTTCATCTCTGATACCAAACAATGAACATATAAACATCATTTTTCCCTATACAGTATAACTGATAAAGTTTCTACTCTAAGAATCAAAACAGCATCACAGAGTCATTATATATCGACATGATTCAGAACCATAACAATCAGACGTCAAATGGCCACCAAAATTTTCTCCAACATTCTACCAAATTACAGAGTACTAAATTGATACTCTTGTGATCTTGTTTATGTTTCCACAATCACAGAGAGGACCTACTTCTAATTAAAAGTAATTTCATAATAACAAATTCCTGAAGATAGCTTAAAATCAAAATTTGTTGCCATCATTTTCGATCTCCAATATTAAACAGTAGGAAATATAAAAAAACTTAATGAAAAGCTTAAAATGAAGGGAAAAAATCAACATTTTCAACATAAGGAAAACTATGAAAGCACTTACATTTCTCTAAAGGAATCAAAATAAATAGCCTTGTCATTGAGGACAAGGGACAAGAAAGACATCAATGCATAAACCTGCAAAGACCAATTTGGAATTGTTTGAGATATATCTTGGAGAATGGCAGGCAACACAATAGTCAAAATCTTAAAACTTTCTGCATAATACACAATTAAATGGGATAAAACACCAACAATAGGACTGCCCTGAGAATACAATATTAAGGAAGAAAATCACAACTTGAACTTGAAAGTAGGAATAATTTGAACATGAAATACAAGCACAAAGTGCAAAGAAAATGTTGCTACCAAAATTTAAGTGAAACAAAATTCCTGAATTTTGTTTCACGATTTGAAAAGTAAGCAAATAACAAGTAAAAACGCCTGTAAACTAAATCTATTCGTCCAACACCCATCACCTAAGTTAGATATCTTTATTAACTTTTAGAAAACTACTAGCCAAGAACAGAAACAAGTGCAGGATTGTTTGATCTCAGAACCACAAAATTCATAGATTGCGTCAAAATCAATAAACCTAGCTATCCTTGTGAAAGAACCTAGTGAAAAGATTTTGTTCCATAGCGTGAAGCTTGAGATGCCACTAACCTTTAATGCAGACAGATATCACATAAAAATGTTAGAAAATAAGCAAATGACACCAGACTTTACCAATGAAATTAATTAGACTTTGCATTCACATCTTGTCAAAAAGATTTACACCATTCAAACACCATAAGTTCACATTAAGAAACTGTTCAAAACAATTCAACAGCTTCCATAGAAGAGTGAAGACTGGTCTGATTTCAGCATTTAATGTAGGATTATAACGTGACAGTGTAATTTAATTTTCTAATATTTTCTTCGATTAAAAACTTCAAGTTAGTTTAAACAAGTTTCTCTCTATAAGTTCTTGAACACACTATCAATCAAGAAGTGGCCTGCATCAATTGTCTAATTTATCACAAAGTTTACCACTATCCCCTCCTTATAACCTGAGGACTTCCAGACCAAATCAACAGCTCCAGTGCATCCACATGCAAGAACAGATATGTGTCCACATATAGAAACAAGCAGGAAGCTTAAATGGTTTAGCAACCTTTTGCCAGCAAACGTACAGGGATGTATCGTTTCTGAGCTGGCCTTGTCACATTTTTATAATGTGCATACGAGTGAATTCTCATTATTAAACAGCACTCAATGTGAAGTTTACTGCCCTCCCCCAGCTTTCCAAAGCATGTACAACTTGAATTATTCGTGTTGTATAACTTTCAAGTTTTGTTAAACAAGAAGAGTAAGTATTGTGAAGCAATATTACCAGGTTTCTTCACAGAAAGGTCACACTTGTTTCATAATTAATGAATATGGCAAGCTAATAAAACATCGAACCACAATATACTATCTGAAAATTTTTGGGCAATAATACATGCTACGAGCACCAGAGGGAGTAGCAATACTGTTACAGATACAAGTAAAGAAAATGTACACCAATACATCAACATCCACATCCAGGTATCCTTAAACTTGCCTTAGAGCTTATGCGGAATAAAAGGACAAGCAAATGCTACTTGCAATGCAGTGTGATGAATATTTCTTCTAAGTCTAAAACCCAGATAAATTCACATGTTTGTCTGGAAAAATCCATGTCTACATATGCAAAACTAACAAAAGACTCATAGTATGAATAATCAATTACTTACAGGAACCATAAAGATAATACGGACAATGAATCTCTGATAAGTAGGCTCCGTGTAATTCAAAAGATGCCTGTAAATATGTAGTATTGCCAAGGCAATAGCCCCAATTGTGCAAGGCAATGCAACAATTACATAGTAAACTGGCCCCATAACTCGTTCTGTGAACCGCGAATGTTCCACCAACAACAACCTAAAAAAAAACAATCTGAATTTCACTACTAACTCCAATGATAAAATTAAGCAGAAAAAGCGTAAAATTCTTGAATTTTTAAAAATATCATTACCAACCTTTCGTTTAGGGGCAACTGCACTACAATTTACAATTATCCCCCTTCTTCAATTGACGGGGAAGACAACTTTTGCGGCAACTAAACATTTAATAACTCCAGTCGAATGTCAATCTTGCAAGAGAATGCAAATATCCTAGTGTCCCAAAAATGCGTGTTCCATTTCCTACGAGCAAGGATAAGAGAAAGAACAAAATAATCAAAATTTTCAATCTCACTGGTTTGACAAAATGTCTAACTGAACTACAAACAAAATAAAAATTTTTTAAAAAACCAAGAATTAAAATTTACATATTTTGGCGATAACCCATTAAAATAAGCAAAATAACTGACCTTAATCTGTCCCGAAAAAATTCATTTAAGTTGCTCCATCGATGAAACCATTGGAAAATGAATTGTGGGTTTGCAGTTACTTTATTCTGGGATTTGGGAAAAGTATAGTAATGGATTCAAAATGATTCGAATCAATCAGAGTTCGAGGGGTAAAGTAACAGATCCTGCTGCTTGTGCAAAGCTTCTGGATTGCGGGTTGTGAATGTGCTGGCAGGGCGGAGCCAGAGAGCAAAGAAAAAGACAATAATGGAGGCTTATTCAGTGTGGGTTTCTTTTTTTTTTAAAAAAAAAAGGGATTTTGCAGCAGCAAACAAGAAAGATTAAAATAGTATATTACTATCAATCATAGAAAAGTGATCAAATTTGAGGAGTAGGATTAGTGTAATTAATGAAACTTAAACGAGAATCAATCATAAACAAAACGGAAGTTGCCAGCAAGGGATGATATAATCATCGTTGACGAGAAGTGCAATTGGAAAATATTTACTATTTCTTTTTTTTGTTTGGGATGATTCTTTTTCAGTCCAAATTTTCAACATATCTCATTTTAGTCACTGATATACAAGAAAGTAATATTTTAGCATTGGAGAAGTTTTAGTTATGATTGCATTAAATAAAGTTCCAACGAAAAGAAATGAGTCTATGTTTTAGCCAATATGTTTTTCGTTTTAGATTTATGACACAAAACAATTTGCTATGGATTTGTATGATTTACAAGTATCCTATACATATATATACATTTATGCTTCTGTTGAGGAGTTAATATACATAATTTGTCTTTAAACGTCATCATATTTTAGTACTATATTGAATTTTTTTATTTGAGAGAAAAAAAATGAGGATAGAGCTATTAATTAAAATCCCAAACTTTATCAATTATGACTAGTTTTATATTATTTAATGGATATGATTGTATTGTATCAGAGCTTAATAAAATGCGTAAAAAAAGGCTGTCTAAAAGTACATACATTTACAATTATACCAGTACTTTAAGTTAAAGAGGAAAATAGTTATATTAGAACAAGAACATGCTACATTTTAAAGAAATGAATAGCTTGTTGATGTCAAGTTATTTTACATATTTTATCTATTTGGTGTCTTTTATGTAAAAAGGGAATGGTTATTCCTAGTGATTTTTTTATGCTGGAATTATTTATTCATAATTAAGAACGTGAACTTATAAATTTTCACTTTAAAATTTGTCGCGCCCCATTTTTCGAGAAAGGAAAATAATAAAATGATAATAAGTGTGGTGAATGTGTTAGTTGGAAAAAGGAAAATTAAAATGCGTTGTTGTGTTTATTTGTTGGGAAAAGAGGATAGGTATTTGTAAAATGATTTTTAGAAAATATTGTACAAAAGACGTGAAATACTTTATTTTTGAAAGCAAATGAAAAGGGCCTAAAATGGGACTTTGAAAATGCGACGATTTTTGGGCCCGAAAATAGAGTCTAAAAAGGGTTTTTTAGTGAAAAAGGAGTCGCCACTTGGTATTGAGTTTTGGTGTACCAAGTCACCCGAAAATATTTTATAAAAGGTAAGAAAATTAAGAATGATTTTTTAAGGAAATGATTTTTGGAAAAAATATAGGAAAAAAACAAGAAAACCCTTTTAGACGACTCCAGGTCTTTGAAAACAAGAGAAAAAGGTTCGGGAGTCACAGTTGAAGAAAGGGAAGGCAAAGGCTCACGCCCAAGGCACCCTTTCAACCTAGCCGAAACTAGTTGCGAGGTTTAGTCTAAATTTTCCTAATATAACCCTAAGACTTCATCACATTTGGATGCAACTATATGAATGCAAATCTAATCCTAAAATGGATATCGATAAGGGACGAAATGTTCCACTGAGGTTTGGTCGGAATTATCGCATTAATTGCGAAACCCGGATATAGACCTCGATGGAAGTCACGAGTATAGATGCTGAATGGAGTGCAAAAGAAAAGAAAAATAATAGTATAGATAGTAAGTGAACAAAGAAAATGGGGATGCAACATAACGGGTGCGGGGGACTAATAGCCTCGTGACTATCTGTTTCTACTCACGGAGGGGGGAACGACATGTACGCCATCGCTTCCCACGTGAGTAGATGACTATTTCTTAGTCGAAATCACGCAAATGACCTAAAATTCTATGTGTAGTGGAATCTAAATGTTATGCACCAAATAGATGTTAAAATAAGTAATAAGTTATAAAGTATATATAAAAATTCATAGAAAATGGGAAAAAGCCTAAAAAGATAAAATGTGTGTGAAATGTCATGAAATGCACACGAAAATGATCCTAAGGCTAAAATGACCTAAAGGCTTAGCATTGGACTAGCCCATTTTCTATAAGTTCTCCGCTAGCGTTGGACTAGCGAAGAAATCGAAATTAACCACAACTAGCTTTGGACTAGTGTGGCGACGATACACATATATAATTAAAGCAAGTAAATAAATAAAGCATGTATTAAAGCAATAATCACATAAAAGCAAATAATAGCACATAGGAGCACATAACACATAGGCATGATATTCTAGATGCAAAGTCCTAAAGAAAGCAAATAAAACACATAAGCACATAGCACACAAAGCCCTAACTATTACACCGGAGAATAACCTAATTACAATCTAAAAATAGAAAAAGAATAAAAGATATCCTATCTAACCTATCTATTACACTTTCTATCTAAAATACAAAAAATTTTTTGTTAACTAGATATACACTATCTACTACATTAACTATCTAAATACAGAATTTTTGCTCAATAGAATATTACCTATCTATTACATTTCTTTGAATAATCAAAAATTAATTTCTAATAAATAACATGGCATAACTAAATAAACACTCACATATGTATAAAAATTATAAGCAAAAGGAGATATAAAAAAACATATAGAAAAACACGTAGCAACACGTAGGAGCACATAAAGAGAAATAAAAGGGTAATCGAGGTACCTCCCATTCGTAAACCCGGTATAAATTGCTAAGAAAATCAACAAACATGTCAAGGTACCACTATTTAAAGTATAAAATATGAAATACTTAAAAATTGAGCATAAAATGTCGATTTCGAACAAATTAGGGACTTAGGATAAAACTTCCAACAAGTATCTAGGGCTTAAAACTAAGATTTCAACAAGTATAGGGACTTAAACTAAAATTCCAGCAAGTATAATGACTTAAATAAAAATTTTCAGCAAGTTTGGGGGACAAAAAATAAAATTTCAGCAAGTATTCTAAGGCAAAATAAAATTCCAGCAATGTTGGGAGGGATAAAAATGAAATTCCAGCAAGTATTGGGGGCAAAAATGCAAAATTCCAGCAATATTCTAAGACAAAATAGAATTTCCAGCAATGTAGGGGTACAAAATAAAATTCCAGCAAGGTTTGGGGGCAAAAATGCAAAATTCTAGCAATATTCTAGGGCAAAAATAAAATTTCCAGCAATGTTGGGGTACAAAATAAAATTCCAGCAAGGTTTGGGGGACAAAAATGCAAAATTTCAGCAATATTCTAGGGCAAAAATAAAATTTCTAGCAATGTTGGGGTACAAAATAAAATTCCAGCAAAATTTGGGGGCAAAAATGCAAAATTCCAGCAATATTCTAAGACAAAATATAATTTCCAGCAATGTTGGGGTACAAAATAAAATTCCAACAAGGTTTGGGGGCAAAAATGCAAAATTCCAGCAATATTCTAGAGGTCAAAATGTAATTACCGAAAAATATAGGGTCGAAAACAGAAATTTAAAAATTGCAGGGGTCAAAATTATAATTATATAAAAGTTGGGAGACCTAAATGCAATTAATTAGGACCTAATTGCAAAGAAAATAAAATTATGGGGGTCAATCTGTAAAAAACAGAAACTTAAATGCACAAATAAGAAAATCTCGGGGCCACAGTAGCATTAATGAAAATATAAGGATTATAAAATAAATAACTATTATTAATTAAAAATAAATTAAAAAAAACCAACTAACCAAAACGACGTAGTTTTGAGTGAAACTACGTCAAAACGACGTAGTTTCAATAAAAAAATTTTTTTTTTCAATTTTTTCAAATTTTTTTTTCTTTCTTTTTCTCTCTTTCTTTCTTTTTCTCTCTTTCTTTTTCTTTCTTCTTTTTCCTTCTTTCTCTCTTTCTTTTTCTTCTTCTTCTCCTCCTGGTTGCCCCCTCCCCGATCTGCTCTCCCCCTTTTTTTTTTCTTTTCTTTTTTTCTTTTTCTCCTTCCTCCTTTCTTCTCTTCTTCCCTTTTCTTCTTCTTCCTTTCTTCTTCTTCCTTCTTCCCTTTTTTTTTCCCTCCCCCCCGATCTGCTCTCCCTTTTTTTTTTTTTTTCGCCGTCGTTTCTCTCTCTCACAGGTCTCTCTCTCTCTCTCTCTCGGCCGGATTCCTTTTTTCGGTTTTCTTTTCTTTTCTTTTTTTTTAAATTTCTATTTCAATGATAAATGAAAAAAAAATTGAAAGCAATAGGAAGAAATTTACCTGGAATAGAATCTGTGGTGTTATTGTTGTTGCTGTTGTTGTTGTTTGTTGATTTTTTTTTTTCGGTTTTCTCTTCTTGCAGGTGTGTGTGCGCGTTTGTGTGTGTCTTGTGCAGGTCGTGTGTATTGTGTGTTTATGGAATCAATGAAGTTGGTGTATAATGTGTGTGTGTGTGTGTGGTGTGTTGTGAATTGCAGGGGAAGGGAGTAAATTTTTGTGCGTGACTGGTGTGTGTGCTGTGTTGTGTGCGTATGCGAGTTGTGAGTGTCTGTGTGTGCGAATTGTGTGTGTCTGTGTGTGCGAATTGTATGTGTCTGTGTGTGCGAATTGTGTGTCTGTGTGTGTCTGTATGTGCGAATTGTGTGTCTGTGTGTGTCTGTGGAATCAATGAAGCTGGTGTATAATGTGTGTGTGTGTGTGGTGTGTTGTGAACTTGCAGGGGAAGGGAGTAAATTTTTGTGCGTGACTGGTGTATGTGCTGTGTTGTGTGCGTATGTGAGTTGTGAGTGTCTGTGTGTGCGAATTGTGTGTGTCTGTGTGTGCGAATTGTGTGTCTGTGGAATCAATGAAGCTGGTGTATAATGTGTGTGTGTGTGTGGTGTGTTGTGAATTACAGGGGAAGGGAGTAAATTTTTGTGCGTGACTGGTGTGTGTGCTGTGTTGTGTGCGTATGTGAGTTTGTGGCAGGGGAACTGTGTGCAAGTGAGAGTGAGGGAGACCGAGAGAGGGAGGTAGAGAGGAGTGAAAATGTCTGTGAATCTTCTGGTCAAGGAGAGGCAGGGATGGTGAGTCTAATTGAGAGAGAAGAGAGTGAAATGGTAAAAACAAATTGAGTAAAATCCTTGAAAATCTGGTTGCAAGTGAGGGATGATTGATGTGATTAAACATAGAGTTTGGTGGGTTAAGTGAGATTGGAAGCATGGCTGCCATCAGCCATGGCAGGAAGCAAACAGCAGCAGCAACGCTGCAGCTGCTGTTCATCATCATCTTTTTTTTTTTTTTTTTGGAGAAAAATAAAGGAACACAAGTGAAATATAATAAAATAAAATATATTGGGATCTCTAGAATCACTAAGAAAAATACTGAAATTTATAGTCATAAAACGAATAAATAAAATTTACTGTAAAAATTTAAAAATTAACATATCATTAAAATATGCGATTAATAGAAAAATAATAATAACAAATAATAATAATAAAGTATTAAAATAAATATTAAAAATTTCTAAAAATCATGAAATTTATACGGGAAATTCATGAATATATGAGCTATGCATAAATAAATTCACTTGAAAAAATTCTCATAAAAAGAATGCATTGGGAAACTGTGCCATTAATAAACAAAAAGATAAAAATTAAATAAATACTAAACGACCTCTAAAAATTATGAGATTTTTACAGAAAATTTATGAGTATTCAAAATGCATATATAAAATTTTTCACTTGAAAATTCTCATAAAAATAGCTCATTGGAAAACGTGTCGTTGAATTAAAAAATACTAGAATTTTAAATAAATGATGAATGACTCCTAAAAATCATTAAAATAATAAATAATGATAAAAATAGTAAAATCAATGTATTTAGGAAATAAAATAAAATAAACTAATATTTACATGGTGAAATTACCATTTTTGCCCCTAATGTGACGAATTAGATATAATATGCGAAAATTGTACTCGACTCCCGAAAAATGAAAAATACTCCCTAAAATAAAGTAACACACATATTTTTACCAAAGTTGTGTCAAAATTTGGTGTCTACAAAATTAAATTACATATTTTATAGCAAATACGTCTATTAGTGTAAAAATAAAATATATTATTTAAATAACATTAAACCTTGTAATAATTCAACAGAAGAATGAATAAAATTGCACTTACACTGAACCATAAACACACTAGATATTGTATTCAGAAATCAACACTATTTGAAGCTGGCAAATTGCCAATTGGTAAAGTAGTAATAGTTAGCAAAATGCCAACTCTAGAGCCAAACAAAATTCACATCTACATGCATGTAAATATCTCTTAAACCCCAAAAAGAACCCAAAGATAAATATCCCAACCCCAAACCACAGCCCTCAATCCACCTAGGTGGAGCTGTGTAGTACATACATTCCACTCTAAATAACCTAAACTCCTACACCCTTATCCCCTCTTCCCGCTCCCTTCTTCTTCGTCTTCTTCTTCTTCTTCTTCACTCACTCCATCTCCCTCACCCAAGTAATAATGGCCTGCTCTTCATCAATCATAGGAGTCTCCTCCATATACCAAACAACCCCTTCTTCTTTAGAACTTTCAAGAAGGCCAGCCACTCCTTTGTCTGTCCCTTTTCTTGGAGAAAAATCCAATTTTTCTTGCTTTAAATTCACCTCTGCTTCTTTTTCTTCTTCAAATATTCATTTGCGTTGTAAAAGAAGTTCTGGGAATTCATCATTTGTTGCTTCTGCTGTGGTGACTCCTAATTCTTCTGTGCTGAGTGAAGAGGCCTTTAACGGGCTTGGAGGTTTTGGGGAAGGTTCTTTGGATGTTGGTGAGTCTGAATATGATGATGATGATGATATAGAATCTGAAGGTGAGCTTGTTGGGGAAAATGGGGAGGTAGATGAAGATGAATTGGCTATTTCTAAATTGGGCTTGCCTCAAAAACTTGTGGAAACACTTGAGACCAGAGGAATCACTCGCCTTTTCCCTATTCAAGTAAAAGTTTTCTTCTGGGCTTCTCTTACTTTTTGTGTTTTTAAACTTTTCTTTTAGTTTTGATTTGTATGCTTATTTTGAACTGTGCTGCTATTCAACTGTTCTTAATTGTGGAATGTGGAACTGTTAAATGTTAGAGTTGAAATTTTAAGGCTAGGAGCATTAAAGCAAAGGGGCTAAAATTAATAATATTTATGAGTAAGTTTGATGTCTTTTTATTTATTTATTTACTTTATTTGCTTAAATCTACTGAAGATAGAATTTTGATAAGAGATGTCAAGATGACAATGCATGCTGCAAAAGTAAATACTACTGGAAATTTGGAGTTCTATTGTCGATGGAAATTTTCACCTGTATGAAAGGGAATTCTAGTTTTTTTTTTTTTTTTTATTTACTGTGAGAAACAACATCATGCACTTTGCAATTGTAATTTAGGATCGTTTACAGGCTCTGAGACTTTGATAGATAATTAAGGAATAAAAATATGTTTGCATGTTAATCTGATTTGTTTATCTTATTTTATTTTGTAGAGAGCTGTATTGATGCCAGCATTGGAAGGTCGAGATATAATTGGTCGGGCAAAGACAGGAACAGGAAAGACATTAGCTTTTGCAATTCCGATCATCAAAAAACTCAGTGAAGATGAAGAAGAAAGAGGTTCTAGGAGGTATATGTATGCTATGATGCTTGTGACATCTGCTTCCCTTTCTATTTGAAGGAATAACATTTCTTTTTGTTCTTTTTGAAGGCGGTCTGGACAGCTTCCCAAGGTTTTGGTCCTTGCACCTACTAGGGAGCTAGCCAAGCAAGTAGAGAAAGAAATCAAAGAGTCGGCACCATATTTAAACACTGTTTGTGTTTATGGAGGAGTTTCTTACATTACTCAGCAAAATGCAATTTCACGTGGGGTCGATGTGGTGGTGGGAACTCCTGGTAGACTTATTGATCTAATCAACAGTGGCAGTCTGAAACTGGGGGAAGTTCAATTCTTGGTCCTTGATGAAGCTGATCAAATGCTTGCTGTTGGATTTGAGGAAGATGTGGAAGTAATTTTAGAAAAGCTTCCATCTGAGCGGCAAAGCATGCTTTTTTCAGCAACCATGCCTGGTTGGGTAAAGAAACTGGCTAGGAAATATTTGGACAACCCATTGACCATTGATCTGGTAAGGCCTTGATCTTCTATAGAGCCCTTTATCATCTATATGCATGGCTGGTTTGTGTTTCCTTCTATCTTGTCTTGCTATGATTTCTCGGTTTATCATACTGCACATGTTTTTTTTTCAATTATTCTTTTTATTGGTCTTTTCATTTGAATACTTCCCATTTTCAGTCCTTCTCCAAGTCTACTTTCTGTTTCCTAATTCATTGTAAAGCCTCACCTTATTGGATGAAGAAGGCTTCTAGATTTCCTCTCTTCATGTTACTCAGATAGAACTTGCTCCTTTTTCCTTTCTCTCCTCCCCCTCCCTCCCCTACAGGTTGGTGATGAGGAAGAAAAGTTAGCAGAAGGGATCAAGTTGTTTGCCATACCAACCACTGCAGCCTCTAAGAGAACCATCCTTAGTGATCTTATAACAGTATGAGTTTCCAGCTTTACTTGTTTCCCTCACTTCTTTTCACGTTGGTCCTGGGAATTGAGATACTATAAGCTTCTATTCAAGTAACTTGTATTGTAAAATTCTCTCAGTCTGAAGGTTTTATCTTCTTCAGGTCTATGCAAAGGGTGGAAAAACCATTGTGTTTACACAGACAAAAAGAGATGCTGATGAAGTTTCATTGGCACTAACAAACAGCATTGTCTCAGAGGCACTGCATGGAGATATTTCTCAGCACCAGAGAGAAAGAACTTTGAATGGTTTTAGGCAAGGGAAATTCACTGTCCTTGTTGCCACTGATGTTGCATCTCGTGGGCTTGATATACCAAATGTAGATTTAGTAAGTTTATGGCATTGTTATGCATTCTTAAACGTGAGGATGTAAAATCTTTGACATTCTGATTTATTCACAGTTTCTGTTATTGCTTTAAACGAGATTTTGCATGTGTGTGTCTGTATGTTTATATTTGTCCTTGATAGTATCAAAAAATGGTGCCAAATAGGGTTTTTCAATTTACAGTTAATAGCAGATGATTATACAAAACCAAGCACAGAAGATTTTTTTTATGCAACATTAATTCAAAATGGTAGATTACACTGTTCAAATGTCACTTTAAAAGCATTGTTAAGAAACGGTGCAATAACTTAAACTGTGCACTGTAATGATGAGTTGGCAGTTGATTCCTGTGAAGGAATTTTCGGCCTGTAATTTCAGAGGACTCATCATCCATAATGAGTATAAATAGACTCTGTAGGTCAATATTGTTTTCTTTTTAATTTTTCCATGTCTAATGCTCATGATCTGTTATAAAGACAGCTCATTCATTTGTCAAAATGATATAAAAATGCTGAGTCACATATTCCTGGACTAGTGACTCTAGAGGTCATAGTTCTTACTTGGCTGGCCTCCTCAATTGCTAGTAACTTGATATGGGTGTTCACTATATGCCTAGTTGCGGTGAGGAGTGGCTGTTGTTGATTGCATGGTTTGATGGATTACTGGTATACCTGGGAAATTTTTCAAAAAGCCCAGAAACTTGCATTTCATCAATGTCGTATATTGGGATTCTACACTAGTGTTACAAATTTAGCTTATAATAATGATTATCACTTTGTTCTTAGGCTTCGCTGGATAAATTGTTTGTTTATGCATACCTGCTTAAAATTAGTATTAAAGTGCAATCACTTGAATGGTACATCAAATCATAAGCAATTGATACTTAGTTTTAATATCATGCATTTAATTGATCTCATTTCAACTTCTAAAATCTTGTACACCATGTATTTTTTGCTACCAGGTCATCCATTATGAATTGCCTAATGATCCTGAGACATTTGTGCATCGCTCTGGCCGGACAGGACGTGCAGGAAAAGAAGGAAGAGCAATTCTTATGTTCACAAGTAGCCAGAGGCGAACAGTCAAATCACTTGAGCGTGACGTTGGTTGCCGATTTGATTTCATTAGCCCACCATCTATTGAAGAGGTTTTGGGATCGTCAGCTGAGCAAGTGGTGGCTACCCTTAGTGGAGTTCATCCTGAGTCTATATCATATTTCACTACAACTGCTCAACAGTTGATGGAGGAACGAGGCATCGATTCTCTTGCTGCTGCACTTGCGCACTTGAGTGGTTTCTCACAACCTCCCTCTTCTCGTTCTCTTATTACTCATGAGCAGGTACGTTCAATTATGTTAAGGTCTAAGGCTTGATGCTTATTATGAAAACTGTGTATCTCTCTCACTTTCAAGATAATCATGATTTGCATGTGCATTAAGGCATTTGACCAGCATATGATTTGACATAACTTTCTTCCTTAATATATATTTCCTTCTGTGCTAATTGATTGAGTGCATTACTAATGTTCTTCTGGAAGTGGTTGTCTGCCTGCCTGGACAGATGAGCTTTCATATCTGATCATATATATTTGTTCTATTTGTTCTACCTATTCCGTGTAGGGATTATTTATATAAAATGTCTGCACTTATTTCAGAGATGTGTACTTTTTCACTTTCTGGATAAAGAGCACATGATTTCACATGGTGTAAAATAATTCTCTTTCTGAACTTATATTTCCTTAACTGCTGATTGATTGAGTGCAGTGCTCTTCTAGAGTTTTGGTCTCCCTGTTCCATATTTTCTCGTATATATGTTCTAGGGATTTTATATAAGGAGTATTTATACGAGCTGTCTGCAAAATTTTCAGGGTTGGGTTACATTGCAGCTGACACGGGATTCTGGTGCTCGAGCATTCTTGTCAGCTAGATCTGTTACGGGGTTTCTCTCTGATGTTTATTCTACTGCTGCTGATGAAGTTGGAAAAATCCACCTAATAGCAGATGCAAGAGTATTCATCTTACAGGCGGTAGTTCAATTTTATTCCAATTTGTTTGCCATTCTTAACATTTCTTTCTCAATGTAATCAGGTTAAGGGAGCAGTTTTTGATCTTCCGGAGGAGATTGCAAAGGAGCTACTAAAGAAGGAGTTACCACCTGGAAACACTATTTCCAAGATTACAAAAGTGAGTTTGAAAATAGTTTTTATTTTATTTTTATAACTTAAAATAGCACCTCTGCATTGCTTGTGATTTTGTTGGAGAAGTGCAGTTAATTGTGGATTTTTGTAGCTTCAATTACTAAATGTAGATCTTTTTTGTGTGCTTGTTTGCTCCTCTTTGTAGTTGCCAGCTTTGCAAGATGATGGCCCTCCAAGTGATTATTATGGCAGATTTTCAAACAGGGAAAGGAGTTCGCGGGGAAGTGTTAGGGATCAAAGGGGTTCTAGGCCTTCCCGGAGTTGGTCCAGCAGTCGATTCTCTGATGATGACAACGACAACTTAACGCGAGGAGGTTGGGGTAGCAGAAGTGGTAGGCGATTCTCTGATAGCAACAATGACTTTAGTCGAGGGGGTCGAGGTCAAGGTCACAAAAGTGATTGGTTAATTAGTGATAGACGATCTACCCGCTCATCACTTTTTGGGAACAAGGACAGGTTTGTTTCTTCTTATTTGCTAATGTGATCAGAATATCTTCCCTTTGACTATTTTAGAATTTGTAGAAGAATTTACTTCTTTTCGTTGTAGATAAGTTCTGTTTTTGCCTTGTTACTTCTCTTCACATCTGATGATGGGTATTCTAGTTGTGCCCATAGAATGGGAAAATGTCTCAATTAGTTTCAATATATTTTCTTATCTTCATTCGTCTTAAATCTCATACTATTAAATTTGTAACAGAGGCTTTGGTGGTGCATGCTTCAACTGTGGCCGGACTGGACATAGAGCATCAGAATGCCCTAACAAGCAAGGTTACTAGTTGGGCAATTAGCTTCAGGCCAACCTTTTGTGGTGTTGAAGGTTTCCTCCTATGCCGAAGCTTGGATCTCCTCTTCTTTCCATGCCAAGGGAAGGTCCAGAAGGTGGAGAAAGATGTATCTGGATTACTGGCCAACAAGCAGCTTCCACCATTTCTGTCTCTCCGGCCACTTTTTGGGTCAACCTCTATCACAATTAATTGATGATCCTATACCAATTATCTTCTCTAATGATGAACTCCAATATTCATTTTGGACAATATTTAGGCATGGTTCTCCATTTAATGCTGATGATGTCCTAGCACTCATGCCGATACTTGTTAAGACAAAATACCTTCTAACCTTTTAGTGGATTCTGCCACTTAATTGACAAGGTTTTCGTCAAATGCTGCGTGTTAATTGTGGGAGGAAAATGCAATACCAAGTTTGTTTAACATGATTCTGATCAATTATAACCAAATATATCTTCCAAGTGTCCTGTTTGTTGCTATTGTTTATTTTTAACCGGACAAAATTTGCTTTCCACCTCTTCATTGTGGGAAGCGTTTTAGAAATGAAAGAAATATAGCATATTTACAAATATTTTACATAAGCAATCTCATAAACAGTCCATCCCGTCAAGAGCAACGAAAGGAAACTTAATTGCTTATTGACTTCTGATTAAGAAATTAATGAATATAAACCTTGTAGTACAATTCTGCTTATGGTTGAAAGGATTCTGCAGAGAGTCATTTGCACTTGCACTTCCTCTTCCTCTTCAATCTTCAATTTACGAAATTATTCACCTAATTAGTGATTAGGTGATCTTTTTATCTACAAATTCTGAAGCAATAGGTGGTGCAGAAGAGAGAAATCGTCTCAAGGTGATGCCGTCTCTTACAATTTTGGAACCATGCAAGCAACCATACGCAATCAAGATTTTAGTAGGCTAAACTATACGAGAGAAGAAAGTTTTAGAGGCTAACCAAGAATTGAGGCCTCAAAAGACCATGGGACGAATTGTAAACGAAGTGCAACATGGTCATGTCAGTTCGTATGCACTCAAAATCTGAAGTATCATTGCCTCTGTATACGCTGCATTACTTCTGCATGCATTATTATTTTTCTTTTATGTACGCATGTTTACAATTGAGATGATTATAAGTGAAAATGCATGGCTTGTTTTCATGGATAAATTTGAAGATGCTTATGATGTCAAGGATTTTAAGAGTCATCCTTACAATCATGGATAGAGGCCCCAAATCTGGCTAATTGCATATTCTCGTGGCATTCTACAAGTAAGAATATGCCAGTTTAGTCATAATGAAGAAAAATTCAACAAACACCGCCTACCGGAGACACTGCAATTATATTTGGGGATAACCAAAATAACATTACATCACCTCTCCTCTACAAGTCACTTGCCATAGAAGACGTTCATAACAGTTCTAAAAACCAGCCCTCTCTTATTCTTCAAGGCCTCCCTAACCTTATTCTCTTCTGGGACAAATCCTTCACTCTTCAACATTTGCAACACCTCCTTCCCCTCTTCTTCCAGCCCCACCTTCACCAATCCTTCATAAACCCCAACACAAACCCCCGCATTCGGCTTTATCTTCCTCTTCTCTACCATCTCCACCACGTACTTCTTCGCCTCTTTCACCAACTTCACATCCCCACTCTCCACTAATCCCCTAACCAACACGCTATATGTATACGCATTCGGCAGCACCCCAGAAGCCAACATCCTCATAAAAACCTTCAATGCCTCCTTACCCTGCCCGGCATTCACATACGCCTCAATCACCGCAGTATGAGCCACCACATCCGGCATCTGCCCCTTGTCCTTAATCTGCGAAAACAACTCCAAAGCCTCGTGGGTCAAACCGTCCTTAGACAATCCGTCGAACATCTTAACTGCACTATTCATGAGCCCTTCACCACGCATCTTATGAAACATTTCTTGTAAGTTCTTGGGATCCTCGGGCTCCTCCATGACTGGTTTCTTGTTAAAGGGATCATAAGGAGGCGGTAATTTGGATTTATCAATTTGATTTACTCTAGATTTTTTGTCTTCAGATTCTGATTCCGAGTCCGAGTCGGAATCAGATAACGAGAAATTTACTAATGTGTTTCGCTTTTGGGGTGCAGTCGTGGGATTTACCGGTGCATCAGAAGCCGAAGAGGAGGAAGTGCAAAAAGGGCTTATGAAAAGTTGAGTTTTGTGGTCGGAAACTGAGAAGAGGGATGGTAACAGAAATGGTGGTCTGGACATTGTTAGGGGAGTTGAGGAAAATTGAGAGAAGGCATAAGAATGGAAGAGACGCGGTTGTAAAAGGCGCTTGAGGAGTGAAAATTGAGGGGCTTTTGAGATGATAAAGAAGCGAGCGATAATGGTTGTGACCGCCATTTTTGGCAATTCGTCGCAGTCTTGGACTTAGCAGCAGCTCCGGCTTCGGTGCCCTTTCTGTAAGCTCGCGAGGGAAATATGTAGAAGCCGTTAGTTTCGAGAAATGAGATGGGCCTGGCGGGTTTTGCCCAGGCTTTTGGGTTTTTGTACGTCTATTGGAGAGGTTGGCTTTCTCAAGTAGAACCCAAGCTGACGAGATTTGTTGCTTTTACACCTCTACTTGATGGTATTTTTTCTTTCATCCCCTTTTGAAAAGAATGCATACTTCTACTTATTTAGCGGAGGAACATTCAACCATTTGATCAGTGAAGCCTTTTTTTTTTTTTTTTCTTTTTCTTCCCCTAAATTAGCATCAGTATTGCCATCCGTGGAATTGTGCAAACTTGCTTCAGTGTTTGTTTAGCTTCTTTGGTCGAGAAGGTGGTGCTAATTTGCCAACGGACCTTTTATTCAATCTTGAATGTTGGAAAGTGGCACAGCAATGATTTCATAAAATCCTACAGAGCAGGATCCAAAAAAATTAAAAAATAAATTATATGCAGAAACCAAGAATACATGTTAATCTGACTCTTGTTTGAATTCAATTTAGCAACTCTACTTCAATTAGTATTGGACTGCACATTATCCGTTGCTCAATAGTCATGTTAAAGAAAATACATTCCTGATTCACTGCAGGAATGTGGCTAAATATCTAACAGGCTAATTTTTTTTACCAATTTATTATGAGGCAGCAAAACTGCAAAAAAAACTGCATAAGCTCTGACTAAGCCCTCCAGACTTGCAAACCATCAAGAGTGAAAACATTCATCCCAGATTGATGCCTAAGCAGATTTAAAGGTGCTGGCGCAAGAACCATCAGATGAGTCACCGCAGCTTGACACTTTCTGATGTTTGCTTGTCCCTGGCAGGTAAGAGTACGCAATTGCTGAAATCCCAATGGCAATAGAAACTCCTATGCAACTCCAAAACCACCTTCTGTGGGTCTTTCTTCTCTGCCGTTGCTTCCTTGCAAGCTCTGCAATTAAATAAGAGAATTGATCATGCATATCATGCAACAACTCCAAAATAAACACTTCTGTAGCAAGTCACAAATAGAGTTGGTCCAAATTAATGACTGAAGAAGCACTTAGAATTCATTAAAAAAATTAATTACGTTTCACCACTTGATCCATAAACATGCATGAGACAAAATAGTTATCAGAAGACTAAGATTCCAACAGCATCGCTACTTTTTGGCAAAATCCAGTCCATAAAACAGCCAGACTTGCATCAAACCAAATAACAGTTACAATAATACAACTTCAATAATACAGCAAAATGGCTCATAAAATACCTATGATTCCCTGATTCCTCTGTGACATCTCATAATTAACAGTTTCGTGGTATTGCAGTTTGTTACGCAACCGAGAAATTTCCTGGTCTTTGGATTCAAGAATTGCCTCTGCAGCCATTTCAGCTTCAGCTCGTGCCTGACCTTTTCCTATAGCCTGCGCAACAAATCTAGCAACAATAACCTCTTGAGAGAGGTCATCAATTGCAGCATTGTTCCGCTGCATACTCCCACTAGAATTTGTAGGTGCAGGAAACGTTAATCCAACCTCAGATAGAAGATCACTGATCCTCTGCCACTGATTGTGCATTGAGCTAAGAGCCTCCTCAGCTTCCCTGCGCCTTTCAATCTCCTCGAGGAGACTAAGCCTTAAGGCACGCAATTCAGATTCAAGATTTGGGACATTTGATGGCGTATTTGAAATAGATGTATCAGAGGAAAAATCTGCAGAAACAATGTAAAGTTTAAGTTATACTTCACAAAAACCAAATGAAATATGATTTAGTTGACGACAGTGACCTTGAAATTACTGCATACCAAATTAAAACATAACTGCCCATCGGTTAATAAGCATGCCAACAACATTATATGAACGCAAGGAGATGAAAGATAAGAGTTCTTTATTTAATTGATACATCAAGATTTCTTTAGAATTCCTTACAAAATCCATCATGATTGAGGACTTCATCTTATCATGTGCTTTTGAAACTAAAACCACCTTCCAAGATACTAGCAGTTAATGCATGAAAAAATCAGCAGCTTAACTCTTTCTGTTACAAGAGTGGGAAATGTTCGCAATTCTGACAAACAAAAAGTAGCCATATTATTATTTTTCAGATGAAATCGTGGAACATTTTAGCTGAAAGCACCAAAATTCAGTACATTAGGAAAATGCCAAGTTCCTACTTCTCAAAATGTGTTTCCTCCTATAACCATTAGCATATTTATGCTTTCAACTAGTTTGCAGAAATTTATACGACAGTAAAAATTTATTGACCTAAGGTTATATTACAGCTAATTATTAGCAACAGTTTTATCAAAGAATTTATTGAAAATAAAACACCATAACAGAACAAAAACAACTTTTAATTAAAAATCGAAAAACTATACCTTCAATTGCATCGAAAAATTCCCCTTGAGTGGACACAAAACTCCGACAATCAAATTGCCTAATCACCTCATTTCCACCCTCTTCCTCTTTATCCTCATCCTCTTCCTTCTTCTCCTCCTTCACCTTGTCAATCCCAAACATTTCGTCCTCACCAAAATTATCCTGCACCACCTCCTCCCTCTCCTCCTCCTCCTCCACCACCACCTCAATCAAATCAGCTCTCACCTTCTCCCCCTGCTCCGCCGGAATCTCAAATCCTCCACCACCACCACCACTCCTCCAATTCCCAACCAATCCCACTCCGCCACCTCGACGCTTGTGATTAACAATATAAGGAGACGGCGACAAAGCCTCGGACGCCGTTTCCGGAATCGGCGCCGGTTCCGGAGTCGCATACAAGCGCCGGCGATATATAAATATGCCTCGGAGCAACCGGAGGCTTGGAAATGGAAATATCAATTTCCCTCCATTGAATAGTTTGGCCGTAGCTCCGGCGACGTTCCGGCGAAGGAGCTGCAACCTGGGTGGATAACGGCGGCTTCGCGTAGGAATCTCGAACTCGAGGCTCGAGTAAGTTCTCAAGGGGTATTGTTGAAAACGTCGGCATTTTTTTAGAGAGAGAAAGTAACGGAGAATCTTCAACTAGGGTTTGATCATTGGAGAGTGGGGGGGTTTTGGGTTCTGAAGGTTTGAATGGGCAAATATTTGGCGTCTTGTTCAACAAGAAAAAAAGGGTTGTATTTTTGTTTTCTTTTATATGAACAATTTCTTTTCAAGATGAATTCTAGTTTAGAATTGTTTTGGATAAGATATTATTCGGAAAAAAAAATTAAAGTATTTCTCAACCACGCTTTTCTTTCTTTTTTTTTAATTACCTAAATTATATTATAAACAGTGTAATGATATTAGTTTCGGAAATTTTTTTCTACAAAATGAAAATGACCCAAAATTCTAGGATATCAGAAATCAATAGATGGATAATTTTGGATAATTTGGTGTCGGGTGAAAAGTTTCTAACAAGAGAGGAGATGGAATTCAAAGAAGTCTTTTAAATTAAAATTATATTGATTTGTTAATAAAAAAAATATAGTTATAGGTATAAAGTATATATTTTATAAAAACGCGCATACTGTTCTAATATTTGGATATTTTTAAGAATGAAGAATTAAAAATTGAAACATCTTGATATGAGAAATTAAAAATTAAAACATCTTGAAAATTGTATCTAGCTTTCTTAAAACAGATAAGTTACATTTGATGGTTGACTATAAATTTTTTTTTTTTTTTGTGTATTTGCATTCGGGTGCATATTTTAATAACTTTTTATTTCACAAATATACATACTTATAACCTTAAAAATATTAAAAAGCTACAATTTTTCAAAAAGCTTTAAATTTGTGTTTTGTTTGGGTTGACCACGTCACGGTCCTACAGATGGAGGTCTCAGACCTGGACCAAGCGGTTCGTGGGAACTTTGAAAATTTCAATTTGAAATTTCTGATTATGAATTCTCCCCTCAGACTTCAACGTCGGGCGCATATAGGTGTTGGCGGGTAATTTACCCTGTTTGAAACTAACTCAGTTCATTTCTCAAACCGAGTCAGGAGTCAACTAACAGAATTCAGGAAGGTTCGAGTTCACACTTTCGGATTAAAATAACGGACATGCGTGAGATGAACGTGGTCCATTTCTTTTTCGATTTCTGCTTGATGGTCCAATTTCCAATGGGTCCGGAGAAGTCTTTTCGATATAGACTCTAGTCTAGTTAATCCTGTCTAAGTCTGTTTCACAAATACAAATATAAAACTCACTCACATAACAATTTCACCTTATTGTGAAACATGGTTCACTAAACTGTGGTAGATGATCGAAATTCTCAGGTAGAGAATGGAGAATTGTGAAATAGTCCATAGAATCGTAGTCTATGACAGAAATTAAAAGGTAGCTGAGGTTACAATTACTAGTAGGAAGGTAAGGGAATAAAGGAATACTCGCATTGATGGTGTCTGGTGTCCTAGAACTAAACCAGTAACAACATATTGGATGGCAATTTTTCCGTCAAATGCATGGTGCAAAGGCTTGCTTTCGTCAGACAACTAAAGCTTGCTATTTAAAGGCTTGCTTTCATCATACAACTAAAGCTTGCTATTTAAAGGCTAAAGATTGTAACCCTTTATTTCTTCAATGGCAATTAAAATATCTGATAATTGGATGTTATTTGGTATATATGCTATCAGCACTTTATCTGTTTAAAGAAAACCATAACGATCTAATTTCATCATGGCAAATACAACAGGAAAAAAAATTGCTATCCTACAAGATTGTTGTACAAAAAGTTGTATACACAGCAAGCGTCGTCATTCTACAAGTAGCTCTAACAAAAACCAGAAAGGATATTAAAAAATAAAAATACTATACTAATGCAAAATGTAATGACAGCAATTTAACAAAAGAAGTTGGACAAAAGGAAGGGCACTCAGTACTCGCATCTAGAACATTATCCCCAAATGCAACTACAATATGCAATGTGGATCAAATCCTCCCACCAACCAATCCTAAGAAATATGTAAAATCGTCAAGCTCCCTATTGCGCTAGATAGGCATTCAGATGCTTGGATCACAGGTAAGGAAAGCGTGAAGTTTTTTCTCTATACAGTGGTGAATAAAAAGAATGACTGGTGTGCACAATTAACGGTGCAATCATTAGGTCTAATGCCCGTCAGGAGAAATCAATCATTGGAGGTGCTGAATTAACTTCCGAACCCTCGTTGTTTGGTGGATGGGAAGTAATTTCTGATGCAGTTGGACTACTATCAGATACTGAAGGCAAACTTTCTTGTGTTGCAGTTGGACTGTCAGCACCAGTTGATGAAACAGGGTCCTGGTTATCAGTGGTAGCTTTTGAATCTAACTCTGCAGGTGCCTGAGTATCTGATTCTGAAGGAACTGAAGCGTTTGACTCCACCGAGGTTGCACCTGACTCAGGAGGAGGAACATTAGACTCTGAGGTAGGTGGGCTACCTGATTGTAATGTACTTGGAACATCAGAATCCGATTTGGGCGGAATGCCAGCTTCTGACGTTGCCGGGGCCACTGGTTCTGATTGAGCTGATGCATTTTGAGCAGTGGCATTCGGTCCTTCCAAGAGCAATTGCTTTGGTGTTTGCTGCTTTGGACCTTGTGCAGATGGAGGAGGTTTGCCCTGACCAGGATTGGGACCATACAAAGATACCATTCCTGGAGGCAGAATTTCTATTGGCGGCTTCTTAGCTGCATCTGCCAAACTTGTGAACTTAGGTTCCTCAAGCGAAGCCAGAAATGCAGCAGCAGCATCTGTTTTCATTGAGGGAGTGGATTCCATCTCTTTCTGTAGCACTTTGTTCCATTCCTGAACCAAGCTCCTCAGGGTAGGTCGTCCATGAGCCTGAAAAAGTTTAGGATGGTCAAACTGAAGCACTGAATTCTATTACAAGAACAAAACCGCAAACTAGCAGATAATACCTGAGCATGGAGAACAGCCTCAGCAAGCATCCCAGTCTCCTTCCATGCTTTCTCCATGAGTGCATTGTCCCCCAAAACAGCAGCAGCAAATGCTGCTTCCCGCCCTGAGCCAACTGATATCATATTGTTCACCAGATTCTGTAAAAAATAATATTGTAGTTACTTAGGAGGTATAGAAAGGAGAATCAACCAAAAAGATTTCTAACAAAAAGAAAAACCTCCAGAAAGATTTCTAGAACTTTAACGATTTGAACATCAAAGTTACTGAATATCAGACATGTATATGGTCCTGTCCTGATGGAAATCACAGAGGCCGTCAAGCCTCCATGTCTCACTACTGGACCATCCCGCTAATTGCCTAATTAAAATATTCTTGAGTTTCGCATTTCAAGACTCATGTGACATTCTCAGGCAAAAATAGACACAACCCAATGATTCAGAAAGTCCTTGTGTTCTACAGTGATACACTTGAATTCTGTACATATCCATGTACTTCCCAACATTTGCTAAAATTTCACAAGCAATGCTGCCATAGGCTTGTGATTAGAGAATCGTGTCATTCTTTTCATATGTAAAACTGGAAGGTGAGAGTAATGTAGACAAATGTGCATCTTCAGATGATGAAGAAATCTCCTCCACACAAGATAATGAAGCCAAGAAAAAATTATGCAAGGCCAGTGGTTGTTCAGTCACATGACAATTCAAGCTTTTAGATAAGTGGGAATTAACTATGTCTTTGAAGTACTACTACGATGTTACCTGGTATTCTATATTTATCTCCAAAATTGTAACAAGTTAAGAGAGAGAGAACATAAGATAACATTCTACAGGATTTTTTATCACACATTGGAAATTATTGCAAAAACATGCAACACAAGCAGAGCCAAACATAATTAACATACATTTAGCCTTGTCAACTCCCCATGATTTGCAAGACGCAAAGCAAGTCCTCGCAACTCATGACCTCGTAAAGCTCCCTTTAAGGACCCAGCAGCAGCTAAACGCTTAAGAGCTTCACGGGCGATGTCAGCCTGAGCAGTTGCATCTGCAGCATCTGTAAGATCCAAAAATTCCTTTGCAAATTTAACTATTCCTTCTACAGCATCCACAACATTTTCCTTTTTAGCATTTAGATTCATGATATCATTCAAGTCCAAACCAAGAGTTTCTTGTCCTAAATCCCTACTATTGCTCATAGTCAGAAGGCACTGGAGAGCTCTTTTAAGATCATTGCTCTGCATAGCCAGATCAAATTCCAGCCTCTTGGATATCCCAGGCAAGTGAAGTGCTTCAGTTGCATAACCCATCCCAAGCATGAACTGTGCTAGATCATCATGATGTTCTCTGGCCAGCCTACTAGCCCATTTCACTGCACTCACTGCATCACCATAGGCTGCAAGACATCGGCAACGAATACCAGGATGGCCAAGGGATATTGCATGGGCACACATGTACCGATCTATAAGCCAAAGAACACCATCTCGAACACCCACAACTACAAGAGGTCCAACTGGTCGCTTTTGCTCACCTGGAAATCGAGTAACTGCTACTGCAACCCCACCACCGCCAACAGCAACTTCATTCACTTTCCTTTCTTCCACCTCTCTTGGCATTGCTGAATCACCATTCTCACCTTTAGATTGCTTTGGCAAAATTAAAATGGAGGCACTGAGGGAGCATGCTGAAAAGAAGCTAACCGCACAACTTGGAGCATTGGGGGTCTCAGTGTTACTCTCTCTTGCGCATTAGTTTGCTGACTATCAACTGTTATTAATGCTAATTCTCCATGTTGTGCAACAGCTCTTGCCTGTGCCTCTTTAAGTCGCATCTCTTCTTTTCTTCTCTTGGTTTCTATGTCAATAGGTGCAACACCAGCATCCACAAAAACACACTCTATGGTAGTTGGTGTGACAACGAATAACTGCCTTCGGTGCCAAACAGCCCCAGTAGCATGAGGAATTGCCACATCTCCCAAATATCGATACTGAGGACGCAAAGAAGATATTACTATGTACTGCTGATAAGCAAAAGCACAATATTCAACTGTTTGATCCCATGCTGTCCATTCAGGTTGAGGAAGAAGATCACCCACAGGCTGGAAACTTTCCCAGCTGAAAAGTTGGAAGTTCAATGGTGTTGCTTCAGCAGAAGATCTCCGAGAAGAAAAACCATCATCTGCAGAGCCGAAAGAAGAAACAGCACTACTTCCAAAACCGGACAAGGGCATAGACTGAATAGCTGAAATAGCAGTAGCAGCACCAGGGCTAATTCTCCGGGACGTTCGATAGGCGACACCAAGTAGTGCGCCCCCATGCAAACCAATGACTGGTTCACTGCGACTACCAACTGACCTCATCAATATATTTGATGTTCCATCATCCAGAAGTATTCGAACTTGAACACCTGCAGATGAAGCAGCTGAAGCAGCAGCTGCTGCTGCTTGGGCTGCAGCAGCAGCTGCTGCTGCTTTGGCTGCAGCAGCAGCAGCTTCTTTGGCTTTTCTTGATGAGCCTTTAGGTATTATAGGCATTCTAGGAGCCACGGCAGACTCAAGAATTGCAAACCTATCTCGACAAGCGTCCCAAGCTAAAAGCCTTGCACTGCCTGAATCAACAATCGACCAATCACTAACCTTGTAGATAGAGAAGTAAGGAATGTCAGGCCAAACAATTCCCAGGTACCTGCAATCCATGACAGCACAAAAGCAGTTGAATCAAAAGAATCGAACAGCAGAAATGACTGAATGAACAAATACTGCAAAAACCTTCCCCACTAAAGTATATAAGCAACAAGTGCAAAAAGAAAACATATGGAACAGAAAGAACAAACGCAAAACTGAAAATAAAAATAATATGGATATTGTAATATTTGGTGAACAATATTCGAGTAACAGTAAATGATATTCTCTGATGATATTAGAATGTAAAAACAAATTCATGGAGCACATACTTCCCCGAACTGCTCACAGAAAGAATCGAGTATGAATCGTGTGGAACAGGAGTGCTAATATGCTTTTTAATTTGCTTAACATGCAGTTGTTCAGGTGTATCTCCCCTGATCCTTCCTGCGTCACTCAAGGAACCATTACTCCCAAGTGCTGGATTCATTGTATTAGATAACTGAAATTGTAATAGCTTCAATTCTCTCTCAATGATATAGACAGCAGCGTGTTCTCGACCTCCTGGAGGTGTTGGCAGGGCAGCTACAGGTGGAAGAGATCTGGGATCAAACTCACACACAATTATACCAACATTGGTTCCAGTAGCAACAAGATGAGGCTGTAAAGGATGTGCAACCATGGAATAGACCTGCACAGTAATTCAAAGGGCATTAAAATCTTGAAAGAATTGCTTGTTCAAAATTCTCAAACAAGATATCCTGATTTTGTGGATACTCGGGCATCTAGCCCCAAGAAACAATTCTTTAACTCTATTTTTACCTGCTGCTTGGTTTCAATGATTAAAAGAATGTAACTATTTGCTTATAGGACTGCAGAGAAAATTTTCAGATTTACTGATATTTGCACTATGAGTTGAGATACGTATGGGATTGTGTTTGAAGGTTGCTTGCTCAGTTGCCCATTACAAAAGAATGAAGGTGGCCTGTAAAGATTTAGGCCTTCTCTAATCATCATACCATGGTTAGGTACATATAAGAGGATATCAACCTCGTAAATCCCAGTTGAATGTTAAAACATTGACTTGAGCTCATGGTGAAATGCTTGACCATAATTTTTTAAAAATCCTGGAGAAGTGCATAATTCAATCATTTTTACACCCAGCGTCAAATCTGAACAAGTATTATTCACACAATCAGTTGACAAACAGTTAACAAAATTCAACTTCTTTCTTAACACGCTACCAACACCAGAAATCATATGAGTGGGAGTTTCTCCTCCAGAAACTGCAGAAAAGCAGAGTATCGACCTTATGTATTACCTATGATGTCCACCTATGAATCTATGAAATTAATATTGTAATAAACTCATTAACATACTTTCCGTCCTGGTGCCGGAATAGTATACCTCTCCTAATGGTTTAGCCTTAGAGACCTGCCCACTCCCACTTACATTCAGTACCAGCTGGCAGGAATTATGTTCATCACATCATGTTCTCAGCCATAAGAACTGTATCTCCAGTTGCAAATAATGTGTTCAAAGAAATCTTTGTGTGGCTTTCAAAGTCTAAACGCTTTCCATTTCCTCCTTCCAGAAATTTGTTGTTGTAGGATTTCATATTCTAATGCAATCTTGACTAAGAAACAAAAGGATCCTCGCAATAGTGTTAAGATACATTCTACAAGAAGAGAGTGCGCATGGAAGTCCTCTGGGAGTTGTGAGCTACAATAGAGATGCTAATAAGCTTGTGTTTGATCTATGCCACAATTGAAAGAAGACCTATGGTATTAGCAGGCTGGTTGCCAGATCCCAAATAGAGGACGACCTTGAGTTCTGGACAAAGACTATATGAACCAAATCACTCATACTCTTTGCTTTGTTTCTTTCCTTATCTCCTAATTTTTGTGTTCTGGGACTTGAATTCATGATTGACTGCATCCACTAATCTTGCTTTAAGCTTTGAATAAGTCAATTGTCTAGTGTTGACTCTAACTATCATTTATTGCTAGGTCTCATTGATAATCATAAAACGGCATTTTGGATGTTTCTCATCTCAAAATTCCCATATTGACCCATAAGCCTGGGTTCAACTCAGATATAAGAAGCAGAAGTTCACACCCACGTTAAAGCAAGTCATTAAGTATCTACCCCAAGTGAAAAAAAAAAAAAAAAATCATAGCACAAAGTTCAACACCATGAATGGACAAAAAGAAGTTATGTTAATTTAACTCATTAAAGAAAAATTTGTCAAGGAACCTACGTTCAAGATCCCAACATCTAAAGTCACAAGCAGATCAGCATGCAATATATCAGAGACTAGAGGCATACCCTTAGCTTCTTATGAGAGGCAAGCAGTTGAGGCGGTACTAATGAGGATAGTTCACATAACGGCCTAGTGAGAGCCGAGTAAGTTGGGTGCTCAATAGCCCTGTAAAAAAGATCCAAAAGACCATCAAAATTCTGTTGACAAGGAAAATATCTGTTTTCTTCATCAAAAGCCATAAAAACAAAGGTTTCTCCATTCTGGCAGTCTGTTTCAAGTAGAACAAATATTAGTAAATAAGTAAAAGCTGTTAAGGTAGATTAGAATAAGCATACCATATGTGGGAATCCTTAACACAGGTTAAGATGTCAAGATTGGGAGCTCGAGGATGGCACCAAGATGCCACACTATGGCAAGCCAATTTTGACACAGGTTTTATTCGGCGCAATTCCTGTAGAAGTGTAAACAATCAGAAAAAGAGGAGGCAAAGGCAGAAAACTTTCACACTAGAAAGAAGACAATAGAACTGAGGGAATTCATACATGACCTTAAAGGAAATTGTATCCCAGATGGCCAATGTTTTATCTGCACCAATTGTGATAAGCTGGGGTGCACCACCGATCACTCTAGAAAGCTCAACAGCAGTAACACCACCTTCATGGGCCTTGAAAGGGTCGTAGGAATAAATGACAAATTTTTACAAAACATCATTAGAATAAATGTAAAAATGTTAAAGTAATTATCCACATGAAAAGAGCTTAAATTCTTAAACTGTGATATTAAAAAAACGAAAACCAAAGGAGAAGTAGCTGCAAGAATTACCCAACAGTAAATTTTGCACTACTCCTGAAAAAATATGTTATTCCAGAGAGAGAGAGAGAGAGAGAGATCATTGGATCCACTTCATTACATAATGAACTTCACAACTATTAAATTCAAACTATGGTGCACACAACTTCCACTTTTTTCATACAGTTTATTAGGTGAAAAAAAAAATTTGTTTAGACAATTAGAAAACATACACGGAGATCTGTGAAATGGAATAATAGTAGACCCACACAAGAAAACTTATGACATTCCATGATTTGACCGTCTTAGCAAATACAAATATGAAAGGTCTTACAATTTGAAAATAGAGATATATAAATAGAAAGAAATGATATTGGAGTCTGAGCAGCAAGTTTAACGCTTCAAAGGACCAATGTTAACACCTATATCAACTAATCTGAGTTTAAAATCACTACTGACTCTGTTATGTAGGGAAACACCCACCTAAAAAAAAAAAAAACTCTTTACTGTAATACATGGAACAGCAAAAAACCAAAGCAAAGGGCATTAATGATTAGAAAGTACTACATGAATATAATTTGAGAAAGTAGCTGCAGCGAAAAACATGGAGAAAAAAACACAATTCAGTGAGAAGAATAGTACTTTTAAGCTTAGTTTAGGCACAAGCTCTCGTGAATCATGCCCATGATCTGCACTCCAGAGGACAAGCAAACCATCACTACCGCCAGAAACCAAGAGTGCCTGTGCCCAAATACAAGGAGAGGAAAGTTTTACAAGAAGTACAAAGATGGCATAATACAACAAAGGATATGTTTGCTGAGTAACTTTTAGCTTGTGACGTATTAATTCTTATATACTAAGCTATACAAGATTCCTCTTAAACTAACTAAGAAAAGGTTATACATGAGAGGAAAAGAGAAAACTGGAATACATAGATCAACAACTAAAAGAAAAGGTTGACAAAATTAGAGGAAATACCTCGCCAGATGAAGCCATAAAGGTCATCAAACAAGCAATTGAACCCTTATGACCTCCAGTATATCTACGAGCAAGCTAGAGAGGAGAACAACCACGTTATACCAATTCTAGCATTTCTTTTTCCTCAGACAAAATTGTGCAAAATATAGATTTTCAAATTGATAGAGCAAGGCACTTAAAATGGAAAACCTTCCACGTTATCATTGAAAGGACTCTAATTACACCATCTGATCCACCAAATGCCACTAGAGGACCCTCATTAGCAGCCGACTTTGCTAGAAGTTCCATACTGCAACAAAAACATCCGAAATTTTCCAGAGAGAGAGTGAGTAGATCAATTGTCCTACTTTTTGTCAAACTAGGATCAGGGAATTGCTTGAAACAGCCATAGAATTGTCACAAGAAAGGTGAAACACTTATACTAGTTAAAGGGATCAAACAAACCTTGAGTTTCAATAAATTAGATTATCTGTTGGCAGTTGAGTCAAATGGGACAATTGAAGAACCAAGGAGATTAACCATACTTATGGTCTGGGTTTATGGGATATAATGTGGTGGATCTATCCTGGTTTCACAAAGGCTTCTGAACGGTAGGAAGTTAAAGCTTATTAGAGTCTCTATTTAGCTTATATTCTCCCAACAACAATGACTTGGCAGGGGAAAGATCCACATTAAAAAAGATGAAGGATTCAAGTTTACAGTGAGAGACTGCCAAAAATGGAGATTCGGAAGGAAGAAATAGATTTTTCTTGGAAGCGGATGTCAATTTTCAAGCCACATAACAAAGAGTGACCTCCTTTGATACAGTGAATGGGAAAAGTTAGGAGTTTGGCAGCCCATTGAATCAACTGAACAAATCATGAGCAAGAAATAGAGAAAGTAAGTATGTATCACCATTAATTTGCTTGCTTCCAAGTTACACATAATAAGCTACATCGTTTAGTGGATTATGTAGCCATTATTGCACCTTAAGGGTGATAAATTATTCAAGACCTGTTGGTAATATTTTGGTTAATGAATTCCTAAATACATAAAAGAGTGAAATAAAATGATCCCATTTATGACCAGTGTCACATGAAGCAAATCTTACCAAAGAAGGGACTTGTTGTCAAGATCTTGCTTTGGTACATCACGGCCACGCATTGTCACCAAATCTAGAAAAATAGCTTTGTTCTCACAACATATTACAAGAAAATGTCGTCCTTTAGTTGAAGGGGCTGGAGTACTAAAAGCTGAAGTAACATTATTCACTGCAGAGGGAGCCTCAGCAGCAGCAGAGTGGTTGCACCAAAGTTGCCAATATTGCACATCATCATCATAAAAGCTTACCTGCTTAACACTTCAACCATGCACTGAATGGCTCAGGTTTGACAAACAAATGACAAAAGTCACACTTTTAAGTCAGGAGATCGATACATTACCTCCCACCTCTGATTGCTTCTGTTGGTTTTCCTTTTGGCTCTGGCATACAAACAAATTAAGATGACGGAAGCATCGTAAATGACATACTCAGAACATGGAAAACTTTCTCAATGAAGAAAGAGTGGCCACCAACAAGAGGAGAGAGAAGGTGGGGAGGGGGAGGGAGAGGGAGAGAGAGTATTCATATAATTGTCAATGCATCACAAGCTGAACCAACTCAAAACAAAAATCATGTTCCCACTAAATTATAATGATGGTCAAAAGCTCTCCATTATTATCTACAATCCACGAGTTTGTATTCTAGGCTAAAGAGAAGACCATCCTATATTTAAACAAGCATAAAACATTCAACTAAAACCCAAAAAAAGTTAAAGATACAACCCCTTCCAATTAGGTTTCTAATTACTATAATTGATACACATCCAATGCAGCAACTGAAATCTACCTTTAGACCTTATAATTGAACATCAAAACATCAGTATCCAAACGACTGAATACGACCAATCTCCACATTCTACGTGCTAATAACAATGTATGTACCAATGAATCTCCAAAGAAAAACACTAGAACACAGTCAACCAACATCAACGGTCATGATAATCCAGAATCCTTCTAGTTCACTAGCATTTCAACTAAAAAATATACTCCTAACAGCACAAATTCAAAACTTTACAACAAAGTCCTCACAAAATAAAGATTTCACGACTCTTTCAGCTCAATGAGGGCATATATTATCAATTTCTCAACTGACAATCACCATTGCTTACACTTACTTCTCCATGAAAACACATAAGGAAAATAAACAAAAAATGCAGAGAGAACTGTAAAGCAATGAAGGGCTACCTGATTCGCCCTCGGCGAGCTTCTCCAACTTAGCACCAACCAATCGTCTCTCGTCGACACCACCACCTTTGAGCTCATAAATCACCTAAAACCCGCCATAAATATTCACTTCACAACTTATTACATTTCAAAACAATAATGTAACACAAACCCAAGAAAATCCAATACAATTAGACCAAAACCCAGAAATATTTTGGCAAAAAATAGAGGAAAAAACCTGGCGGTGTTCCCAATTCCAAACGGAGACGTGATCGGAAGCATCGGAGGTGACAAGCCAGGGGTGAGTTGGGTGCATTTGGATCTTGACGATCTTCTCATTTGTGGGACGAAAAGCCTTTAACCTCAGCATTTTTTCTTTCTAATTTTCGTCCGACAATTTCAAATAACTATTGCGTTAATAGAACACAATGTGGTAATGGATCTAATAGCAAAATTTCTTCTTGTTATAAAATTGAATCGGGCCTCCAATATGCGGCCCGGTGTGGAGGCATCCCAGCTCCAATGGTATTCAATTGGAAAGTTCTTTTTGTTATATTTGGAAAGAATTGAAAGCCTGACTGAAAGCTCAGGCTGAGAAGAAGAAGAAGAAGAAGAACTACCGGCAGGTATGGTTTGTTTGCCTGGGCTGCTGGCAAATAAAAATAAAATTACTAAAAAGAAACTGATATGGAAATGGTGGTGTTAAAATTATGAGGAAGGGGTAGAGTAAAAATTATGATAGAAATTTTACTACGACATTGTGATGAAATTGGTTCCCATAATTTGTTACTATTTTATAATAAAAATTTACTGTTTGATATAGTTAATCATCCATCAGTAACAATTATCACTTGTTACAAGTAGAGTGAGTATTGCGTGCACCACGCGCGTCACGTAACATGCCACGTGGTGTACTAGAACCAATCACACATCGCCAAATAATACAAGATATGACCCACTATTGCCACATGGTGATAAATTATTGGTTCTAGTACACCACGTCGCAATTCACGTGGTGTATTGTATACTTTTCCGTTACAAGTATGGTCACCGTAGTATTTTTCACTGCAACCTCACATATGGTGTATTGGTTGAAATGCAAAATGAGAACGTGTGAGATTACAATAAAAAGGAGTGAAAAGAATAATTGAGATTAAAGGAAAATTTTCTAGGAGGGCTCTCGTGGAAAATTTTCTAGGAGGGCTTTGTGTTTTTCTTGTCACTTTTTTTCTTCCTTTTTTTGGTTTATTTTTTCAGTTGTCTTGTTATCTCCAATTGGCTAGGTTATTTTCCCTCTATTTCTTTTAAATTAAAATTAGTCTTCAAGTTTACATGTGTACATCCCCAAAATTAAAGAATAACGGGATCAATGGAGGGAAAATTCTATATCATGTCTTCTATTTCATTATTCAATTAATTCTTAAATTTACAAGTTTTACTGATCTAGCACAATTAATGCTCAATTTTTGGATGAAATTTTGGCACTAAACGTCCACATAGTCGTTGGTCAACAAATAAAACCTAGTTTTTCCCTTTTCAATTCCTGGTGGCTTTTCTTTCCTTCTGCTAAAAATGCAACCTTTTTCCTCCTTTAAAATTGGGACCTCTAAACCAATTGAAAGCATTAAAAATGTTTCCAATTGCAAATTCCTATAAGCAAAAAAAAAAATTGAAGTGCTCAAATCGGATCCTACAAGATCAAGAAATAATTAAGCTGCAAATTAAAGGATTTTTATCAATAGTTTGCATTTTGATCAAGAATATGAATAAGTGTTTCAAGCTTCCAAAAATAACAATATTGTTAACATCCTTACATATATTTTGGCGCGATTATTGATCTCGTAAGGAAGTTCTACGGTTATCTTGGTAAGTTATGAGAATTTTGCGTTTTCCTTTTTACTTTTTGTTTCAAGTGGTACATCGTGTTCATAAATTAGTACTTGATCTACTCAGGTAAAACATAGGAATGAAATTTGTTTAAGCTTCAAAATAAGAAAGAGAAATATTCAAAAAAAAAAAAAAAAGAAAGAGAAAGTAAAAACTTGCACTAGAAAAAAGAAAAGTCTTGATGAATAGATTTGGTCACTACTTAACGAAAATTCATGGCCACGTGCAGATTACGTGCCAATTTTCTATACAAAATTGAGCCAAATTTGTTAATTGTCCCACATTGGTCGCATTGTAACGTTGAGGATTAAATGTATTTTGAGGGAAATTGTAGGTATCAAATTGGCTTATAACTCAAACACTGGGGTCAATGTTACATTTTTTCTGTTAAAAAATGTGATTATCATGTAAAGCATGAATTTGCAACTAGTTAATTTGAGGACATATAGTTAAAATGGTTTTCTCCAACTATTGGATATTCTATCCTTAGATTAAAATCTCTTGTTTTTGTTTATTTACCAGGTGGATAGTTGAGTACTTGATATCAAATTAAAGCAAGTAAAAAAGAAAGTATAAGATAAATGGAAATGTAGAATCTTGAATTTTCGACCTCCACGTGCTTGTCCTGTGAGTAAACTTGAGCTGTAAGAAAAGTTACATGCAAAGGAATTTAATTCCCAAGAACATTCCGATGCTTAAGTTAGTAATTAGTTCTCAATAAAGAAGATAGAGAATAATGAAGTGTTCTTTTTAAAATACTCAGATAGAGAGGAAAGAGTCCCCATAAATGGGGAGAGAGATGAGTATTTATAGGAGAAAATAAACCATTAATGGAGAAGTAATAACGGCCGAAAGTATCTTTGGCTTCCCAAGACTTGTAGCCAAAGTGTCAGGTGGGACCAAGAGACTGAGGAGTTTTCCTTGAAATAGAAGTCAAATAAGTCAAAATAATGATATGGCTAAGCTGACGTGGAGCTCGGTTATCTACGTTCTCACAGGAAACATTAAGCATTAATGGATCATTTGACTACCAATAACAAGATACGTCACACTTTAGTTGAGAATAATATTTTTTTTAACATGGATTAGTTTATTGATGAATAAGAACTGATAAGAAACATTTATCACAGTGATTATAACATTTGTATTTGCATCGACAAGAAGGAATAAATAACCTATAAATTTGCAACAAATGAGAGAGAAAAAACTACTATTGGAACAAAAAATTCTCTAACTAATTTATCAAACTTTTCTTTTCAATGATTTAGTCAATATTAATCAATAGATCATTTATTTCTATACAATCTCATTTTCATTAGCATAGTACAAGTTGTTTATTATGATTTTTCTCATTCGTTATTCACTGAGATTAAAATACTCTATAGCACATCTTCTACTTTTTGATAAAAACTCTTCAAAATCTTCCACAATTTGAGTTTTTTTTTTTACCAAAAACTAGTTGATGTTGGTATAGTATCAGTGTAAAACCAAATTGAGTCAAGGGCTACAGCCTCGGAGTAAAAGTTGGACCTACTACAAAGATCGACTCACCTCCTTTCTTTCCCAATAACAATTAGGCTGCGTTTGGTTCCTTAGAATTGGAATTGAATTGGAATTATAATTCTGCAGAATTGTAACTCTATGATTTATAATTCTAAATAATTGAAATTCCTTTGTTTGGCAAATGTGTAGAATTGAAATGGAATTCATTTGGAATTTCAAATTTTCTGTTTGGATGAGTAAGAATTCATCAAGAATTGGAATTGTTTATATTTGGAATTGCAAAAATGGATTTTCTTTAAAACAATAAAGCTATTAATTACTAGTAGATTTTTTTTAAAAAAAAAGTCTACGCAAATGTTTTAATTTTTATCTTTTTACATATCTTTTACATTCAATGTTTGAGGTTGAAAATGAACTAATGCATTTGCTGAGACTGTTTAGTCACCGAATTATCCTATCAAAATTTCAAAGAAAATTTAAAAAATAAATTTTTAATTAGTAATTATTAAATATATTATCCTATCAATTTCAACCAAAATTAAAAAATAAATTTTTTAATTAGTAATTATTAAATATTATTATCAAGTAGAATTATATATCAAAAAGATATTTACCAAGACTAGAAAAACATAACTATTGTATTTAATTTTTTACCACCAAATCCTAGCTATTACAATTGAATCTCACAACTGAACAAGTTTGCAATTCATACAGTTCATTCACTCAAAGTATATACCAGGCTAAAATAAAGGCCATCTCGCAGTGAACTGTAGGGTTTGCATGGGATTAAATCATGACACAAGAAAATAGAACATTTATTGATACTTTCACATAAAAGAAAAGTACAAATATAGATAAAAATGCCAAGTTGCTCACGAATTAATTTAAACGAGAATTATAGTACTACAGTTCAATAAGATGACATTCTAATAATAAATTAAAATGATATAAGATCCCATGAAAAATTCAATTTTCAACTAGACCTCGTCTATTTTGATACTCGACAAACATTGCCTGTGCTAGAGCATTCCTAAATTGTGTCCAATCATTGGTTGGTTGCACTATTCTAATTCCATTACCATTCAAAATATTCATGCCACCACGAGAACTTAAATCATCCCCTTCAATAACATCATCATCTTCCAATTCATCTCCATCATTAATCTCAGGTCAGGGGTGGAGGTAGGGTGGGGGCCCTGGGGGCATGGGCCCCCATTGCCTCCCATCAAATTACTTTGATAACCATGATTTTTAAAAATAATTTCAAGTGTGCCCTCACTTTGTTAAATTTCTTTGATGCTCACGACTGCCTCCCTCGTTTTCCTATTGGTCCATATGAGTTTTTAACAATTGGATATTCTTGCGCTTGATATTGAATTGGATACTTGTATTACCAACTTGAGATCAATTAAGAAATTTTTAAATTTAAGGAAAATCAATGATTTAGCTCAAAAGTTAGTGAATATTAAAAGAGATATTGTGTATCTATTGGTATATATGCTTCTAAAGTTAGCTATGAATATAGTGAAGAATTAATTGTGAAATAGAATAGGAAACACTTGGATGAATGATTGTTTAGCTACTTATATTGAAAAAAATATACTTCGTGAAGTTAAAAATAAGAAAGTTGTAAATCATTATCTAAAGATGAAAACTCAATGTGAGCAACTGTAAATGGTTTAATTTACTTTTTGAAATAAAATTATTGTTACATTAGTATTTTTGAATATGAATTCAATTATGTTTTATGTGGAATATTTGTACTATTTCTACTTGTTATGTGAATATTGATGTTCTTTTATTTTAAAAAAGTAAAATAGTAAGTTAAAAAAATTTAAATGTTGCTTTTGCCCCCACTAACATTTTTTTCTGACTCCGCCACTGTCTCAGGTTGTACTCTACATAGTTCATCATCAACTTCAGCCAAGAAAGGATCATTTGGTTACTCTACTCAAATAAGATTATGAAGGATGGCACATGCATTAATTATCTTGACATGATTCTTGACATAAAAAAAAGATGCATCTCTCAAAATAGCCCATTGTTTTTTGAAGAAACCAAACGTCCTTTCAATTACATTTCGAGCAATTGAATGTCGAACGTTGAATAATTCCTTAAAGTTTTGTGGATTGTTGCCACTAGTAGACCACTCGTTCAAATGATACTTAACTCTTCTATAAGGAGCTAAGAAACCAGGGCTATTTGCATAACCAGCATCAACGAGAAAGTATTTACCTGCAATATTAGATAACAAATTATTTTTTGCTTACAGAGAAAAGAGGGAAAAATAATGACAAGAGGTGTAATTGTAGCATACCACTGGGGACAATCAATGGATTTGATCTAACTAATGCGTTACGCAAAACTCTGCTATCTGCTGCAGATCTTTCCCATCCAAGTAATACATAAGTAAACTTCATGTCATGAGAGCATGCACCTAAGACATTTGTTGCTATCTCATTCTTTCTATTTCTGTACCTTCCTTGATCTCTAAGAGGAACACTTACTTTGACATAAGTTCCATCTAATGCTCCAAGACAATCCTATATCACAAAACAACACATCATAAGTTAATAAATTTTGTATCTAACATTTTAATTTAAAAACAAAATAAAAACCATTAATTACCTGAAACCATTCCCATTTTTCATTCTCATATCCTTCTATTTCTGTTTCGGGTTGAACAAGATAACGTCTTCCTAATTTTATGACAGCACATAAGACTATGTTAAAGTGTCGACTAACAGTTTCTCCCGATCTAATAAAATTAAAATTGACGGTCCGATTCTTGTAGTTATGAGCAAGGACATACAGAAACATTGCAACTGCTTCTTTAGCGGTTACATTTATAGTACCCCTCAATCCACCATGCTCCATTAAATTTGAACATAAAATAGTAAAACAGTGCCTACTTAGTCAAAGTTGTTCCTTACAAACTCTATCATTCCCGTAATAAAGTCACCTTAAATATATCTCCCGAGCTACTTTAAAGTCAAAATTAGGCTCCTTCACAATATGTTTCTTATGCCATCAAGCTGCTAATGTACCTATTGTTATCAAATGACATCCCACAACTACTTTTCGCTTCTTTGCTTTTTGTTCGTCACTTTGATCCATGTTGTGATCTATATTCTACAAAAAAACAAAAAGAGAAAGACAATAAGAAATGTAAGTCATAAAATATCAATTATACATTTTTATGCAGCAAAAACAATACGAGTAGCTCACCGTTTTTCAATTTTATTAATCTTGTAGGAAATTACTGGAGTTTTCATGTAGAACTGCATGTTACACTATGCAACATTGTAGTTATAGTTCATTAACCAATTAAAAAACATAAATTTCAATACAAATCTAGTGCCATTGGATAGCTCTTTATAAATTTCAATCATGTCATTCAGTTTATCGAATCCGGCAACAAAAACATAAACAAAACCCAATGCAAAAATGAAAAAGAAACTGGATATAACTGAATCGGTCCTAAAAGTAACCAAAATGTTCGCGTAAGGATTAAAACTAAGTTTAGTCAACTTGCTTCTATAATAGGATGAACTAATGGTCTGATGGTCCAAAAATTTGAAGAGTGGTGAGAAGATTCCGTCAAAGAAGTGTACAATTAAAGTGCTTCTACTTGTTTTAAGAAATGATTAAAGAAGTGTATAATTATGGTTATGAGCTCTTGAACATGTGCTTGGCGCTTCAATACAGTTTTAAAGGACCTTCAAGATAAGCACTTCGGAATTGATATCGTGGATGAATTGTTTAACCTGTACACACATAAAGTTTCAGATTCTTCCTTAACACCGACAATAAGAAACTAAAAGTTCTTATCCTTCTCAAGCAAAAACAAAAAGCACTATTCAATAAAGTTTTAAAGGACCTTACGTTTAATTAGTTTACTGTACATGCATGCTTACTGTTTAAGCTATCAGTTCTAAGATGGTGATTGATTATAGGATGTTGATTTTACTAGAATTCTGTAATCATTATGAGTATTAATAAACAGTTTTATGAATTCGTAGAAAGTTGTGTCTCCAAGAGTTTCTCAAGTTTCTTAGGGTACCTATTGAAAAGTTCATGTATGAGCTCTGGGCCAAATTGTTTACATAGGATGACTTCTATTATTGCTCTTACATGCACCTTGGATGAAATGTCCATATCTCCAATTCAATTCAATTCCAATTCAAATTGCTCTTACAAGAAAAGGAAGCAAAATCATAAACTCTAAAATGCTCATAAGCTGTTTGATGAAATGTCTGAACTGATTTTTTCCATATTGTGAGCTTCTACGCGCAGGTGTGGTTGTGATAGTGTGTGAATGTGCCAGGTGAGTCCGGCTAGTCAACTATTGGCCAGAATTGAGAGTTTTTTTTTTGCCCAAAAAAAAAAAAAAAAAGAGACCAGCAATGCCTGCCCTAGAACAAAACAGCAAAGCAACGTTTTTTGTCACAATGGAGAAGAAAAAGAAAGTTTCACATATCTACATTCTAGTTCTACATAAACCAATAATTGGCAGAAAAACAAAAAATTATCAAGTCTTCCAAATTTTATCAAACCCCAATCAAAAATGAAAAATTCTACTTTTAGGAGTTTTATCAAACTTAAAACTAATTAAAATATAATCAGAAAGAATTATACCAAAGGAAGACTTACAGACAAGTTAGAGGCCAAGATTCACCGTCTTGATCTTCAAGAGCCTTTGAGTGCGGGGCTTTTTCTTCCGATGATAGGAAGCGGAAGACAGGAGGCAGAAGGAAAGAATCGGGGAGAGAGAGAGAGAGAGAGAGAGAGAGAGAGAGAGAGAGAGAGAGAGAGAGAGAGAGAGAGAGAGAGAGAGAGAGAGAGAGAGAGAGAGAGAGAGAGAGAGAGAAGTGAGAATCAAGAACAGTGGAGAGAAGAGAAGTGATTTTTTTCCGACAGCGGGAAAGGGAGATGTGGTTAGCCGCGCGTTTTTGGGTGGGGTGGGAGAATTTTGTGTAGAATTAGAATTGGAATTTTTAAGTTGGACTGAAGAATTCAAATTGTGGAATTGGAGGGTGAGGAATTGAAATTCAATTCTAATTCAATAGGAATATATAGGATTCAAACAGTAGAGTTGGAATTGGTGCCTCCAATTCCAATTCCATAATGACAATTCTAGGGAACCAAACGCACCCTTAAATGAAACTCAATTCTATATTCACTTCTTTAAGAATTCGGGTTATCGGATCTAGAACTTTTCTATTCATCATCGATCTAATCCCCTTCCTAATTATAAATTTTCTAACACAATAAAAAAAATATGCACAACATGTACTTCCCTATCTCTTTTGCTGGTAATCTCTCTCCCGATTGTATTGGATTTAAGTCTTTATTTTTCTATGTTCAACTCGTATTTATAACAATTAAGTCTTGATATATCTAAGGAAAGATGAAGACAACTATTGGTTAAAAAATGAAAATGAAAAGAATTGAGCAGTATACCAAAAGTAAACACAGCAAAAATTTCAAATCATTAACCATGTACATGCCTCAAATGATAAAGCTATTCTGAAGTCTGCATTTGAATATCATATTATCTCTTGGTTATAATTCAGTCCATCTTGTTAGTTTAAATTAATATGCAAATTTTATGTAACAATTAAATGTGTGTAGTACAAATACTTTTTCCTATATCTGTAAATTTAAAAAATTGATATCAAATTAATGCAAGAAAGAAAAGAAGGACAAAAGCGATAGCAAGACACATCATGCGTTAGGCAAGAACAATACTTTTTAATGTGGATCAATTTATTGCCAAATAAGAACTAAGAAGAAACATTTATTGCGATGATTATAATATTTACATTGGCATTGACAAAAAGAAACAAGTAGCCTATAAATTTGCGAGCTAATTAGTCAAACTTTTCTTTTAAATTATTTAGTCAAGATTTTTTTTTAAAAACTTTCGGTACAAGGACTGCAGGAGAAATGGGGGAACAATCAAAATTTATCGATGGAATCATGTGTTTCCATACAACGTCATTTTCAGTAACACGGTAAAAGTTGTTCATTATGATTTTGGCTCATTCACTATTCATTAAGATTAAACATTCCATAGTACATCTTTATTTTTTCAATTTAGTTTCAATAAAAAATTTTCTAATTTGATTTCGTGACCAAAAACCGGCCCATGGTGGTATAGAAACAGAGTAAAATCAAGTTATGCCATAGGCTATAGCCCAGAGTTAAATTTGGACCTATCACAAATACTAAGTTAAGATACTCTATCTAATTTTTTTTTTTATAATATGTTTAATGTGAAACGATGTTGTATCATTGATATGACATTGGTATAATGTAATTTCTTATTTGATACAATTGAACATATAAAGAATTGGACAGAACATTAGGACTAAATACTACCGACTTCTTTCTCTTATATCAAACCAACCCAGCTGAACTCTGTTGGCTGCCACCAAACCTTCCTTAAACGAAGTTAGAGGTCAAGAATTCAAATATTACCATCTATCAAAAAGCCAAACGAGTACATAGTACACCTATCTAGTTTGATGGTGGTTCAGTTTTATCAACTCCTTTGAACTTTGATTGGGTCTCGTCTTGGAGTAAATAAGGAATAGAATAAAAAAGAGAAGGTATTTGACAAAAAAAAAAAAAAAAAATCCTCCCACGTCAATTTTTTTTTTTTGGCAGTAAACGGCATTTTGTATTAATCATAGTATAAAAGTAACTGTACAAACTGGGTTAATACCCTCAAAATATACATGGAATCTGATTGATCCATGCTGGAAAGTGGTCTTTCCACTGTACATCCTTCAAAAGTTCTGCAGCGAACATAGCTAAGTTCCTACGGATTCGGGTGATCAGTCTGGAGCTTTTTTCGTCACCACAGCCCCTAATCCCTACCCTAAGCCCTAAATTTCCCAACACAAGCAAAACAACACGCACAACACGCAATCAAACAGTAGTATTTCACGCAATTCACCTCGCCTATCTCCTTTACTGCTAATCTCTCCCCAGCTCTCACTTCTCTGCATTTGAGTACGTATTTTTCATATTCAACTCGTATTTACATCGGTATAGGATATAATACCGTAGAAAATCGGTATATTTATGAGTATTTATACGCATTCGTTCCATTATATATTTATGCATACATGTAAAGTAGTATTGATTAGGGTTTAACGTCACGAAGGCGCGAATTTCAAAATTAAGCAGAAAACAAAATTAGGGTTTTGAAAAAATGGATTTTTAATCGGAATTGATGAATGCTATAGCTTGAAATGATTTTTTGATTTTTCAAAATTTTGTTGCTGGCTGGATTTTTATTGATTGAGCTTAGAATTAATTTTTTGAATTTTTTTTCTTGGGTGTAGTGGCGAGAGAGTGGTGGCGGTAATGGTGGATTGGAAGTGAGGAGAATTGAGTCTATCATTGATTTTAGAAATGGGAGCTGGTTTGAGTTGATATGAGTAGATTGTCAATTAGGCCGCGTCAGGTTGACATTCACAAGAAACTTCCCATTGTAAAATCTGTAAAGGAATTTGAGGATGATGAGACGCTTACTAGTACTCGTAATGCTCAGATACTTCGGCTAGCTGCTGAGTTTGAAAATGAGGTACGAGTTTTTCTTGAGCTTAGTTTGGAAAGTGTTAAATGTACAGCTCATTTTAATTTTCAAAGCTAGTTTGTCTTCATGCAATGATTGCAATTTGCCACTAGTGAGCTACTAAATGGGCTCTACTACTGAGTTGGTTACATTGGGATTGCCAAAGGCGGTGCTAGAAATAAATGAGTTTCTTGTGAGTGTAACCGCTACTGTATTATTTTGAAGAAAAAAGGTGACAAGGAAAAAGGGAAATAAATAGTAATCCCAATTGTACAATCAGTCTTTGCACAAAATAGAAAATTTTCCGTCTCAGAGCCTAAACGGGAGATATATTTAGTGATGTTGCTGACAATTTTCACATGGTGAATGTATCAGATTCAGTAAGGATTTTATAGGCAATTTGCCTTAAATTTGGGGAAATTTGCAAATAGGATAATTTGACCTTTTTTTTTCAAGTTTGCTTATGGTTTCTTTCTGGGATACGTTCTTACTGGAACATGAATTTATTAAGTATAGTTGTTGTATATTGTAGTTCAAAACTTTACCTCTTTGCCATAAAATATTTGGTTTAGATAAAATGCTGATAGTTGTCATTTGTCAACTGAACAGAAGTGGTGAAATTTTACAAGAGATGGATATAAATGCTTCTCGGACAATTAGATGGCATATGTATTCTAGCAATTGTTTTCTTTTATCTTTTTCTTCTTGGATTGTCCGGTGTTTTCTCCACGTGCAACAGTTTTTTTTCTCGCCAGATTATCTGATATATTCTCCACATTTAACTTCATTACTTGTGAGATTATCCGTATATTCTGCACAGTTGATATAATTTGGATTTTTGATATTTAGTTGCGCAGCTTAATGTTTTTGCCAATTTCCATGTGGAAGTGCAGTTGGATATCTGTTGATGACTGGAATATTGTCTAACTCACATATTTGCATTCTAATAATAGATTATCGGATTGCTGACTCATGTCAAATGAATTTTCTAACCCTTTTTTTTTTGGGATTAATTATATCATTATATGTATGTTTTCCTTTTTATTGGTCCTCGGGATGTAACATATATTCTCCATTTGATATTTGGCCATTTCAGACCTTTAGCTCACAAACGTTGTGATGCGTTTAACATTTGTTCGTACAGCTTCGTGTGTTTCCATATCAATTACCAAATGGACTTGGAACGTAAATGTAGTTCTGGTTAGATATATTTTGATGGTTGAAATGTATCTTTGACAAATGAATATTTTACTGGAGTTAATATCTCTGTTCTGGGACAAAAAATTGGGTATCTGTCATGTTGTATTTAATCATGTTCTGCCGTAGAAAACTGGAGTACAGTCTTGGATGGGTTCATCTAGAATGGCAACAGAATCATGATGGGCAATATTATGAGAGAGAAGTCGTAGAAAATGCTGTAGCTACTTGCATCTATCTCAGAAAAAGAACCAATCATCTGTTTCTAGTTACTATTTTGTCTATAGAATTTAACCAGGTAATGTTTACATACTTCTTTCTGTATCCTAAAGAAGTAACACTTGCTGCCTCATGATGTTGTTATACCCTAGGACACATTGAGCTGGAGCTAGACATAACGCAACATAGATATTTTCAGACAGCATGATAAATAAGTTGGAGATAGATGCAGTAGGAGAAAGTAGGTGCGAATGGCACAAGTTCCTAGAAACAGAAATCATGTAAAAATTTTTTTGATCCTGATAGAGAAAGAGTCTAATAGCGTTGTTACACCCTAAGATGCATCCAACCAGATGATACAATATAGATAGTTTGACACGTTCCTAAACTGAGTTTGACATGGATGAATCAGGAGAAATATTGCACGTGTTTATATTCTTAGACAGTAGAACCACTAACCACATGGAAAGGTTTTATTTTTCAACCAGAGAGAGATGCAAATCCAAAACAATTATGTTAGGATCCTTGACTTTAGATAAAAAAGCCAAAGATAAGGATAAATGAAAGCAAGGTGGGTTTTGGAAAAGAAGGAAACCTCTTGTGCTTGCTTTTATACGAAGATAAGAATTATAGCTATTAGGTTATCCTGAATTGTTTAGATTTCTTATAATTGCTGCTCAAAATGAAAAGAGATAGACATAGGTTTGTTTGAGTCATGACTATCTAAACCTTTTTGATTGCTTGCATGGTGTATTGTAATATCAGGATCTGGCAAATGGTATTAAGAGCCAATAACCTTTTTTTTTTTCATTTTTTGAATTTGTATGGAAAAAGAAATCAAGAAGCTTATGTGCCCCTGCAGTGTCTTGACAAGCTTTTATTATACCTCGAATCTGGATTGTGTTCTTACTTAAACAAATATTTAAAGGTGATGCATGCCTACCAGAAGTTCTTATACTTTCTGAACTTTTGATATTTTGTTCCTCAACATAGTCAACATGTATGATATTTAGAATCGTGCTATACTTAGGGAAAGCCTAACTGTCATCAGCTTTTACTAATATATGCTCTAAAGGATTCCTGAATTGATTTTCTCAACGTAATTTACCTCAAGTTAGTATCATGATTCTCAATTTCTTTTCCAAGATGAGTTTCCGTTTGAAATTTGTTTGTGGTGTTTTAATTGTGCTCTTCAGGTGCCACAAGTTTCCAGCAAGAGAACTGCTGCTGAAATACCCACACCTCAGTTTGTGGTTGTTGACACATATGAAAGGGACTATTCACGCACTTTTGCTCAACCAACTTCGTATCTACGTGCCAGGGGAGGTTTGTGAACCGTGAACTGTTTCGGGTTTGCTATCTTAGTTATTGTTTTTTGCTGAGACTTGGGTTAACAAACTGCAGCTCGGGCTGAGATTGGGGACTTCATTGAATATGATCTTGACAATGAGGACGAGGATTGGCTACAAGAGTTCAACAGAGAAAGGAAGATCCTAGCAGCTGAAAAGTAATTATTTTGCCAAGCACTGTTGCACTTGTAATTTAGATAAGAAAATATTTGAGGCTGCTACTCTTTTTGGTAGTTTTAGACAGATAACTGTGCATATTCTTGTAAGTATTGAATGACTTGTTTCAAATGAATAATGTCTCAATTTCGGCCTACCTCTTAATTGTAGAAGAGAGCGATTAATTACAGATGATATTTGTGTCATTTATTCTCTTAATATTGTTTCTCTGATGACTCTGGATTATCAACTTGTAGATTGAGGTTTTTGAGTGTATGATGTTGAGAGGGTACTCCTGAGTAAGTCTTTTACTAACTTCTAGCTGCACTTTCCCTGGTTGCCAGTTAATGACTTGGTTTAAATGATCGAAAAGAAACGCAGGGAATGTGCTGTCCCCTTGCTTATGCAAGTTCTTATGTTTTACTGCTCTGTTGTGGATGGTTGATAACATATATGTGTATTATCTCCTTATAGTCCCCATTGTAAGTTTGGTGGCACCATTTAGCTGCCAAACATTCCTGAATTCGATAAAAACATATTTATGTGTAACCAATTATGAAATTTTTTTTGTCTCTAAAGGATTCAGTGGGAAGCCTCAATACTATTTGCCAAATTTGTTCTGTTAGTGTGTCTTCTCTGCTTCTTTTGCTGCCAGAAAACCATATACAGGATGTGTCAACTAAAGAAAAAAACATTGTCACAACTAAGAATCCATAATGCACCCTTCTATACAAATACTTAATTTTACTTTGAATTTGCTATAGAAAGTTTCTCTCCCCCCCCCCCCCCCCCCCCCTTTTCCTCCCTCCCTGTCTGTCTGTCTCAGAATTCTGAAATCTTGATTATAAGAAAAGAATGCAGCTTTTCTCTATTTACACATGTAGATACTTCTTTCACTTGTCTAAGAGATAGACAAAATCATATTCATAATGTTACTTTCCATACTGTCATGCTTTTTCTCTAACAGGATTGCTTTATGTAGTGTGTGATTTCTGTGACCTTTGTTTTCTTTCTTTTCTAACTGTTTCCTTTTATATTTCTATAGAGGGAGAATGCAGGACTTAATACCTTTAGAAAGATGGATGGTCCTGGTTTGAAGTTATGGATCTTGTACCCTGACTAGCTATTTGGTTATAGAGTCATTTGGATTTTGAGAGCATCAGATAGAAGAAATGTTAATGGTGACTAAGGTTTGAACCGATAATATATTTCAAATAAAAAGAATGGAACACTAAACTATTAACTGAAGTTCAAGTTCGACTACAATAAATGCAAAGAGCTCCCTAAGATTTTAGGAGTGACTCATTTTGGATTTTATTGTATGACATATTTTGGCATCTCCAAGATATTACTGATGGTATCCTTGCTTCAGTTTTCCTTGTTGATGATTCTTGTAGATCGGGAGTTTTCTTCATCTTATTGGTTTTACTTCCTTTTGGAGTTTTTCTTTGTTCAGTGGATTTGTGGTTGAATGTACCTACGAAAAAGAACTGATCTTCTGTTTAGAATTATTAATTTTTTTAAATCATATAGAGCGGAAGTGGAAAAGTATGCCATTTTTTTTTTTTTTGGCCTTTGCGTGTGGGTTTGCCATGTATGGTTCATGTCTTCTGCTTGAGCAACTTCTTGAGAATGACATGTTTTATGAAATCAGATCTCCACTAACTGTAACCTAGAAAGTTAGTGTATGGTTGTGGTGGTTGTCTATGCTGATAGTTGCTGAATTAGCTGTATACTTGTTTTAACTACCAATATTGCACCTATTGATTAATAATTAACATTTACCTTCAGCCAGACCTGTGTTTTCATTCTCAAACAGATTTCATTAGTTCTTGGTTGGGGTTGAAGTGCATTTTCTGTAAGATGATTTAATCTAGCCATTTTATAGTGGGAAAACTTATTTGAATTTTTCGTTTGAGGCTTGAGTGGCCCAGACTTTGTCAAAATACTGAGATATTTTATCATGTGTTGTAATTTTGTAGTGATAAAAGTAGGACTAGGTTTTAGGTCAAAAAAAAAAAAAAAAAAATAGGACTAGGTTGACAGCTGAAAGTTACACTGTGATTCTCCTTTTTTTTCAGTTTGTTTTTTCTAAATTCTACCTGCCAATTGTACTGATGTTGCTTGTCTCTTGATACAGGTTGGAAGCCATTCTTTTCAAATTGGAGGTTTTGGATCATAAGGCTCGGGAAAGGGCAGGAGTTGTTACTTCCACACTTGGCCCACCAGTTCCTGTGCTTCTGACTTTTGATGCAGCTGTTGAGGTGAAAGTCTAATTTTGTAGTAACATTGCTGATTCTTTTTCTGCAGCAATCAAATTATGGATAATTTTTTAAACATTGTGAGCTTTGTTATTGAAACTACTCCTGGATTAGCTGGGGTAAAGTGTAGCTTTATATTGTTAGATAGTTGTGGTGGAGATTTTAAGTGTTTATGGTAATTCTGAGTCTTTATTGGGTGAACTTGTGAGCTATATAAAGTAGATATAGAATTCTGAAAATTACTTTATGTAGCAAGGAAGGAAAGTTAGTTAATAAATTTTTTCTAATTGAAGTAGAGTACCACATTGCACACTTATTTAATTTATTGACTCATTTCCTTTTCTCTTTTATTTAGTTCCCTCTTTAAATGGGAACACTGGAGGTAAGGGGTTAGTTAAATGGCATTCTCATCTTGAGGTTAAGGTCACGCTTCAAAAAGTTAGTGGCTTTACAGGTGCTACCTGTTGAAGTTGATTGTATGCCTGTGAAGAAGCAATGCAAAAAGTAAAGATGGTTAATTTTTGTAAGTACTGGTCACATAATCTAACTTAAGACTATTTAGAAGACTTGCAGACTTGACTGAATTAGAGAGACTATTCTGGAATCTTGCATCTTTAGGGAGACAACCTGTTTAGTAAAGGGATTTTTAATGAACAAAATCCATTTCTTAGGAAGAGCTGTATCTGTGGATTGAGAATTGCTTTTCTGCAGCGTTGAATTTTACGATTTTGAATGTTTTCTGCCAAGATTAAATATCACAATTAGAACACTGTTCCCAGCTTGCAAAGGCTCAGGAATAAAATAGTGGTCCTAAATTCACACACAGATGGTGAAGCATGGGATTAGTGACTGGTATATTCTGCAAAAGCTGTAAGTGAAAACAGCTATTGAAGAGCAAATTCGAGGGTCCAGATTTTGAAGCCACATTCATCAATAATATATCTATAAAACTGCCAAGAAATCTAGTTTGTACTTGGACTAAACTCGTCAGAGGATATTATTACTTGACTCTTGGAAAGATATGTAAAATTGAATTTGCGGCTGGAGGAAGCTGTGATAGGTTTAGGTCTCTGTCTCATATGGACGGGTCCCTAAGAATCTAATAGTGTGGGAATGAAGATGTTGGGCAACTCAAGAGCTTCAGATGGTAGATCAATTTAGGGCCATGCTCACCTTGTGGCAATTTTGTTTTTTCTCTCCTAAAACTTTTGGCGTTTGGTCTAGAGAATTGGTCTGTCCAGGAAATGGGGAGATATTTATTTCTCTTAGTTTCTGTTGCATTTATCTATATGATTTATGATATTCATTTGTACCTGGATTTCTTTCAAAAATACATTGTGGAAGACTTATTCTGGTTCTAATAGTTTGTGTTCGTTTGCAATGCAGGCTTTATCTCTGTCAATTAAGTATGGAGTTTTCCAGTCTATTTACAGTTACTGGAAAGACAAGGTATGCATAATTTCCCGAACAAATATTGTATCTGTGGTAGAGAAAAAATTTATGAATACCATCTAGTTTTCCTCTATCTGGTTTTCCAATCCAGAACTTGTTTGAGAAAACAATGTATCATCAAGAAGCTTCAATTTGGTTGTAAGTTTTTTTATTGTCTACTGCATTTCTGCTTTCCTGATTCATGTAATCTCTTGCATTTCCCTTAAATTGAGGTGCATTGTCGATTTTTGTTACTGGACATGATTAGGTAGAGTTACTTGCTGAAAGATGCTTTCAACTTAATTTGATACGTTACAAGAAAGGTACCTAAAAAGAAAAGTGTTGGCTTCCATTTGTGCTATTTGTGAGTTCTTTGTTTTTGATTCTATTGTAAGCCATTCATCTGTTATCAATCTTGATATCATGCATTGTTCGCATCTATGGTTGATATATATATCCCACTTCAAAAACTTTTGAATGAAATTGCACTATGGAATTCCAAGCTTTTGATTTGTTGATTGACAGGTATAATTAACAAATAGCTGGTGTTTTGTCTCAAAATTGTGCTTCTTACAAGTAACATTCTTTTAACAATTATTCCGTGGCATGTTGCATTTATATGTAACGCTTCCTCTTTAAAATAAGTATAATAATGCTTCTCTAAAATTCGTGGATAGGGCATAACAAAATTTTTAAGAAAAGCATTGTTGGTACTCCCTTTTTGCTATTGGTTAGAATTTCATCAAGTCCAGCAAGCAAGCATCCTGTTGATGTTTACTCTAACTTAAGATTGTTTAATAGAAAAGAATGAAAGGATTTCACTAGTAATTCACATTCCTGATTTCCACACCTTTGTTTAAACACTATCTCATTTCCTAACTGCTTTCTGCTTCTGCCTTTTACAGCGAGAACGATGGCAAAAGCCTGTTCTACGGCATATACAGGTCAGCTGCATCCTTCGCACTTGCATAGATCTTTCTGCATTATACCTACGTTGGCATATTGCTTTATTGTTTATTCACTGACGATTATTTCCTACGTTTTGTCTTACAGCCACCTCCTCCAGTTAATGACACCAATCCCTATAATGTGTTTAGGCCAAGGGAGAAAGCTCACAGACTCCACACAAGGAGGGTGAGTCATTTGGATGTTTTGACTAAGTTACAAAAATTGTATTTGGATTATGCCGTTACCTGAGTTTGTTGGGAAGGAAAATTTAACAGGTGGAAATTTTTTGTTTCCATGTTTTTACATCTTCAGATGCAAAGGAGGGAAAACAATGTTCAGTCATTTGAAAAGCTTCGCCAGGTAAGCAGCCTGACACTTCTAGCGTGTGCCTTTCTCTTCTTTTTTGCCTCTTGTGCTTAATAGCCTTACTGGAAATGACCATCTTTCCTTTTTCCTGTTCCTTCTTACCTACATTTCTATCAGCATGCTTGTATTCCGCTTGGCTTCTCTTTGTTGAACTAAATTTTATGGACGACAGATGTTACTGTGATGATCCATGAACTTCTTTTATTATGGGCATGTGCATAAATGTGATATTATCTGCTAATTTCTCAGATAAGAAACATTTTGCCCCATCCCTGCGGTTGGCAGGTGGCATAAGCAGTTCAGTGTAGTTTAATTGTCAATAATGTTTGAAAATAAATTGTGTCAATTGAAGTATATTGGATGGCTAAACATGTCAAAATGATGTTAGGACATTATTGGAGTAATTGTGGGTTCAACTGTCACACCCCGCGCCCGAGTGTAACACGCCGCGTATTAGACTCATCCAATACGCAAGGCTAGAAAATTATCAAAGCAATTCTAAATCATAGACATCATAAAATATTAAAATACTCCAATTAATATAAAATCCTCTAAATATAAAATTTTAACATCCATGAAGTCATCAAACTTCCTTAGCTGAAATAAATAACACTAAATATGAAATAAACTACTGTCTTTGGCTCACCAACTAAACAATCTTTCAATAAAAAATAGATAAACTTCTATTGCAAAGCTAATATCTTGCTTGCCTAATCCGAACTTAAATCACCTGCAAAATAAATAACATAAGTGGGGTGAGCAACCAACACGCTCAGTAAGCAATTCCGTTCCCTTTCTCACCAGTCTGGGCAGTTACATATATATACATATATATAATTATAATACATGCATTCATTCCATCACACACAATTCATAATCACAAGTAATACTAATAATACGTAATACATAATAAAGTCGTGGCATATTAAACAAATCTTGGTTCATCACATACATGCTTGTTCATACATACATAGGCTCAAATTTTTCAACGTAAGAACCAGTCGTACTAGATATCTAGCCTAACTTTTCCCCAGTTAGGAGGGTCATAAACATGCGTGCATGGCCTGACTACTCACCGTCAGGTAGGTATATCGAGAATTAGTTCTCTCTGGTGTACAAAGAATAATCAGAGCCAAATCATAACATGTCATACATTCACACATCACACATACACATACACATACATATAAATAATCAAAAGTGCCACGATATATGAAGGAATTTTCGCACATATTACATGCCCATTCTGAATTTCATCTTACGAAAATATTCACGAAAGAAATAAATATATATATACGCAAGGAATTTTTTCAAAACATGAGAAAGGGTAGGAACCACTTACCTTAGAATCCAAGTCCAATTGCACTAACTTAAATAATCCTGACCCCAAGAACAGTCACCACCTAAAATACAATAAAAACAAATACAATTTCCACCTTAAAATCATATCCACAAAAATACTAAAACTTTTAGACCTATTATACGAAAAATTCTAAAACTCTCAAATTAATACTATAACCTAGTTTATCTTTATTTCACTATCTAATAAGAAATCTAAAATAATATTTATTGACTTAGGAAAATAATTAAATAACTAACTAAAGCAAAATAGCGAAAGATAAATCCTAAATATATATATATATATATATATATATATATATATTCGTGGCTCCCTGAAATCCTTGTAGGATGGCTTGCCTATCAATTTCTATTGACAACTCTGCCTTGACTATTATTCAATATTATAATCCTCTAATATCAATTAATACGAGTTACAACAAATGTAAGTCATAGTTCCTAGCAATCCAAGAGATCATTCTGTTCACGTGTTCCATGAGCCAATTGCATTCTCCAACTTTTATTACTGATTCTTATTTTAATGTCACCACCAAGTGGAATCAATTCCAAGTATCAACAAGTACAATCATTCTGCTTCGTGTGCCCATTGATCTACTTAGCGTCGTACGATTTTGGTTTGCCATGGCACCAATTTTCCTCATCGGTGTTTGGTCACCAATCGTAACTCTCCAGGCATAGCACTACGTACAGTTTTAATTAGCAATTTCCTCTCACTATTTTTCCTTCGTTTTGCAACAACAAACTAGGACGATGCCTTGCTTCAATATATACATATATAATCAAACCGAAAATACTTTTCAAACTTTTATCCATACTACCAATTTACTGCACAACCGAAAATCCCAATTTCTAAATCCATCTATGCTGCCTTTAACTTTAGGGTAAATATTAAAACTTGAAATCAAAGATTAAACTCACCTTGTTTGTTGGAGGGATCGTGAGAATAGTCCAAAGCCTCTAGATTTGCAAAATCTTCACCTCCTTCTAGCCCTTGACCTTGGAGAAGAAAAATAGACGTGAGTTTAGGAAAGAGCTATAATGTCGTTTGGTAGTCTTTTATAAAAAATAAGGGCTACTCTATTTTTAATTATTATATATAATTTTTATAAATATATATAACAGTAAAGTCCCTATCTTCTATAAAACTCCACATGGCCCCAAAATATATTTCTCACCTTTTGTACTTAAGCCCATGACATTGGGTACGGGTATTTCATCAACAATCTTATGAAGATACAAAGATAACCTTGTGAGGCCCTCATTGAAAAGACTTCAGTTTTACTAAGACACCTAGAGCATAACTGTGTATTCATTTTGTTGAAACTCTATTGAAATATATTGTTCAGTTTATCTTCATAAAATTGTTCATACTACTGTTTTGATATTACATTGGTTCAATTAATATGTTTCTGATTCACTTGTTCCAGGTCAGACGCAATCTTGAACAAGCAAAAACAATATTGAACACTTTGGTCAAGGTATGTATTGCCATCTGCTGACTTTAAAATATTGCATGTGAATTCAAGTTCAAGCGTGCTTGTGAAAATCTTGTATATGTATAATAATCGAACAATGCTAATTCACCAAATTGATTTTGCGTAGAGAGAAGAGAAGAAAAGGGATGTGATGGCGAGTGAGGTTGCCCTTCAAAGAATTCACTTGAAGTACAAGGTAAGAATAGACTCTTCAACTTTGGTTGTAACAAAAAAATTTACAAATGCTAGTTTCTTAGTTAGCAGGTACATAACAAAAAATTAATCACACCACTAAATTTAGTAGTTATCTCTGTGGATAAACTTGAGACAGACAGCTCAAATTTGATTTAAAAGCTTCTATTGAGGAGGCAGCATTCTGCTCAGGTCTCGATTTTGACTTCTGGCCCTTTTTCGGATTTTTGTACATCCTTTACGAGTGGTGCTAGAGAGTAGGGCATAATGCTATGGGGAATCTTCTCTTAACATGACAGTTGAGAGTCTAGACTCTAGCAAATGTTGCATGATGCCAACCCAAATGGTCATTCGCTTATATCACTGAAGCTCTTCTCAGTTGACATTGGACATATTTCTCATCTCTCTGGTGTGACCCATGTTCACATATGGAAAGAGGGAACCAGTTCGGAGAGATGAATGGCTGGCAAGATGTGGGCAATGAGCCTTTAAAGTCTGAATTTGCCTTTTTTTATTTTCACAGTTTTAGCATCCAAAATGCAGTTGGAATTGATAGGTTTCCAGCTTCTTCGAGATCATCAAGGAAAATTGTCACATTATATCACAGCATGCAAGCTTGAGAGCGTTTCTGGCTGTTTTAACACATTCTAGAGGCTTTTGAGTTTTGATAGTTGCATTTCTGAAGATCTAAAATGTGTTGCATTGATCACTAGTTAGGTTCCCCTAACAACATATGCATGTGATGTTTTAGATTTTAATGCTTTAGATTTTAATGCTTTAGATTTTATTAGCTCACTAACGAGAAATTATGCACATCGAATCAAGTAAGAAATGATGACTGGATTTTGGCATTTTCAGAATGAAACTGAGCTTCTTGAAGAGGCCCTCCCAGGATTGCCATCATTCTTCAGGAAGGCTGTGTCAAGTGAAGAGGAATTTGTTGATTCTGATGATGTTGCTAACAGTCGTCCACACATGCATCCTGCTGCTATACAAAATCCACATTTTGTGGACTCTAAGCTGGTTATGGCTTCTGCGGGAAACACAAGGCGGGAGTTAAAACGGCAAAATGGATGGCTAAATAAATTGGTACTACCCTGTAATCTATTTGTCTTCAAAAGCATAGTAGCCTTTGCTTGTTTGATATTGTTAGTTACTAAATCTTCTTTTGGGTACATACAGGATCTGGATGAGCCAGTTTTGCTATTTACCAAGCCCCTAGATACAGAAAAGCTGGCAGCTGCAGGCATTGTACCGCCACAGGCTTCATTAATACCAGATGGCAAATCTACACCATCAGTCAATTCTCCCAGTTTCCGTGGAAGGATTGGACGTGGAGGTCGAATTGTGTTTGATAGATCCAATCCGCTTATGCTGACTTCACCTGACTGTGGCGAAACTTGCTATGTACTGCCAAAACCCCGACAGATTGTAATTCGTTGAAGTGGTCACTGGTTCTGGTTCTTCAGCAGAGATGCATCCAACCCATATAGATCCAGATGTGGTATTGTTTGATGATGGCTGTGATATATAAGTAGCTCTTGGACTTGGTTGCTTTGGTGAGGACAGCCAGTTCTTCTACCTTGCTGTAGAAAGTGTTCCTGAGATAATTCCTTCTTTGAGAAATATGCCTTTTCGTTTTACTTTTGCCCAAACTGTAATTGTTTTGGTGAGGTTAAAAAAGAGAAAAGAAAAGGCCTCTCCCTCTTTCTCTCTAACATAGGTAAGATAGTGAGATAGTTGTTTCCATCGAATCCTTGCATCGACATCTTTGACCCAATATATTCCTCTGTTGTAAATTTTTTATGGATGAACTAAAGACAAATTAGTTAAAAATACGTAGAGCAAACGTGTAAATTCGTGTTCTTCTTAATCTGAGTCTTCTTTAATCTTTTCATGGAAGTAGAGAGTAATTGCAGCTTGAGAAGCTTGTTTGCCAATACATCGACGATGCTCCTGGCATCTTTGACTACGACACACAAGCATTTGGTTCTTTCTGGCCCAGCCTATTGCTTCATCTAAATCATCTTATGCTAAATCTATGTTGAAGATGTTAGTGTACTTTGTAATGTAAAGGTTTGGGCATTTGTCCCACATTGAAAGACAATAAGCAAACCAATGTCCTTCTAGTTCCTTGTCTTTTTCTCTTAATAAATTTAATCCCAACTTTAGTTTGGAGGAAAATTCTAGTAGGAAGTCAAATTTTCAATTGAATTTATTCATAAAGAGAAAAGAAAATAATTTATAATCTTGACAATCGCACTTGGGGCTTGAAAATTAATTAATTAATTATTTAATTAATTAAACAATTATTTGACAGTTAATTAAACTGTCAGTGCTCCTTCATTAAGACACAATTTTTCAGACAAAAGGTTGCCGTTGTCTTTAAATACCCAAACTGAATAGAATTCTTCTAACTAAGCGATTTGTGGGGGCAAATATCACCTTAAGAACAGTGAAATTCATGCCTCAAAGTCGTCTAAATTTTCGTTTAAATTTCTGTACTTTCGTTAACAGAAGATGCAATGTAAGAGAATTTGAAATGTAAACCTCTGGATGGTTGTCTTTTATCCCGTGTGCCGAACTGCACTTTAGCACTGTTTATGTTGTGGACTGTTTGCAAGGATGTTCTAGTCTGATTTGCTCAAACTCCTAGTTTTATGCGCGTATCCAAGTATGCTGAAATCATATATACAATTAGCCACTCTGTTCTGCCGATTAGGTCGAGGGTGCTTGCAAATTTGGCTTCAGCAGAGTATTTGTGAGGGAACCAACTGCATTTGAAGAATATATCTTTTTAGGTCGGTTCTTTTCTTAAATCCTACCAGTCTAAAATAGACTTGGAGAGACAAATGGAGAAAAGCACAATGGCCACATTGTTGACTGTGTTTGTAAAATGGCTTTTACTTGTGAGCCGAAAGATATCATTGTGGCCTTACTTAAGATGATGGATTGGTACCTAGTACAGCATAAGGGCTAAGGTTCGTACTCGCAAGCCTCTTACGTTGGAAAATGGGAATTTAACTGTCGTAATGGTGAACGAAAGTGGCTGCTTTTGCCTTGTCAATCTTTTTTTTTTTTTTTTTGGGGGAAAAAAATAGCAAATGTACGCCGGTTTTGTTCGTTACTTGGACCATTTTATTCTGTCTGCGTTTCCTTAGCTCTGAAACATTCTTTGCCTCAACATGATCTGCTTCTACACCCCATGTAATGCTGTATTCAGAGTCCTCAACTTCTCTTTAATGGCGTATATAAATGCATGTATTTATCATATTCTGTCTTGTTGCAAGCTGATCACAACGTAGCCAACTAAGGCTGATCAATGGCCACAGAAGAGTCCCGATCTTTGGAGTACACTCCAACATGGGTGGTTACCGTCGTCTGCTTTGTCATTGTTCTCATTTCTCTCATAGCTGAGCGTGGTCTTCATCGACTCGGAAAGGTATCCAAAACCGTCCCATCAAAATTTTGCTTCAAAAAATTCAATTCTGGTCCAACTTATTTTTAGCATTGGTATGATCTTATATTTTCTGTTATTTTACAATCCAGTTGTTCAAGCATAAGAAGCAAGAATCATTGTATGAGGCTTTAGAGAAGGTCAAGGGAGGTCTGTAATTGTTAAAGATCCCAGAATTTCTGATCAACAGCATACCCTAATTAGTTTAATGATACTAATTGGAGCATTGGTGTTTTTCTCTCCATTGATGCAGAACTGATGCTTTTGGGGTTTATTTCCTTACTTTTGACGGTCTTTCAAGGTCTCACAAGTCACATATGCATTCCTACTGATGCTGCAAACATCATGCTTCCATGCAAGCTTAAAGCTGAAGCTTCCTCTGGTGGTTCTGAGCATCTTGATGTCAATGAAAATAGGAGAAGGCTTTTAGCTGAAGATGTGGGCATGGAAACTTGTGCAAGCAAGGTATCATATTTTCAAAGAAAGTAATGTTTACTGTTAATTTCTGGACTCAATAAACATTATTCATGAATGCATATGTTTAATTCTACTACTTATATATAGCTCTTAGTATAGTGTGTGAGATCAATTCTTTTTGGTGATTATATCTTGAATTACAGGGAAAACTCCCACTGTTATCTCTGGAAGCATTGCATCAGCTACATATTTTCATTTTTGTATTGGCCGTGGTTCATGTGATCTTCTGTGTTACCACTATGCTTCTCGGAAGTGCTAAGGTACTGCATTTGAAGCTTGTCGTATAATAATGTAAAAGATAGTAAAGTCCCACTGGAATCTTTGTTGTCTGGTTCAGAAGACAAGTTTCAATTTGCTAGTGTCTTATCTCAGTGCCCTACAGCATCATCCAAAAAAAAAAGAGGGAGCAGTAGAAGTACCTTTATCTGGTAAAAATTAGTAGAAGGGGCTAATTACCAAAGCGTTATTGACAGTTTTTAAGCTTCAAATAATATTAAATTTCTATTTTAAATTCTTTTTTTCATGATTCCTGAAGGGCAATTTGTATTAGATGAGTTTAATAAAAAAGTTGTTTTTCAACATCGCATCAAATATAATCCTAAATCTTGAAGCTCGAATTATCTTTATAAAATGTAGAGATTTAGCAAGTAAAGTGAAATGTAGAGATTTCCCCCCATTTATTCGCAAATATTCAAGTATCTTATATTTCATCAACTTGATTTCAACGTAGATAAGGGAGTGGAAGCGCTGGGAGAATTCAATTAGAGGTGAAATATCAAAAAAACGAAGCGGTAATTTTCCCAACCACTTTAGTCCCCAGTCGCGGTAACATTTTTTTCTTAAAAAAAAATTATGCTTGTGAACAACAATCACTACTATTGAAGAATTATCCTACTACCACGCTCTACAATTTACCAAAAAGAATTTGGTTTTCTTGGTCTAATACATTTTTTTTTTTTTCAAATTGTTGTACGTGTATTGCAGATCATGCGATTCGTATCCACGAAGGAATATTTAAAGAGAGAGCAGGGAAATATTGGAGAAGGTTTGCTGTTGTGAGTTGGGTGGTAAGTTTCTATCTATGCACCTTGTGAATGAATTTTACTAAAATAGTTTGAGTTGTATCTATTAATAATTAGCATTTGTACCAATTAGTCATATGATACATTTTATTTGCTCATTGATTGATTCTTTCTTAGAAGTAGTAATTATTTTGAGGAATGGCGGGATCCCAACATTGAAGGCGTGAAGTTTAGTTACTGCCTTAGAACCACGCTTTTTGTTGCCATCCCAGAGAAAACATACCAGCAAGCTACCCTTTTTTCTCTTTTATCATTTGACTTGCAGCTCTAAAATTTTTTAATAATCTTGAAGTACGGTAGTGAAAATCTGGTTTATGATGAATACTGCTTCTGAGTTTGTGAATAGGTTTTTCTTGATCCTATCATTTTTCACTAAAATTTGTCTAATGAAATGGAAATGTTCAAATTGGTCCATAAGTATTTTTGGTTTTGGTTGGAATCTTATGTACTAAAACTTTGTAGTAATGAACCATGTATTATGTAAAGAGTACAAATGTGCATCAGCCATGTGGAAGTCGGTGTGCTATAGGTATGTTTTACTCCCGGCTACATCTTTGTGACATGCGTTTTGCTCTTAGTTTAATTTGTGCGCAGCACGGTGATGGAACTTACATTTTTTTTTCAACTCACAGAAATATATTTTTGGTCCAATTTTTCTGCAGGTTTCGTTCTTCAAACAATTCTATGGCTCAGTTACCAAGTCAGATTACATTGCCTTGCGAGAAGGATTTATACGGGTACAATCTTCAGATATTGCTAATCACAAGATGTAGTTTTTGGTGTCAATATTTTTCTTCTAGCATTAGTTTTTGATTTTGTGTTGTATATATACCTTGCTTTCAGGCCCATTGTCCCAACGTGCCTGAATTTGATTTTCACAAATATATGTTGCGGACCCTCGAACAGGATTTCAAGAAAATAGTTGGTATAAGGTAAAGCTTTGCACATTCAAATTCTTCCATTCTGGATAATCATTTCCAGTTTTCATTCCAATAACATTGATGGATGATCCTTAACAGCTGGTACTTGTGGTTGTTTGTTGTGGTCTTTTTGTTGATGAATTTAGCAGGTATTTCAAATCCCTCTTTGGTTCTTTACTTTAAAAATCTTAACATGTTGTTTTACTGATTTTGCCCTTTTATGGTTGATTATTAATTGTAGGATGGCACTCATATTTTTGGCTATCATTTTTGCCTTTAATTGTAAGTGAATTAACTTAATTATCCACTCATGTACTTGTTATCTATTTATTTTAGGCAGTCGTGAAGGTTTTAATTTGGCTGAAATTGCAGCTATTACTTCTAGTGGGGGCTAAATTAGAACACATAATTGCCGAATTAGCTAAAGAGGTTGCAGAAAAAAGAAATGGAGATGCTGACGCTACACCGGTGAAGCCTTCTGATGAACTGTTTTGGTTTCACCGCCCAGCTCTCGTTCTATACTTGATTCACTTCATATTGTTTCAAAATTCATTTGAGATCGCTTTCCTTTTCTGGGTTTGGGTAAGTAAAATCGATAGTTTTTCCATTGCATTGTTCTTGATCATGCTGAGTAACTACAATTGTGTATTAAGTATTAATGCAAAACCATGTTATTCCTGTCCAGAGCACATATGGGTTCAGATCATGCATTATGGAACAATTGGCCTTTATTATTCCAAGAATTGCCATAGGGTAATTATTTCAAAAGACCAATGATCTCATTCTGTTCTCATGACTGAATGTTTTCCCTTCCTTGACCTTATTGTGAGCTGTGTTGCTCATGCAGGATAATCGTTCAAGTTCTATGCAGTTACAGCACATTACCTTTGTATGCTCTAGTCACACAGGTATTGTATTGTATTGTATTTAGAACGCGTTAATTGTTCTTTACATGTTTTTCTAGAAAGATTGTGGTTCGAGTGCATTTACTATGACTTCACTTTTTGGTGTAGCAATCTAATCAATAGAAAGAAACAATTGTTTGATCACATCAAAAATTCCCCTAATTATAAAGTTCTTTTGCAAAAATTTATCAATCTTCCCTATAGATGAGTTTTGTTGCATAATGTGAAGTGGTACAGCTGCTTGATCAAGTACTTTATTGTATGATTATTTGATTTCTCTGCATAGATGGGTAGCATGTTTAAGCAAGGCATATTTGATGATTATACACACGGGGCAATTTTGGCCTGGGCAAGGGCGAGCAGTGGTTCCAGAGCCAATGATAGTCATAAGATGATTAAAGAATCTATTGACAGCATTTCAGTTACTGAGCAACCAACTGCTGATGAGGGCATTACGACATCAGGAATTGAGCTTTCTCATTAAAACCAATCTCAAACACCATTTCTTAATCTGCTACTTTGAGGAGGATGTAATGTTGAGTGCATAAATGAGTAAACGCCAACCAGTTTTTCTTGTAAATAACATAATCCAAACTTATGATATTTCTACTTTTACTACAGATGGACTTCAAATAGATAGCTTATGTTTGAAAGGCCCTCTCCCCTCCCCTCACACACACACACACACACACACACACACACAAAAAGAAAGGTATCCGTAAACTTCTTTGTGTTGGCAACCTTTGTCTTGTATTAGAGGACTATTTTTCTGCATGTCATGATTTTAATACTAAAAATGCATGAAATGTCATGAAGTATTTTTCTAAACGTGTAATAATTAACTGCTCAAATTAAAATATTTACAATTCAAATTTAAACAATAAACAAATAAGAACTAAAACATGTAAACACTAAATTAAACAAATAGATATGCAATAACACACAAAATAGCAAAAATTAACTCATAAAGTCCTTAAGATTAAAAAAGTGAAATTAAACAACGCTTAAGCTCTCTATTGGTCCCTGGTGGGTTTGCCATGTTGTCGCTCCCTTTTTTTAAAAATAAAAAAATTAAAGTGTGAAAAATTATAAAATTTCTAGTTTTTTCTGATTTTCTTTTACAAATAAATAACGATAACAAAGCAACAAAAAAAAAAAAAGGAAAGAAAAAATAATGTCAAAATTTCACTATTCTTAGGGGAAAGATAAAGACATAGTTACTTCCTCATTTATATATATAAACCAACAAAAAAAGGGAGAGGAAAAAAATGATAAATAGGCAGATATCAGAGCAAGGGAAAAAAAAAAAAAAAAAGGAAGAAGAGAGTGGAAAGGATAACACACTGAGTCAAGGATGGCCGAGTCGAGTTCGGGCGACTGAGGTGTACGTTGTCGTTTGAAAGTTGGGATTGAAAAAAATATCGTAATCTTCGGATTAATAATTAATCCTTAGCCAATTAAGACTGGGATTTCTAATGAAAGGAAAGAACTAAGATTTGGATTTCTAATAAAAGGAAATAAATTTATCCTACTCCTGCTCTACCAAGAAAAATCCTACTCCTATATATAATTAATTAATTACGACAAATTAAATGTTACGCTCAAAATATCAAATTTTCTTGGAAATCTTATCAATCTACGGCAATGAAGTGGAAGAAATACAGAAAGCTTGGTGCTGGATCTTACGGCACGGTGTACTTGGCCGGTGAAGCTGCGGTGAAGTCAGGGTTGTTTGCTGCTGTCAAGTCTGCTGAATTTCAACAAGCAGCATCACTAGTTTACGAGGCGAGGTTGCTGAATGAAGTAAGAGATAATCCTTATATTATTCAATACTTTGCGGAGGATGTCAGCGTTGAGAGAGGAAAAGTTGTCTGCAATATATTGATGGAATATGCTTCTGGTGGGACTCTTAATGATTTGATTACTGGTTACATCAATGATGGAAGTATCATGCCAGAATCCCATGCTGCCGTTTACTCTTACATGTTGCTTAATGGTCTCTCCCATGTTCATAACAAAGGGCTGGTTCATTGTGATTTGAAGCCTTGTAATATACTGGTTTTCCCAACGACTAAAGAGAATGGTTTGCACCATCTGAAGATTGCTGATTTTGGCCTAGCTAAGCATGTTTGGGAGGAAGACGACGTTAATAGATTGCCCCGCCATCGGGGCACACGGGCTTATGCATCACCGGAATCTATTGTATGGGGAATACACGGGACAGCAACGGATGTATGGTCACTTGGGTGCACAATACTTGAGATGATGAGTGGCCGGCAACCTTGGACATATGAGGAGATGTGGGATTTGTTTGTTGAGATGGTGATGGGGCCATCCAAAGTTATTTCTGAGCTTGGGAAAGACTTTCTGAGGAAGTGCTTCATAATAAATCATGATTATAGATGGACAGTAGGCATGCTCCTTAATCATCCATTCATTGTGAAAAATATAAAGGAATTGCCTACGGTTCAAGAAGCTCACTTTCAGAAGAATCCTTTTGGCAATTGTAATCGACAGCTTGTCACGAAGAATCTGTTTTCAACTCCCCTCCAGCCTCCCTTACCTGCGGTGTCAACTCTCTCCACCGGCAACAGTTCGTACTCTTTCCTGCAGGATACAAGATGTTAGGATAATCAATATGTTGCAAGATGTTGAGGATAATTAGTATGTAACATGTACTTGGAGAACTACGTAAGGCTTGATCCCTTGTTTATGGGTACGTAGGCAGTCCAGTGATGAAACGAGCTGGATCCAGCCCCTTCTTAAAAAAAAGACATTTAAGTGGTTGTATTAAGAGCAGTGTTGTAACTCATGAAGGTGTATAGTTGCTCATGTAGTCAATTATGTATAATGTATAAACTTACCATAATTCAATTTTGGATATTCAACAGAGATATTTTTTCTTTTCTCTTTTTATGAAAACTTGAGTGTATATTGTATGCAATTATCAAAGCAAAAAAATTGCTCCATGTTGCTTTGTTTCTTCCGTTAAAGCGTTGTTTCTTGTGAATTGTGATAAAGTTACTATCATGAGTTTTTTGTATCACTCTGATTGCTATGATGGTGTGATCCTGTTCTTTTGGTATGCTTGTGATGATTTCTGCAATGAATAGGCACTTAGAACTTCTATCGTCTAATTTATGATTAGAAGTTCTGGTCATTTTTTGCCTTCTTGCCTTCTCGCAAAATCTTAACAATATATGAAAGGGGTTAGGATTTCTTAATTCCTGCACTTTTGAAGGCACAGGTCTAACTTTAGCAAGTGAAAGCTCTGTTGGAAGATCCCTTTGGTTATTGAATTCGTCTGCCTCCAGTTTCTTTTAATATATTTATTATTTGTCTCCAATGGTTGTCTGCGAAGCTTCAAGTCTAAACCTTTCAATTGTTTTCATGATGGTAACAAACTATTTCTTTTCGTTACTTGCATCTTTTTCTGTTTTCATGAGGTGTCTGTTGCGTTTCCATTTCTTGTGACAATTGCCATCAATATCCGAAGGCCTGGACTACAACTGATTTTCGTATACCAGATGACAGAGATGATTGGAGATACCAAAAAGCCTCTAGAAGATGTTAGGCTGTGACGTATACTTATAGGATTCCTGATCTAGTTACAAATACCAAGGGATCTAAAAGAACTCCCTTGGGAGCTCAAATTATATATACACTATCTCATCGGGAATCAGGATTAGAAGTTCAGTTGTTTGGGTTTTTCAAGTGGAAGCTTCTCCATCTCAAGATTTTCATTGCCATGGGCAGATTCTTCATCATTTGTCTCTGCACTTTTCAGTTCATTCAGCGTCCTCTTTGTGTAGACTGTGAAAACAACTACGGTGATAATTGCTACAATGAATGAAATGACATTGTAGACTATCTCCACAGGAGTCAAATGATGGTTCCCATACTTGACATCCGCAAATGTCCTTATTAGCCGACCACTGCAAATGAACAGCATGATGGAACACAAGATAGAGTAGCCAGAAAATTAGCACAGCTAAAAATGGTAATTTTCAAAAGCACTATTTGAGTTTATATAAAAAATGGTTCACTCAATATTGCATTTATCATCAAACTAACCAGCAAAAGAGATGCAAAAGTATGTAATGTAAATTAAGAGTTGATTAATTGAATAATCCAAAAACAAATCACTTAATGATCCTTCATTCTGTGCAGGTCATAAGCCAAACATATATTGATTCATATAAGCTGTCAATATTTGGAGAGGAAGTAAAGGAGAAACAGGGGTTGAGGCTAACCTGTAGATGTAAAGGAAGGCTTCAGGAATCATCCCTGCGATTGATCCACTCAAATATGGCCAAAATCTCATACTTGTCACGACTACGGCATAATTGAAAATTGTATATGGGAACGGCGAAACCCTGAATAGTGCAACCACTTTAAATTGGTGGAACCAGTTTCCTTCTGCTGCCAATCTGATCACAGCAGCTTTATCAGGCCATCTCATTAACCATTGCTGCAGATTCAATAGAAAAGGATATTCACAGAAACTACAAAAAAAAAAAAAAGGAGCCTAATATTAAAGGATAAAAGGGATGTGATTAACAATGAAACAGTAAATGTCATACATGAATTTTGTCACGGAAGAGTAAACCAATCCAGTAGGGCAGGACCATCCCAACTGTGGTTCCAACCATGATTATAACGAATCCAAGACCATATCCAAAAATCATCCCAGCAAGCCACATGGAAGGGCCAGATGGAACTAGAAAGACAGGAAACAGTGCCAGAGAAGCCACCAGCACCAGTGTGAGCATTGGACGACCAAAGGCAGTAGCTTCCCATTTCAGAATTGGTACAATAACCTAAGCACAGTTGTTAAATAAGACAGTTCAGTATTTGGCACTTGTAATATCCTAGGATACAATAGAACCAGATGAAATATACTCCAACCAGTTTCTACTGATGACATGTTCCTCATTATCATGACCAATAGTGTGAAGTTATTGTGGACTGCAAGTGCTATTATTGAAAAATTGCAGAGGAAGATATTATTCACTTAATGCAATAGCTTGAAGTAGGGCTGTAAATGAATCGAGCCATTAATGAATAGTTTGGGCTCGATTCATTAAGGGTTTAATTTGAATTCGAGTCTTGACGAACTCGAATCAAGCTCGAACAAAAAGCAAGATTCGACTATATTATCAAATCAAATTTGAGCTTATATATTCGCCTTGAGTTCAATTTGATAAGGCTCAAATAATTTTCAATAGTTTTTATTTAACATGTATTAACAATATATTTTTAATATAAAATACAAATTTTATTAATAAAATAATATAAAAATTAAAAATTAAAAAAAAAACTTGAGCTCTCTAATCGAACTAGAGCCCAAATTTTAAGCTCATATCGAGCTCGAACTCAAATTTGAATTCAAGTTTAAAATTTCGAATCGAGCCAAACAGGTTTGAAGTTCAATTCAATTTGATGCATTTACAGCAGCCCTAGTGTGAAGTGACAGTGAACATTTTCAAGACCAGCAATGGAGCGAGTTAATCATTGTGCAGCAAAAAGTGTAATGACATCAAGATTCGAAGGTACCAAGGACTGGAAAGTAGTGTTATAGGCATTTCATGGCCACTTGTGGAGAGAGATATGGAATGCTTGTCCAAATATTTAGAACCACAGTGAAAATCCATAACGTACAAGTTTGTTCTATAACAACTGTACAAGAAAAGCCATCTGACCCATGCGCACCAGAGTACACCTTCCTTGTTGGACGAATTATTACAGAATATTAGGACATGACTATACTTAGATGCATTGGAAGTTGCATACTGACCCAAAAAAAAAATTAATAATAGACTGTTTTATCAATTTTAGATTTTATCCTGGTGGATTTTGTTTCCCTCTGTTTTTCTTCATTCATTTTTATACTTTGGAGGGCTTAGAGCAGTGCAGGAAAGGGGAAGAGAAGTGGAAGGCCGACACAACAAATCAAAGCCAAGGAAATACCTTTTCAAAAGTAAACGGAACTCCCCATTTCAGAAGAACAACAAGAATTATAACTGTGCTAGAACACCATATAACAGCCTTGACCCACCATATAAGAGACTGTCTTTTCGGAGCTTGAGGTTGCAAAGTATCGGCTTCAGCTGTCCTAGGCTCATCAGAAATAACAAGCCTGACATACTCACTCTCTCCCCTCGAAGTAGTAGTGTTCGTGTGGGTTTTTCCAAACTTTTCAGCTGAATCTGGCATCTTTACTGAGAAACCAGAAATCTGTCAAAAAAATGAAAGTGAGAGAAGATTAACAACTTATCAAAAGACCCAATGTTGTAGTTAGACTCACAATGATGGGAAAATAATAGTATTAGACTTTTCATCCAGAACATGTGAAAAATACTTCTCAGAAACATAACTGACATGTATGCTCCATAAATGAATGGCTATATGCACCCTTTAATTCATAGCGAAAGCTTGCTAGGCTAAAATTGAACAGTGTAAAGTATATCTACCAGCTACAAAGAAGGCAACCACCTGAAAAATGCGGGTGGAAAAGATATGTTTAGCACAGTGGTGAAAACAACTCTTCTGCTGATGTTCTTATTATCAAATATATTACCTTCTAATTTACTGAGAGTGAATGCGTATAAGTTTAATCATTATTGTTAATCCTTAAGAAGAGTAATTGTTAAAAGCTAGTTTTCTTTAGCTAATTGAACAACGACAATCAATTTCTGGATCAAGCTACTGAGCTGCAATTTTTCATCCAGGATAATTTCCTTCAATCAATTCGCAACCAAATAAACAATGTAAGGGAAAATAGAAGAACAAGGAGAAGGATTCCAACTCAGTTTTATCGCTACTTTTTTTCCCAAAAAAAAAATAATAATAAATAAATAAATCATTTTGTCTCCAACATGTTTGTAACCCAAAGACAGCTCAACCATATTAGTCATGCAATATAACGTGACTTTTATTGGGTCCAAAAAGTTTGTCACACTTATAAAGGGCTCCTATTTCAAAACTTCTGCAGCATCTCCAATCTATAACTAGGTGATGTCCATAGAATATCAAAGCACAGTAGGAAACGTGCCAACAATGACTTCATATGACAAAGATAGGAAACTGGAATCAACTACTGTCCATGGAGTACGCAGGTAGTAAAAAGAAGATCTGATGAATTACACTACTCCATCCTGCAAAATCCCAATATTTCTTGAATAAAAGAAGAGCATACCTATTAATCTGGAGGTGCTTTTAATCATTCAAAACAATAACTGGCAACTTATGTTCCAGTTAGATAAGTATATTTCTTGGAACCAAAAAGTACTCCAATTATTTTCGAATCTGCATAAATTCCAAAAGCTAAACATCATTAATAGTGTCATAATTACCAAAAACAAGAAGAACATGAAAATTAAATGATTAGTCAACATATCATCATTGACCTACCTTTTCAATCCTTCCCACCCAAAGGCCAAAAAATTGAAAAACCAGAATATCTCATAACATAATTTCTCATGTGAACAGTTCAAAACTCCGTTTATTCAACATTTCTTTTGTAAAACAACAAAGTTGACTGACAAAAAAAATTTGATCACATAGTTCAGCTCAATATTCAAGCAAACAAACCTGATGACATGATTCTATTTACATATAAAATAAAACTGATGTAGGAAGAAAGAAAGAAACGAAAATAAATGTGAAAGAAACCTGATTAACTTTATCCAAAGTATCCCTTCAGCTTCTGATGCTCATCAGGTAATTTTGGCATGCAAACATACACCCCAGATTATGAAATTTTCCAAATTTCTCAAACTTAAAAAAAAAAAAAAAGGCCTTTTTGATACAACTGAATAGCACTAATATCAGACACCCATTTTGATCAAGTAGTAATTTTATACTAGTAAAACAAAATACAAGTAACAAAACGCTTAGTTGGCTTTCATGTTTTCTGACTAGGAAACAACAACTGCTTATACTCAAAATTAGCAAAAATGAAAAAAAAATTATAAAAAAATCACAAAAAAAAAGAAAAAGAAAAATAGTTAATTAACACTCACCTGCGAAACTAACTATGCCAACAAGAATATGCCCGTCAAGAAAAAGATCCTACCCACCATTTATTTCTTCAACCTTCCTTCTTCTTTTCTAAAATCCACGCCCACCTCCACCCACCCTTAAAAAAAAAAAAAAAATCCCTTCATAACCGAAAGCCGAAGAAAGCGAAAAAAATTCCCTATTACTGGGAGGAAGAGAAAGATATAACTACATCCTCATTTAAATAAACCAACCAAAAAAAAAGAAAAACAATAAATAGGCAGATATCAAAGCAAGAAAAAAGGAAAAAGAAATTGGAAACGATAACTCACTGAGTAAAAAAAAGGGCCGAGTTGAGCTCGCTCCGGCGACTGAAGTGTACAGTTGCCGTTGGAAGTTTGGAAATGGAAAATGATCGTGTAATCTTTGGATTAAAACTTAATATTTGAAATTCAAAAGCTTTTATCGTAATATATTTAGTAATACTAATCTTGATTAAGCTTTATTTACATTTAATAAATATGTGATGATTATGAATTTGTGATCATAAAGGAGTAAAGCAGTAGCATAACGGCTTTGAAGAACAGGAGACGTTTAATTTAATGGGTTGGGCGGTCTTTGTTTTGCGTTCTATTCTTTATTTATTTATGAGTCCGCCTTCATGACTTGACCTTTGGCTATTCATATTATTACTACTATTAGTCTGCTACCTCAATACTTTAATATTTTAATTTTCAAATTTTAACTCTGATTTAGGAATCTATGTACACACACATACACACACAACACAAGATATGCCATACAGTTAATCTTTTAAACTCGCCTTCTTTTAAATTTAAAACATGTTGCGGATTTGATTAATCGATTATTTTATAAGAGTTTTAAAAGTCAAATAATTTTATCTGTAAAAGTATCTGAGTTTTTGAAGTAAAAATTTCGCATGTTGTTGGTGATTCTTTTTTTTTTTTTTTAAATAACTTTTCTTGTTTGGAGTAAGATAATGGTATCACCATTAGTTGCCTGTTTGAAAATGTTTGCTTAGCAAGTTGATTTGTGGTGAGAAATAGAGGAAAAAAAAGGCAAAAGATGATAGTGATTTGAAAGAGAGAAATGAAGAACTGCTTTGCTTTAGGAAAGATGGTTAATTATGATGATGCTTGTGGTTGTGGCTGAAATACTTGAATTTTAATTTTTTTGATACTATCTTTATTCTTGTATGTGTGTCGTCTATTTCTTTGACTACAACTAAATGTTACATCCAAGTTTTCTTAATTGCTCAATACGAATTATTCTTCATTCATGTTTTTCTCCTTCATTTTGATTCTCTATTTTGTTTCTAATTCTTTTTTTGGGGTTTGCAATAGTAGATCTGTAAATTGTTAAAAAAAGGAAAAAAATGAAAAACAGCAAAAAATCATCAACAAGAATGAATTTTCATTCACGCATCTGGAGGAAGTTTCTGTCTTTCTTTTTCTTGTCTTCTAGACGTGTTCTATTCCTTTTTCCAAGTCAAAATCTTTTGCTTTCGAGGAAACAGATAAATGTGAAGAAATAAACAGGGGGAAAAATAAAGGTCAACTTTCAATATATTCGCCCCAGAGTTGGGAAAATTTGTACCTATCCTGTCATTATATTATCTCTATTATACAATTAATAATCAACTGACTCATTATTTCTTCTCTCTCTCCCCCTAGGTATAATTTCACAAACCTCCCTTCCTTGAGGTTTGTGACAATTGCAAAAAACTCCCCTTAGATTTTCAAAATTACACTTACCTCCCTTGGATGTGTAAAATTAATTTAAGGGATAATTTCACAAATCTCCCTTGAGGTATCTCATAATTACAGGCAGTTCCCCTCTGGTTTGAATAATTATACTTACATCCCCTATTTTAATCTTTTTCAGTAACAAAATAGGTCCATTTTGCTTACATAAGCACAAAAATAAAAAATATACCCTAAAATATCCCTCTATGAATTTTTTAAAGCACATTAAAAATCCTTAAACATAATCCCAACCCTTTAAAATTTTACAAAACATATAAAAATCTTTTACAAAAAAAATCTTCTATCCCTACCACTTACGTCCTCCCTCAACTACCGATGAGCAGTTGCAGGCACTACTACTACTATGATAGACAGATCACTACCCACATTATTTTTTATATAAAAAATAAAAATGGTCAAACAACCAAATCCCAACAAAGATGAAATGTCTCTATTTCTCTTCTTCTCAACCTCTCTCACTTTCTCCAGTCCCTTTTTCACAACCTCTTCCCTATACCCTTTAAAACAATTAGCCTTTAAAACATCCAATCTTTAAAAAATGAATAAGAAGGGGAAGAGGATTAGACATGATTAGGTAGATGAAGGGGGTGCCTTGGGAGTTGAAGATGGTGTTTTGGAGAAAGGAAAATTGGTGAAAGAAAACCGGGAGGAGTTGTTGGTGGAGGGTAATTCTTTTTTTTTTTTTTTGATTTTCTTTTTCACACATGAGAATAAAAGGATTTGTCATAGTTGTTTAAGTCATACAAAGGACCCAAGATTGTTCTTTTTCCAATTTGATGGCTCTTATAATGATAGCACAAACAAGTAAGCTATTGGCCTAATATGCATAAACTTTGAAGGTATTCGCCAGTATTCTATCTCTTCTTAAGTTTATGCACAGTCACCATTACACTGTGAAGCTCTAGCCTATCTGAATACAACTTTATCGGCATTACGAAAGGGGTTGCATAGTATTGTTTATGCAGATTGATTGTCTTAGGCTTGTTGAAGGGCTAAGCAACCCTACTTCTTTTCCTTGTTTATCTTCAAACATTAGTTTATGATATCCTTGTGTCTGTTTCCTATTTCTCTTATTGTAATATTGTTAAAGTTGACAGATCTAAGGTTCAGCATGCTCATAAGCTTGTTGTTTCCTTAACTGCGTTGTAAGGATCTTTTAATATATAACATATTATGGTGCGTTTTTTAAAAAAAAAACACAGGTAGGGGAGGTATGTGTAATTTCAAAAACCTTTGCAAGCTAGGTGTAATAGTTAGAAACCTCAAGGGAGGTTCTACAATTATCCCTTAATTTAATAACCCTCACACAACAATGAACCCACAAATCTATTCAACAAATAAAACCTGCAATTCTATGACAACAAATCACCATCCAAGTCTTCACAAATTTTCTAACAAGTTTGGATATGCAAATTGAGATTAAATTTAATTCCAGATCAATGAAATTTGAGAGGAGAGGGGGAATGGGAGGGGGAAGGATAGGGGAAGGGAAATGTGGGGATAGAAGGGTGAGCGATGACTTATAATAAGTTGTACCTGATTAATCTTAATATTGGATAAGTCGATGTTTTTTAATTTTATAGGGAACTTGTGATGGTTCCAAGTTTGAGCTGAAAAGTAGGCAAATTAGGATCAATGTTATTTAGAGCTCATGGGTTGATGATAATTTTGACTGCAATTGAGGCAGTAGTCTGGTGTTGAGTTTTTGATTATTGTTGAATTTTCGAATAGATTGTTGGAGGTATCTTGGAGGAAGAGACCAGGAAGAAAATCAAAGGAGAGACTAAGGAGGAAATAAGCCACATGACCATGGGAAGAGGCTACAAAATATCTTTTGGTTGGGGGTAATGTAATGATGAGGTTGTATGAGTGATAAAAGAAGGTTGGCAAATTAGGAAGATGTGAGAAAATAAAATTTTTAAACATTAAAAACAAAGGGTGTTATTGAATATTCATAAGGAAATTTAGCTGATATCACCTATTGGGCCTATATTATTACTTAAGCATCAGAAAAAGGGGAGGTTGACGTAATTTTAAAAACCTCCAGGGAGCTCCCTCCAATTGTCAGAAACCTCAAGGGAGGTTTATGAAATTATCCCCTCATTTTAAGGAATAACATATTGGCTTACAGGACAATGACTTGGATTATTTATATTTTTCCGGGGACCATCCTTTATTGAAAAGCATTCCTGGTATTCTAGAATGTGTTGAACATGTTCCTTAATTCTGAAGACACGCTGGATCTTGTCTTTTTCTTTGCTTTTTTCTTTTTTCTTTTTTGGGGGAAAAACAGGGAAAACTTTGAGCCCCCGAATTCAACCTGAAAGTGGTTTCATTGGTCCGACATCACGTAACATGCATGATCTGTTGCATTCTTTTCTGTTCAAATAGGACACGCTATCGGAATTTTCAACCTACATAAGTAATTACTGAGTTTTGAGATGCACAAGCATTCCCAAGTGTGAACGTAAGAAAACTCATATTTGACATTTATTACCGAACTGGTAAGAAAGTAGGCTCATTTGTGTTTCCTAGTAATTTTGTTGAAAACTCCGGTGGTTTCCTTTCATCTTTGGGTCCTCTTGGCCTGAGGTACAGCATATTCTTCAGCTTTGACAAGGGGCTTTCTGCTGCAATTCGTCCACAAAACATCATGGCCATGCTCTCAGCGCATCAATGATCTAACAAATATATATTTATAATTGCAATTAGCTAGGTATATGACATCTTTTTTTTTTTCTTTTATTAGTGATTTCCTTTTAACTAGGGAAAATTTGTTTTACCCCCTCCTTTGGGACAAATGATGTGCCAAGATACTGGATAATTTTCAAGAAAAGCAAAAGAGTATGCAAATCTAAGCTAGAAAGATGTTATGCCAGTTGATGCCTAAGTACGTTTTAGGGATCTTTACAAAAATGGTTATCATTTCAGGAGTTAGAAATTAAAAATATGGGAATGTAAGATTCATGAAATTACATCATCTATTGCATAGACAAAGACTAAAAGAATAACAAAAATGACACGGTGCAAGACCAAGTCTACTACACATAATCAATAAAACGTAGTTTCCAGAAGCCTGATTAGTACACCAGAATATTCCCGGAAAGTGTTCATTGTCTGCCTTCTGATGTCAAAAAATAGGCGTATGTACAACAATGGCAGTTATGAAAGATGGGGCACCAACATACGTAGTACCACAGTTCTCTTAGCAGTTGGTGACATACGACAGAAGTCAAGGCAAACTATAACTCAGCACGTACCAGTAACACAGTTAACACTGACAAGGAGATACAGACAAGATTAAAATTGAAGTCATTACACGTCACCTGAGATCCAATTTTGTCTAACTTGCTCAGTAAAAGGAAGCCGGGGATCGAAGGCTTCCACATCCTAAAGCTCACGATCGTCTCTCTCTGGTCATAGGCCGGTACATTAGCAGAACTTTCTCAATCTGCCTATACACTGGAAGATTGCACATCATCTGAGTCCACTTTTACCTGAAATTAAGGAAGTTAAAAGCACGAGTCTCCAGTGCAACCAGTTGAAATTCAAAGAGAAAGTTCAGACAATCAATTAACATACTAGGTTAAGATGCTTCCGCAAAGCTCCATGTAACAACTTTTTCAGCTTTTCACTTTGATCAACCATGTGACCTAGCCTGATTGACTCCTCAAGTTGGCACCACAACCGCTCAATAGTAGTGTACGGAAACCAAACTGCACATTGTCTTTTACGACGAATAACATCGGCTGGCCTCTGCAAATAAAACAAGCTTGCTTCAGTTCCATGTCAACATGGTACCCATCTTTGGGCCACAGGGGATCAAACAGCAATAGCACCGCTCAACAAAAGATCAAGTACAGATAATTAAAGAACAAACAAATTTGAGAACCAATAACCACCATAAACATCTAAATTGTTGCAAACTTCATGAAACAGCAGTTGATGTGATTTTATGCAGCCATAAAAAGGATTTATCACTATATGCAAAAGACCAAAATGTGTGACTATATACAGAAATGAACACAAGCTACAGTTAAAATGGGGATTAAGGGATTCAAAGAATAATTGCCTTTTCCATTTTTCCCTAGTCAATAAAAATAGATATAACAAAATCAAACAAGATGCAATCACATAAAATAGAACAAAGATGAATTTCACACCAAGATATGACTGACCAATAGTGTAACCGGAATAGTGTATTACAATGAATCAAAATTTATGGTGCCTTTCACCTAGATAATCTCATACATGTACGTGCATGTGTATCGTGTAAATATTGAGAGCCATTTGACAAAATAAAATTCTCCAAATTTTAATAGCTTTTAAGCATTTTGCAAAAATAAACTTATTAATGTTTAATATTGTACATTCATATTCAGCAGTTTTATCTGTGATTTCACTTTTAAATACAGATACATGAAAACATATGTCACATGTTTAGCAAAACAAGTAGCTCATTATTGTCCTTTACTCACACACTGACCAGTACAATGAGCCTTTTAAAGAAAGTATTATCATGATGTATCATAACTTATCACTAAACAATTCCCATTGTATTATCATGATGTATCATAACTTATCACTAAACAATTCCCATTCTTTCCCAAACATGGTGATGAATCATGTGGTATGTAGTCCATTTCGAATTCATGATAGATAGGGCAGTTGCATATGACAACCCGCAACAGGCAAGAAAATAATTATCTTGTATTAGCAGTTGAATACATCAGCATCCATTGCTTGAGGACTTCTGTCCACTGATGACTACTTCACAGTGATGGCAGATGGCCTTAAATTCAGTGTACATTGCTGGCAACCATCTAGAAGTTCAATTTTAAGCATAGCATATCATGACAGGACAACACTAGACGAGGGCATATTGGATGCCTTATACAAAGGTTGTGCTGTCAGTGGATGCATAGTATGTTTTGTCACCAACATTAAATTAAACAGGGTCTTATGGATTTGTCCAAATATATCTATGGAAACAAAAAGTTAAAATCTTCACAAATACTGGGGCAAACAAGAAACAACACTATCATCTTGTTTGGGGTCAAAAATACTAATCACAGAAGAGATTAAGGAACTTACTAGTGTGGCAAGAGATTCAATGTATTCTAGCAGCACATTAGTCGCTTCAACATATCGGCCATAATCAACATATAACCGAAACAATGATGCAGGGTTAGATTCACTTCCTGTCATTCCAAAGCCATTTTCCTGCCGAGAACCCTGTAACATGTGAGAGAGAGAGAGAGAAAGAGATGGCGCAAGAGTATCAGAGTTTGTATTTTTATATAATAAAACAAAACAACGCAATTTAGTCAAATGAAATTATCTAATTGACAGTACAAGCCAGCACAAGAAATCTATCCAGATTATGCAGGACATGATTCTAGAGCATGTTTATTCTGGCATATAATTCATCAAAGGACTCACTAGGGTTAACTCTGATCTGGCCTCCCAAGCAAACCAACCAAACATAACTATACAAAGGGACCGCAAATATTTGGTTCACTCAATTTTTGCAGCTCGAAAGAGTAAAGCCAAAAATCCCATTCTCAAACATATAGAAGCATATTAATTCACTATAACTGACCCATAGTACGATTGTGATGATCAATGTAATTTGGCAAGACTTGCAAATATGTCATCCATGTGACAATTAACATCATTGCAGTGCAGAAAATTGATTTTGGAGAACAGTTGCAATTCTAATTTGGCCCGTTGGTACAAGTTCATTTGAATATCAGCAAGTCATTTAATAACGATCAAGATGGACTACAGTTTTGTCATCAATGTTATCTTAATGGTACTTGCACATGTGTCATCCATGTGACAATACATTGGAAATTGAAAAGCCAATGGTTACTACACCTATGTGGCCAATGCGTACAAGTTCATTGGTATGTTAGCGATTCTTTTCACAGAAGAATTGGATGGACTAAAGTGATAACCTTCGAAAAAACTTCAGTGAGCAAAATTCATCATTTCAAATTTTAGACCAAAATAGTTTCTAAGAAACTTTAGGAGTCACTAGAGATGTTACCCGTTCCATCAAAATGTGAAAATAATTTGGACAAGGAGCAATTTTAAGGGTGTATTTCTTTTGACAAAAAGGATGGGACCTAACTTTGTCGCACAGAAGATCTACAGTTGAGAATTTACCGAAAAAAGGTTGACTACAAAGACCCAAAGGAAAAAAATAATAGGCTTCAGAAACAAAAAAACAATATAGGTGCTTTATATTACTATTTCCCCTAAATATAAGCAACACACACCAGCTTATCATCACTAATAATTTGTATTTGGGTCACAGATGAAAAGTTCTTATCAAAAAATACAGTTCTTGAAATATCATAATGGCAGAAGCACATTTTTACTGTAAAAACATTAACAAAAGAATTCCTTGTTAGCATTTGAAAGCAAAATGGTTCTACAAAATTGCAGAAGCTGTGAATTAGCTTTATAAGACTTTCACTCTGCTATATGAGAAAGCATGTGCTCAAGGAAAAATAAAAAGGTGAAGTTATCACGTGATATTTGAAGTTTCCCTGGCTGCTATTGTTGCAACAACATAGGATAAATTGTATTGTGCCTTGTATACTACGAAGTATATTCAATTGCAGCAAAACATGACAGACTGTAAAGCAGGGCATAGTATCCAAGTAACAAACAATTTAGAAAGATCATAAATTCATGAAGCACATTAATCTGCTACTTGTTTCGACACCAAGCTTGAAAGAAGAAAAGAAATGTTATGAACTGCCACTTAATAAAAAGTTCAATACCTAGCACTCAATCCATAAAATGAGTAATTGACAAAATCAAAACCAGTTCATGTCCAGCGTCCTTCTGAAACTTATTAAAAATTTTGCAACATGACAAAGTATCATTAATAGAAAAGGCTAAGTATCTACACAAGAAAAATGAAACTCACAGAAGCTCGCTTTGTTAATGCGTAAACAATATGGAACCTTATCATTTCAGCTCGTCTATACATGTTTCACCTCACAAATGTTTTTCCAATTTTCCTTTCTGTAGCAACCTCACAAGGTATTTGATCAACTCTTGATAGCTAAATCTTAGTATCATATTGCTTTAGAAGGTTTGCCTTCAAGAATCAATAACATTTGGGCGATACTCCATTACTTCTCACTACTTCTCACGAGGTATCTTAATTACACTACAGAAATTCAACAACTTCATTGATTTGTCATATCGAAAATTTACCTTAAACAATTGAACCAACCAAAGGGGTAAGACAATCTGTGGATCAGAAGCAAGAAGAGTTTCAGCAACCACTATAGGTAATCTTGGATGGTATCCCTTGTATTTTCCCTGCATTCACCAGAAGCAAAAGAACGACGCATCAAAGAGGATATTGGTACAAATTTAGCTCACTATCAAACCAAATTGATAATAACAAGGATATAAGAAAATAAGTTATGTAATTAGCAGCATCTATCATCATCCTTGTCATATAGTTGTGAGAAAAGGCCTCATTATTGCCCTACCTTAACAGGTTGGAAACGATCAGAAGGCAATTTGGATAAGATTTCAAATACTACAAGATATAAGGACAAAATTGTACACGTCACTCCCTTAAATTCCAGTGGTACACAGTGTCCTACTTCTTGATGAGGTTCCTCAAGTATTAAAAGTTGATTACACAATGGATCCCACCATACAAGAGAACCTACCACTGGTTGTGTTATGTCCCTTACAGTGTTCCTTGATGATAGACGTCAGATGCATCCATGATAAACTAAGGGAATCAAATAACGACATCGAAGTGAAGGAAGAGAAGGATAAATTGAACCATCATGGATGACATGCAGAAATAAAACATGTTTGTTAGAGAAAATTAGTTTATCTGAGAAATAAATGGCATATGTCCATTGATTAAATGCCACCTATATGGCAAAGCAGAATCCATTAATGTTATCAACTATAATGGTGCATATTTTTAGACAAAATAATAAAGTGAAGAAGACAAAATTCTGTGTCTTAGTCATGCAAGCAAATCATCGTAAGACTACTGAGTATATCTAAAGATGTGTAGAGTCGATTGACGAAAAATTCAACTCACCTCCCATAGTTCAATCTTAAAGGCTGACAAATGCCAATTACAAAGCCAAAAAAAAAAAAAAAAAGAGCCAAAATTGGGAAAAAGAAAATTTATTTGCTACAACTTAGGCAGGCTTGTAGTGGAGGTGTAAACCAGCCAAGTCGAGCTGGAATATCACTGTGTTCGAGCTCAACGCGAGTCTTAAAAATGTATACTCGAATTTCGAGCTTACAATTATAGAGCTTGAGCTTGACTTGATCCATAGTCGAGCTCGAGATGAACACCTAAATTTTTACAAAATTTTATTTTTTATTTCAAATTAATAGAATGACAAAATTGCCCTATACAATTCAAAATTTGGAAATGTAAAAGATGCAATCTATCTAAAGGATACAAACATTTTTAGTAATTATATATATAAATAAAAATAAAAATAAATATAAAGACTCGAAGGGTTTGACGGCTTTTGAGTTGAGCACTTATATGCTTGAGGTCGGTCAGTTCCAAATTCGAGACAAGCTTTTGACCGAGCAGGTCAGTTCATCGATAGCCTTACTTTGTAGCTCCAAACCTCTGTTACGTGGACTCTCCTCTCACCCCTGTTACGGGTATGGCTTACAGTAACAAGAATCTTCACTTTGCCTTGCCACACCTATGTTGAACTCTTCGTTCGTCCATGTGTCAACATACTCCCATAACCAAGTCCATGTAACATAGCTCTAAAGGACACATTTTATGTCAATCTAATTTGATACAACTGGAGAATTTAAAATTGGAACTGCTCATTGACTTGCACTTTCAAAGAATTGCACAAGGAAAAGTATGCAATAAGGCACCTAGTCAGCAAAAAGCAGAAACAGGAGAATTCCCAGCTAAACATTGAAGTAAACAAACAAACTGAATTTCAGTATCAAAGTCCACGCAAAGTTTTAAGACACAAGTAGTGCTTGTCCACAACAAAATACCATGACTAATAAATCGAATTCAACCAAGTTAAGAAGAAAGGAAGATATACTGACAAGATAGATTTCAAGTGTTTCCCACTGATTATTGCCCTTAGATTGTTGTACTATAGGTCCCATATCAAGCAAACCATCCTCATCTTGTGATGATGTCAAGAGAAAACCTTGCATCCTATGATTCCTGAAAGTAAATCCTCACCAAATTCAAATGAACTCCCAGCAGATACCAAAAATAGTGTCACGTCAAAAGAGAATTCATTCCCCCCTCCCCCCCCCCCCCGCCCCTCCAACAAAAAAAAAAAAAAAAAGATACTAACCCAAAAGATGATGGAGTGATTCCACTCGGGCAGCATTTCAATGACATTGCAGCAAATATTCTTTCAAGTTCCCTGAAGTGGAACCATATTGTCATCTACTACAATTAAACAGCAAACAATCTAAAGGAACCCAAAGATCTCGAACAACTTGAAAAATCAGAACATACTTCTTCAGCCCTGAATCCTTCCAAAATCGCAAAACTGCTGTGAAAGCCATATCATACAAATTTGACTCCACCAACATGTCAACCAAGTTTGCTGGAGGTTTATCATTTCCTGATTGAAAGTATTGCAACCAAAAATTTTTAAAAAATGGGGAAAGAAATGTATAATCAAACAATTTAAACTCTCATTTTTCATATAAAAATGTATAATCAAACAATTTAAACTCTCATTTTTCATATAAAAAACTAACTGCAATATTAGCATGTATTGAACAAATGAGATATAAGCTAATCCAGGTAAGAATACCACAAAAAATCAAAGACCACAAAGAAATTAAAGGATTAGAACTTCAAAATTAAGTCTAATGCAATCACAACACCAAATCAAGGTAACACCTGATAGAACTACCTCTCTATACAAGGGAATGCATAGAAATCTTACCGGGAAAAGTGCACTTGTTATTTGCTAGTGAAAGCAAATATTCTGCCGATGCTATGACATACTCATTCTCAAGTTCCTCAATTCCCAGAAAGGACTGCAGATTTTGAGGTCCATCAACATCACCAGGAGCTGAATTCGAGGATGAATTAAAAAGAATTACCAGTAGCTAAATCAAGGTGAAAGAACATGATTTACTGTTGAGAGGTGATTAATGATGGGATAAATTTATCATCAAATTTGGAGAGTCGATCCATTGGAAGCATACTTTACCTTGTTCTTGCATTGCTATCCTAGCCTTTTTACTCGGATAATGTTCTTTTCTGGAAGTGGATTCTTCAAGTGGAGAGTTAATCCAAGCACTAGCAGGATGAACAAGTTGCAGAGCATTAATCGCAGCAGATAGCCCATTAAGCCTCTCTTGCAGAGCAAAGGACCTGTGCTGATGATCTTTTATTGCTGCCTCAGTCTTAAGCTGAGTAGAATATAGATATGTATAACTAGCTGCTTTTCGCCAGTTTTGTCTCTGCATTTCAAAAGCGTAGAGCAATTTGAAAGGGTTTGGATTGGCCAAAATATCTGAACGGGCTGCCTACAAAATTTTCAGCAACAACATCAAAAATCTAAGCTGCAAAATGAAAATCTTAGATGCAACGTCACTCTAAAGGGATCATTGCACACCTTCCAAGAGAGCTCTTGTTCAACCTTCTCTACCAAACCAATAAAAGGTAGCTGGCCGTCACAAAGAACCTACGATAAAAGAAAAACCGCAACCTTATACATAACTCCTTAAACTTTCATGCATCATCAGAGAAAAGTTGGGACTTCAACAAAAGGAAAACAGCCTTCAAGAAACCATAAGAACCACATCTAAACAGTAACTAGGAAACACATTCACAGGGGAAAAAAAGAATAAAGTAGTTTCCAGTTCTGAAAACACCAGTAAGAGCAGGAAGTCATGAACCCTTTTCAACTTTGCAATTTAAACTACCAACCAATGCACAACACCAAGTTATTCATTAATTGTCATCATGCACCAGGGATAATGGGGTCTTAAGTAATTTCATCTCTATCAGTTATAACTAAAACATAAAGTCACACAAAATAAATGACCATTGACGGAAACCGACCCAAAAAAAGGGGAATATAAACAAAAAGAGCTTTTAAAAAATATTGGAGAGAAATGAAGAGCGGTACAATTAAAAATGATCCAAAAACCATAAATAGATGAGATAGGAACAGAACCTTAACTGCACCACGCTCTAAAAGAACAATTATGAAACGCCTCAGACAAATGTTCTTGCTCTCTTCATCGGGATTTGAAATTATAGCACAATATGCATCATAATAACAGTTCAGGTCCAAAGTAAACTTGAAGACATTTGCCCAAAGTCGTCCTTTGACAACAATTGCTGATTCATCAAGAGGATCTTGCCGAGAGCTGCCATCCTTACTGCCAAGAGCTTCATCAACTTGCTCAAGTGCAGCAAGAGCGAAATTGCAAGCAGCTTCACTTATATTATATTGTTCAAATATCTGCATAGCCCATTGATAATAATGGAGCTTCCACAACGCATCCGCGCTGCAACCAGCTGGAAGACAATGATAATTGTATTTTAAGGGACTCTACAAAACATAATATCTACTCTTCCCACAGAATTAACAAACTGGTAACAAACATACTGAATCCAAGGCATGCCAATCCTGCTTCTTGTGGCAAACTTTGCAAAGCTTCAGGAGCTCCTTGCACTGAAGCAGCTCTGTATAAATTCAATAGAAAAATTAGAATCTCCAGGTGAGCTTGGAGGGAAATGGACCTTCCAACAACCAGTATGCTACAGATACCATGAGTAAACCGGGGAAGATATTATAGAAAGGTAAACAACACAACCGTTCAGCAGTTAGCTAAATACATTTTACGAACTGATACTTACCGACCTAGTCCCATACAAGGAAAATGAATGAAGTAGATAAGCACACTCATAAAGAAGAATTCAGGCTCCAAAACAGTGAAGGACGAAGAAACTAATCAATCGCATTCTCAATAACCTCAGACCCCTAGAAATGTATCCAAGCATGAATTTATGTTTTAGACAAGTATAAACTGGACCAGTCTTGAGCACGTTCCACAGTAACTTGGTTCATTTGCAACACTCGCCACCAGAAATCTATGCCGATCTTGCATATGATTATGCATTACACAAACTTTAAGAAGAAAACAGAGAGAAAGATAGAAAGAAAATGTTTCCCTTCTTTAAAAAAAATGTGAAATGCAAGCTATTTTAAATAATATTGAAAAGTGAATAACACTTTACAAGAAATAACATGCCTATAAAAGCAGCGCACAGCTTCAGAAATTTTTCTTTCTTTCAGCATCCTATGCAGTCCACGCTGTGTCTGTTGAATGAGGCAACAACCAAGAAGATGGAGAAGAGTTGGCCATTCCCCATCTGCACTCTGAAGGCTTTCACAAATTTTCTGCTTCCGAGAATATGCATCCACTAATGTGAGAAGATACTGAATAAAACAAAATTTAGGGTCAAAGGTTCTTCCTGAACAATTGTACTGCAGGAAGAAAATTCATAATCATGCGAAGCATTAGAAGATAACAAGAAACCTCAAGTGCATTATACTGGCCGTGTCTGAGAAAGATAAAAGCAAGTTCAATTGAATGGATGAAGAAAACAGAAGATTCTTCTCCAGTTCTTCCCCATATTATCCAGCTAGTGAACTCCCGGACTAAATTAGTTATGCTGCAACAATCAAGAAAGTTTCTGGAAGAGAGGTGTCTCTGATCACCAGAAGTACTTTGAAGACTAAGTAATAAGATAAAAGCCAATGTGAAGTCACATTTTCCAAGCTTCTCAATTAAGGATCTCCGATCAATGTTGTTATCTGACCATAAGATAAGAAGGAACATGAATAAAGTATCAATTAAGTAAGATTGTCTCCACACTAGAAGCATCCTTAAAGAGCAAATATTTTCCCTTGATTAAGAGGACTTTCTTTTCAATGCAACAAGTTTATTTTCCCATAAAAGCCATTAAAACATGGTAACAACCCAGCTTCCAAACAAAAACAGAACGGATTAGAAACAAATTTTTGAAAAATTGTTTTTCATAAATATATAAATTCAACAATGGCACAAAGCTAGGATTGTTGCCTCATTGGACATCTTATTATATATGAATTGTTATAATCAAGAAATAACTTTCCTTGACACAAACAGAACTAGAAAGTCTTAGCAATAGTAATACATTAAAAGACCAAAAACAATTTCCGTTTGTGAATTAGCAACTTTAATAACAGTATAATTGTCAGATCATTGTCTCTATGGAACTGTATATCTATTATCCAGAACACTTTCTACTCATCTAAAATTTAATAAGAAATTTATATCAGACTTTTTCTTTTTTTTTAATGGAAGAGTGCAACCAGATTCACATAAATTATAACATCATCTTGACAAAATCAAAAGAAGTTTTTCATGGCTTTCAAATGTTGAATTCTTACCTATATGTAACGATGAAAGTTGATAGCTAAAATCTTCCAAGGCAGGAGCTTCAGTAGGTGTGGTCACAACAAAATAAATAATATGCCACTCAGTTAGAATTTCTTGAATCATTGGGACGAGCTCAAGTTTAATTCTTGAAACATCACCATTAGACATATGGACCTGGAAAAGTTGAAGATCAGTTTTGCATTCCTCGTATAACCATAATGTAGTCAAGCTTCATGAATAAACAACGAATGTAAATTTTTTCAGCAAAGTTCAGAAGGGCTCCGACTTCCACATGTATAATAACCCAAAATTTCCCAGAACATGTACTGACCAAAGAACAGACCAAGCGACAACAGATACAGACGAAGTATCCACACTAGCAGTAATAAGCTGCTGGCAGACTATTTTTCCGTCCAAATTAATGAGAAGCCAACCTCATAGGACTGAGAAAATTTCCTTGTTCGACATCCATAAGGATTCCCATTTACTCAAATATTATAAATCTTCCGCAAACATGGGTACTTAGAAACCAAAAACTGTTGAACAAGAAAACATGTTAACTGGTAGGTACATGAACTTTGCATCTCTACTACATCAGCCTAATCGTTCACAATGTTACCAGGCTGCTGATTTAGTTCTTGGAAACAACTTGCATAGGACCAGGAATAACCAGTCAAATCATCCAACCTCTGAATATTAGAGGCATTAACAAACAATTAATGAACAATCCTAACCAAAACTTGGAACACAAGAAGACTTAAGTGTTAAATGTACTTCCATTTCTGCCCCCCAACTGATTCTGAAATATCAAGACGTTAACTAATTTGAGCATTAAATAAAAAGCTGAACTAGAGCTCAAAATTAAAGAAGCTAAAATTCAAATTTTGAGCTGTAACTGAGCTGAACTGAATATCTTCCTCAATTTCAGAATATAACAAAATAACCGGTCATGTTGATCACCGTGTTATATACATACGCACTCATGCTTTTTATCAGACTAGAATAAAAGGTATACAAAAGATTTAAGCTTTATACTAGCCAAGCTTGTAGCATAAGCAAGCTATGTATCGTGCTCAATCTTAACTAATAAATAAACCAATAGTGTCAACCTTAAGGGAAAAAAGCAAAGCCTTGATTGATTCAGAGCTCTTGATTAAGACAAGAGCTAACCCCTTCCCTTGAATCAAGGCATCCTTGAATACTACAGCACCCTGATCTAAACAAAGATTTTTAGAAAAGAATAAGGAGACTGATGTTTCCCCAGATATTTGTAAAGCAAATTTATACAGTTTGTGCAATAAACAAGTGTAGAAGAATCTAATTATGGATAAGCTGAAGCTCCATAAGCATTTGATCATAGATAAGTTAAAGCTATTAGACATCCTTCCTACCCATAATGCCAACTCATCAGTTACAAATAAAAAACTCAGAAAATACATATTACACACACAACATGCATGGAACTTATACTAACCTGACCACTTAGGTTAACCATGTAGCTTAGAAGCATCAGTAATTCGAGTGCAGATTCAAACATGACTTTAGCAACTTGGGAAGTAGCCTGCACTGTAATGGAAACATTGACATTGAGATTTGCTTGAAAATCCATTTTGTGTACGATTTTACGGGGGACTAAAAACCTTAAGTAGCTCTGAATGACATCCAAAACCTTGGCCCACGAAGTAGCTCTACTGCACAGTGCATGCAGAGAGAGAAATATATCCATAGAAAATTTCCTCAAATTCTTGTGATTTGACACTTCCTTTTGCCATGCAATATCAGCTCCAATTTCTGACACATGAAGTGCAGCTATTGATGGACTGTATCCAGTTTCTAAAATCTTCAGCATTCGAGGAAGAACTTCTTCAGATGATATACTTGGTGTGCTGCGTAGGGACTCGTAAAATATAGCTGAAGCGGCTTTGCCCAACTGTTGGCTGACACTACTAATGCAGTGAAGTACCTCAAAAAGAATCCCTCGTTCAATGTCATCATTGGAAAATTCAATTCCAGAACCAGTAGCATTGCCATGTTCATCAAAAGAACCTGGTAGCAAAGAATTAAACTAGTTGGGTAATAAGAAAACACTGATAGAGAATATTCCAAGAAGTCAAAAAGCTCATGCAGATTATTAAGAACTAAAAGTAAAAGACGTTCAACCGACCATATATGAAAAGCTCAATATCCTCCAACATACGGCATAGGGAGAACATATTCTTTCTGATCAAACCAATAGCACCAGTAGATGAATCAATAAACAAACCACAAACTGCATTTATTTTGCACCAATTATGGCTATAGTGGGCACAAAACGTTTTCCACCATCGCAGAGTTGATACAGGACTTTCAGAAACCCCCTATGACAAAAAAGACAGATATCAGCTATCCTGAACTTTTTTTTTTTTTTTGGGCACTGCACCGGTGTGGGGCTCGAGGAGGGAAGGTAACAAGGAAAGAAAATAAGAAGGCAACCTCGTTCTCAATGACAGACAGGATTTCATTTTTCAGTCCATCCACCGTAAAGGAATCAAACTCAGAATCAGTGAAGTGCTTCTTGTAGTATTGTAATGTTGTCCGAAGAACAGTGCTATGATAAACCCCAGGAAGCAGCAACCTATGTAAGAAAATTGAAGAAACAATTGGGGAGATTTGATCCTGAACAGGAACAAAACATCATGAACCCACCGTTAGCTATAGAAAAGCTGGTATGTGTCTGCAACTAGTAGGCTATATAAGCATAAAAATTTAAATTTCATTTACAAGTGAGGAAAATAAAAGAAATAAAACTTAAAACCAGAGAAATTAGCATGAAGTATTACAAATTTGGATGACTTTAATTAGGTTTGACCACAAACCTGAAGCAAATAGCTCTTTTTTATTTCTGCACTATCTTTAAGCCATGTAGAAATATGTCCTTTAAAGTTTAATCTCTTTCAAAAGCAAGATAAAAAATTTTTTCCTCAATGAGCTGGACAGAGTATTATATATTACGAATCTCCAATAAGGGCAGGATGCAGCAAGATGAGCAAAATAGCAAACAGTAGCAAATTGAGCAAGGGTCAAACTATAGAAGAGAAGGTCTCCATGTTCTGCAGCACACAGCTGATGAGAGAAATCTACTTCTAAAGTTTTGTATTATCTTTCAGATAAAAAAAATAAACTAACACGTTACTGCCACAACAAGGGAACATTTTCAAATTACAAATTCCAATTCACCCAACTCTTTAAAATATCACTTCTTTTTTTTTTTAACACATAGATGAGAAAAAGAAAATGGCCTCAAATGAAAATTATCTCTTTACTAACCTCAGAAGATGGATAACTACACAGTCATGTACTGAAAATTGCAAAGGCAATTTAAAATCAAAACAGTAATCGCCTAAGGCTACAACCTACAAGTTCAAATTCTAATGACCTAAAATACATTTGGATTAATGGAAACTGCAACCAATGAACAATTGCAAGATTAAATGAAGGGGAACTGCAACCAATCTAAAGAACTAGTGAAAGAGTACAACCCAGAATCTCTCAACTTCTGTACTAGAACTCTTGGTCTAACAATCCAATATTATACTTTCTACTTGTCAACATTTTATAAACAAACACATCCGATAGATCAAGTATGAGCTACCATATAGCAAACAATAAATTTGCTAGCAACGGCAATATTTTCAGAACCACTGATATCTTTATGCACTCTTTTTTCATTGATATACTTTTTCAAGGTGTTCTCATTATACACAAGGTCTAACTTTTTCTACATGTTCTCTTGACACACAAACCTACAGAATGTCAAAAGCAGAATTTGCAAAGCCCCAGCCTTAATCCATGTTTGATGTGGAATGCAAGGGTTTAGATACGTATATCACCACCCATGAAGATGCATGTAACTAAGTATGTAGACATTCAGATACACATAAGTTACATAGATTTAAAACTAGAAAGATTTACATATTTTTCGAAGGCATCTCATAAACTTGCTAGAAATTCATTCATTAACTGATGTCATAACATCAAGCAGATCATCTAAACAAAACTTAGAAAGCCATCATTCTAAATCACCTTTGAAGACGAAAAAATTGTATGGGCAAGCCAAAGAATTTCATCTGAAAAATGCTCAGAGCTTTGAAACAGCTGATCAGCTACATATGCTTCCTGCAAGCCATATGAATGCGCCACTGCCCTAACATCATAAAAATAGCAAAACCACATTTCAGGCAGAGGTGAAAGTCTGAATAGTACAAGGAAAGAAACAGATGTACCAAAATGACAGCAAGTCTATATGTATCAATGAAATCACATTCACATTTCAAGTGGTGCAATAGAAAAAAGTTCTAAGCCTAAGGAAAAAACAAAACCATTCAGCAGTATGCCCTGCAGCACATTGTGTGAATTAAATTGCAAAAAGAAAAACATGGTAAAGAGTTTCAAAAGGAAGTCATGTTTGGAAATTCGAAAATGGAGCACCACATACCAGAAGAATGGGGAGCAATACCATCAAAACGTTTTTTATCTATCAAATTTTACTTCTATATACTTCTCTTCCACTAATATTTTCTTAACTACATACCAAGTTTAAGGCTGCAGCCTTTGTAATAACAACGTAAAAGGAGTTATCACACATAAGGCCAGGGAAAGATTAATGCTAAAGATCAGCCAAAAGCGACATCATGAAGTTTCGTCATTTTCTTTTACAGAAAATAAAAACTAAATGAAATATGAACATCTCTTTCAACCATCAATGCAAAGCATAATGACCATGAAGCAGGCATCTAATTACTTACTCCTTCACATTATCACAAAACAGCTCCTGCATGAGCAATCCATCTTCTTTTAGTATCCAAACTTTGTCTGAAGTAAGTTTGATATCAACAGATCCACCCTGGTTGAATCCAAGAGGGAGACACGGAATCAAAAACATGAAGTTTGTAACTAGCAAAGTAGAGGGAATAAAAAACGAACTTATCTCATTTACCTCTTTCAAAGTGATGTTCAGCATTGAAGGTTGCAGGGTGAAAATCATCTTGTCCCCGAAACCCAAATTAAGGCTATACAAAGATAGCACATCAACATCATCTTCCTAAAACATTTGGCCATAGGAAGCAAGTAAATGTCATTAAAGTATTTTAAGGAGGATTCTGAGAAAACATAAAATAAGCTCTCACAATATCATCAATTAAGAAGGATTAGTATCTCAACAAACTTGAAGGGAATTAAAGGCCCACAAGCAGGTTTTCCACTGGTTCAGTAATAAAAATAACAAATAAAATCAGCTAATAGATTACATAGCAGAAAAAAGCAACTATAGCCAGCAATCAAACCATTATGTAACCAACATTATGTAACCACACTTTGACGAACGATATTCATGTAACTTGACTAAAATGTTCTATAGTTCATTGTTTCCAATTAAAACCTGTTTAGTAGAATTTAACAATAAAATATCTAATCGCTGTGATCTTAGATAAGAACTATTTGAATGGATTACATCTCCCAGGATCAATCAAGATTCAGAATTTCCTACATTCCATGACAACAATGTAGAGAATATATTTCGCTGAAAAAAAGAGCAACGAGGAAAGGTCACTGAAAAGACAACCTTGCATACATATAAAAGCGCAATTATTAACAGATGATTCCTTTAACTTTAAATGTATAATTTTCTCAGACTTGTTGAATAGAAGAGCAAAAGAATAAAAGGAGCTGTCCATGTATGTATTGCCTAAACTAAAAGCGTGTTGTTAGCCTAACCAACATCTCACCTGCTCATGTTCCATAGTCCTGCATATTTTCAGGCCCAAAGACATGGAAATATATAAATAACACATTTACACTTGATAATTTAACAACACCTGAAAGAAAATACGTACCGTACTATTCCTATGTAGAATCGCCAATGGAATTATATTCCTCACACGGATAATTTCACCCACCCATAATTTAAGGAAGAGAGTTCCTGAAAGAAAATGCAAATTAAATTTCTCAGAGCAAAACAAGCCAAAAAACTAAAAATAGGGAGAAGTAATATACCAAGAAAGATTAGAGAGTAATTAAGAACATACATATCTAAAATTGAATTCAAGGGAACAAGACCTGCTTTGTAAAAAATTCCACCAGTGTCACCAATATATCAGAATTTCACCCACTCTAGAATTTGGAAATTATACTTTTTCTAAACCTTAAATTTGCTCCACTTTTCCTGCCTTTGGAACCTTATGAAAGCCCAACTTTGACCTCGGATTTCATAAGCATGGACCATAAAAACAACCTAAATGGGCATGCATTAGTAGAAAAGAATACACATAGTCCTTCCAAAAACCTTGAGCATTAACTTTTCCCTGTAAAAATTAATATCTCCAATGCCTATTTCCATGACTGTTTCGATACAAACATTAACATCTAAAGCAAGCTTCAAATCTTGCTTCCTACAACCAGATGTTTCCCAAGAAATCACTGTCTTCATCCGAAAGCTTTGTGGCAAAGAACAAATGAAATTCAATCCGCAGGATGGGATGAGATTTGCATATCAAAGACTGAAGAAGAGCCAGATTTCATTTCTGTTTTTTAACCATGTGGGGAATGGCAGCCTTTCCTTCCGTTCATACAAATTGAAAATGATTTTACACTTTCAACTTAATTTGGAACGCTCTTTAATGTTTATCCCCAAGAATGTGGTACATTCAAAAAAATCCTTGAGATAAGTCAAGGATCAACAACACCTGATGATTACCATACTAAGCTTTAAAGTTGTCTAGCTTGTAGAATAATTTAGAGAAAGGGTCAGAATAACCAACTTAGATAACATCATGAAAATGGATTAAAGCTGTGAACTTGCCTGTCATTATTGGAACAGAAATAGCATGACTGAAAACTTTGTTACGGTTTGCAAGGTCCCAAGCTCGGAAGGTCCCATCAGAATGAAGCACAAAAAGGAGCTTCCTCTGGTGCACCTCTACTACTGCCAAATCCTGCACAGGAGCTGACATCCTGCTCCTGTGACAATTTAGTATATTTTTTGAATATGAAAGTAAAAAGTGAAGCTAGAGTATACAAGATAACCAAAAACAACCGCTCATGTAAACAAGGTAAAGTGTTTACCCAACAATTCAACCAAGAAGTAACCCAAAGGCATCTCTTTGCCTATAGGCTACAGCTATTATGGGTTAACAATGTGCTTATATTGCTTCCAAAGGTCTCAGAATACATATAATTGAACAATGATTTAAAGAACATAGAGATTTAGATAACATTACTATAATAGAACAACAATTAAGCATAAAATTGGTACCTTGACACTATACCCCACAGTCGACCAAAACCAGTATCATCCCGCAGCTCCCACATGAAGCCTAACAATAGTTACAAAGATGCCAAAAATCTGAGAACGGGTAGAAATGTAGAGAAATTAAAATCAAGACCCATACACAGTATTAATAACAGAAAAGATCAATTCTCAACCTTGCATACTCAGATGTGAGAATCTCATCTATAAAGTAATTGTTCTCAGGTATTGGCATTTTGTGCATACTTAGATTGATATAAAAACTAATTCCTAGAGAGATATGCAGTGAACTGGAAAATGACAATTATTTTACACCTGGAGCAGTAGCGTCAAGCAAGCCAAGTTGAAAACAACCAATAGATCCATCGTTTCTCCCAACTATAAGACATGTGGAAGAAGCCGCTGCTGCTGTAATTCCTCCACATTGTGGATTAGCTTGCGTGTTATATTCAACAACCTCACTGGATGCAAAAACTGAGCAAGATGCATATTTATGAAGACTTTTGAGCTTTATAAGGAAGGCAATCCCATTGACTGTCACAGTATAAAGCAAGTAAGAGTTCTCGGAACCAAAATTGCTCTGCAAATACAAGGAAGGCTCTGTAAATTATTATTATTTTTTCAGAAGGCTCTTTAAAGCTTAAATTTCAAAACTGCAAAGAAAAAAAATGATTGTTTTGTAAATGAAGATAGTCAAACACAAAACTAAACCTCGTCTTTTTGTATATAAGCAAATGGAAAAAGTGCATCCGGGAATAGAATCCGCAGTCCAATCTTTGGGAATTCTTTGTCACCGAAAACCTCTAATACATCAAGAACATTAGGCTGGCCCTTGCTAGTTTTCCTGTCGTACATCAATCAACACCAATTATCCTCTTGTTCCAGTGCGAGAAAAATAGACAATAGAGTTGAAAACAGCATTGGGAATAAAAGGGAAAAAATAGAGTGCAGGAAGGCAGCCTAAAGGATAACAACAATTCTATTATCACCCCCGCATAAAAAGAGAACAGCTTTCTAAACAGTTTGCCATTATTAAACTACTAATTTCAACCTTAATTCTAAAATAAAAATGCCTTGAAGTCTAATCATAAAGGGATTTAATTTAAACCAAAGTTCTGCATTTCTATATAACTAATTGCAACCGAGACAAACCTCACATGCTACAAGTTATATACTTATCAATTATTTGGAAAAAAAAAATTCCTTCTTTCAAACCAAGTAAAGCAAATTCCATAAATAACAAACAAACTAGCTAACTAAAACAACCAATGCACTATATTGAAAGCAAAATCGCATTCTAATGCAGATTATACCAAAAACCCGTAAACCTAAATTATCACAATCTTTTAGCAGAAGGGTTTACCAAATGAGATAAGTAGGAGGGTTTCCGATGGCAGAGCAGGAAGCGAAGTCTTTACTGAGAGTAGCAGTCGAGGCGGAAGTCGGAGAAGCCGGAGAAGATGGAGAAGATGGAACTGAAACTTGATACCACTTTATGGAGTCGCTACCGATTACTGGGACCTCCATCCCTGCTAAACGTGACCGACCGCCCGCCATTATTTATATTCTTCGAGTCTGTTTGCTCTTAATTGGGATTAGAGGAAGATTCTAGGGTTCCTTTTACTGTGTGTGAAGAGAGACGTGAAGAGGCGTACTGTGGCGGCGAGGGGAAGTGGGAGGAGGTGGCGAGTGAAGAAGCGGGGACTATGGGAGGGAGAATTTGGGAGGTTTTGATTCTTGAAAATATTTATGTCTTCTATTTAAATTACTATATAAGTTAGAGTTAAAAAAAAGGGATAATTTCAGAAACCTCCCCTGAGGTTTCTGACAATTACACTTAGCCCCCTGAAGTTTTAGAAATTACACTTACCTCCCTTGCTTTTACTGTTTCAATAACAAAACTTCAAAATATATAGTGAATATCCTAAATTGCCCTTGTCTTCTTAAAAAAAAAAAAAAACACTACCAAAGCATACTTTACCTCCTCATGATCTTTTGTTTTTATAAATTGACAATTACAAAAATAAATCTTGCAATATACAAATTTCCTTACTTATATATTAATTTATAATTTCCAAATTAGGATTTCACAAAACAAGTGCATAAATAATTTTAAAAAAAATTCCTGAGATAGCCAAACCCATACCAAAAAATCTTGCAACACCTTTAACAAGTATATAAATAATTTATAGCAAAACCCACATCATCTTTCTTTTGTGGCATTTGCGACAAGTTTAATACCAAAACAAAAAACAAATTAACAATAAAGATTATATCACCCAAATTCTAATTTTAGAAAATCCCAAATATTCATATTTTCAACATAAATTTGTAGTTTATTAAAGGTTTTTTATGAATAGAAAGAAGGGATGTAGTGAAGAGAAAATGGATTTTTTTATAAAAGAGAAAAGAGGGAGAAGGGGTGGAGTGAAGAGAAAGTTGGTAATATGTTTTTTTAATGAGGACATTATGGTCTTTTTGACTAAGGAAGGGAGGTAAGTGTAATTTCTGAAACTTCAGGGGGCTAAGTGTAATTGTCAGAAACCTCAGGGGAGGTTTCTGAAATTATCCCTAAAAAAAATAAAAAATACTGAGTTTTATTTAAAGTGAATTTGAGTAAAAAATAAATTGATTTTGACTTTTACCTTAATTATAGCAATAAAATAGTTTATTTAGTGGGATTTGATTAATGGTATCAACGTATGTAAAAATATATGACAAAATAGTTTACTTTTTGATCTTTTTAACTAACGATTTATCTTCAAAAATTTTCATCCAACAAGTGTTGGATTTTGTCAAGTGAATTGAAGTTGAAAAATTAGTCAAATTTTAGCATATTTATAATTTACTTAGACAAATAGGGTCAAACTGGGGATGGAAAGTCCTTTGCAGTTTATAATCAAGTTCGAGTTGGCTAGACTTAATTGATGCGCAAAAAATTAAAAAAAAAAAACAAAAACAATTGGGTTTGGACGCTGCCTTGCCCCTTTATGGTTCATTAACTAAAGAAATCCATTTTCAGTTTTTTTTAAATGTTGGATATATGTTTGTTTCTTAGACGATATAGGGCCATAGTGGGAGGGTAAAGGGAGACAATTTCCACTTCATAGATGCCAAAACAGAATGTGGCTCTCAAGATATTCTGAAAGCTCATTTCAACAAATTCAAACTGTTTATGTTCAAATTCCAGTGTTTCAAGAATACATGGTTGGTTTGGTTGCATACATATTACAGACATATACATATAATCTATATATATCACAATTCTCAAACAATAAAATAGATCTCTGTGTGTTTCTTCTCTAGTCCCCTCCCTATTCAGGACCATCAAGGCTGTCGTCAAGATTTTCGTTAAGTTCTTCATCCCCTATATATTGCATTAACCTCCACTATACCCAATACTTAAGATTGACAGCAGTATCAAAAATCACCATCTACATGTCACAGAACAGGCAGCAGCAATGATCTCATTTTGGTATCAGGAAGAGGGATCTCAAGGTTTCCAAGGAGCTGGTGGAGGTGGTGGAGTGGGGAACATAGGCGGGACTGCAGAGAATATTGTATTCTTGTCAATCCCCACACTTTTTTCTCCAGATCCAGATAGAGCAACTAGGGCAGCAACAAGACCAGCATTGCCAGCCAGTGTTGGCTCTGTGTAATTGTAGTTGGTACGAACATCGTGAAAACCATCAAACTTGTCTGGACCAGCAACCATGGCTCCAACCAGACTATTTGGATTTGGTTTTTTAGAATCTCTCCACTTCCATCCTCCTTTACAATTATACCTGATCGAGTTCTTTGGGATTGATGCCCCTCTGTGGTGGACATGTCTAGGATAATGATTTCCAAAACCCACAACATAGCTCATCTTTCTAGGATTCTTTCCAAGGATGTAATCAATCTAAAAGAAGCAAAAAGTTTGTTTCGTCAGTCTCAACAAGTTAGGACTTGTATTCAAGACTTCTAATAATTTGCGCTCTCATAGTGGTTGGGATGGGCAGGAAAATTTACTGTTCCACTCCCCACAAAGCATGAGTAATTAGAACTATGTAGTCCAGTATTGATCAGATCACCCAAAGCCGAGAAAAGGAGAAGGTTTAAATAGACAAGAATGCCCTCAACTAAGACAGAAAAGGGAGTATAAAATACCTGGGTCTCAGCAAATTTACGCAAGACATCAGTGGAGTAAAAGTTAGGGCCCACAGTACCACCCAGGGGTATCCGCAGCTGCAAGATAATCGCTGAACAAGGTGGCCAGGAAAGCAGCATTGACAACATACTGAAGAGGCTGAGGCCTACCATGGTTTAATTGAATCAAACCTCCTGCAAGAGATTGACAACATTTAGACCAGATTCCATTGTCTTAAGCACATATTATCAACATGTTGACGTGATACAAATGTTTACCTCTAGTTCTGTTGAAAGATGTGAAAAATGGCAGATATGAGCACATGACTATGCTAGTCTGGTTGTGAAATGTCCTCAGGATTTCCTCATAAGGATAACCAGGGCTCAAAAATAATCTCAAACGGCTAAGAAGAACCTAATAAACAGAAAAGAGTAAAATTGATTCAGCAATATAAGCAGCCATTTATCTTGAAAAGCCTAAAAAGTAACCTCGAAAATCAGATGTGTCTAATTTCTTCAATTAATGTCCAAAATTTCAGATGCCATTTGTGAGCTAATTCATCCTCTAGAGAGGGAAAATTAGGGTTCCTGAATGTGAATATTGCAATCAATCAGGTTATGAACAAGATTTACAGATCAACAATGCCACCAGGACAGCAATATCAAACCACAAAAGCAAGTCTAGTTGATAGCAGTAACATTTCATAAGTGACACCAAATACACAAACTGTATGAACAAAAGGGACGCAACGGAATAAGTGATTGTGTTATGAATATAGACCATCAAAAAGGGACAGAAAAGATCCAAGAAAAAGGAAAAAAGAAAATCATAGGTGCTAGAAAGCTAATCCTTAAGTTTACATTAACTCTTTAAGCAAGTCAGTTTATGATCAGTTAAAGAAACATCATTACACAGCTACCATATTTAGACTAAGCAGCCACAGAACATTATAATGGATATGTCCCATTCATGTACGTACCCGGCAAGAGTGCAATATCTATTATCATTTTAGAGAAGTGTGTTTTAGGTGGGGAGTCTACCAGAAGAATAGGCAATCCATGTAAAGACACATTAATAATAATGCATCAGATTTAGGGAAAACATATGTTGAGAAAAAATCAAGGACTTAAAACAAATGATTAAGAACCACCATAACACGCTGCAATTAAAAGTAAACTCTTTTTTCTTTCTCTTGGAACTAACTTGATCCATCTCATGACAATTTACACTGATGACTTGAGCAAGCAAAAATATGCATCCAGGTACAAACTCAAAGCAAAGAGTAAGAAACTTCATCAATACCTGAGCCCCAGCCAGCTTGTTATCCCAACTAAATACACCATAATCTGGGCCTCCCCAGAAAGCACCAGCATGTTTAGCCAGACCAGGAGCAGTAGCAAGTTGAAGATATGACGAATTTCCAGTGGCATAATAAAGCCAGGATGCACCCCAGACAAATTCATCCCAATACATGGTAGAATTATAAAATATTTCCGCTTCATTACCAGCACTATATCTTCCACGCTGATCCCTGGCAAATTTAAAGAGTGTTGTAGCTCCATGGACAAGTTTACGGGAGTATGCTTTATCATCTTTAAAAACAATGGACGCTGATGCTAGCGCAGCAGCCATCTCTGCCGAAAGGTCAGAGCAACTGTGGCATTCATATACGGGGCGTTTATAATCAATGTCCTCAGGGCGCATCCAACAGTAATGATCATTTTCATTTGGTCCTTTGGAAGTATCACCAACTCCAACCTGTTAGATAAATGGTGTGGTAAAAGTTCATGACTTTTCATGGTCCGGATACTTGAGAAAGTTCTGAATTACAGACGGTTAAAATAATTTTCCAACACAAATGATCAAGCATGTTGTCATGGAAAGAAAATATTAAGCCATGGCCAACATAAAAAATTATATTGTAACAGACACGAGTGTTTGAAGGAGAGAGGGAGAGATAATTTGCCCAAACATTACAAATACAATAATGCCAGTGATGATGATGCATAACGAATATAAAATACATTAGAACTGAACATACATTAATTTTGGTGCAAAGTCAAAAATCAAAGTTTTCCAAGAGATTGATAACCAAGCAAATTTACCTGTGCTGCAACAAGATCTATGGTATCAGCAGTCGAATTAAAGCACTTAAGGAAGTAATCCGTGCCCCATTTAATGATCTCTTTAACATGTGCGAGCTCCCCAGCAGCTTCATACTTTGCACTGTACTCAATCACACTCCAACTCAACATTGTCATGGCGAATGATGCGGGAAAATTAAACTTAATTGCATCCCCTGCATCGTAATAACCACCCACTAGATTTTTTATCACTGGCGAAGAATCAGATTTGCCATCATTCAAACACGAGCTCCCCCTCCAAGATACATTGTTATGCTTTGGCAATTTCCCAGCTGTCAATAAAGATATCAGGAGTTAGAAAGTCCAAAGCTAAGAGACATAAATAATTACTCAACCAACCGAGTCAATTAGGCTGATTAATACTAATATCTAAATAGGCTCTCGTGATTATCACTAGAAAGTCAAAAACAAAACTTGCAATTAGAAAAAAAAAGATTAAATTCCTTTATCATATGATCTAAAGTCAAAAGCTCAGTCTATACGTACGAAGACCAAGTCCACAAGATATAATATTATAAGATTGGAAATAATTTTTCAGTAAAATGTTATTATCCTAATTGACTACTTCTCCAAACAAAAAAGATAATATCCAAGCATTCAACAACAAAAAATACAATCAGCATCACATTTATCCACCGACACTCAATTATCACTACATAATTCAATTTTCCAGCGTTTTTTATTTTTACTTCCAAGATGCAATTTTTCATAGAGATCAAACAAATTTAAAGACTCCCATAAACTCACAAAACACAATTTATTTCTTATAGATTATCCAGCTCATGATAAATGTTCCAAAAACCCAAGAAAAACACAAACATAAATCAGATCTAAAAACCCAAAAAAACCCATTTAAGAAATGAACAACAGAAACAGAAAAACCTAGAAAATAGAAGGAAAAAAAAAAAAAAAACTCCCAGCTTTACTGAAAACACTTACAACGTTGGGCATTGAAGAACATGAGTGCCTTATGAAGAGCCAGAGTATAATTATCCGCGGGAGGTCCTTTATGATGATGCCTAGGGACAGTTTTAACAATTAAGGTGATGAAACCAGCCAATAAACCAGCAGCAAGAATTGATCCAACGGTCCAAACAAAGATCTTCCTGCTGACAATTATGCAACCAAGATCCACGTACTTCTTCTTCTTCTGTTCCCCAGGACCCAAAAGCCAACTCTGCTGGGTTTCATCAAGGGGTCGTGAGAGTGCAGCTCTATCAAAATCTTGCAAGTTCCTACTCCTATCATCATCCGTGGCTGAATCTGTAGCGTTGATCTCCAGCGGTCCACCCCACGGATCCCTCCCGAACATACTCATTTTCAATCAATAATGCTGCAAATTTGGGGCGACTATGGATGACTAATGCTACTGGGCAGTAAGGAAAGTGAGAGAAGTAATGGCAATTATGGGTTCTTGGTTGTAATGGTGCTGTTTTCTTTTTGTTATATTGTCTTGGTGGAATGGTAAAGAATTTGGTGGCTGAGGGTGACGAGTCCACAAATCGACAACGACACTCTGTCTAACTTCCTTCTAACATCTCCAAATTTTGTATGTTTATGTTACAATCTAATGTCATTACATCGATACACTTCATGTGACTCTACCTATGTTGTTTAAAATTAAAAATCAATCGAATCATTATTTTTTTTTTTAGTATCAATTATTGGTTCAACCAAAACCATTCTCCAATGCCGAGTAAAATAGTTTGGAATTGATTTCTATAATTTGATAATTGAAAATTTTTAACTATATAATGATCCGACCAAATTTTACTAATAGTTGGACTAGTATTTATAGTATTGACTCTTGAGTCATTAGTCAATCAATATAAATTTTCCCTTGGTATAATATTTTTGTAAGTTTTGATCGTGTAAAGATTTCAGTATGTACACCGAATAACTGGTAATTAACTGAACGAATACTTCTGATTTGTATAATAATCTTTATCAATTTATGCACTTCCACAGGAAGAATTTAATTTTTTATCTTTTTTATTTTTAATTTAGGTGTAATGAGCCGGTTGTGCAGATATTAAACTAATTCACTTTGCTAACCTACCCACATTACATTATTTAAGACAAATTACGTATATTAGCCACGGTGACCGTGCAGCGGAATAAAAAATAATCACTTCGAAAGAATTATTCAGAATAATTATTTAAAAACTTTTTAACTTTTCAAAAAATAAAAAAGTATTTGAACTGGAAAATTTTTTTGACAGACTTGTTGGCTTTTTGTCAATATGGTTGTAGTAAACATCTATTCAAATTTATTTTATGTGTGTGTGATTATCATTTACGGGACAGGTGCACATTATCTAGTTCTTTTTTAATTTTTAATTTTTTAAATTATATTAATTTTCAATTAAGGTAGGTAATATTAAATTCTTAAGACCTATGTATATAAACAGAACCCAAAATAATTGACGCCTTCCTTTATGTGAACCAATAAAGTTGATTGATAAAATAAATATTCACAATACAAAAAAGAAAAGGCAATTAAATGGTGTAAAACTATTATTACTTTTGTATGTACACTTTATAGTAATATTTTAGGAGATGAAAGAGTGCTTTAGCTTGTAAAAGGAATATCTTAGGGTGTACTCCAACTCTCCACCGACAACAGTATTCACCAAACGCTTAAGATTTACACCATTAAACAATTAATTACGAGTTTAATTTTTAGGAATTTGGTTGGCGACGATTTCTTTGGACTCCACCGACAGAAAGCGTAAATATTCGTCAACGACACACGCGCCTTGTTAAAAAATAGACCTAAAAGGAAACGAAACTGTTGTTGTAAGACGCGCCGAGCGACCCCACTTGGAAAGTGTCGGTGCTATTTATTTATTTATTTTTATTTATTTCCAAAGGAAAATCCAGATTGGGACTTGAGAGTGCTAATAAATAATAATGCCAGAGGATTTGGTTTTTTTGTTACTTAATTAAGCGGTGGAGGCATCTTCATCATGTTCCTTGCATAAATGAATAACGGATTAGTGGATTCAATTAGCCGGTAAATAATTAAATTTAGAGAAGGTTAAAGAAAATAGTCATTGAATTTTTTTTTTTAAATTTAAAAGAGGAAGGTTTTTGGACTAATGTAGTTTGTACTTAATCTTGCATAAAAGATTTCTACCACATTCATTGAAAAAAGTGAAATAATAAATATTAGTTGAGGCAATTCAGATCATTTGTCTGATCTTTTTGGTGTTTAATAGTGTTTAATGTAAAATTACATTGTATCACTAAGTGATGCAATATAATTTTGTATAATTTTATATTAAATACAATTCGATACAAAAAAATTGAAGAAAGGATTTGAACCGTGATAATGTATTATCTGGACAATAAGCATGATTTTATGATAAATTAGCCTACTATGAGAATTGTTTTTTCTTTTTTTTTTTCTATAATTACTAAAAAAACGAACAATGAATTAAGCTTTACAATCACAACAATAAGCATCGAACTATAAATATTATAAGAATATTAATTTTAAATATTTGATGCCAGCTTTTGTATAAGAAGAGTAAACAAGCAAATAGAGAGCACTGTGACTTCTACTTTTTCATGAAATTTTAATTTAGTTCTAAAAATTGGACAAAACTGGTTTGACTGTATCATTGTAGAGATAATTAAGGAAGAATTGCAAAATGTGGGGTTATTGATCAATAAGAAATAATATTGGCACTTTTAGAATACCGTTTGTAAAATAATTCTGCAGATTTTCGCTTCAGTATGAGTTTGAAGAAGACCATTTGAAAGCGTGAATGCTAAATGACCCAAATACTAGGCCTTGAAACCTTGGCTGCGGAAGGCGTTACAATTCCACGTCTTAGTTTTATGTGGTATGCACTTGAAGGCTTTCAGTACTTCAAATGCGGAAGGCCCTTTGTTTAAAGGAGTATGAAGGCGTGGCAGTTTCATTCCATGTCCTGATGAAAGCGTGATGGCCTCACATTTTGTCCTCTGCTGGCGCTATTGAAGGCATTAGTATGATACCGATATAAATTTTCTACTATTTACTTTACAGATGCCCTTAAAATCAGAAAACAAGATTTTGCAACATGCTTACCTGAAGGAAGCAGCATAACAAACTGTGTTAAATTCCCCTAACATAAGAAAGTTTTTGCAATTTAGCATCGGACTTTACACTAAATAAAAAACTTCAGAAACTCAACAGACACTAAATAAAAAACTTCAGAAACTCAACAGTTCACTTTACAGCAATTGCAAAAATTCAGGAATCGGAGTACTATCAAGAACGATATAATTTGTTTGCAATTTAAAACACTGGACTTAAGTAATTCTTCAGATGAATGATCTCATAAAGCAGGAAATAAGCGCCTATGGTAGAAATTACAAAGTGTTCAGAACATGAATTAATATTGACTAATATTTATACGCAAGACAGAAAAATTCATCCTCCTTAACTGATATACACGTATATGTGCATATTTGCTATCTGCAGCCTGCAAGCAAGAAGCAAGCTGAACAGGTGAAGATTTATTGTTGCTATTATATGCAGTGTAGAATGGGGTAACTAGAGGACAAAACTGTGGCTGTTGAAATGGAATATTGGCTGATTCTTTCTTCTCTTCAAGTTCCGCCTTCTACATTCTCTAGCAACACTTGTCTCAAGAGTTGAAGGTCCACAAACAATCACACCAATATCCACGCTTACCCAGCGTTCAGACACTGATACAAAAATCCCTGCAGGAAGAAACCAAAGAACAGGATCATATCAGTACATAAAACTAAATGAAGCCCTTCCAACATGAAAACTGATGCAGTACTTAAAGTGACGTTTCCGTCTTATTTAGTTACTGTGCAGAACTAGCCTCTGGGGAGTTTTCGTTTGTCTTGATCCTGCTTTTGGAGTTATATTTAATGCAACCTTTTAGCCAGGATCATACCTTCAATATCTGGTCTTTTACCATAGTGAATGGAACTAGTGCCATTTTCCTGGCCAGAGTTTTTCTGGATTCGATTCTCATTCTGATGGACAAGACCAATCTTGTTAGCGTCCACCAATTCTTCCTCCACTGTAGTTCTTCTTTCCCAAATATACCATAAACCAATCACAATAACACCAAATAAGAGGACGCTTACAGCCATACATGCAAGAAACAGAAGGCCCTTGTACCACCAGTAAGTCACATTATAGGGTTTTATATAGAAGATATCCAGGAAGCAAATTACAGCCACTAAACCAATTGTCGAAATCATGACATACATCCCGGACCATATGATGTTGCCAGTGCCAACCAGAACAGACATTCCACTTCTCTTGGAATGTTGGAAGACATAAACATGCAGGGGCTCCTGAAGTTTGGCCTCTTCCTGAAGTCAACACGCAAATGCAATACATGAAAAACTGAATCAAACAATGGTTAATATACAGAAAACAAGATTTCCTACCATTGGAGGTTCGGATTCTCGTGTAACAAAGGTTTGAATCTCGAGATTAAGTGCTTCAGAAAAAAATGGACAGATTGCCTCCATATCAACTGCCTGAAGAAGTTGGAGCTCGTCTGATCTCCGCACAGCCCAAATTACCAAAATGTTTGTGGGAAGACAAGGTTTACCATCCTTCATATGGCGCAGAATATCACTGATGATGGCCAAGAAAGGTGAGATTCCAATTCCACCTGCGACTAAAATGAGATTCTCATACCTACAAGAAGAAATACGGCCTAGTTAATTGACTTAATATCTGTTGAAGTTGAATGCTTCTATCACAATTTATGCGTAAGGGTTGTTGAAAACTAAAATATTTTGATCCAGTAGGAATAGTTTATAACTATAACTAATTGAATAACCAATTCAACAGGAAAGTTATTTGTATAGCTATTCAGCTTCAAGTATACTTTCTTTTCACCAAGTATTTCCAAGCAATGATACCATTTTGAGATTAATACATCTATGCTGCACAAAAATACCATCAGCATACAAAGATATCTTGTGTATTTATTCACTCATTATTTTGGCAGCATAAAACATGTATTCCTTCTTTTTTGTTTCTTGGTTTTTTTTCCTCTTCATTATAGAAGCTATTAGTAAATCCTTCACTGGTATTACATATCTCAGAAGAACAGAGAACATACATAAGGTGGTATGGTGATACATATCCATATGGCCCCTCAACCGAAGCAGATATCTTGGACTGACACAACAAAAGTGGCTGTGTCTGAGGTCCCTCCTCAGATATGGATAGAATATGCTTATATAGTTTTCCTGTCCACTTTCCAATAACTTTTATAAGAACAGATAGATGAGTTTTACCATCCAGGGGGCTAGAGGAGACACTGAAAGGATGCCATTGCAAAAATGACTGCTCACGAATTTGAAGAAAAATCCAACCAAGTGCATTATAATGCAGATCTACAATGTAAAGGAAATAGTAAGTCCCAGATTAAATATCAGAGAGGAAATCAGAAAGAAATGAGAAGGATAAATTACTTGAAGGTTTTGAAAGGACTAGTTCCACTGTTCCACATGGAAAGCAAGTGGCTGAAAGTATATCAACTGTCCTTCATGACTGACAGAACCTTAGGAACCGATCAAGCATAAAAAGGAAGATTCCGGCAGCAACCATACTGATGAAGAAATCACCAACGTGCAATGCCAAGAAGACAATGAAGACTACATACAGTTGGTGTGTATAGAAAAATAGTTCAAAATTTATTCTCCTGACTCCAGGAATTGATGTCACCCACATCATCAAGCCAGCTGACAGGCTGATAACTCCTGGTAGAATGGCAATGCCTTCATTTTTCCAGTCCTTTAGCTGCATATTAGACATTTGGAAAGTTCTGAGCTTTTTCTTATCCCATTGTCTTTTCTCAAATGTACAAGTGAAGTAATGTGTTCTGGTGCTCAAACTGTTCGAAACAAGAAAAGGGAACTTTTTATTTTTTATTTTTTTCTGAGAGAAACAGAACGTTTACAGGGTTGTTTTCTCGTATGAACTCTATTGAATATTACCCATAATTCATATTTTTTTTTATCTTACATTCTTCATTTGGACTTGATGGACACCAGAAGATAATGTAATTGGGGTTAGCAAGGTGACAATCAAAGATGCATATTATCATTCATAGGCCACCCTTAAAATTCTGAGAGCAGGAAAGAGTGAAACACAAAAGTAACTCTTTTATGTCATTACTAATCAGTCTTCAGTCTTTGCCATTTCTTTGCTCTTTAGTTTCTTCATTTCATGACTATGCATGATGTCCGTTTACATTTCCTACTGTTTGTCAGCATTGTTTGTTGAAACATACTTCCTCCTCTTTTTTGGTTTCCTTTGAGTTGTTAATTGCTTCTCTGAGCTCATCAAGAACAAAAGCAGGAAAACTGAATCTGTACAAACAATAGAGAATCGATCTAATTACGTTTTATATAATAGCAGAGCAACACATATCATATTCATGTCCTCAAAAATATTGTTCAACGACTCACTTCATGTAGGAGGCGCCCCTGTATAGCCCAGGCAATCACAAAGAAGAGACCGTGAAGAGTAAAAAGCAACATGGTGAGGTGTCCTAACCAAACATGATATTTTGTTGCATGCTCGAAAGGGATACCCATGAATTGGAGAAGAACTGATCCCCTTGCAATTGGCAGGAACAAAAATGCTAAGCACATTAGTCCAGTAAGTGCTAAACGAACGCTTGTCATTTCCAGCATCAGAGCACTGTAAAACTCATGTTATGATAGGAAAAATGGTCAGGAAGACAGAAATTGTAAGAGATGGAAAGAAAGAAATTGTCTTACAGTCACAGTTTAGCATGCGGGACTCTTGTCATCATAAAAACCTTAAAAGAATGCACTTCTTATCATAAATAATTGATGGAAATTACAATATATAGAAAAGAAAGGGAAGTTCAAAAGAAATCAACTTATCACCTTCAATACTGTTAGAGGAAACGGGACTAGCATGATTAGTAGGTCATGAAAATGAATCCTCAGTAGTATAATTGAATCTACTGATAACTAAACTACATTTAACAATAGAGGTGTAAATGAAACAATAGGAGCATAACACAATCATCAGTCTCGATGCCTTTGGATCAAATTATAAAATCCAATATAAAATGTAAAATCAAGGACTTGCTGGTTTTTTACTCTGCCAACATTTTGTGAACGATTGGAAACACAGAGAAAAAGTTTGGATATATCAGGTACAAATATCTCATATCTCATTAACCTAAGTGGCTTTTTTGGCCATGGATTTCAAACTTAATGGCCAATATCAATAGAAGCATACAAGTGGAGCCCTTCAAGTTTTAGACAGGATTTTCATTACAAACCATCACCAAAAGATTAAGAAATTAAATTTGTAAGTCTCATCATAAACTTGAGTCCTAGCGTATGCTTATCTTTATAATCAGGAATGTGGAGAAGCAGATCTGTCACATATTTCTATAACTGTTAATGCTGAGGTGCTTCAAAGGAAAATTGCAAAGCATTTCTTAAGAAAATCTCTGTCTTGATGGAAAGAAATCACAGTTCTTGGAGGATAGATAATCATCAGCAAGCCATAATATTAGTGAACCACGACATAAAAAGATGGCATGAAATGCAAGAAGGTGACAAATATTCCATAAAGCAAAAGGTTACTTTTTTCCTATGATGTTGACTTTTACAAGTAGTTATACCTTGAAAGTTAGGTGAAATAGTTAGATGAAATATACAAACCAATATTAGGCTTCCAGAAACAAGCACTCAGGGGAGGTTAATTAATTTCGTGAGAAGCTACAATTTGAACCATTAATGCTAAGGCCGAACTTCTAAGTCAATTATACATTATACAAGGCCAAAAGTTGCCAGATAATTAGAGACGGAATATATATCACAATGATAAATGTTTTGATTAGCAAAAAGATTGATACGTACTGCTATTTTACCTTCTCTCTTTGGAGGATGCTGCATCGAACATGGATAAACTCTGGAAATTTCGAACTGTATAAATGGAAACAGCCCAGATGATGTACACATAGAATAGAAGGATGCCAATCATCTCTGCAGCAGAAACAACCCCGAATGGACCGTCAACAAGCACAGGGAATGTCCACAAGCTGAAATGAGCATGCTTTGAATTCTTCCGCCTGTAAGATTATGGACATTTTCTCAACTACAATTTACTACTAGTGGAGCTTTAACCAAAAGTCATGTGCATGTTAAGCATACCTGTTGTAGTAATCTGCCTAGTGGTGATGAAAACATAGGAACTTTAGCCCAAAAAAAAAAAAAATGCATTACATACTTGTGGTTGTGGTGGAGCTCTTCCTTCCCAGAGATGATAAGATGTGCAATAGCCAGAAAAGCAATGATAAATATAGGGCCACTAAATAAAAGGAAATAACTTCCTGCAGGTGATAACATGAAAAATATTTTTACAAAATTTCCCACAATTAAGAACAAGTAAGAGGTAACCAACATGTTTAACTGTTTAGTTGCTTGTCAAGAAAACAAAGAAAAAGCTTTTTGGTAGTCCAACAAACCTGTAACCCCAAACAGAGTTCCTTCGGTAGCAAGAATCCAGTTACCAAACAAGTCATTCATGAACTGTAATGGGAAGAGAAATATAAAACCAGCCCATGCTATGAAAATCACCAAGATGGCAACTTTTATAATCCATTTTGCTGAAGATACCGGGATAGATGGTTTTGTGAGATAGCCTAAGCTATCCTCCTCAACTTTCCTTGATACAAGAATAGGTTCTTCTGCTAAATGGTCATCATTCATTTTCTTGAGGAAAGCAAAGAGAAAACAGCCTATCGTATGGAGGAAAGAGCCCCTTTATTAGCTAGTAGTCTAACTTGTTCAGCTTTATTTCGGGCTCCTTGAGAATGCAAGAATGAGGAGGAGACAAGGATATATATACATGGCTTGACAAGAAGCTCTAAATTTGTTGGCATTCAATAAGGTGACCATTTAGATATCTGAATTTGCTGTAGCTTGCTCCCTTAGGACCAGAAAAAGTACGAGCTAAAAATGACGTTGGCATCACCCATTTGCTATGTTTTCGCTAGGTTTATTTATCATGTTATAATCAAAATGAAAAAAATAATAATTTTTTTTTTTGTTTGCTATTCCCGAATATAGAGATGAATTCAGAATGAATTTTCAGTAATAGATTCTATATGGATATCAAATTATTAACCTCAGAATGAATTTTCAGCAATAGATCCTACCTGGATAATATTTCAAATTGATTGAAGTGTAAAATTATAATAGGTCTGGTTTTTTTAAAAATCGACTTTAAAATTGATTTTTCATGACATTGATTTTACGATGATGATTGAAATAAACACTATTTATGAAAATGATTGAAATAGACACCATTTATGAAAATTGACTTTTAATTCAATTTTTATAAAATTCATTTAAAAAACTGATTTCAGAAAAGCACGACGATACCTAGAGCGGGCCCAACACCGAAAACATGCGACTGGAAAGCGCGATGGTGGCCTGGACGGGTCCCAACACTGAAAACATGCGACTGACAGTGCAACCAAAAAAAAAGTATTTTTTAAGGTTTAATCTCAAAAAGTCATTTTGTAACGTTAAGTAAGTAGTAAATTTCTTCCTGTGTTTAGCAAATATATAATTGCTCCCTATTTTAGTAATAAATAATCTCCTCATGCACGTTACACCTTATGAGGACAAATTTGACCTCATAATTTTTTAATATTGTTATTCTTGTTAATTTGTTATATAGAAATAAAATAATATTATTATTCCAGATTAATATTGTTATTGCACTCTTATATAAAAAAACAAAAATTATGGCTCCAAAATTGCAAAAATTTTCATTACAAACTAATCCTATAATTTGTATTGTCAAATATATTCAAAATCGAACATCACTAAATGCTCGTAATGTCATTTCTATTAGTGACGACAACAAAAAATATAGCAATTATAAACTTTTGTTTCCAAAGAAAACAATGCAAGACCAACTACATCCAGTAATAAACGTAGCAAAACTATAAATGTGTGTAAGTATGTATGTGTGTGTGTGCAGTTTATGTGTTTGAAACTTTTCTCTCCATTATCATTTTATTCTATCTACTCATGGGTAATATAAAAATTTTAGGTTTTAGCACAAAAAGGAGAAAATTGTCAAAGCATTATGTATAGAATGTCAAAAATGTCTTTTATCCATTCAAGAGAGTAATTTGTGTATTTTCTAAATACAGGGAGCAAATTGCTACTAATGTAACATATAGAAGGTATTCTATGATTTAGCTTATTTTTAATGGTCGACTAATCTTCGTTGAATGCAAAGTATACATTTCCAAAATTGAGGGTTAAAATATTACTACGTCTTAAATTCAAGGGGCAAAAAGTAACCCAATGTTTGATACTCAAACGACTCTATCTCATAATTGAAGGTGATTGTTTATCAGTGATCAACCAAGTTGTTTATCAAATCTCTCAAACTTAAGGCACCTTATTAAAGGTGTCAGAATTTCAACAGGCTAAACGAGTCAACCTGCTCATGAGGCTTCTTTGTTGGCTTTGCATTGTAAAAGGGATTGCTTATTGTATCATAATTTTCCTGAGTCTATCCTGACGGCTGTAAAAATTGATTTGCCTTAATGAATATCACCTTTTTCCTTCAAACAAAAAAAATGTAACCCAGTGTTTGATACTCAAATTATTCGTTCTGCAATCAGCATAGTTACTCTATTTTGGTTCCCAAAACCCAACAAAAAAAAAAAAAAAAAACCATTATTTTGGCGACTCTCGAACTAGTTGTCAAATAGTGATAAGCCAACAAATAAGTATGTAATACAATGAAGTCCCACATTCTACCGTCGTCGAAACAAATCCTCGAGATCGACCGCACAAGCATAAGATGGGATAAGGACAGAGATCTTACGGCTTGTGTGGTCTGGATGCCTGAACGCAACGTGGTACTAGTGTGCATATTCCTATGTTCCTAAAAGGACATCGAGAGGCTCATGATGGATGTGATGATGGATAGCCTTTCTAGTAACTGATGTTACCATTGCCTAAGAGTAAACCAAGTTCGTTCATTTCTTAGCCAAAAGATTGACATCACATCTACCACTGTCGTAAGCTTCTCAGTGATCGATAAAAATTAGCTTTAAAATAATAGTGGGTGACCACATGAATGGTTGTTCATTTCATCCCAGCTGGATTCTATTGACTATTTTCAATATTTCTTAAAAACAGTGTCTTAAAAATTGGATTGGTCGGTAAACTAGAAGAGCAGTTTAACCGCTCTCTAATCAGTTCAGATTCTCGGTGCTAGTTTTTCCAGTGCCACTTCAGTGTCATTCACCAGGGACTGCCACCTTGCATTCACACTTATCACATTTGAGATTAATTAGATAACTATCCTAGTGTGAATGCAAGGTGGCAATCCCTGATAAATGGCACTGGGGTGGCACTGGAAAAGTTGGCACCGAGAATCTCTAATTCAGTTTAACTTATCAATTCAACGATTTGATACGATTTTTTTAAAATAAATAATCAGAATTTGACCAATTTAACTGACCAATTCGGTCTAATTTTTCAAACACTGGTTAAAAGTAACTCTCAACTGGATGTCCTAAGATTATATGACGAGAACAAAAAATTACAACTGTTTGGTTTCTTATTTATCAAACGCTTCAACAATGTGCTAAACAACTTTAGCTTTGTGCAGGCACCACTTATTTTGTGCTCTTAGGAAACGAAATAAACAAATATTTTCTTAAAAAATTGACTTACTGATTTTTTCACTAACAAGCATATACACACTTTGCTTCACAAGATACACAGTTATAAAGTATTTCTGTACGCGTCGATTGCATTGGTTGATGCTTGATATATAATCTCATTGACATGGTGCTCAGCCACTTACAATAACACGTGGATATCTTTTTATTGCACTCACATTATACCAATTTGTACAATGATGGTGGCATCTATGAAAAGAAGTTGTAAGGGTAATAAACTGAAAATCAGATTTATAATGTTTTTAGTCTTTAAGTAGGATTTTGTTGCAATTTTTCCTTTTGTCGGGAGAAAATTCTTACATAGATCATTTTACGGTCCCATTTACAAATCTTGTACTATAAAATAAAGTTACATAAATATTTTTATATTTTTTTCTTATATCGGTATACACCATTATGTTTATATTTATGTGACACTCTTTTAAACCATAAGATTTAAATGTAGGATTGTGAATTCGAACCATCAATGAATTTTCCATAAGCAAGACATTTGCACATACATAAAAAAAATTTTCCCTCTTACATACTTGTACACAGTTTCTTTTTCATATCTACATTTTTACATATATAAACTTTATTCCATACATTTTCATACACAAATGTACTTGTGCTCCCTTTCACATTTTTCACACACATGCATTATTCACAAACTATTCATATTTTCAAGATTGGACACTTAAATCCAAATGATTATCAAACAAATATAACTTATTAATTTAGTAATTTAATACTTTTAACATTTAAATTCAAATGCCAAATATTAAATTTTAGTTTCATCAAACAAATCCACAAACGAATTGCCAATGACATATTATTGAAATTTTTTAGATAAAAAGAGGCGAGGTTTACCATGTGTCGTATCACCCACATTTGTCACCAACCACAGAGTACTAGACGAACTTTTCTTCGTCATTGACTGCAACATCAACACGTAACGGAACCCAGGATCTTTGCATTCTCACATTCACTTCTTCAGTCTTTCGTTCATCCAGTCCTTCAAGATTTCTGCACTCTCTTTCGTTTCAACTCCATCATGGTCAGTGCTGTTCCTAGTACTTCTTTCAAATTCATCATCAAACCATTTGAAAATCTTGATGTCATTACAATCTTGTATTTACTACTCTCTTATTCAAAACTCCATTCTTTTTTTTCCCCTTTCAATATAATATCTATATGTTTTTTTTGTTGGGTTGTAGGCCGGAGAGGAGGGGTCAAAGAAATTGAAGCTCTACTCGTACTGGCGGAGTTCTTGCTCTTGTCGCGTTCGCATCGGTCTCAATTTGAAAGGTTCTTGTTATTCAATTCTTTCTTCTTTTTTTTTTGTTTTTTTTTTATATTTCCTAGCAATTTTATTTGATTTAATTATTTTTTCTGATGTTATTGATTTCTTGAAAATCAATTATCGAATTTGTAATTGAATAATAATAAAACAAAATGAAACAGGATTAGAGTACGAGTACATACCAGTGAACTTGGTCAAGGGAGAACAACACACTCCTGGTTAGACACCTCTCCCCACTCTCTTCTACTACCTTACTTACTTAGTTGATTATGTGTGTTATTTCTTGAATAATTGTCTTAATCTATAAAGAATTTATGCTTGACCCTGAAAAATATGTTTTAAAAAATGATGTTACTCACAGAAAAATGTTCATCCGATGTATACGAGGAAAAAAAAATGCTGGTCTCAGAAAAATGTTGTTCACTTGAGTAATCTGATGTATATCGGGGAAAAGATGCTGGTCGTGGAAAAAAGTTGTTTTTGTAAGCAAGTAATTGGATGTATATGAGAAAAATGCGCTACTCACAGAATAATGTTGTTTGCTTAAGTTATGTGATGAATGGGTGGAGTTGTTTTGGATCATTTATATTATTTCCATGGATTTGTGCTTAACTTAATGTAATTTTTTCTGGTGTAAGAAGAAATCTTGACGTTTTGTATAACTGGCAATGCAGAGTTTTTGGAGCTTAACCCTGTGGGGTATGTGCCGGTTCTGGTCGATGGCGATGTAGTACTTGCAGACTCTTTTGCCATTTTGATGGTGTGCTTCTTGTTCGATTTTCTGCATCTGATTGGCTGTATCATATTGAGTTCTAATAAAAATGTGTGATTTTTTATGTATAGTATCTTGAAGAGAAGTTTCCTCAGCATCCATTGTTACCTAAGGATCTTCATAGAAAGGGTATTAACTACCAGGTAAAAGAGTTGGAGGTTATACTGTTTATGGATTTACCACTAGGATAGAATTATTTAGCTGGCTGATGGTCTTATGTATGCTGATCAATTGGTTATCTAGTTGTTGCTTAATTTTATCACTGCACGTGAGAAATTCTTCCATCAAATCACGCTTTTCAACTGTTTTCTGCCCCTGCTAACATGAAGTAATCTTGGTATCCCAATTGATTTCAGATTATGCCTACTTATTATCAATAAAACATTGACTTCCTTAATCCAAGCTGTAAGATCATACCTGTTAATTCAGGTTTGGGGAAAGTCTCACTTAAATTGGGATACAAAATCTATTTTACCCTAGTTTAATGTGTGAATACTTATTATAGTGTATTTGATTTTCCTTCTTGTTATGGCTGAAACCTAACACTTTTTTGTCTTGGTTATCTTTTACTCGGAGGCTGCAAATATTGTTTGCTCAAGTATTCAGCCTTATCAGAATATACCTATACTTGTAAGTACAAGTGCTTTCTAGTCTTGACTCAAATAATGTCGTTCTTGCATGTTTCAAGTGTTGCCCATTATAAATTATGTCTTACTTCCCTTTTTGTATGCAGAAATTTATGAGAGAAAAATTGGGTCCCGATGCAGATGTTGCTTGGGCTCGAGATCATATTCGAAGAGGCTTTACTGGTAAGCTTCAACACTTTTTTGCCTTCCATCACAGCAAAAGTAGCTCTGATTTTCTTACTTGACAACAACTACTCTGGCACCTCAATCTTATCAAGTTATACCGTGATCCATCTCAAGTTGTCTGTATCTATCTAAGATTGTCAATTTTCCTATTTCCTGACAAATTTTGCATGAAATCAACATGTAAGAGACTGAGAAGGCTAAACTCAAGCAAAATCAATGGTATTGGTTCCATCATTGGTAATTTAGGTGCTTAATACAGCTCCATAACGTATGGGCCTTTCTCAACTTACTGTAAGCAATGCAGTTGAACTGGTTGATCATATTATGGTTTTTCTGGTTCAAAGATTTGGTTGATGTCATTTGTTCCTTGGGTTGGGTACATTGAAGCTCTCTCAGACATCATAATGAAGTCAACCAGGCTTGTTATTTACTGATAGGTTACCAATATATATTGTCTTTTAAACAAGCAATCTCCACCTTATTATTTACTTTAGCAGGACAGAAATGACATAATGTCACTCCAACTTGTGCAAGACAAGTAATTTTATAAAATTCATGGAGATTTGTTCAATTGTCAATTGTTATTTTATTGGATTATTAACAAATTAAAGAAATATACGTGTGAGTATGCAGTCCCATTATCATCCCAAAACTTCTTTCCCTTGGGACAAGTTCTTATGTAGTGATTATCCTTTGAACTGTTATATTGCCTGACTAGAGCTATAATTAGTGCTCATGTCGACTGGTGTCTGTAACTCTTCATCATAACTTATGCAATAGTAGAAAATTTTGGTGGTAAGAACATTGCCACTGATATGATGTGTGCTATGTCTTACGAATTAGTCTTGACTTGGTTTGAGGCAGTAAATGGTTATTTGTCTAAATATTGAGTACTGGCTAGGTAATGGTTTGCTTCCATCTCATGGCTGGATGTCTGTCAAGTCACAAATTAACATTTAGACATTTTTCCACCAAGTATTGATTAGTTGAAGAACATCAAAGCACAACAAACAAGATTGTTTCCTGTGTTATTTTCTTGCTCCTTTTCATTTTAGTCGTTATTCAGATGAAATAATAAGGTTGGGAAGGGAATGGCGTAAGATTTTGTTGACACCCCTATTTACGAGATTAGTTCTTGATTTACGATTATGACTATTGTGAACGTGATTTATTTCAGTTAATCATTATATTTGGTGTTTGAGTGGTAATAATCTAAAGGTACCCTTAATTCTGTCTGCATATCTGTTAGTTGTTATGTTACCATCTCTAATCCCATGCACATTGCCTAATTCGGTATACCTATTCGCAGCTCTTGAGAAGCTGTTGAAAGATTATGCTGGAAAGTATGCTACTGGGGATGAAGTTTTTCTGGTCTGTTTCCTTCTTATTGCACTTTTTAGCTTATATTCATGCATGGAATTTTGTGCTTCGTTTACATATGGTGATTTGGATCCTGTATTTTTAAAATCTAGAATAACATATCAATTATCAAGTTGATAAAAATTATGTCTCCCCTACCAAAGGGTAGAGGGGGTTAAAAGTTGGTATCGTTTGCACAGAATGACTCTGTTTTATGTGGAGTGACAAGAGCTCATATGTAAATTTATGCACTTAATGATTGCACTAGGTGTCACCCTATTTGCTTGACATCACTGCTTACAACTGCGTTGTCACTGCTTGCAATAATTCACTGATTTATAGCATTCACTATGACGTCACATCATTTATTATATCGCAAACTTAATAAAAGCTCAATTTAGTGAGGACATGGGCTATTGTGTGTCTGACTAAGTGTCTAAGCAACTTTCGATGGTTCAACATGATACATGAATCTGACATCAGTAATGAGGATAATACTGCATTAGGTTCGATAGAGGAGGAAATGAGGTGCATGTAACTTTGCATTTCCAATTCAAATGACACCTCTTGAAAGATAGTTAATTAACTGCTGCTTTGTGAATGGTCATGAGTAAAAGTTCTTGCATGGAATCAAATATACTTCTTGTCCTGCTTCTGAAAAGTACTTTTTCTTGGCCAATGCTTGCAGGCTGATCTATTTCTGGCTCCCCAGATTGATGGTGCCATTAGAAGATTCAAGGTTGACATGGTAATGTCCTGGTTATTGTCTTATGTTTAAGGTTTCATTTCAGCTTAGTTCTTATCTTTTTTATCTGTAACTCCATTTGATCAGAAACAGCATAACTTGTTTGCTGTTTATGATCTGTTATCAGGGACACACACACACACACATGTATATATGTGCATGTACATATATATATGTGTGTGTGTGTGTGTGTTTGTGTGTGTGTACATATATACGTGTGTGCATGTGCGCACGTGTATTGTTTAACTGTCTTTTACACTATTCTGATAGGAGTTGACCGTAAGATGATGTTAATATTTCAGCTGTTTTCTCCATTCTGAGTTTACACCTACCTGTAGTTGATTTGTCACCTATTATGGGAAAATTCTTAAATGGACCCGGTCTATGGCCCCACTTGTGGACCTTGTGGTTTAAAATAAATCTACATAAGTATCCTTACGTCATCTTACATCAGTATGCATTACTTTGCTTACTTGGCTTTTTTTTAAATCACAAGGTCGTGGGGCCATGGATCTAGTCCACTTAAGAATCTCCCCTCTGAATCTTTTTAGATCTTGAAGTGGCAGATGCTTAATTTTTTTCATGAATTTTATGTAGGATTCCATGGTTTGTATATATTAGAAAGTTGCAATTATCTTTCCTGGATTTCAGCACCATTATCCATGCTTTTTTTAACCTGTATTTCTGTTCTTAAATGACTTGATACTTTGAAATTTCTGTGTTTCTAGGATGAGTTTCCTCTTCTAGGGAGGATTTTTGAGGCATATTCAGATCTACCTGCTTTCCAAGATGCCATGCCGGGAAGGCAACCTGATGCACCAGCTGAGCATAGAGATTGAGGTATTTTAACCCACTGAAAGAGTAACACATATTCTTTCTTCCTATTAAACGTTTTCTAAAGCAAAATATCTTCCCCTAAAGGTAGAAAGGAACTAAATTTGCTAGTGATGCCGTAGTTGCAGGTTTTTTCTTGACTGTCTTGTGTCAGTAGAACCCTATAATTTTCTTGCGGATTCTTTTCACGTTTTATCCCTAGCCTCTTAAATTTCACTCAGTTTGACGTGCGTTTATATTGCAGCATGTTGTTATGCGGTGGGTGGTTTCACAGCAAAGCGCGGTTTTCTTCTAAAAAGCATAGCAAAAATGGCTTGATTCAACGTAAAGAAAACCAGATAAAATAAGTGATGACCTGATGCCTATGCTATGAAGATAAAAGGCAGGGTTTGAAGTTGAGCATTCATTGGCAATTTCTAGCTTTGAACCTCCTCGCATCAGTGTTATTCGTCCATGTTTGTTTATTCCCTATGGTGTACTCACGTATTCCAAATAAACCACGATTTGACTTCATCTGTAGATGTACAGATACCAACGCAACATCATAAGCAACATTGCAAGCAACAACGCAACACAACAACGTATTTTTCGCCCCTTACCATATATGCATATGGATTCTAACTCAGGAAATCAAATGACAAACGCTTTTTTCTTTTTGGGATGGTTTTTTTTGTTTTTTGGGTCTTTTTTTTTGGTGGGGGGGGGGTGGGGTGGTGGTGTGTTAAGGAAAATAAGAGGGTGGGGTGGTGGTGTGTTAAGGAAAATAAGTAAGACTTCAATGTCCTATGCTCCTGGGGTCCCATTCATTTGGGCACAAAACTATTTCCTGAAACGAAGGTGACAGACTCGCATATCTTCCATGGATTTTGCATCGCCAATAAAATTTAACATTTTTGCCCTCAATCTTATATTGCTAAATATTAAGCAAAGTAGAACTAAATACTACCACATTTTTCTCCTCTATAAAGCCTCAACCAAACAAAATTTGACTTGGTTCTGTGTCCCATTGTACAGGAGTTGGTTGGCAGAGTTTGAATTGCCTCCCTTCTTTGAATCACATGCCACTGAAAAAAGTCTTACTTGAGCTTGATCGATGTTCTCTAACAACTTCTCAAGACTATTATTGTGTCTCACGTTCAATCTTAGCCTAGGAAATTTTGACAATGGTTTTCCATTAACGATGGTTATGTCTTACTAACCTTGATTGGTTCGTGCAAGAATTTTGAAAGCTACAAATTCAATGCTGCAACGCAAGTCATAATTCACAGTCCATCCTCACTTTGTGGTCATTGTTTCAGTTTTCAGTCATTCCATACGTTCTCTCTCAGTTTCATCATGGTGAATGGCTATTTCTCCCATCACAAGTCCATTAAAAACTTGATTTAACTTCAATTTCATTTTACAATAGCTTCCTAATTAATTATCATTTCAATTTTAATTTCAATTTCAATTTAATGCTACTTATTGTAGGCGAGTGGCAGTAATGGTGGCAGAGAAAATCCAGAGCCAAAGAAGCTGAAGCTCTACTCCTTTTGGCTGAGTTCTTGTTGTTATCGTGTTCGAATTGGTCTCCATTTAAAAGGTTCCAAATTTATAGTAACTAGTTGATTTAAACGTGTGTTTTGCTTTACTAAAGATTTGTAAAATCAGTTGGATAAAATATGCTTAACAGTGCAAACAAATTTTGAAACAGGATTGGAGTATGAGTACATAGCAGTGAATTTAAGCAAAGGAGAACATCACACTCCTGGTTAGACTCCTCCTTGCTTTCTTCTTTATTGATACTTAAGATAAAGCTCTAGAGAAGATGGAGCTAATATTAATGTGAAATTCGAGGAAAACAGAATAAATGCATGTCTGACTGTGGTATTATGTTTTTGGATGATCATCTCATTGTTTTGCGAAGCATTAAGATTTGAGACAAGTCATCAGTTGAGTGATTAGAGTTTTTTTACATACGGGGCATTAATATCATCTCCGTGGATTAGTGCTAAACTGAGATAGTTTTTCCTATTGCTAGAAGAAATATTTAACATTTTCTGTGAATTGAGATGCAGAGTTTTTGGAGCTTAACCCTGTAGGCTTTGTACCAGTGCTGGTGGATGGTGACATAGTACTTGCAGACTCTCTTGCCATCTTGATGGTGCGCTTGTTATTTCATTTTCTACATTTAATTGGCTGTATGATATATAAATGTCATGAATTTTATGTATAGTATCTGGAAGAGAAGTTTCCTCAGTATCCATTGTTGCCGAAGGATCTCCACAAAAGGGCTCTCAACTTCCAGGTAAAAAGAGTTATAGACTTTATTAATATCTCATTTACCGCTACTTGATGCAACATTTATATTCTTGTAACAAAAGCATGGTTTTAGCTGGCTAAAGATTTCATAAGTTTCCTTTTGTTTTTATATTATGACTTGAAACACTATTCAGGTCTCATAATGGATCTGAACCTGCTACATTGTCAATACACATGAATCTTTTTAACCGACTGCAAGAAATAGCTACCTAGAAATTTTAATAAAAATATTGAAATGCTTAGTTCAGCTGTAAGATCACCAAATTTCTGGTTGATCTTTACTTGCAGGTGGCAAGTATTGTTTGTTCAAGTATACAGCCTTATCAAAACATGCTTGTAAGTTAAAGTGCATTCTAGCTGTTGACTCACACAATTGCATTCTTGTATCATTGTATGTTTTGAGTTTTACTTACTAATATTTCTATTTTACTTGCCTTTGATATGAAGGGACATATCAGAGAGAGTGCTCATGAAGCTGTTGCTTGGGCTAAAGATCAAATTCGAAGATGCTTTACTGGTAAGCTTTGGCAATCATTTTCTATCAATTACTTCCCGTGTTCATAGCTTGATTATACATACTTATTTGCAGCTCTTGAGAAGCTATTGAAAGATTATTGTGGAAAATATGCCACCGGGGATGAAGTTTTCCTGGTCCGTTTCCTTTTTAGGCTTCTTTGCCTCTTGAATTATATAATCTACTATGATAGGCCTCATAGCATGATACTTAGGTAGCTGGGCCATTTTTGTTCAAAACGGGATGCTTCTTAAGTTCCCTTTAATTCAATCTGTAGTCAGTTATGACTTTTCTTGTTTAATCGCTGAATAAGATCATTTGTGTCCAATTTTTAGCCAAAATAGTGGAGGATACTCCTATCACGCCCCGCGCCAGGGAACATGGCACCCGCCATGCCCTAGACTACGCTATGGGCATAAGGCTAATCAATCGCATACTAACCATTCAAGACCACAAACATCATCTGAATATATAATAGTCATAGAGTAACATACATATCCGTCAATACAAACCAAGATAGTCCAAACCTGCATATACATTCATAGTATCGTCTATAAACTCTAACATCTCATACCGTGACATAACATCGCATAAAGAAAGCCACATGACTACAAATACTAATGTCTCGAGTACGACTCTAATATCATCATAAACATGAACTAGACAAATACATAAGCCAACTCCTAGGCATAGCATCCATAATGCACCGAGTAACTCCATGTGCTAACCCAATCTTCTTCAATAAAGTCATCTGTCGTTGCATTTCAAAAATATGGAGTGAGCGATAAATCGCCCAGTAAGTAGCACATGTATCACTTTGAGCTTGAGGGCGTTATGCATATACATATATCAGTTCAAAACACACAATAGTTGTTCATATAGTTCACAAAATACGTGGTCAAACCATATTCATTACAATTCATATATCATAATCACAAATGACAAGATGAGCTCAATAAGTATTCTGACAATTGACCCTGGATATCCAGTTGTTAACTATAATCCGGTTAACACGGCCAAAAGCTGACTCCCGGTCAGCCCAGTTCAAAAGCTAATGGTCACCGGTTAGCGCGGTCAAAATATCGTATCCCCAACATCAAATAAGGAACTAGTTCCGTCACAAGTCAATTCACCCAAGAGCCCAAACAAAATCATTCATTTACACAAATGTATGTCACCACGTATATGAATTTATAGTAAAATTCAAAGTAACCACACCCAAGCCATTTAGTATAGCAAATAATGTTTCAAAAACACACAAGTTTGTCAAAATCATTTTCCAAAAGACAAAGGATACAAGAGCCACTTACCTCAGTCCGGGTTAGCTCAAATAATCAACAAAGGATGGGTTGCTATCCTCGCCTAAAACAAGCCATTAACACTCCATCATACACTAATTCCAACCAAAAATCACAATTAAAGCTTAGACCTGAACTCGGAATGCAAAACTAAACCAAACTTGTCCAAAACAGGTGTGATCCGCGGGTGCGTAGGGGTGATCCGCCCCCGCGGATCAAAGAGGCTGACCTGTGGATTAGCAGGCTGAGCCGCGGGCGCGGCTCGAGCAAGCCCACCCACGGCTCACCAACAGAGAGGAGTCGCGGGTGAGGCCTCCAGCCCTGCCCGCGACTCACCTTCCTGGCCGCGTCTCGCTTACGAAAAAGACCCAAAATCAGCACACTCACTCACACATTTTATCAAATACTTCAAAGGCAATCTATTCCCAACTCAACAATTTCGAAAATGGGTTGAAAAATCCATAACAATCACCCAAAACACATCATAATCATAACCTAACAACTCAAAATCAACTATTCATCATCACTATGGCATAAACAACCTAAAAATATTCCTTAATTATGCATTAACTACTACTAATCACAATCATTAGACAAACCCACATAACTTAGATGAAGATTAGAGAAATTACCTTGGTAGGAGTGGAGAAGGTGAGGTCCTCTTGATCTCCTTCACTTGGTTGCTCTAAATTATGCAAGAGCTCACCTTAATTAGAGAGAAATTGAAGAGATTAGAAGAGAGAATTTGGGGATTAGAGAGGGAGGTAGAGAGAGAAAGTGTTAGGAGGCCAAATGAAATGTAGGAAACCCTACTCCTACTACTAAGGATGCCCTAGTGACTAAAATAACAACTATACCCCTACTTATAAAAGGATATGACCCTTTCACCCAAAATGACCAATTTTACAATTATGCCCTTAATGAGGCATGAAAATTACAACTCCATTAGTAACAAAGAAGATAATATAGGGGTTCTGCGTCTGCATATGTTGTTCAAGTTAGGACGTCTCCGCTAACAAATCGCAGAGGTGTTTTTAATGAGTAAAGCTGGTTTGATTTGCCAAAAATGACTCGACTAATATTAAACTTACATATTCACATTTTTGAATTCGTCTATTTTTCAAAAAAACTGGTTATCCTATGCTACAAAAGAACTGTGACATGTTTACTAATAATCCAGTTCCTGCTTCCCCGGTTGATAAGCCCACCAAAGAATGTCAGTCTCTGACAGTGAGATCACTGTAGGAGCCTAGAATATGCTTTGTCAAAATTCACTTATTGCTTTGGCAGGGATGAGTAGGACTCTGGATTTTGCAACATCTAGATCAACCAGAGCAAACACATCAAAGACTAGAAACCACCAGACAATAAATTTTGGAAGGACAGATGGAAGTGTAAAACCAGTGAGAAGAGGCATTATGGCCTGGATACTGATTCAATATTGTCAGCTACAACTATTACAACTCTTGTGAGGAGTAATGGAAGAGCTTAAATTGCCAATTATACAAATGAAGGCTTATGAAATATAGGAGTTCCGCTATTGCACTTCTGACCAATATTGTCTAAACAAACTCAGATAGTTCAACATGATATGTGAGACTGACATCAATATGAATATTGATGGTGGGACTGACATCAATATGAATATTGATGGTGTATTTGGGTACATAGGAGAGAAAATCAGATTCAAAAATTACTCTGTCAAATTCAAAGCATAATTTGTTGGCTCAAAGCAAATCAATAGAAGCTTAAGGAATGTATATGAGTAAAATCTACGAGTACTGCTTGTTAAAACATATATCTCATTGGCTGTTCTGTGCAGGCTGACGTGTTCCTGGCACCCCAAATTCATGTTGCCATTACCAGATTCAAGGTTGACATGGTAATAAACTTTATTACCGTTTAATGGCTTTCTTATCTTCTTCACTTGAATCCATCTAGGAATAACCTGTCTACTGTTACTTGTCAGTTATCTGAAATATGTTTATTTGTTTTCGCATACTTCTGATTTGCAGCTAGACACAAAAATGATGTTAATATGATCAGCTGTTTCCCCTGTCGTGCTGAGTTGACAACCTAGTTATAGTTGATTTATCAGCCATTTTTCTGATTATTCTTAGTATATGAACATTGGAAAAATCTTTGGCCAGCTTATTAACTTCTGCTGTGGGTTTCATGGAGTATCCTATCCTTCTAAAGCGAACATATATGGCGTCTATTCTGAGAAGAATTATTCATCTGTCCCAGATATCAAATGCATATTCTATGAGGTTATGCTATATGTTTCTTCCGTCGTCAAATGATTATGCCTTTTTAATTTTTCATTTATGTAGAATGAGTTTCCCCTTCTCTTGAGGGTTTTCGAGGCATATTCAGTGCTGCCTGCGTTCCAAGACACTGTGCCGGGAAAGCAGCCTGATACACCAGCTGAGCATAAAGCCTGAGGTATTCAACCAATGCTGAAAGCTCGCTGATTTTTTTTCTTTTTTCTTCTTTTTCTTAAACCTTATTATGGTAAAACGCTCCCCACATTTTATTTATTTCTTTCTTTTTTCAATAATTTTTTCCTAAAGCATTGTCTTCCCGAGTGGGATCAAAATAATGAGGTACTAAATTTTGTCCATGCCCTGGCAGCTGCAGAATGTTGGTATCCATCTGGTGGCTTCAAGATAAAGTGTGCTTTTCTTCTGAAAGTCATAATAGCAACAATGGCATTCTATGTAGTAGTGAATAAAACAGTTTGAACAAGTGATGACTGAAACACATTGATGTATAATTGAAGGTGGTGTTTGATATGACTTGAAATTGCTCTTTCCATTAAATGTAGACTTCTTGCTGCTCGGTATTTCAATCATGATGTAAAGCAAAATCAGAATTTCATGCTTTATCATTGTGAAATGTTTCAATGGTTAGAAGTTGCCGCTTTTGAGTTACATTTGTTATTATATTAGCACAATTATTTTCACAAGACTAACATCCTAACTACTAATATGTTTTTGTTTAACGTGAACAAAATATACTCAAAACAACATTTTAAGAGAAACTATTTTCATGAAAAACTTTAATTGAAACGCGATAACATAGATTATTATATGGTATAACATGTTATTGATATTGTCGAATTCTAATACATAAGTATTGAGATTAATGCTAAATAAGTAAAATAAAGATATTGGCATAATAATATTTCGCCTTCCATATTTTCTTTTATGAAAATTATAAACACAGTATCAATTTTACCATCATCTAATATTACTAAAATCTAAAATTTTGTACTATTTAAAAAAAATTTATACTTATTAAATCTAAATAAAGATATTGGCACAATAATTTTTATAGTATTCATCATCATCGTCATCATCATCTAATAGTTTTTGTGGCCTTAGGGGTCTGCAAGTTACTGCAAGTCTTATATTAATCTTCGGATGATGTTATTGCCAGAGCAATTTATTTCCTGCCAGAGCAACTTTTTTAGAATGACAAAATCGTCCTTCCTGTTTAAATACCCAATCCGATTAATTTTTTGACCTTTCCTCTCTCTCTCCCGTCCCTACCCCACAAAGCCACTCTCCCTCCGCCGCTCTGCTTCCTCCCTACTTTTCTCTTCAGATAACTTGCCCACTAGCTACGCCTTCTATCTATTTCCCATCCTTTTTTCTGCCCCCTCACATTTCCTTTTCATAATTCATTGACACTACAGAAAATAAACAATTCTCTCCACCTTCAACTACCTGGTTCAATTCCACAAGTTCCTCCCAGATTTTTTTTTTTTTAAAAACTAGTAATCCAAATCAATCGATACGAATTTCAAACCACAATCAACTTATCAAATGAAAAGAAAGTTATACCAATAAAATTTTACTTTAGTTTTATTACCTTATAGGATATTTTAGCAATTTTAAGTATTAGATATTAAACAAAGAAGGGTTTTTAAGATGTCATTTTTCTTGAAAAAACAAAGATTTATGAAAACAAAACAAAAAAAGGCAGAAGGATAAAGTAATAATACCGAAGAAAACATTAAACAAGGAGGATAAGGCTCTCCAACAGACAATGGTGGAGGGAGAAGAACACCCCAACAGACAATGGAATTGTAAGAAGAGAGAAAAGGCAAATTAGAGTTTGTTACTTTGTGGAATTCTGGAAGGGATAAGTTGATTGCAATGGAATACTACGGAGAGAGAAAAGGCTGGATTAGATCGTGGGTTTCATGAAGGGATAAGTTGAAATAATTGTTATAATTTATGGAGGGCAATTTTGTCTGTTCAAACTAAATTGCTCTGGCAGGAAATAAATTGTTCTGGCATTAACATCAGCCTTAATCTTCTCTTATAATTCTTTTTTTTTTTTTTAAATTTTCGCATACAAAATAAATAACTATCTGACGCTTTTTAGCCATCACTTAAAGGCCACTCAACGGCTAGTATCTGCCATAAATCATGGAACCCCAGAGTCCGACCGCCGTAGACGGCGGAAACCACCTGACCATGGAGATGGAGCTGCCGCTAGGAGAGGCTGCAGCCACATTCAGCTTGGAAAAAGCAGTCTGCAGCCATGGACTATTCATGATGGCGCCAAATTACTGGGACCCCAAAATCCAAGACCCTTCGGCGCCCTCTTCGTCTCAGCCTCAATCTCAATGACCCAGACCATCAAAAGTCTGTCACCGTCAAAATCTCACAGCCCTGTCACTATTCTCACTGCCTCCAACTCCAACTCTTGGGGGCTGATTCTCTCTCTTCTCAACAACAGCATTCTTTACTGGTACCTTCTGGCTTTCTTAGGGTTGAGTTTTGAAAATCAGAAGAGAAATGAAAGAAATTAAGGAGAAATTTGATATTTAGTTAAAATTGAAGAACATATATTTAAGATTATGCATTATTACCCCTTTTAATGATCCTTGATTTTATGGTGTATGATGTTTTTTTTTTTTTTTTTATTTCTTGAGGTTCATATTCGTTAGAGGAGTATTTGAATTATGCATTTTTATATGCTTTACAGTATTTCTATTATGAATCTTGGTTGTTTAGTTAAAATTGGGAAACTTAGTGCAAAGGGCGCTCTGCGTTGCCTAATTAGTGAAGAGGGTTGCAATTTTGAATTTTGTATTATGAAGGGTATTTGTATTGATTCGATTGGAAATGTATTGGTTGATGTACATAAGTAAAATAAGTTAAAATTGCATGTTCTTAATTACTTTGGCTGGGGAGTGCACCCTTTTCACGAATTTTTCCTTGATTATTGTGTAGAACCAAGTAAGGCGAATGCTGCGATTATCAGAGGAAGATAATAGGAATGTGAGAGAATTTCAGGAGATCCATAAGGAAGCAAAAGAGAGGAAATTTGGAAGAGTATTCCGGTCACCTACATTGTTTGAGGACATGGTCAAGTGTATCCTCCTCTGCAATTGCCAGTAAGTAGAATTCTTGTTATTGTATTCCGCCTATTCTGCCTCAGTTTTAGTATCTATTTTCTGCAAATGTATGCTGTGAATGTGTCGTCACTTTGATGTGAGGTGATGAAAATTTGAGTTTGCGCTTTGATGAAGAAAAAAAGATTACGTCTCTTAACAATGTGATAATAGGTTCAACAATTTATACTTACAGAAGGAACAATGGTAGCTGGTAGTTAGATCAATAAACTTCTCGTCTGGAAAGCCCCTGGAAAAGACATCAAAATTTTGAATTTGATGGAGTAGGAAACAAAGCTTTTCAGAAAAGCAGTTCCACAAAGTAACTGGGGCTTTTATGGCAACTGCTCTTTCAAGATTTAGCTGTGCTTTAGGAAATTTTGCAGGCAATGGTTCTGGAATGTAATAGATTACCACAAATGGACTTGTAATACTAGACCTCTAAAATATCTTAGGATGTTGGGTGATGGTGGCGTATTTAGACATTTGGTTGCTGCAATTCTGGTTCATTTTTCAATACAGAGTTTGCAAAGTTTTTTCTTGATGATAAGTTGCTAACTTATTGTATCTTCATGGTGTGAAACTCCTCGTTATGCTCTTTTGTCTGCAAAGCGAGAACCAATTATAAGGAAGATAGATTTTGAGATGTTTTCAACTTTAAGAAGTAAATACTTTCTGGATTTGCTCCCTCTTTCAGGTGGTCAAGGACTTTGAGTATGTCTAGAGCCCTTTGTGAGCTTCAGTGGGAACTACAGCATCCCCTGTCAAGTGCTAAAGCTCAAAACATCACAGATACCAACAGTCAAACCACTGAAAGGGAGCATTTTATTCCAAAGACCCCTGCTGGAAAGGAATCAAAGAGAAAGCTTGGAGTTCGGAAGCATGGGACGAATTTAGCAAACAGCTTTAGAGAGGTCAATGCTGTTGCTGAAGAAGTTCTAGAGTTCAAAGCTGCTTGTGATGATGTATCATACTGCTCTAAAAGGACTGGGGGACAAAGTACAGATTTTTCCCAGTTGGATGATATTTCGTGTACAGATGGGATTGAACCTTATAACCACTCTAGGATTGGTAATTTCCCAAGCCCAAAAGAACTAGCGAGTGTTGATGAATCTCTTTTAGCAAGGCGCTGCAATCTTGGTTATAGAGCAAGTCGCATTTTGAAACTTGCCCACCTTGTAGTTGAAGGTGGTATCCAATTGGGAGAACTTGAAGAAGCTTGCAGAAGACCGACATTGTCTAGCTATGATAAGTTAGCTGAGCAGTTAAAAGAAATAGATGGCTTTGGACCTTTTACATGTGCTAATGTTCTCATGTGCATGGGATTTTATCATGTCATTCCCTCTGATTCAGAAACAATCAGGCATCTGAAACAGGTCCTTCTCATTCTTTTTTAATTTTGTGAATTCTTGTCTTGTGGTCCTTCTCGTTCTTTATTAATTTTGTGGAATCTTTTCTCTTGTGGCATATTTAGTGGCTTGGGATATATTTTAGTTGTCAAATACACGTTTCAGGTTCATGCTAGACGCTCTACCATCAGATCAGTTCATGACGATCTCGACATAATTTATGGAAAGTATGCACCATTTCAATTTTTGGCATACTGGTAAGTAAACAAATTTCAATTTCTTTGTCTGTGAACTCATAATTTTTTTTTTTCACCAGTCTCTAGGTTCTATGTTCTGGATTTTTTCTCCTGAACAGGTCAGAAATATGGAACTTTTACGAGGATTGGTTTGGGAAGCTGAGTGAAATGGCTCCGACTGGCTATAAGCTTATTACTGCAGCTAATATGAGCCCAAAAAAGAATGCTAAATGTAAGAGGATTAAGATATCTGCGGCAGAGAAACATCTTTCATGAATTAAAAGAAAAAGGTGCAGCATTCTAAGCCTAATCGTTTGTCTACCTCAAATTGTTAACTTATGTGCCAGCGCATAGGCTCACTACCATCCTGCAAGTTTTTCTGCTTCATTAGTTTTACAATTATTATCAGCCGGAGGCTTTTCGTTTGTATGTTAGGTCCTAATTTTCCCAAGGGGCAAAAGCTCTGTCATAGATTAATTAACAGTGAACAATTTTCCATATTCTTCAAAACTATAACAGTGACTTCATTTATTGCTTCCAGTTCTCAAATCACCAAAAGAATCTTAGTTTGTCGAAATACATCATATAACATGGAATGACTGAGTACAATTCATGGGAAATTGCAGCATAGAGTGAATACTCTGATCAAAATGTTGCCTAGTTTGTTCTGCAATCTTCTCTCATTATTCATTTCTTGAATGTTGTATGTCAGGCAGATCATGCGTATAATCCATCTATACTGTTATAAAAATAAATGTGGCTTCAGGTTTTTCACTTTAGGTGCTTGTTTCTTCCTTTTTAATTTACCTATTATATCAGTTAAATAAAAGTGAAATGTCGAAGTGTTGGACAAAATAATTTTATTTGATTTAGAGCATGGATGTTTAATGGGATTCTACTCTCATCTTCCTATAATACAATCCATATATTCAATGGGATTCTGCTCTCTACTTCCTTAGTTTCATGTAGAGCACAGAGTTCATTCCAAGTTTTTAACTACTCTTTTTATTTGTTTTTTGTCCTTAACCGACGCAACGAGTTATTCCCCAAGTAAAGAAGTCCTTATGCAACTCAAAATCATAAAAGCTTAATTTGTTGAAATATTGTTAAATTAAAATACTAATGAAACACAAAATTCAATGGATGAAGTAAAAAGGTTAGACTAATTACAGAAACTAAAATTTTGTAATAATTGTTGTTAGTAATTTAATTTTGTACATTCCAATTCATCAAATTGATGACCAAAAAGAAAATTCTGTAAACTTGAGAAAGGAAAAAAAATGACTAATTTAAAGTGAAAATTTTGTTTAAATAAATAGTAAAAAAATTGTGAGAGAAGATAAAAGCTCGGTGTGAATGCCATTTTCTTATGAAAAATTAGTCATTCCATAATTGTGAGTGCTTTAATGTGTTTAGTTTGAACGTATGGTTGGAAGTATTCTTCTAAAACAATCTTTGTGGACTTCTCCAAAGGGTATTTAAAGTTATATCTCCATAATATTAGGTATTAAAAGAAATTAGAATATTAATTGGAATGTTTATTAGGAATTTTTTTCTTCATTTATCCAATTGCTACAAGAATTTTAGATTAAATATTATTTAGTCCAATGTTTTAGGAAAAATCAGCAAGTACAAATATAAAACTGTAATCACATTATTTTTCTATAGTTGAAAAGTAGGCTAATTATATGTAATGGACTATACGTTAAAAAAAAAAGTCTACAAATTAGTCAAAATTGAAGATTTAACAAGTCTTCAGTGCTTATTGATCAAAATTGAAAACATGCTATATTAATTTAACTATTTTGTTAATTATTTTGCAATTTTGATGGACAGAATTAATTGAAATTGAAAAAAAAAATAAAGACAAACTTAATTTTTATGAAAACTTGAAGTAGGTTATCGGTCTATACCTAGACCATATCGAAAATCAATTGTGTTTAAGTGAATGTGCAAAAATTAACCACCAAAATACTCACAAAATTAATGTATTAAAAAACTTTAAAACCTATTTGTGGAGAACCATAAAAAAAATGTTGAACTATATATATATATATATATATATATATATATATATATTACAAAAATGATTGATTGGTATTAGGACTTCATATAATAACTTTTTTAAAGATATAAGATCACAATCATAATTATTATACAATTTTAGATTTGATAGATTTTAAAATTGATGTTGCTTCAAAAAAAATTAATTGCTTAACAATAATTCATTTCATATATAAATTGTGTGTATATAGGTAGTTGGTAAATTTATAAGCCATAAATATGCCTTTGATTGCCTAATGGGACTCAATTTTTTGAAAAAAAAAAAAAAAGAGACATATTTTGACATTCTGTTATACATTTACAAAGATTAGAAAATTAAAGAAAGAAATTATTGTAATAACTAATTGTAAGCTTGTAAGTGACTAGTATAGAACTTTCGTTTTATAATTTTTTTTTGCTAAATAATAAGTCTTTTAATTCAAGTATCATTCCAATATTAAATTATAAATCTTTTTTATGTAACTTACTATGATCGTAAACAAATTCAAGTATTTTTAAAAAAATATATATAAGTATGAATTCAATTCCATTAAATACAATACCAAGAATATAGTTGAAGTATTGTAGTAAATTTTATCAAAAGAAGAATTTTCAAATGATGCAAAACAATTGCTACATCTATACATCTATACATCTATATCTTAACATTCTGAATGATATTATAGAATCTATTTTATTTATAAAATATGCTAACTCCGTAAAATATTGGTTCTTTGTGCACCCAAATATAAAAATTTAAAACTGGATTGGGTTATCTATTTATACATAAATAATATGATTCATAATTTTTCAGGTATAAAAATTTTGTTTAGAATCACATAAAATCAAACCACTCTAGTTAAATATATGGTTGATAAGAATGTCAATTATTTTCGAGGAGAAAGTTGCTTCATGTGCTAGCATAAAAAATGACAATTCATTAGAAATTAAATCAATTAATCCACAATTTAATTAAATTCATTATGTTAAAATGTTGTAGAAATTGCATGTAAAGTCACATACATATATGTTCCTAGGAAAATTTTAAAAGGAATTAATTAATTTAGCCACTCGGAATACATTGATACACAGATCTTCTTTTTTCTTTTAAGATGAAACTAATTAAACATTAATCAATTTAACCACTTGAAATGCATCGATAGATAATCAATTTAAGGGGAAGAAAATTCCATTTTTGAAGAGGAGAAACATAAATATTTTTATAATGGAGGGGCTGCATCAAATTCAATATTATACTTACGTACTTCTACCTATAGGAATATAGGACATTGTCACTCAAACACCATCGGTCAAGCCAGATAATTTTTTTTTTTTTTGAAAATAACCAGATAAATTTACTATGCTTTCTGCTATCTTACTGCTCTGTCAATTCAACAGCTTCAGATCCAATTTCTTTGGACAAACACTACTATTCTACATTCTCAAAATTAAAAAAAAAAAAAACACTACTATTCTACATACAATAACACTGACCGACCTCTATTATGATTGAGATTTAGAAGTTGACAGATCAACATAATCTATTTCTCTCTTTAAAAGTATGGTGAGTCTTAGTTGTTTTGGAGTCTTTGCACTTTGTAGTGTTAGTTTTCTAATATGCCTAAAATACCCTTATGTGCTATTATATTATATTAATTGTATTCTAATTGTAGTAGAACTACAAAACTCTTCACATTCCCTTGTGAAGTTCATTGAATTTAAATTTTGCTGTTAACTAAAATAAAACAATTCTCCATACAAAAAATCTTTATCTACACTTCAATTCAATCCTCAAGAGATTGATAATACCAAGAAACTTTGATTTTTGTTCATAATTTAGTTTTGACTTATTAAAAGTAAAGGACGATGATTAATACAAATTAACTGCAAATTCAAAGAAAACAAGCAATGTACTAAATTGCACTAAATTATGTTAATAAATTGTAACATAATTTCAAATTTTATTAAATTATTATAGGATTCTTTTTTAACAAACAGGTTGTTACAAAAAAATAATATATTAAAATTTGGGTTATGAATAAGCACTCCACTAGCAAGTTCCTTTTCGTTTGGTGATTGATAAAATAATTCAAAAAATTGTATATATAGTTCAAAGTTCAAAAAACAAATTGCATACTATCTAAATGGCTCATAAGTATTGGCTTTTACAATCTATGGAGGATGAAAAGGATTTTAGGTACATATTTCTAACGTAAAATTTAAAATATAAAGAGGGCTCATAACAAAAAATGTACAAGATGTAGGATTTTCCTTAATGAAAATGGAAAATAATTGGAAGAGTACTATTAATGTTGCCTCCTAATTTTACTTGTGAAAGAACCCCTTTAATTTCATTTTTTGAAAAAAAAATTCTTCAATAAAACAAGGATTTAAAAATTTAAAAATACATAAAAAATCATTTGTAAAGTTGATTTCATAAATGAAATAAAATAAGATAATATATGATATACTTGTATAAAAAAAATGAAGTTTTTCATATCAATAATATAAAACAAATTTACTTGATTGTGATGGATCTTTTTTCACATAAAAAAATGATATTTTGCATCATTTAGAAAGCAATTAAGTTAATTTTGTGAAATTCTTTTTTAAGTCTTTTCCAACCATGTTAAAAATCTAATCTCGCAAATGATTATAATTCAAAATTTACTAATTTGATCATACTAATTGAATAAAGAACTTGAATTCTAAAAAGAATAAATATGTATATTATTTACAACTATATAGTTAAATAAATAACTGTTCTTGGAATCCAATGCTTTCTTTCACCAAATTAATAATTACCATTACGTATATGGGATTTTAAGTATACCTTTGAGTTGACATATTTAAAATAAATTAAAAAATAAATAGGTTTTAAGTATAATTATCAATATTTTAGAGAAAGAACTTCAAAATCTTTTTAACAAAATTATTTTGTAAATAAAAAACTTATAATTTAAATTTTTGAATACAATGATAATTGAGCATACAATAAGTTTACAAAATACCTTAGTGTCAGTTTTAGTATCATAATGCTATTATTTGCAAAGTTTTAAAGAAAAAATTCAAATGTTTTGAGGTTAGGACTTGAAATTCAAACCATGTATTTCAACAACAATTGTTTTAAGAAAAGAATAATATATAATCAATTTAACATGGTATTTAGAAAATTATATAAAAATTTTAGTGTTTAAGAAGTATTATATTTTAAAATAACTTTAATTATCACAATTTAAAACTTGCACCTACCAAGTGCAACCTATGTTCGTTTAGATAACCATAAACATTTAAATATAAATTATGTTTTGAAAAAAGAAGAGTTATTCTTTTTTGACTATATACGAAATTAATTAAATAAAAATGTGACTTCATACAATGTAAGAGAAAGAGTTGTTAATTAGATATTATCTCCTGCTTAAGTTCTTTTTGTCTTTTATTTTTTGGACTATTTATGAAATAAAATTTAAATAGAAAAAAGAATGTGACATTGTCCAATGCTTATGATGATCAAAGAGTTATGAATCTTATTAAGTAAACTCTCCTAAAGTGTATCTTTTGTATTGTTTTTGAAATTTATCCTTTTTTTATTATTAATAAAAATAATTTAGTAGAACAAAAATGTGACTCCATTTAATATAAAAGGAAGAATTTTGAGTTCAATCAAACATACTATTTCCTAAAATAAGTTCTTTGTAACTTTTGTTATTCAACTATTCATGTAGTATAATTAAATAGGAAAAAATCCAATCTAGAGTAATAGAAAGAACTATAAAAATAACTAAAAAAATCTCTCATAAAATGTATTCTTCGTAAAGTTGAGAAGTAACTTATTATGTGTACTCAAACACATTCAAATAACATCATCACACATATTTTGAATTGTTTTAGGAAGTGAAATGTCAACTATTTTAAAAGAAGGCATAATCCATTTTTTCTGGTGGTCCAAAAAAAAATGAGAATTCTTTAAATTTAGGAATATTATGAAGTTTTCTTAATGCATCAAGAGATACATATGTCCGGTAGTAAAAAAAGTCTTTTAAAACCACTTTAAAATGAAATATTCACATGATCATTGTATATAATTTAATGAATTGTTCTTGAATTTTTTGTGAAATACTTTCTAATTTATCTCCGAATGATACAATTTTGAATTGATGATTAAGCATTTTATTCTTTTATGAACTGTAAATTTTCAACATGTTTTTGAACATATTCTTCAAAATAAAAATGAAATTCCCGTGCACTAATGATTGATCTCATGTATTGTTGGATTATTGGAAGTGTTTTATAGTAATATTGCAGTGTCAAAATGTCAAAACACATATCAAGGTTTTTGAAGACCGTGGAGAACTGAAATTTAATATTCTTCAATTCATTCACTTTGTTTCAAATACATTTGTATATAAAATAATTAAATTTCTCATAATCAAAAAATTAAAAAAAAAAAACAAAAGGCATCATATTCACGTGCAACGCACGTGCTTCATTACTAGTATATATATGTGTGTATATATATATATCTATATATATACATACATACGTATATATATATATATATATATGATCTCTGATTCTTTTCCATGATCTTTGATCTTGAAATTGTCATGCTATGAAAAATTGTATTTATTGCATTGCGAGGTGATTATTAATGGAAGCTATGCAAAGGATAGAAAGATGGTTTCTAATCTCTCTCTCTCTCTCAAAAAAAAAAAAAAAAAAAAGAAAGAAAGAAAGATGGTTTCTAAGCATTCGTGAATCGTGAATTTCATCTTGTAGGAAAGCTTTGATATTTCTGAAAAGTCTCAAACGTTTTACAAAAAAAAATGAAATGAAAATTTAAATAGAAATAAAAAAAAATTTTGTGTAATGGATCGAATAATAAGTGCCAAGGTTTAATGAAAAGTTTGTTTGGCTGGTGGATAACCTACCATAACAATTATCAACAAGCTGAGAAAATGAAGAACATGGGTAAAGGTTAGAATGTAGTTGAACGGGCCTTTAGGTGACAATCCGTCCATCATAAAAATCCCAAAAGGGTTGTTTTAATCTCTTTTCAGTATTTTCTACAATGAATAGATGATCAAAAAATATATCAACAGTCCATCCACAAGATTTGTTATACAAAATCTCCTCAGAAAATATTCACATAACTCCTCAAAAATATTTTCTGAGTTCATAAATAATTTCAGGTGGTACTATCACCAATCATATCCTGTTATTGGTTGAAGATTTCATTCCAACTCCTCCTTTTCAGTGAGATTGATTTTCCGAATCCTTGATTTTTTCAAAATAGAATTTAGAATAGTCGATTGTGAAACAATTACAGAATTGAAATACCCAAAACCTTGGGGGCCTAAATTGCAATTTGGCAAAATTGTGCTCTTGCCTAAAAGAGATTGCAGCCTTCTTTTCTTTCATTTTCATTTTACCTTCTTTCTCTCTCGCGATTTTCTTCTCTTCCACCTTTTTCTCCTCTTTGCTCTCTCTCTCTCTCTCTCTCTCTCTCTCTCTCTCTCTCTCTCTCTCTCTCTCTCTCTCTCTAGAAGAAAGAGGAAACTTGAAGCTCATCCCAACTTCCTACCAATTAGGGTAACTTCTTGGAAATCCCATTCTAATCTTTAAGGGTTTTTGCCTAATGATTGTATTATGAGTTGTTTGTCCGTGTGATTTGTAATGGAATAAGATGGGTTAAGCTTTGATGGGTTCATTTTGTATTATTAATGGTGGTTATGCTTAAGATTGGTTGTGGGTTTCCTATTTGGTATGTGTAAGCATGGGTAGTTGAAGCTTTGGGTAATGGATTGTGATTATTGGTGGGTATGATTATTGGGAAAGACTCATGATATATATTATAGATTGAGCAATGTAGTGTTACTTTGACATATTATGCTATTTTGGAGTTGTTTTGTTGATTGGTTTGAGTTAGAAGGAGGTAAATAGTGTTGGGTGTGAGTGTGGGTTATTGCAGGTCGTTTCTGGGTGTTTCTGGTGCCATCCGCGGCCCCATCCGCACCGTGGATGGAACCGCAGATGTTGGGGGGCTTAGTCTCTACCCCAATCCAGCAGCGTGATCCGCAAGCCGCGGGGCGAGCCGCGGTCGTGGCTCGTCGCTGTTCACCCGTGGCTCAACCCGCTGTGGGGAGCCGTGGGTGATCTCTGTGATCCGCGGCCGCGGATCACCCTGGTCCGCCCGGGGATCACACTTCTTTAGTTGGGTTTTGCTTTGTTTTGTGTGTATAAGTTTATGATTTGGTTTTATACAAGATTTATGGATAGATTAAAGTTATGATTAAGTGCTTAATTATATGTTTTAGGTGAAGACAGTGTTCGGTTATCTTTGGATTAATTGATTAGCTTGAATTGAGGTAAGTGGTACCTGTATCCTTTATACTTTTGAAAATGTATTTGTCAGAATGATGTTTTATAAACTACTTTACATATGTAAAATGGCATGAGTATGTATATGTTAATGATTTCCATGGATATGTAAATGTGGTCAAATATGAATGAAACGAATGTTTTGTGATCGAGCTCTAGTGTAGAGTAATCATTGACGGGACTAGTACCTTAAATTGATGTTTGATGTTTGATCTTTGACCGCGCTAATCGGGGAGTGTTAGCTTATTGTTTTGAACCGCATTAACCGGGTTGTAGTTAACAATTGGATATCCAGGGTCAATGTGCTTTATTACTTGAGCTCCTTCTTTAGTATCTATATGAAATGCTATGTGGGCCACATTTATTTGAACGAATTATTATTAAAGTGATGATTATGTGAATGATAGCATGTATATGTAAATGTAACGTATGCAGGCCAATAAAGTGATACATGTACTACTTATTGGGTGAATTTTCACTCACCCCTTTGTTTTTATACGCAAAGAAGGATGGTTTTTTATTCAAGGATTTGGAATAGCTATTGGAGCTTTTGTCTTAGAAAATGTGGAGTAAGACTAGTAGTAGTAATATAGTTTATTTTGTTAGTCTTTGGCATGTTAAATTAGGATTTGTTGTGGAATTTTAGAATGTTAGAATCTTGGTTGTGTATTTCAAAATTGAAGGTTATTATTTTAAGAATTGTAATATTTGAGATTAATGTATTCTTGATTTGGATATTTGGGATCGATATTTATTTTTATATGTCATTTGAGATATTTGTTCAGATGTTTGGATCTTTTGAGCCTTGTGCCTTAGCGTAGTTTAGGCACGGCGCCGGGGCACGGAGTGTGACAGAATTATGAAGAAATCTTTTTTTTTTTTTAAGTTTTCACAGAATTATGACGAAATCTTACCTTTTGAAGTTTTTATTGTAATAGAACTTGTCAAAATTAAACACCTTTGAGATAGGAATAAAATATAATTTTTTTAAAATTTTGATAAAAGCCACTAATATTTAATAAATAACCCGTTTAGTAACACAATGACATGATGAGTAGATGGCCGGAAATTATTTTGGCGAGGAATGAATAGATGTCCAATTTTTGGTAGTATATGATATCTTGAGACGCTGTTTATATTTCTTGGATGGGTCTTTGAGTTTGTATAGTTTTGATTTTTTGCATATAAAGTTTTTATTTTATTTTTTCTTGAATTAGAATGCGAAAATTCAAAACCGATTTTCCTATCAAGAAAATCGGTGTGAATGGATAAGTATTGACATCATAGAATAGAATATAACGCGTTTGAATTTGTGTAATATATTACTGATTAGATATTTTTTTACATGTACAAGAAAAAACTTCGTCAACATATAGCAAAGATAATCCATTGTCACCTTCTCCTATTGGACTTAATCAAATTATTACAGATTGAATATTGTTTGCTGACAAATGTACTGACGAATGAGCCCCAGACTTTTTTTTTTTCCCCTAGAAATATGAAAAAACTAATTCAAACCTGACCAAATCAGTTATATTTCCTAGTTAGCAAGAATTTGGGACACGGTCCACAACTCTAACTGTATATCTGATGGTCTAAAATATAATAAAATGCATCATTGTATTTACATAATACATAAATTACAAAAATTTCAAGTAAAACTGTGAATTCGGTCTACTTAATAATTTCCTATTCATCAGAAAGTTTTATCTCTATAATCATTACAAGAATTTTTCACCAAAATTGAACAAATGGAACAGATTGAAATTAGTGTTTTCTCCCCAAAGAGAGGCAAAACAAAAGGAGAACGAGGTTGAGATTTTTAGAGTGGAAATAGGTAAGATGTTCCTCCAGTTCAGATTTGTCAAGCATAGCACACTATATCATTATTTTAGAATGACCAAGAAGAGAAAAATTTCAGTTTTCTTTACTGTACTACAGTTGCTAACAATATGTAGGTCCAGCGGTAAAGAATTCCTAGCATCTTGAGAGGTCAAGTGTTGGAGTCTCTTTATTCCAACCTAGGATTGGTATATTCTGAGAGATTATCGCAAAAAATCGTAACTATTTATCCAAGAACTTTTAAGTTTTGGATCTAACAATAGATGGATATATTTTCTGTTAGATATGGATCGTGTTGTGGATCTTTCTGTGTTATTTACTTAATTCACCTTTAATACGCTAGTGTATTCTATAGCAGGCTTGTTCTTTTTCGGTTTTGCCTTGGACTAAAAACAAAGCAGTCTGTCAGGTTTGGCACCATTATCTTTCATTCATTTTCCTCATGATTTTCCTGAGCGGCTGATTGTGGATATTATATTCTGAAAAGAACCCTGAAAAGATCAAGACTATCTTAATAAGGATGTAAAAGAATTCCTTGACAGATTCATCCATTGATGATGCCCAACTGTCTAATGATGTTTGTTTAATGCATTAGTATTTTAAATATTAAATCCAAGAACAGGACACGTGAAACCTGCCAGGGAAGAACTCCTTCTACTCCACCACACAAAAAGACCAATTTCATATTCACAAGTAAAACATTGTTTAATCATGGGATCAATGAGTTATGTAACAGACATTAGCATGAAGACAATATTAAATATAGGCAATGGGATTGACGAAGAAAGTCTCTTCATCTTCTTGGCAGTATTATGAGGTAATCAAGTGTATGATTACAATAATGTAATAAAGAGAAAACAATTCCCTAAGAATTGGTTGCAGAGTCAGGACTTCTTTGGCTGGGTCAATGACATTGTAATGAACTACATGGAGAATTGTACAAATTTCCATCCATAACCAAGATCTTTTTGGTTACTGGAACCTGAATAAGAGCCTGGTGTTTTTTCTTGCAAGATTTTTGTTTTATGATAATTTTTATGCCATTTTAAAGATGGGTTCAAGAGTTTTCATCACGTTGTTGATTTTTAGCATACAGAATTTGGACGTTCTAGCACAGACAGATAAAAATGATTGTAAGTTTCTCCTTTTTGATCATCTAATATTTGCTGAATTGCCTGTTTTTTTTCAGATGAAGCAGGAATTTTGTGTTTTGGAATGCTGGTAATGAGTAATGACAGTATATACTCTTTGGTTCTTATTTGTTACCTTTCTGATTGTTTACTTGTTCGTAACCAAAAGAATTCTGCTTCTCTACCTCATGAAAACAACGAATATTTCTTAGTTAGGGCCTAAGATGAAATTTGATATGGTTCTTTTGCTTCATTGATAGTATATGATCTAACAGAAAATTCAGTTTCCTGGATGCCATTAAAAGGATTTATGCTGGGTGTTTAGGTGTATCTGCAATTGCTTGTAGCATAATTGATTGGTTTTGAGTGCAAAAATAAACGAAGTGGCAATAACATGGCTAGATGTTTTCAACTGTGAGAAAAATTGCCTAAAATTGTCAGGACAATAGTTGGCATGGTCTCTTTGTTTTGCGCACTAGATTGTCATAACCGGAGAAAAGCAACATCCTGCTACTGTATTTTGGCTTTTTGCCTCCAAAGATCATCTAAAGTATGGTGTTTGCTTGATGGTATGGTACATGGTGGAGTTGGCATTTGAATACAGATCGACATTTTACCTCTAATGCAGATGCTGCTTTAAATGCGATTAAATCTAGCTGGAACAACTTGCCACCAACTTGGAAGGGGTCTGATCCTTGTGGCAGCGGTTGGGATGGAATTACTTGTAATGGTTCACGCGTGACCTCCATGCAAGTCGTTTCTCTTGTGAAATTCTAATGCTTTAGCATTTTGGTGTTTGTTTGCTCCAACTTTTATTTTCTCATGCTAAGTCAATGATTTCTATTGCAGAATGTTAGGAGGCATGGGATTGACAGGTAGCGGCCTTGGAGATATTCCCACGCTCACTGAGTTGCAATATTTGTATGTTACTGTCTATTTGTTACTTTTTGAGTAACTATACATCTATTTCTTGCATGATAGTCATGTTCGATCAAGTAAGGATCTTGTTCCAGTTCATCTACATTATCATTTCAAGTTTTAATGTGCAGAGTATCTTAGATTTACATATCAACTTGTTACATACATTAGCTGAGGCTGTGTGGCCTATGTCTCTCTTGGAAAAGTACCTTGTAGACTAACTTTCGAGATTATACCTTCAGAAGCAAGATTATGTTTGTTACTAAAATATGATAGATGTGAAAATATCCAATTGTTAGGTTCTTATTTGGTCTAATGCTCTCCTGAAGCTGTTAATCAATTGAAATGAATCCGAGTAGTTATTCTATTGTTTTGTTCTTATATGAGAAACCATTGAAGTGAAATTAACCTTTGGCTAAAGGGAAAACACAACCTCTTTTTGTCTGATTACCAGCATTTGGATGCAGGGATCTCTCAAACAACATTGGTCTGAAGGGAACTATTCCATCATCTATTGGACAATTGAAGAATCTGTCCATTTTGTAAGATTCCCTTTATTGCTTGAGTATCAGATGGAAACTTGTGCAGTTTTACAGCTGTAAATCCATAACTGTCAAGATATCACCGTTTGTTGCATGCAGAATTTTGGTGGGGTGCAGCTTCTTTGGTCCAATTCCTGATTCCATTGGATCTCTGCCAAAGCTAGTTTATCTGTAAGAATTTTGACCATGAATTATTTTGTTGTTCACTCATAACTTTTGACTACAGTCCACAGTTACATGGACACAAACATTTGTATTTTGTTCCGGAAGAACTCAAAGCTTTAATCATAATCTTTATGGTGATGCTGAGGTGCTTTTGGGTATTCCTTGTTAGCTTCTTTTTCATATTCATCATCATCTGGGAAGAATATTGGTTGAATTATGTTCTGTTTTACATTTCATTAGTGTACGTTTACACAATTTCTCTGATAGGATTATGCTATTATATTTTTATAGATCTCTGAACTCAAACAGCTTCAGTGGATCAATACCGCCTTCCATTGGTAATCTAAGTAAACTATCGTGGCTGGATCTGAGTGAAAACAAGTTCAATGGAACCATTCCAGTCTCTAGTGGAACCACACCTGGTCTGGACATGCTACTTAATGCAAAACATTTGTATGTCCCCTCTTTTAGAAAATTTGACATCCTCCAAGTTTCTTCTTAATGAATTTTTAATTTTTCAGTTGTTGAAATTTTTGTCTATTATCCACAGCCATTTGTCAAAGAATGAGCTCTCTGGTGAAATCCCACCTCAGCTATTCCGTCCAAACATGAAGCTGATACATATGTAAGTATTGGTTGAATAACCAATTCATTCTCAGATATGTTCCATAAGCAAGAATTTTGGCACTGCTGGATTACTGTGCGTTTGCTAAGAAGTCGTGGCTTTAGTCACAATGCCATTTTAAGTTCTGAATATGAATATTCTGCAGATTGTTTTGGAATAATTCTAGCTAATCTAAATTATGTCCTTCTATAACTAACATCTTATCCCTTTGCAGGTACTTACGTTCAATCCTCTAAGCTTGTTTTCCAAACAATTTTGTTTTTGAAAACTTTATCATCTCGTCGTTATGGAGAAATCCTTTTAATATAGAGTTTTCTAAGCATAATCTTACATTTCTAACTTTGACTGCCCTTTGACACATGCATATGAGTACTGAACGGCTTACATTGGCTTGATACAGTGGTGACTTCAAGCTCCATTTTCTGCAGCCTACTAGTATTCACAAGTCATTTGAAATTGACAGGATTTTGAAATAACAGTGTTAAGAGGGATTGTATATAGTGTTGAATTTAATACACAGTCCATCGTTTGCCTCTTTATAACCTTTTGCCATTCGAATTAGACAAATTCAGTATGTATCTTGTGATTGATCCTTGTTTGAGACATATGCTCATCATAAATCACAACAAAAGAGATCGTACCTGTAATGTTGATGATCGCAAAATATGTGTATGACACTGGTGAGAAGTACTAGAGTGTATCAAGTTCTCTTGTTTCCCCTTAGCATAGTTGTCATATATGATGGCATGGCAATCCTTTTGGGCTTTGAATCTGTGAAGAAAAGCATTATATTTGTTTGCCATTGGGTTATGGTTCTTGGCTGTATAGCTCAAAATTTTCTTTTCCATGAGAATGAGGACTGCACCGTGAGCTTATATGCAGACATGCAATCAAATATATTTTTGACTGGCCAAGTTGGCCACAGAGAATTTGATGAAGGGGAAATTGATAATATTTGACCTCCATAAATTTCTTATATGAAATGTTGGATATCGACATTTCTTATATGGAAAAAAGAGATATAGTCATTGGACCAAGTACTATTGAAACATTTTTTTTTTCTCATTTTGTTCTTAAAGATGAACAAAAGGAAGAACCACCTGCTATGGCCTTCACTGGTCGGGGAAGGACTAGATAGCCAGTAATGTCAAATATTAGGCCAGCCTGCAATTTGAAATTTCAATGGTAGCTTTTGTGCTTTCCTCTGACTTGTTAGACAACAACCAAGATATCAGCATTTGGAAGATTGCTAACCCCATTTCATTTGCAGAATTAGGAAAGTTAGGTTATAGCTTACTATCAGTATGTTAGCTAGTTAGCTCCATTTACATCCAACTGACCAGAGTCTTATTATACTTCCCATGTGTGACAGCAGCACATCATGTTGAACTCTCTTAGTTTTTCTGAGATTTCACTCTAGCATGTGCAGGCTGGATTTTGTGTACTTCTGGGTATTCAATCGATAAATTATTTCAGGACTGCCAGTGATGAAGATCTAGTTGTATTCTTTAAACTATCAGAATTTGACATATACCGGAACTGAATACTGCTTCTTAGGAACCGGATGAAAACTTGACAAAGAAATCCAAATTTTAAAAATAAAAGCAGAAGTTTCATCAAGCTTAATTGATCTTTAGCTAAATCCTTTTCTCTTTGAACTAGGATTCTGGACAACAACCAACTCACTGGGAACATACCTGTCACTCTAGGTTCTGTGAAGACTTTGGAAGTAATGTGAGTTTCGCTACCTTGAATGAGAAAGATTATTTTTTATTCTTGCTCTCAATTTTCATCATCTTTTATACAGTGAATATTTTGTCTGAAACAGACGCCTCGACTGGAATTCCATAAATGGATCTATCCCTTCGAGCCTCAATAACCTTACAAATATCAATGAGCTGTAAGCAGGAAAAAGAAAGCGAATTTCTTGCCTTCAATTTATGATTATTGATGTTGCTGTCAACCAATTGCAAAGTAATCACAATTGACGTAGATTTTGGTCCTTCTTTTATCAGGTTATTGTCTAACAACAATCTGACATGGACCTATACCCAATCTTTCGGGAATGGATGCGCTAAACTATGTGTAAGTTGTTTCCAACAAAACCTATGTTAAGAATTTATTTTTGTGCAGGTGAAAACTTGCAATAGATGCATTTATTCAAAGTATTGTTTCTGGAACTTCTCTTCAACATATCAGTTCTCCTTGTTTTTTTTATCACATTATTAACTTATTTGACCTGATCTTTTGTGGTGCTTTGCAGGGACATGAGCAATAATAGTTTTGATCCGTCAGCTTTTCCACCATGGCTTTCAAACATCAGATCTTTAACAACACTGTCTCTCTCTCTCTCTCTCTCTCTCTCAAACAAGCACACACAGCATGCACAAAGTCTTTTTTATGATATAAACATTCTCACACATAAATGGAAGCACTTTATAAATATTATAACCATTGAGATTATCTGATGTAAATCTCCTTCTAAAGTTATGATTCTAGTCCTGTCAACATAGACCCTGCTTTTTGTTCCCAGAAAGCTACTAATGCTGCTACGTTCAACATTGAACATGCCACCCTTTATGGAATCTACTTCTTGCTGTGAAAGATGAACTAAATACTATTCTTTTTCCCTTTCATTTATCCCCTTTGGAACCACTTCACGCATGCAATATCTGCATTTGCTTTTTTTTTTCTTTCTTTCTTTTCTTTGGAAGTATATTGCTTCGTTGTTGTTTCCTGTGGAACCGAAATCAAGAACTTCTGCAAAACCTACAGAAACTGAATAAATGGGTACTCCATTCTAGTAGCTTCAAAACTTTTCATATTTGGTATACACATAATTTACAAACCTCGTCGGTTCACTGGTTGTGCTTCCATAGTTACAAATATGCTCACTACCCCATTTTAAATTGGTGTAAAGCAATTGTCTTGGTGTTTAAAGTGATACTTGGGCCTTGGTTTTACTGACAGAATTTTGGAGAACACTAGACTTCATGGACAGATTCCAGTTAACTTCTTCACCCTTCAAGAATTGCAGACCGTGTGAGTGTCTACTCAGTCTCTGCTTGGACTTAATCTCATACATTTATATCTGACAAGTCAAATGAATCAATAATATATATTCTTGAATTTTTTAAAAAAAATAACTCCAGATAACTATTTCAATATGTAGATAGATTTCATATGATAGTTATGTTGACATTTATGGGCAGGACATTGAGTAATAACAAGCTTAATGGAACCTTGGACATTGGCGATAGCTATAGCAACAGCTTGGCACTTAATTTGCAGAACAATTCCATTGCTGACTTTCAGCAAAAAGCAGGATATAAGATTGAGCTAATGTATGCCAATCTTTGATCTCTTATTATCTCGACTTTCTGACATTTTATTTTTTCAATGATTCTTTAAGTTACCTTGATACCAATACTTTAATACCAATGTTGAGTTAAATCCTGATTTATGATTACCTGTTAAATGCTTTTTTTTTCCTCCTTTCCTGTTGCAGGCTTGTTGGGAACCCAATTTGTCAGGGAAATGGAGCAGCAGAAAAATAGTTGTGCAGCAGAAACTAAAAACACTTTTGTTCCACCATCAAATAACTGTGCCTCAATCTCCTGCGGTGCAAACAAAATATTAAGTCCTAATTGTGGATGTTCATATCCGTATATTGGAACCATACACTTCTTCTCTTATTCCTTCTCAGATTTTCAGAACACTAGTTACAACAGAAACCTCACTGGGTCTCTGATATCTGCTTTTCGATCCACTGGACTTCCTGTTGATTCCGTTAACGTAAGTAATCCATCAATTGACGTTTATTCTTACCTCCGATATAGAGTGCAAATATTTCCTTCAGGACAAGAGTCTTTCAATCGAACATCCATTTCTACAATCGGTTTTCTGCTCAACCGCCAACCTTTTCAGCTCCAGTACTTTGGACCATTCTTCTTTATTGATGAAAGATACTGTTGTTTTGCAGGTAATATCTGTCTAGCACACAAATTGTAGTAATTTTACCTTTTTTTTTCATAGAATGTATTTCTATGTATTCCTGTGTGCATTACAGGTACATATGGTAGTTATCAATCTGCCTTTGTATTATTTTCAGGGGAGAAAAATTCATCACATACTGGCACCATTGCTGGAGGATCAGTAGGTGGCGCTGTGCTTTTTATGCTAATACTGAGTGGTGGATTTTATGCCTATCAGAAGAAGAGAGCAAGAAGAGAGAAAATGAAGAATAACCCTTTTGGTAAGACCAGTCTTCTTTAGCGGAGGAAAATTTCTAAGCAAATCAGTGTTCTTTCTGTTACTCATGTGTCACTTGTGCAGCATCTTGGAACCCTGATCAAGGAAATGGCAGTGTTCCGCAGCTCAAGGGAGCAAAATGGCTTTCATTCGAAGTGCTCAGGAAATGTACTAATAACTTTTCAGAATCCAACTGCATTGGATCTGGGGGATACGGGAAGGTTTGCATTTTGCTATTGTTTAGATCCTTTTGTAGTCCTGTAGAGCTTAATTATACTTCACAATGTCATTTTTGCATTTTACTAATCTTTAGATGCTTTTGAAGTCCTGTAGAGCTTAATTGTACTTCAGAATGTCATTTTCCAATAACTAGTGGAATGCATACCACAACCAAACTGAATACCTCTTTTACTCCTTAAAATGGCTATCTAGTCATGAGCACAAGAAAGATGCAACAAGATCTACATAACTATAATGCTTTTTTATCATTCTTTGATTCTGATCCATGATGAAACCCCTTGTACAACATTCTTAAAATACTAAAGAAATTGGTTTTCCATTCAATAGCAAAGTAAAATGAAGAACAAGCAAAATGTTTCTGGCGCAGTATTTTGAACTTTGATCTGGCAACATTTTTTACCTTTTGTGTCAATTTATTCTGATCGAAATTCACAAGACAATTGGCAGCAACATTAAAGGAAACACCGCTGATATTTAATTTGTAATTTAATGCCTCTGAGAAGGGATAGAATCAGATATTTTCAGTGATATTTAAAAGATGATAATGAAAATTCAAGACAAAAAATGCCACACTTTTTATTTGTGAATCCCAACTTATTTTGAAAATTATTTTGGAATTTTTAGCAGTTTATTAAGATTGCTTAACCTAATCCTGATACTGTTCATGATTAAGGTTTTCCTTACCTAATCCTGATATTCTTAAAATGCCATACACTCCTAATTTTGAAACTATTAACAGGTTTATAAAGGAATGCTTGCTTCTGGACAAGTAATTGCCATTAAACGAGCTCAACAAGGATCAATGCAGGGTGCCCTTGAGTTCAAAACAGAGATTGAGCTTCTGTCAAGGATTCACCATAAGAATGTTGTCAGCCTTGTGGGATTCTGTTACGACGAAGGTGAACAAATGCTGGTCTATGAGTATATTTCAAATGGTACTCTTAGAGAAAGTCTTTCAGGTAACACCTTATTTTGCTTAATCTGATTTTAAGAACATTGTTTGTTTTGCCTTTGTGGAACGGGTAAACCAATTGATGTGTCATTAAAACTCAATCAAGCTGTGAGGGGAATCTGTTGAGCACATATGTTTTGGATACAAAGGAACAATCCTTGACTTTACCTTCAAAGCCATTGACAAATTTCAAGATCTGTCACCTAATCTAACCAGTGAATCAGATAGATTGATTTTTTGACTCCATAGAATTGCAGAACTTACCAAAGGGATATAAAGAAACTTTATCAAATTATGTTACAGTCAGTGGAGGGGAATCTTAATCCAAAGCCCTCCTTGTAATATTCCTTTGACTACTAATGAAACTGGACCAAACACTGCCACCAACGAGGTGGTTTTCTTTCAAAAATGACTTACTCTTTCTCTAGCCCCTTAGCTGGAGTTAAAAGCATGGTTATATGGCTTACTCTTAGGTGCATAGTTTTAGTACTCACAGATGTTCTTTTTCTTCTGGGCATATAATTAACAGATTTTTGCATTCTTACTTGTCAAACTTAATTCTGAAAAAAGCTGCTTGGATTATACTGGTGGTGTACAAAAACTGCCAGCTCGGTACAATGGAGATGATCTCTTTTGATATCTGCAGGGAAGTCAGGATTGCATTTAGACTGGATGCGGAGACTTGGAATTGCCCTTGATGCTGCTAGAGGCTTGACTTACCTGCATGAGCTTGCCAGTCCTCCAATTATACACAGGGATATTAAATCGAACAACATCTTGTTGGATGATCACTTCAATGCAAAAGTAGCTGATTTTGGTCTATCAAAACCTCTAGATGATGAATCTAAGGGTTATGTCACCACTCAAGTCAAAGGGACACTGGTCAGTATTACCTGTTGGAAACTCTCACTTTACCCGTTGGACACTCAAGTCAGTGTTTCCTGTTGGAAACCCTTATAGTTTCTTTCTTATTGATTCATTCTAGAAGAAAAGGGTTAAACAAAAAGGTTAAATATTGGTGCTATGTTAAGATCCTGGGCTTAGTTGACCTGTCCTAAAACCAGAAATGACCTGAAACTGTATACTTTTCTTCCCCCTGCCTCCTCTTTGGGGTTAGGGGCATGAGGATTTAAGGCCACCGATGATGTTGGGGATTTGGCGTGGACCCCTACTGGTTTCATTAAAAGAATAAAACAGCCATAAAATTTCATGGGGTGGGGAGGGCAAATGGTAGAATGGACTTTACCTCTCCACCATAAAAGAAATTAAGAATGAACATCGACACGATCTAGTCTAAACTTTAAAGAACATGCGGAAGAGCTGAGACCTCATGGAAGATGCTGGACTTGGGAAATTAATCTAGATGTATTCAGTCATTTCTGGTGTCATCTCTTGGTAATGCATTTCACAAAGTTGCCCTTTTTCTCAAAGTGTCAACTTCAAAATTTAATGTATGAAGAGTGTTTCACAGATCATATCTGAATTGGGTAGTGGTTATAGCCCCTGCTTCTAATTCTTCTCTTCGGTATACATGATTTCGCGTTTTCACTTGCCCACAGTTGAATATGTACATTCATGTTCTTAGATTTCAAGCTACAAAGCACGCTTTTGTACGATTCTTATGTACATATGTAGTTTCTGAAGTGAAGACATGTAAATTGGAATTTTGAGTTAACTGTGGTATTGCTGATAACGCATTATGTTGCCACTAAAAAGGCATATTTTTGTTGGGTGTAGGGATATATGGATCCTGAGTATTACATGACCCAACAACTAACAGAGAAAAGTGATGTGTATAGCTTTGGAGTTGTCCTGCTAGAACTTATGACTGCCCGACCTCCAATCGATCGAGGAAGACACATAGTAAGAGTGGTTCAGGATGCAGTCAACAATCCAAAGGAGTCATTTCTTATTTACGAGATTCTTGATTCAAAAATCGGTGCAGAGGGAAAACTAGGGGGTTTAGAGAAGTTTCTTGATCTGGCAATGAGATGTGTCCAAGAAACTGGAGCTGACAGACCTACAATGGGTGAAGTAGTAAGGGAGATCGAGAATATCATTCAGTTGGCTAGTTTGAAGGAAAATCCTGAGGATGTCACTTCATTTAGTTCCAAGGATTCAATGGAATTAAGCCAGCAACATTCTTATGATAGCAAAGACTTTGACTACAGTATTGGCTCCTTACCTTTCAACGTAGAGCATCACTAAATAAGCCATTATCAACATTTTCAGATGTTTTATAGCAGCAAGGTTTCTCTCGATCACCTGCCTATTTTATTTAACTCTTTCAAGTTTAAACATCTGATAGTCTGAGGCTTGAAATCTTGAATTCATTCAAACTATAGTTTTATCACATAGTTTGTTTGTCCATGCTTGAACATGCAAGTTTAGGAGCTTTGCAAGAGAAGGCCAACATAAAATGGTTGTTTCTTAACGTTTTTTCTGTTATCTCAAGTTGTTGGCATTGCATATTGGGTAAATCAATTATTGGGCACTGCAAGGACAAAGATTGTTGGGATCCATGTTTTACACTTTGTAATTATGTTGTAACATTATTCAATTCATTTGGCAAATGAAGTTCTTTTTTTTCCATTTGAATCTCCTTCCCAGTCTTATTCACTTCTTTTGTACTTTTTTTCCAGAGTTTATTGAATTATATTGTCATACTTTCAGATATGGACATGAGGATAAGTTTTGCTTCTTGTTTCCTTGGAGACGTGGGAATTGAACCATATATCATATCATTTGGGACAGGACTGGTAATGAAGGCTTGTTGTCAATAACTTCTGATTTTTATGAAAACTGATTTTAGAAAAGTTAAAAATCAGTTGCTCCTGATTTTAGCACAAAATTTTTTAAAAATATAGTAAAAAAAGCAGTTGAGAGCATTACAAAATAGATTTTTAAAAAATCAGAAACTAAATTCAGGTTTAAAAAACCTATTGAGAACGGACCTGTAAAGTCTAAGAAATGAATTGAATTATATTAGAAGAAGCAAATTACCTTTATAATTTTTTTAAATGGTACTTTATTTTTATTAGTTTAGATAGTATTTTTTAGCAAATAAATATTCAAACTCAAAAGGTATGAATGTGTCAAAATCTTCTTATTTTCTTTACAAGAATTATGCTTTTGGCAAATTGTTAAGTCTGCGTGTTGTTAAGTCAATTATACTACTAAACGGATGGACGCGTTGATCATGTCAATTATGCTAGCTAGTAAACGAGTCGACGCGTTGATTTTGGTCTGCGATTTTGTAAACCAAGAAATTGAGATAACATTAATATAAATTTGATGACAAAAACCATTTACAATATCATTTTCTTTTTAATTTTCAGTTTTGTATGTTCAATTTATTTGTTTTTTTTTTTTCAGAATTTCATAGGAATTAAAGGAAAAAGTAAAAAGAAGAGAGATGAGATGTACAAAAAGGATCTCAATTTATTTGTATTGTACTTCTCCAATATTTGCAACTTTGTCAAACTCGTATTCTTCAACAAAACTAATTCCTTTGTGTTTGATATGATTTCACTCGTGGACTATGACAATTAATGCTAGTGAATTCAAATTCTTTTATTGGATGCACTCTCTATTTCTCTAGTTTCTTTACAATTACGCCGAAAGAGATAGAATGTGTTGCCTTCTCATCTTCCTACGTTATTCATTTTCCAAACGTGACTTAGCTGTTAGGGCCATAGAATAGTCGACTTGAAAGACTCAAGTCTTAAATGGCGGGCAAAAGTGATTGATTGTCAACTTTTTGGAGTTTTTGAATTTGTACGGTAAATTCTTCTGCAACATCAGTATTATCTAATGATTAAAAGTGTTTTTAATGATTTCTTGCCAAATGTCCTGCAAGTTTGCTCTTCAGCATGTTAGCATGTGACTTTTGGTGGGTAAGACCAATATCAGGGTTCTAACAGTTTGAAGAAAACCTTTGTAATTCAAGAAAAATTGAATGACAAAGAAAATTTTTTCTATTTTATTTAAATAACTTGTTTGGATACTAATATTTTTTGTTTTGGAGTTACATGTAATATAATGCTTACATCTTCTGAAGGTAAAATTTTATGAGCAATTAAATTATATGCTTAGATAACTTTTCTCGTCTTAGTGTAAAAATGACTAACGTATTTTTCAAAAATTTCAAATTACCTAATAAATTCAAATAATCTTAAGGCATCTTGATTGGAAGAGGTAAGATTCAAGCTTTTATTGAGAAGCATGATGGCCAAATTTGCTTAATGAAGTGAGTTTTGTAGAAATTTCATAATAGCAAAAAAAAAGAATAATAATTCAACATTTTGAATTTATACCCAAAATAATGATAATATCTAATTAATAACTATTTCGTTAACATTGCATGTAATTACACCTTTTTATTCAATCAAATTATGTAAATAGTCAAAAAAAGATAACACCAATGGTTATTTCATTTAAATTATAAGGTTAGTTGGAAAAAAAAAAAAACTAAGACCCAAAAATTGCCAACATTTCTTTCCCCAAGATTTATCAGACTTTTAATATAAGTATAGAAATAGATATAGACATAAATATAGATAGATAAAACAAACCACACAAAAATACAATTTTTGGAGGCTAGCCACCAATGACTTGTTTGATTCCGGCCGGCTGTGCTTGATCTGGTCGGCATCAAAGGCTTTCAAGATCAACAACACTTTTTTTGCATCACAATCCAAATTCTCACCCACAGACACAACTTAAATGATAAAGGATTGAATAAATCATCATGACTTTTCAAATGTGCAATTAAGCCCACCATTTTTCAAATGAAAAATATTTGGAGTTACAATTGCAAAATCACATTTAATAAATGTTGAGAACATGCAATTATTTTTATTAAATGCCAAACATTATTTTGACTTTCAATATAGTTTAAAAAATAGTGTTTGAATGGCAAGCTTATGCTTGGTACTTCAAATAATATAGGATATATGTGACATAATTTTGAAAGTGTGAATCGTGATAATGGATTAAAACTTAATACTTTTATCGAGAATATTTTTAATCGCTCGCAAATAAAAGTTTTTTAAAAAAAGTAGATAGTGGGTATTACTAAATATCCATTCTTTGTTAGTTTTTCATTTTAGTGTTCCTAAAGAAATAGCGCAAAAAAAAAAAAAAAAAAGAAATTGAGTCTTTAGTTCGCTGTTTGTGGATGTACTAGTAGTACACAATTTTAAAAATCCTTTGCAGGCCCTTCTTCTGAAAAAAGCTCCCCCGTTAAACACCCAAGAACCTTTTTTTTTTTTTTCTTTTTGGTTCTTAAGACTCATTCTATTGTAGGCATGCATTTTCTTTTGTAAATATTATCTATCTTTAATAGAATTTTTCATATTTTTCTCACTTGTTTTTGAAGTTACAAAGGTTTCAGCTTTTTGTAATTTGCCTGCTTTGTATAAGTAATAATAATAAAAAATAAAGGATATATTTTGGGGGACACTACCTAATAAAATTTATAACTTTTAATCATCATAGGTACGTTGGATAGAGTCATATTCTTTTTTCTATTTAATTTTACCTCATAAATATTACAAAAAAGAAAAGGTAAAAAGAAAAGATAATATCTAATTAGCAACCCTTTCTCTAACATTGCATAGAATCGATAATATCTAATTAGCAACCCTTTCTCTAACATTGCATAGAATCACATTCTTTTTTTATTTAATTAAATTTCATAAATAGTAAAAAAAGGACAAACTCCAAGGGTCGAGTAATTAAAATTATAAGGTCAATTTAAAAAAAAAAAAAAACTAAGACCCAAAAATTGCTAACTCTACATTTGCCAAGACTTTTCATTGTACTTTTATAATAAAAATATAGATATGAATATAGATATAGATATAGATACAGAGAATTGTTTGATTCTGCACATGCTTGATCCCGTCGGCATCAAAGAATTTCACAATCAACAATGTAACACTTCTTGTTGTTGCATCACAATCCAAATTAAATGATAATGGATTGGATAAATCAGCACGACTTTTCAAATGTGCAATTAAGCCCATCATTTCTCAAATGAAATTATTGAAAGTAACACTTGCAAAATCACATTTAATAATTCTGTATTTAATTTAGAGGTATAATCATAAGCTACTCCAAAAACCGAAAAACTTTTTTTTTTTTTACGTCGATGAGGATCAAGAAACGCAAATGTTTTCAAGAACTTTGGAATTTTGAAGCTTTTCTGAAGTTTCTTGAAATTTTTACAAATACAGTATATGCTGCTTCATCAATTTAATTGCGTTAAACAAATGATAGTTAGCTACTAATATCGTGGTGTGAACAAAACAAATACGTGGACAATTTGATTAATTCTTTTATGTCCATAAATTTAATCAAAAGAGAAAATTTAGTAGATCCTTTTAGGTCTTAATTTTCTTTCCTTGTTATTGTTGTACTATGCTACTTAATTCATTTGGAGAAAGCCTTGATATCAGGATGGTTTCAGACAAATAGAAAGTAGATCTGGTACTTTTCCGAGATCAGGAAATCGGTACTTTGAGAACTCAAGTAAGCAAGCAAGTCGTGGTGTTTGGGAAATATTTAGATGGATCCGGTTAACGAAATAATTCTGTGGACCCCTTGGTCTAGAAGCAACCATATTATTCATACGGTGGGACATGAGTGATGTGGCTACTTCTGAACCAAGGGATCCAAGGAACTATTTCGTGAACCGGATACATCTAAATATTTCCCGTGGTGTTTTGGTATGCTAGAGTGCATTATGTCCAGGTACTGTAGAAAGCAAGTGGTTGTCCTGTGCCAAACGCCACCAAAGACGATGGACCTGTTAAGGTCTGGTAAGAGAGAGTGCTCTCCCTATAGCATCGCTTGCATTGTTAAACTTTTTGACCATCTGTTTCTTTAAAGAAAGTTTTTTTTTTTATGAATTCTCTTATGGATATAAATTTCGACTTCTTACGTTACAATATATATCATTGGCTGTAATATTGTTGACGCTACAAATTAAAGTTTCTAGTCTACCTTGGTTCCGATAAAGATTGTAAGTTAGATTAAAATACAATTTGAGCTAAGTCTCAGTAGGCAATCACTTTCTTTATATATATGTGTGTGTATATATATATATATATATATTTGCTTTTCTTGTGTAGGTTCTTCTATTATCCTTATTGACTTGTTGACCTATGTATTCAATTCTCTTGTTGATTGCTTGCTTTTAACGTTCAATTAGATCTTGCTTCAAAATACATGCCCTATTACATTGGTTACACGGAATCTGAGAGTTATGGGCATAATCAATATCCATCAATTTGGGATTGTTTATATGAATTAGACCCTTGAGCCAGCTAAGCTTGACTCTAGTGGTGCTTAATTGTGACTTCTACTATGCTATACCGTATAGTAATGGCACTTATGTTTAATGATCTTGACCTGAAAGAACTCTGGCTAGCAAAAAGTTATTGTCACATTAAACTTTTAGGAACTTTTCCACTTAAAAATTAAATTCCCTGAATTCTTTTCCATTTGAGATAATGACTTCCTTGTAAAATCTACATCTCTAGTGGAAATATAGAGTTTATAGATCTCTAAGAGGGCATAATAAAGCTTTGTTTCATAAAAAAAATATCCTCAGGTAGTTGTCATGTGTGCAATTTTTGATAGAGGTAGGTTCCCAATAATGTGCATTAATTCAAATAGTTTTGTGTACATGTCAATAGAATCTGACACTAATACATATCTTACTCAAAAATAAATGAATTTTGGTTGCTATGTCAGTCGATAATAGAATAACAAATAGTCATGTAGTTTAATTACTTCCAAGTTTAAACACCTCCAGCATGATGTAGTAATTTATAAACTCTTGGATTTGTATGATACATAATGCTTCTCGGGGGGGAAAAAGCACGAATAGGGGCGGTATAGCCGTACGTGATCTAGTGAAGCATGCAAGTTCGCACCCAAAGCACTGGATGCTGTACCGAACGTAATAAGCAAGCTGCCCGACGGACTAACCGATGTGCCGACGATCTTTCCTGCACTTAACTTGTGGGACTTGAAAGACTCGTCTGTTGGCAATCGGACCCAAATTTTATCAGGACGCATTGTTTGTACTTAGGATTTTATCAGGACGCATTGTTTGTAGTTAGGAGTTCCAGGATGTGATTTGTAGATATTAGTTCATCGTAAATCTACATAGATTGGTTTTTCCATTCCTCATAGAATACTTTCTACTTCTATCATTACATACTAGTTTTCCCTTTTACTCGTAAAATAGTATCTACTTCTATCAGTTAGTTAGGATTTTTGTGCCGAGACTACCGTATGGGCTCGGTAAACTCAAGCAACGTTAACCGGCTAAGTTTGCTATTGAGAAGTTTCAAATTTGTTGTATATTTTTTTGCTTTACAATTCTAATATTTACCATTCAATCAAATAAATTAACTAAAACAATTTTTTTTACTTAACTTTCTTTTTAGTAACAAAAATTGTGAAAATTGTGATTGCGACCCACGGAGGTTGATTAGACTGAAACGACGCATGGCACTTTTTGCCGTACAGTTTAATCTTGTTTGTGGAAACTTTCGACCGGGTGGCAATCAGGTTTGGACAGGACAGGACAGAACACCTATTTCAGTTAGAATAAGCCCTCTTTTGGCTGGATATATACTTTTGGGTAGCACTAATTTTCAATTCTGTCGGATATTTTTATTGCCTACACAAGTTGATGATAACTTTTCAATGGAAATTAGAACAACCCGACTAATTCAAAAACCGAGTAGCTATAGGAGTCAAATGAAAAGCGAGGAGGAGATTCTTGAAACAATTGACAAGACAAGCCCACAATTTTTAAAAGATCCTTGGGGATCGGTTTAGCTTTCATGTACTAAACTTGAATATTTGATTATTTTGTTGCCCACGTTGTTGGTGAAAAAATGTGAATGACGAAAAAGCCCATGTTGAATGTTCAACATTCATGCTAATCTACACGTAAAACGTTGAAAGTTCAAACCAATATAATCTCAGAAATCTTGACTCTAGTTTTAACGTAGGAATTGGCTACTTATTATGATTACGTAATGTTTCTACTGAACTGAATATTCATACTGAACAACGAAATGTTGATTAATTGTCTCTTTCATAACCAGGTGGGCTTTATCCCTTTAATGTTGATTGTGTCAACTTGCATTTCATGTCACATCATTGCATCAATTTTGGTATAATCTTTTCACAGAAGACTTTTTCTTCTGAAGTCTGTCTACTGGTTAATGGGCTTAAAACTAGTAGAGTTATTTATTGAATGCTGGTAAATCTTCAAGTGGAGCGTGTAAATTCATTTGGGCCCTCATATAAGTGAGTAGGACAATTTCATATTCGTCGGTTGTAGTCAGTGTACAAATATATATCAACACATAAAGTGTCTCTTCTAGACTTCTAAGAATAGTATTCAGATGTAGGAGATGTTTGGTTTGATACTTCAGGATAGAGTTGGACGTAGAGAAGCTTATGTATACAGCTGTTTTAGTAATAGAGGTCAACTGAAGCTTAGGTAGATTTTGTTAGGACTATGGTGCTCGGAATCTGTAGTTGGTAATATAGTTGTGAGCTTCATTGTCTTGTTTCTACTGGCAAGAATTTCTGTTAACAATGTTTACGAGGATTCCGCTTTATATGCTGGTTGTTTTCATTCAAGTTTTGGCTGTAGCAGCATGGACAGATCCGGACGATTGTAAGTTAGTTTAGTTCTTTGTGTTAGTTTAGTTCTTTGTGTCCAATATACTTATTCACAATCATGTTAACAAAGTTTTTCGTATGTGAGGGCCCTGTGTATCCAATTGGTTTTACTTTTGTTGTTCCTTCTTTTGTTGGTGAACGAGGACAATTTTCCTATTTTTGATTTTGTTTGTCAGAACAAACTGAAAAAGCCATTCCACCTGAACATTTTTTTTTCCTTGGATTATCTTTGGTTCTTTTCTCTCTACCTATTTGTCCGCTCTTTCCTCTTGATTGTCATCTATTAACTGAATTACTGCAGTTTTGAATGCTCAATTTTGAGAAGGTTAATACAATTTCTATGCTGAAATTGGAGGAATAAAATCAACTGTCTAAATTTTGTTTTTTGAGATATTTGGCTGTATTATGGGCATGCTTTCCTGTAAAAAGTTTACTTTACTCCCCTGGATGAAAGAACAAGGAGAGAGATTTGGGCAACGGAGGAGATGGTTTGTATTTGACGTTTTTGGAAACGAGTATGCTGAGTTTTGATCTAGAGACCTAGCAGTTTTCGGCCCAAGCAGCTGCAAGCGGCTTTGTTCCTTAGATAGGCTATGTTCCTTAGATATTTCAAAATGCAGTATTCGAACTTTTACCCACAATTGGTATTCGGGAATGAATTGGAATGGAAAATGTTTGTTTTTAACTTTTTCATTCTATTCTTATATTTAATATAGACATTTTAAGTTAGAAAGTTCATCCTTTCCTACAATAATGGCCCTTCCAATTTTTTTTTTTTCCCTAAAAACCCCATTCCTCAACAAAATTTAAGAAAAACTCTATCTAGCTTCAACCTAGAAAGGTAAAAAGAGAAGTAGTCAATTTTATCTACATACATATTTCTATTTCATCATCTATCATTCTTTTTATCGTAAATTATGAAATACCTCCTCTATGGTATCAGTTTCGACTATATAATTTCTTTTATATTTTCAATATGAACACATAATTTCTTGTTGTTTTATGAATAGTGGGAAATGGATTGAATCAATGCTTCGTCAAATGTTTTACATTAGATTCTTATAATCTACTATTGATGCTAAATATTCTATGACGTCGAGTAGGTTACACGCTTATAGTAAAATATTCAGTCTATTTTTCATATTCTATAAAACTACAAGGGATCATGTTGTAATATTGAAAAGATAAGAGGATTACAGGGTCAACAGCGATACCAGATGGAGGTATTTTGTAATTTACCCTTCTTTTTAACTCAATATATATTTACTAATTTTTTATTTTTAAAAATTACAAAAATTTTAGATTATTTGCAACTTCAATGAATAATTGTTTTTGATTTTTAAATCACAAACAATTTAACATATATTTAGAATTTTTTGCTATAAAAATATTTAAAATACTGTTTTTAACTTTTATGAAAATGTGTAAAAATTTATTTGAGTTTACCTAAATTAAATATAGATACAATAAATAGAGAACATGAATGTTTGGTTTCATTACTAATTTTTTTATGTTCTTAATTATGTTACTAATGATTATAAATTAAAGAGTACAATTATATAATTTTAACCAGATTATCAACAATTTAAAAAAAATGTTAAAACATCTTGTAGGCATACACATAATGCATAACACAACCTAATAAAATAGAAATATATTATATCCTGTTATAAAAAATTTGGGGCAACTAAATCAAATTAGTATATATATTTATTACATTCTAACATTTAATATGATTATAGTAAACATTAAAAAAAATAAACATTCTATTTTGACTATTCTTAAGTTTTTTTGGGCAAAATACCCATTACCTCCTATGATTTTTTAATAAACCACATAAGCCTTTATGGTTTCAAAAGTTATACATTACCCTCTTGTGGTTTGGGTTAAATTATCTATTTGACAAAAATTACCTTCCATCGCAGGTTCATAGAAAAATATCCAAATTACCTCAATATAAGTACTAAAAATGCCACGGGGTGATGTATAACTTTTAAAATTAGAAGAGAGTTTTATGGTTTCATCCAAAAACCACTAGGGAGTAAAGTGTATTTTGTCCAAAAACGACATGCAACTACAGATATGAAACAGTAAAGTATGTAGTAATTTGGACATTTTATCTATAGATGGTGACGAAAGGTAATTTCTGTCTGTTTAACACTTTAACCCAAACTAGAGGAGTGATGTATAGCTTCTAAAACTATAAGAGGGCTTATGTAATTTATCTAAAAATCACATGGGGTAAATTGTAGTTTTCCAAAATTTTTTCTATCCTAGGTGAAAGATCTTTCTGTTATCCATCATTCCAGCATACCAAACGTGAGGTTAGTTGCTTAGAATATCCTCTATTGCTTGGACCATGCCCTACTTAGATTTTGGTTGGAGCTAGTTTGAACTTCATTTCATTTGCCTTTTTACCTCTGTGATTGTATCGATTTGGCAAGTTGATGTCTTTTCTTGCAAAACTTTGTTAATAAGCAGAAATTTATCGGATCTATGATACAGTTAGTGCTCTGTATTCTCTCAAAGAAAGATGGAACAATGTACCACCGAAATGGGTCGAAGAAGATCCATGTGGGACTCGTTGGCAAGGGATTGGGTGCAACAAATCACGCATTGTCTCTATGTAACATTCTCCCAAGTTTCACCTTGAACTATTTAATGGTAGCCTTTTATTAATTAATGAGTTAATAATCTAATACAAAATTTCAGAACATTGGCAAGCATCGGTCTGAGCGGTCAACTGTCTGGGGACATCCAGAGTTTATCTGAACTGCAGACTTTGTAGGTCATCTTTCAAATTTTTTGTGTTTCTACATCCGCATGAAGTCATTTTTGTATATCTTCTGCGAAGCCATTGATACCATACATATAACACTATTCGATTACTAAGAGTGCTCTTATTAAACAGTCAGCGTGTTATTATTCATCCAATTAATCTGTCAGGCTGCAAGTATTGTGCTCGTTTTAGTATCTATTTTCCTTTTAGGACTTGAATGATGAGAATTGGAACTGCATGCTTTTGCTTGACATATGATCAAGAACACAATGCATTTATTAGTATCTCCCATGCTAAAGATTTTCTTTGATATCTTCCTGAGAACATACATCTTCAGGTACTAAAGATTGGGTATTTCTTTTAACCATTTTGTTGTTATTTATCTATACAAATTCAGCTAATGCCTGACTGGCTTGACTCTACACCGCTTAAGTACTCTCCATCTTCCTACCAAGTTTCTCTTACTCAACATGTGCATGTGCATTTAGCATGCGTATGAAAACTTGCATATATGCTTGTATAATTCTTACCGCCTTTTGTCTCTAGGGATTTATCGTACAATGAAGGATTAAATGGGCCTCTTCCCGAAGGAATTGGATATTTAGCAAAGTTGACAAGCTTGTAAGGATACTTAACGTTTGTTATAACACGTTTGTTGAAAATTTGTGCGATAAGTTTATTTTCATATCTGTTTGCTCCTGCCTGGATGACAGAACTCTCGTCGGTTGTCGCTTTTCGGGTCAGATACCAAAAAGCATAGGATCTCTGAAGCAGCTAGTTACACTGTAAGAATCTTTACTTTGAGACCCAGGTCCAAACCAATTCAAGGGCTAGAAAATGAGCAAATCTAGAAGTCCAAATATTTACTAACCATTATTTGACAAGAATTTTACTTTGTCAGTTAAAATTTATTAAACTCTTGTGCATGCTGAAGTTTTAAGAATAATAAGGACTGCCAATAATTCATCACTTGACAATTAGCTACTAGCTAATGAATTAATTTTGCCATGCCGATAACAAAAAGCCTGTTGTTTCCCTTTGTAATGCAAACCAAGAATTGCATTACGTCATGTTCACCTTATTCGTTTTTGTAGATTTTATCTCTGTCACCGTAGATACCCAAATTTTGAAACATAATGGCTATCTCTTATTCTTGAAAATGGAAGTTAATTCTAGATGAATGATTTCAATACAGCCTTGGATCTTCTCAGTTTATTGTACTAGTAATGTCTCCATGCAATTTTCTTCATATGGTTTACATTTTTAGCCCTTTAATGCAGTTCGCTGAATTGTAACAAATTTACTGGGCGAATACCACCATCTATTGGTACCCTATCAAACCTTCTTGTGCTGGATATATCTGATAACAGGCTTTCTGGAAGTATACCAGTCTCAAATGGAAGTGCGCCTGGTCTTGACATGCTTGTCCGGACAATGCACTTGTATGCAAAATGCTTTTCTAAGACTAATTTGTTTTTCCCACATTTAAGCGAGTAATGCTCTTGAATGTGTTAATCTCAACTTATTTACACTTTGCAGTCACTTCGGAAAGAATCAGCTGTCCGGTGAAATCCCTCCTCGACTTTTCACTGCGAATATGTCTCTGATTCATTTGTAAGCCCCATTTGCAATGTCCATGTCTTCGAAGAGTATGCAGTAGTTTAGTTAATCTTGATATGCAGTAGTTTAGGCTTGCAACCCCATTTCCGACAAAACCTCATATGAAGTGGAAAAGCATTTATTTATGTTTGACTTTTGCTATCAGTCTGACAGTCAGCCTGGCTGTTGAATTATTAAGAACTTAATCTGTTAAAACACATCTCTGTCTCTTGGACCATAATTGGAACTAATTGATTTTACCCTTAACCTCATATTGCTGAAGTCTTACTGAATTATTCTTTAGACATATTCATTATCAAAATATACCACCTTGGGAAACTAATCTTTTGTCCTTGAATATGTTAATTTGAGCAGGCTACTCGATAGCAACCAGCTCACTGGAAAAATCCCTGCCACACTTGGACTTGTTCAAAAGCTGGAGGTGGTGTAAGTATTACAAATTACAATCTCTGACCGAAGTGCAGTACTATTGGTGTATCAATTATGGATTGAGTTCCTGTCTGAACTTTTCAGCTAATTTCTCTTTGGTTCAACAGACGCCTTGACAGGAACTCATTGAGTGGACCAGTTCCAAAAAACCTCAGCAATCTCACTAGAGTTCAGGAGCTGTAAGTTGCATGAAGGAATCAGTTTTACTAACTTAAACCTTTTATTCTTGTTCCAGAAAATATGTTTCCTGATTCACTATTTTTCTAAGAAAGCCTTTTCATCAGGCTTGTATCGAACAATAATTTAAACGGGCCCTTGCCTGATCTCGCTGGCATGATGTCTCTCAATTACCTGTAAGTTGCACAATGTTGGTTGAATCCATTGCGTACAAAGAATAATATGTTATTGAAGCATGAGTGCTTGATTATTGAATCAAGTGACAAATGGGGAAATACTTAGGTGGAGCGACTCCAGTGAGCGGTCGACTCCTTAGTCCAGAATCGTCCACGTCAGTCGTGGCTCACTTCATGACCTACCTCATTACTGACGTGGATGATTTTGGATTGGACTATGACTGACATGGACGATTCTAGACTAAGAGATCCACGGCTCCACCCGTGGACACCGTGGACTCTGTCCATCTAAGTATTTCCTGTGGCAAATGATAGTGCTTGGTCTTTACCTCATTTTTTTCTTTAGATAAATTATGAAATACCCTTATGTGACAGTACTTTGTACTGTCTCTTTTATATTTTCAATATGACCATATAACTCCTTGTGATTTTATGAAATGTGAAAAATGAACTGAATATTCTGCAATATGCGCGCGTGTAACCACTCGGCGTCAGGTAATATTCTGCATCCCATGGATTATAAGAACAAATGTGAATGTTCTGTGAATATTTCTTAACAAAACATTAATTTCGTCTATTTTTCACATTTTATAAAACCTAGGGATTTATATGATCATATTGAAAATACAGGAGACTATATAATTAAAAACAATAACACAAAGTGATTTTTTTAATTTACCCTTTTTCTTTTTCAGGGATATGAGCAACAATACATTTGATGCATCGAATTTTCCTCCATGGGTTTCAACCTTGCAGTCTTTGACAACACTGTACAATTCTTTTACCTCTCTCCTCAGGAATCAGCGTGCCTTGCATGCGTGCATGTGCTTTCAAGTTTTAAGGGCATCCTCACGTTTTCAAGTCTAAAGGAAATGGTCAATAGTACTCATTACATTTCTAATCCATCAATCTTGCAATCGCAGAGTAATGGAAAACACACAGCTAGAGGGAGAAGTTCCAGATGCAATTTTCAGCCTTCCTGTGCTGCAATCTGTGTGAGTATCCTGATAATGAAAGAGCAGACTTTATCAACATTTACCAGCATTACTTAATCATAAGCTCAATGCTTGCTCCATGCTTCTTATCAAGAGAAAAAGTACAACAAGCAGCATCTTTTGGAATGACAGGATGTTGAGGAATAATCGGCTCAGTGGCACTTTGGGTTTTGGCTCCAATTTTAGCAATGATCTACATTTAGTTGATTTGCAAAACAATTCAATAAAGTCATTTACGGAACAAGGTGGCGGCTATGATTTCCAAATAAGGTAAAAGCTGTTTGTTCAACTATTCAAATCCTTAAACCCCCCCGCCCCCCCAACCCCACCCCGGGGGCCCCCAAAAAAAAAAAAAAAACTATTCAGATCTTTTAGCCTTTTTACAGCAATGAACGCAGTGTATTGAAGTATTCTTAAATGCTATGACTGACCTTTCCCTTGATTCGACATCTCATGCCCTCACTAGAATGGTTTATCACCTTCTGCAGACTTGTAGATAACCCATTTTGTCAAGAAGGAACACAAGAAACACTAAGCTACTGCAGCCGTTCTTCACAAGCCAATTCTTCGTTTTCAACTCAAATAAATTGCTCGACTCCTCCTCAGTGCAGATCAGATCAAGTTTCTAGCCCCAAATGTCGATGTGCATATCCGTACAAAGGGACCCTATATTTCCGGGCTCCTTCCTTCTCTAACTTGGAGAATGAAAGCAATTTTTTGTCTCTGGAACAGAAATTGATGTCCTCATTTCAGTCTTATCAGCTGCCAGTGGATTCAGTTTCTCTGAGTGATCCATCAAAAAATTTGGACGACTATCTCACATTAAACCTCGAAGTTTTTCCATCTGGTCCAGATCATTTTAATCGAACAGGAATTTCTTCAATTGGTTTTGTGCTTAGTAATTTAATGGTCCAGCTTCCTGCATCATTTGGGACTTTCTTCTACATTGGGGGCAGCTATAATAACTTCACTGGTAGGTCATATGTTTTACTTTGATCATGTGTGTATCAGGAGCGTATTTCTCTTTTTCTTTTTCTTTTTTTTTTTCTGATTCTGTCTGTTCATTCTCCTTCAGATATTCCAAGTTCACACAAGTCATCTAGCACAGGAATCATTATTGGAGCAGCAATTGGCTGTTCTATCCTCCTTTTAATGTTACTTGTAGCAGGACGCTATACTTTCCGGCAAAAAAGAAGAGCTGAAATAGCTGCTAAACAAATTGATCCTTTTGGTAACGGGGAATGATCTTTGCATAATATTTTGTGCGATCATAATTTCTTCTGTTTTCACCATCTTATCTCATGCATGCAGCATCGTGGGAGCCAAGTCAAAGCAGTGGCGGCGTTCCTCAATTAAGAGGAACACGGAATTTTTCGTTTGAAGAGATTAAGAAGTACACAAATAATTTCTCAGAAAAAAATGATATTGGATCCGGTGGTTATGGCAAGGTTGGTTTAATTTCGTCTAATCTTAGTTAATGGCTCTAGAATTGCTTACGGCTTATGCATCCTTCTCCTGGCATACATCTTGCTGACAATTAATAATCAACTTAAAGCATGTTCTATCATCTCAAAGATTGTTCTTAAAGTAAATCACCAAATAACTCCAACGTAGCATCGCTATCTATCACATATATTCCTCTTATTTTTTAAATATGACCATATAAATTCTAAGTGATTTTATAAAATGTGAAAAATAGATTGAATATTCAGCACTATGTATGTGTGTATCCCACTTGACGTAACAGAATATTCTATATTAGTAACAAATTGTGTGAACAGATATGGAAAATTCTGTAAGAGAATCTTGATTTGTTCATTTTTCATATTCTACAAAATCACAGGATCACGCGATCATATTAAAAATATAAGAAGATTATATGGTTAAAGCTTGATCATACTAAAAATATAAAAGAATTATATAGACAAAAGTGATATTACTGAGGTATTTTGTAATTAACTCCTTATCTTCTCGTTGGTGCCTGAAAGAAATGCTTTTGAGCGTTATGAAAAAAAAAAAAAAATGCTATTCCCCTTTCAAAATTACAACCCATCCCAACCAAAACCAAACCTCCATTCCTTCTGTTTATGAATTTGTTCGTTAATTACTTATCTGAAATATCTTAGCATAATTACCCATAAGATGAACACCATGGCAAGATTTGATCAGTCGATAATTGGTATTATGGTTCTGGCAGGTCTATAAAGGAATTCTTCCCACAGGAAAATTGGTTGCCATTAAAAGAGCTCAGCATGGATCTATGCAGGGTGATCTTGAGTTCAAAACTGAGATTGAGCTTCTTTCAAGGGTTCATCACAAGAATGTTGTTGGCTTGGTGGGTTTCTGCTTTGATCAAGGAGAAGAAATGTTAGTCTACGAATATATGCCAAACGGCACACTGAAGGATAGTCTTTCAGGTACCTCGGATCTGATCTTTTATTTCCAATCTGAATCCATGTGAACTATTCTTGAACCTTTTTATAAGACTTTTTGCTTTCTATACATGGTACTAGCACAATGCCGAAGGACTAACAAGATGAAGTTCTTCCTTAATTCTGCAAAGTTAGATATATTATTCCCTTGCAGTTAATCTGAGATGTGCTATAACTGATTGAATTTTCTAGAGATAGCAATGATTGTAAAAATAAAGGATATTTCAAAAGCTTTTGTTCCTACATTGGAAAACCAAAAGTTTTTTTTATCATTTTATATTATTTTGTTCATTAATAGACTTTTGATGAGCTAAGATATAATGTGAGCTCACTGCGCACAAGGAAGAGTTGATTTGGGCTAATCCAGTTCAAATCGATGGATTTGTACCCCCTTACGCCGTGGGTTAAACACGACTCAATCTAATTTTGTTTTTTCTTATAAAAAATTAAATTATTTCTCCTTATCAGAATTGTTAGATTTCTTTTTGAAAAATCCCAACAGATATTTTGTTTAATAGTCTAACGGACTAATTTTCATTTAATATTCAACGGATTTATTTTTAATGCTCAACGAATCAATTTTATTTAATTGGCCTAACGTTTTATTTTATTAAATACCAACGTATTAAATTTGTTTAAATGGGCCAACGGATTTATTTCATTAAATGACCCAACGAATATTTTTAAATGCCCAACGGATATTTTTCTAACAGCTCTTTTTTGTAGGCCTATAAATCGTGGACTTCTTCTTTCTTCCTATATACAACAATTCCTGCAAACTTAGTTTTTGTTAACTTCTTTCTCCCTCACTCTGCTGGTATAATTTTTGCTTGTTCCTAATTCCTCTAAATAGAGGAAGGCTTATTTAATCCTGAGAAAATATTCTTGTCCAGAAATAGTTTCTTAGGAACAGTGTTACATATGACTCAAGCAAAATTTACATTGTTATTCTCCATAAATTTTCCCTACAAGCAATGCACAAGAGGACACTATACATATTTGAACATCTTTAAACTTGATTGTAACTTTTCTGTTATGGTCCAAGAGTAGTTGCACTAGGGTGTAGTACTTAGCATCTCTCTGTGCAGGGAAGTCTGGGATCATATTAGACTGGATAAGGAGACTCCGAGTAGCCCTTGGTGCAGCAAGGGGGATACAGTATCTACACGTTCTTGCTGATCCCCCAATCATACACCGGGATATAAAATCAAATAATGTCTTGCTCGATGAACGGATGAATGCAAAAGTTGGCGATTTTGGTTTGTCTAAGCCTGTAGGTTCAACTGACAAGACTTATGTGACTACTCAAGTCAAAGGAACAATGGTCAGTAAAGCTTTTACCGTTCTTCAACTAATTCCTCTTCACAAAGTCTTGTAGCATCAAGACAATCTTTCCTATTTTATTTCTTCTTCTTTTGTCTGAGAAAAAGTAAGTAGCATGGAAAGGCAGTGACTTCTGTGCATTTCAATACTTAGATTATCGGTTGTTTTAGATGCGATCACTCCTTGACCAAGATAGAAGAGGATACAGGACACAACGAACTGAAGGATTAGCATAAAGGAAATAGGAAATGAATTTTTATACAATAGTTTCGTAGAGGCGAACCAAAGACCTAAAGGCTTCAGTTTATACAAAGTCTGCGACGGGCATGCAGAAAAAGTAGGAGTGGATTCAGAGTGTTTTCTCTTTGATAAAATGAAGGAATATTAGCAAGATGTATATCATTCATTTATACCCATATTCCGTTTTCCCTCTCATTGTTGTCATAGGCTAGCGCCAGAAATATTCAATGTTTTGTATACAGGCGCACAATTTTTACATAGGCGCACATGCATGAAAGCATTCTGTCTCCTTCTGATTCATGCATCTCCCAAAGAAAATATAAAGGTTTACCTATAATATGCAAGATCGCTTGATTTGGCATAAAGGTATGTTGGCTTCAAATTTTATATGACGAATATCTTCAAGTATTAGTTTTGGTGAATCATGCAAGTAAATGGCTCAAGTTCCTTACCATTGTTGCTAAATAGCAGTACACGTTTTAGAACTAACGACTGGGATTTTATGCTTTAGGGCTACATGGATCCGGACTATTATATGACTCAACAACTGACTGAGAAGAGTGATGTTTATAGCTTTGGGGTGGTGTTACTCGAACTTGTAACTGCAAGAGCTCCAATTGAGAATGCGAAATACATTGTCCGGGAAGTGAAACAAGCCATGGACAAGAAGAAAGATCTGTATAACCTTCACAAACTTATCGACCCTGTCATTTTGACAAGTTTAGCTCCTGGAACTTTAGAAAAATTCGTGGATCTGGCGTTGAGTTGCGTTGAAGAACAGGGACTTAACAGACCAACAATGAGTGAGGTCGTTAAAGAGATTGAGAGCATCATGGAACTTGCTGGGCTGCAACCCAATGCCGAATCAACATCAAATTCAGATAGCTATGGAGGAGAACTCAAGAAACATGGCAATCCTTACAGCGATGAGAGTCTCTTTTTCTACAGCGGGACATATCCACATTCCATGTAAATCCCACGTGAGATTTGTTTACTTTGTGGGCTTTGGAGCCTGATGTTTTGAGTAACATATATAATTTGTCTAGACCTGCCTAGATTTGTACGCTAAAATGTTGTGCGTAATACTCGCTAGTTAGAACATATGTAAATTTTGAAAACTATATAACCGATTGCTAAAAATTAGTAGATGTGTAAACTTATGCTGTTAAACTTTATTTTTAAATTATGTTCCTCTTTTTGTCCTTGGCTTTAATGTGTCTATTTTTCAATAAAGTTTCGAATTATACTTTGATTAATAACAAATTGGGTTCGTCATATAAATAGCTATTCTTTTTTTTTTTTTTGTTTTTCTGTTGTTTACCCAACGATTATTATGGTCTAAATTTTGATGTAGAAATTAAATGTAACTACTATTGTTTTTCTTATAATTTTTTTTTATTTTTAATCAATTGGGAGTGAGCTCTAAATGATTATTATGGTCTAAATTTTGATGTAGAAATTAAATGTAACTACTATCGTTTTTCTTTTTCTTTTTTTTGATTTTTAATCAATTGTGATGAGCTCTAAATTTGTATAATGTAACGTCAATATTTATCATAAAATTTTGTTGAAACAGAATATAATAAAGCTAGTGAAATTATGGTTGAGTAAAATTGCGTCGATAATCTAATTGTCATTAGTTAATATTCCCTCAGGATTGCAATTAAAAACTCAAATAAAATTGACATGTTTTCTAAAGACAATACTAGTTGTTACAAAGACCAAATCATTCAAAAAATGTTGATCATTCTGCTTTATCAATTGACATCTTAAAAATGCAATGCTGTGCAAAACCTTTTCCTCAATTCGTAACTCCGCAATACAAATTGTAACTTATTTTAATTCTTAAATTTGAATTGCATAATGAATTGTAACTAAAATCTGACTGAGAATTTGTATTTTTTATTCTTTAATGCAAGTTCTTAAATGGTTAATTCAATGCTAATGTTTTACATGAATGGAATTCTCCACAAAAGCACTAACTATTTTTTTCTTTTGAAAGTTACAAACGTTTTAATACAGTGCAACCTAATTAAGTTAAAAGTAATCTATATTTTTAATTTACGTAGTAACATCAATCAAATAAAAAGTATTATAGATCCTACTAAAAAATTCATAAATTTCTATATAAGCACACACATAATTTGCTAATTTTAATTGTATATATATCAAAAGGAAAATGTCATTGAAAAATACTTATAGTTAAAATTCGTCTACACTTCTCGTATATATTTGCCAATTTGCTCTAGTACTATTTTGTACTAAGAGTAAAAATTTGGTGTTGAATCAATGATTTATTCAAAAGCATGAATAAAACATTGGATAACATTAAAGATTAATTTAAAGCTCTTGCAAGTTTATCATACGATAGTTTGATAACTTCTTTATTTAATTCGATTTTACTTATTAAGAAGTTATAAGTTATTTCGATTTTTCCCAAATTTTATCTTCGTTGAAATGCTTTACGTTTTCTTTGCCAATGGTCGAACATCTACGCACTACTGCTTTAGCTTTAGTTTATCTTATTCTTTAATTTTAAAAGTAGATTTAATATATTTTCTAGCAAACAAACTGGAATGATTTACTAACTTCTAGGAAGATTGCTGGTTGAATCTCAATTATTCGTGTATTTCGATATCAATTATTTTTTTCTTCTATATGCGAAGGTGCTGAGTTGAGACTCTTTGCTTCCCTTATACACATGTATACATGGAGTAAGAGGCATGTGGACATATCTACAGCTAAATAACTTATAATTTTAAAAATTTTAATATCGTTATCAAATTATTATAAACCTGATATAGTTTTCATCAAAAGAGTTCTGGAGCACTTGTTTGAAATTGTATTTATATTGGTGATGCTAAGAGCTCTTCAGTTTTCCTTTATCCTTTCATTTAGGAATATTTGTTTATCAATATCTATCACAATAAAAGTCTTTATTTAAATTTAATAGTTACTTTTTGTACGACTTATAATTTCATAAATCCATAATAAATTATGGAAGAGTTTCAAATAATTTTTGTTTTAGTGACATTAATTTTTTTAACTTCATGTTGAAACTAATTTTTATTTTATGAAAAAAAAATATGTAAAGCTTATATTTTATAACTAAGCAAAATCATTTTTATAATTTTATTCATGAGAATTATCTGCATCAAAATTTTATGCTTGACCAACACATTTAAAAATAGATTGATGATAATAGCCTAGGAATTAAATATTCTTCAATCTTGATTAAATTTAATCATTACAACTTATTTTACTTATAATTAAAACCTATAGTAATAACTGAAAGACATTTACGTAATTTTGTTTTAGTTCTATAATAGTTATCTTTTAAGTTCGTGTTGAAACTAATTTTCAAGAAAAAATTATGTAAAACTAGTGTTTTATGATTGAGCTAAATCATTCTTATGAAATATTCGACACGTGTTTCGGGTCCTCTTTAACCTCAATATCATGGGGTCTCAAGTAGCTCTGGAGACCCTTCGAGCCCATAGGCTCTCAACAAATCAGAGCATACAGAGTCAACAATCCAAAAGAGGCATTCCTTATTTACGAGATTCTTGATAAAAAAATCAGTGCAAAACCTAAGGGTTTAGAGAAATTTCTTGATCTGGCAATGCGATGTGTGCAAGAAACTAGAGCTAACAGACCTACAATGCTTGAAGTAATAAGGACGATCGAGAATATCATTCAGTTGGCTAGTTTGAAGAAAAATCCTGAGACAGATGTCACTTCATTTAGTTCCAAGGATTCCAACGGAATTGAGAATGGTAGCAACGTAGGCCCTTAAATTATATATATGTAGGAAAAACAATAATTTAAGGAAAAATCAAACAAGCAAAGCCAAACTTAAAAAGTACCAACGAAAGAAGAAAACAAATAGCTTTGGATTTCTGTTCAGGAAACGGGCTGAGGCAATTGGAGAAGAAGACAAACGTGGCAATTTGATGTTATGGAATCTCGGTATGGCCGAGTCAATTGGAGATTTGGAGCCTCGGACAATAGAACAAAATAGGACGAAGGAATTTTGGAGATAACAAACTCAATTTTTTTTTTTGGTTCAAGATTTTTGTGGCTAATTTCTTCACTCACTAACCATCCGTTCATCAAAATAAACTTCCTAATTCTATTCTAGAAAATTCAAAATCTATTTAACAAAAAAAATTAATCCCCAATCTAAAACAATTTCTTAAACTAATAAACCAATTACAACTTTACTTTGGTTCAATTCCTACGAGCAAAGACTTTGACTGCAGTATTGGCTTTTTAACTTTCAAGATAGAGAATGACTGAATAACCATCATCAAGATTTTCAGATGTTTTCTAGGAACAAAGTTTCCCTTTAGCATGCCTGCCTTTTTTTATTTTTCACCTAAAAGTTTAAACGCAGATTATCTCTGGTATTCCCCACATTAACTATAGATTCTAGCACAAAATTATAATTAGGAACAGAAAACGAATAACACTACTCACAACTTGAATTAAGCTTGCCCACTAATAGCTTATTCAAAAGTTAGCTTTATCAAATGACCAAACTAAGCCTGAACAACATTTAATATTCATTTAGCTTTCTAAATTCGATTGGATAAACATTGAAATTATTTATAAACTAATTATTATTATTATTTTTTTGGGTTTAAGGACGACTCTATATCTTGCAAGGTAAGAGAGAAAGGGAATGCTTTAACTTACACGGTTGTGCAACTTTTTTTTTTTTTTTTTCCTACCAGATGAATTAAGTAAGTTTTGAAATTTATAAATCTAAGTTATTCAAGTGTAATTCGATTGAAAGCTAGTTGAAAAACAACCACTCAAGCTTCAAATGAACTTTTAATTCGTTAAAAAAAATTCAAAACAACTAAAACATTAAACAATAAACATCATAGTTTGGTCCAATTAGGAATTTTAGTATCCCCAGTCCAAATCAAAATTGGCAAATGTTCTCCACTCTACGAAATTAATTTAGTAGCGTCCGCACTTCGCACCAACAACGGAGCGAAATCCACCTGAAAAAACAAATTTTCGCATCCGAAAGATCAGAGTATCGGATCCCTCCATCTTCCACGTGGCCAATCAAGCTGCATCAGCACCATCGAGTTGTTGTAGCATGCCCATTTGAAAATCCCCAGCCTTCCCGCTGAAAACGACTAGACTCCATGGATGAAATGATTGATTGTCAGTATGGTAAGGGTCATCCTTGGAAAAGTATACAATACACCACGTGTATTGTCACGTGGTGTATTAGAATCAATAATTTATTATTATGTGTTAATAGTGAGTCATACTTTGTATTATTTGATAATGTGTGATTGGTTTTAATGCACTACGTGACACGTCACGTGGCGCGCATGGTGTACGCAATACTCACTCATCATCCTTGACTTGGCCTTCTGACTCAGTGAAAAACAAGTAGGTATTATATGTACCACGCATCTAATGTAACACATTAAAATTAATTATATTTTATTAAATAATATAATTTGTGACCTATCGTCATCATGACGATAAATTATTAATTTTAATATATGACGTGACAATATAAATGATGTATTATTAATTTTAGTGTATAATGTGGCAAAGTAAGTGATGTATTTAATACTCAAAAACTTGGAATTATGGACTAAGTTCCATTTCTTGGGCCTTTCAAATTTTCAAATATTCGTCCGTTGAACGAGTACATTGTCATTTGTATGAAGCAAGTTTAGTATTTGAGCACGCTGTTCGTTTGCGCTTAATTCTGTGATCGTATTTACCCGCCCATCCCGTCCCTTTCCAACATGCCCGAGTTTCCAATCCTGTCTGTGTCTGTCCTTTGTCCTTGCTGCCTGTCAGCCCGAACTCCACGCCGGTCGGCTCGCAACCTTTACGTGATCCAGCATAGCAACAAGTTCTCATCCGAACCAACGGGTACCGTACCCGACATGTTAGGCAACCAACAACGACTGCGTGACTAACCGACCGATCTATCGATGACCTTCCCGGTACCCGGCCAAGAAGCCGACCTGTGGAACCTGCTGGACCTGTCTACTAGCAACTGGTGTTGAATCTTTCCATGACGTATTGTTTGCTGTGAGGACTAGTTTTCCCTTTTTCTTATGAAAGTAATGTCCACTTCTATCAATTACTTAGGGTTCGTTTTTGTACCAGGACCACTGTATGGCCTTGGTAAACTCATGCGATTTTGACCAACAAGTTTGCTGATCAGCCCTGTGGTACGCTTTTTGCTTTGCTATTGAAATAGTTAGCATTCAAGGAAAGCCATGTGGAATTTAATTCCGTTGTAGCTCTAAAAATAATTATTTCGATTAAAACTTTTTTTAATAACAAAAAATTGCTACTGAGATGCATCGAGAACTGAAACTGCATGCTGAACGTTGTTTGCCTCAGGGATTTTGTTTGCGGGTAACCTGCGAGTGATACGGTGACGATTAGTTCTAGACAGGACAGACCCCGAATTTTAGTTTGAAGCCCATTTGCCTGAATTCTGTTCGATATTTTTATTGACTACGCAAGTTGATGATAACATTCCAATGGAAATTAGAGCAACCCTTCTTACAAGACAGGCAATTGAAGTCCTTATGGAACCCACTAATACAAAGACCCAATACCTACAGGAGTGAAATGCGCAGGTGGGAGGAGACTTAGGAGACAATTGGCAAGACAAACCCCACAATTTTGGATGATTCTTGGATGGATTTAGCCTTTAAGTAGTACAGTTAAATATTTGATTGCTTTGTTGCTTTCGTGGTCGGAGATACAATGTGAATGAGAAGAACCCAAGTTGAATATTCAACATTCATGCTAATCTACACGTAAACAGTTGAAAGTTCAAAGCAATATAATCTCAGAAATCTTGATTTTAGTTTTAGCATTGGAATTGGCTGCTTGTTATGATTACTTAACGTTTCTATTGAACTGACGCCAGCTACAACGAAATGTTAATTAATTGTCTCTTTCATAACCAGGAGGTCTGTATCCTTTTAGCGTGATTGTATCGACCTGCAGTTTATGTCACTTACATTGCATTAATTTCGGTATAAACTTTTCATAGAAAAGTCTTTTCCTTCTGAAGCATGTCTACTGGGTTTACCACTGAATAGATATAAACAAACTAGTTGTTATATATTGACTGCTGGTAAATCAAGTGGAGCATGTAAATGCATTTGGGTCCTCTAGATTTCTGCTTTTTAACTCATTTAAGTGAGTAGGAAAATTTCTTGTTCGTGGGTTGTTGTCAGTTTACTAAAAGATATGAACATATAAAGTATCTAATCTAGACTTCTAGGAACGGTGTTCGGAGATAAGAGATGTTTGCTTTGATCCTTCGGGATGAGTTGGATAAAGGGAATCTTATGTATGCAGCTCTATAAGTAGTGGAGGCTAACTGAAGCTTAGGTAGATTTTGTTAGGACTATTGTCCTCAGAAACACTGTAGTTGGTAATAGAGTTGTGAGCTTCATGGTCTTGTTGCTACTGGCATGAATTTCTGCTGACCATGTTTACAAGGATTGTGCTTTATCTGCTGGTTATTTTCATTCAAATTTTGGTCGTAGCAGCATGGACAAATCCAGATGATTGTAAGTTAGTTTAGTTCTTTGGGTCTAATATTTATTCACAATCATGTAACAAAATTAGTCGTTCCTTTATATATGTGAAAGCCCCTGTCCTATGTCTCCAATTGAGTTTATTTTTGTTATTCCTTCTTTTGCTGGTGAATGAGGACAATTTTCATTTTTGAGTTTGCTTTGTCACGACAAACTGATAATGCCTTTTTTTTTTTTTTTTCTGGATATCTTTGGTTCTTTTCCTCCTACGTTTTTATCTGATCTCTTCTATTGGTTGTCATCTATTAAATAAATTACTGCAGTTTCAAATGCTCAAGTTTGTGAAGGTTAATGCAATTTCTATTGCTGACATTGAAGAAATAAAATCAACGTTCAGAATTTTGTTTTTTGAGATTTTTGGCAGCATTATGGGCATGCTTTCCTGTAGTCAAGTTTACATTCCCTTGATCAAGGAATTAGGAGAGATATTTGGACAATAGGGGAGGTGGTTTGTATTTTGCATTCTTGGAAATGAGTATCTTGAGTTTTGAGCAAGAGATCTAGTAGTTTTCAGCCAAAGCAGCTGCATTCAGCTATGCTCCTTGGACATTTCAACTTCCAGTAATGGGGCTTTTAGTTGTTTAAAATATCCAGTATTGCTTGACCAGGTCCTACTTGGATTTGGTTTGAAGCTAGTTTAATCCTCTTTTCATTTGTTTTTTAACCTCTGCGATTGTATGGACTTGGCAAGTCAATATCTTTTCTTGCAACTTTGTTAATAAGCTGAAATTTGTTGGATCTATGATACAGTTACTGCTCTGCAATCTCTCAGAACTGGATGGAAGAATGTACCACCAAATTGGGTTGGAGCAGATCCATGCAGGACTGGTTGGGAAGGGATCGTGTGCAACAAATCACGCATTGTCTCTATGTAACATTCTCCCACTTTCACTTTGAACTGTTTACTGATAGCTTTTTATATTGCAAATTAATATTCTAATATAAATTTACAGAACATTAGCAAGCATCGGTTTGAGTGGTCCACTGCCTGGGGACATCCAAATTTTATCTGAACTGCAGACTTTGTAGGTCACCTATCCAAAGTTTCTGTTTCTGCATCTGCATGAAGTCATTCCTGCATGTCTTCTGTGAAACCATTTGATACCTTACATATAACATTATTCAGTTACTCACAGTGTTCTAATTAAACAGTAGTCATCTTACTGTTCATCCATTTAATCTGTCAAGCTGCATGTAGTTATTTTCCTTTTTAGGACCTAAATGATGAGCACTGGAACTGCATGCTTCAGCTTAACATATGATAAAAAACACAATTGCTTATAGATTTTCTCTGATATCTGCCTGGGAACATAAATCGGCACTAAAGAATGGGGCAATCCTTTTAACGTTTTGGTTTTTTATTCTTCACACAAGTTCAGCTAATTCCTGACAGGCAGGCCTCAACACCGCCTAAGTACTCTATCCATCTTCCTACTACAAATAATTTTTTACCAAGTTTCTCTTACTGTATATGTGCATGTGCATGTGCATGTGAGGATGTGTGTGGATGTAAATATGCTTATATTATTCTTTCCACCTTTTATCTCTAGGGATTTATTGTACAATGAAGGATTAACTGGACCTCTCCCTAGAGGAATTGGAAATTTAGCAAAGTTAACAAGCTTGTAAGGATACATGGACTTTTGTTAAAAGCATTTACTGAAAATTTGTGCGATATGTTTCTTTTCATATCTGTTTGCTCCTGCTTGGATGACAGAATCCTCATTGGTTGTGGCTTTTCGGGTCAGATACCAGACAGCATTGGATCTCTGAAGCAGCTACATACTCTGTAAGGATCTTTATCTTGAGACCCAGGTCCAATCCAACTCAAGGGCTAGAAAATGAGCAAATCTAGATGGCCAAAAATTTATCTAACCATTATTTGACAAGAATTTTACTTCATCAGATAAAATTTATTGAACTCTTGTGCATGTTGAAGTTTTAAGACATTAACAAGGACTGCCAATAATTCATTGCCTGACAATTAGCTACCAGCTGATGAATTAATTTGGCCAAACCAATCACAAAAGGCCAGTTGTTTGCTTTATAATGCAAACAAAGAACTGCATTACGTTGTGTTTACCTTATTCAGTTTTGTAGATATTGTTTTCTGTTGCCCTGGATACCCAAATTTTGAAACATGTTAAGCATAAAATGGCTACCTCCTGTTCTTGAAAATGGTAGTTAAATTCCAAGTGAATGAGTGTAATACAAGCCTTGGAACTTCTCAGTATGGCTTTGAGGTTATTATACTAGTAATGTCTCCATGCAATTTTCTTCATATGGTTTACATTTTTAGCCCTTTTACTTTGTATAATGCAGTATGCTGAATTGTAACAAATTTATTGGGCAAATACCACCTTCTATTGGTACTCTATCGAACCTTCTTCTGCTGGATTTAGCTAATAACAAGCTTTCTGGAAGTATACCAGTCTCAAATGGAAGTGCACCTGGTCTTGATATGCTTGTCCGGACAGAGCACTTGTATGCAAAATGCATTTCTAAGACTAATTTGATTGCTTTTCCATTATTTAAATGAGTAACGCTCTTGAATGTGTTAATCTCAATTCATTTACACTTTGCAGTCACTTTGGAAAGAATCAGTTGTCTGGTGAAATCCCTTCACAACTTTTCACTGCGAATATGTCTCTGATTCATTTGTAAGCCCCATTTACAATGTCCATTTCTTTGAAGAGAATGTAGTAGTTAGTTAATCTTGATAAGAAATAAATTGTTCTTCCTTGGTTGTCAACCTTACTTGCCTACCGAGCAAAAGCACGAAATTGACACATATGGTTTGCACTTCATCTGAATTTGAAAATCATTTTGCTGTCAGTCTGATGGTCAGCTTCGCCATTGAATTATTAAGAATTTAATCTGTCAAAGCACATCGTTATCACTTCGACCATAACTGGAACTAATTGATTTTGCCCTCAAACGAGCATATGTGCCGGCAACTGCTCAATAGAAATTGAAAAATCTAATGCTTTTCTTTAAATGACATATTGCCGATGTCTTGCTGAGTTAATGGTTTAGACATCTTCATTATCAAAGCATACCATTTTGGGAAATTAATCCTTTGTCCTTATATATGTTGACTTGAGCAGGTTACTCGAAAACAACCAACTCACTGGAAAAATCCCTGCCACACTTGGACTTGCTCAGAATCTGGAAGTGGTGTAAGTATTACAAATTACAATCTCTTCCGACCCGAGTGCAGGAATATTGGTGTATTAATTATGGCTTGAGTTCCTGTCTGAGCTTTTCAGCTAATTTCTTTTTGGTTCAACAGACGCCTTGACAGGAACTCATTGAGTGGACCAGTTCCACAAAACCTCAGCAATCTCACTGGAGTTCAGGCACTGTAAGTTGCACAAAAGAATCAGTTTTACCAACTTAAACCATTCATTCTTCTTTCACAAAATAATTTCCTGATTCAATATTTTGCTAAGAAAGCCTTTTCATCAGGTTTTTATCGAACAATAATTTGAACGGGCCCTTGCCTGATCTCACTGGCATGATGTCCCTCAATTACCTGTAAGTTGCACAATGTTGGTTGAATCAATAACCACTTCGATGAAGCAAACAACACTTCGATGAAGCATGTAGTGCTCTTAATATATCGAATCAAGTGGCAAATCGTAGTGCTTGGTCTTTATCTCCTTTTTTTCTTTTTCCAGGGACATGAGCAACAATACATTTGATGCATCGAATTTTCCTCCATGGTCTTTATCCTTACAGTCTTTGACAACACTGTACAATTCTTTCCACCTCTCTTCTGTAATCATTGTGCCTTGCATGCATATGCATGTGCTTGCAACTTTTAAGAGTGTGCCCACGTTTTGCAGCATAAAGGAGATCGTTATTGTTATTCATTTCAATTTGAATCCATCAATCATGTACTTGCAGCGTAATGGTGAACACACAACTCCGGGGAAAAGTTCCAGATGCACTTTTCAGTCTTCCTCAGCTGCAATCTGTGTGAGTATCCTGATTATGAAAGAGAACACTTTATCATTTACCAGCATTAATTAATCATTAGCTCAATGCCTGCTCTGTATTTCTTATTAGGAGAAATATAACAATAATCAACATCTTTTGGAATGTCAGGATATTGAGAAATAATCAGCTCAATGGCACCTTGAGTATTGGCTCCAGTTATAGCAATGAACTACATTTAGTCGATTTGCAAAATAATTCAATAGAGTTCTTTACTGAAAAAGGTGGTGGCTATCGTATCCAAATAATGTAAGCTGTGTTTTCAACTATTCAAATCTTTTAACCTTCGTATAGCAATGAACGCAGTGTATTGAAGTATTTTTGGATGTTATGACTGACCTTTTTCTTGATTCAACATCTCATGCTCTGACTAGTTGATTTATCACCTATTGCAGACTTTTAGGTAACCCATTTTGTCCACAAGCAACACTAAGCTACTGCATCCTTGCTCGATGAGCCAATTCCTCATATTCAACTCCAAGAAATTGCTGGACTCCTCAGTGCAGATCAGATCAAGTTTCTAGCCCCAAATGTCAATGTGCATATCCATACACAGGCACCCTATTTTTCCGGGCTCCTTCCTTCTCTGACTTGGCGAATGCAAGCACTTATATGTCTCTAGAACAGAGCTTGATGTTTTCATTTCAGTCTCATCGGCTGCCGGTGGATTCAGTTTCTCTGAGTAATCCATCAAAAAATTTGGACCACTATCTTACATTAAGCCTCCAAATTTTTCCATCTGGCCAAGATCATTTCAATCGAACGGAAATTTCGTCAATTGCTTTTGTGCTTAGCACTCAGACATTGCCCCCACTATCATTTAGGCCCTTCTTCTTCATTGCGAACAGCTATGATAACTTCATTGGTAGTTCAGATGTCTTACTTTGTTCATGTGTGTATAAAGATTATATTTCTTTTTTTTTTCTTGATTCTGTCTGTTCTTTCTCCTCCAGGTACTCCTTCGAGTTCACACAAGTCATCTAGCATAGGTATCATTATTGGAGCAGCAATTGGTGGTTCTGTCCTCCTTTTATTGTTACTTGTAGCAGGAGGTTATGCTTTCTGCCAAAAAAGAAGAGCTGAAAGAGCTGCTAAACAAATTGATCCTTTTGGTAACTGGGAATAATCTTTGCATAAAATTTGTGCAATCATGTTTTCTTCTGTTCTCACCAACTTTTTTCATGCATACAGCATCGTGGGACCCAAGTAAAAACAGTGGCGGCGTTCCCCAGTTAAAAGGAGTACGAAATTTTTCATTTGAAGAGGTTAAGAAGTACACAAATAATTTTGCAGAAACTAATGATATTGGATCTGGTGGTTATGGCAAGGTTGGCTTAATCTCTTTTAATCTTAGTCCCTGACTCCAGAATTACCTGTGGCCTATGCATCCTTCTCCTGGCATGCATGTTACTGGCAATTAGTAATCAAATTAAAGAATGTTCTATTATCTCACAGACTGTTATTGTTTTAACATTTTTCTCTTACCATCTGGTTGGTGCCCGAAAGAAATACTTCCAATCATCTTCTGCTAACAACAATAGTATTCCCCTTCCAAAAGTACATCCCATTCCCCCCTCCCTCCAACCAAAACCAAACCTCCATTTCCTTCTGTTTATGAAATTGTTCATTTGTCACTTTTTCTGAAAAATCTTTGTATAATTACCCATAAGATGAACACCATGGCAAGATTAACATGGTCAGTGGTTGTCATGGTTCTGGCAGGTCCACAAAGGAACTCTTCCCACCGGGAAACTGGTTGCCATTAAAAGAGCTCAGCATGGATCTATGCAGGGTGCTCTTGAGTTCAAAACTGAGATTGAGCTTCTTTCAAGGGTTCATCACAAAAATGTTGTTGGCTTGGTGGGTTTCTGCTTTGATCAAGGTGAAGTGATGCTAGTCTATGAATATATTTCAAATGGCACACTGAAGGATAGTCTTTCAGGTACCTCTGATCTGATCCTTATTTCCAATCTGTGTCCATGAGAAATATTCTTGAAACTTTTATAAGACTCTTTGCTCTCTATACACACTCGGTAGTGGCAAAATTCTTTGCTCTCTATACACACTCGGTACTGGCAAAATGCCAAAGGATTAACCGGATGAAGTTCATTGATTCTGCAAAATCAAATATATTATTCCCTTGGAGTTAATCTGACAGGTCCTACAACTGATTGAATTTTCTAAAGATAGACATGCACAAGATTAGGAGATTATACACATTTGAACACCTGTAGAACTTGGTTGTAACTTTTCTGTTATGTTTCAAGAGTAGACACACTCGGGTGTTGTACTTAGCATCTCCCTGTGCAGGGAAGTCTGGTATCAGGTTAAACTGGATGAGGAGACTTCGGACAGGCCTAGGTGCAGCCAGGGGGATACAGTATCTGCACGTTCTTGCTGATCCTCCAATCATACACCGGGATATAAAATCAAATAATGTCTTGCTAGATGAACGGATGAATGCAAAAGTTGCCGATTTTGGTCTGTCTAAGCCTATAGGTTCACTAGACACGGCTCATGTGACTACTCAAGTCAAAGGAACAATGGTCAGTGAATTTTTTAGCATGTTTTCAACTATTTACTCTTCAAAGTCTTGTACCATCAAGACCATCTTTCCCATTTTATTTCCTTGTCTTTTGTCTGGGAAAAGTAAGAAGCATGGAAGGGCGATGACTTCTGTGGCAATTTCAATCCATAGATTATCAGTTGTTTGGCAATTTCAATCCTTAGATTATCAGTTGTTTTAGATGGCATCACTCCTCTACCAAGATAGAAGAGGATACAGGAGACAACCAACTGAAGGATTAACATAAAAGAAATAGGAAATGAATCTTTGTACAATAGTTTCGTAGAGGCGAACCTTAAAACTAAGGCTTCTGTTTAAACAAGGTCTAGCACGGGCATGCAGAACAAGTAGGAGCGGATTCAGAGTATTTTCTCTTTGATAAAATGAAGGATATGAGCAAGATGTATCATTCATTCTATGCCTATATTCAGTTTTCCTTCTCATAGTTCTCATAGCCTAGCGCCTGGTTAATTCAAGGTCCACTTTTCATACATAAGCTTATGCACGGAAGCATTCTATATGCTGATGATTCGTGCATTTCCTCGAGAAAATTTAAAGGTTCGCCTGTAATGTTCAAGATTGCTTGATTTGGCATAAATTGTGATGATTTCAAACTTTAAAGACGAATATCTACAAGTACTAAGTTTCATGAATCATGCAAGTAAATGGCTTAAGTTCCTTGTCATTGTTGATGGATGGCATTACATGTTTTACAACTGAGAACTGGGATTTTATGCTATAGGGCTACATCGATCCTGAGTATTATATGACTCAACAACTGACTGAGAAGAGTGATGTTTATAGCTTTGGGGTGGTATTGCTTGAACTGATAACTGCAAAAGCTCCAATTCAGAGGGGGAAATACATTGTCCGTGAAGTGAAACAAACCATCGACAAGACGAAAGATCTTTACAACCTTCATGAACTTATCGACCCTGTCATTGTGTCAAGTTTACCTACTAGAAGTTTAGAGAAATTTGTGGATCTGGCATTGAGTTGCGTTGAAGAACAGGGAGTTAACAGACCAACAATGAGTGAGGTCGTTAAAGAGATTGAGAGCATTATAAAATTGGCTGGGCTGAATCCCAATGCTGAACCAGCATCAACTTCTGACAGCGACGGAGGACCACGCAAGGAATTTGAACATCCCTACTGTGTTGACAGTCTCTTTTTCTACAGTGGGTATCCACATTCCAAGTTGGATCCCTAGTGAGATTTGTTTACCCTGTGGGATTTAGAGCCTGATGTTGTGAGTAACATGTACGCTAGCACCTCGGGCGTGTTACCTGTTAGTTAAAACATATGTAAATTTTGAAAACTATAACCTATTGTAATAGTTAGTAAATGTGTAAACTTATACTGTTAAACCTTATTTTTAAATTATGTCTCTTTTTTTTTCTTGGCTTTACTTCATCTATTTTTTAATAAAGTTTGGAATTATACTTTAATTAATAACATTTCATGTTCATCATATAAATTGCTATTATTTTTTCGTTCTTCTGTAGTTTGTTTAATGTTTATTATGGTTTAAATTTTGATGTAGAAATTAATTGTAACTACTATCATCTTTCTTATATATATTTTTTAAGTTTTTAACCAATTGTATATGAGCTGTAAATTTGTATAATGTAACGTCAATATTTATCATAAATTTTTTTCGAAACAGAATGTAAAGCTAGTGGAATCATGGTTGAGTTAAATTGTTTGAATAATCTAATTGCCATTAGTTAATGTTTCCTCAAGACAGCAATAAAAAACTCAAATAATGTTGACATGTTTTCTAAAGACAATATTAGTTGTTACAAAATGCAAATCTTTCGAAATATCTTGATCGTTCTGCTTCATCAATTAATATCTTAAAAATACAATGCTGGCAAGAACTTTTCCTCAACGCTCAACTCCGCAATACAAATTGTAACTTCTTTAAATTTTCAAACTTGAATTGCATAATGAATTGTAACTAAAATCTGACTAAGAATTAGTATAATAGTAATTTTATGAATTTTTTAATTCTTTAAGGCAAGTTCTTTAATGTTTAATTCAATGTTATTGTTTTACATGAATGGAATTCTCCACAAAAAAGTAACTTTTTTTTTCTTTTGAAAGTTACAAATATTTTTAATACAGTGCAACCTATTTGAGTCAAAAGTAATCTATACTTTTTAATTTACATAGGAACATCAATCGAATAAAAAGTTAATAGATCCTACTAAATTTATATGTTTCTCTATAAGCACGCACACAATTTGCTGATTTTAATTGTATATATATCAAATGGAAAGTGTCATTGAAAAATACTTATAGTTAAAATTTGTCTGTGCTTGTCGCATATATTTGCCAACTTGCTTTAGTATTATTTTGTACTTAGAGTAAAAATTTGGTGTTCCATTGATGATTTATTGAAAAACATTATTACATAAAAACATTTGATAACATTAAAAATTTATTAGAACCTCTTAGAAGTTTATCATATGATAGTTTGATAATTTTTTTATTTAATTTGACTTTTACTTATTCAAAAGTGATAGGTTATTGCTATTTTTTCCCCAATTTTATCTTCGTTGAAATGCTTTACTTTTTTTTTCCCAATGGTCAAACATCTAGATATGATTACCTTAGCTTTAGTTTATCTTATTTTTTTTAATTTTAAAAAGTATACATAATATATTTTCCAGCAAACAAATAGGAATGATTTATTAACCTTTTGGAAGATTGCTAGTCGAATCTCAGTTATTCGTGTATTTTGATATCAATTTTTTTCTTTTGTATGCAAAGGTGCTGACTCTTTGCTTCCCTCATACATTTATATATATACATACATATATATATATATATATATGTGTGTGTGTGTGTGTATGTGTCGGGCTTAGTCCCCTCTAGCTTCCCCTTGAAAATGAGCTTCAATCAAGCGCTAGGGTGATGACTCATAAATCCATATCTTCTTCGGGATATCACAAGCGAGAGCAGGCTTAGGTTGATGCAGAATAAGCATTATGGACTCAATTCCCTGGTTTCCATGGAAAGGTGTCGAAGGAATAGGCACATTTCAAGCTGTGGGACTTGAAAGAATAGAATTAAAGACGCAGTCTTTAGGGAGTAAGGTACATACTACACATACCAAATTGACTATGAGAGAGAATAGCCAAAATATGAATCTATATATATATATATATATATATATATATATATATATATATATATAGATTCGTAGACCTGTTCTTTTAAAAGGGATACTAATAAGGTCTATATATATATATATATATATATATATATATTCGTAGGTCTCAGATTCTATTCCGTCTGTTAGTATATAAAGATCCGTATTCTGACTATTCCCTCTCACGCGCACGCGTATATTGACAAACACACACATGCATTAAGAGACACATGGACATATTTACAACTAAATAACTTATAATTTTATAAATTTTAATATAATTATCAAATTATTTTAAACCTGATATAGTTTTCATCAAGAGTTTTGAAGCACTTGTTTGAAGTTGTATTTATATTGATGATGCAAAGAATTCTTTAGTTTTCCTTTCTCATTTCATTTAGGAATATTTGTTTCTCAATCTCTATCACAGTCAAAATTTTTATTTAAATTTAATAGTTACTACTTGTATGACTTATAATTTCATATCCATAATAAATTATGGAAGATTTTTAAGTATTTTTTGTTAACTTCATGTTGAAGCTAATTTATAAGGGAAAAAAAATGCGTAAAGCTTGTATTTCATGATTGAGCAAAATTATTTGTATAATTTTATTCATGAGAGTAATATGCATCAAAATTTTTTGCTTGACCAACACATTTAAAAAATAGATTGATGATAATAGTCTAGGAAGGAATATACTTCAATCTTGAATAAATTTATTCATTAAAACTTATCTGACTTATAATTTAAATCTATAGTAATAACTGAAAGACATTTAAATAATTTGTTATAGTTCTATAATAGTTCTCTTTTAAGTTCATGTTGAAGCTAATTTTTAAGAAAAAATTATATAAAGCTAGTGTTTTATGGTTGAGCTAAATCATTTTTATGAAACATTCTACATGTGCATCGGTCCTCTTTAGCCTCATACATGTGCATCGGTCCTCTTTAGCCTCAATATCATGGGTCTCAAGTAGCTCAGGAGTCTCTTCGAACGCCCGGAGGCACTCAACAAATCAGAGCACACATGCAGTCCACAATCCAAAAGAGACATTCCTTATTTACGAGTTTCTTGATATAAAAATCAGTGCAAAACCTAGGGATTTACAGAAGTTTCTTGATCTGGCAATGCGATGTGTCCAAGAAACTAGAGCTGACAGACCTACAATGCGTGAAGTAATAAGGAAGATCGAGAATATCATTCAGTTGGCTAGTTTGAAGAAAAATCCTGAGACAGATGTCGTTTCATTCTTATGGTAGCAAAGACATTGACTACAGTATTGGCTCCTTAACTTTCAACATAGAGCATCACTAAATAATCATCCTCATTCCACAATATTTTAAGATGTTTTCTAGGAACATAGTTCCCCTTTAGCATACCTGCCTGTTTTATTCTGCTCTTAAGGTTTAAACATGTGATAGTCCGAGGCTTGGGATCTTGAATTCATTCAAACTATAGTTTTATCACAGAATGTGGTTGTCCAATCCTTGAACACACAAGTTTAGAAGCTGTACAAGAGATAATAATTGTTTGTTAATGCTGTTTTTTGGATCTCAAGTTGTTGGCATTGCATATCAGGTAAATCATTTATTGGGTACTGCAAGGACAAAAGATAGTCTGTTGGGATCCATTTTTTACACTCTGCAATTATGTAGTCATATTATTCAGTTCATTTGGCAAACGAAGTTCTTTCTTTTCAATCTGAATCTCCTTTCCAATCTCTATATTTTTATTATTTTTTTCCAGAGTGTATTGAATTATATATTGTCATCCTTTCAAATATGGAGATGAGTATTGCTTTTTGTTTTCTTGGAGATGTGGGAATTGAACTATATATTTTTCGGGACCAGGACTGGTAAGTAAAGTCTAAGAAATGAATTGACTTATATTATGAGAAGCAAATTACCTTTGTAATTTTCTTAAATGGTATTTTATTTTTATAAGTTTAGATGGTACTTTTTGGCAAATAAAAGTTCAAAATCGAAAGGCATGATGGTGTCAAAACATTCTTATTATCTTTTTGCGGATTATAAAGTAAATGGCCAACGCGTTGATTTTTGTCTAACATTTTGTAAAGCAAGAAATCAAGTGAACATTAACATACATTAGATGACAAAAAAACCATGTTCAATTTATTTGTATTGTAATCCTCCAGTATTTGCATCTTTGTCGAACTCATATTCTTCAACAAAATTTATAAATAGTATATTCTTCAACAAAATCTATAAATAGTAGTACTTTTGAACAAATTTTTATAGTATCCTAATTGAATGTCACATAATTGTCTACCAAAATAGATAGAAAATAAACAACTTTTCAGGATGCCAGTTCGGAAAATCCTGTATGACTTGGGTTATCAAGCGGCTAAGTCTAATTCTTTTCTAGATTGGTGTAACTTTTTTCAAGATTATCATAAGATTTTTTTGTTAATATATTATCATTTCTTGTCACTCACTTAACTCTGCATCACGACTTTTCTACCGAACTAAATATTGTAATTGGATTAATAACACAAACTAAATGTTGTTGACAGCATCATCGTCTTTAGAATTAATTATGCAAATTGCAATTGCGGGTCGTTGGTTGTTGTTAATGATCATCACCTTTACGGGGCGGCGGTGAAGACCCAAGATGGAGTGTAGTTGGCATAGTCTGTAATATGTTCAACCCTCTTCAGACTCACACACGATCCTGTCCAATTGCGGGTTCACTAAATTCTAGTGTCCCGGCGATGATGACAGGCAGCTGAAGCCATTTAATCTCCAGTTGCCGCTGGGGCTTAGGGAAAAGTATACAATACATCACGTGCATTACCACGTGATATATTAGAACTAATAATTTATCATAATGTGGTAATGGTGGGTCATACTTTGTATTATTTGGCGATGTGTGATTAGTTTTAGTGCACCACGTGGCACGTCACGTGGCGCGTGGGTGCACGCAATAATCACTTGGGGAGTAGGAGTAATAAAATAGAAGGACGAGACACCTGACAAGACTGAGAAAGGCAGAACTAAAGACCTATGCCAATTGTTCAAAATATTAATGTACAAAGAATGGTCGAGACAGGACACACTCCAAATTTTAGTTAGAATGGTCCAGCTGAGCTGATTTATTAGCCTGGATTGTTAATGGGATGAAATGATATTATGTTAGTATATTAAGGGCCATCTCTGGACTTGGCCTTGTGACACAGTAGATATCTTGGAAGGGCCACCTCTTGGCTTAGCCTTATGATTCGGTGGAAAACTAAGAAGCATTGACTAAGCTCCTTCGGCCTTGCAAATTCGCAAATATTCTTTTTTTTTTTTTTTGCACATGGGAAAATTCGCAAATATTCTGTTGGAGATTTTTAAAAGATAAAAAGATATAATTGTGATTTTTCATATGAGTGTAAAGTGTTGCAATTATACAAGTAGACTCCCAAAGTAAACAACTATTTCTAGTAATAAAAAGACGTGACTTGAATGGTTGTAATTTTAACTTAACTTTTTCTAATCTATAAAGAGGTCAATTGAATGTTGATTTACTGCAGAAAATCATTTTATCAATACTAGAGATTCTGTAAAAGTACACCAAATGCTTCCTTTTTGGGGTTTTGAACACTAGTGCAAAGTGTAATAAAGACATGTTTCATTTTATCTTAAAAAGAATTCATCTATGGAATTGCACTAAATAAAAGACGAATTTAGCCTAAAAGAAAAGTGAATCTAATTCATGACTTTGAAACCAACCTCTTGTTTTCATTGCAAATTTTACATTCCTCTAGTTTGTACATCAACATATTCGTCCGTTGAACAAGTACATACATGGTCGTAGACGACGCTGGGTTAGTGAAGCAAGTTTACACTTTGTTGTTGTATCACTGTGTTCGTTTGTGCCCATGGTTCGCCGTCACGGTCGCGTCACGGTTTTTGTTGTTTCACATCAGTCACGACATATCAGTTAAATATTGGGTGATACGCATATATAACATATAAAATTTTTTAAAAAATTAAAAAAAAAGACTAAAAATAACAAATACCATAACAAATACAATTATCAAATTAAATGTACTAAATACCTATATTGTCATATATAACCACTAATTATTTAAATAAAGTAATGCTGTTGTAACCAAATAACTATAGTATTAATAGTAAATGATTTCAGCATCAATTTTATGTGACATCAAAATTTAAATATAAGAGTAAAATCATCATATCTTATATAATATAATAAGAATTCGACAAAGAAAGTAATAGTATTTAGTTCAATACATCAAAGAAACATTTATCTATTAAATAATATTTTAAAATACAAAGACATAGTAAGTAAGTATTTTCACCATATTTTCAATAAGCATTTTCATCATAAATTGATCAATAAGAACTTTTGATTGAATTGGATGATAGATTTGCAAAAGGTTGTAAATTTAGAAAAAAAAAATCTATGTAGTATAATAATAATTATTCATCTTTTGATTTAAAATACTGCAGGCAAGAAAGAAAGAGAGATGATGGAGTTGGATTTTTTAATATAATATGGATTTTCTCTTTTAAAGTTATAATATATGCTTAATACTTAATTTCAATTTGCACTCCTGTTGCTTTGTATGGTAGGTAGAAAATATTAATTATTGATTGATTATTCTAACATTTTAATTATTATTGTTCAATTTTTTATTTTTCTTTTACTTTTTGTTATTAAACGAGAAAATTAGCAAGAATTGTGTATATCTTAATTTTTTTTTAATTCACAACGATACATATTACTGAGATCTCAATCGATTTTCACAAATACCGCGGTTGTTGATTTTTCGAAAATATGTATTCGAAAAGTAAGTTTCGTTTCCATTATGATTCGGGCGATATGTCACGAATTTTTGCGCGATATACTACGAATTCAGCTGATATGAAGAACCATGCTTGTGCCTAATTCTGTGATGGTATTTACTCGCCCATCTTGTCCGTCCTTGTCCAATATGACCAAGTGCCTTTTTACGTCTCTGAGCGCTTGTCCTTGCTGTCAGCCCGTACTTCATGCCGGTCGGTCCTCTCAAACTTTACGTGATCCAGCGCAGCATGCAAGTTCTCATCCGAAACACCCGATGCCGTACCCGACGTGTTAGGCAACCAGCAACGACTGACTAGCCGACTTGTTGATGACCTCCCCAGTACCTGGGCCAAGCCTCTAAAATAATTTTTCAATTAGAACTTTTTTTAATAACAAAAGGTGCAATTGAGATGCATCGAGAACTGAAACTGCGTGCTGAACGTTGTTTGCCTCCCGGGTCTTGTTTGCGGGTAACCTGGAGTGACATGGTGGCTATTAGGTCTAGACAGGACAGACCCACTTTTAGTTAAGAAGCTTCAGTTTGATATTTTTATTGCCCACACAAGTTGATGATAACATTTCACTGGAAATTAGAACAACCCTTTTTACAAGACAGGCAGCTGAAGTGCTTAGAAACCCACTAATCCAAAGACCCAAGAGCTACAGGAGTGAAATGAAAAGGGGAGAGGAGACTCAGCAGACAATTGACAAGACAAACCCCACAAGTCTGGAAGATTATTGGATGGACTTAGCCTTTAGGTACTAAAGTTGAATATTAAATTACTTTGTTGCCTTCAAGTGATAAAATGTGAATGAGAAGAACCCATGTTGACTATTCGACACTCGTTCTAATCTACACGTGAAATGTTCAAAGTTCAAACCAATATAATCTCAGAATTCTTGATTTTAGTTTTAGCGTAGGAATTGGCTACTTGTTATGATTACTTAATGTTTCTATTGAATTACCACCACGACAGCGAAATGTTAATTAATTGTCTCTTTCATAACCAGGAGGGCTCTATTCTTGAAGTGCGATCGTATTAACTTGCAGTTCATGTCACTTGCATTGCATTAATTTCGGCATAACCTTTTCATAAGAAAGTCTTTTTCTTCTGATGTATGTCTAATGGGTTTACCCCTGAATAGCGAGATAAATAAACTAGTTGTTATATATTGACTGTTGGTAAATCTGCAAGTGGAGCGTGTAAATGCATTCGGGTCCTCTAGATTTCTGCTTTTAACTCATTTAAGTGAGTAGGACAATTTCTTGTTTGTGGGTTGTTGTGAGTTTAATAAAGGACATGAACATATAAAATATCTATTCTAGACTTCTAAGAATGATATTCGGAGATAGGAGATATTTGGTTTGATCCTTGAGGAGGATTTGGTCGCAGGGAAGCTTATGTATGCTGCTCTTTAAGTAGTGGAGGTTAACTGAAGCTTAGGTATATTTTGTTAGGACTATTGTCCTCAGAAACACTGTAGTTGTAATAGAGTTGTGAGCTTCATGGTCTTGTTGCTACTGGCATGAATTTCTGTTAGCAATGTTTACAAGGATTCAACTTTATCTGCTGGTTGTTTTCATTCAAGTTTTGGTCGTAGCAGCATGGACAAATCCAGATGATTGTAAGTTAGTTTAGCTCTTTGAGTCCAATATACTTATTCACAATCATATTAACAAAAAATTTTCATTCTTTTATCTATGTGAAAGCCCCTCTCCTATGTCTCCAATTGGTTTTATTTTTGTTATTGATTCTTTTGCTGGTGAATGAGGACAATTTTCCATTTTTGAGTTTGTTTTGTCACGACAAACTGATAAAGCCATGCCGCCTGGACAATTTTTTTTTTTCTCTGGATATCTTTGGTTCTTTTCCTCCTACATTTTCATATGTTCTCTCCTCTTGGTTATCATCTATAAACTAAATTATTGCAGTTTCAAATGCTCAAGTTTGTGAAGGCTAGTGCAATTTCTATCTCTGAAATTGAAGAAATAAAATCAACGGTCTAAAATTTGTTTTTTGAGATCTTTGGTAGCATTATGGGCATGCTTTACTGTAGTCAAGTTTACATTCCCTTGATCAAGGAACTAGGAGAGATATTTGGACAATATGGGAGATGGTTTGCATTTGTCATTCTTGGAAATGAGAATTATGAGTTTTGGGCTAGAGATCTAGTAGTTTTCAGCCAAACAGCTGCATTCAGCTATGTTCCTTAGACATTTCAACTTGCAGTAATGGGGCATTTAGTTGCTTAAAATATCCTGTATTGCTCGGACCAGGTCCTACTTAGATTTGATTTGAAGCTAGTTTAATCCTCATTTCATTTGTATTTAACCTCTGTAATCGTATGGACTTGACAAGTAAATATCTTTCCTTGCAACTTTTTTAATAAGCTGAAATTTGTTGGATCTTCGATACAGTTACTGCTCTGCAATCTCTCAACGATGAATGGAAGAATGTACCGCCAAATTGGGTCGGAGAAGATCCATGTGGGTCTGGTTGGGAAGGAATCGTGTGCATCAAATCACGGATTGTCACTATGTAACATTCTCCCAAATTTCACCTTGAACTGTTTGTTGATAGTTTTTTATATTGCGAATTAATATTCTAAAATAATTTTACAGAACATTAGCAAGCATCGGTTTGAGTGGTCAATTGCCTGGGGACATCCAAATTTTATCTGAACTGCAGATTTTGTAGGTCACCTTTCTAAAGTTTCTGTTTCTACATCTACATGAAGTCATTTCTGTATATCTTCTGTGAAGCCATTTGATACTAACATTGTTCAATTTCTCACAGTGTTCTTATTAAACAGTAGGCATCTTATTGTTCATCCATTTAATCTGTCAAGCTGCATGTGTTTATTTTCCTTTTAGGACCTAAATGATGAGCATTGGAACTGCATGCTTTAGCTTAAAATATGATCAAGAACACAGTTGCTAATAGATTTTCTTTGATATCTAGCTGAGGACATAAATCAGCACAAAAGAATAGGGAATTTCTTTTAATGATTTTGTTGTTTATCATTCACATAAGTTCAGCTAATGCCTGACAGTCATTACTCAACACCACCTAAGTACTCTATCCATCGTCCTACTTCAAATAATTTCTTACCAAGTTTCTCTTACATGTGCATGTGCATGAGCATGTGAGGATATGTATGGATGTATATATGCTTATATTATTCTTTCTGCCTTTAATCTCTAGGGATTTATCGTACAATGAAGGGTTAACTGGACCTCTGCCCAAAGGAATTGGAAATTTAGCGAATTTAACAAGCTTGTAAGGAAACATGGACTTCTGTTAGAACCCATTCACTGAAATTTGTGCAATATGTTTCCTTTCATATCTGTTTGCTCCTGCCTTGATGACAGAATCCTCGTTGGTTGTGGCTTTTTGGGTCAGATACCAGACAGCATAGGATCTCTGAAGCAGCTACATACTCTGTAAGGATCTTTACTTTGAGACCCAGGTCCAATCCAAGTCAAGGGCTAGAAAATGAGCAAATCTAGAAAGTTATAAATTTACCTAACCATTATTTGACAATAATTTTACTTCATCAGATAAAATTTACTGAACTCTTGTGCATGTTGAAGTTTTAAGACATTAACTAGGACTGCCAATAATTCATCGCCTGACAATTAGCTACCAGTTGATGAATTAATTTGGCCAAGCCAATCACTAAAAAGCCAGTTGTTTGCTTTTTAATGCAAACCAAGAACTGCATTAGGTCATGTTTACCTTATTTATTTTTGTGGATATTGTTTTCTGTTACTCTGGATGCCCAAATTTTGAAACATGTTAAGCATAAAATGGCTACCTCCTGATCTTGGAAATGGAAGTTAAATTCCAGGTGAATGAGTGTGAGCCTTGGATCTTCTCATTATGGCTTTGAGGTTGTATACTAGTAATGTCTCCATGCAATTTTCTTCATGTTATTTACATTTTTAGAGTTTTTCATTTTGTATAATGCAGTTCACTGAATTCTAACAAGTTTATCGGGCAAATTCCACCTTCTATTGGTACCTTACCAAATCTTCGTTGGCTGGATTTAGCTGACAACAAGCTTTCTGGAAGTATACCAGTCTCAAATGGAAGTGCACCTGGTCTTGATATGCTTGTCCATACAAAGCACTTGTATGCAAAATGCATCCCTATGAATAATTTGATTGCTTTTCCCTTATTTAAACGAGTAACACTCATGAAGTTATTAATCTCAATTCATTTACACTTTGCAGTCACTTTGGAAAGAATCAGTTGTCCGGTGAAATTCCTCCACAACTTTTCACTGCAAATATGTCTCTGATTCATTTGTAAGTCCCATTTAAAATGTCCATGTCTTTGAAAAGAATGCAGTAATTTGTTGATCTTGATAAGAAATAAACTGTTCTTCCATGGTTGTCAACCTTACTTGCCTATCAAGCAAAAGAAAGAAATTGATGCCTAGGGCTCGCAACCCCTGACAAAACTTCATATGAAGTCAGAAAAGCATTTATTCATTTTTGACTTTTGCTGTCAGTCTGACTGTCAGCTTTGCTGTCGAATTATTAAGAACTTAATCTGTTAAAGCACATTGTTATCGCTTGGACCATAACTGGAACTAATTAATTTTGCCTTCAATTGTTCAATAGAAATTGAAAAATCTAATGCTCTTCTTCAAATGACATATTGCAGATGTCTTGCTGAATTAATGGTTTAGACATCTTCATTATCAAAGCATGGCATTTTGGGAAATTAATCCTTTGTCCTTATATGTGTTAACTTGAGCAGGTTACTCGAGAACAACCAACTTACTGGAAAAATCCCTGCCACTCTTGGACTTGTTCAAAATCTGGAGGTGGTGTAAGTATTACAAATTACAATCTCTGACCCAAGTGCAGTAATGTTGGTGTATTAATTATGGCTTGAGTTCCAGTCTGAGCTTTTCAGCAAATTTCTCTTTGGTTCAACAGACGCCTTGACAGGAACTCATTGAGTGGACCAGTTCCACAAAACCTCAGCAATCTCACTCGAGTTCAGGAGCTGTAAGTTGTTCAAAAGAATCAGTTTTACCAACTTAAACCATTCATTCTTCTTTCAGAAAATAATTTCCTGATTCACTATTTTGCTAAGAAAGCCTTTTCATCAGGTTTTTATCAAACAATAATTTGAATGGGCCCTTGCCTGATCTCACTGGCATGATGTCCCTCAATTACCTGTAAGTTGCGCAATGTCGGTTGAATCAATAACACTTCGATGAAGCATATAGTGCTCTTAATATATCGAATCAAGTGGCAAATCGTAGTGCTTGGTCTTTATCTTCTTTTCTTCTTTTTTCCAGGGACATGAGCAACAATACATTTGATGCATCGAATTTTCCTCCATGGTCTTTATCCTTACAGTCTTTGACAACACTGTACAATTCTTTCCTCCTCTCTTCTGTAATCAGTCTGCCTTTTGTGCATATGCATGTGCTTGCAACTTTTAAGAGTGTGCCCACGTTTTGCACCCTAAAGGAAAGCGTCAATGTTATTCATTTCAATTTTAATCCATCAATCATGTACTTGCAGAGTAATGGTGAACACACAACTCCGGGGAAAAGTTCCAGATGCACTTTTCAGTCTTCCTCAGCTGCAATCTGTGTGAGTATCCTGATTATGAAAGAGAGACTTCATCAATATTTACCAGCATTAATTAATCATTAGCTCAATGCCCGCTCTGTATTTCTTACTATGAGAAAATTTATGATAATTAGTATCTTTTGGAATGTCAGGATATTGAGAAAAAATCAGCTCAATGGAACCTTGAATATTGGCTCCAGTTATAGCAATGAACTTCATTTAGTTGATTTGCAAAACAATTCAATTGAGTCCTTTACAGAAAAAGGTGGTGGCTATGGTATCCAAATAATGTAAGCTGTATCTTCAAATCTTTTAACCTTTGTATATCAATAAACGTGGTGTATTGAAGTATTCTTGAATGTTATGACTGACCTTTTGCTTGATTCAACATCTCATGCTCTCACTAGAATGATTTATCACCTTTTGCAGCCTTGTAGATAACCCATTTTGTCATGAAGCAACACTAAGCTACTGCATCCTTCCTCAACAAGCCAATTCCTCATATTCAACTCCAAGAAATTGCTCGACTCCTCAGTGCAGATCAGATCAAGTTTCTAGCCCCAAATGTCAATGTGCATATGCATACACAGGCACCCTGTTTTTCCGGGCTCCTTCCTTCTCTGACTTGGGAAATGCAAGCACTTATATGTCTCTAAAACAAAAATTGATGTCCTCGTTTCAGTCTCATCAGCTGCCTGTGGATTCAGTTTCTCTGATGAATCCATCAAAAAATTTAGATGACTATCTTACATTAAGCCTCCAAATTTTTCCAGCTGGCCTAGATCATTTCAATCGAACAGGAATTTCGTCAATTGGGTTTTTGCTTAGCAATCAAACATTCAAGCCACCACCATCATTTGGGCCCTTCTTCTACATTGGGAACAGCTATCAATACTTCATTGGTAGTTCAAATGTTTTACTTTGTTCATGTATAAGGAGTATATTTCTCCTTTTTTTTTTTTTTGGGTCTTGATTCTATCTGTTCTTTCTCCTCCAGGTACTCGTTCGAATTCACACAAGTCATCTAGCACAGATATCATTATTGGAGCAGCAATTGGTGGTTCTGTCCTCCTTTTGTTGTTACTTGTAGCAGGAGGTTATGCCTTCCGCCAAAAAAGAAGAGCTGAAGTAGCTGCTAAACAAATTGATCCTTTTGGTAACTGGGAATAATCTTTGCATAAAATTTTGTGCAATCATATTTTCTTCTGTTCTCACCATATTTTTTCATTTATACAGCATCGTGGGACCCAAATAAAAACAGTGGCGGCGTTCCTCGGTTAAAAGGAGCACGGAATTTTTCGTTTGAAGAGGTTAAGAAGTACACAAATAATTTCTCAGAAACTAATGATATAGGATCCGGTGGTTATGGCAAGGTTGGCTTAGTCTCTTTAATCTTAATCTCTGACTCTAAAATTATTTATGGCTTATGCTTCCTTGTCTGGCATGCATGTTACTGGCTATTAGTAGTAATCAACTTAAAGAATGTTCTATTGTCTCAAAGTTTGTTCTTTTTTTAACATTTTTCTCTTACCATCTGGTTGGTGCCCAAAGGAAATGTTTTGATCATCTTGAACTAAAGACAATACAATTCCCCTTTCAAAAATACATCCTATTCCCACCCTCCTCCCAACTAAAACCAAACCTCCATTTCCTTCTGTTTATGAAATTGTTCATTAATTACCTTTCCAAGAAATCTTAGTATGATTACCCATAAGATGAGCGCCATAGCACGATTACCATGATCAGATGTCGTCATGGTTCTGGCAGGTCTATAAAGGAACTCTTCCCACTGGAAAATTGGTTGCCATTAAAAGAGCTCAGCATGGATCTATGCAGGGTGCTCTTGAGTTCAAAACTGAGATTGAGCTTCTTTCAAGGGTTCATCACAAAAATGTTGTTGGCTTGGTGGGTTTCTGCTTTGATCAAGGTGAAGTAATGCTAGTCTATGAATATATTCCAAATGGCACACTGAAGGATAGTCTTTCAGGTACCTACAATCTGATCCTTTATTTCCAATCTGAGTCCATGGGAAATATTCTTGAACTTTTTATAAGACTCTTTGCTGTCTATATGTACTTGGTTCTAGCGAAATGCCAAAGGATTAACCAGATGAAGTTCATTAATTCTGCAAAGTCAAATCTATTATTCCCTTGGTGTTAATCTGACAGTTGCTACAACTGATTGAATTTTCTAGACATAGCAATGCACAAGATTAGGAGATTTATGCTTATTTGAACACCTGCAGAACTTGATTGTAACTTTTCTGTTATGGTTCAAGAGTAATCGTACTAGGGTGTAGTACTTAGCATCTCTCTGTGCAGGAAAGTCTGGGATCAGGTTAGACTGGACGAGGAGACTCCAGATAGCCCTTGGTGCAGCAAGGGGGATACAATATCTGCATGTTCTTGCTGATCCTCCAATTATACACCGGGATATAAAATCAAATAATGTCTTGCTAGATGAACGGATGAATGCAAAAGTTGCCGATTTTGGTCTGTCTAAACCTATAGGTTCACCTGACAGGACTCATGTGACTACTCAAGTCAAAGGAACAATGGTCAGTGAAGTTTTTACCATGTTTTCAACTAATTACTCTTCAGAGCCTTGTACCATGAAGACCATCCTTTTCTTTTGTCTGGGTTCAATCCTTAGATTATCAGTGGTTTTGGATGGGATCCCTCCTTGACCAAGATAGAGGAAAATGCAGAAGACAACCAACTGAAAGATCAATACGTAAAGGAAATACGAAAATGGATAATCGTACAATAATTTCGTGGAGGCGAAACCTAGAACTAAATCCCTCCGTTTAAACAAGGTCTTGCACAGGCATGCATAGCAAGTAGGAGCAGATTCAAAGCGTTTTCTCTTTGATAAAATGAAGGATATGCATAACATATATCATTCATTCTATACCTATATCCAGTTTTCCTTCTCATAGTTCTCATAGGCTAGCGCCTGTTTATTTAAGGCACATCTTTCATACATAAGCTCATGGATGAAAGCGTTCTATCTCCTGATGATTCATGCATTTCCTAGAGAAAATATAAAGGTTCACCTGTAATGTGCAAGATTGCTTGATTTGGTGTAAAAAGTGTTGATTTCAAACTTTAGGGACAAATATCTACAAGTACTAATTTTCATGAATCATGCAAGTAAATGGCTTGAGTTCCTTATCATTGTCGATGACTAGCATTACATGTTTTACAACTGAGAACTGGAATTTTATGCTGTAGGGCTACATGGATCCTGAGTATTATATGACTCAACAACTGACGGAGAAGAGTGATGTTTATAGCTTTGGGGTGGTATTGCTTGAACTTATAACTGCAAAAGCTCCAATTGAGCATGGGAAATACATTGTCCGGGAAGTGAAACAAGCCATGGACAAGACGAAAGATCTTTATAACCTTCCTGAACTTATTGACCCTGTCATTGTGTCAAGTTTAGCTCCTAGAAGTTTAGAGAAATTTGTGGATATGGCATTGAGTTGCGTTGAAGAACAGGGTGTTAACAGACCAACAATGAGTGAGGTCGTTAAAGAGATTGAGAGCATCATGGAACTGGCTGGGCTGAACCCCAATGCTGAATCAGCATCAACTTCAGACAGCTACGAAGGACGCAAGGAACATGAACATCCTTACAGTGATGAGAGTCTCTTTATCTACAGTGGGGGTTCCAAGTTGGATCCCAAGTGAGATTTGTTTACTTTGTGGGTTTTGAAGCCTGATGTTGTGAGCAAGATATAATTTGCCTAGACCTGCCTATATTTGTATGTGTTGGTGAAATGGAGACTGATTCATTATCTGATGTTGGCCAGCGTGGATGGAAAAATCTACAGGGGCTTCTAGCCAAGAGGGATTGAAGCAGGAACCGAACGAGAGCCATGGTATTATTCAACAGGAAAGACATATTAACTGTACTAGTGTGGATGAAATTTCCTTTCTTTACTTTGGTTCTCTTCTTCTTTAGGATCCTTTTCCCCGACCCAAAGCCAGACTTGTCTTTTTACTAAATTGATCTTTCGCATTGAAGTGGATGCTCTTTTATTTGGTGATCATGGCCTTGGCATGTTTTGAGTACTGTCATTTGCAGGGTCATGAATAATGCTCATCTTTCTGATATCATGTAATCGAACTTTTAGTTGACTTAAAATCCTTAATAAAAAATTGTAAGCATGAACATGACATACATCATTGATGCTTTTTAAGTTACAAAGTTATAGACAAAACTAACTTCTAAAGAAATAGGTGACATTTTGCCGCGTGCAAGTATAACTTATGTATTATTAGATGTGGAATTCTATTATATAGGACTCAATTCAAGATCTCATAAATTATATTTCACATGTGACCATCATGTCTGAGAGATCAAGTATCTGTAAGTGGATGTTTATGTGATATTAACCCACCACAAACGTGACTAGATAGGGCTGCAGCCATATCTCCTTCATCTAAATTTGTTGTAGTTTGAATTAACTGGTCGTTGGTTACTTGATCTTAGGATGAAGTGCACTTACATATCAGAAGCTGTCTATAAAGAACAAGAATATTAACCGATAAATGTATCTCAAACACAAGCTTCTCTAGTTTTACAGTCAAACCCTTGCCCACTACTTCCTCCCAATTCTTATTCTGTTCTCTTTAATGTTGTCCTATATTGCCGCTAATTTCGTGCATACGTATCTCCTAGAATCAAAACATCGCTAAAACTTAAGCAAATTTGGATCACCTGCATTTTGCCAATTGCAAGTAGGATGATACTTCATATTTTGGACCTTAAAAACTCACTGGCTTCTCCAACAGAGCGGAAAAATACCACTCATTTTTGTCAATCCCACGATCGAGCTTCATACCTGCATTCCACCTTAGTTTCTTGAATCCAACACGGTCCAGCATTGGGACATAGGTTGCATTCAACTGTGAACCCAGGCAGAAAAAGTGATCAAGCCAGAAAATCCCTCCAGGCCTCAACACCCTGTAGATATCATAAAGTGTAAACTCGAGCATAGTATCTGGGATCCAATTGCTCAAAATATGCATAGAGTGCACAATATCCAGAGTGTTCTCAAAGAAAGGAAGCCTCTGGGAAACACTGACATGCATCGAAATCAACCCCCTTGATGCAATGAAGCTGTTAAATGGACCATCCAGGTTCATAGAAGTTGTGACAATAGTCACATTTCTTTCCTTCATTCTTGCAGCAAATGTGCCCGTCCCACCTCCAATGTCCAGTCCAATGCGAATTGTACCATGAGGTTTTGTACCCAAAACTTGATCAATCCCAAAATCCAGGCCCCCATTGTCAAAAAGCCACCTTGATATCTCCCTGCCTTGCAAATCAAAACAATCCTTGCAATCATAGAATCCTGGAAGCTTTTTCCTCTCTACCAAACAGCTATAGTTTTTACAGGTATATGGATCCCAAATGATGCTTGTGTCAGGTGGGGTTGTCCAAAGACTCTTTGGCAATGGAGTTGGCTCCTTATAACCGGCTGGTGACTTCGGGTGGCATCGCCTTCTTGGCAATGGCTCACACCCCTTAAGCATGAGCCTTTGTACGAAAACATCATCCACAGGGCATTCTCCACCAATTTTATATGTCATGTATTGCGCTAACTCCTCCTTGTACCTCAAACATCCTCCTCCCACCGAAGAGTATATCTCTTCTGAGCCTGATCGTGGGGAGTACCCCAATGGTAGCTTATGAGGGCCTATTCCAAGCTTTGCTTCACTAGATAGATCAGTTAAAAGATCAGCATAGTTGAAAAGCGACGACTCTATTGTAGAATGCTGGTCTATAGCTCCATTAAGGCGAGTAAGCTGAGTTAGTAGAGATTTTGTGAGTATATTGCTGGCTTTGAGATGCTGCTGCAAGTCTGAGATTTGAGCTCGGCTGTTCGCTAGTTCACGCTTGGTGATGTTGAGCTCATGCAAGAGTTTAGTAGTGTAGTCCCAAGTAGGGAGAGAGAGGTTTCGAGTGATGGGTAAAGAAGGACCAGCGAAGATGTAAATTGTGAGAAGATTTGTTAGTATGACCACTAGTAGGATTTTGAACTTGTGCTTGGTTTGTGTGTGCTGATTTGGTCTTTTACAAGAAGGGTAATCTTCTTCTGCACTTCCCATTGATTCTTGCTGGAGAGCTGTGGATGGAGAATGCTACAAGAACCAGAATTATTATACTGGCAAGAAATTTTAGGAGAACAAATTGAACTAAAGAAAAAGAAAGTATGATGGCATGGATGCCGGCATTGTTTGCGCCAGAAATCTTTATTATCTAGAGGTGCTTGTTCAGTGAGATCTAGACATGTTACTACTGACTAAATCTTAATTTTTGACGTCAGTATCAGAAGTCAAACAAATAGATTTCATAGTATTGCCATAGTGGCAAAATATTTGACGTGGAAGTATACATTTTTGTCACATAATTGCAAGCATAAGCGTTTCAGGGTGGGTGGATATCCATATGAGTAACCAAAATACTATCAATCCCCTCTCTCTCTCTCTCTCTCTCTCTCTCTCTCTCTCTGCTAGTTAGAAACTTTATTGTATAGTAAGTGTTAATTATGATCAATTTTTTGTGATCCATATGGCTGTGTTCATTGTAACATGCCGTTGTATTCGTTCGAGGGTGACTATTGACTCTGAACATGTGAGAACCTAAATATGGAGATCTGTATTCAAATGTTCTGAATAATAGAAGGGCAATGTACACTGTAAAGTTGTAATGGCTCCTGGTTGGTGACTTTGACTCAAGTGATCTAGTAATCACAATAACTAGAAATTTAATCCTACGACTACAGCATAGAATTGAACTATATCTCAATTTCCTGGTTTATTTGACGATTCCATACAAACTTCATTATACTTAAATCGCGGTTATGACTTGTGATAAATGTTCTATTAACACCACATGTTGTTCTTACACTCCTAGAGAGACGTTTTAGCTCTATAAAGGCGTAAAGGATGCAGTTTCAACATTTCATTCTTTTTATTGCCATCCACTCAGAAACCTTGTAAATTGATACAGTATAAAATGTACATATATTTATCATATACGGTAGACATTTTAACTTGTATTTGTATATAAGCATAAATATGCATATATTTATGTTATATCAAGTACAACTGTTTAATAAATAATGAAAAATTTATATTGATACAGTAGATCAATTACTTAAAATTTGCATTTATACATTTCATTTTTTGATCTTGTTCATCAGGACCATTTATTGATTAATGTAATTGGTTGGAGAGTTTTTGATTGAATAATGTTTATTGGGCTCAATATATTGTTTGAATGTTGGAGTACATCTGCTGGACCAAACTTTTGGTTCATCCAAAAAAATACATATTGGCAATTCACTAAACATTGAATTTGATTTCGAATTCAAATTATGAAATCAAATTAGGTCATTTTAAATTAAAATCGAAATCGGTTGATTTATTTTAAGTAAAATTTTCAATTTTAATTTAATAAATTACTGGATTACCGGCCGAATCTCACCTTATTAAAGATGACTCGGTCTTGTAAAATAATGATGCCTTTTTGCTTGCCTAAATGTCAACAAAATTCCAGCATATGTTGTCAAGTCATATACTTGAAAATGCATCCATATGATCTGTAATTAACCACAACCATTTATAGGTGCTTGGGCACTTTGTTTTCTGCTACTTCATCCCTTTGCCATTCAACGAAAAACAAACCTGCGGAGCTTAGTTGTTCAAATTTTTTTCAGTGCATTGCTAATTCATGTAACTTATTTATGTGCCAGATTACTTGAAAGACATTATAGATGCAATTTCATAGCTTATAGCCTGATTTCTGCCATATTCTTTCTGTCTTGTTGTTTTCTCGTTTTACTTCTTTTTAGGATAATTGCACTGCCATCTTGCAATTGAACGCAGGTGGATGGAGAAATAGAGATTCAAGAATGTTGCTTTTCTGGACCAATATTGAGAATTCTTATGTTAAATTTCTTTTTTGTCTATCTTTTTTTTTTTTTTTTTTTTGCATTCTTCTTTTTTCTTAAATAATAAATTCCTTTATTCTGTTTTATAATCGTTCCCTTTCCTTTGGGACGTCCATCTTTCGAACCTTTTCTAAAAAAGGTTTTGGGCTTAGGATACATACTTGCAAAACTCCAAGTGGTCCTCTTGAATTGTAGAGCCCAATATTTTGTCTGCCTAGTTTTGGTCCATTTCCTACAACAACGCCATGAAATCCATAAAGTTAACAGCTTAAACTTTTCTCTTCTGGGGGAAAAAAAATCGCGTAGTTGACTTTTATACAAACAAATCTTGGAAAAAATTACTGCTCACTTCATTTTAAACTTCTATACAAACAAATCTTGGAAAAAATTACTACTCGCTTTATTTTAAACTTCCATGCAAACAATATTTGAAAACATTACTACTCTCTTTATTTCAAAACACAAATATAGTTTTTAGAAAGCAATAAACTTTGAATTTCAAATCAATTTATTTCTTTTTTAAATCTTGTGAACTCACTTTCTTTTATTTCTTCAAGAAACACAGTTAGTAGACGAAATTCCAATTTGGTGACGATTATTTAGTCAAGTATGGTTTTGTTTTCCAATTATAACAACTAGTAAGATATAAAATATAATGGTAAATTATGTATATAGATTTATCAATAATAGTAGAGTATGTATATAGATTTAGCAGTTCATTTCATATCATTAATTCATCACCCCAAATGAAATAAAATCATGTGTCAAATGAAATATATTACTTTGTTCTTCAACACAATTGGCGGGTAGCATCCCATTTTTCAAACAAATCCTTAATACATATAATCCAATTTCGTGCCAAACTATCGATCGAACTTTCATTTTTTGCGCCATCTATTTTTATAACCATATTGTGTCAGAAAATGTCCCGACTTGATGATCAATCAATTACTAGTAACATCACATACTATGGGAGTACAATGTTGGAATTGTCCATTTTCTTGCCAGCTTATGTTTTGACATGTCTGATCGTCTCATTCCATGCATTTTAAGGGGGCCGCTTTTCAAACGAAGCTGAAAATGAAAATACAATTTGCTCATTATTTTGATGGTTAGAAAAAAAATGCGCATCAAGAAAAGGTGGAAGAAAGGAGAGAGACAGGAGAAAAAATGCAACCAATGAGTTAGACGAGATTGGTAGTGTTGTTCTAAAAATAAGACGTATGTTAGCTTTTATCAAAGGTAAATTTTTGAAAAAGTTGGATAATAATTTTCAGAAATCACATTTAACAACGACCAAAATTGGTGCTGGATTATATTTCACATGGATGCAGCTTCAAGTAAAGCATTGGTGAAGAATCTTGAAACTGCAGACAAGAATGTTCGTGGTTCAAAAATGGAGTTAGTGCATTCTGGACTGGTGTCAACATCTAGTTGAGGTAATTATAGGAATCACGAGATTCCTGCCTGCCAGTCAAATGTCAGTTTGTGTCACAAACGTACAATGTACCCTTTGAGAGTTACCATATTGATTGTCTCTGTATGAGTCTCTGTATGATATTTAGTGTTTTTCTTTTTGGCTTGAGGAGGGAGATAGGTAGGACCACACGTATATCAGATAAGTAGCCAATCAGAGGCGGATCATTTGGTATGATGGTCTACTTGTAGAAAATTTGTGTTTGAATCGTGCTCTTAGTAAATTCATATGGTAGGCAGTTTGTAAAATTATTGCAAAACGTGGCGATTTCTAAAACTATTGTTAAACGCTATAGTAAACTGCTGAAAATGCGTTGATTTTCTGTCTTGGCTTTCGAATGGATAACCTTTTCTTTCTTCTAAAGTGTTTATTACGCCGGGGGACGGGGGGTGGATTTGGGGGGAGGTGGGACTTTTGGTGTGGAGGTTGTGGACCTGAAAATGGGAAAGAAAAAAAAAAACAAGAAGATAATAGAGAAAGACAAACAGTTGAAGGGAAGAAGTGGTACCAACTTCTGCAATGGATGTTGTTGTTATTTGTACCACACAGGTTGAGTTGTTGTTAGTCTTTGTAGTTGTACTACAGTGACCTTCAACTTCATGTTCAAGAAATGCAACAATAAATTTGACAAGTCTGACAGTCAACACAGGTCCAGTCAGGGATTCAAAGTTTTGACTCCATTAATGAGGAGGATAGACAAATGAACAATAATAATACAAGGTAATAAATTGCAACGGTGCTGTTGGTCACCCGGTCCTCCTCCATGTTAAATAAGGTTGGTCAAGTTGCAAAACAATCAAACCCTCTAATTTATGTATTGTGTTTTCTTCTGTTTTGGTTTTTTGTCTTTTTGTCCTTACCACTTGTTGCAGTTGCTACAATAAATTGTATAAGGTTGCCCAGCGGAGAAATTACCAACAGACATTCGCGCATTCTGATCAAGAATTCGTGTGTGAAGTTATAATTTTGGTTCACAAGAAAGATTAAAAAAAAGAACTAAAATGCAAGATTAACTACCCCTCAAACTTAGCCAAAGATTAAAGCAGGCAATTTTTAAGATTTAGCAACACTGATGTTGCTTGCTTGTGCTTTGAATTTGAGTCTTTTTTGGAGTTAGCATTCAAGTAAAATTTTGGAGAGAAATACTCATAATAGAAAAAGGTCAACGGATAGGGATTACAGGGCATATAATCCATCAAGATTCTGACAAAGTTGAAATTCTTCGGGCGTATGTACGTATATTTTTGGCTTAATAATGATACTGATCCACGAAGGTTTTTTTTTGGAACATTTTCAAAATTCGTTTGTTTGAACCGTATGACGACATATATCATATAACCGACCGATATAATAGAATAAAGATTTAGTTATTGTTGTTGTTGTTTGTTTGTTTGAACCGTGTAACGCTTCCGAGTACAGATTTATGCTTATAATTGTGAAGGAATTAGAACTTGAAGCTTATCCATATTAGTGAAGTATATGGTACGTAAATGAAGCATAAAATCGCCCAGTAACTCGACAACTTGTGCCGTATGCACATACAATCGAACACCTCAAACTAAATATGAGAACGACGGCCAATGAATTATCTTCACTACTTGTCATCGTCTTTCTCTCTACTATAAGTTGGTTGTCGCCAAACCGCATAATCTTAACGCAAGTGGCTATAAAAGTCCGAATTGGTGTAGTGGTAGTTGTTTCGGATGATGAATTGTAAACGTACAAAATTTTGCACTGTTTGTACATACAACATACATTTATCCTAACGGTATTTTTTTTTGTACAAAATATAAAATAATATTGTAGCGACCAAAATTGAGCTGGTCGGTTAAGCAAGCAAGATTTGGTAGTTGATATTGCCTACAACACAGATAAGGTAAAAAACACGCAAGGCTTTTCTCTCAATGTGCCTCCGATACTTAAGTTAGTAAAGATAAAAGTAAAGCAAAATAATTTTAGAGGTTTTAACCTGTAACAAGAAGCGTACCTTTGAGAGGTGAAATGCGGAGTTTTTATATTTGAGAGGAAGAAAGAAAATATGACAAGACAAGAGCTATAGGCTAACAACCTAATTGTCGTAACTCAATAGTGTCAGATATAGGTTTAACTTGTGCTAAAAAATACCTATCACATCAATCACATCTAGTTCATCTAAGATTTCGTGCTTGGCAACTGTCTTAGAAGCTTAATGGCAAAAAGCTTGGCTTCGAGTTATCCACGGCTTCCCAAGGTGACATGGAGTGCTTGGCAGCTGTCTTAGAAGCTTAATGGGAAAAAAACTTGGCATCGAGTTATCCGCGGCTTCCCCAGGTGACATGGAGGTTGAGGTGCCCAGGTGGCTAGGTTGATTCTGGCTTCCACAAACATTACTTTGTACAAAATGTAAAAAAAAAAAAAAGGAATATTATTTTGTGGACCATATATATCATATAAAACTTTATATATAACATGTGATCGTTAATAATATATTTTCTAACTTTGAATTTTCAACCAATCTTAATTTAAAAGTAGGATAATTTCCAATATTTCTCCTCAAATTTCTAACAATTTCACTTAGCATCCCTAAAGTTTCAAAAACTACATATACTTTCCCTAACATTACTGTTTTGGAAACAAAATTTAATCCAAAAATTGCATACACATAAAATGGCCTCATGTAAATAAATTTGAATTTACTCTTTCCAAAATAACTTTTATCCATCTCCTCAATCATAAAACTTCTACATCTCCACCATCTCTCCATCTCATACTACTTATTAAAGCCTTAAAAATTCTAATCTTTTATATTATTAAAGCCTTCAATCCAAAATAAAATTTTTAGACCTATTAAACTAAAAAAATTTCATTTGTTGCCATAATAAACATCGTCATCCTCTGAATTGTGCTTGTCAACCCTCAAGCCCATTAGGTTTCAACTTCACAAAAGTAAAATAAAAATTTGTTCATTTGTTCATAATTATTTTTTAAGGCAACTTTGAGAATCCTATGGCGATGGGCAGACTGCGGCTCAAAGGCTACTAAATAACGAGAAAAATTAATTAAGGAGAGATAAGAGAGTTTGCTTGGGTTTAATTTTAGAGTGGTTAGGCGAGTTAGTAAAAGACAAAAAGAAAGGTCTACTAAATTTAGGAAGGAGTAGGAAAAAGAAAATGCTAGTTTTGAAAATTTTAAGTTATTGATATGTTAAGATTATTATGATCCTTTTTTATGACTAGAGGAGATCAGTGTAATTTTTGAAATCTCAAGAGGGCTTGTTGAATTTGTTAGAAATCTCATGGATGTTTCTGAAATTATCCCTTTAAAGTTTCGTGAACGATTGTCACTGTCAAGTATTTGGGCCTCTATCCATGAAACATAGTCCATATTAATGCATGTTAATGCGTGTGCATATATTTTACTAATCTTTGCAAGAAATAACACATTTTCCCCCCTTTTCAAGTGATGTGTCAACTTCCTTTTATAACTAATTCACCTATATCGTTCAGCTATGCGAATTTAGCACTACCATGATTATGAAAAGCTATTATTATGGCATAAATAGGTTAGAAGTTTTGCTTTGCTTTGTAGTTATTCATACTCGCATAGAAATCATTTTTATGTTTTTCTTTATCGGGATTATGGAATTTATTAACTCAAATGACACTCAATTCTTTTTTGATAAAGGATAAAAGGAATGACCATCACGGGAATGGACAGTTGTGTATTCTTGGGAATCATATAACCTCCCCATATTCACTAGAATTTTTTTTTTGCTTTCGGAACATACACATAGACATAGATATAAATATAGATATTTGGTTTCTACAATCGTTTAATACTTCTAACTCAAATGTTCTGAATTTTCCTCAATGTACCCAAGGGATAATTGTGCATCTAAAGTGAACTATAATGCATCAAAATCCAAGTTAGGTTTCCCTTCCTTGCACGGCTAGACTTATGCTTCAAGCCTTGCTTCTTGTCACACCTGGGCCTACAAGCTCAGCTCGTGACTACGCAAGAAAATGGACAGAAATGAAGTGTTGAATGCGACTAAGTGCTACATCAACCTAAGGCAGGAGTAACCTCTAAAGCCTGTCGAGCCACCTCTAGAATCTGACACAATTTAGTGGACAGTCTAGATCATGGAATGAATTGGGCTTTGCAATGATACAAAACCTAATAAGGAGGGGTGAATGTAATACCGGTCTTATGTCGGAAAAATTAAATAACATGAACAAATATATAAGTTGCTTTTAAGTATTGAAGTCCAATTTAAGATATCTATTTTGAGCTAGTGATCGAATACAGAGCCCAAATAGTTAGATTTAGCTACTGAGACTCTAGCTTGTACTGGTAGGTCTGAATCGACACTTCTTCCTTACAATATTCTCATACTATACATTGGCCTACCAAACGTGACCGACTCAAACTTCAAACAAGTCGAAGAGCCTATGAATAATTCCAAGGATTCATGTCATTAGTAAATGATGGTTCTTAATGTATTTGTGGGTGATTTTTTTCTTAAAGGTCTTTCAGTATTCAAAATTTTATACTGTCCAATTTGTGAAATTTACAGCCTCAATAGACAATTCTATATCGAGTCTAAGACAAATGGGGGCTGATTATGCATCATAATTGAGCATCCTAAACTCAATAAAACGAAAAAAACAAAAAAGGAAACATGTGAAAGAAGAGAGAGAGTGTGAAGATTAAAGGGTTTAACGAATGGGAGAAAAGGATCTTGATGGAAAGTAAAAAGTTTTAAAATATAAAGTTCTAAACTAGTTCTATCAGAAAAACGTGTTACATATGGATGCCAGACACTACAAGAATAAGGACCTTTCGTGACGCTAAAAAACGTCACGCCAATATACTTTTTGGGGCGTTTTTGTTTTTGAGGCGGTTACCAAAAACGTCATGCAAACCCCCTGTTTGGAAAGGGTTTGAGGCGTTTTTTGGTGTCACAAAAGATGACATTAGTTTACGCCTCAATTATATACCTATTGGGACGTTTCTTAATGCTTTTTTAATCAGTTTTGCAGACGTTTAAAAGTGTTATATTTTCTTGATCTATTAAGGCATTTTATTGAGATGTTTATATCCACCTTTCGTGACACTTTAAAGTGTGAAGAAAGCTATATTATTGAGGCATTTTGCAGTGTTTTATGCCCATCTATCGTGACACTTTAAAGTGTCAAGATAGCTATCACGTGGAGGCACCGTTTCAATTATTTGGAGTCACTTTTAAGCATCATAATAAGCCTATTTTAGGCCATTTTTTCCTGCTAAATATTAAATGTACTGATCTATATTCTTCCTACTGCTGAATAAGACCATTATTTCTTGTCATAAGCACAGTAACAATTTTCCATTCCATAGCATATCAAGAAAAAATAATCCAATACAAGCAATCAACTGACTAATTAGATGGTACTACATAAACTATGCAACACATGAATTGTGAAGCAGCCGAAAACAATTAAGCAGTGAAGCAGCCAACTAGTCAAACGAGATGGTTTCCAATTAAACAACACAATGTAAAACCAAAAAAACCCTTGCTAGAAAGCAAAAAAGAAGGCCAATGTATGACATTTAATTCACGGTCAACCCAATATGGAACAAGCAAAAGGTCCATTTTCCTGCAATTAAAAAAAAGGCACAAGTATCATTAAGAAATGGAACCCAAAAGGAGTACATATCTCCTAATTGATATCTCTGCTTTAAATTGCAATCCTATTACATTTTGAAATATATCTCATTGTTACCTATTGCTGATAAGATCTTCCTCCTTGAAACTAGTGATTATTATATTCCACAACTGAGCAAATCTTGCAGCTTCTTTCTCTAGATGGATCTGCATTGTGACATTTATGCACGTAAAATATCAAGTTATGCAAGCTCAACAAAATTTCAAATTCAAGATATTAATTCCATTGCCTAAAGAAAAGAATAACTTGTGAACCTTATGAAAGTTGCAGGACAAAGTGGCCTTTAGTCCTTTCTTTTTTGCTGGCTCATTCTTCTCCACCGATACTAAACATGCATTAAATGCACCAGGAATTGACTCAAACCAGGATCTCAGCATTCCAAAGAGTTCTAATCTGCACGCAAAACAATGATTTAGAGCTGAGTATCATAGCAACAAAAATAGGAAATTGGTTCTTGAGGTTTCTGAACTGACAAAACAGTTTCTTTCTTTTACTCTTCTACAAACTTTGCAAACTTCCATTATTTGCCAAAGGCCAAGTTAAACCCAACATGACCAGGAAAATAAAGGCTTCCAGTAAAAACTCGGCCTTGTATCAATGAAAAGCACCTGAATCTGGAAATAAAGTAGAAGACAAATAACCCAACTTAAATACACTGCAACCTCTCCAACTAAAACATATCAGACTTGGGCCATTTGTAAGCCTCAATGCACAACAGTATTTCTAAAAAAGACAGTGGGCTGTAACTAAAATCATAGAGTGAATGCTTCAATAGTCCATGATATGCTATCACCTTGAAAATGCTTCAACTCACAAAAATGCAAAATCAAAGCCCATTGATCATATAATGAAAACCAATGAGGACGTGGCCTTCAATGCCAGAATAAATAGTCCAGGATTTGCTTTCACAGTCATTTAACATTAATCAAACCTGAAAGCAAAATAGAGTCCTGGAAAGTGAAATGATTGGAGCAATGACTAAGGGACTAGATAATTACCTTTTAACGCATAAATACATCTCTCTTCTCGCTATTTCTGGCCCCATCACTTCAATAGAAAAGTTTGGTTCTCAATCACCGAGGGACTAACTACATTAAATGTATAGGCAAATAATACTTTGAATAACCATGCAAAGCAGTTCAAGTTTTCACATTGAAAAACTTAATACTCAAAATCGAAAGACAATGTAATTAGTGCTAAACTAGACACTCAACAGACCAAACCATCTCCCCAACACTCCCCCCCCCCCCCCCCCCCAAAAAAAAAAAAAAGAATAACTAGCATATTTCTGATGTTTCACAAGTAATGAGATATACCAAGCTCTTGCAGGTTAACATCTGGACTAAGAAACGAATTTTCTCTCATCTTGTTTGTATGAATCTGGAGAATCTGTAAACGACCATTTTCATCTGGAAGGCTTATCTCCACTTGGACTTCCAGACGACCAGGTCTAAAAGCCAAAGGTTTTGAATGACAAGGTTAGGTAAAGACATGACAGCATCTTTAACATATTCTATTACGAGCAAAAGCAATAAATGTAAACATGGCATGTCCAAATTTTGGTAGCACCAGAATGTGTGTGTGTGTCTCTGTGTGTGTGTTGTCAATATGTGTAGCATAAGAAAGCCAGTTACCTTAAAAGTGCTTCGTCAATCAAGTCTTTCCTGTTAGTCATCCCAATGAGCAAAACATTATTCAGAGACTCCACACCATCTATCTGAAAGCCTCAATGCAGTGTTTTTACTTCACTGAAGGAGAACCAATAACTATCCAATATTTAATAGGAAATTTCCTAATACACCCATAATCAATGTTTAATACATAGTAATAATTCTACATAGCAGCACACTAATACATAGTAATAATTCTATATAGCAGCACACTAAATTAAGTACCAAAATTAAAACATCAAACCGCCACAACAAATGTCCAAAATGGAAAAAGACAATGCAAGATCAGAATCGTAGTGCACTATAACATTCAGTTCCCCCTTGTTTAATGTCAATCTTCACATAAAAAGCAAGTTTCTAAACAAATAAAAAATTGAGGTAATCAGGCTCACTAACAAACATTATATTGCAAAGAAAATTATAAATCAACAAACATATCTCTGAAAAATAATTAAAAATATGTCAATCAAGCTAGCAAATACCTTGGAGGGTTTTGGGTTGTTGAACTTTTTCAGATAACTAAAGAAAAATCCCTAAAAGGGTAAAATCAAGCCCCAATATTGAAGAACAACTCAACCCTGAAGAAGAAGACGACGATGACGAGACTCTTTCAAACAACTCAACTCCGAAGAAAAAGATGACGAAGACAAGACTCTTTCAAGCTCTACTCCGTGGCCTACAAAAGAAATGACGGATTGGGTGAATAGAGGTCATGGCTGCACAGAGCATGTGGAGAAATCGGTGATGAAGCCCGTGGGCTCAAATGGGTTTAGGTCATCGGAGGTGGAGGTGGGAACAATAATGGCCGGGAGGTGAAGGTGGGGATAATGGTAGTTGGAAGGTGGGGGTGGGGGACTGTGGTGGCGAGGTAGGGGAGATTCAAGGGGATCTAGGTCGATTTGGAGAGCTTTGCGAGAAGGGGTAGATTTCGGATAGTGGAGGGCAGAGAGAGATGCTTAGTTAGGCGCCTTAGTAAGTTTTGCCAAAATTTTGCCTCGTGAGTTTAGCTCCTAGTTAGGCGCCAACTCCTTTTTTTTTTTGGCTCAAGGCATTTGCTTAGAAACGCCTCCCGTGTGTCTTTCTTGACACTTTTTTAAAAAACGCCTCTACAGTGGTGTCACCAAAACACGATTTTGTTGTAGTGAGACAAGAAGATAATTCAAGATATATATATATATATATATATATATATATATATTTTGGGTTTTGACAAGTTGCTTCATGTCACCTCCAATGAGTAGTATATAATATACATAGTATTTCAATTCATACAACTCATTTTAATATAAAAATTTGTTTTTTTAACAATATTATAACTCCATTTCCGTAAGAGATGTGGCATTTCGCACATTCAAATTCAGAAATTAATTAAGGAAGTGCACTCGTGCAACTTAACAGTTAGGGTGGACACAAAATCAAAACTAAAGAAAGAGACAGAGCAAGAAAAGCTTTGTTTTGGCTTTATATTCCCACCAATTAAAACAGGATAAATCTCAAATAATATTATCAATAATGGTGAAGTTAGGTGTTTAGGTGAGGAAAAAAAATTAGTAGTCGAGAGGATTAGAGATGACATTAATGTTTTTGGTTTTTAGTTGAATGAGATTGATAACTTCCACTTGCAGAAAATGACAAAGGGAGATTCGATAGCCTTAGCCTTAGTTCAATGAATTTAAGACGATTGACAAAGAAATTATGGGAATGAGGGTGATGAGTTTTGTCTTTATTAGTGCTGGGCACTCGACCACATTCTTCATTTATATTATTATTATTTGTACGTTCAATCCGTGGATCATTTTAGCTTCATATGATTTTGTCAAGGTCTCATGTTTAATATCTTCATTTTTCTAACGTAAAAAAGTCAAGACTCACTTCGTTTCTCAGTGTAAATTTTTGTTGTATTCGATGGATTACTGTGTATGATTAAGATTCTTGAGGAGAAATTAGTGAATAGATGATCAAAGGAATTTAGGGAAAAAGACAAAAGGAAAAATTATCGTTGTTTAGGATAAATATATATCTTGGAAAAGGAAAATTTATAATTACTCATAATTTCATATGGCCTCTTGACATGCATGAATTCCTTTCTTTTCTTCTTTTTTGAAAAGAAGAAATACAGAGGGGAAAAGAACCAGGCATGAATCTACGGAATAGTCATCTTACAAGTTGTTTAGCAAAATAATAATATTGGCAGTTGGATTTCTTTATATATATATATATATATATATATATATATATATATAAATTTGGTAATTTGCCAAAGAAATATTATGATCTACTTCATGAATTCATTTCCTCGTTTGAAACTTGCAATCAAATGCAACAAAAAGGCCCGAAAGCTAGGAAAAAAAAAAAAACATTTACTCGATTTGTGCTAGCAAAGTTGATGAGATCCAAAACTTTTGAGATCAATTTAAACTTTCAATCAGTTAAAATATAGGGAAATACATTTCCATACAAGAGTTCCAGATCATTTCCAAGAAAACGTCAATCATCGATGAAAAGTGACATAATAATATCTCACTGCTAGGATTCATGATTCATTCATTCATCGCCTACCCAATAAAAGTTCAAATAAGTACTTTTTGAATTCATTTTCAAAGATTTCTGATCACACGAAATCGAATGTAATTAAAGTTAATAGTGACAAGTAGGAACGAGTGGTTAAATTTTTTTTGCTTGGCTAAAGGATGGATAATGAGTAACGCAAGGAAAAGCGACAGATGAGTCTTGCCTTCTCAAAAGAAGATTGGTCGGACGGCTTCGGACCAGCAGTCCAGCAGTCCCCTGGTCGGTGACTGATAACAAAATAACCTCAATTTGTCCCTTAATGGCCCTAATGCCTCTGATGCCTCCACAATTTAGATTCTTCTCTTCCAATTATTGGATATGAACATACAAAGAACTAATCACTTCTAAGAATACAAACCATAATAAATATGCTTTCAAGATTTGCTGATATTTGAAATTCAATCTTATTAGGTCTCAGTATTTCTGATTCTTTAGTTGATTAACATATATCTTCGATACACGCCAAATTGTGAACCGCATCAAAAAATTTTGAAAACCGGGTATGCAATTCGATAAACGCAAGACTAACAATGGTACGTAAATTAAGATATCCATAGCATGAATAAGGAAATTCTTCATAACCAGCAAGTATATCATCATGATGGGCAACTTGATAGCTATCATGTTTTTACATCATTAATTTAGAAACTACCAGGTATGATCACAATCGAAATGACTAAACAATGTGGCCTCCAAATGCAAATTCTTCCAGATATGCATGCTGCATTAAATTAGGGATTATGCAGATGTTACAAGACTTTGGATCAACTTGCACAGATGAAAAAAATCCTGCACTCTTCATTTGTTGGTTCCATTACCCGCGAACACTACTCACCAAACTTTTCTCAACTGCTCGAGCATGATCTCTCCCTCTCTAGAAGAGTACTATGTCTGCCATGATGTCCACAACTGGTGCAAGAGGGCGGGGTTGACGACCGCCAGAATGGTCCAGACCACGGGATTTTTGTGGGATAATAACACTACGCCACCCTGTACTACAAACTGATTGACATTGCCCCCCCAAAAACAAAACAACAAACAAAAACAAGTCTCTCTGGGATGGCCCATTTCTTCTCAGAAGATCTGAAAGCAGCCAATTCATTTTTGTCATTGGACAGCAAAATTTTTGTAGTTGTGCATGAGTTTTCTCTTTAACAGAATCGATTTTTTCTTTCTTTTTTTTTTTTCCCCTTCATTGGTTTAGCGAAAGACGAGGTCGCTAACATGGGAAGCGCCAACAGTGAACTTTTTTGAAGTGCTCTGAAACTTTCCTGCCTACGAACGATACCTGAGTATAAATCACAATTTCAGCTGACATTGAAATTGTTTTTTCCAGTTATTTTCCTTACTTTTTGAGGTTAGGATAAAAATCTGTTCCTTAATTCACTCGCACTTCTTTGAAATGAATGAAAGAGAAAAAAAATTATGTACACATGGCAGTTCTTATTTACCAATTTCTTTAAACTAATTATAAGCAAAAATAATAATAAGGCTAAATCACAAATTACCCCCCTGTATTGTTGCATAAGGAGCAAATTGCCCCCTGTATTTAGGAAATACACAAATTATCCCTTGGATTGATAAAAGACATTTATGCCCTTCTATACACAATGCTTTGATAATTTTCTCTTTTTTATACTAAAATCTAAAATATTTATGCCATCCATGACCGGGTAGAACAAAATAATAAAAAAAGAGAAGTCTCAAACACATTAATTATATAATATATATATATATATATATGTATATTAGATGAAGTTGGTCTTATGTCGTTTTGGTTAAAAACACAAATTTGTAATTGCTATATTTTTTATTGTTGTCACTAACATAAATGATATTGCTAGCATGTCTTCATATTGAATTTTCAATATATTTGATAGAAATTATAAATTATATTCACTTTGCAAGCAGTTTGTTATACACGATAACAAAAATAAATTATTCATTTTTTTCATACTTTTTTTTCAATCTTGAATACAAATAATAGGTATAGTTTGTGACAAAATTTTTTAAAATTTTGGAGTCAGTAATTTGGTTTTTTATATAAAAGTGCAATAATAATATTAGTTTGGAATAGTAACTTATTTTGTTTCTATATAACAAATTAACAAAAATAGCAAATGTTAAACAATGATGAGGGCAAATTTGTCCTTATGAAGGTGGAGTGTACATGAAGGGATAATTTGTTACTAAAGTAGGGGGCAATTTGTATACATTTCTTAAACACATGAGGTAATTTGCTACTTACCCAACATTACAGGGTGACATTTTGAGATTAAGCCTAAAAATAATAATGTTTCTTAATTTGCACAGAAAACTTCTGCATAATAAATATGAAACCAAATGTGCAGGATTTTACAGCTACGGAATAGGTCATGGAGATGGTGATGGTGCAATTTGGACAAAATTAATTATTCAGTTAATTCGCATAAATACTTTGATAATTTATATTAACCCTCTATTGGAACTGTACTAATTTTGCTAGCCCTTGAACAATCATCTTCCATGGCGAGTGCAACTTTATTTGAAAAGATCGCAATGTACGCAGCATCCTTGCTATGATAACTAACTTGTAATATTTGAAAAGAGAAGAAGTTTTCAAGAGGATTTTGTTTTTTGAAATTTAAGCAAGGAAAATTGTTTTTCCATATATTACAAATTGAGAAAAATCAAATTGTATAATTATTATGTCCCAAAAGTATAAACAAAAAAAGAAGAAGAAGAAAAAGAAGAAAAACTCATGTGCATTTATCTTCTAATTATGCAAAATTATTGTTTCAAAGGGTTCTATTTAGTTGGACATGGGATTTTCTATCAAAATATTTTCCATATAACATTTATATATTAGTGATTATGATATCCAATTATTTGCTAAGATTGTAAAGCACCTTACAAGTTGAGGCCGAAAAAGTCAAAGTTCATACGTGCCAAACTAGAATTCCATCAAGGGTTGAATACATCCATTTAATTTGTTAGGTGGCGGAGTTAAAAGTTCCATACTAATTAAAATAACCGTTTCAATTTTGTAAAAAAACTTGTAGTCTTTTGTAAAATTTTGAGTACATTGAACACTTCTTGTCTTTTACTTTCCTACGTTTTTGCTTCTAGTGACAATAGCAACACGTAAAGGCTATTTCTACAAGTTGTGAGAACAATGTAAACAAAGTATAGTAACATTTGTAAATCACAAAAACAGATTAGATCAGATTTAAACAAGGGGGAAAAACTAATCAAAATCGGCGAAAAGGTTGAGAAGTAGTAATTAAGTGACCTGAAAGTAACTTTGCCACCATTCTTGAATCTAATTCCTGTCTGTGATCATTTTCCTAGGATCTAAATGTAGATTTTGTCAATGTGCATTCACAAACACAATATTACCTCGCACAATCAAGCACTTAGGATAACAAGAAGTGGCAAAAGAGAACGTATAGAGAATTTGCTTATCAATTTTAAAATAATATCTGTTCATACTAATTACTGAAGGAAGATGCACATTATTAAGAGATTGAAAGATATTTCAGACTACAAGAATTGCTCAAGAAACAACTCATTTAACATGTGCCAGAAAATTCTCTTCTTTTTAGGCAGATATAAAAACCTACTTCGAAATAGAGAAAAAAAGTAAAATTTGGACCAAAAGGCGTATAAAGTGCCATACAACAGCCAAGCATTCATTGTGCATAGTCTACTCTAAAATTGAGACCTTTTCTACCCAACCTACTAATGTAAGTTTTAGTAAATTAACCTATTCAACTTTGATGACAAAAAAAAAAAAAAAAAAAAAAAAAACGAAGAACAAGATACAACAAGGAAACTGAAAATTTGCAAAATTTCCACAGAAATATTGGAGGGGAAATTGGTGTTTGAAGCTATTAGATCATACCTTATCGATTGAGTCACAAACGAACATATATTAATTCCACTACATAAATTTCAAGTAAATCCCTAAAAATTAAAAGTTTAAAGTTTTGTCCAAGAAAAAGTGTTCATATTGCTAGGCCTTATTTTTGGCCTTATTGATAATCACAATGGTACCATGATCATCTTTTCTTGACAAACCATTTTTTTCTTTTCTTTTTCTTTTTTGTTTAACGTTTTAGGGTGCATTTAATCGCAATATTTCAACAATCTATGTGTAGAACTTTCTTCAAATTTCAAATTCCCTCTAAAACACAACACATTGAAAAAACAAAGGAAAAACATGAAATAATAGAAAAATAAATGACAAAGCAAACAAATTGACCAAACAAAATAAAAAAAGACAATTCCATTCTGTCAGGTCTTGAAGCTAATTTGTTTTTGTGAGATTGTGACAAGAGCGAGAGAGTGACTAGTAGTTTCCAGTAAATTAAGAGAGCAGACCCCATATATGGTCATGGCAGAAGAATGTAAGCTTGGTATGAATCTGAGTTGTTGTACGCAATAGAGACTAGAAAAAAAATATAGTAGTAGCTTGGCCAATTGAAGGGTCTATGAAATGGGTCCCAAGAAAAGGGTTGGTACATATAATCCCCAATTAGCTGCCTCCATTACCTTCCATAATTGTAATTAAGAAGTCAATAATTCGATATATCTGATAGAAGTGGTTAAATTGTGAGCCCTACCTTTCACCATTTTTGGTTTAAACATTACCTAATTTGTAATCGAACAAAATCGTTTTGGTTGCTTTCTAGTTGGGCGGACAAGACTTATGACCATTTTCATCTAGTCAACAACTTCGATTTTCATTTTTTTTTAGTTCAAAATGTGCTTCGGGGACGTAAAAAAATAATTTTTTAAAAAAGTAATAAGTTATAAAATCTTATTAGTCGTATAATTCTGCCTTGTCATAATATTTATAGCATGTTGTTTTGTTATGCATGAATCATAGAAAAAAATGGCTCATTATGTTGGTATCTAGACTTGTTTATTTTACGACAACATGGTTATGAGGTGAATACTATCTGCTAGGAGGTAGTCACTTTCATTGAGAATTCTTTGTGGAACACTGTGACATAATACTATAATATGATATCATCAAAGATTCATGATATATGCAAGATTATCGGGAGTCGAAGGATATTTCTGGAGCTTCTGGATCTTTTCTTGCCGCCCTTTTGAATCAAAAAGAAAAGACAAAACCTTGGAGGCATCACTCAATTCATTACTAGTGGGTAGCAAACCAAAAAAAAAAAAAGGAAATCAAGTTGTAATTATGTGATCCATAGATGACTGATAAAGATGGTGAGAATAGAAAGAGTTGTGGGAAGGTATACCTTTTCTAGGATTCTTAAGGAAGCATGTCAATGTCTTTTCTTCTCTAATGAGACACGGTTAGGCTTTTTGGCATGTAAAAGCTAATACATTGGCACATCATGAAAGCTAATAGTGATTGGATGATGGTGGATATTTTTTTGTATCAAGAAATTGAGCTTACATTGATTGGATGATTCTTGATAACCTTTGTTGCCTTGGCCTTTAACCAAAGTGTGACTTTGCTCAAACCCTATTAAACCGAGGATTTATCATTTCTTTTAGCAATGCAAAAACGTTATAATAATTAGATGTGAAGCTTAATTGGTGGACAAACCTAGAAAAATAATGCACAATACATAAGGACATTTGAAATCTGAAAAAGATGTGAAATGCAATAAAAACAAAGAGAAGGAAGCTCTAGTTATTGTCATCATGGAAGAAAGTGGTCACGGGGTTCTCTTGACTATGGCAGTCAGTCCCACACACACTCACGCAGTAGACTCCAGCCAATCTCATCCCATCCTTAACTTGTATATATGTATGTATGTATGTATATACATGCTTTAGCTGCAGAAATCCTTTGATCTCCAAGTCCCACAAAACCAACTCCCCTACAGCCTACAGATCTACTTTCGCATGTTAGCAGGATTAGAGTACAAACTAAGTATATATACTACTTAGTAACAGAATAAATTCTTCTACTGGTTTCTTTTTTCTCGTGTTGTGACATCGTTTACACCTAATTCCCTGAAGTAATTAAAAAGTAATTAAGCATGAAGATTCGAGTCTGATTTGTGCATGTCAAAAGGTGATTACGTGCATCAATGCTATCCGTTCTTGTTGGACAACATTTTGAATATAGAATTGCAGATTCTAGTTATGTCTTACTTCCATTACAAAGACGGACAATGATACAGTGACTCTTTATTATTGTAACTATCAAGAAAAATTGATAAATTTTTGTAAAAAAAAATAGTAAGTTTTGACAAAAATTTACCACCTTTTCTTTTTAAAAAGAAAAAGAAAAAGAAAAAATTGCTAATTTTTTTCGGTAACTTTTTGTCAGCACATCATTTTTCTGTGAAGAGAAAGATCGAATAAAACCTTTTTACGCCTTAGCTGTTTGAAATAGTTGAGAATTCTGGATTATTTGTCAAGTCAAACCCTGCATTTATAATTGTATCATACCCCTATGTTCATGCTTGTCATGTAGTAATTGTAATATTGCTCTTAACATGTCTAAAAAGGAGTCTGGGAATTAGCTTCACTATTCTCTCTTTTGGTTGACCAATTACATTTGGATTCGCATCAATGGCTACTTCTTCTCCTTCTAACATGCAACCTTTTAGTCTTACAGTGTCAACCATAAAACATATGCTAAATTTTTTTGTAAGTAAATATATACAAAATTTATTACTTACTGTGTCTTTTTGCATATATGTTTATCTACATGTACAAGTAAACTAGTTAGAGAAATGTACTGATTTTCCATGTTTTTAAAAAGAAATTAAGTTTTCAATATAAAAGCATATCCAAAACCAAAAGGCCCAAATATTTAAATATCTTTCATTGAATGTTAAATCAAACTAAAATTTGTACGACGAAATATTATATAACATATTACTTGAAAATTAAAGTCAAACTAAAATTTATTTATGACTAAGTGAGAGAGTAAAGGATATTAACAACCTGAGGCTTGTTTGTTTTTAAAGCTCATGACCTAAATACTCCAAATTAAATCATGATTTTTTTTTTCGTGGCAGGATACTTATCATAGAGCACTTGATAATGAACAATGAGAATTTGTTGGAACTGGTTAAGTAAAAGAAAAAAAGAACTTTTGGGTGTATTTTACCTAAAGAACAAGAAATGAAGTTACAAAACTAACCAAAATTTATGGTCGAATTATGAAAGCTCCAAATCCACCGCTAAGAGGGCTGTGGCCACCCTGTCTTCTTTTGTGATGTCCTTTTCTCATCTTAAACACCTCAATGTAACATCTCCCGTTGTAGGGCCTCAAGGCTATGTAGATCTTTCTATTAACTGCACCAATTTCTCCTTTCTATTCTCTTCTTCCCTCCCTCTCTCTCTAGAGAGATCAACACACACAGACCAAGACTATCATAAGTCTTATAACTTTGGTGTACTAAATTTTTCTTTTTTTTTTTTTTAACCCTCCTCTCATCTTCTTGTCCACAATTTGCACCACCCTCCTTTTTGTCGTACAATAACTCCATTTATAAGTCAGCTAACAACAATTATATATATAGATGGATAGCTGATGACCTCAATTACAAGTTAGTATTATCATTAGTTAGTTTATGGCAATTGCAGCCACCATGAGCAGCCAAGATCATGAGAACAAAGATGATCATCATGAACATGACATGGTTATGCCCGGTTTTCGCTTCCACCCTACTGAAGAGGAACTTATAGAGTTCTATCTTCGCCGTAAGGTCGAGGGCAAGCGCTTCAATGTTGAGCTCATCACTTTTCTTGATCTTTATCGCTATGACCCTTGGGAACTTCCTGGTACCGAACATACTTTTTTTTTTTTTTTGGCTTTCTATCTGTCTATCTTTTTTGAGATTGGAACTTTTTGGGGTTCTCCCCACTCCACTTTTTGTTTCTTTCTTCTCTTAGTATAGCGATATACATCACCTAAAGTGTCATCTCATGTGTATAGTACTACTAATATACAGTAATTTTGTTTGATAAATTGTTGCTAGTAACATTCTTGTTCATTTTCTTGACCCTACACAGCTTTGGCGGCAATTGGAGAGAAAGAATGGTTTTTCTATGTGCCAAGAGATAGGAAGTACAGAAATGGAGATCGACCAAACCGAGTGACGACTTCAGGCTATTGGAAAGCAACTGGAGCTGATAGAATGATCAGAACGGAGAATTTCCGGTCAATTGGGCTGAAGAAGACTCTTGTGTTCTATTCAGGGAAAGCTCCAAAAGGCATCCGAACAAGTTGGATCATGAATGAATATCGTTTGCCACAGCATGAAACCGAGCGCCTGCAAAAGGTAGATCAGAAGGTCTTGATTTCTTTATTCATTACCTCAGAAAGTCGTGAATCTAATTAATCAGTAAAATAAAGGACTTTCAGTTGACTTTCCACAAATTCTTGATAAGGGTTTTTCTTTAATTCAGATGTTCAAAGTTACATTTTCAACAAAAAGGTTCCTTCAAGAAATGAAACAAAGCTAGCATCTGATTTGCTTTTCCAGTTCTGTTTTTCTTGAAACCTAGCTTTTACTGTGAGAAGTTAGAAAGAAAAAAAAAATCTCCTCTTTGCTAAAGAACTCTTCGTTTTCTCCCATCTGATTGAAAAGTTTTTGTGTTTTTTGGCTTTTTCTTGAGTGTCTCAATTCATACAACGGAGCAAGATGGCCCCCTAATGGGGCGAAAAGAAAAGGAAAACACAACACCAACGGACAAATTAATGAGTTTCCAGTCTTGTTTTTATTTATTGAGTTCTTTAATGTATCACACAAAACATGCATGAAAATTTAAGTTCACAACTTCTTGTTAAGATACTTTGCCATAAATTTTTGGATAGGGCTCATAACTGCATTCCAGAATCAAACAATGCTATCAGGGATACCTTAATTTCTTCACTTTTATGTTACATCAAATTCAAACTAAATCCAACTGTCTTCTTTTCCAGGCTGAGATTTCGCTTTGCCGCGTCTACAAGAGATCTGGAGTCGAAGACCACCCATCTCTCCCTCGTTCTCTCCCAACAAGAGCTTCATCATCAAGAGGAACTTCTTCATCGGTCAAGAAAAGCCAAGAAGTAACAAATCCGTCCATTGAAAGTTTCCAGACTTTTGGTGGAAATCTTCAACAACTCGACGAAAAACTAAGTGAAACAAGTGGAAGTAGTAGCACAGACATTGGAACGTCTCTCGGGCTTTCGAAGCATAACACTCTCATATCTTTAGCTCCAATGACCACTACACTTTCAGTTGGAGCTCCATCATCAGTTGTAGAAGATGATAGGGTTATGCTTCACCAATCAAAGCAGCCATGTCCCGCTACTACTCTAGCCCCTGACTGCACCGCCATGTTCGCTGGATCTTCTTTCTTTCCACCAGTGAATACTATCGATGATCTTCATAGATTAGTGAACTATCAACAAGCTTCAGTGGTTCATCCTCAGCAGCAATATCATAATAATCCTAACCATCCCTCCCAATTCTCTACTCTGCAGCCACAAGCAACTCAGTCCTTAGCTCTCAACATGCTTCCGGGCTCTTTTCAGGCGGCTTTCACGGATAAATTGTGGGATTGGAACTCAATAAATGAGGCAAGCAAAGACTTCAACAATAGTCCGTTCAAGTAACAAATAATATATGAACTTTGTATACATACACTAATATATTTATTATGTGTATTTCCAATGTGGAGTTTCATTATTACCTCAAAATACTCTTAGACTTCACAAATGACTAATGTGCAGTAGTACTAGTAGTATGATCTATCATCTTGTAAGATTTTCAATTTAGCTGAATTATTGACCTTGATCATTGTAAGAATTATGATTTATCATCTTGTTAGATTATTATTATTAAGTGTAGCTGTGTCCATCAATTCAATCAGGAAAAACCTTGTGTTTTAGGGTTTCAAATCTGTGCATTTATATTACTACGTGTATCACTTGTTGACTGCAGTAGTATGTCTCCTTGATGGATTTAGGCCTCACAAGTTTTTAAATCATACGATGATTAAACTAATATGAGTTCAGAGGGTTAAGTTGGAAATGCAATTGTAATTTCATTCCAGTATTGTATAGCATTATCCGATTTCTTTACCTCTTTTAAGTTAATGAAGATGGATAAGAAGATCCCAGATATGGTTCGGTCATTAAAGATCTTCATTTGTTTCATTTTCTTGTATGGATTCTTTTTCCATGCCTCACTGACCTCATTCTTCTTTTCCATTTTCGTTATACTCATCCTTTGATAAAAAAGAAAAGAACAAAATGGTGGAGATAAAATTCTTCTCTTCTGTGTGTGTCTACACATGTGTAGCTGTAGAATGCTGAGGCCTCATTGATTTACTTGTAGTTGCAGACGACTAGGCAGAGACTAAGTTAAAATGGAAGTGTTGGAGAAAATTTGGGCCACCCATTTTTCAGAAACCTCCATTTAGAAGGAAGACAGACATGTTTGTTCGGTTCATAAATTAGGTTGTTATGATCATAGGAGTAACTAGTCCATTACTGACAGAGGTTTTTGTGCATAGAATTTGACTAATTACTGCATAAATTCTTAAAGGTACAACCTTGAGATACCGAGGGCAACACAGTTGCGTTTACTAGTAAATGCAGGTTTAGTACAGCCTGACTATATTGTGATTTTATGGCATCTTAATTGGCTAAATTCTCCTCTTTTATCCCACTGTTCCAGCTAAGTTTCAGGCTACAATCTTTCCTGGGATCTGGTCTAGGAGTGTTAGGCTGAGATGTCCTTAGATATAGCTGTGAGCTGGATTGTGGCAGTCATCATCTGATCCCCAATACCGCACTTTCATAGTTTGACAGTCGTATATGGCTTCTTGATTGTTGGTCTTAGAATGCTAGAGAGGTCCCTCATCTCCCAAAGTAATTTTGTGCTACTTTTTTATTCCTTGGCTTATATCCTTGGTTTTATATAGCCCTACATTGTCAGTGCGAAAAGATTTATTTTCTTGTGGTGGTATTTTGTTTAGGATTTGGTGCAAGAAATGATATGTATTATGTCTCAACGTATAATTAACTATTTCTTATATAGCAAAAAATTTAAAATTATACGCATTAAATTACTGTATATGACAGCATTGTAGTTGAATAAGAACAAGTGATTATTATGGCCTATGATGATTTATATCACAAATTCCTTTTACTTATAAATAATGTTGAATAATCATTCATGTCGCGTATAGACAACAACAACAACAATAATAATAAGAGAGGGGAGGGGTCAAGAAAACCAAATATTACACAAGAATTGGACTTGCTTGTTTGGAGACAACCACCATCAATAATTTTTTTCCTTTATCTTTTTTCTTTCTTAATTACTCTTTTTTTTTTTTAAAATAAGGTTCTGGCACTATAAATCCAAATTAGTCTGCCTTGGAAAGATGCTTAGATCTTACCCTTATTTCTTATGGTTGATTAAAGTGCTGATAATATGCTTATATGAATCTATATAGATATAGATTTGTGCAGTTGATGGTACATGTAGCAAGAAAATGATTGTAAATAACATTCTAATATGTCCAAAGCATGTTAAGATCTCATCAGGAACAACACACTAAATCTAAAAATTATATTGAGAATTTTCTTTTTCGTGAAATTTTTTTATAAGCTACAAATCCCATTCAAATTTTATGGAATTTAGTAGCCGGTTTTTATACATATAAGATAAAAATTTTGATCAAGTAGTCAAAAGTAGTGAATCAACTAGTGCTGCACACTTTCTTTTGAAATTTTCATTTTATCGTAAAAATGAATGAGGACGAGAAGGGTTAACATATTAAGGTCCAATCTTACAAAGCATGATAAAAAATTCAATAGATTATATTCAGAGTATTATGGTTGTGTTTTTCTTGTTAATTACGGTTTTATTCTGACAGATTCAAAAGAGGTTGCCCTACCTTGAGTAGGAATTTTTCGAGTTGCGTTACATTTTTTTTTCTTTTTTTGAAATTTTATCTACAAAAAAGAGAAATTCTATCTAAAAAATATTTTTCTTCTCTTTCTAACGAAGCAGCACAATAATCCTTTGATCATTTGTATTCTTAAAATTCTTAACCCTAGATTTATGTCTCACATGCCAATTTCCTACAATGTCTTAACCTATTTTTGTGTTTTATAGTGAGTAATCTTGATAATATGCGTTAAAAGTACTAAAACCACAACTAATCATGCTTGATATCTAGGATACATTATAAATACACACCTGATTTTTTAATGAAAAAGGGATGATGAATGCATTTAATAATAGTCTTGCTGTTGAAAGTCTAGCAGAAAGAAAGAAGAGTAATCTACACTTCAGTGTACAGTGGAGCAAAATTTGCCGACAGGTTATTTATAGCACAATGATGTGGACTTCAGTTTGTTCAAGAACTTGTCTTAAACCCTTAAATTCCTTCTCTATTTAAGAAACTAGGAAGAAGTGGTTAAAAGTAGAAAGATAAAAAGTGCGAAGTTTAATTCACTTTTTAGCTCAAAATAAGGAAAAGAAAATTGTGTTTAGTAATTACACCAATAAGCGATCAAGATAGGGAGAATTTAATGATCAAAAGTCTCGCAAATTTAAGAAACAATTTGGCCAATATATATGGTCTTCTAATTCTTTAGTCTTCTCCTTTTGGAGAAATATTTTTCCACGTTAGGAAGGTATAAGGAAAAATAATGCATATGAACTCTTAAAATTCTGATATCAAGCAAAAAGTCTTTATCAGATTGGATTCTTGCTAATATAGAGTTCATTTTGTATAAGGAACCAAAAATTCTGGCTTTTTTAACGTTTAATTTCACAATATTCATGTATTTAAGTGTGTACATATGTGTGTTATCCACACATTCACACACAGTACATGCATCAACATATATTGTGTATCTAAGTGCCTATATTAGAATAGAATGATGAAATTTCCAACAAAAAAAAAAAAAATGAAGAATGACATCTCACTAGTAATGAGTTATTACACAGCAAAGAAGACTATCTAACCATATTTGCAATTACATTTTTTAACGTTCATTTTCTGAAATTGAACTTAGGAGAAGGGAATTTTGCTGCCAGCCATATGCTTTTCTTTTTGTTTTATACAACATCAATGGAATAGAATTGTGCAAGTGTAACTAGCTATACCATCGTAAATGCTTTCATATCACTCTAATTTGAATACAAACAATAAAAGATAATCTCAAATAAGGAAATGTCAATAAATTGAAGGAGTGTCAGTAGTAATGATATCCATTATTGATTTTTAAAAAACAGCTATCACTATCTTTCAATTGGAATGAAAGTGATTAACTGGGTCTCTATAATTACCTTCAAAATATGATTCTATCAAGTTTATCAACCTCTTTGAGATAAATAATACTCATTCCATTACTAAACTAAAAATGTTAGAAGTAATCGTCAAAACCCACATTCATAGGAGGGTTAATGATATACATAGCGATAGGTGATTGAGAAATTTAAACTAAACAGCTCTTAAATATCACATATAACATAGTAACAAAGTAAAGACCGAGATTAAGGTGCAACCGTATTCTCATCAAGGGGGAAAAAAACAAAAGGAACAGTAAATACGAAATTTACACCGCTCAGTTTAGCAAGTCCCACCCCACGGTAAAGAGTAAACATGATTAGTGGCAGCTTCACCGCTAAGCATTGACTAATCACAGGGAATCAGGTTTGTGGTAGCTCGACAAAGTTAATCCTTACCCGTACGGGGATAATAAAGGACGAAGCCTCGTTTTCCCTATTGTCTCTAATGTAATTATGTCACTCCTAAACCTAGCCAACCAAAAGGAGAAAAAAAAAAAACACATATATATATCAATGTCTAACATTGGATTAGTTGCAATTACACCAATAATTCAATTCTTCACCGAGAGAATAAAGCACTCTTCAATTAGGGTCATTTTTTGGCATTTATGCATTTACTAAAATAACCGACAAAGTCTGTGAATTCTTCAAAAACAACATGAACTGATATCCGTGACAATTATATAAGAACTAGACATAGGGGATAGGGATTTTAAAGACGGAGAATGTGAAGCGATTTTTTGGTACTTTTTCTTTACCATGTATTTGATATACATGCAATTATATAAGAACCAAACAAAGGGGATAGGGATTTTGAAGACAAAGAATTTGAAGCATTTTTTTGATACTTTTTCTTTACCATGTATTTAATATGTTCGTTAGGTTCTAGTTAAACATCTCAATTTTTTTTCAACATACATGCACATCGCATTCCTAGATTGGAAGAAATGAATTCCATGACAAACTTCAGAATCTTCAGTTGTTTTAGCTTGGAAAAGTCCATATTTTGAACTAATACTACGTTGTAACGAAAAAAAAAATCAATATCAGTCTCGTGAGGTCTCTATAATAGCCAAGTTGGACGTAAACGTTACTATTTTGATGGATGTAGTAAACGTTGTAGCGTTGTCTAGATAGCTATATGAGATTGGCAAACAGTAGTAAATACAATTAATGTTCCACATCAGATCATACAAAAGAATATATTTCTCCATGATCAGAGAAATTAAGGGCACTTTCTATGCAGCATTCCAAAATAAAGCCAATCAAGAATTGGCATTGAAAATTACATTTGCAAATAAAGTCCAGAATATCAACTCCTTTCATATTAGACTAATGAAGCTACAAATCAAAGTCAAAGTATTATTCGAGTTGCCAAAATTATTGGAAAATAATATTCCAAGGGTAGAAGTTTCCAAACGTGTGGATCTTCTGGGAACCAAGAAAAAAAAAAAAAAACAAACAAACAAATTCCCCATTTCAAAGGGGTCAATTTGAGTAGTGAATGTTGTGGACCGCAATGCACACTATTGAGAATTAAAGTACCGCTACCGTTGCCGCTGTTGTAGCAATGAATACGAATATTGGCAGTATTTACCAACACTACTACATCACCGATCTAGCCATTAAGCCCGGGAAAAAATCGTGCTACTCATTGCCACTAGAAAAAAAGTAGGATTAGAGGTGCTTATTCTAAGTGCGCTTTCATTTAAAATTGAATATCTTGTGATTGCGGTAACTAATATAATCATCATAACGATTTATCAATTTTATACTTTTCTTAGAGCGCAGAATAAGAGACTAAAAATGAGTCGAGCCAACCACAAATATTCAGTCCTTTTAAGTTTTCGATCCTCTTGCCGTGTGATATACACCTATAGTAGTGTACGTTGTACATCATATTATTTATTTTGTGTCCTTAAGAGTACACAATAGGCAAATGTTTATGATAATGACAAAATTAAATAAAAGATGAGGTTGTGGTTTCTCAACCCATGCTTTGCATGCTGCCCTCAAATTGTACAATAGAGATTACCAATAGTAGTTTGCCCCTCCAAGTTGTTCAAATTGTGTTACGCGTTTTTGAATCTTGTGAAAACAATGACTTGCTCTTATTCTTGAGCCACATCTTTCGATTGCTACATTTGGAGTTCGACATTTTTTTAAGCTAAAAAACATGTACTACTAGTACACGAAGAATTTTGACTCAACTTTTCGTCGGTTGTTGGTGAGATATAGTCATAGGTATAGGATTGAATTGAAATTGAAATTCTAATTTTGTAGTTTCTTACTAGGAATTAATCATAACGATTACTGTCGCCAGCTTGTCTTACAGCTTGGAGATATTTTCGGGTGCATAATGGAAAGACTCAATATTTGGATGGCTGTTTTCGGGCTGTTTATTAAAAAATTTTGCCATAACAGTTTTAGTTATTATTTTTGATAAATATATACGTAAGATAAAAAATTAGTTGAAATATGAGTTAATAGTTTTCTAAAAGCATGTTTCCAGAAAACATAACCGCACAAACAAAGCCTTGGTCTCTAAAGAATTATGATATATAGAACAATTTCCACAATGTTTCCATAGTATTCAGCTCTTTCATGATGGATTAATGTAAGTACGTATAACAGGTTAGCTAAGAAATTAGTGTTTGATATTCTTCTTTTTCTTTTCATTTTGTTCATATGGACAAGTACAGAAAGAAATATGAAGGTATCAGCCAATACATGTGAAAGGATGAAAGCGCATTGAATCCAATGTTCTGCGTAGGAAGAAATGGGTATGATCAAAATTCATTTCAAACTTAGAGAAAATGTCCCCATGGAGTCTAAATCATGCAATACATTCAAGAATTCGGTAATATAATCAATAATAGTGATCTTTTAGTTCTCTGATGCAAATGTTTTGACTTGATATATTGGAAACATGTCTACAAATAGGATACACATATTTATCGAGAATTAATTCTAAAGTCAGTCCTTTAGAAATCGACTTCAACTTATACATCGAGAACCTGACCGGCTTTCACCGGAAATGCTACTAAGAAGAAGGTGTCCTGTGAGTTGTCGACTGTAAGGTGAGACATTGTTCATGGTGTTCAATTGATTTCTTTCTGCAATGTAGTGGAAGTACCCCAGGGATCCAGTTGAAGCCCATGTTTTGGCTGATGAAATTAGAGCTCAGAACTGTTTATATATTCTTACTTTAACAGTATGATGCTTATAGGCATAGAAGCAAGCATAACAAGGAGTCAACATGGCACTTTGGAGTTAAGAGGCTTCACCCCACCCCCCTCTCTCTTTCCTTCACAGAAAATGAAAAGAAAACACTAATAAATTGGTTTCAAGAGACAATTCCTAAGTTCTTTACTTAGGATTCTTTGTTTGTAATTTATTCTTTTCACACCCAGGAAATGGGGTCAACAATGACAGAGGAACTAAGTTCAGAGAGGGGGGGGGGGGGGGGGGGGGAGTCAAAAAAACAAGTAACAGAACCATTAGATTAGAGAGTGTGCGCTTTTTGCAGGAAGAAGTTGTCCATGACAGTAGACTTCTCTTTTATTGAGGTACTTGAATTAAGATCAATTTAAGTCTATTTTTAAGAGATTAATTTTCATATATACCAAAAAATCAGTAAAAATGTCTATATTTTATTTTGATAAAAATTCACAATATTGAGACAAATATCCAACAGGTATCAACAGCTTTTTTTTTTTTTTTGCGTCCCTCTGGGCCCTTCAACGTGTTTAAAGGCCATGTCCCTGTGACGGCCAAAACCCGTTGACTTTAGTCATTTCAGTACAAGTTCAAAGTCGTTTAACTTAATCCAACCTCGCCTGCGACGAGTCGAGCCCTCCAAAACAGCTTCCATCCATCTTGTTTTTGGCGGTTTAAAGGCCCAATCGAATCTGTTTAGTTTGCTGCAAACTGAATGGACATGAACTTGACTCCAGAAACGATCACGTGATGAAATGTTAAACCATAGCTTCACGAGGCAAGTCTCTTCAAAAGCAAGAAAAAGAAATTGCCATATTGGCTCAGAAGGGCTCCCTCTTTGCTCTTTTTTCCTTGGGATTTTTTGTACATTCACAATTATATACCTACATTTTCACCTTCCAAAAGAAATGATGGATAACGGAAGGAAGGACAAGGAAAAGCATGAATTTCTAGATCGACACGACTTCATTGAACCCAAATTGTAATGAATAATAAACCCTGAAGAAATTCTTACATTGATCCCTCCCCATCCCTACACCTTCCCCTCAGTTTTTGTGGAATACAGACGTTGAAGAGGGAAGTCACGCTTCAGTAACAATCTGTCCTTCTACGCTGCAGTCTTCTTTCTTAACGATATTTCTCTTGTCAGAAGTCATCCTTATTCTTCCAGAAGTTTGCTGGTTCTTGTTAATGATTTTCTTACTTTCAGTATTTCTTACCACACATCGCTGCACTATTCGGACAGGAATCCCTCCCAAATCAAAATCTTCTTTCAATGACTTCGTCAGGAACCTTATGTCCGTATCCGACAGCTGATTCTTACTACTCACAAATGCAACGAAAGTTGGCGGCCTAGCCTTTACCTGAGTGAAGTACTTGATCTTGGGCTGAGCAGCCTGATCTTTCCAAGAATGTCGGCTCATAACCTGCCACAACAAGATGGCTTAATGCTATGTACACATTTGAAGAACAAGAATACACTGAACAAACGTACTTTGCGCAACCAACGGTTAAGACGAGCCGTTGATAATCTTAAACACCACTTTTCATATGTATCAACTATCTGGCGCATCACAGCAACTCTCCCCTTACCCTCCAGTGCTGAAACAAATACAACAGGGATCCCCGTCACCTGCAACAAATTTGTGCAAATGCTTTAGTTAATATCATTCTGAGGATCATGTACATATTTCTGCCTGACAACTCGCTATGTTGAAAAACCTGGGGTACGACAGTCTGAATTTCTTCAGGCACAGCATTGATTACACTCTCATATATCTTCTTATTTTCTTTCCCTCTTAAAAGGTCCATCTTGTTTACAATAACGACCAAACCCCTCCCTTCCTCCACTGCTTGCCTTGCTATGACTACTTCAGCATGCTTCATGCTCCGTCTAGCTTTTCCAATCTAATCATCATGACATAGAAAGTGGGAACAGTAAGTTACACTTCAAAGGATCATTCTGTAAGCAAATTGAAATACTACCTGATAATGAATGGCAATTAGTTAAAAGAAGACTATAGTCAACAATCAAAAAATGTCAATGCCTGTAGTACATGAAGACAGACTGTTGCTTTAGAAGACAAAACAGACCTGTTTTTAGGTAATAATGCATCATTAAAGTTCCAAAATGAACTTAAATCACCAATGTTCTTTAGGCAACTATACAGCTGTGACAGTTTTAAAAGAGGGAAAAAGGAGGAAAACTTCACGATGAAATGAAACGGTCTGCTTCTTGTTTTACTATTTCCATACTTTTAGCCCTTTAAATCTTTCATCTATTACTCATATTATACTTCAGCCCTCTTAAGTCCCAATTGGACAAAGGAAAAAAATACAGTGGAGTCAAGAGGAAGTTGCCTTGTTTGTATGAAACTTGTCAAATAAATTCTCCTGCAGCAAACATATTTATGCATTTACCTACTAATTCTGCAGCATTATTCTAGGGATGTATTTAATTAACTACTCATGTTTTGTCCTTTTTTGTTTTTCAAGTTTAGACACACACAGAAAAGGCCACATTTTTTCTTTTCCTTTCCCTTATCTTTCATAATGAAATTTTTGCATACGACTTCCACTCTAGCTAAAGGAGAAGCTTAAGGCCTAAAGTATCGTACATAAGTGGACGTGCCAAACTATGAGAGAAGCTTCTTACACTAATACAAGTAGTTATCAACATTACCTAATCAGCAGGAAAAAGGTTATTAGAATTTTCCCTTTAACACTCCACAAAATATGATTAATTTGAGTTTTGCCATCTTATATTTATAAATTAGGAAAGCATTCAAGCCATTAGCATCAGTGATAACCTTATCTATAAACTTCACTACAGTATCATTTCACAAGCTCACCTCATCTCCTCAGTTCAACAGAAAACAGAATGGTGAAAACAGTGAGAACAGTAATAGTTTCAGACAAACCTCATCTGCATCCAGAACCAAAGCTACAACATGGGCTCTCATGAGGTTTTTCCTGGATTGCACAATGCTCAAATTTGCTGGTCCTTTCTCCTGGTTTGTCCTTTCTAGCCAACCTGCAGTGTCAACCTGAAGAAAAGAAACTAATAAGCAAAAGAACAAAATAAAACCCAAAGAAAAAAAATCCTTTTCCTAACATGCAAAATAACCAACACGTATATCCAAGGAATTGGAGAAAAAAATCACTTCTTTTATCAGCAGGAAAGAGAAAAAAACAGTTCAAGAGGCAAAAAATTGAGAACACAACAGGCTGAAATAAGGAATAAGTGGAAGCCAAATGAATTTCAGAGGAAAAAGGAAACCAGTTTAAGAGGGATGATTTCCCCAATAACTTGATGTGATATTTAAATGATCAAAAACAAAGATTCCCCAGTTTGCCTGATGCCTACCTCTGTAAATGACAAGGAAAAATGCTGAAACGGAGTAAACGAATTCCTTAAAAGTCATTAAAACAGCAGACCTGCAAGCTGCTAAAACTAAGGTTTCTGTTTGGAGTACAGGTAAGAAACAGAAAGCACTTCAGTTGAAGAATTCACCAAAGGAGAAATCTAATACACTAAGCTTGATATTAACAAGATATACTAATATTTTATCAATAAAACAGCATTTGACATTTTACCACTAGTAGAAAAAAAATAAATGATGAATGAATAAGTCAGAGAGAGAAAGAGAGGGAGGGAGGGAGGGAGAAAGAGAGACTAAACAAGCTGAAACACTAATACTCACGAGATAGATGGTTCTTCCTTCATACTCAAATTCAACGCGAATTGAGTCCCTAGTCAAACCAGCTTCTGGCCCCACTAGAACACGATCTTCTTGCAATATTGCATTAAGCAAGGTTGATTTTCCAACATTCGGTCGCCCTACAATGGCCAACTGCAGTGGCAACTTAGCCTCGTTATCATTAGACTGCTCATCTTCTTTCGAGCCGTTCTCTTCAGTATTATTATCTAAAGTTGGAAAATCAAATGCAGAATTAATAGATATGTGTCATTGTGAATATTTACAGGAAGAAAGAAAGTGAATAAATTATGACAAGTGAATAGACACTCCTTCAGTCTGATGACATACCCTAAACAGTCATTTAGTTCATCAGATCACACAGGAGCGGGATATTAATCCTGTGTCCTTGTATGTTTAGTTGATTTTCAGACAAGGATGAGTCATCCTCATGGACATGGGGTAAAATATCCTTGATGGGAAGGGTGCGATTATTTTTTTTCGTGATTCAAGTGGTGTAACAACAAAACAAGATGGCTTTTTTGGACTTCTTCAAACCTACTTTAATCACTAAAATAACAATCTTACTCCAACCAAAAATAAGATTGGATGATTTTTAGGATATACTAACCAAACACAAGACAACCGCTTAATATGATGATCAATCATTAGATGTGTCATCCGAGTATAATATCCTGAAATAATTGGTCCTCCTTAATCCAATCCACAAACCAAATGAGCCTTTAGGTCCTAGAAAAGTACAACCTCAAGAACATTACAGGTGATGGATCCAACCATCCAAGGTGCTGTGCCCTACAAGCATTATTTATATCATGCACCTAGACACATAAGCAGCCAGACACAAACTACATGTAAACCAAAATCATTATGACAAGAAGAGAAGTAAAAGAGCTTGTCTGAAATCTTAAACAAAATCAAACATGAAAATGCAAATCTCAACTGGAGGTTGAGGGTACTAACCTCAAAAGAATTATCATTAATGAATCAACAGCTTAGAAATAATATACAAATGCCATTAATATCCATGATAATTAACTAGATGCAGCACATATAACTTCAGTGCCATGCAAAAACAATACTTCAGGAAAAAGCTCATAATCATGGTCAAACTATATAAGCATCAGATCTCTTACCATTTAAGACTTGTAGCATATAGTCCTCAAGCAATGGCTTAAGAGTTTCATGAAGCTCTGACATACCAAAGCCAGTTTCTGCAGACAATGCCACAGGATCTCCAAATCCCAATGAATAAGCTTCACCAACAGAAGCAGCAAGAGAACCAGAGAAAGCATCAAGCTTTTCAGCTTTGTTTATTACCACTATTGTCTTGATTCCAGGTGCATGCTTCCTCAACCACCTTCCCACATCCAAATCCATGTCTTGTAATCCATCTCTGATACGAAAATAATCAATGTTGAGATTCATGTCAGGCGTTAAGGTATTTAACACCCTAAATGGCATGAAATAAAGCTTACTCTAACTTGAGTTGAGCATCAGTACGACATCAAATCTATGTAACATCTACACAACAACAATTGTTTTTGTGGAGATACATAAGCTGCTTTACAGGAATACAATTTCACAGAACAAGTATTTAGACTTTAAGTTTTTACCCCATATGTACATGCAGCTTCTTTTCAGCATTCACATTATCTGTTTTGCTCAGTAAATTGTTTCCATCTATGTCTTCAACCATGGTAAAGACTCATGGCATCCATTTCTCATCTACAAAGTATTGCTTTCTTACCTCAATTAATTTTTTTTTTAAGTATTATTTCAGCCTGATACCAGGAAACAGGCAAGCAGTCTTTGGCATCACTTTCACCACTCTTTTTCCATTGTCAATTGTCTATCGACAATTTTAACAGCACAATTCGCCTAAACAAACTGTTCCAATTGGAGAAATAAGCATGTGATTTTTTAAGCCCTCATGACATATCTCTCTCCACCATTATCTTCACAGCAACAAACATAAGAAAACCATAAAGATTAAGCTTTTTAAGTTTATATCACGCTCTTTACTTGGATCTTTATGTCTATGGCTGCACATACAGTTGATGACTACTTTCATACCCAGCCCATAAGTAGATTATTGGTAGAACTCAAGTCAACACCTGGTAATTACATTCTTTTGTATCAATTGCCTGATGCTTGATGATTGTCCAATACATGTCCATTTATATGTTTAATAAACTCATAATAAGCTGAGACGGCATACGTATACAAAAGAATGCAACATTTTCAACACAATAACGTGCATACGTATGCCAGAACTTGTTAACAATGCTCACCTCCCATCAATTAGGAAGAGCACAAATTGAGACCTTCCCAGCACAGTGCTAGTCATTCCCGCAGTTCTGGAAAGAACAGAACCTGAGGAAGCCTCAGCCTCCAGACCAGCTGAATCCAAAACTCTAAACCGCAAATCACCCAATTTTGCAACCCCTTCTCGAATGTCCCGTGTAACGTGGTCAGTTGGAGTATTATATACAAGAGCCTCCCTCCGTCGTATCAATCTACAATAGCACAAACCATAGATTGAAATTTTACTTCTTAAGGATGACAACGTAATCCAGAAAAACTCAAGAATAATGATATTTTGAGAGTAAGCATTGAATGGTAATGCGCAACTAACCGATTAAACAGTGCAGACTTCCCAACATTAGGACGCCCCATTATAACAACAGTGGGAAGTTTATTAATCTCAATCTTGGTAAAATCGATTGGTATATGTATCTTAGGCTTAAGTTTTGGCTCATTTGGACCACCAATAACATCAGCATCCACATCACTGTTAGCACCATCAGGCAATCCAGAAAAATCCACTGATTCCTCCTGCATTTCTTGTACCGAAACAGTACAGAATTTTTGTATATCTTGTTGTACCGAGGATTGAGAAAATGCTACCAAATTGCCATAATTTCGCCATCCTAAACCTCTGCCACTTTTTGCAAGACAAGGAAACAATGATCCTAGCAACCATAAACATAATCAAAAGAAAACAAAAATTAAGTCTTTTTATGACAATCTCAACAAAATATATTGCAGAAATCATGTACTTGTGCAAGACCCAGTAACAACAATGGCAATTCAATCAAGATGCAGCAATCACAATATATCAGAGCTAGAGTCTTTTGCAAATCAAATAGGATAAAAATGCAGATAATAATGCTTCTTCTAATTATATAACGAACCCTGTATTTGTGAAACTTCCCTGGAGCTTGAACTGGCTTGAAAGTGGTTTCTTTCTGTGTTTTCGAATAACTTAGAAGCTGGGTTGCTGACACTGTTTTGAAAAGTGGTACTTCTTAAGACGATTCCAATGCCACAGCGACCCTTTCTGGACGAAAGAGCTCGAACCCATGAGCGGAGCATTGCAAGAGTGAAACTTTACTGCTTGCTACCACTACAGTTGGTATTTACACATATGGGCTCTTCGTCTTTTTGTCGGTTGTAGTGCCTATACTACAGTTTTCAATCTGAAAAACAGCAAAATGAAGAAATTTTGTTCACATGAGTACAGAATTGGAAAATATAAGAAGTAAAAAAGCACATGTACCTAACATGTTTGCATAAATGTCTGAGAGAGTTTTCAAAAACATTACCTGAAGGAAACCGAATATGTGGCCCAAGGTTGGGTTTTGGCTGTTTAACGAAGTTTCTTGACGGCGCTGGCCATCTTTTTAACGATTGATCAAAAGTTCAAATGGAAACGGCCATTGCAACTGCAACAATAGGCACAACTTTGAAGTTGGGAGCGGAATTGCCAAATTACATCTGAAACTATGTCGTTTCGACTTTCGACACACAGATGTTGCACGCATGAGTAACGCAAGGTGGGCTCGCCCCAATATTTCAAAAATTATACTTAATTGCTCTTAAAAATTTTAAAGATTTTAATTATTCCCCGTTCAAAATTTATACTTTGTCTTCCTAAAACTTTTAAAAGAATATGAGTCAGCCCCCCACAAACATCTATACTAGTCTTTCCTTCCAAAATTACAATCCTCGTATTGCCTCTGATTGCAGATTTCAATTATAAACCTCACTCAAATATGAAAAAGAAAGTTGCAAACTAATAAGTACGTATTGATACTATTTTGATGCAATTTCCAAATAAAATATCAAAATAATGAACCTACTATTTAATGAAAATCAATTTTCATCGCTAAAATGGTCTGTTACATCTCGAGAAAAGAAAAAATAATTTAATCCTTCTCATTTAAAATGAATTAGCTCAATCGCTCATACGTTTAAAATTTTCTATAATTTTTCTGTCTTGTAACACATAGGTGATGCAAAAAAAAAAAAAATGAAAAACCTAAACGTCAAATGCATAGGATATTAGGGAAAATATTTAAACAATCTTTTAAATTAGATTGGAGCAAATCTTAACTTTTGAAGTGGTAGATATTAATTTGTTTTAATCGTTAATATGAAAAAAACTCTAATCTTTGAAAAAGGAGACATTACTTTAATTTGATGATTACTTATCAGAGAGGAATATATGTTAGATTCTCATAACTTAACTTTATTATTACCAAAATTACATGCATGTGATCACATATATAATACTTTGTGCTAGAGAAATATAACTGAAAATAAAATCAAGAGTCATAGTAGTAGGGGTACGATTTGAATATGTCAAGGACCAAACTGTTTTATTTAAAAGTATGAAGCACTCAAAATATAAATTTCATACATGTGAGGGTCCATCAAGCAATTTTCCCAAAAAAAAAAAACAAAATATTAGTAGCATAATATTTATCGTTCCCTGGCTCCACCTTCCCGCTGTTTCCTCTCAGTCTCTATCTCTCTCATCTCTGATTTTTCTCTCTCTATACGTATACTCTGGAGTATATCTATATCTAATATTATTGTTATATATATCTATTTAGGATCAAATATTTGTTCTTGGAATCAATAAAAATTAATTACGTATTATAATTTGAAACTGGGCACGATGAAGAAGAAACCCTATTTCTACGAAAAACCCTAATTCGTGAAATTACTGTCCCATTTTTTACTCAATTTTGGGGAATTTTGGATAATAATTCATTGGGAGAGAAGAATAAGTGGAGAATTGAATTGAATTGAATTGAAAGGAAAGGGAAGGAGAAGAAGGCAGTGGTAAGTAATAAAAAAATGGAGGGAATTCCGCATCCGATACCAAGAACTGTAGAAGAAGTGTTCGCCGATTTCAAAGGCCGTAGAGGTGGCTTAATCAGAGCCCTCACTACTGGTCCGCCTCCGCTTCTCTTATTTCTTATTCTTCTCTACTCTCTCTCTCTCTCTCTCTCTCTCTCTCTCTCTCTCTCTCTCTCTCTCTCTCTCTCTCTCTCTCTCTTGAAATACATATTTTATGTATTATGTACGAATTATACGAACTTAGGTGTTTTTGTATATATGCTTATTAATTTTTTCGGTGGGCAGATGTTGAGAAGTTCTTCGAGAAGTGTGATCCCGGTGAGTTAAATTTTCTCATTTTTGGAATTCTCGAAGCCCCTCAAATACATGTTTATTGGTCAATTCATGCAAACTACTCTTATTAATGTTCTTATGTGTATAAAGTTTTTTTCGTGTGATTTTTCTTTTTCTATTTTTTTTTTTGCCCCCGGGGGGGGGGGGGGGGGCGGAGTTTTTGGGTTTTTTTTTTTAATTTATTGAAAAGTTTGTATTTTGGCTTCTTTTATTTTAAATAGATACTTTTGAGAGACCCTCTTAATTACACCCTGGAAGGGACATTACATGTGGCTTTTGTAACATGCTTATGTAGGAGGTTGACTTTTAGTGTATGAATATTAATTGTTTTCTAATTGCTGAAATGTCAGAAATATGTAATGATATTCTGTAGTTACGCCTGAATAATCTCTGTGCAGCTTTGCATGTTAATGGGGAAAGCAGTTTATAGTTTCAGGTACATTTGTGGTATACATAAGCATGTAGTTGATGTCATTATATGGACGGGGAACAGTTTTTAGTCATTGCTGTTTGTTGTTCTTTAGGAATTCTTTGTCATTATTGAAGCGGAATTGTGGGTTTTAACAGCCCTTGCTTCCCCGATATATTATGGCCCATGTAATCTGATGTTGCAATCGGTTACTGCCCACATGGAATTTCAAGGAATCATCTCCATCTTGTTGAAGTCAAAGTGGTTGAGCATTTCTGCTTATTGTCTTCAGATGCTAGTTATTGTCTTTTTTTTTTTTTTTTTTTTTTTTTTGGGTGTTAGTAAACCTTGTTCGGTTGATAAATTCTTCAATATTAAAATTCTAGATGATATTTAGGTTAGTTTGTGATCATGCATGTAACTATGTCTTAGTGATGATGGAACATTGTCTGAAATTATTTGCTTATGAAAGTGTCTGTTTTAGTTTATTGATACTCAGTTGTCAAATTTAGAAATAGATCCTTGATATTTTGTATTGGTTGACTTTTGCATGCAGAAAAGGAAAACTTGTGCTTGTATGGGCTGCCAAATGAGACATGGGAAGTCAACCTACCTGTTGAGGAAGTGCCTCCTGAACTTCCTGAGCCAGCACTGGGTATAAACTTTGCGAGGGATGGGATGCAAGAAAAGGACTGGTTATCACTTGTTGCAGTTCACAGTGATTCATGGTTGCTTTCTGTGGCTTTCTACTTTGGTGCTCGATTTGGGTTTGGTAAGAGCGAAAGGTAATATCTGTTCTGGCAGTCAGTATTCTGCATGTTATTTACTTAATTGAGTTGACTTATTAAAAGGAAAGCTTGTGTGGATATGTACTTGTTGTGGGTGGAAGACTAAGCCACGTGTTTGAGCTGGTTATGGAAAGCTGTGTTACGTGTATTTGGTCGTTGGTGTGCAATACCGTACGTGTCTAGTGTCAAATTAATTAATATTATAAAAACTAGGATATGGGGACAAAATATGTGTCTTTAACTTGTCTCATCATTGATTACACTGTCTCGCCTTATCCATGTCTGATGACAGATGGATATACAATCAAACCACTATAGATAATACTACTGTTTCTTTTTTTTTATTGGGTTTTTTTTTTGGTTTTGTGTGTGGGTGGTTGGGGGGGAAGGGGGGGGGGGGAACCCATATGAAGGCCTCCAATTAATGTCAGACTGAACAAACTCTTCGCTGGAGATAAGCAGGGGACCATTAAGCCCTTCATTGAAATTTCACTCTTACATTCAAAATCCAGTTATCAAGGACCAGAATTCATGTAAAATAGAACCAGAATCTTTCTCTCCTTTGCCTCTGCCATTTCTTTTTCTTTTTCGAAGCTTTAGTGCTAGTCAACTAACTTCTTGACGATAAAGTTTAATTCGCCCCCCCCCCCCCCCCCCCAACTCTTTTTCCTCTCTCATTTGACCCAAATTGAAAATATCTAAAATCTGAAGGTGCCATGTGTGATTTGAATACTAAAAAACTGGATGACCTTTTATGAAAAGTCCAGCATAGTTCAGCTTTTGAAACGGCTTATAAAACTTACTGCTTGCTTCAGATGGAAGTTTGGAGAAAATTTGGGGGAAAAATCTGGGTAACTCCTGTGGTACTATTTGGATCTGGTTCAAGAGCATTGTGTTTTAATGTTCTTGATGTTTGTTCCAAATGATGGAATGAATAGGGGAGAGTCATTTTCTAATAGCATTGCTGTCATGTTGTTGATTTTTTTTCCTATGCTAATTCCAAATGAAAAATTGTTCTCATATCATTTGCTTTAAAATTAAATTTTATGTTTGTGTATTTTTATCAGCAGCTTCTAAATTCTACTGAAGGTGGCCTTATTATATCGTTTGCGTTGGAATTCAATTGTAAGTTAATGTATTGGTTTTGTCAGTAGCTTCTAAAATCTACTTAAGGTGGCCTTATCACAGTTTATGCTATTTTTTTTTCTCTTTAGCTCTAATGTTGCTCCATAGAATTAGAGGTGTAGCATTGAGAATAGCAAATATGTGACACCTGGTCAAGTGTTGCCATTTAAAATCTAGTGGTTGACACCACCTAATGTTCTATGCCGAAAAGTGATTTTGCCAAGGATATATGAGGACATAAATGATTTATTTGGGTTCGACAATTTGTATTTTCTAGTAATTTCATTCCAATAGAAGTAAAAACATTTTGGCTTTCATAAGTTAGGTATGGCGGTTATTAATATCTTAGAGGCACTCAATAAGTTCCTAGGTTTCATAATGGGAGTTATAATTCTTATATAGGTGATTGTGGACTTGACTTACTCTATTGTTGACTTGTAATTTACTTTCAATCTTTCTTGTTCTGGAAGGATGGCCTTGGCACAATGGTAACTGCTTGCTTGGATTTTTACAATGGGAACTACATCTTTGATTAGGCAGTTTACATTCTCTGAGAAAATTTTTTGTGTTAAGTGTGTATTTCGTGAGAAACTTTTTGATTGCTTTGTTATAGAGATTATTTTATTCTTGTTTAAAGAACAGCATTTTAAGTCAAGCTTCTTCAAACTTGGCTTTTTAATTTGTTAATGACAGGAAAAGGCTGTTCCAGATGATAAATGATCTGCCTACTGTGTTTGAAGTTGTGACTGGAAGTGTTAAGCAATCAAAGGAGAGTACTCCACACAACAACGGCAGCGAAAGTAAATCAACTGCAAAGATGGTAGGGGAATAATTTGTTTTCCTCTTGAGTGGTCAAGTTTGAATTTTACTTTAGTTTTTAATAATCATAATTTATGTTTTCTTTCTTTAGCAGTCACGACAGCCTGAATCTCAGGCCAGAGGAGTAAAGATGACTTCACCTAAGGGAGAAGAAGAGAATGGGGAGGAAGAGGAAGAAGAAGGAGAACAGGGAGCAACGCTTTGTGGAGCTTGTGGGGACAATTATGCAAATGATGAGTTCTGGATTTGCTGTGATGTATGTGAGAGATGGTTCCACGGCACATGTGTGAAAATTACACCAGCAAAAGCCGAGCATATCAAGCAGTACAAGTGCCCTGGTTGCAGTAGCAAGAGGGCGAGAGTTTGAACTATGGCTCTGAAGTTGAAAGATCTATCATTCCAATGGAGACTAAAAAAGGTTTAGATCTGTAGTTTAACATTTCAAGGTGATGTTAAGTTTGTGGCACATGTTAAATCAATGAATTAGGATGTTTGCTGATGGGACCTCAATTTTATAAATTTGTGTTCTTTGCTTTGTTTGATATTTTCTGGAATTAGACTTGCATTTGCGTTTTGTGCATTTCTCATCCCGTCTTACTCAAATTTACATTGCAATCGTGGCATCATGAATCTGGCATGTCGTATGTCCCTATGACTCCAGAATATCAGTGTTTTACGGCATCCTTAGCGTTTTGACAGAATTTCTTTCACAATGTAAAAAAGAAGGCATTGGCTTGCAGGATCGCTGTGAGTAATGTATATATGTGAGCAATGTATAAATGCTTCCTTTCATCCGGAGAAGTTCAATAAACATGTTGATTGGAAAAAAAAAAAAAGAACTGAAGAAGCGTCCAGGAAGGTTTTTTTCCGCCCACTGGGTGCTTATTTTCTCTACGATGCATTAAGTAGTTGCTGACACATATGTATTATGTTAGATAGCTGCTAAATTTGTACAATGCAATAGGATAATGGAATAGCATGTGTCCCTTCAAAGTTCATAAGCTGTTATAATGATGCTTACAATATGGACTGCTAAAATCGTTGTTTTATATTTGTAGCTTATGGTACAGTGCATATGAATCCTTGCAATATTGATTAGACCGTCCATTAGAATGCGAAACGAGCACAAGTATCCGTTGCAACTAACGAGGGAGTCTGACAAGCGTTTAAATAGAATTGGCAGGAAACAAATTTAGATAATAACGCCTATATTTGGTTCAATGTCCTCTTGTTTTAGTTGAAAAGAAAGACTCAAAGACGTGGCAGACAATATTTGTCTTCCATTCATAAAATAAAGATCTTTTAAAATTTCTATCCAGAACAGTGGGTTAACAGGGTTTATGTATTTATTTATGTTTCTCAGATACGAATTATTTGTTTAGTATTATTATTTAGCGTTCAAATTTTGGCAAAATAGTGGAATGCTTGTAACAGAAACTGGTTTACAAGTATTGTTACGAGTAATCATAAAATGCTAAATGAATATTCTACTAAGAAAAATCCTTTTTTTTTTTTTTTTTGTTTGGACCATAATACTAGTCTTTTTGACTCGTTTCTTGTTCATTGTTGGTCAAGGTTCAAAATGGTACTGCATCCCCCAAATTGACAATCACCATGCTACTCAGGCACCTCTCCAACGGTTTGGTCCGATCATGTAATGCACATTTCTCCGAAGCCCACACCCAATGATACAAACTGTGCAAGCATTCTAGTGATTGTGGAGAAATTTTAACCCCACTGCGATGTTTCCATTGTGCCCAAAGTGGGGATTGGTTGCACTGTCGTCATCCTCTTAATTCTTTTTTGAGCTATCACAAATTCTCCTAGGAACCTTAATTATTTGCCAGAGTACAAGAGGAACGTTACTCAACATATATAGCAATCAGAAAGAAAAGAAAAGAAAAGAAAAGAAAGGTTTATCTAAAATCCATCTTTAGTCAAAATCATGAGTGTCTTGATGTCTATGATCTTAAGACATCACAGCATTATTCACTGTATGCCTTCATCTATGCCTGTAACAATCGCTTAAAATCAGGTCTTTTCTTTGTTTAAGGCATGCTCATTCTTATCCTTATCTTTGTAGATGGTTGGGATGTGGCTTCACTCAATTATTTATGGACCTACTGATATTAAGGCTTCCAATTTCAGTGAGTCATAAATGTCTAGCAAAAACGAAGATTAGAACTAGAGCAATATATGTGAATATAACTATTAGGGTAGGATGGCACAACATTTTGAGAGTATTTGTTCTCTGAAATCTACTCTGCTAATTATAGTCCATATATTGAAAGTCCACTAAATAATACTACACACTATTAGTAGTATTTTGAGGGTTCATACAATGCCAATCTAGATCTATTAATTAATAGGTAGTTTTATATATTCAACTTCTGCTGAAACTTGATTCTTTAATAGCTAATAACAAAAAATATGAGTTTGATATATTAGTTTGAAGGAGGCAAAGAAACTGCCTCATACAGGTTACTTCTCTAAAAAGGTTATAATTCCTTCTAATCTCTGCAAATGGTTGTAATTATATTCTTCTTGATATTACTTTTCAAATGCAAATGCCTCAACCCATCTAGGATATGCATGTGACCTAGCAATTTCTTGCAGGCTCAGGAACATTTTCTTGGTTTTTTTTTTTTTTTTTGGGGGGGGGGGGGGGGGGGGGAAGGGGGGGAGGAGAGAGAATAATCCTACTTATTCAATTGTCTATCCTGATTCTTGTATGCGTAAGTTATAATTATTTGACTAAGCAATTCACGTGTTCAAGAATTTAAATTATACTCAAGTCTTAATTTCTTGAAAGAGATATAGATACACTGAAGTATATAATTGAGGGAGACGAGATTGAGATAGGTGGCTGTTTTCTTCCTGGTGTTACCAAAGAGGGTAGGGCTTGGGGTCAAGCAATATCACATGCATTTTGAGCATGAAAACGAAAGGGATTGGACACTGATATTTGATGTTTTTAGCAATGGCTTCACTGTCTTTTTCACTTTGCTTTGACAACATATGAGAATTCCCAAATGGGATCTTGACAAAAGGAAAAGTTAGTATTTGTGAATATCTACATTGATTATACTCCCAAGTCGTTATCTGGATTTTGAGCTGCTTATCTGTGTCCCTTTAGGACTTTCACAAAGATTGCTGCTCTGAGAATTCATACTGGACCAATAGAATTTAAGACAACGTATACACATGCACGCATCTTTTGGGGTGTTTGTGATCCGTCACTTTCTCTTTATTATTATTATTTTATTTTTTTTTTTGACAAATTGATCCATCACTTCAAACTAGGGACTTCTATGTGTAGTTTGCTGTTGTAGAGAAATTTAGATCAATCTTGTCGATCAAACTTAAGGATTTTTAAGCGTATTATCGAATTTATACTCGATACACTAACTGATTCAACCAGCCCAAATTTTCAAATATATATTATTACTAAAGAATCTTTATAAATCTTTTGATCACGAGTATTTGTTTCAATTCATCCCAATTAATGATGCAAAAGAAATTTGAATATTAAATTAATATATATGCAGTGTAGAATATTATAAAATTTTCAAGAAGTTACGAAGTTGTCAAGATATATACATAACTTCCCATTGCAAGCATCCAAAACATCACATTCTTGAATGATGTTGCCCCACAAAAGTTATGTCTAGAATGGCATTATTGTTATCATTGCTCACAACTAGATACACATATAAAGCCAGCTTGCTTTTCTTTTGATATCTTTTGGACTTTGCATTTCCACTTCTTCTCACACGGATGTCTAGTTAATTTTGATAGTTTGCATCATTGTGTAAACCACTATATATGGATATCTGATGAATTCGCTTCCAAACCAAAGCCTACTCACACAATATAACATCATGGATTTGTTATTTTACTCAATTGCACAATGGCAATTGATAAATTGGCAATCATGTTTTAAGTGCAAGTGCAAATGAACTTGGAAAAAAGATAAGCAAAAAGTTGTAACTCAATCAATGGCCTTTTATAATTTTTGACATCATGTTTTGAGATTTTCGGTTAGTTTTAGTTCTTTTTTCTTAAGAAGTCAAGAGGACGAGGATTTGATGAGATTGTAGACCAAGATCAAAAATAAAAGTAACAAAGGAAATTAAAATTAAAATGAAAAATGAAAGCCAAGATTGATTGGGAAACTCTCCTTGATTGCAGCCTTGATTGGAAATAGTTGCAGAATTAATAATCTTTATTCACCTTGAGCCACATTCAAAAGCCAACCATTCCCTACTCCATTGTTCCCACGCGTTTGAATCCATCAAACTGCAAATAATAATGCAAATATATCTCCACAAAAGAACACATGACTCCACAGTCCACACAATAAAAGGATAGAATCCAAAACAGTTACTCAAAACACCTTTTTTTACATTTTACTCTATTTCTAAACTAACCACCAATAATTCTCTCAGTACTATCTGACCCAAAAAATCATTTTCCTACCCTACTTTATAGATAGGTAACCTTTATCACTTTTCTTCCCAAAAGACAAAAATAGATGAAGTACCAACAACAGTACCTTTTTGATCTATACCTCTGTATTTTCCCCACTTCACCTTCTTTTTTCCTCTATAATTATCACAACACTTGTTCAATTTTTTTGAAAGTTTACCACTAGAGCTTTTTGCCTTTTAAGACAGAGATAAATAAGGGAACCATTCCTTGAAATCTATTTAAGATATGCAAGTCCATTCTTAAAAAAATTTAGAGACTATTTACAGCATTATGGTGCTTACACTTCTCTTATATATGTCATGTTTAGTATGATGTCTTCAAATTATCTTGTTTGAACAGTCAAACTAACTGTAATATGTAAAATATCAGTTTATAAAATATAAAAATTTAAAAATAAATTATTTGAACTCGTAGTATCGAGTGACTTAGAGGTGTATATTTTAATTATATGTAATATCATAAATTTTGGGAAAATTTATAGATTTGCACTTACTAGAACGTTTAAGGATTCAGACAGAAAACAGAAAGTCGTAGTAGTGGTAAATAAAAACTTTTTCCGACAAACAAACACACATATTGATACTACTACAAGTACAACTCTACAAAGAGAGAATCTTTGGAGCCTCTCAAAACTCAAAAACACTTTCCTTTGTATATCCTAGTAGTAGAAGACTTTTTTAGGAGTGTTCATAGGCGGGCTTGAAGGGGAAAGAAAAGAGGGGGCTAAGTTTTCCATTTTTCACATCCATTTTCGTCTGTCCCTCTCTCTCTTATTTCCTATTAAGAACATCCCATTTCTCAATCCATCCATGCGTAAAATCTATAAGAAATGCTTCTTGGGATTATATTTGTTTGTAAAATAAACCACTTTTTCTTTTGGTGTTGGCCCCAGTTTCTTTTGAATGCAATTTTGGTGCTGTTGTAGATGAACTAATGAAGCAGTTCTTGGTGCATTGTACTTGAAACTGGTGAAATATACAATTGATTTGGTTTGTGGGCCCAACGAAAATGTCATCAGAGATGCGCGGCCGCAGTGGGTAGCAGCAGTGTTGGTGCTGCTGGTGGAGGATTTGATCCCAGTAATCTGCATTTGAAGAAAGAGCTAACTCAAATAAGGAAGGCTAGCCAGGGTGCTAAGAGATCCAGGGACTAGTTCATCATGGCGGTCTCCACTTAACTCAGCAAGATCTGCTGCTGCCAAGCACTATTACCATCATCACAAGAATGATTTCAGCAAACAATTGTATGGCAATGGTGAGAATCATTCCCAACTTCCACATGGATTGCTCGAAAATAATACTACTGGTTATAGTACTAATGATAAAATTAATAGTTATGAGGCAAATGGTAATGGTAAAGAGAAAGAAAAGGAGAAAAAAGTGTACTTGTATAATTGGAGGATGCAAAAATCAGGAAGTGAAAGGAGCAGGCAATGTGTTGATGATGAGCTTGAGAATGGTAATGATGACGTGGAACAATCTTCTTCGACTCGAGAAGAAGCAGAGGAGAGTGTGGAGGAGAGTTTGAGCGATGTTAGGAATGGCGGAATTGATTCCAAGAGTGATACTTATGTGAGTGATAAATATGCTTCCATGATTTTTAAGTGTAAAGATACTAACTTTACGCCATCTATTAGGCGAAGTATTAAGAAAAAATCGAAGAAAAGCAGTTACCCTTGTTCGATGTTGAAGAATCATGGTGAAAATTTGAAGGAACAAATTTTGTTAGCTAGGGTATCTAAGAGGGAATTGGAGGGGTTGGGAAGGGATGATTTGTCAAGTTTGGTTGATCAGTCTGATGATACTGAAGATTATTGTAACTCAGAGGATTTGAGGAGGGCTTCTGCTATTTCGCCTTTGCTTGCGAAGCTTAAGAATAAGAATTGGACTAATCCATCGGCTAAGTTGTTGAGAAGTAGCCGAAAAGAGGATTCATCCTATTCATATAGTACACCAGCTATGTCCACAAGCTCTTATAATAGGTATGTTGCCAGGTATCCGAGTACCGTTGGGTCTTGGGATGCCACTACAGTATCCTTAAATGATGGGGATGATGAGGGGGACGATCAGTTGGATTTACCGGGTCGTCAGGGATGTGGGATCCCATGTTACTGGTCTAGGAGGTCGACACCTAAGTACAAAGGTGGTTCTGGTAGTTGTTTCTCACCTTCTCTTTCTGATACTTTGAGGAGGACAGGAAGCACCATTTTGTGTGGAAGCCACAGAATGTACAAGAAAAGCCACCATGGGTCATCACTGGGGTACAACAAGAGGAGAACTGGTTCAAGGGATGCTGCTCAAGGTCTTATCCCATTGCTAACATAACGGTGGTGATGGCAAAGTAGCATCCTCCATAGGAACTGGCAATAGTGACGATGAGCTCTCAACAAACTATGGTGAGCTGGATTTGGAGGCCTTGAGTCGATTAGATGGAAGGAGGTGGTCGACAAGTTGCAGGAGTCAAGAAGGGATTAGAGCTTGTAGCACTGACCTGGTGAAGAAGAAGAAGGCACCCCAGAAAACATTAGAAGTCTGAGCCAGAAATACAGGCCAATGTTTTTTGAGGAATTGATTGGACAGAATATTGTAGTTCAGTCCCTCATGAATGCGGTTTCCAGAAAAAGAATTGCCCCTGTTTACCTTTTTCAAGGTCCACGGGGAACTGGAAAGACTTCAACTGCTAGAGTCTTTGCTGCAGCCTTGAATTGTCTTGCTGTCTGAGGAACGAAACCCTGTGGAGTCTGCAGAGAGTGTGCGGATTTTGTTTCTGGAAAGAGCAGGGATCTTGTAGAAGTTGATGGTGCTAACAAGAAGGGAATTGATAGTATTAGGTGCCTTTTAAAAACACTTTTGGCAGGTTCCTTTTCAGCCTTTTTGCGGTACAAGGTGTTTGTAGTTAATGAGTGTCACTTACTGCCTGCTAGGACATGGATGACGTTACTTAAGTTGCTTGAAGAGCCACCTCCACATATTGTGCTCATACTTGTAACAACTGATCTTGACAATGTGCCACATACAGTTTTATCACGGTGCCAGAAGTACCTGTTCAACAAGATTAGAGATGGCGACATTTTGGCCAGGCTGAGAAAGATTGCTGCTGAAGAGAATTTAGATGTTGAATCTGATGCCCTGGATCTAATTGCTTTAAATGCAGATGGTTCACTTCAAGATGCAGAAACTATGTTAGACCAGTTGAGTTTGTTGCGTAAAAGAATAACTACTTCTCTTGTACATGAACTTGTAAGTACCCATAATCATATCTTCAATGGAGTCCAAAATTTGTGGCTTGGGCAATGTTGTATTAAAAGTCTTATATGTCGCATACTATAGATGAGGACTGATCGCAGAAAAATGGCTGAAGCTAATGTTCTGTGATCTTTTTAATTCCGTACTTATTTTCTTTCTTTATTTCATAATGACAAGTTCTTGCTGCAGACATCAAATTTCAGCAATGCTGAAACGCTGAAGAATGTTTAGGCTGATGTTCAAATGGTTTGACTTTTCTTCTCCTCTTTTCTGTTTAGGTTGGTATAGTTTCAGATGAGAAACTATTGGAACTTTTGGAGTTAGCCATGTCATCAGACACTGCAGAAACAGTAATAAGAGCAAGAGAATTGATGGATTCTGGAGTTGATCCAATAGTTTTGATGTCTCAAATGGCCACCCTCATTATGGATGTCATTGCTGGAACTTACCCTACTGCTGACGTTAAACATACCAGTTCACTCTTTGGCCGGAGGAGTTGTAAGTTTCCATTTTACTTTATCCTTACATTATTTTTCTTCTTTTCCAAGATGATAAGGTTTCTGCAAAAGGTATTAAATTATTAATTTGAGTTGCGTTGGTCAGAGTTTACCTTGTATAACGCCTAGAACAACATATATCAGTTGGTAGTTTTGAGATGCCCATCACGAAGCATAAATAAGTTCATGACATTAGGTGCTAATTTGGCTAAGCCTTTTGGAAAGTGGATTCATATTGAATGGATGCTGGAACTCCCCCGCATTGATATCATTGAGGTTAACCACATACTTCATTCTTCCCCAATCCTTATTGAAAAAGAGAAAAGAAATGAATGGTAATGTTTTGAATTGTCCTTGCATTATTTTGCTTATTTTCCAAGATGGTAATATTTCTGACAAGGGTATTAAACTATTAATTTGAGTTTTTTTGTCAGAGTTCACTTTGTATAACGCCTAGAACATCACATGTCAGTTGTTAGTTTTCAGGTGCCCATCAGGAAGCATAAGTTCGTTCATGACATTGTGTGCTAATTTGCCAAAACCTTTTGGAAAGTGGAATCATATTGACCAGATACTGGAACTCCTCTGCGCTGAAATCATTGAGGTTAACCACATACTTCATTCTTACCCAATCCTCATTGAGAAAGAGAAAAGAAATGAATAATAATGTTTTTAACTTCATTGAAGAGAGATAGTGACTGCAAGATGCTCCACTGTTAGCCTTCTTTATCTATTCTGTTTTTTGTCCCCTCTTTCCTGCCACTGTTAGGCAGTAGACAGGATCAACAAAACAAAGACGTAGTTATTGTGGTGCAGCAACAAATTAAAGGCATAATTATTGTGCAGGTGGCTTACTGGCTGCCAAGCTGTTGCCTTGAGTATGAAACCATGCAATGGAATCCCTGATTTTTTATAAATGACTTAATCCTCGGCATCATAAAAATCTATCCTTATATGCTTTGATATTTGCTTTCTTATCCATCTAAGATTCTCTTCCCATGCTGCTGTAGATGAAATGGTTTACCTCTAATGCAGCTTGTTGCATATTTTTAGTCATTCAGTCCGAAAAGTTCTTTAGTAACTTCATCGGCTTTCATCACATCCTCTTCTTTAGCCACCATGTCAGTGCACAAAAAATTTGCTGCTGGTCCAAATATACTCGGATGCTTTTGCTAATAGCTAAGAAAGCGAGAGAACTTGACACTACACAAATCTTTTAACTTAATTGGTAATGCAAAGTAAATGTTGATCTGAGCTTCAACTATTCAGTTCAAACTGTTCTCCAGTAACTTCATTGCTTTCATCATTTCTTCCTGTCGGACTACCATTTCGATGCACAATAAAGTTGTTTGTAATCCGAATACATTTGCATGTTGTGCTACTCCCACTCCTGAAATATTTTACTTCATTAGTAACGCAAATGGCGTCTCATAAAACTTCAATGAATAGATAAACTCTGAACGTGCTTAGACGTAGTCTTGAATGAGAAACATTTCATAATGATATAGTTATTTGAATAAAGCTATAAGATGTTCTCAGATGTATTGATTCTTGAGCCACAATGATGCCAGATATTCATTTCGAATGCATATAAAAAATTTAAGCAAAACAAGGGCAGATTCACTTATGTGATAAATAATAACAATTTCCTTCCAAACAAGGAAATTTATCATCAATTCCCTAGAATAGGGAAGTCTTCCTCACCTATGCCGGCTGAAGAAAAACATACCAATCATGAATCAACAAACATAATTGAGTATTGGAATCCTCTAATTTATTTAAAGGGTTTGTACAAAGTGTTTGATGATGTTTCAAACATTTACCCTGTAATGTTGTGTTCTTATTTGTAGCAGTATAGAATTCTTGAGGCACTAAACATAAAGCTGAAAACCTGTAAAGTATATTGTCTCATTTTTTTGGTAGGTGTGTGTCTAGAAATGACTTTGAGAGTCTGTTTTACTCATGTTCAAAGAAATGTATTGCTGGGCTGTCCATAATACCTAAATGATCGAGTAGTGTCCTCTAGTTTTGATGATAAATCTACATCAGATTATCTTGGGTGCTGTTTAAAATTTTTGTTGCTCTACTGTCACTCTTAACCTCCCTATGTCTGGGAGTTTATCTAGTTTCCTTTTCTTCTATAACAGAACAATAAGTATAGGCAAATTGACAATAGTTCTTGTGACACCCCCCCCCCCCCCCCAAAAAAAAAAAAAAAAGGAGCCCACAAAAACAGAAGAAATGAAAGTCATTTTTCCGCCTTTGTGGCAAAGATATCAGCCTTCTGTGAGTATTTGTTTGCATACGAGTGCTTTAGGCCTTGGTCTGATCCAACATATGAGTTCAACCTACAAAACATTTCAGTAACTTTTGGGTAGAGAGACTTTGAAATTTATAGAACTCGTACAAGTTTTTTGCTTGCACAATTCATCTGATATATATGTAACTGAGCTTTACAAAATCCGTGATTATTCATCTTTGCTCCTAGAAGTGAATGGATCAATCTTTCAGTGACTGATGCAGAATTGGAAAGATTAAAGCGTGCCCTAAAGCTCCTGTCTGAAGCAGAGAAACAGTTGAGGGTTTCCAGTGAACGGTCAACATGGTTCACAGCAACACTATTGCAACTTGGTTCTATCTCATCACCAGATCGAACTCATTCTGGAAGCAGTCGAAGACAGATCTCTAAGGCAACGGAAGAAGACCCTTCAACTACACTTAAAGACAGTAGTATTGGCAATAAAAAACCTGACCCTCGGTACACACTTAGAAAGTCAGGTTCGCCCACGTCCTTCCGTGAAGCTACCTACCAACAATCAAACAGTAAAGAGACTTCTTTGTCATTGGTGGATTGTGAAGGTTTCAATCCAAATCCTACTCAAAACCAATTGATCAGTGCAGATGGTTTGGCCGATGCATCTGATGATTTTGTTGCTGGACAGAACACATCTAGATGCACAGACTCTATCATGTTGAATGATATCTGGGTGAAATGTGTTGAAAAGTGCCATTCAAAGACACTCAGGCAATTACTTCATGCGCACGGAAAACTTGTGTCGATAGCTGATGTGGAGGGTAGGTAACGTCACACGGAGAAAATTTAGATTTTGCTTAATTCACATCAATTATTTGCTTCTTATAGCTTTTGCTGTTTCCTGACGTTTGTAAGCTTCTGTTTACTTTCATTCTTTTCTGAGGCATTTACTTGCCTTTGCAGGTGTTTTTGTTGCTTATATTGCATTTGGAGAGAATGATATACAAACCAGAGCAGAAAGGTTTCGTAGCAGTATCACAAACTCATTTGAAAGTGTTTTGAGAAGCAATGTAGAAGTTAGGATTGTTCTGTTGCCTGAAGGGGATATCTATTTAAACAATGTAAACCAAGATACTGTACTTTCTCCTCGTCAAAAGGCAACAAATGCAAGCAATACTAACAGGGAAGACATGGCAATCCTGTCCACTTCAACAGATGATTATTCTAATCTTGATATATGTCAAGAGTCTCTTAAAAAATCCAGAGGAAGCTTCAATGATTCAGAAGATAAACTACCTGCAAATCATGAGTCTTTTGAAGGGAATGTTAAGATGGGTACTACAAAGGAGAGAAAGCCAGAAGTTCCTGTGCAGAGAATAGAGTCCATCATCCATGAACAGAGGTTAGAAACTGCATGGTTACAGGCAATGGAGAAGGGAACTCCTGGATCAACAGGTCGTTTGAGGCCCGAGAAAAATCAAGTCCTACCTCAAGAAGGCATATATCATCATATCCAATTGCAGACTGCAACTTCCGCAGACTTGTCTTCTCAGCATTGGGAAGATGAATTAAGTTATGATATTAAAAGTTTGAAGGTTGATGATGAAAAGGCCCTGAAGAAGAACCAAAAAAGGGTTGATCGATGTCCTGTGTCACCAAGCATGTTGCACAATAACAACTTATTTGGCAATTTCAGCAAAGAGAACTTGTAAGTTACTAAAGTTCCTTTAATGTCTGCATCAGTTGCTTCTCATATATTTTGAATATAACTATAAAGGCTTCGATAAATGAGAAATGATAGCTATTGCATTTAAGAACAGAATTTACTAGATTTTATTTTTTTCCCACGTCTGTCAATTTAAATCCAGTGGATATGGTTGAAACTTGAAACCTGCATACAAATTTGTGAAAATAGTTGACTTTCGGACAAGTTCGTGTTTATACACGGATTTGAAGTTTGTGAATGGGTAGATAAACGAGGAGTCTACTTCCACTTTTTGATGTTGGCCTTGTCTACCGAATAGAAAGAAGTTATTTCTAGTTTCAGGTAGCTCTTTCTGGAAATTCCATTCGTGAGCTATTATGAATGTTCTCCTGTTTTGAGAAGTGGAGTGGAGTTCTTCAAGGCAAGAATCAATGTACTTGAGAAAGAGACATTTTGCCCTATTTTTCCAGTTCTGCAAGTAGGTTAGCAGGGTGCCTTTCTCCCATAATTAAATCTGTTTTCGCATACATTTCAGGGGATATGAATCAGGACCAGGTGGTGGTGGTGGTTGCAGTGGGCTCTTTTGTTGGAATAACACCAAAGCTCCCAGAAGGGCAAAGGTAGGCTATTTTATTGTCTGTTTTACTATCTTTTCTAGTAATTATATTTTGCTGTTCTACGAGCAGCTTGAATCCTGGAACTGTCTGCATAATAGGTTAAACAAGGCACCCCTGTGCGGTCACATAAAGGTGTGCGATTTTCATGGTTTGGAGAGTGTGCAAAGGCACCCAGAACAGAGAGCAGATTCAGAATATAGAGGGGAAGGAGCACTAGTTCAAGAATCATTAAACCTGTCTTTACTTCTGTACACTTGCTGCTGTTTATTTCTTCATTCCACCATTTTTTATAGTATGAGATATGATGTAAAGCTTTTTTACAAACTGGAAATATGAATAATTTTTGGTCCGGCCAATTTTATGGGATCAATAAAAGGAAAAGGGGGAACAATTTACTTTTTTGGCACTTTGGACAATAGCCAACATATTGACAGTTTCCAATTGATTTTGATTATTGAAATTCAGTTTGAATACTACCATGTTCATTGCAGTCTGCTATATTCTATAGCAGAAAGATATAGTTCCAATACAAACAAATCAACTAGTTGTTATTCATTCATTCTTGATTCAAATGTAGTTTCCAATATCTGTTATTAGTCCTAATTGGATTAGCTAATGTTGATGTCATTTGGCTACAGATAGAGAGAGTTAATATGTTATACTTAGAGTAAAAAGCCACATAAGAAACAAGATTGGAACTTGGAAGTAACTAAAAGCTTAAATAAATATTGGAACAAGATTCACCAATTCCTTAACAAAGAAAAATATTAATTAAAAACAGTTTTTAAAGATATTTTGCTATTCTTGTTAAGTTGATAGTAATAAACAAACATTGTATCGAATCAAGTTGAACTTGAATAGTGTTCTATTTTAGTTTCACTTGAATACAATTTGGTCGAGTAGAGTTTAAACGACTTAAAACTTCATAAAAGTCCAACTTGAAAACACCAATGTATCATCCAGCAGAGTCCCAAAACCCACCTCCATTTAGCATCAAATTCCAAGCCCACAAATAGTACACACAGTCCCGTAGCAAAACCAGCGTTAACTCACCATTATTAAATCCTCAGGAAAGTGAAGAAAGAAGAGTGAGATTGGGGGTCAATAATATTGTTACAGTCGAAGTTAGCAATATGGCAAAAGCACTGTGTCACACCCTGGGCCCGTGGGCCTAACGGATTATCAGAGTTTGAGCAGCCAAGTCTAACTTTTGGGTTTCGTCCTCGCTAGTTCAAAATGGATATCCCAAGTTAGATTTGAATGCTTAGGCTCAACTTATACATTGGTCTATATTTCTTAACATTTTTTATGTGAGACGGAGTATCACATTCACCCCTCCTTATTAGGCTTTGCGTGCTTGCAAAGCCCAATTCATATCATAATCCGGGCTGTCCACTCGATTGTGTTAGATTTTAGAGATGATTCGTACGGGCTCTAGAGGTGGCTCCCGCCCTTAGATCAACGTAGCACTTAGTCCCGTACAGCACTTAGTTTCTCCACTTCCTTGCGTAGTCGCAACCCAATACTATAGGGCTAGTCTTACCCCGTGAAAAGACCACATGAAATTCCTTCTGATATCATTCTGTCACGCTCTGGGCTCGCAGGCTCAGCACGCGACCAGAGCCTAAGCAGCCAAATTTAACTTTTAGGCTTCGTTTTCGCTAGTCTAACTATTTTGGGCTAGCGAGGACGGAATCCAAATAGTTAGACTTGGTTGCTCAAACTCTGGTCGCGCTCTGGGCTTACGGGCTCGAAACGTAACAGAATGGTATCAGAGCAAATCTTGCGTGATCTCTGTACAGGATGAAACTGGGCCTATAGTATTGGGTCACGACTACGTAAGGAAGTGGAGGAACTAAGTGCTATGCTGGGTTAAATGCTACGTCTAGGAGTGAGCAAATTCGGTAAATACCGAATTACCGACCGAATTCAAATTGAATTCGGTAAATCGAATTCGGTAATTCGGTCGATAATTCAGAAAATTCGAAAAAAATGAAATCGAATTCGGTCGGTATTCGAAAATATGATTTTTGAATTCAGTATTACCGAATTCGAATTCGAATCGGTAATCGAAATCGGTATTCGGTTACCGATTTTTGATTTACCGAATTCAAGAAATAATATATATATATATATATATATCTGTGTGTGTGTAAACGACGTCGTCTCATATTTTGTTAAATCCCTTTTACCTTTGAACTTTCACCTATCCATTCGGGCCATCCCAAACCCAACCCAAATCCCTAAATCACCTAAAAAACACGCCACCTCCTCTCCTCTCCACTTCTTTGCCTCCCACAGCCGAGACTCCTTTGTCCTCATTTTCCACCATCTTTTGGTTTTTCCACAATCTATACACCTCGTCCTCCATCCCTTGCATGCCATGTTTGTATTTTTGTGGTTTCCTTTTTTTTTTTTTATCTATACTTGTACTTGTAGATCTAATATGAACTATAACCCACTTGAAGTTTTAGATCTGGTTGATTTTGGTTTTCAATTCGGCTTGTATTTGGTTTTCAAAGGTTTCCCGTTCTGTGTTTTGTCCAATTTTCACCACCAACTTTTGCTCTTAGTGCTTACCAAAGGCAAAGAAATAAGCCTTCTTCTGTTCCTCCTTTGTTGTTTTTTTTTTTTTTTTTGGGTGAATGATTTCTATTTTTTCTTTTTTGTTTTGGAGTAGGGCTACAGAAATTTTTTTAAAAATAATAAACATATTTAAAAGTCAAAATCAATTCTTTAAATTTTTTTTTTAAAGAAAGAAAGCAACTAATCCTATTCGTTTAATTTGCTGGAAAACTCATTGTATGGATACAAATAGTACTACTACTTGGTAGTATTCCTGCAGCAGTGTGATTGAGAAAAAGTTGGGCATTAGTTACTGGCTTGGAAAGTTAAATAGAGTAGAAACAATTTTAAAGGCCACCAAAGGTAAAGATCAACTCGTGGGATGCAGAAGAATAGATTTGATCGCATGTTCTGTTGTTAATATAAAGGAATCTGCAGCATCAAGGTAGACGCTTAATCAAGGCCAGCAGCAATTTACCTTATTGGCTTTCTACCTAATTACCGTATTTTTTTATTTATCTTATCAGCTTTCTAGCCATTATAATCGGTAAACAACAGCATTTAATCAATTTTCTTCTATTGGAATGTACATTTTTTGGAATGTCTGGATATTGAAATTTGAAACCAGTTTAGAATGTTTGGAGATTGAAATGTTAATTCATTTGCCAATTGTGCAAACATTTTTTTTTCCTTTTTTTTTTCAGTTGCCGAATTCAAATACCGAATTACCGAATTGAATTCGGTAATCGGTATCGGATCAGTAGGGTTGAAATCGAAATCGAAATCAGTTCGGAATATTTGGAAGTAAAAATACCGAATTTACCGATTTCAAGTGACCGAATTACCGCTTTACCGACCGATTCTCACCCCTAGCTACGCGACCTAAGGGCAAGAGTCACCTCTAGAGCCCATACAAGTCACTTCTAGAATCTAACACAATTGAGTGGACAGTCAGGATTATTATATGGATTGGGCTTTGCGAGAACACAAAACCTAATAAGAAGTGGTGAATGTGATACCTCGTCCCACATCGAATATGTTAAGAAACATGGACCAATGTATAAGTTGAATCTAAGCATTCAAGTTCAACTTGAGATATCCATTTTGGGCTAGTGAGGACGAAACTCAAAGTTGAATTTGACTGCTCAGACTCTTGATCGTGCGTTAAGCCTGCGGGCTCGAAACCGTGACACACTGGGTTCCACAGGAGAGTTCTTCAGGCAGAGGGATGAACAAAGGAAGCATCTTATGCTCACTAACCAGTTCCACCATGCCACCCCTGGCCTCCACATCACTCTTGTGGCGTTCGGCATTTACCTCCTCGGCGATGCTGCTTACAACAAGATCTACGCCCTTTCTCATTCCTCTTCTGCTTCTCATTCTCATTGAGAATGAATCATTAGGTCAGCCAGTAACCAAGCAACCACCTTTTTTCTTGTCCCCCCTTTGATTGATTAGGTATATTGGATGCATATTTGGGTTGATTTTTGTGTTTGGAGAAATGGGTTTTTGTTTAGTTTTGTGGGTCTGTCTTAATTTTTTTTTTTTTTGGGTCTATCTTATGGCTAAATTCAGAGGGTTAGCTGACTTTTGGGGGAATTTTATGCTGATATTTTGTTGAAAAAATAAAATTCACGTCTTTCATTCGAGGGAAAAGGATAGCGGTTTGTCTGCATAAGACAGATAATTCGCTTCCAGAATATCCTAGTAGTGGGAGTCTAGTACATTGTATTAGTGTTTAGATTGAATTTTATTAATCTGTGTCTTATTGCTAGTTGTGAACTTTCTATTTTGTCTAGCTTTTTATGAAATATGCAATAATGTAAGGCTTTTGTCTTGTAAAATTGGTGCATTTGTTTCGAAATTGCATGTTACAGTCACATTTGTGGTTTTGGGTGAGTACTCATAGCTGTACATCATGCTCGAGAATGATGTAGATCACAGCAAAGGGTAAGTTGTAACATGCCTAGCTAGATGATCCCTTGCACAAACAAAAGGAGAAAATAGAAAAACATATTGAAGAGAATTCTTTGCAGTTGTTATAATGTTTAGATTTTAAACATTGTCCTTTTTTTCTTTTCTTTTTTTTTTAACTAGGTTTCGCTAAAGGGCCTTCAAATGTTACTTTGTATTCCCAATAGCGGGATTTTTTTAATTGATAAGAAATAAAAATTTCTTATTGTTTTAGCTGTGGCTTCATTTGCTATTACTTATGAACATACATCCCCCGGCTTCATTGCATACAAAGGGTATGCATATATTAGGAATGACATTTATATGGACTAAAGGCCTTAAGAAACATTTCATTCATTTTTTTTTTTGCAATCCAGTATACTGTTTGTGTCCTCACTTCCGAGCACTAAATCATAACATCAGCTTTTTTAACTTATTATCCATTTTGTATGTTCTACATGCATTTATATACCCATAATGGTTAAGCGTGTATAAGGATGAGAAAGCCAACCTCTGTTCAATTGGTTTTGGTGCTGCGAAATTTCATCTACCCTTTAAATTACATCACCAGAGAAACTCAAATCAACTATGCTCTGCGACTATAAGTTTATGTTTATAAATTGACATACAACACTTATGTGATGGAATTAAGTGCCCTGGCTATGTGAGATAATTGGATGGTGATTAATAACCTATCTATATTTTTAAGATCTACATTCCTTGTGATTCTTTCCTCTCAAAAATCAACAATTGATTTATTAAAACATGTGCATTGTGGACATTATGCATGAAGGGGAACTAAAACACCTTTCATGCGCTTCAGAATTCTATTAGTTCACGTAACCTCAGATGAACTTCTTCAGCTAATGGTACAAGCAACCATTCTATCCATCCTAGATCTGCCCAAAAAGAAAAGCTCAACCAAAAGCAACTATTGTCACAGTATTGAAGCTGGGTTTCCTCCTATTTTACATTTCATGGATGATGGGTCTTTACTGCAAGTCTGGAACTGTACTCTCAAGTTCAGAACATTTCCTTTCTTTTGCTTAGTTGGATTCATCTTCCTTCTGATCTTCATAGATGTCTGATAATTCTGGTTCTAAAGTTATCTTCTCCTACTCTTCTTTTCTTTGGAAAAAGGGAAAAAGAAGAAGAGGGGGAGGGAGAGAGAGAGAGAAGGAAAGGGGGTGGTTTTTTTTTTTTTTTTTTGGGGTGGGGAGGGGGGAAGCTTCTTGTGCATATTTCTCAATCAATGTTAGATGAGTCTTGATCACATATTTCTGCTAAACGTCGCTCATTTTGCCAATGCAGGGTGAAAGATATTGATTAGCTAGGAATCTTTCTTGCATGTGTAGGCGATATTTCAGGAAAACCAGGTGGCATTAAGTCTGTGAATAATGAATTTGTTGGAAATGGTCATTTTTGGGGCTGTTATTATGTTGGAACTTTATGCTTCTAACAACTTTAAAATTGGTTTTTGCAACACCTATATCTGTTACATTAGCCGTCTTATATTTCATGCAAGGCTTATCACCTGTGCCTGTTGCTTTTTATCTTCAGTGTGACCTTATTATGGAAACTCACTGAGAGGAAGAGAAAGTTAACTTCTGGGGTCAATGAATGGAGCTTGGTCCTTATTGTAGTCAGAGTTTCAAAACGTTCCTTCTGTGTGTTGAGAGATGAGTGGTGAGAAATGCGGCAAGCTGGGGGTTTTTGCGTTTTTGATTTGGGAGTGGATTTTAACTGGTTTTAAAAACAAATACACTAGTTTTCCTAAAAGAGCTAGCAAGCCGCAAGATTCTAGGGTTCGGATAGAATTCTTAAGAATTAGCGTTGAAGAATCAAGATATTCAATAGCTTCTTTTTCATTATTATTAAAAGTAGCACTTGAACATTCCAGTTGCTCTGGGTAGCCAATTGCTATGCCAAACAGGGTTTCTTTCTTTCTTTCTTCCTTTTTGGGGTTATCAATCTATCTAATCCCCAAAAGTCAACCATAAACGGGTTAAGACAAAATGAGTTACCTAATTTCATCAAATACAGTCCTATAGTGTACTTACCCAAATGATCCTTAGGTGTGAAATATCCATCACTTTAGCCAACCAAATCGAGGGCTAATTATAGTTTTCAAAATGAGTTTCACATGGACTTTAAAATTCAAAAGAATTGTACCTAATATATTTATCGATTATCTTTATTTTTTGTTGTCGCTTAAAGATAATTTTTCAGTCATTTCCAATATAAACCCAAGGTTTCAGTTATCGAAAGGACATAATTTCGACTTCTACAAGACTTCTTGTGGAGCAAGGGGTGAGTACAAATGATAGAGTGTCCACTCCTCTCTAGTTATTAACTCAAGTTCCAGTCCAGTTATATGTAGTCAAGTCTACAAAACTTATCCATGGAAGATTGCTGCATACATTGCACTACGATGAGATTGGTGGAAAAAACTCATTAAATAACAAAAAAAAGAGTCATGACCAGAAGGAAATTATCAAATGATAACCCAACAAACCCTCCCCCCCCCCAAAAAAAAAACAGAAAAAGAATGAGGCATGTGTATTGTCATTTGGTGTATTAGAACTGATAATTTATCATCACGTGGTAATGGTGGACTACACCTTATAATATTTGACAACAAAATAATTAATTCTAATGTATCATGTGACATACCACGTAAGCTACTAAGTATACCCTAATACTATCTCCCTATCTCAGCCAAAAGCTGCCCAAGTAAGGGGTGTAATCGAACCGAGCTGCTCAGTTAACTACTGAGCTCGAACTCTAGTTGACCTGAATTCAAGCTGCATTCAAGTAGCTTGATTGGGTTCAACGAATCGAGTTCGAGTATTAGTTTTCCAAGGTCGAAGGTTTGTCGATCCTAATTGAGCGTACAATTATTTAAGAATTATATATTTATTTATTATGTATTGACTACCTTGAAGTACTCGAGCTCGATCAACAAAGTGCAAAAAGAAAAAAAAAAAAAGAGTGCAAATGAGTTTCAAGTTGAGATTGAGTACTAGAACAGCTGCTTCTGGCTCGAGCTCGAGCTTCACAATTTTTAACTCGATCGAGCTCAAGAGAAAATCAAATTAAGCTTGAGTATGGTGCTACTCAAACTTGACTTCGACTTGATAGCACCATATGCCCAAGTCCTAGATGGCATTGAATTGTTGACTTTTATTGCAAAAAGCAAGATAGGATCTAAATTCCAACATCCCACGCCTGGGTAGCCAGTTGCATTATACAGTTCGTGATGGTGGTGGGCCTAATCTCATCCAAACCTTATCAGTAACCCAAAAAGTTAAAAGCCTTTATCCAATCCCTAAAATAAAATAGAGGTCAAGGGCAGTCCCATGCAGGAATAAAGGAACTTGTTACAAGTTAAATTTGAATTTCCTTTTTCTCCCTTCTCTCTTATTTGCGGCCAGGAAAAATTGAATTTGTTAGAAGTCAAATTTCAGTTGAAAATCTGAAACTCATTGTATTAATCACCTAAAATTGGCTATTTGTCTGAATCATCTCAAACATGCAGAACCATTCCAAATTGAAGCAGAAGTCACTAACTTAAATTTTCAGATAATCTTGATTTAATTTCTGCTATATAAATAGTTTGAAAGACAATTAATTTCTTGTCAAATTCTATTTGTTTTGGACATGTTCTTTGTCTGTTTCTTTTTCCAAATGTTGTCTTGACAATTTTTTTCTAAACTAAAAGCATGCTATTGCTTTAAAAGTTTTGAAAAGACTAAAGGTTCTTTAAAAAGTACCTTGAGTATATTTCTCATAATTTTTTTATTTTAATTAAGAATAAAGTAAAAGTATAAATCAAAATCATATGAGCACATTGCTAAAATCAAATTGAAAGATTTATACATGTACCAGATATCTCAAAAAGCTTGATTAGAGGAAACCTAAGTACCTAACCAAGATACTTCTTTTTTCATATATACGCACATTAACAAACCTTCTTGGTACAAATCGCCATTGGTAACCACCAATACATAATATTCCATTACATGCTTAATTACACGCCTAATTGTTCAGGATTTAATTAATTAACTGATTAACGAAAATGACTTATGTTTGATATTATGCAATCTTAGTTGACAACGAAAATGAAAAGAAATATACAATATAATGAATACTTTGGACATACCTGTCGGAAAAAATTAAAGTGAGAAAAGGATATATAGTAGACCAGAGGCCAACGCAACATGAAAATGGCTTTTTGGTTTTTAAGGCTAAGACAAATATTTGGCTACTCAACCATATATACGGCTTTAACTATATAGGTCTATGCTTCATTAGATTTATATTAAATGTGATGTGATATTCTCATAAAAAAAGAAGAAGAAGAAGAAGAAGAATATGATGTGATCAATATTGCATTTCATATTGTTAAAGTAATTGAGCATAACTAAGTTGAGGTGCATAAATTAAAGGATACTTTCTGTCTGGTATCTCAACTGTCAACTACCATCTTTGTCAAGCCAACCCATTTTTATATTTCCTTTCAAGTTTTGTATGTGCTTTTTCTTGGTTTTTCTTGACCGCAACGGTTCATTTTGGCCATAAAATCAAGGCAGTTTAACCTTCTTGACATTGTTAGGAAAAATTCATTTTTGTATAGCATCTAAAAAATGGAGTTCTTGAAGTCTTTCCGTAAAATTTCAATGTCAATTCTATGAGGAAATATAAAAATTCACATACAAGACATGTTAGAGGTAATTTTTATTCTGTATCAAAGCTCAAGAAGATGGAACAACTTAAATTTTATGGTTTCAATTAGTATAGAGAGATATTTAGGTTAGTTCATACTAACAATGAAGTAAACAAGCCACTAGTGGTAGTGGGGAGTGAGTATTGCGTGCACCACGCGCGCCACGTGGCGTGCCACGTGGTGCACTAGAACCAATCACACATTGCCAAATAATACAAGGTATGACCCACCATTGCCACATGGCGATAAATTATTGGTTCTAGTACACCACGTGGCAATGCACGTGGTGTATTATATACTTTTCCGGTAGTGGGTCGAGATTAGCATATGTGGGCATATTTTGGTCTTCTCGAGTTAGATCAACTACTTATTTGCAGAGCTATGCTCTTAGATTTTAAGCAAGCAACAGCCCACTAGTGCAACTTTTTGAGGCTGGAGTTTGATGGACCGCAAGAAGATTAGATAATTGGTGTCATCCTCCTCAATACCTTTAAGCTGTTTAGACTTTTTTAGACACAATTCTCTCAACCAATATCTCTCTTTAACGTACAACAAAAATGGTGTATGTTGTTGAATGCATGCTTATCCACGTGAATGGACTACCAGAAACACAAGGGTCTAAATTTGTTGAAGAAAGATACACCCAAGTTTGGGGACTGACTGTTTCTTTCCTCCTATCAGACCCTGTCAAAAAGTTTATGATTGTAGCTAGGCTTGCTCAAGAAAATACTAGTACTAATCAGCTAGGTTGAGATCTTGGAAGAAAGTCTTATAAAGCCTATGTTTCTTATGGTCAATAATTCTACCCCACTGGTCATTGGGCGTACTAGTACTCATTATCAATTGCAGGTTTTGCAAATGAAAAAAAAGTTGAGTGATTAGAATTGTACGATTCCACTTAGAAGAAGTCAGGAATTTGAATTATATCAACATAATTTCTTTCTCTCAATATAATAATATAAGTTTGTTAAAAAAAAAAAAAAACCGGTTTTGATTAGTGGACACATGCGATGTTGATTATGAAGATTAATATTTTGTCTTATCCCATATTCTATTAGTTTTTCATTTGAAGATGTATAGTTCAATTAAAACTTCGGTTTTTCCTGTAAAAGATAAGTTCATGGGGAGATAGGATTGCCTACCTATTGTTAATAAGAAGAAGAAGATACAACCGGAAATTTTGTACTCAAAAATTAAAAATAAGTGCAAGGCTGAGCTGCAAGTAAGCTACTTGTAAATTGCTTGAGACGTGACTCAACTAAAAGTTTGAATAGACTAGATTTTGACTAAGATAAAGAACTGATTGGTGTCGACTCAAATAGAAGTTTCATTTCATTTGACAAAAAAAAGCTGGGAATATTTAATGAGTACAACCGTTCTTGATAATTTGTACTCAAAATGATATTTCATTAGTTGTCTCTGGCTGCACGAAAAGGAAAAAGGAGAAATCCAAATCTATTATAACTATGTGTTCACACGGATAACCATCCTACTCAAAACGCTAATTAATTCCCTATGTAATTATGGTTATTGATTTGTTTTGTTACCCAAATGAATGTCACCATAGGGTCTTGTCTTTCGACAATAAATGAAAATAAAACTTAAAGGATGTTTGGTTTAGGAGATTATGGAGGGAATGGATGTCAATATAATGATTGTTAATGTTCAAAAAATAATTATTACTATCTATTAATCAAGATGAGATTGATTAATCGAGACCTCTAAGATTTTTTTTAAAATATTAATTTATCAAACTCATTAATTATTTTAAGAGAAATAATACCTATTTTATTACTAACTAACATATTAAAGAAATCGTCAAAATTTATATTTATAGTAGAATTATAATAAGATTAATATTACTCGTAACTAGGGAGGAAGAAAAAAAAAAAGGTTGCTGCAAATCCAAATTGTAAGTCAAAACCCAATCTGCAGTGAATCCGCACCACCGACTCATAGCCCCGGTGAGTAGTGCGTATACTATGTATTAAAATCAATTACATATCATCAAATAATATTCAGTCCGTCCTATTTTGATAGACTTGTTTTACTTTTTCATCCGTCCCAAATTATAATCCACTCTCTAATTAAAAAATATTGTTAATTTTCAAGTTCTCTAAAATGTCCTTATTTAATTACTTTGTTCTAAGTGAAAGTGCATAGCAAACCGTGCATTCACACATAAAATAGAATTAATTTGACTTATGGTATAATTTCATATTTGTATTTAATGTAAATATTTAATGATAAATATAAGGGTATTTTAGTAACATCATTGACTAATTCATTATTTTAATAAAATTAACTAACTTTTCTTAAACTATGTAAAAAAATCTGTAAACTTATTAAAATAGGAAAGAGAGAGTATAAAATATAATTTATTATAGTTACGTGACGGTAAATTATTGATTCTAATGCACGTAATGCATTTTATATATATATATATATATATTTTTTTTTTCCCCCCATAGCCCAGGGTCCCCATCCTCCGTCCAGCGTGTTCCAGGGTTACCTACCCCACCACGATCACCCACTGGACCCCACTTCTCATCGCCTTTACTCGCACACTGCTCTCCTCCCTGTTTCTTTTGTGGCTCCCTTTCTCTCCCGTTCGTCGCCAGTGGAGAGAGAGAGAGAAGGAGAGTTTCTCTCTCTTTCTCTTAACCTACGTTACGGATCCCCTCCCCTGTCGTCATTTCCAAAGCTCCGCTCCTATATAAATAACCTCACCGCCAATTCCCATTCCAAAATTTCTGACCTTTTTTAATCATTTTTTTTTAATTTTGGGGAAGGGAAAGATGAAACTCAAGCATCCGTCCAACTCGACTTCCAAACCCTTGACTGCAACGACGTCGTCTCAAGACGCGAGGCTTCTCGTTCGAGAGACGTTGCGAATCAGCGCCAACCTCGCCTCCGCTCCTTCTCCTCCTCCTCCTCCTCCTCATATTGCCGCCGTCGCCGAGAGAGACCGGCTTCCCCGTGATGTCGCCAGCTTCGGACTCGTCGAGGATCATCTTTTCAATTCTAGTTTGAGGTTAATCTGCCGTGAGGAGATCGACGGTCGCCGGTGGGAGTATTTTGCCGACGTTGATAATTCCAGGCAATTTAAGAAGAGTTCTATTCGTGCTGTTAGCCTGCATTCTCGTCAAGCTCCCGTCGATGTAAGCTTTTCTTATTTCCGATGTACTACTGAATGATATAAAGATAAAAAATTTTGGTTGGAATTTGTGGATTTGTTGTTGGTAGAACAAAATTTGAATTTCTGTTTGATCAAATTTTAAAATTTTTCCTTCCTAATAAGGTCTTTATTAGTATACCGGAAGCTAGTTGAGTCAATTTTTCGGAATCGCGGAAATATTTTGTTGCAATTTTTGTTTTTTGAATGTTTAGCATGTGTATATGCTTGCATTCTTGTACGATTGAATTACGGAAGAATCAGAAATGAACTGTGTGCATTTTTGAGCTTTTATATTTGTATTTGGCGCAGGAGTTGATGGCATTTATAAGATCATATGTTTTGCCGGAAGGTTTTCCTGATAGTGTTACTTCGTCTTATGTGCCGTACATGACGTGGCGTGCTTTGAAGGTTATAAATTTTGAATTTTCAGTTGGAGGGGATGTGAGTTTTGGGATTAAATAGTGATTTTATTACCTTTATTCTGTTATTTTGCAATAACTAGGATGAATATTAATTGTAGCATTTTTTTGGTGGAGCCATGGGTGTATTTACGACACAAACTCTCCTGAGTTCAGTTGGAGTTTCTAAAAACAGGGCTGCCCCGGGTGCTGTAGCGATCAACTGGATTCTCAAGGTATATGGAATGTTTGCCTCAGGAACCGCATAAAATTGAGCACAATGATTTACACAAAAGATCTGCTTGCATGTTGAAAATAATGTGGCTAAGTGAAAGTTTGGTGTTTTAAGTCCTATCTTTTTGTCTAATTTTGTTAGACAAATTATGTCTCCTATTGAAGCTAAAAACAACTAAAAAGCGTTTGCTAACTGCTTTTGAGGCCTTACTCGGTCTGTTAAAAAGTTACCAAATGAATACTTCATGGCAATTTGACTCACAACTACTCATGCAATATATAGTAAAGACATACATTTGCACGGTCTACATTCCTTTATCCTATTTATAATGATTGAATGGATTTGGATGTTCTGAGAAAAGGCCTAAGGTCGAGTTCAATGAAAAAGCTTGTGACAAAAGTTTCTGCAAGTTTATATGCTTCAATGCATAATAAGTCATTTCATTTGTTGCAGATAGAATTCCTTCAAATGACTTAGTATTCTTTCTTTTCACAAGAAAGCTATATATGGTATCATGCATTGTAAAGCTGCATTTAAACAGCTTCATGTCCTGTCATAAGTATTTGGATTGGCTCAGGGAATTTAGATATTTATACCCGAGTTACCTGATGGATTATGCACATTTTGGATCGTCTTAACAATGATTGGAGCAAGATTATGCAGAGTAATGAGCTCATTAAAATTTTTAGCTGATTGCAACCTCCTGTATTTTAATCTAATCTCAAATATGGTGTTTTTAAGATTCATCTCAGTTCATACTCTAAGATTACAGATCCTATGGTTTGCCTTTTTTGTAGGATGGTGCTGGTCGTGTTGGGAAGATGCTTTTTGCTCGGCAGGGGAAGAAATTTGATTATGATCTTAAACAGGTAATACATTCTTCATTTTTCCCTTCCCTCATGCGATATTGCAGGAAATTTTTTTTTTTTTTGGGGGGCCGCCGGGGGGGGGGGGGGGGGGGGGGGGGGCTGTTCTGTGAAAAATCTAAAATCATCCACTGTATCCTTTGTGTGCTAATGATTCCTTCTCTTTTCAGCTACGGTTTGCCGGTGATCTGCTAATGGAGTTAGGAGCTGGTGTAGAATTGGCAACTGCGGCTATGCCGCATCTTTTTCTTCCTATGGCTTGTGCTGCAAATGTTGTTAAGGTGATTGATTGACTATTATCTTATATATTAGTACTGTGATAGTCATCTATAGGTTGATAAGTTATTTCACCAAATTTATTTGCTTGTAGAATGTCGCTGCTGTCACATCAACGTCAACCCGTACTCCAATATACAAGGCCTTTGCCAAAGGGGAAAATATAGGGGATGTGACTGCTAAAGGAGAATCCGTTGGCAATATAGCTGATTTGGTATGCTCATCCTACTTCGCCAGTTTCTAAGTTTGAACGTAACATGGCATTATAAAACTTTGCGGCAGCGTTAATTCAGATAAGTGAAATGTTTGCTTGTAAGTTCGGATCCAAATCACTTAAAAAAAAAAAAAAAAAGTTCGGATCCGAATCTAATATTCGAAGGGGAAAAACTGTGGCGTTTGACACTTGAGATGTACTCATGAGAGTTGAGTTTCTCTTATTGGTTTTTGCTTTATTTGAATCTAGGAACTTAGGTAGGTAAAGAAAGTCAGTTTTTAAGATATTGTTTGCTTTTGATTTCCAAGAAAATTAGAAAATTAAAATACAAGTGCTGAATAATACTTGGATTTTAAAATTAGCCTATAGTGGCCTTTGTATGTTTAAAATTGATTTTAATATCAGAGGAATATGTTAAAGATGCTTTGAACATGAGTGGCTTGCTTTAGGCTGATTTTTTAGCTAATCACTTTTGGGAAACAGGCTAACTAATGATATTGGATTTCTTGTTGATTTAATGTGATATTTCATAGTAGCTGATGTTTTCAAGCATGATTTTCGTGTTAAATCCAAATATGATATTTTAGCTGTTAAAATTAATTATGGTTAATGATTTGGCTGGTGAAGCTTGGGACTGGATTGAGTATCGTGATTGCTAAAAGAAACCCATCCTTGGTTACAACATTTGCCCTCCTTTCATGTGGATATTTAATGAGCTCTTACCGGGAGGTCAGACTGATTTTTTGATAAACTTCTTTCTATCTTAACCAAGCGGTTTCATTTAGTTGATACTCAACAATAATTGACAGTCTATGGTTCGTTAATATGATTTTACAGGTGAAATCTGTGGTGTTACATACCCTTAATCATGCAAGATTTACTGTGGCGGTAGAATCCTTCCTTAAGACAGGTAAGATCAGCTTCACATTGTTCACATACTTGTCTTTTTCCTTCCATAATATGCTTAGCCCTTGAGACCCTGACTGGTAATTATATGGTGGTGTTACTATTTTAAGGCTTTCTAAAGATTGAATCAGGACCATTTTGTGAACCGTTTATTGAAATAGATTTCTGCGATTTCTCAATTAATATTTGTCAAAACTTTCCTGGGCATGAAGTATGAATTTAGAGGTTGTAGAATTTGTTCTTATCTGCGACATAGCTTTTTGTAAAGCATCATAAAGGCAATATCTCTAATTCTAGTATATGCAAGATAGCTACAGGAATAGGATTTGAGAAATTTATTTGATTTATATATGTTCTGTAATCAAATTCAGGGCGAGTTCCCACACTGCAGGAGGGCAATGGAATGGAAAATATATTCAGTTTTCCATGGTCAAGACATAGACCTATTATTCTTGGTAATGGGTTATTTCTCGTCTCATTTATATTTTCGTCCTGATCTGGCCTATCCACATCTTTTGGAATTTAAACAATCTAGTCATTACTGTTGGCAGGATCAAGATTTAAAGATGCATTTCAAGACCCTAACTCATATCTTGCTGTGGAGCCTATCTTTGAGGTCAGTATTTGTTCAGAGAAGATGATTTAAAAGCTTCGAATTATTCTCTTTAGTAGTTAATGATTCATCTATTACACATGATTGTACAAGTTTGTTCATATATTACTCATGGTATTGTATATGTTTTTCTGGGGAAATTGACAGAGAGAGCGATATGTTGTGACATATAATCCTTCCAAGGGTAACATATATGCATTGCTCAAGGATCAAGCTAAGTCTGAAGACATCTTGAAAGCAGCTTTCCATGTTAGATTTCTGACGCATTCTTCTTTTAATGGTCAGAAATGATCATAACTTGCTTTGAGCTAAGTTCATCTTGTATTACAGGCTCATGTGCTTCTGCATGTAATTCATTCATACAATGAGAATCAGTCTTCACGAAGCAAAACTGCAGGAACAGTGATCTTGCCCTCAAGTGCTAGTCTTCAAAATCATGTTGCAGAATCTTACAAGATGGTCTTGGCTTTATATGGGCCTTTCAAGAGCAAAGCAAAAGAACAAGTAGGTTTCCTTATCAATAATTGATTTTTCATTGCCAATTTTAGTTGGTTAAATCGTTAACTATTACCCTCTGAACGTGTCATAATTCTTGCTGCCTTTCATATCTGTTTAAAAAATTATTAGGAATCATATTAGCCATTTTGGTTGTCAAAATCATGTGCTCATTACCACGTTGATCTGTCTAAATATTTTGGCTAGATTCCAAGTCTTTCAACTTGCATACTTTAATCCTAGGGCTTGCTGCAATGCAGTTTGTGCCAGATTCTGCAATTACTGTGATTATGTAGCTGTCATGCTAATCATTCATCTTTCTTGCAGGGTTGGGTGATGTCTGAGTCACTTCTTAATCCCGGCAGAGCTCGGCTTTGTGAATTGGCAAAATAGATCAAGTTACTGCATAATTGATAGTATTAGCTGCAAAAGGGCTCCATGTGCTTTAAATGCTTCAAATTTGAACAGCTAGGCAACTTTGTATCCAAAAGGGGAAGCAAAGTTAGTGGACCGATGAAATATGCACATGGACAGTTTTTTATTGTGCCACTCTGCCTTCAGCGTGTCACTGCTGCACTAATGATGTTCAGGTCTTCCCAGTTCTCAAGAATCGCTTCAGTGCTGAAGTTTGTAGAAAGGATGTCATGCTGCTACAAAGATGTCAATCCCCAAAAACATAAGAACAACTACCCCAATTTTCTTTTCCATTACAAACTTTTTTTTTCCAGTTTCTTTTTGCGGGGAAAATTTTTCCTGGGTCTTTTAAGCCTTTATTCCCTCGCTGACGGTTAGCGTAAATTATCTTCCTTTCTTGTAGTCATAGTTGTTCCGAAACATCATGTGCTAGGTTTGTCAGTCGAGGATGGTTTTCTTTTAGGTATAACTATGCTTGTTCAGGTCTGGTAGTAACCTAAACAGTGTCGAAACTTGGTCAGTTTGGATATTGTATCAAGTATATAATGTAGAAAAAAGTAATTGTTGTTTTTGGATATTGTATCTGAATTTTGTATGGCAGAAGGCCAAAATGACTGTCTCTGATTGTACCATATCTACTTAGATTTCTAGTTTAGGACCACATTGAATTGAACGACTTGGTCCAGAGGCATCACAGGAAATAAGGCTGATTGTGAATTTCGTTTAACGTTGTGATACCATATAGTGCTAGACAGGAGCGCTATAAAGGGGAAACTTTATTTGCTCTATGATTTGCGGCTGCATATTTGTAAGAAGGATGCTTTTGTTGTTAGTGAATCTCAGTAACCCTACATGGAACTGGGCTGAAAAGCCTAGGACCAAAGGGTTGGCTGCTTGTTGCTCGAAATTTTGTCGTCCCCGGAGATATTTACATCCGCAACCTAAATGTTGTGGGTCACAGGGTGAATTTAAGCTAGAAGTTGATCATTGCTTTACGTTGGATCCCTTGGCTCGCAACATACGATACCGAGGATCCCAACCTAGTTTGTTGTGCTAAGTTTTGAGATTCTTGTTTCCCTTTTGTTTCTATATAAACTTCTTACCTACTAGCATTCCAATTCAACTTGTTTGGACCATGAGGTTTCCTACTGTTTTCCCTTGTGGTACGAGATAAATAACAATGGTAATAATTGTTAGAAGCTGATCTTCAAGCTATAAATCAATAATGTAAGAACTGGATCTACAATTTTAACATTTTTTTTTATAATAAATCCATTTTTTTTGTGGGCCTTCTGTTCTGGTCTTATCTGTTGCTGCTGTGTGATCGGGCAGAAACCAGAAAGTACGATTAACCTAAAGAGATAAAACAAAAACGCTTTACAAAATTATTGCTTCGTTGGTTTATACTGGAAATCTCATTCATTTCGGTGACAGCATTAAAACAATTTGAAGCAGTCCACTTGGCCTCTGCACGCGTCGCTGGTCTGTCCGTCTCTGGAGCAACAATAATTTCTGATCAGGACTCTGGAGGAGGGTATGCAAATTTTTATCAAACTTTTTTTTTTTCAAATCCTCAGCTAGAATGGCGAGTTAAAAGGAGATTGGATGGAGTAAAAACTGAAAGCTAGGCTGATCCTGCAGGTTTTTCCCAGACGGAACATAGCGGTCATTTTGTCTTCAACATATCTCCTATTACTATGACCTAATGTTTTCTCGAAAATGTAACCATCACAACAATATATTTGTTTGCTTGATCGTGTTTTTTAAAAATTTTAAATACATTTTTGAATTAATTTTTTATCATATAAATATGTTTATAGAAAAGAATATTTAAAATTATTACAATAATATTTTTTTAAAAATATCCAATAAATAAATAAATATCCAGACGGATACGTTTCTTGAAATCATAACAATTTATATGATCAGGGGGCCTTGCAGTCAAAGTGATATTTTGATTTCTATAGGCATGTATGGCACTTGCCGGGTGAACTGCGAAAAAACACTGAAAATGGCTTTTGTAGTTAGCCACACGTGACCAGTCCCCATATAAGTTTAGAAGTATCTACAAAGAATTATCAGAGCCAAAACATACACGTCATACATTCACACATCACACACATACACATGCATATACGTATAAATAATCAAAGTGCCATGATATATGAAAGAATTCTCACACACATTACATGCCCATTCTGAGTTTCATATTACGAAAATATTCACGAAAAGAATATATATATATGTACGCCGAATTATCTTTTTCAAAACATGAGAAAGGTTAGGAACCACTTACCTGTAAATCTAAACCCAGTTGTACTACCTCAAATAATCTTGATTCCAAGAATCGCTACCACCTACAATGCAATAAAAGAATATACAATTTCTACCTTAAATTTATATCTAGAAAAATACTAAAATTTCTAAGCTTATTATACTGAATAATTCTAAAATCCAAAATTATTATTAAACCTAATTATTATTATTATTTTGACTATCTAATAAGAAAACTAAATAATAAATAACTTACATTCGAATTGACTAAAAAAAGTAGAAATAAAATCCTTTATGGGCTAGATAATTAAAATAATCAAATTATGTCTAGGTCAATTCCTAAATTACGGATCTTTTACCCATAACATGGCCACAGTTTCTATTCCTCCAACGTCTTTTTTTTTTTTTTTTTTTTACCTATGGTGGGCCACGGCTTTGTCTCGCAATTTCTTTTTAGCAGATTCCAAACAACCATAACATTGATCAACGAATTCCCAAAATGATCAAAACATTACTTTGGTTAATTTGCATGGGATCCACGGTTGACAAATTCAACCACTATGCAACGGCAATGCAATTCCACCTGTCAAATTATTTCCATTGCAGTACCGTGACCCATGGCCGACTAATTCCAAGCAATAAATCCATGGCAATTGCTATCCTCTTTTCTTCATTTTTTTTTTTTTTTGAAACAACCCTTGCCAGATCTCTGGAAATAATACTCTTCTCCTTAAAGAAACTATTGCCGCAATTCATCTCGTTTATTAATACATCAAAAGAAATAAAATCCTACGATCATCACTAGTTAAGAAATTTTTTTTTCTAAAATCTAAAAGATCTAAACCCCCAATTTCTCTACAATCTATCTAGATTAAACTCTAAATCTAGACAATTAAAAATTAAATCCAAGAATTCAACTAACCTTACTTGTTGTAGGGATCGAAGGAGTAGTCTGTCGTTCTTGGCTCCTCAAACTCCCTATCTCCTTCTTGTTCTTGCCTTTGGAAGAAAACAAACATGGGTTTAGAAAAAGAGAACGTCGTTTGATAGATTTTTTTTTTATAAAAAAGGAAAGGGTTATTCTATTTAATAATATTGTCTTTTTTTTTATAACAAAAAAAAAAGCCCATCACTTCTTTAAAACTCCAACTAGCCCCACAATATATATATTTTTCACAATATGCCATTGAGCCCATGATATTTAGGGCACGGGTCTTTCAAGAAGTATCTTCCACTCTGGACACCATTTCCCTTTATTTTTTCCCCATCTTTCCCAACTTAACTTTTTCTTTAAATAATAAATGATGTTAATAGTATAACTTTAAACTAGTTGGTAGTTTCAGAGTGATGAACAAGTTTTGACCATGCGAGAATGTGGCCCTTTTTCAGAATTTGCAGAAGAATCATGTTACCCCCCATATGTCCTCCAATTTCACTGTGTAGCCAATTGGGAACAAAAAGAAGTATTCTCCAAAAAAAATTGGTTATCAAAACCAGACCAATTGAATTCAACTTAAACATCAGTTTGCTTTGTAAGACACAGAATTAAGTATGTTGCTTTGACTACAATTGCCAGGAATTAAAAACAGAGCAATAATGCACGTGAAAAACACAGTACACTCAGTACATACTCTGTTGATGGAGTTAGGTTTGCCTTTAACTTAACCACATCTTATATCAGAAGACAGTAATGGTGATGTAACAGGAAATTATAGTATTGTTTATAAGTCCAAACATACATGTGTGTGCCTGCAATCAGCTAGGCCTACCCTGCTGAATACGTTCTTGAGTAATCAAACCGCAATCAGCCTTTGTTTCTTTTTTGTGCTCCCACTACAACAACAAACAGAACCCTCATGTGTAGTGATTTGATAGTTTATATAGGTTAGAATGGCAGCAAAGTCTATACATGTGTCCTGATCATATAAAAATAGAGCCAGATCTGTTTTCATTTTTTTTGGTTTTTCTTTTGGTAAAAGCTTCTGATGGTAGGGAGACTCTCCAACAAATGATTAGTGTAATTAATACTACAATTAAATAACTTCATTTAGTAACTAATGTACATCAATCAAAAGCTTGTCGTCTAGATTTATTTATTCATAACACGTTTAACTTAACGTCTACATGTAAAGATAAAAAACGTTCATGGAGACTGTAAAGATAGTGGTTCTTGAATCATGGATTAGGCGATAATTATGACAGGAACATATATATTGTGAACTATGGACCAATGATTCTTCCAACTGAATTGGAGCCTAATCCGAATTGAAAATGAAATGTTGGAAAAATGGAGGTGGTAATTGCTAGTACGCTCTCTAAAACTGAATTCTTGGATTCCTCTACTCCATGTAATATCTCAGACAATTAATGCAATATTTTTTTTTTCCTTTCATTCTTTAAGTCCAGTCTGCACAAAGTGCAGGCAGGAATTTACTTTTGGGTCCAAAGACTATACTTTCCTTTTTGGACTATGCACTTCTTAGTTCTAATTAATAATCTTAACTCCTGTTTGATGAAGAGAGAGAGAGAGAGAGAGAGAGAGAGAGAGAGAATTGACCCCCTTTATTAGAACTTTTTTTTCCCCTTTCATTGAACTATGGTCTGATCATTTAGCTTCTTCTTGATAATTGTGGCATAACAGCAATTAAGAAAAACAAAATGACACATTGTCCATGCATTTTCAAATTTGAAAACCTCTACAATTTGATCACAAAGAAAGTATTCAGAATAGACGTGAAAAAAACAAGGCATGATTAGGAGGAAAAGACAAAAGAAGAATCTAATTAAGAGTTTTTTTTTACACAAGAATATCCGTACTGGAATATCCTGATCAGACTTAGAATATTAATATATAATCCGTGATACACTAAACTGATTAAGAACATAGAGAAATCAAATCACTCACAAGTTACAACTTAATCTCTAGAGGTATTAAATCCATCCATTTCCCTTGAGCTACATTAATCCAGCACCAGATGTTATTTTTAACAGGTTAATTAAGCTAAATTAAAATTTTAAAAGACAGTTAAAAAAACCCCAACAACAAGAAGAAAAATGCTAGCTAAGGAGATCAAAAGAATTAGTTCTGGGTAGATGGCTCCCCTTTAAACTTGATTTGGAGGATTAACAGTATTGGAAGAAGCATTCTTCTTGGCCAAATTGTGCTTGTTGTTGTGCATCCAAACCTTAAGGACTCTTCTTTTCACTCCAATTTCTTGACAGAAGTGTTGCACCACTGCTTCCTCTTGCTTTTGTATTTTCCAATCAACTTTCTCAGCAAAGTTGAGCATTTTCTCCTTCTGTTCCTGAGTAAACTTTGTCCTGAATCTCTTCTTCACTAGCTGATGGGGTGGCCTTGTGCTCACAACCATCCCACCTCCACCACCACCAACACCGGCTTCATCCTGTTCATCAGACTCTGATGGGAGAGATCCCATGTTGTAGGACATTATCATTGGATGGGGTGGTGCAGCTCTGGATGGAATGAGAGTTCCTGTAGAATACCCCAAAGTCTCTGGGCCTATAAGGCTCTTGTGATGCCCCATAATGAATTTCCTCGCAGTCCCAACCCTGCTGAGATGTGGGCTGTGGAAGTAATCACAAGAGGAGGGCTCACCTTCAATTTCTTTTCTATGGAAGTTTCTATGGCAGTTGCAAGCTGAACAAGTGAGTGCTTCAAGGGTGCCCTCTTCTCCACTAGGCATGAACTCACCACAACCATCAGTTGCATTTCCACCCATGGCTGCTGCATGGTTCTTGAGGCACTCCCTGTACCTGACCATTTTCTTGAAGGGAACATGTTCTTCAAGAGTGGAAGATATGGGACCATTGGAAGGCATTTGGGGTGCTGAAGAAGGTATAATATGGTTGTGTGCTGAAGGAACAGGATCATGATGGATCATGTGTCCATGCCCATGGCTAGTGTGGCCATGTCCCTCACCATATGTACTATTGAGTGGAAGTGGCATCTCCCCTTCTTGACTTGGAAGTTCCATTTCTTGAAGTACTACCTTTTCTTAGCCTGTCTCTCTCTTTTATATTGTGTTGTTTGTTTGGAGACCAAAAGAGAAGAGAAGGAACAGCAAGAAGACAGGAGAGACTTGATGCCTAGCAAGGTGATTGTTAATAATATTAGACAGAAGTGGTGGCTAACAGAAAGGAAATCCCACAGGATAAGTATCTAATAAAAATGAAATCTTTGGAAGCAAAACTACTGCTACTCAACTAGGAAACCATGTAGACTTCTTGACACACTTAGTTTTCCTCGTCCTTTCTTTCTTTCAAACCAAAGGAGAAAAAAAAAACAAAAACACTCAAGAAAATGAACAATAGAGAAAATTAGGGCCCCATAGCATTGAATTGATGTTGATTTGTGTATTTGTGAAAGGCAGAAGCAGCAGCTATGAGTTTGTCCAAGAATAGACACTACTCTCCACTGCCAAGTGAGTGGTGCTTAATTACCTACAGATTGAAAAATCGCCTCATTTTCTTTATGGTTTTCGAACAAAAAAAATAGTGAGCCAAAAACAAGCAAACTTCAGCATCAATATGCTGGAGGGAGATGGCATTGAAATCAAGAAAGTTGGAACGAGCAAATAAACCTGTATGTGGCTAGCTTTGCTATCTCTATCTCCCCCCTTGAAAGGGAAACTAGGATAGAGATAAAGTACTCACAAAACAGTTTCCCTGAAAATAAACAATAAAGGCTGAGTAAAATAGAAGAAGCAAATGATAGAGCTAGCAATGAACAAGGAAAGAAGAAAAAGTCACCACAGAATCTTCTAAGCCAAATTGTTCTTTCCTCATGAAGAAAATCATCCAGTGCAACTTAAGATGTAATGTAAGTTGCATCAAAATAAGAAAGATGGGCTTAAGCTCCTTCCATCAAGAAGCTACAAGGGGAGAAAGTTTTTTTGAGGGAAGAATGGGAGTATTTGGACTAAAAAATCATTGCAAAGTTGGATGATGAAGGAGAAGAGAAGAGAAGGTGATAGAGAAACAAAGGAGAGAGTTTTGCAGGTGGGTTTTGCTAGTGAAACAAGCACTAAGCATGAGCTTATAGCAGTTGTGAGGACCAAAGATAAAAGGGTTGAGATAAAAAAGAGAGAATAAAATTAAATTAAAAAATAAAAGCAGATTTTTTTTCCACAGACAATGAGGAGTACAGTGAGTTTTAGCTAGGGAAGCATAAAAACAGCAAAAAATTTACCCAACTGATTTGATCCAGATTGAAAATAGATAATCCGAAATTAAAATACTGTAAATGCTTTTACTTTTTTTAATTTTTCTTATTTGATGTTGGATTTTTTATCGAGTTCACTAATATTTTTTTTATAGATTCTTAGAGTTTTTATATTGAACTGAATATCACCCTAGTATCAATATAGGTGAATAATGGTTTTTAAGAAATAGAAAAGGTAGAAACAAGATAATACTTCTATCATTTAGAATTTCATTATTTGTGATGTACTTGGGATGGAATTGTTTATTAAATCATCATGCGCAAGTAGAATTAATGATGAAAGGATATTTATTCCATTTGTATCTTTTATGCTCTGATGTTGTATTTGCAAATTTATCTTTGGAAAAAAAATAAACATTTTATGTCTTTTTCTCTCTGTCTCTTTTTTTTAAATAAATGTACACTAAACTGACAACTGTTACTTTTCTTGTATTATCCTTGTTAAAAAGATTCGGTGCGATTAGCAATTTTGTTAAATTAGTATAATCGATTAAAATCAGCCAAATTATAAATGAATCATTTAACCGATCAATACATATACTCCTATGAGGGGGTGATGAGAAAAAGGTGGGGTTCTTGCTTTGCTTGCACTATCAGGCACCAAGTTTACGCCATTTAGACAGCAGTCAGTGTGTACATGTGTTTGTGTGTGTCAGAGAGTGGAAACTGCAGAGTAGAAAGAGAGATACTACAGCAAAGAAAGAGATCTAGTGAGAAAAAAAAAAAAACACACACACACACACACACACACAAAAACACAAACACAGCAATTCTTGATTTTTGAAAGAACATTAGATGCTAATTTGCAAAGCAATTGGTAATATGTTGTGCAATCTTTGGTCATAATTTGGAGATTTAGTTGGACCAAAAAGGATGTTTTGTCCCCTAACATGTTTATATTAACCAAACTATGAAGCACATGTATCAAAAACTGCTATATTAGGGCAAGCATTGTGGTAATTGGTGTACTTGTTTTCCCTTCTAGATTTTGCTTTCCATTCTTTTGATGAGTTGTGTTCTTCGTGGGATGATCCAGAAATTAAGCAATGTACAAATAATTTTGTTTCCAACCAAAAGAAAGAGTAAAAAGATACATAGAAATTCTTGGTTAAAGTTTTTCCTCACCTTTCATTATTTTTCCTTTTCATTTTTTCAAGAGAGGAGTTACATCACGATTTTATTTTTTCTTTTATTTGATAATAGGGAAGGGATGAAGTCCGAGCTCTTATCCATGGACACCATAAGGCAATTGCTTTACCAAGCCAGCCTCATCAGAAAGAAAAATCATCTAGTGTCAAGTTGGCATAAAAAATAATAAATTTTTAACAACGTAGTAATTTGTAAAAATTTATCATTTTTTGGAGAGCCCGCGTTAGAAAAAAAAAAAAAAAAGGGTTCTTGCTAGAACTCAGAAAGAGTGCAAATGTTAGGATGAATATATATGTTGCATGGCTACAATAAATACAAGCATGCATGCAGCATGTTCTTGGTTGTAGTCATTGTTGTGGAATATAATTCATCTGCTGGCTTTACAATTTCTTTAGAGTTGATTTGCAATTTTGCTGAGATATCACAGTGATTCGATTGGTTGCAAGATTGATAAGTTTCATGTGTCTCGTTGTACCATTCATGGTTCCGATAGAATGTAGATTAATGCGATCAAATTACCCTCTTTTTACGGCTAACTTTGACAAAGACCTCTTCATGGAACTCATGTGATCTTAATTTATGCTGCATAATAATGGATAGAAGAAATCATTTTACTAAAGATATTTTATGCAATTCCCAGCTAGCATTGACATTTGAATTGAAATATCGATAATCTCATGTTTTATAATGAAGTTCTTTTGTATAGAACTTCCAGCTATCAGATAGCTGAATTTTTTATAAAAAGCAACAATTCGAAGTTTGTTAATCATGTAAACTTTGTGTTTTTAGCAGAATACTTTGCATTAGTGAGTAAATTATGCCAGTTAACGCCTAATATAAACACATTAACAAAATAAATAATTATGTGCAAAGATAATATGTGTGTGTGTGTGTGTATTGAATTGCTAAAATTAACTTCTATGTACTATATTTTGTAGGAAGAACAGTTGTGAGACTTGTCTTGTATTTGCACGGGAGAAGTCAGAACTAAGAAGGCAGAATAAGGTCAGCCAGTGATAAATGATTATTGGCTACTTAGCTGAAAATAGATGGCTTGTTAAGTTGGCCATTCCTTCATCTCACCAGACTTTCTGATCTTGGAAACTTATCATACTTTATCACACATGTACCATGGTAATTTTTCACCAGAAAAAGTACGTCCATACTGTATCATTATGTACGTATTTTGTTGAAATAATTGCATTTTCTGCATTTTTTCTTTGTGTTGTATTATCAAAAGGGATACTCATCAATATTGCAATGCGTCTTCTCAAGGAAAAATCATTACTACAAATCTGCATGTGATTCATGGTCATTATATGTAGCCCGGAAAAAAAAAAAAAGAAAAAAGTAGTCATGCCCACATCCTAAATCCCAAGTCCAAGCCAAAAAGGATCATATAGTTTTTCAGCTAAAGTTTTTCCTGGATTTTCAAAATTAGTTGCTTTGAGATTATATTAATATAAGCTGTTTCGAGGCTTTTCTATGCATGGTTTTCCCTTTCTTCTAAACATCTTTTTTTTTTTTTTGTGGAAAATGACGTAAAGTAAGTTATGTCATAATGAAAAACAAGCCAAGAAAATGACCTAACAGTGCCTTTTTGAATTGTGTTTGTCATATTTTATGAGCTAAAACTGAAGTTGCTAGAAAATTTGGGTTATAACATTATTTTTTATTATTTTCAGACAATGTTCATAATTACACTATCCTCATAGTCATTAGTTTCTTGCAGGCTATTGTTAGATGTCCAGAAATACAAAAAAAAAAAAAAAGGAAACAGAAATAATGACTATAAATACTTTGTGTAAGAACCCATATTAATTAGTTAAAAAAAAATTACAATCTGCACTTTTTCTGCAGTTAGTGGAAAAAAAAGGAAAAAAATTGTTGGCATTATTAATCGTAATATATGCTGTTTTTGCTGACTAGTGAATAGAGGTTAGTTGAAGTAGTGGATACATGATTTTAATGCAAATTTTTCAAGGGAAAATATAGCAAGAAAGCATACATTTACGTTGATCATCAAGTCATTTTTGTGGGTCATTATTATGTCAGAGTGTTGTCTAATACATTTAACCATGTGTACTATAATGAAAATAACTCGTATACCGTAGTATTTATTTTGATGCCAAAAGGTAGATAAACTAATTTAATTGACTACGAAATTCTATTACTACTATACTACTACTACTTTATCCTATATGGCCATTTTTGTACCATTTTATTGTACATATAAGTAGCTAAACTGTATAAAAGAATTACAAGAAAATAGGTGTAATTTTTTTCATAGATTTGCAATTGAGTCTTTTCTTGGATTTGGTTATCCAAATGACTTTATTCTTCAATATCCATTCCTTTATTCCACAATATTCCACCCTCTGCTTAAAAGACTTTATCCATCTTTAATTTTTTGTCTTCACCTCTCTTGTCCATTGCCCTCCTTCTAACCCACCTGGTAATATCCTGTTACAACTCCCCCCCCCCCCCCCCCCCTCAAAAAAAAAAAAAAAAACCCGCAAAACCCCAAAGGAAAAAATCCCTAAACAACATTAGATTCCTATTTTGAACCTTAAAATTTTGAGGTTGCACCAAATTATAGGACTATCTATTACTTTTCTTTTACACTGTTTTGAGTAAATTCAATGCACATAAATTTCTAATTCTCCAACCTTTCAATAGTTGCATTTGGGTGATCCAATTAGTTCTAGTATAATATACTCATCTTAAATTTTGCTTAGCCATTCTGCACTAGACTAACTAATCATAAAAATGTTCATAAAGTCGATTAACGAATGCTAAGCAAAAGATATTAACAAATGTTAATTGTCCTAGGAATCACATACTTTTGGTTGATTTAGTTGATGACTTACTAGTTATTATAACAATTTTCTGACATATTTATACAATTGTGCTAGCATCATTTCCAGTTGTTGGTGAGTTTTATCTTGACTACAGATTTGGGGTATGGTTTACTGCTGCGTAATAAAGCAGTTGTTCAACATTCCTGAATTAAGAGAAAGATAATGGTGGAAAAGATAAAGAAAGAGTGGGTTGGTTTAATTATGGTACTGTGCAACCAAGGGGGCCACTAGAATAAATGGGGTTGATGACAAAACCTTGATCACAATTTTCAAGATTCTGCTAGACAACGACCCTCAAAATTTCTTGTTTCTTTGAGAGATGAGAATACTTACAGACAAATGCAACCATCCATCCCAATCACTGCCAGCCCAATTTATCCGTATTGACTTAAGCATGTCTTCTGTACATAAAGCTCAAAAAGCAATACTATTAGTTTTACTATTAGGGGGTAAAGAGCAAATTGATGTGGTATTCCTTTTATCCCTTTACGTTTTTATCTAAGATGCCAACACATGTAACAATTGTAAGAAAAGCTCTGTCCTTTTCTTTTTCTTTTCCTGCGAATTATACTATAGCATCAAGTGCACTTAATTTACATCCATGCATGTCTTTCTTTTAAAAAAGTTGAAAATAAGTTTACAATACATAGGCAAATATGATATTAACCTTTAGAATATGTAACGATATTTTGTACTTTCTTTATAACTTAGTAGATTTTTAATTGCATACATTTTTTTCAAAAAATAAAATAAAAAGCTTTAGTAATCTCACACCGCTAAGCGTAATTACAAAATTATAAGGTTTTTTTTATAAAAACAATAAGTTGGGATAAAGTATTACTAATTTCTCAAGAAAACATTATCTTGTGACGCCAAATCACGGCATTTTCCACTTTTTTTCATGCAATAACAAAACAATTTTCATGTAGTATTATATTACGAAGTTGTCAATGATACCAAGCTGAGTGTATATGGTGCATCAATTGTATGATTAGCTTAATATGGGTACTATTTGGGGGGTCGAGAAGAATGATAGGCATGAGAAAGTCAGTAGCCCGTGCCTAGTATAAACTATCTGAAACACATTTAATGACTGTGTGGTCGGGAAAACCTTTTTGCTTTACTGAAAGCTAAAATGTAAGGTCTTATCACACAATCTAACAGATTTTACCAGTGTTATAATGATAATGATGAGAAAATTGCCATGAAAAATTCACTTTAAGACTTTCAAGACTTTACTATTGATTGATGCCTATAAAATCAAGATTTCAACCACCCAAACTAGTTTTCTTTTTTGGTTCTAATAATCTCAGACAACCTTTTTATTTGCTTTTGATTATTACTCCAATTGGAGAACAAAGCATACTTCAACATCCCAATCATTTCATTTACCCAGAGCTAGAGAAAAAAGTATCTCTCTTTTTTTAAGAAGGTTCATCTTTACTTTGTTTTTTAGGTTTTCACGCGGAAAACTGTGTCAGGCAACAAATTAATAGTCAGTCCCACATCATAACCCTTAAGCCACTTGTACCCTTCACACTTGCAAATTGCTGTGGAGATGCACTAATTGCTTCAAAAAAAGAGTTTGATCCTTTATTGTATTATAATATAGCTCTAGGGTCACATTTCTTCATCTTATTGGCCCAAGAACTGGTTGACCTTCAAGGATTTGTTATGGCTTCTCCTTTTTGACCATACCACAGTTGTATTTAAAGGTTTGTACTAAAATATACACAAGGATAAAGCAAATGTTGGGATGCAGGTGGTGACTGAAAGAGTGGTAAATTTTTTTAAAAAAAAAAATATTGAAGTTTTTCGAAAACTTATCAATTTTTTTTGTTGTGTAAACGTCTTATATCAAAAGATGTCTACAGTAACTCATACTAAATAAATAAGCTGGAGTAGTGCAATGAAGGCCACTGATCATAGAATTACCCTTACCTCGTTGTCCTAGATGTGTAACAACAACATTCTGTCAAAGAAATGCTAACCTTATATTATTCAAGCTTCTTTCTTAGGCCTAACAAGTTCTGTTGCTAACAATAAATCCCTCTTCGAAATTCAACAAGGGTTATCTTTAAATTCATAAAACATCATTGAGTTACTCCACTTATTCTAGAGCTGTCTACAATTTTGGCAAATTTGAATTTTGAATGCTTTACAAATGCTCAAAGTCAAGAAAATGTGTACTACTTTACTTTATCACACAAAGTCAAATGCCATTACCAAAAATAGAACTACATTCGCGAGGGTTCTTGACAAAATAATGTGGGAGATGCATGATGATTTTTGTAAAGGTTTTTTCCCATGTGAAAGCTCTCTTTCACACACACACACACACGCACAAATGAAAAAAAGGAAAAAAAACACTAAGCAAGTTGCATTTGGGACCTCTAATATAGTTACAATTGCCATTACCAAAAATAGGACGACTACATTCGCGAGGGTTCTAAAAAAATAATGTGGGAGTTGCATGATGATTTTTGTAAAGATTGCTTCCTATGTGAAAGCTCTCTTTTCTACACGACAAAAAAAAAAATCAACAACAACAAGAAGAAGAAGAAACAAGTTGCATTTGGGACCTCTAATTTAGTTAGATATATAAGCATATTCGAGATGCATGGCAGCCAGAAATTGATTGATGGCTTTATTCTTTGTTTGGAAAATACTCAAGCTGCATTTTTTTCTGCACAGTTTATGTGCCAATACCAAATACTCCAGCAACAATAGTGACCTCCATTATTTGTACATCATGCATGCTTGTTCTTTGATCATACTCATTTTCCTATAGCACAGTACATATATTTGTTTTAAATTACTCTCTCTCTCTCTCTCTCTCTCTCTCGTGTTTACATTAGATTTGAAGTGGGTTCAAGTTCATATGTAGAGCAGGCGTTTCAAGTCTTGGGGTTCCTTAGGATTGAATTGTTCAGAGGATATATGGCATTTCACTTTGCTTACAACAACAAAATTTCCGAAAGCTGCCAAGGCTATCATTTGGCTCATTTTGCACTCATTGTGAAATTGGAGTTTCTATGATTTTGTTACAACTTCACATATGTATCATTTCAATATCTTAACTTAGCAGAAAAAACATAGGATGGAAAGGAATTTATTATCGAATAAATGCTTTATCATGATGCGCATGAAGCATCAAAAACCGCTTGGACTTCGTAGTCCGTTTTGGTGCCTTTTTTTTTTTTTTTTGAATAGTGAAACTTCTTGGGATATTTTCTTTTTGGGCTTGTTTCTCAAAAATTTCTAATTTTTATAAAAATTGATTTTGAAAAAAAGTTAAAAATCAGTTGCTCCTGATTTTAGCTTAAAAAATCTAAAAACATTGTAAAAAAAAATAGTTGAAAATATCACAAAATAGATTTTTCAAAAATCAAAAGCTAAAATCATGCAAAAAAAAAAAAAGCTATTAAGAACAGTCTTTCGTGTCTTAACCAAAATGGAATTGGACAACTAGCTAAATGCCGGAATAAATGTAGCCTTAACTATTTGAGTTATCTTTTCTCTCAAAATTAATACATAATAAAACGTCCATAATTATATCTAATATCTTTATATGTCTCGCGTTCGAATATAAAATCGTAATATTGCAGAATAAACTTGAAAAAGCACCTCTTTATTCCCTAATTTATCCTTAAAATTGGGAAAGTGAAATTACAAAAAAATAAAGTAGACAAATAAAAGTAAAGGCAAAGAAATAGCCGTTGGCAACATTCTCTCGGCATTATGTTTTTGTCTGGACTAAAAGACTCAAAAGGGCAGATGATGTACCAAACCAACATTCTTGCAGGCAAGGCATGAGATTCAAAGCAATTTTTAAGGACGCAATACATTAAAAGACTACCTTTCCTTTTACACAATCCGTTAGTATCCCTTCATATTTTCTCACACCCCACCCACCACCTTCTATAACGAATGATTGAGAACGTGATAGCTGAAAAAGAGAAAAAATGCAATTTTCTTTTTCTTTTTATTTTTTTGGGGTAAAGCATAAAAAAAAAAAAAAGGGCTCCTAGGTTTTGCTTTGAAATCTGCTTCTATAACCACTAGCATTTAAGACTTTTATAGTCTATATCACATGCACATATATTCTACTTTACGTATCATATGTAACATTTTTAGTTATAGATTCAATAGAGCTTGTATGTCACTGGCACGACCATGAATACAGAACTGTGTTATTAGGGAGATTTGGCCAATACAGTTAATCATGTTAAAAAATCGTCAAATAAAATGAGCAATATGGCTGCACTGTTCTACTTAAAACATTTTCGCCACATATGCGTGCAATAATTGATATACAATATAGTTCGACATAGTTCAATTTTTAGGATGTATCGTTCATAGAACTATATTGAAAATGATATTGTACCACTAACATTTTATCATGTTAGATCGATATTGAGAATCGTATTGTTACTTTTCTCTATTCACCGCTTTCTCTTTCTTTAAAAAAGAATACCTTAATCTAAAAAGAGAAAAAAAGGAAAAGAAAAAATAATCAGTTAGTTAACTCCAATTGTGCATGAACTAACTGTTGGTGAATATTCAACAAAGCTGGCATAATTGACAAACTTTACGCAGGAATCTCTTTTGTAATACTCTAAACACCACAACTTGAACTTTTGTTATGCATTTGGATTAGAAATTCTCTCTTGATTGAACAAGGATCTTTTGTTTGTGATATATAAAAGAACAAACCATGGGACCAAAAATCACCAGCAAATACAGAGTTAAGTTTGTACTTTGACATATCCCTTGACAGATAGCAGAAGGCTGAAGCATTTGCCAAATTGTTGTCATTTGGCATTTTCTGTTACTTTGTAAGAAAAGAAGCATAGAGAGAATATTATTTAGCTCTTTGCTTTTCTTTAAATCTTTGTTCCAAATCCTTTGCTCTTTATTCTCTATGCTTCTCTAATGGGGCCATCATATATCGAATGAGACACAAAGCTGTTTTGATCTTCAAGAAAATTCTTGTTCCACAACCTACGAAATGAATCCAGAACTAGTAATACACATTGTATAGAAGGAGATGTCAAAAATATGGTTAAATGTGTCAAAATTTTGGACCTATCAGATTTGGATCCTCATGGAAAAGAAAAAGAATGAATTAATGATTTGGATAAAAATTTATTTATGCTTTACGGTAACAACTATCTATGCATGTAAGAACTAATGATAACAACCCAAGTATGATTTAGGTACTTTAATTAGATGTTTCTGTCTTTTACAATATTCTTCAATTAGACTTCACAAATAAATTGTTTAAAATAGGATAAAATTACATTGACATACTCTCATGTTTGTCAGGTTATAGACATCTCCACTAAAATTTAAAATTTATAGTGACTTCCTCAATCAATCAATTCTTTTGTAAGTTAACATCAAAAACGACATGTGTCAATGATATTTTTGAGGATAATCTTCAAACTATGAACGTAGTTTTTGCTATTATCTTAATGTGCGAAAGATTTGATGTATCTAACAGAAATCAATGGAAGGTATATATGCAAAACTTAAAAACCATTAGGAAAGTCTATGTAATTATGACAAACTTAGTTAAGTCCATTGTTGATAATACCTGTTCAATATTCGACTCCTATAAAACCTAGCAAAGAACTAACTCAATATTGTTGAAGAACATGTTAAATTTCAAGCATGGAAATAGAGATTATCATCAATCAGTTTTCCATTTCTTGCAACCTTGGTCAGATTGTAGTTGAAGAGACTTAAAATAAAACTTTATAAATTCTATTTTTAAATGAAAACAAAAGGAAACAGAAAGCTGTAACAAAACTCACAAAGGAGATAAAGATTACGTGATCCGAGAAGCAACACCCCCCCCCCCCCTACCCCCAAAAAAAAACCCAAAAAACAAAAAAAAAAAGCTAGCTATAGCCTACAAGGGACATGAGCACAGTACTGAGACAGAAACCACAGAGGAATTTTATTTCTTTAAGAAAGCTTTGTGTTGTTATGTTATCAATTGTGTGAGTGAGTGATTGATCAAATACAGACTCGATCCCAATACCTAAGATGGATTAAAGTGAAGAATGCAACCAAAAGAAAAAAAAAGAAGGGCGCAACGCATGCATTATCCTACGTACTTTTGCCTGAATACTGCAGTATTTAGTGGTTAGTATTCGGCAGGAGGAGCAGCCATACAGGTCACCCAACTAAGCTTTTTCTTACTGGCTGCAGTACTGGCAACCCCAGAAGTCCAGTCTTTTACCTAGTTTTTCAAGGGAATTCCATATTCTACATTATTTTCAGTTTCTTTGCCTTTTTCTTTTTTTTTTTGGTTTCATCATTTGAATTAAACCTCGAGCTTGAAATTTTTGTACTTGTAATACTTGAAACACATTCAATGAGCTAAACATAAGATGTATAACAAATCTCTCTATTTCATCACGGGGTACTTTTTTTTCTTTTTGATTTTAATTTTGCTTCTATAAATCCAACAGAAATTGTCGAAAATTATTTTTTTCCACTCTCGTACATTAATTCTCATTCTTTTACCTGACTCCAATCACAAAATATTGGTATTTACAACAACTTTAAAGTTTTTTTTCCCTCTCCCTCTTTTTCTTTTTATTTAGTTTGAATCTTCCTAACAAACTAGAGTACAAATGTAAGGAGGCTTACCATCATTTCATGAGATGAACAATAAGCTGAGGCCATGAGAAGTATTAGCCCTGGACCATTTCGATATGTGTTGTCTAACAATAAGCAAGATCATTCACAAATGAAAACTGCTACAGCAGCCTCAAACATGTAGAGTTGAGGCAGAGGTGTTGTACTTTTTTCTACAGCTGCTTTTTGTCAGAGTTGAAGACAACTTATGATAGCATTAATCCCATTTCAACAAAAATGGTCCAGCTTTATTTGTAATCTAATACTGCTTGCTACTGAAATATTTTTCTCGAGTTAGTACGAATTTTCACTGTTTCCAGTTCGTTTCTTGACTTCATGCGTTTTCATATTTAATAGTAAACCATAAAATTGTCTACAATCTTCTTCAATTAAATCCCTTTTCTTGAAGTACAACTCTGGTGCTTTCAAAATCTTCCGGTCCAGATGTGCTGTAAAATGGAGCAGTTCCATGGATGTAGACAACACAAGTCTGCTTAAGATTACGAACTCTTTTCTATTATACTTTTTTATGCTTGAGAAGGAAAGAACGAAATTAAGATCAATGAGAATCAAATCGTTATTCCATTACTTTAAAAAAATAAATCATAAGACGAAGAATTAATAATATACAACTAGTAACATTTTAAATGTAACAAATCTTTAAATCATAGTTTTAAAGAGATTAGATTATTCCTGCATAAAATTTGGAGAAAAAGAAAGAAAGCTTCGTGTGTTACCAATAATGACACCCATCCGAGTGCATTATTTTTGGCACAAAAAGATTCTATCTCACACTTTGGGACAAATTATCAGATTCAGTGCCAATCTTTTAGAGACACACCTGATCCTCGGATAAAAGATTGAACTCATATCCAAATTGGAAAGGCTTTATGCAAGAATCGCCAAAAGATAAAGAGATAGAGGAAGGAATATGTACAATTTGGAAGATATAATGGCAGAAGATTTGACAAAATATGCACCTACATAGCTTCTCTTGTCAAAATGGATATAACGCTACTTTTCGTTGTCTTCATCTGATGATATTTGATCAAGCAAGTCATGACTCATCAGCAGTAGTATCTCACTCTTACAGGTCCTGTACTGTACTTTCCTGAATGTGATGCAACCCCAACTACCATTAAATTGAGTGAAGATATGAGCATTTAATGCAACCAACAAGAAAGCAAGCCAAAGGTGGATAACCCCAAACACGAGGAAAAAGAAATTGCAGATGAACTGGTCAATTGAATCACTGACACAGCCCTTACAGTGCATATGAGTTTAGCTAGTGTGTCAAGTTTATAAACTTTGTTTTTGAATAAATTTTAACCAAACTATTATGCCGTGATCCCCAAAAAATATATATATATATATTATGCCATGGTTTTACATTAAATGATTATCGATTTCTGTGACTCCAAATTAACCTGTGTCAGATTGGTTGTCGCGTGTAAGAAAACACCAAAAAGAAATGGTACTCTTTTGTACGTACCCTGCCATTGTCAACTTCCTGAAGTCTTGTTGCATAGATATTGGTTTGGGTGACTACATCTGTTTGATATTTCCACTAGTCCACACTCTCTTCAGAGTCCCATTCTTAATTCCAATTTAGGGGGCTGCTTGGTATATGGGAATCGGAATCAGGAATCGGAATGAATCCCTTATAGCCTGCTTGGTTAGAGGGAATGGGAATCGGGGAATCGGAATCATTTCTGAAAATTTGGGAATCCTCCATTCCCGACTAAATTGGGAGGAATCGGAATCATTTCTAAAAATTTTGCAACTTTGACTTCTTTTTGATTTCTTATTTGTTTTGTTGTGATAATTATTAATAAACATCATCATTTATTTGTTAATTAATAAAATTAGATGATTTAGGATCATAAAATTTTCAAAAGTGAATGATTCCGATTCCGATTCCGACATCCAACCAGGCAAGGATATTGGAATGAAAAACTTCATTCCAATTCCAAAGTGAATGATTCCAATTCCGATTCCGATTCCGATCTGCGAACCAAGCGCCCCCTAGATGTCTCTCATAATTGTGGTTGAATGTTTGATTAGATGGATTAAGGTCATAGTTTATGAAGTGCAATAGAGTATACATTGTTTTAAGTCATATTCGTGTCAGATAATTGAAACAGATTATTTACCTCCTAAAATTATCCTAGATATAAGGGAAACAACATACAGCACGAATATACCTATCTTGTATTTTAAGACATTTTCCCGGTTATATAACAATTTTAGAGTTCAAAGTTCCAGGATCAGAAGGGCAGCAACTACTATTATTCATTAAAAATAAGCTCTCTTCCATCTTATCACACGAACCGTTTCTTACATACAGGCTAGACGGTGACGCAGGAACTAGCAGATTTCTTGTGCCATTCAATGAAACGAAATTCTAACCTTACCGGGAACACCACAAAACATAATATGCAATTCACGGTTGATAAGACGTTATAACTTTGACAGGCCAGCTTCGTTTTTCCATTTTTTCCATGAAAAAGGCAGTTAAACACAGTTTATCCTTTTAATTGGACATGAAATAACATTGACAAAGTTAACAAGCAATAAATCTATGCCAAAAAAGAAATACTAAATCAAGCAAGATACAGTATAAACTGTACAGTCACCTAAAGGTCCAGTTTTTCAAAAACATCTTCCTGAACTCGTCATTAGATTTAGGCTTCTCATCTCCATCATCCTCAGAACCCCCAGGCTTTTGAGTTTTGACTGGACCAACCCAAGGGCCTTACAGCTATTGGCACGGCAAATGTATTCGTCCCTTTTAACTCCACTCTCTCATCCCACCACTTTTCACTGCCAGCTTGTATCTGAGATCCACTGTTCTCTTTAGATTTGGAAGCAGCGTCTTTCAAATCAGACTGACCAGCATTACCACTTTGATTATCACCAAGCCCAGGCATTTTAAGTACTCAAAAGTTATGAAAAGAACAAAAACTGACAAATATGGCCAAAATGAGCAAGGGTGAATCAGCATTTGAGAAACAACATGCAACCTGATACAGTATGTTAGTACGCACACAGCAAAGTGGAACTAAATGGTTGCAACCGGGAGAAAAGCAGATCGTCATACCAACTTTCATTTATATGCGTAAGTGATAAATAATAAATGCAAGAAGAATTGATCTTTATGTAAAGGAGAAGGAAAAAAAATCAATTTTCTCTTCAGAAGTATTTGAAAGGACTTTTTCTTTCTGAATCTCCTAATTATTAAGCAGATATCTGAATCGCAAATGTCCTATAAAAGTGCCAGCTAATATTTTATGAACCATATACACCTAGGTAGGACAACAGTTGATCCACAAAATTCCCAAAAAAATTCTAAGACAGATTATTGGTATAACCTGAGCCCCTAAAAGCAAAGATTTAAGCTCAAGCAACAACTGGACATCAAATAAATATCCCAAAAACAATCGTCCAAAATGTTGCATACTTCATTCCTCTGCTGAAGACTCATCAAACAAAAGCCACTAAACTCAAAAACAGTTGTACCATGAATCAGCCAATCAAAACTTTCATAGACATGTTTTCTCATAGTTGGTAGCATTATGACAATTCAACAAACAAGAGACATAAGGATTTGTCACCCTAGAGAGAGACGTTGCTAAAAAGGGGAAATTAGTTTTAAAAATAAAAAAGAACCCTCTCTCCAAACTTCATCATAAGGAAAAACAAGCAAGAGAACGATAGCTCAGGTATATATTAAGTAGGCATAAACCTAAAACTCTTTATCTTTTGCACAAAGCAGAAGGCCCAAGACTCTAGTAACTAAAACATTCTCCATGTCCCGCTTGCCATAAAGCCTCAAATAACTTATCAAGAATAAATAAATCCACAAATAAAGCCCTCCAATTAAGATGGAGAACCAAAATATAGTGATACAGATATCTACTCCACCTGTTGGTCAAATTGGCAGTTCAGAACACAGACCAAGGCAGGGGGTACAACAAGAAATGTGCATAACTAAAAGATTAAACCATAAAAGAAGCAATTAGGCAGTTAAAAATGTCCACCATTTGGCAAGCTTATTCATTCCAGCACTCCTAGGGCCCAAGTTACTAATAACTTTTGCCTCAAAATTAGGCTGTGCTAAATTAATTGGAATGAGTAAAACAGATGAAAGGAGTGTCATTCTTATGTGGTTGAAAGTAGACCGCATAAAGGCAACAAAAGACACCCTAAAAGATTACTGTAACTTGAAGTTCGCAGTAAAAAGAATAATCCTACAGATATTCAAGTTAAACACTTCCAAAATAAAAGTAAAAAGAATAATCCTACAGATATTCAAGTTAAACACATCCAAAATAAAATGAGGTCACTTATGCAAGAGATAGAAAATGAGATAGCAAAATATGAGTGCAAATGTGTGTGTATGCATGTGAAGAGAGGGATAGAAAAAAAAAATTTTAAATGACCTCACTGTCAACGTCTCCAGTAGTTAAAGCAATATCTTGCTCAAATTCCCTGTAGGCTCCGTATATGCTGCTACCTTCAGCAACATGCAGTCCAGCAGCCATTCCAGCATGGTTAAAAAGATTCCTGGTCTTCGAGATACTATTAGCTGAACACTCACGGACCAAGGGATCATAATCTTGAAGAAAATTTATATAGTCACACCATAGATCAACAGATTGCAAAGTGAAATCACAGTGAGACTAATTCTAAAAAAAATAATCATTGTCCAGGCCACTGGCTCCTGTCCGAAGACAGATTCTGACATTCAATACTGTAAAATCAGTCATTGTTGTCAAAGTATTAATCCTTGATGTAGTAATCCAAACAAATTGAAGCTTTTAAATTCTGTGTGGCTCAATACAAGATATAAAAAGAAATGCCTATGTTTTCAAATGGTTGTTGTATAAACCAAATCTACTTACTGCAAATTAATATGTTGAACAAATCATATCACGAAGTAAATTTTAGTGTGCCAAATGAGGTTTCCTTTCCCTTATATATTGACTTCGTTTATAAGAAAGAAACAATGGAGATACACCTCAGAGCTAGACACAGATTCAATTAGAGGAACACTCTCCCTCGTTATTCTCAAACAAATAAAGTCACTATTTGAATAGAGACACGAACCAATATTCCTCACTCATAACACTTCTCAATTGCAGGAAGAGCTTCCAGTCTGCAAAATCATAGGAAATAAGCTGAAAGTTTAATCAAAACAGGGAACAGCTGCAATGCATATCAACGATGAATCACAAACTAGGAAAAACAGACAATCCATTTACCATATCATTTTTTAAATAGAAATCAGAAAATGCCATATAAAACTAATTTACTTAAACTTCTATCACTGTAACTCTGCTCCATTTACTCAGGTTGTCCACTTCACAGCAGAAGAACATAAAAGCATGAACCAAATAAGCATCATCATACACAGCCCCACTCCCTCCATTAGTGAAGAAGACACCCATAAGAGGTTAGGCACTATCTACCACAAATGAAATTACTCCAGTAATGTCAAGTAAATCATAAGAGGTTAGGCACTATCTACCACAAATGAAGTCACTCCAGTAATGTCAAGTAAATCACAGAGCATCTTGTCAGAAACAGCAAGGACTTATTGTGGCCAAAAGGTAATGAAGAAGAGGTTCAGATCACTAAAGTTCTCGAATAAACTTTCAATAACACAATTTAAACCAAAGAACTACTCTGCTATAATCATGTATCCTAGCAGTACCCTAACAACAGTGGCTAAGTTACATGTAATTTTCAGGCCAAAGGAGAGATATAATAGAATCAGGTGATTACAGTTGCAGATTGAAAAATTAACCGTACGGAGTTGAGAAAAACAAAAGTAAGTTAGTCTGGAATCCTTATTGTTTTATTACAAACAAAATAAAAAATTAGCAAAATTTAAAGAAAAAGATGATAAAGAAGGACAATAAGAAACAGTTCAATGAATCTTGACTTCATAGGGCCCCTAGTCATCATCACTACACACACACACTCACACACAAAAAAAAAAAAAACGCAACCCCAACACCCCCCACCCCCACAAAAAAAAAAAAAAAAAAAAAAGAGCCCCCCGGCCCACCACCATTCCTCTTCACCGGATGTCATTGAGAACCATGACCAAGGGAGACGGATGTAGGAAGGGAGTTCACAAACTTGTAATAAACATACAATTCCAGCTAGTTTCCAAAAAGGGGTCCATTCCCAATAAAAAAATAAAAAATAAAAAATCATTTTTCATGTTCAATCTTTACCTCTCTTGTCCCTATTTTATTCAGTTTAGCCAAATGATAAAAAACAAGAATCATACCTTCAATAACTACTGGTGACTCCTGGGCATCCCGCTTGTCGAGGGCATACACGCGAGCTGGCACTTTCCGTTTATTCCCGCTCTCCCTGGCTTGATTGGTCTCCTTAGGCCCAGGTTGAGCGGTGCTCGATCCACTGGCGGCCTGTCTTGGACATTGATTTATCCGGTGATCTCCACTGCCGCAAAGCAAACATTTCCGGTTCTTTCTCCAGTAATTTTCCTCAGTGTGGTTACCTTTACCACAATATCCACAAGCACCAGGAGCAGCTGATGACAGTTTCTCCTTTTGAGTATCTTCTTTTTGTTCACTCCTTGGCAGAGCCCTTCCCACCTGTGCACCTCTTGTTCTTCCGAACGGGGCACCTTGCCCAATTCTCACTCCTCCAGTTCCCCGTCCCATCTTAGGGGTTGGAGAGTTTCCAGTTGAAGGTCGAGCATCATTGGTATTTCTCCGTTTTCTTGCCTTCATCGTGCGGACCAGGGACTTAGTTTCCTCCACCTGCTGCGCTTTTTCCACTGCAGCTTCATACGTCTCAATGGTGGCAGCTGCGAGGGCGTCTTGGATCTCCAAATTCAAGCCTTGGATAAATCTCCTCTTTCTTCGCCGTTCGGTGGTTACAAGTTCCGGGGCATAACGAGACAGTTTAGTAAACTGAGCTTCATACTCAGCTACAGACAGCAACTCTTGTCTCAATTTCAAAAATTCATATTCCCGCTTTTCTTGTACTCGCACGGGAATATATTTCTCTTTAAACTCTCTAGTGAAGTTGACCCATGTCTTTGGAGTTTGATATCTTTCCCACTTGGCGTTGATTAAATTCCACCAAGGGGTGGCAGCACTCTCCAATTGGAACACGGCGAATGTCACTTGCCGTTCATCCGTATACTTCAGGGCAGTAAAAATTTTCTCAATGTCCTCTAACCATTTTTCAGCAATTTCTGGTTTTGGACTACCATTAAACTTAGGGGGGTTAAATTTCTGGAACCGTTCCAGGTCTACATCTTCCCCAACTGCCGGGTTTGTATGAGGACCACCAACCTCCGCTACTGGGTTCTGCCGAGTTTCCAGCTGAGTTAGAACATCGGTCATTCGATTTAAGACTGCGATCATGGGATCAGCTCCTGAAGGTGGTAGCGTCTTCATCCCGGTTTTGACAACGAGGACGTCCTCTACCGCGACCACGTCCACTCATGATTTAATATACTATAATAACATGAATAAATTTATTTTAATATCTACATAATAAATGTCAAGATATAATATAAAATGCACAAATTCAAGATTAACAAGGAAATCAAGTTTCATGCCAACAAGATCACACATATTATACAAGTAGTTCAATTTACACAGTTCAAAAGTTATATACAAAACATGTCATACATATAAAACATAACAAAACTAGCATAAGTTTCAGTACATAACTCCATCTAAGGATCTAGTCTAAGATCTAGTCTAACAGGACCGATCTTACATTAAAAACATAAAGTGCCAAATGAAACTAGACAAATTAACACTACGCCAATGGGAGATAACAAAATCAAAGGACATACAAGAAGTTTCTGGACGTAACATTAATGAAACTGCCCGAACGCTACCTGTTAGTTTAAGTTAGCTGAATGAACCTATCCAGAATGCAATATCTCTCTCTAATAATCAAAATATACATATTCACGTCCAAAACGAAAACTGTATGGATTTAATTAAAATAGAAGCTATCAGTGGGAAACATGACAATACCCCGAGCTAAGAGCAGTCTCGTCCCGAGCCCACTCGCGCCATAACTCAGGACTCAGCGGAAACAAAGCACTCACCGGCCTTCCTTGCTTGTCTCGGGCCTCTCTACTTCCCCATGCTTCCTCAAAGCTCTAATTTACTTTTCCAAATGAAATACTAATAAACGAAACGGAGAATTACTTGGACATCAGAATTGTAATTGGAGGGGTTACTGGACAGCTAATATTCTAGGGTTTGAATTTGGAGGTTCAGCTCGGAATCAGTCTTCTGGTTTCGAACGACGAGCATGGGTGGTAGCCATCGCCTTTGCTATTGATTTGGATTCTTTTGATGATGCAAAGATGAATCCCCGAGTTCCATTTTCCGCCGTTTTCGCTCCGAAATTTCAAGGGAGCTTTGAGAAGCCGCGGAAGTTTTTTCGACGTCGTTTCGTGGGACTTATTTCGACAGCTAGCAAATTTCAGTCGTAGACCTTTAGGTATTAGTACTATTTAATTTAGGCCCCCATAAATCACAGTAATTCATTCCCACAGATTAGACTCAATTTGTCCCCCATAATTGTTTTAATGCGATACTCTTTAGTGCAACTGTACATCTCATTTCAATAAGAGGATTGGCCAAATTTGCGTTAATCATGATAAAAGGAGCTATGGCTGGAGCAATTTATCCAAATGTGAAGGGGTTTGTGTTGTATTGTGGGCAATATTCTCCAGTTTTAAATTAGTGAAGATGGTTTGCGGTCCTGGCGGAGGAATGTGGAGAAATTTTCAGAGCACGTATAACGGGTAATGTTAGCCTTTCAATTTTAAAGCAAACATAAATGGGCTTTCAATGAAATGACTTTTTTCAACAATTCAGTTTTGCAAAGGCTTTGACGCATTGAAGCTGCAATTAACGTTAGAATAAATGGATTTAGCAAATGACATTTAATTGTAAAGTATCAATCGAATTTCTTGATTAATAGTCTACAAACATGTGCTATTTCCACGTATTACTGGAACACAAACAAACAGAATTAATTACAAGCGTGCGCGCGCACACACCCCATTAGGTATTTCAGCTTTAACGTGATAAGAGAGAACATCTTAAAACAATTATCATCCAAACCAAAGCCATACAACCAGAAAGTTCGCGAGAATCCCTAAGCCCTCGATGAAGAAGATCAAGATCAGCCATCTTTTCAGTTTTTACGTCTCAGCCCTTTCAGCCTTAACACCAACACCAGAATTATCCCCAAATTGCTCAGCAATGCTAATCACTCTAGGTTGCCTTTTTTCTGTCCTCAGCCAACTTTGGCACAACAATTTTCAACACCCCATTTTCAAGATGGGCTTGTACCTTATCCCAGTCAGCGTTGTCAGGCAACCTAAACTGCCTCCAGAACTTGCCAACAGTCCTCTCAGCCCTGTGCCATTTATCTCCTTCAACTTCTTCTTCACTTTTCCTCTCTCCGCTCACCCTCAAAACTCTGTTTTCTTCAACCTCAATCTTGATCTCATCTTTCTTAATCCCAGGAATGTCCAGCCATATCAAGTGCTCTTTTGGTGTCTCCTTCCAATCAGCACGTGCCAAGGCTAGCGTTTCGACTCCTTTTGGGATGGTTAGATGGCTGTGTTCCAAGATTCTAAAGGGGTCTTCGGCTGGAAGCATCATCGAGTCCCAAAAGGAACGTGGAGAGTACGGTATCAGTGCTTTGGCTTGCTCAGGTAAAAATGCCGCAACCATTGCTAAAACAAGGAAAGTGAACTTTGCTTTATCCATTTCTTGATTTAGTTAGCACTACCATGTTGGTAGGTTTGAACGTTCGAAAATACTAAAACTGGTAAATGGTTGTAGAAAGAAACTTGCTATGAAATGGAAATTTGAAAGTTGAAGAATCGTAAACTAAAATGGAGAAACCCGGTCGAAGAAAAGAACAAACTAGGGAATTGGTATGATATAATGGACTCTTGGAGATGTGATTTGGATGTCGTATGTTCCGTTAGCAAAAGGACACAAGGCTGGATGCTTATATAGGTGAAGATGAAATGTACATGGTGGTTCTGGAGGATTCTGTTTCTTTGTCGGGGCTTGGTTTTTGACCAAGGAATGTGTGACGTTCTACCAGTTTCTGGAAGGCAGGTGAAAATAAGCAGTAGTAAACAGTCAAATAGTTCTCTAGAATCTTCCAGACAAGGGTCTCTCACATAAAATAAAATATTTGTACCCTCTCACAGCTTGCTTCAATAACAGCAATTTATCTAGCAATTTGTAGTACCACACAGCTTGCTTCAGTAACAAGAATTTATATCTAACAGAACAAAAAAGGACAACATGGATTTCTTTAACAAGAAACCAAAACGGGAGCAAATGCAGATAAATGTAACATCTTTCACCGTTATATTAAAAACAAAATATTTTCATGTAGCAAGCCCATTTCGTTTGGATTTTTGCATCATATGATCCTTGATGGGATCGTAACCAAGGAACATGCATAAGAACTAAAGAAAAGAGAGAGAAAGAGAGCCTCAGCCAGCGAGACGTGTTTGAGCATGTTTTTTATTTTGTAGCTGCAAAAGAAATTATCCTATTTCACAGCAACCAAGTTGTGAAAATGATAAGAGGCAATGGCAAGATTGTGTTTCAGTTACAAACAGCTCTTTGGAATTGGGCAATGCAGTTCAACGCGCGCTCAAATTCACCGTCTTCCAAGGCAATTGTGAAGCGACAATAACCAGGGGTTCCAGTCCAAGAAGCACTGTTAATGCACAAACCAGTACTCCTAAGCATAGCTTCTCTAATATTTGAGTCGTCAAGCTTGGCTTCCCAGGTAGCTGAATTTTCATTGATTTTAATGGATTTACCAAGATATGCAGATGGCTTGGCTACCACCGAAAGACCAGCATGAGCTTCAAGAACCTCCCAACCACAATTTTGAAGGGTCTGCGCACATTTATCACGATCAAGGAAATTATCATACAACATTGAAACAGAGAGGCACTTCAAAGAATTAAAGGAAACTCAGTAGATGGTGGATATGCACCTTGCAGACTAGAAATACCGTGTCTAAAAATACTCAAGTCAGCTGGGAAAAAACAAACTCAAAGTGCTGGAGAGAAGCTTTGGAACTAGTTTCTAGTTTATATTCATTCCATTCGTAAATATTTTTCTACCTAGATCCACCTCTGCACCTTAATAAAACAATGGAATTGATTGAACTTTAACAAATAAGTGCGCCACAACTGTTAATAGTAGATCGTGTTGAAGACAACCAAACAGCAGTAGGTTTACAAGTAAGTCCAAGATCCACTAGTGTTGAAAAATATGCATTTTCACAAAGCATAAGTGACAAACCATCGGCGTTATTGTACCATGGAAGCTAAATCATTGGGGCAAAAGCAAATATTAGAATTTCAAGCCGGAACCAAACAATAAATACAAGTACTGTAACCATTAAAGAAGAACCGTATAATTAATGAAAGATCTTAATTAAGAGCAATATTTACCTCTTTGAAGCGCTTATATCTTGTTTCCAAAACTTTTTCCTGCCCGCCAACGGAATTCAGTAGGCTTCCTCCTTTTTCCTTTCTGAGATCCAACAACTTCTTGACAGTGTATCTAATGGTACTGTGAGGTTTGCTTAATCCAGAAAAGCTATGAAAGGTATCAACTAAAGAAGGCTGGTTCAACAGTAGAAACCCAAAATTTAATCCTCCAGTAAGCATCTTCAGAAACACTCCCCCCAGCAAAGAAACACAAAAGGATGGTTTGGCAGAAGAAGTTAGCGCTGCCAAAGTGGCCTTCAATTCCCAGCCACCCCAGTTACTATATTCGACACCCGAAAATGAAGTATCAATTATAACCCTAGCCCCGAACTTCGCACAGACTGATAATATATCTTTTATCTCTTCATTACTATAAAGTAATCCAGTGGGGTTGATGGTTGGTCCAGAAATATAGATCCAAGGCTTTTTAACAGTCTCAAACACTCTAGCAATTTTATTTTCTGTCAACTTAAACCCTACCTCAGGACTGGTGGGAATATTTAGAACATCTGCTTTCAAGAACTTCGCAGCAGAGACATAATTCCCATTTGAGCCAGCTGGGAAGCACATGGTTCCACCTTCTTGGAGACAGCAGAGGACTAATTTATTAAAAAGAGCAAGAGGACGGTCAGCATATATAAATTCTGTGCTGCCATCAGTTGGGAAACCATAACTACTGCCAACAAATTGACTAATTCCACTTGTTACATCAGTCTCCGACTCCACAATGTTCTGTCTTGAGAAACTCTCAAAGAGAGCAGCCTTCACTGCCATTGGGATTGGCAAAAAGCTTTGATCGACATCCATGTGGATGAAAGAAGAGTTGTCCGCCTCAGTAATAGACAACTCAGCATGATCAAGGACTGATATTGCTGAACTTGAAAAGCCAATCATCTCACTTGCTTTACCCTTTTGAGCTCCTCTCTAACATCAATTGTAAAGGGTCAATTCAACAGTACACATGCTTCAGCTTCTGGAAAGCTTCGAGGAAGAATTTCAATACCACAAGTGATTAACAAGTGGATATTGGTAAACATTCAGAGCATCATACAAATCTTAACCCACATTGTACAGTAGACAGGCAAATAACATACGGTAGCAACTAATAGACACAGAAATTTTGAAGTTTTGATGTACAGATGGCGAAGAGTGCAATCACGTCAGGTAAAACTGGGTTACGAATTCATTTCATGAGCTCCTTGGACATCCATACACAAGCATGGAATGGATTAACGACAACCACAATTTGAAGAAAAACAAAAACAAAACAAAAAATACAGTATGTTCCGTTTCATGTTCAGCATTTAACAAATGCCAACTGAATAAAAATATATTGTATTTAGCAACCTGCTCTATATGGGTAGATGGAGCACATGAACACATTATCTGGCAGAAAGACAAGAAAAAAATAAACAAGTACAAAGATTTGCATTGCAGTATATTTCTTACAACTAAGCATTCTAGTTTGCACACGAGCCCATATACACAAGTTCCCCCATAAAAGATGCGTTTCAAGGAACCAAGTGTGACTGGCAATTTATACACATTTGAAGAATATGTCCACATCCATATCAGGCATATGTGCTCTTCATATCTATTCAGAAAGCTATGTGCCAAGCTAAACACCAATTTCATGGTAATAAAACTATCAGATTATCTGATAAAAAATTTCCTCCAATCAAATGGAATTTTCATAAACCAAAGTCAACTATCAACAGATAAAGTAACAGTTAGACAGTTGCTTTTGCCAAAAAGGGGAGACAAGTGGGTTCCAAAGCATACAACCAGTGATGCCTCAAATTAAGTGAACCCACAGGGAAATACTCTTGCATTAGCAGCAGGCAAGTAGACATGGTTTACTAACCTCTGCTGCTAGATGTCTATCAGCAAGTTGAAATGCTAGAAGCTCGTGGAAGAGACAACCATAATAGTATTGACTAATTAGTGCGGTGTTCCCTTGTAAGAGTTCCACAGTCTTGGACAATGCTTTAAAAACTGATTCTTCTTCTGATATCACGAAAGCTACTTCAAGATCAGAATAAACCTAGAACAAGAATTTTTGTAGGATGTTAGATAACAATAGTGGATCCTGCAATTCATTAAGGCACTAGACAAGTCAATTCCCTGGAAGATGATAAGATACAAAAAAGTATGACATAATTACCCGATTTTTCAACAGGCCACAAACAATTGCTGCATGTGAAGGAAGAGGTGTTCCAGCAAGATATTTTAGGACCCCATTAGAACTGGGAAGACTGGATAGCTCAAAATGGTCTGATATGTCTATAAATAGGCGAGATCCAATTTCTCTAGTAGTATCTAAAAGGTGTTCAAAAGCAGAACCAGTGATAGACTCAAAATCAGCTATCCCAGTGACTACCACCTGAGGCTTCAATTTTTTTATCAGATCTACCATCAAATCTGACTGGCGAGGAGCTTCAATCACAGTGATCACCTCCTCCAAGTTCTTACAGGTTTCTGCAGTCTGCAAAAAGCCAGAACACCAGGCAAGTTACTAAAAGAACCCAACAAGAGATTCTGACATCCTACTGGAATTAACTGCTCCACTCCCACATACATCCACATATCTGAGCTTTTCACCAGCCAAAGTATCAATGATACAGTACGAGATGAAAAGAAAGAATGCCAACTATAAGAATTGGCTACCCACATTTGTCAGTAAACACTTTCGGTATTTAGATAACGGCACCATAGCTTCCACAATGTATTACAGTAATGCTTCACATCTCTAGCATCAGAAACTACAGTTAAAGAATGTACACCACCACAGAGAGAGAGACACGCATTTTAGTTTATTTTAGATATACTTTCAGCAATTGACACGGAAGAGAATTATAACAATCCATATGTAACAAAGTCAGCTAACCAGAGCAATATGCTGCTAGACATGTCTATCAGATTTCCTGGAAGAATGGCTACAGTCTATTGAATCCAATCATTTATACTGTCACATATGATTTGTAAAATTTCCAGTCAGGCCAGGTACTAGATTCAAACTAATATTCATAGTTCCTTAATTCCAATGATGGCCAATAAGGATTTAGACATTCATGCAAATCCAGATGATAGCCTAAATCAAGGTGTTTATATGCAAAAATATTGTCAACAAATTTTACGGGAAACCATACCTCAATTTCCAATGACGTTAACCATTGCCTAGGCAGGTTTCGTGTCAGATGTTCATCCACAATGGCAAGACGAGGTGAGAACAATCGAAGAACATTCTCAATTGCCACAGTCCTTGAAGGAAATACAACAACATTCTAAACCACAATTGATAAAATCTGATTAGGAATTTCATATTAGTTTACGTGCAACGGCAAGTAATATTCATGTACAATATATTGCCATAATAAGCTACAACATATAGGCAAGAAGCACCAAGAAAGTAATGCAAATACTCTCTTCTTGTAGAAGTAAAAGACATGTAATATATTGTTATAAAAAAATCTATTTTTTGGTTGGTGGGGGTTTGGCAAGGACTCCTGGTAGTTTATTGCTCTACAGAAATGCTTGCAATAATGCCTAGCCAAAAAGAATTTATCATGTCATACATCCTCTGATTGGTTTTCTTTACAAGGAAAATTCACACTCATTTCCAGAGTCGTTAAACAGTATACCAGGAGTTACCAAGTCAACAGAGTACGTTAATTATCAAAAAATCAGCATTGAACAAGATTATGGGCATGATTGTATGCTTACCAAGTTATAGCATTACTATAGACTTAATAGCTAGTAGTATCGAAGGAAAAGTTTTACATAGAAGTAGTTTTTCATATGCTTCTTTGGTTCCTTTACATAACCAAGTCTAATATTCAGAAAGAAGACTTACGCATATGGATGTTCCAAATTCCAACATGTTTCAGTCAAATATGTATTCCAAAACCAGATGTAATTTGCAGCCAAATATATCTCTTCAAATTCATGTACATGATGACTATTTTCCATAAAAGTGAAAATTTCCATAGGTCTATGCCATAAAGGATATCTCTCTTGCTCGTATATTAGTCAGGTCTAGAATCATAACCCATGCATGTGAGAATGAAACCCAAGCAATCAAAAGAGTATATTTAGTATGGTGAAATGAAAAAAGAAAAAGAATTCAACAAGGATGAAAAGGCAGTAATTCTTATCATGTACGAATGAAAATTTTCAGTAGAATGTTTTCTTACATCAGCAGTAAGTGGAATATGATGGTAGGTTTTCATAAACCTTGCAATGAGGTTTCGAAACCGTTTGCTTCCAGCTGGTGGTTCATAAGGGAAAAACGAGTTCTCTTTTAGAACATTAGCAAGAAAAGCTAGGAAGGGAATTTTCTCATCCGCAACAGAATCATCTCCAAAGGACAAATCTAAGGAGTTGCTGATGTCATGGAACCCATTTTTGAGAAACTCAAAGATCTTTTTAACCTGTCAGATTAGCTAAGTCAGTGTCTCAATATTTTCTGCTAACACATAAACTGACCTATCAGCTTAATGTAATACCTGATAGGTTAAAAAAGTAATACCTGATTTGGTTGACGGATTTGACAACTATAAACTGAAAGAGCATGTGAAATACGACCACCAGCTTTTCCATAGGCCCATGCAGTTCGGGCACAAATTGGCTGATCACCAACAAGGCCCATGAAAAACTCAAAACGATGCGGACTGTTCTTCTCAATTTCAACCAAAGCTGAAATATCTGTGTCAGCAGCCTGCAACAAAACACTTCAAAAGGCGTGCATTTTGCTCAGGTATCATGCTTGACAAGGAAAGGTTACCTACCTGAAGAATTTTGGTTTGCCAAAGCTTGGTGACACAAAGACCACGGCGCTCAAATAAGCGCTTACAAACAGCTTGCCCAGGACGACCTCCCATATTGAAAATCATAATCCCCATTGGTTTTATGACATCAATTCCTTCTTCAACTGCCCTTGCAATCAGCCCCAAGCCAAACTGATCTTCCACAAAACCCTAAAGATGAAGAAAAAACTGCCTTAGAGCAGCAATTTCTCCAGACTAAAAAAAATAAACTGCACGTTAATTGACATAGCAGCCCCATGATAGCTATTAGTGTATGGTAAGGAATAAGATAAGAGTGCATTAGTATATCTGGAATCATCTGAGAAAGGATATCCCAGCAGATTAAAAGGAATCAAGATGTCCAATAGAACTCAGGATAAGACACATTTCAAGACATATAAACTTAGAGAAGCAGGAATCACCCCAAATTGTAATTTTTTAATCTACAAGAGCTATCCAAATTAACCAATCAAGCATATTATGCTTAAACAGAACGGAAAAATTCAAACGTGTTCTGTCTCAGTTTTCATCTAGCTTGATCACTTCAACATGATGGTCATTGAGTCGCCAATTCTCAAACTAGGAAATTATGTCAATCACAAAGGATTACATGATGAATCTCATATTAAACCATGCCCAGAGGATGGAAGATTGACAAGCTAAAACTTCCTGTAGAGATTAAAGAACTTTTACATTTTCTTTGATGTCATAAAAACAGACGAAATGCACTAGAACTGAAATATCTAATGAGCGCTCCTTAGATTTTTGTTTTTGAGATAACATTAGAACAATCAGAATGCTCCATAAGCACCACTAGACAACTATCTAAGCATGAAGTCCTCAAATCATCATACTAGAAAAATAAAAGCAAATATCAAATATGCACCAACTTGGCTGTACTTGTCACCAACCTGCAGTGCACAATAGTTGCTTAATGAGTATAGAAATTCTTCACTTGCATATTCTGTGATCATCTTTGACATTGCATCTGGATTGGGGTTAAGAATCTGCATTAACAACCAAAAGAGAGAGAGAATTATACAGTCTTACTCAACCTTGTAAAAAGATGCAAAAGAAACAAAATGATTTTAGTATTTTTAGTGCTGAGGACTTCAAAGGAAGTTTATCACTAATAATATGTACCTGTGGTATGCACCCAACAATTCTTTCGAGCTCGATCTTGTGATTTTTGCAGTAAGATAGCAAGTCAGATTCATGAAATTCTACCCTATCAAGCAGAGTTTTTTTCTCCCCATCATAAATTGGATCACCATTGTCATCCAATGCATTTAGATAAAGATTTATCCAAGACACTTTGACTGCCCTTGGATTTATATCAAGACCATATACCTGTAGAAAAGTACATCAGAATACTTGTGAAAATAAATTATATACCTGTAGAAAAGTACATCTAACTACTTGTGAAACTAAATTTGATCAAACTAGTTGACTCTACAACCCATTAAAGATAAGTATACACATGCCGCCATTATACATACTTTTGATCCTCAATAATCAATTCCATTATATGATGAATCAGAAGCATTTAAGAATGAACCACAGACCTTCAAAGGTGACCACTTCTCAGCAATAGCTATGGATATCCATCCATTTCCACAACCAAGCTCAGCAACTGTCCTATCTTTGAAGATGGAGTCAGGATGTCTGTTCAGTCCCTCATAAAAAGTAAAGGACCAATCCTCTGGGATAAAGATACTGGGTATGACCATCATTGTCAGTTTCTTCCTCATTTGGAAACCTGAAACAGAGAAAACAAATCTTCAGACCAGTTTATGTGCAAGATAGGAAATGAAAAATTTAAGGACATAATTTACCAATTGAATGGAAACAAAGTAGTGGTAGCCTATGTTCAGGAAAGCATTCAGAGGAAAGTTAACATTGACTTTAGCTGATATTCCTCAGAAGAACAAGCTTTGACCTAACGGCTTATCCTTGACCAGAAGGTGCTATATGAATTTAGAGGGAAAAAATGCTTTGCAGGATGAAAATGTATGCACGATTTTATATGCATATAACTTTTGGCACACATGTTAATACGAAACATGAAAATTAATGCAACGCTAAAAAATGCAGAATGGAAGAAAGTAAGTCTTTAATATTTAAACCAGTAACATGATTATTTAAAGTCTAACATAGAAATCGTTAAACTTCACCTAAAAAGCGCATATCAAATCCTTCCTATCTATAACGAATTTTCATTTTGATGTACAAAACCCTTCTTTACTATAACCCAATCTCAACAAGACGAACCTTTCAAAACTTTCTCAGACCAATTTTTATCCTGCTTAAAGCAAAGCTCATGCCACTAAGCTACACATTAAAGGCTCTAGTGGCTTATCTGTAGCTAACAATCTTTTTCTAAGATTTAACATGCGTACAATGTAATTTTTTTCATATCTTTCTTATTATTTATTCTATGATTGCCTCCTTGTTCTGGTCAATGGAAGTAATGCAGTTGGAGATTCCTTTGGTAAGGCTAATATATCAAGTTCCAATACTTACCTGTTGCTCATTACCTCTTGCCTCTCCTACTAGATGGACAAAAATCCATTATGATTACATCATAAATAGAAGTCAGTATGACCCTGAACGAGTTTTCTAATGTTTTCGTATCTTAAAAGGCCTTTGTCTCATCAGCATCCTTTTGGTGTCCTTTTAATTCAAGTTATACTTTCTAGAGTCTAATGGCCAATTATTAAACTCACAGAAAATATATAACTGAAAGCATTTCTTATGTGGCAGCCAATCTCAAGCCTAACAGATTTGCACAACATTAAGCCACTCAAATATCTTAATAAACTACTTAAAACTGAATGTAAAAGATCCATGGAACGTAAGATGAAATGCAGTTTTCAGAAATGTATGCCTTTCTTAATACATATATTGATTAGAAGGACGATACTCTTATAAAAAACATTATTTACGTAATAAAACCATCCTTATTGCGATCCAAATATATGTGTATTATTCAATCCAAGTAAATGAGAATGACGTTTTATCTCTTCTTTCACAGGTTCTCCCAAGGTGCTGATTAAGTTATATACCCTTGGTAGTAGCAAAAATAAAGCTATAAATATATCCCTTCTGGAGACCTCACAATTCCTGGGAAACTGTGGGAATCTGCTCTGTTTTCTCAAAATCTGGATGATGCGAAATGGACTAGCAGAAAAGCACAAAAATACATATATCAAGTCATTCTTTCGGAAAATGTGAACAGTTCATATGCAAAGGGTAATCTATTAATTTTCCAAAAGAAGAGGGTCAATAATAGCCTACTTTAATCACACAGAAAATAGCAATACAGCTAAGACCAAAATATGCCTTGCCTTTTACTCCAAACTAAATACTATTCAATTCAACCACCCTGTTCTTGCAAACAACCAAATCGTAACGCTTTCCTAAGATAGTTAAAAACCAAACCACCCAAACCAAAAAAAAAAAAAAAAAAAGATAGTATTGGCTACTGTGCAATCAAGCGTCGGATCTCTCTCATCTCACCATTTACTCGTACAACACTTGACCGTCACATCATCAATTTCCATAAATGGCATTCAATTTTCATCATTATTTTCCACACAAAAAAAATGCTTATTAATTTTTATATAAAAAAATCAAATACAACTAAATTAAGGATTGTAAATCAGAATGGGGGAAGGATGACCCTCATATTGTCCAAGATAAACATCTGTAATCTGGAAATGGTAAGTCCGGAGGCATTTCTCGGACGATTCTTTAGTATTGAACCGTTTCTGGATATCCGACAAGAAAATCCGAGCATCCTTCCGCGTTTTAGGATCCTCAAGCCGCTCCAGCAGTGATCGTAAAGCGCTGTAGGCGGCGTCACCGGACTGCTCGCACTCCTTGAGGAACTCTTCCATTGTTCCCTCACCCGCCATTCCTATTCCCAAGATGCTACGCCACCTGTTTGATCAAATGTCGTGCGTCGGTGCGTGTTGTGCGTGTGAAAAGTGCGATGAAGAAGAGGCACATTGGAAATTAAAGCAGTGTGTTTGATATAATATAGAATAAAACTAAAAAATGAAAAGAACAAAAGTCCATTCCAAGTTACAGAAAAAGCGGTCCAATGAATTTTAATTAAAATATTTCTCTGAACATTATTATATTCTAAACTGCAAAACTTTATTATAAAAATTTTGCTATAGACCCTTCTTGTTTACTTTAGAGTTTATAAAAGGAAAGTGAATGATAAAAAATCAGATTTTTCAGAATTCGTTTTATATGATTTGGTTGTTGAGAAAATTACGGAGCAATTAGATTGCGGTCAAAGAGGAGAAAGAAATACTTGTATACATAATAAATTTTGTGATTTAAAAATCAAACTAAAAATTATTTTATGGTGAAAAGTTGAAAAACATTTGGTAAACTCCGCGAGATTGAAAGTTTGACACGAAAAATATTTACATAAGCAATAGTTGTAAACAAGCAACAACGAGTTTGTAAATAAAAAAACAAAAAAAAACAAGACTATGCTCTATATAATTTGTTTGAAATATTGCAACTATTACAATTCTATACAAAAGCAAGAATTTCATGATCCAATAAAGTGAGTGAATAAGTTTGCTCAAATTATATAATGGTTCTTTTAACACATATTCACTGCCAAAATAGATGGAGGAGACAAAAGATATATGCTCTTTTACTTTTTTGTTTTTGTGGGGTGGAAAAGGCAAAAGAGACGTTTCAGTTATGGAATTTGGTAAATTTTGTGAATTTGATGTAGGATTTTGTGCAACACAAACAATTTGGCTGACAGGCTTCCGCATCCCAATTTCATTTTCCCGAGGTGTAAATATTGTTTTGGCCTTTTTAATTTCTCTTTCGTTGGCCGGTGAAGTGGGATAGAGTTTTTTTTTCATTCACAGTTCTCTTTTCTCTCTTTTATTTTCTCTTTTTTTCTTTTATCTTTTAGAACATGTTAATCGAGCCCAAAAAAAAAAAATAATTCAGCAAAATACAAAATTTAAAAAAAAATACCTCTCTTTGGACGTCCTGCAGAAACTTGAATTTGGAACTCAGGAATCACAAAGACAATTACACGAAATAATTTACTAATTACATTAGTTCGTATTAATAAAGACAATTAAAAATATAAAATTTAAAGTTCTATTCCTGTGACTTCTATATAGTTCACATCGTGTCAGCATTGTAAATTATTTCGTACAATTACCTCAACTTACGTAAAGTAAAATTAGGCATAGCCTTCCACAATCGAACGTTACGGGGGCACAGATGGCTACACTTAAGGCTGTAAATGAATCGAGCTGTTCGCGAACACAGCTCGGTTCGGCTCGTGAAATCTCGAGTTCGGCTCGTTCGCGAAGCTAAACGAGCCGAGCTCGAACACAAATTTTGGCTCGTTTATTAAACGAGCGAGCTCGAGCTCGTTCGTTTAATAAACGAACAAAAGTTCGAACATGAAATACTCGGCTCGGCTCGGCTCGAATAACACTTTTATGCTTATTTGAACCGAGCTGTTCGCGAACAAAGCTCGACTCGGCTCGTGAAAGCTCGAGTTCGGCTCGTTCGTATAACTAAACGAGCCGAGCTCGAACACAAATTTTAGCTCGTTTAATAAACGAGCTCGGCTCGTTTATTAAATGAACATAAGCTCGAACCGACAATACTCGGCTCGACTCGACTCGTTTACAGCTCTAGCTACACTACACTTGAGAAGGACAGTGATTTTCAAAATGTGTTTTGGCATGATTATAAAGCCAGTACTACGTGCCTTCACCTGTGTTGGCTAATTGGTTATCTAGCTTACTTCCCTTTCATGCGGATCATTTTGAAATTGTAATACAGAATGATGCAAGCAAATTAGCTAGGAGGAGAAAGAACATGCAAGGTGTTGGCTCATGACTTCATGTATGTATTTTACTTGTTCATTGAATCAGAAAAAGTATGGCGACAAACTTCGTTAAAATCTTGTAAGAAGTCGTGGATTCATTAAATAAGAAAAAGTGTGATTCCAAATATTGTTAAAATCATATAAGAAGTCGTGGAGGACAATAACATTGGTTTGACCGGGATAAAAGAAAAAGAAAAAAAAAAGGCTTGATATCAATTGAATCAGCATGTTTTTTGTGTTGTTAAGTGTGAAAATATTGGGATTGAAATATAAGGTCCAATTCGGGGAATCACCATATAGTAGCTAAGCAACAGAATAAAATTTTATAGTTTTATGTGTAATTAATACGTGGCATCAAGAATGAAAAATAATTTTCTTACTGAAAAGGGACAGAATAAACAGAACGATCCTTTTAAGTTCTCAAAAATGGTGATTTCTCACATAACTCCTTGAAGAGTACTATAATCACTTAATACTTGAAAACGGAATTAAGGATGAAAAGTTAAAAATTTTAACAAATTTTGAATTTTTTTAAAAAATATACACAAAAGTAACAGATTTAGGTATCCAATGTACTTGAATTGATTTTCCAAGTATTCTACTGAGATGGACCATTTCACATTCAAATTTTTACTGATCCAAGAAAACCAATTCAAATTATGTTATTAGTTCAAGAATCGAATACCCAGTTCATGAACACCCTTATTCCTACCATTTCAGGGTTTATAATTCTTGGTCGGCATTTGTTTTTTTCAAATCACTTTAACAATTCACTATGTTGGGGTAGGTCATAGCCTTCATCTCCGTTATCGCATGACAAGGATTGTTGCAACATGCAACTTGCAAGTCGTCGTTTTTAAGTCTTTACTTTCTATGCACGCAATCTGCTGGGATTTTGTGTCCTAGGAGTTCCAAATTGAGTGGTTACAATTTTGCATTAAAACAAGTGGCATCATCTGCTCATCATCATCACCACTTGCTTCTAGTTCTACATATAGTGAGCCCAATGATGGTTCCCATGAAGTGGTCCAAATCTTTCGAATTGGAAATGCCTTTATTAGCTAAAGAAATCTTTTTTAAGGTAAAAAGGATCGAAACTAGAAACAGAATCATGATGGATGAACTAAAAGTAGAAAGGTCCTTGATGCATGCTATTACAGGATGTGTAAAAGCATTTTAATGTTCTTGAAATGCACTTTGATTACTCCGCTAAGCTCCTACTTTAGTCTACAATGTTAATAAATCTAACGAAGGCACTTATTCTGCTAAAGAAGTTGTGCTGACTTATTCATGTTATAATAAGGGCAGAGACATTATACATGTAAACTAGCACATTTTACAGGCAAAGAAGACCATAATAAGAAAGGTGAAGAAAGTTTTGGGCAATGAATTACTGTCAAGAAACAATTCGCCTTGTATCTTGTCCGAAAATCATATGAATTAATCTTTGTTACGCCGACAATGTTAAAAAAATTAATTTAGTACGAGCGTGAGAGTTGATATTCAAGAGATATAATTTATGCAGAATCAATGGCTCTTTAAATCAAGATAAGAAATCATCAGTTTATGTTGGATATGGTGTGCAAGTATACCAACTTATTTACTCATGTCAACAAATTTTTAATATGAGAAGAAATTAATTGAAATAAGATCAGACTAATACACATCGTGATCCTTGAGCCCAAGCTACAAAGTAATAATAATTCAACCATGGGCCTGTATGTGTGAGATCCAATTTCCAAGAAGGTATAACAATGTCCGGGGATGATGTAGAAGCACAGGGCCTGGACTGAGAGATACAAATGCCAAGAAGGTCCAACAAAGTCCTCAAATGATCTAGAAGCAACGTAAAAATTTACGATTCAAGCTTGTTTTTGCTAGCCCAACAAAAATTCTTTTGTCGTGAGAATATGATTACAAATTTTCCACCAAGCCCAAAGCTTGGAGTAGGACTTTCTACCATCCATGACCAAGATTTTCAAGGCTGATTTTTGAAACCGACGGCCCAACTAGTTTTGATGGCAAGAATTGTGCCTTTGATAAGGCCCGTATAGAAATTTCTTAAACAAGGTCCCCAAAGATTTAATCTACATTAATCGCGTGTGCGATAAGAATTTGTGGTTTTTCCACATCAGTGGGTTTTTTTTTTTTTTAACAATTTTTATTTATCCTACTCCTGATTTACTCTAAGGGGAGAGGTCCAACTGAGCCACTGGGGAACCAATGGGGACTGAACCACTATCGAACCAAATGGGTGCATAAATTTTTAATGGGAGGCAGGACCACATCAGTGGGCTAAGAGTGCGTGAGTGTGTTCATAAGATCCATGACCCTCCTCCAATAAGCAAGTGTCTGGATGGCGTGGGTTTGTGGATCTTACCTTAACTTCCCTTCTCTCTTTTCCCGTACTCCTTTGAGGTTTGTTAAAAAAAAAAAAGAATTTTTGGTTTTTATTATTAGTAGACCCGATTCATCGATAGACCATTTTAAATGCTTAATTCCATATATAAATAATAATTTATGCTATCTCTCGAGATCCTTTTGGTCCACCAGATTTACGAGTGGAACCGTCCAAATATGTTGCACATTATATTAGCTTTTTAGTTTATAATGATATTAACGTCGCGTGTGTAACTAGGCATTTAAATAGTCAAAAAATTCACGAATAAAACCATTCTATAATATACGTTACATGAATTTAAGATACACATAATTGTTAATAAATGAGCAAGATTTTGGTACAAAAAGTAAAAATAAAAAAATATATATATTCAGCCCTGGTAACAAGTTGTAAAATGGATTATGCAAACAGTACAAATATGGTTGTAATTTTTACACCAACATTTAGCACTATTTATTAGTATTTGTTATGAATTTTATCCACATATATACAAAGTACATAATGTTATTAAAATCACCTAAACAAAATTCACAAGTAAATCATGTACTCGAAATCTTAGTCACATATGTAATGTCAAAATGTTGTATTACTATCATGTCATATGTTTAATGTATCTTTTTTTTGATAATTCGGGGAAAGGAACGTTGTATTACTATCATGTCATATGTTTAACGTATATTTTTTTTGACAATTCAGGGAAAGGGAAAGGGAAATCAACGTTACTCAACCCAAATTGAAAGCAGGAATGAGAATAACACCTAACTACTCCACAAACTCACCTCCCAAATTGAAAGCAGGAATGAGAATAACACCTAACTACTCCACAAACTCACCTCAAAAGTTATGGTAACTTTTAGAGGGACGTAGGAGCTTAAGTATTAGACTCTAACAAGCAACTATTCCGATGTGAGAATTTATGTTTTTTTGACAATTCGGGAAAAGAGAAAGGGAAACCAACCTTACTCAACCCAAACTGAAAGCAGGAATGAAAATAATACCTAATCTTTACCCCCACAAACCCACTTCAAAAGTCATGATAACTCTTAGAGCAAGTAACTCTTTTGATGTGAGAATTTATATTTTTTTGACAATTCGAAGAAAGGGAAAGCCCTGATAACTTTTAGAAGGGCATAGGAGTTTAAGTACTAAACTTTAACAAGCAACTCTTACGATGTGGGAATTTATGTTTTTTTGATAATTCAGGAAAAGGGGAAAGGAATTTATGTTTAACGTAACTTAATAGCCACAAAATTGGCGAGTAGGCCATCTACTAATTCTACCTTTCTTATTAGGAATCCTTCATTGTTCATTGTACGCATGGTGTCATACATTGTACATACAGTGTCAGCCATGTATTTACGTCACCTGATGTCTCATGTCTAACGCGGGTCTTTGACCTCGGCAAAGTCCACAGGTGAGCGTGAACCAACTCACCTAAAGAATTTTGGTGAGCCTCGGCTCTTCTTTGTAACTGCCTTTCGGCGCTTTATTCACCAACCCGGGTCCATTGTCCAAAATTCTCCCAATTCACACCCAACCCCGAAGTAATCAGTGGGCTTTCTCTCTAAACACAGAAATTGATAAAGGGTTTTGGTTCTCCAGTTGAATATGCACCGCGAATTGTGGTAATTCTCCGTTTCATTCACTGTTTAATCGGTCGATACCCTCTGTTTCTTTAATTTTATTGTGATCAAGAAAGAATGATCTGATTCTGATTATGGGCTTTAATTGTCAAATAGAGACTGGCTTTGAATTGATATATAAATGAATAAATTGTGGAATTGAATTGGGTTCCCTGTGTTTTCTGGTATCTGAAAAGTGGAGGTGATTTTAAAATTTGGGATTTTTTCTTTTGAGTTATAGGTGAGAATTTGTGAAATAGATAGCAATATTTAAATAAAATTAAATGAATTTTACAATATCAGCGAAAAAATAACTAATTAGTAAAGGGGGAAATAGGAAAATGATAAAACATTAGTAGATAGGTAAATTAGGTGAAAGATTAATGAATTTCACTGGTGGAATTAGTAGTTGGAGGATTCTTGATATTTGAGCTTCCCCTGTGAGACTGAGAATTAGAAGAAGTTAAAATTGGGGGGGAGAAAATGAGAGGGGAAATGATTTTATGACACTTGAATTGCTGAGATTAAAAGGATGCCCTGTTTTGACTTGTACATACATCAGCTTTGGAATTGCTACCATGTACTTGGCGGGTTTAAGGAAAAAAAGATTAATAATCTAGCATTGAATTTTATTTTGGACTGAAGTACAAAAACTCAACTAAAGTTTATAGTAATTCATTAAATAGTGCAAATTGAATGATTTTTACATGCTTTTCGCATCTATTTTTGCATTGCCTGGATATATGCTGCATAGCTGCATTACTGTTTCTATCTCCTGTTTAGACTCCTAATTGCGTAATTTTGAAGTGTTTGTTTGAGTTTGCTTGTTTTATTTGCATCTAGTTAATTCAGGTGAGAATCTCTATTACATCTTTTGTATGGGCTTGTGCGTCTTTGTCAATGTCTGTTTTTGCAAGGCCAGTTAAAAGATGTTGTGGTAATTAGTTTATCATGATTCTTTTGTTGTTATAGAATGCATTTCTCCAATAAGCTGCCAGTTATGTTAATAATGGGTTGGATTTATGTCTTCTTTTTCGCTGTCCAGTACTATTTGCTATGAATCTTACCTTCACACATATGATGTATGTGATGTCAGTTGTTATATTGATATCACTCTATGTCACACGTCTAACGTGGCGTTTGAATAGCCACAGTTCAAATAAGTGGATCATGAACTAATTACATCTAATTTGCCATGTCTGAAATGGCGTTTGAATGGCCACAAAGTTCACAAGTAAGCCATAAACTAATTACACCTAATTTGTTAGGATTCTTATGCTGCACATATCATGTCAAGACGTTATGTTGATAATACACATAACGTTTTGATAGCCACAAAGTTTACAAGTGGGCCATGAACTAAATGTACCTTGTTGTGAATGCTACATTGTACATTGTACATAAATGTAAGCCGTTACATTGACGACCCCTGATGTCACATGTTTAGTCACATGTTTAATGCGGGGCTTTGATATCAGCAAAGCTCACGAGCGTGAACCAAGTCCACCTGAGGAGTTTTGGTAAGCCTTGACTCTTCTTTATAACTGCCTATCGGTGCCTATTCACCAACTATGGGTCCGTTGTCCAAAATTTCTCCCGATTCACACCCAACCCTCAAAACAAATGAGTGGGCTTTCTCTAAACACAGAAATTGATAAAGGGTTTTGGTTCTCCAGTTGAATATTCTCTGCGGATTTTGGTAATTCTCTGTTTAACTACTCTTTAATTGGTCGGTACTCTCTGTTTCTTTAATTTTAGGTCAAGAAAGAATGATCTGGCCATGGGCTTTAATTTTTAAAGAGGAACTGGTTTTCAAATGATATAAAAATAAAGAAATTTTGGAATTGGATTAGGTTGCATGTGTTTTCTGGTAATTAAAAAGTGGAGTTGATTTTAAAAATTTGGGATTTTATTTGAGTTATGGGTAAGAATTCGTGAAATAGATTGCAAGATTTAAACAAAGTTAGATGAATTTACAATATCAGCCAAAAAATAATTAACTAAGTAGAGGGTGAAGTAGGAAAATTAATAAAACATTAGTAGATGGGTAAATTAGGTGAAAAATTAAATGACTTGTACTGGTGGAATTATCAGTTGGTGGATTCTTGATATTTGAACTTCTCATAGAAGGCTGAGAATTAGAATAAGTTAGCATTGAGGGGGAAAACATAAGAGGGGAATTGTTTCTATGGCAGTGGAATTGCTGAGATAAAGGATGCCCTGTTTTGATGTGTATATACATCAGCTTTGGAATTGTTTATAGTAATTCGTTAAATAGTGCAAATTGAATTCTCTTTTGGACTGATGTACAAAACCTCAACTATAGTTATTAAGTTTATAGTAATTCGTTAAATAGTGCAAATTGCATGATTTTTACATGCTTTTTGTTTCTAGTTTTGCATTGCCTTGATGTTTGCCACATGGCTGCATTAGTGTTTTATCTCCTGTTTAGACTTCTAATTGCATAATTGTGAAGCATTTATTTGAGTTTTTTTTTTTATCTGCATCTAGTCAGTTTAAGTGAGAATCCCTATTTCTCCTTTTGTATGGGCTTGGACGTCTTGGACGATTTCTTTTTTTGCAAGGCCAATTAAAAGATGGTGTGGCAATTAGTTTATCTAGATTCTTTTTTGTTTTAAAATGCATTTCTCCAATAAGCTGCCAGTTATGATAACAATGGATTGGATATATGTCTTCTTTTGTGGAAATTTTAATGGGGGTTCACTATTTTAGGCTGAAATTTTCTTCTAGGAGAAGATCTTAACTTTTTTCCCGCTTGCCATCCAGAACCAGTGCTGAAGAATGGCCCTGATTGGAAAGAAAAGGAAAAGGCAACTTGACCAATTCAATGGTACTGGAAAAAAGAATGGCTTGAACTGGATTGACGTACAGCAGCCGGAGTTTGAAACAGCAACAGTGACTACTGTAAATTTTCCAATACTTGAACTCCCTACCAACTTAATTTATGATATACTTTCGAGACTTCCATTGAAGAGCATATGCCGTTGTAGAATGGTGTGCAAAACATTCCTTGAACTCCTCCAACATTCTTATTTTGCCCAACTCCACCTAGCTAAAACTCCTTTCACCACAGTCAGCTTGGCTCTTCAGAAGCATATAGGCCATCAGGGGTTTATTTGCTTCCATTTGCTTGACCTCGATGAGGCATCCAGAGCTGCCCCCTGCAGCACAGTTTGTTGTCATGATGTTTGTCATGCTCGTCGTCACCGTCATCCTTATCGTTCATTAACTATGCAGAATTCTGACTTCTACTTTTATGATAGGGGTGCTGCTGTAGTTGGCTCATTTAATGGACTGCTTTGTCTATATTATCCTTTACAGAATGCTTATTGCATTTTCAATCCTATTCTGGGTGAATATGTGGTTTGCTCTTGTCCAACTTCTTCAACACCCGCTTATACATACTCCAATTTCTCTGGGTTTGGCTTCTGTCCAAGCTCTAGGCAGTACAAGATCATTCGATTCATGTGTGTAACATCTGTTGATTCCTTGACATTCTTACCTAAAACAGAAACTGTGGTAGAGATGCATACATTGGGTTTAGAATCATGGAGAAAGATATATAATGTCCCTTCCCCTAGGATGCAGGGATCATTTGATCCTATTTTAAATGGTTGTTTCCATTATATTACTACAAGTAGCAAACCTTCTGACTTAGTTTGTTCAATGGACTTGGAGAAAGAGTGCTTCAGGCTTCTTCCCCCACCGTATCACTTCAGTCAATCTTATGTCAACAAAATCTCGTGGATCACTCTTGGCATACTAGGAGGATGTCTCTGTCTTTGCTATGTTTATGAGGATAGTCTTTTTGAGGTTTGGGTGATGAAGGATTATGGTTTCAAGGACTCCTGGACAAAGGACTTCAGTATTGCCATAAATTTTTATTCTGGTCTGCGCGTTGATCATTTAAATCACCCTATCAAATTTCTGAACAATGGGGATCTGTGGCTCGTCTCCGGCAATTCTCTAGTTTCATATTGTCCTCGAGCAAAAACTTTCAAAGATTTCAAGGTCCTGGAATCCTGGAAAACTGAAGTTATTGTCCACATTCCGAGTTTCGTATCCCTCAAGCATGCTTTAGAGGGCAAACATCTGGAAGTGAAAAATTTAGGAACCGCAAGGCCGGCAAAGTTATCAGTGATCTAATGTTCTTCATCCCTTCCTGAAGAAGTCGATCAACATGAATATCTTCCTCAGATGACAATATGCACAAGTCATTTACAATAGATGGATTTGGTCATGGCTAAATTTCATACTTCGTTTCCCTTTCTTAATAGCATCAATCAATCACAACAGCTTTATATCTTGGTAAAATTGACATAGCTATTAGATGTGGTGCTGGCTTCAGTGTTCTTTGTAAACTTGAGCGTAGATTGGAAACTTAATTTAGTGAGAGATTGTGTACACCAATGAAATCTTGAGAACATTTTTCTGATGCTGTTGACTGTTGAGAATATGGGTTTTCTATGGCAGGGAAAACATTTGACTGTATTTTAATGATATTCAAAGCCAATGGGATCTCTTCTTTCTTCTACTCATATATTGCTTCGTGATCTTTTGTCAGCTGTAGAGTCAATTTCTTTCAAGTTTCAACTAATGAAAGATGCAATGTTTATATACTTCCACCCAAACCCATACATCCCATTTTGCAGCCAAGGCAACACACATTTTAACCCATGTTTGGCTCCAAAAGATGACTAGTGTTCTTGCTTTGATGAGGATCAGCCTCATTCAAATGCTTCCTGGTACTCTATGGCTACTAGTAATTAAATTGCTAGCAAACTTATGGTCGAATTCTTTCACTACTGAAAAGAATTTTTTTATCTTTCTTTGTCACTGTGAATTGTTTTTTTGTTTTTGTTGTCCTTTTTTTTTTTGTTTTATCTGGGCAATACACATGTGCCCATTAAGTGTTTGCTGAATGCCAAGTGATTTGCAACCGAGGTAGCTTTAAACACGGTGAATCAATGAGTTAGAATTTCTCAAGTATGCCAAATACTTCTTCCAAAGATAAAATACATTTCTTCTCGTTTACTGGGGCGTTTGTTAGCTTCTTAAAGATGTTAAAGATACAACTGTTTAAAATTTTAAATGTCTAAAGTTGAGCATCAAATCTACAATCTTTAATTTTGAAGGGGTCGATTTGATTCAAGAACAGCAGACACCCTGTTGAGGAGCAAAATTAGAGAATTTATTTATTTTTTAGTTGTGGCAATACACTTTATTGCAAGTCTGATTTTTGTGATAGTTTTCTTCGTTTTTGTGGCAAAATGATTTTGTGATCTTTTTTGTTTTGTTTTTGTTGCAATGTCTAAAGAAGTGGGGTAGAATCATATTATATCAATTTCAATTTCAGAGGAACATTGAGTCAACTGTTCGAGTGGTAGAAGTTTTCTTTAGCCTGCAAATTGTAAGCTTTCAAAGTTTTTCAGTTCAGGGGTAAGGGATGGTGGCAATGTGGTTATGAGCCACAGTTCCAATCCACAATTTTCCATTTGACTCTCTTACTTCACTGACTAGCTTCATCACTTTGCCCTTCTTATCTTCAAGAACATCCACAATGTCTCCTTTCTCATTGAATAGTGAGATTACGGTGTACATCTTCATCCCAACCATCCTAGCCAAGTAGCGCATTGGAATCGGTAGCCGGAAATATATATTTCTCGTCCAGGGATTTTGGATCAGAAGCTCTTGTACTTTAGTTCGACAACAGTCTATTGCTACCCAGAATTCCCCTTTCTGATTAAGCCTTACGTTATCTGGAAATCCAGGAAGATTTGCAATAAGCTCTATGGTGCCTGATTTTGGACCCTCCAACCAGTATCTCATTAGCCTGTCACATAATGCTCATAAGTTTACTCAATTTTCGGCACAGTGGCAAAAGTTTGAAACCAAGGATTTAGTAGTGTGTACTTAGAAAGGAGTATGTTACTTATTTGTCTCCTATCAGCCTTTTTGGTACTTGATGTAACCTATAATTAAACAGTAAGTGCCTGGTTCTATACAGTTTGTACTTTTTTTCCTAGGCAGAAAGTGATGGCTATAGAGTGGACTAACATCCCTTTGAAACTTATACAGGTAGATAAAAGGACTAATTTGGTCTTTAGAATTTGGAAAATTTTAGGAAAGTTGGAATCATTAGAAAGATGCACGTAAAACTTTTATCTAAGGCAGATTTATTTGGGGTGATGCACACACATGGACTCACGGAGGGGGTGGCTTTACCTGCAATTGGTTGTCTCAGTGTACAGCAGAAAGGTATGATCTTTAGATAGTTGCACTCCATTAGGGAATGCCAAGTCATCCAAGACCACATGGGTTGTTCCAGTTGGAGGATCATATCTCAGAAGTCGACCAGTTGATTCTCCTTCCAACAATATGAAAAAATGCTTTCTGCATTCAGTGTGTTTAATGTTGACCTCTTTCCTTGAAGAAATTAATTAAACAACAAAAAAAGGAATTCCACGCTATCTTTTTGTCAAAAGAAATTCCTTAGGTCTAGTTGAACTCACACTCTGTTGTATCTTTTGCTGGTGTCTGTGAAGAAAATGGAGCCATTCTTATGGATATCAAGATCATTTGCGAAGAGAATGGGTTTGCCTTCCACCTGAGTTGACAAAGGGCTGGCAATTCCTCCTTCAGGCCCAACGACCAACAGACCATGGTAAGCATCTGCAATGTATAGATTCCCAGTTTGTTTATCAAACCTGAGGCCAAGCGGTCGGCCACATTGTGGCTCAACCTTCCATTGCTTGCTTGTTGTTGAGTCTTTTCCTTTAGCACAGAGCTTCTCAGACCTTCGAAGTAAATGTCATGAAATTAGCACTTTAGCAAGGATACATGATAGTAAATTAGTGTTCTTTCTTTTGGTTAGACGTGCATGTTTTTATTAGTGTTCCTTCTTTTGGTTAGACATGTGCATTTTTTTGTCTCTTAAATTTGATTGAAGGCATTAGAGTTAGTAGATTTAGTAGTATTTAGATTGAATGAGGGGGGTGAAATCTAAAAATCAAATATAGAGATTCATGGTCCTCTGCTCTACAAAAAGACACTAATTCCGTAAAAAAAATAGCACAACCAGGAAAGATGTCATTTGCAGATATCAATCCGCTTGATTTGGTCTTATTCACTCAGATGATAGGCTTCAAATGAACTGGCAGTTCAGATTAAATTGTTGGGCTTAGGTGATACATAGAGAGAAGTGATGGTCAAACTTGCACCAGCCATAAACATGTTTTTCCAGGTTATTTTGCTAGAGCATTATCTGCCAATTTAGTCATTACAAATCCAAGCTTACCAATTTGTAGTTACTAAGGCAAATGTTTCCCATCCTCTATCTTGGCCCATCCACCTTACAATGCGTCCATCAGCTAGACCAGTGTAAGGACCGCGACCCCAGCTGTCGAACTCCAAAGACTCGGGGCCAAAAATTTCATCTACAAACTCCAGACTTCCCTGTCCCAGCCGGCTCCTGTTGTCTCGGGGCCAACTATCCATGACTTGCTTGTATGGTGCAACATCATTTTTCACAGGCCTAAAATCAAGGCCTCCTACAGGACTTAAATCAAACGGGTCCATGACTAGAAAGCCTACAGCTAGGACAAGTAACAGCAAATAGGGATGCTGCAAAAGCAGCTCATCTCTCAGTTGGCTTCGCTTCTCCATGTTACAATAGGAAGAGGTTAGTTTGACTATATGTGAGGACGTTTTGATCTGCAGGAAGGGAAGAAGAGGGTTATGGGGCTTAAATCATGAGTGACGCTATCCCATTGTCTTCAGAATGCATGCTTTATTTATGAAAGGATGTGGTTTGGGATAGGTTGAAAGTTGTTGATCATGTCTTTGACATTGCTTATTGATTCTTTCATGGCCAATATTATACAATAATAGAGGTTCTTTCTGTTTAGGGGAACACCTCCAGCCCCTTTTTTCATACCCTCTTTTCTGTTAGTATTTCACGTTCCTCATTGGCTGCTGACAGTGACTAGCAAACAACTGCACGAGGCTTTCTTACCCTCCATTAACTTAATTTTAACATTACCAGGACATACCAGAGCCATTCACAGATCATTATTTGGTCATTAATGTAACTTGAGGAGAAAACTAGTAATAGTGAAGTTTACTCTTTTAGTTGTGGAGATCATAGAAATTTATTGTGCACATTGATTCCATATGTGCATGTCCCGGATCCTAAACTTATGGTTTGGTTGTGTATAGGCCTCGTTTTCTAAGTTTGACAAGATGCACCCTTCAGCATTTGTATTATGATGCCTTTCCTCTGAACGTTATTAGAAACATTCCATAGGTAAAATTTGCCCTCATTCCACAATATCTATTCTGAATTCATAAACCAACTAAATTTCACATACTGCAAAGTATTTAGTATTATACATCAAATTTAGATTTTGTAGGATGAATTACACTAATGATATGGCACTGTTGTTGATTGAGATCTCTTAGAACTTCCAGTTATGACGTTTTGTTTCATATAATCAGCGGCCGTTAAAATCATTTTTTTTTCTTGCAGATGTAATTTTTTTCTTTTTAGGAGAATGGACTGAGTCTTATTGGCATCTATTTGCGATTTGGTTTAGTTGTATCCGGCAATAAGGAGGTTGTTTGTAATACGTGCATGTTTCCTAATTAAAGGCAAATTCTGTATAGAAATACTGAAATACCTAATTGTACACCTACTTATAACACGAAAAGTAATTCTATATAATAAAGATTGATACTCTTTCAATTTTTACTTTTTTGGGAAAAAAGTTTAGGTAGGATTATCGAGATGAAAATCAGCATAAGGCATGTAAAAAAATGTTGGTTTCTCTACGTTCCTTCTGCATCTCTCGTTAGCTAATAGAAACTCACATCCTAATTCCTTCAATACAACGACATCTGCTGGTGAGAAAACCGGATCATACGCTTCAATTCCTCCAATCCACCACGAAAAATCTTGTCTCAGTACTAAAGCAATAGCTAGCTGGAAAATACGACTGAAGCAAAACTCTAAGCTACATACATTACCATGTCCAACCGAGAATATTTGGAACCCAAAAACTCGCTTAGTTGGCATCGGAATGCATCACCTTTAATCTTCTTGGTTAAGTAAGCAAAAAATTTTGATTCTTTTATTTGTTCCGTGGCAATTTTTATCTCATTCAACAATCTATTTATTCTTGATCACGAGTTGGGAGATTCTTAGTGAACTGGGTCCACGGCTTATATATAGATCTTGTGGTTTAAAAAAGTACGAAATAAGCAAAGTCTTGCATGCTAATTAAGAGAATGATGTAAGAATATTTAATTATGTGACTTTTTTTTTGTAAACACACAAGATCCACAGGTAGAGTTGTGGACCTAATCGATTTAAAAATTTTCCTTTGTGAGTTCATTGTTTGGGTGACAATAAACCAATGACAGAGATACTATAGAATTTTGTCATATTTATATAATGGTCATATAATATCCTCCATGATTAATTCAATACATATATTGGTTATATTTGGTTTCTTCATCATTTACTCTTTTTTATTCGAATAATCTTGTAATGAGAAAGAAAATAAAACTGTAAAAGTATAACTTCAGTTGAAATTATTTTGCAAATATTCAAAATTTTGATATTTTTACAGAAAAGATTCCAGTAACAAAGAATTGTAGAATTGAAAAGAGTTAAATACAAAGGCACAATCAATCAACTAATTTCAAACACTCCATAAGGTTATCAACATCCTCTAAATCTTCTGAATATTGGCCTAACAAATAAACATGGTTGCCAGATATGTCTCCTTTCTTAGCCAAGTTATTAGCAACCAAGTTAGCTTCTTCATAAATATGATAACTGACTGAGTTGAACTCCTTGAGCAACTCAGGTATTCTGTTAAGAGATTCATGAAGTTCTTTGGGACGATCATGGGGACATCTGTTAGCCCATTGAATGACCCTAAGATCATCTCCCTCCACGATCAAATTTCTTGGAATGTTTGGGATCTTTAACAGCTCTGTCAGTCCAAACCTCAATGCCTCAACACATGCAGAAGTTTGATCCATTTTGCCAGGAGAACCTTTGTAAATCAGTATAGGTTCTTCAGACTCATTGTGACAAATGCCACCAAAACCAGCAAGATTATTGTCTCCTTTGTTAGAATTACAAGTTATAATCCCACCAAAGTTCAGCTTAATCCAACCTGCAGGAGGTGGGATCCAAGAACACCTGTATCTACGAGGACCTCGGTATGCTCGATTGAAATATGTCCAACCGTCTTTGGGTGCGTCTTTTGTAAAAGGTCTCTTGAATAATTCTTCTGAACACCTGTAAAACAAATATTTACCAAGTCCAATTTTTAGCGTTAGGAGACTAGAACACCCTGCAAAAATATTTGTTTTGCCTCTTTTTGCTTTTGGATTCACTATCACACAATTACTTGTTACCCCCGTATAAAGAGAGACATGTCGATCTAATAAGAGAATGCAACACCATTAGTGTAATGGAAATCTAAAAACCCATAATTTGAACCTTGTAAGATAAAATAAATAAAACAAGATTATCAAGTTGATTGTACTTGTGCTTGATAAGTTTAAGGCGAAGGTTTACTTATTTTCTAAGTTTGATCTGTAGAAGCAAAGTGAAAGTTCTTGGAGCCATAAAAATTAACAGAAATTTTAACTTCTTAAAAGGGTGATGATGCTTACTTGTGCACCCATAAAAAGTCACTAGGCTTTCCCATGTCTTCCTCCCTTTGACGCCATAACCGCTTTTTGGAAAGTTTCCCATTTTCATCTATTATACAACAGACAGTTGTGTTCAAATCTCAAATCTTACGTAGTATATTTCTTGAAAGCAAAGGAAGAAGAGGAGTAATCAGAATGAGTTAAGAAGATTAAATGGACATGTGTATATATAGAGAACATACCTGGTATCAATGTCTCCATATCAAGTTCAGAATCTACCTCAAAAAAGTGGAATGCAAACTTATAAAGATGTTGTCATACATGCCCCCATATCCTTCTTCTATTAATATTTCCTCAGTATGATCCTGGATGGCATATATGTAATCCACTGAGCAACCATGAAAAAACTCATTCTTGAAAATGTTTTCCATTCCACTATGTGATGATTTAAAACTATTTGACAAAGAATGAGCTGATTGATTCGAGATGGGCACCAATTTGCCCCCAACAAGTTACCCACGTGACTTCTTTCGGCATATGGCATGTAAAAGAGTGTAAGTTTCTCAATTTGCCTTTTGCAACTCTCATTAAATAGTAGAACCTCACATCCTAATTCCTTCAAGACAATAACGTCTGCTGGGGAGAAAACTGGATCATACACTTCAATTCTTCCAATCCAACAAGAAAAATCTTTTTTTAGTAATAAGGCAATGGCCAGTTGATGGTGTGGAATGAAACCAAACTCTAAGCCACCCAATGCATAAATAACCATATTCAACTGAAAATAATCAGACCCCAAGACTTGCTTTAGTTTTCTCTGGAATGCATCACCTTTAATCTGCTCGGTTAACTTAGCGTAAAATTTTGATTCTATAACTTGTTTTATAGCAATTTTTATCTCCTTCAACAATCTCTGAGCTTCATCTTCGATTGAAGATTCGTCATAAATTAATGACGTATGTTCATCATCATCATCGCTGTCCTCGTCGTCGTCGTCTTCCTCCTCCTCCTCCTCCTCATCATCATCATCATAACAATCATCATATATATCATCATGTGCAACACTCTCTGACAAGCTGCTGCAACTAAGTTCATCCAACTCTTGACCTTGTTTGTTGGCAATATTCATATACTCAGAAAATCTTTGATCAGCTTCATCCGTCAGAAGAAGCTCATCTGCGGACCTAATTTCTTCTCCTACTACCTCTTCTATAGCCATTGTCCCACCAATGAACCAATTATATGAACTGCAAGAATTGCACGATGAAGCCAAGATATCAAGTGAAGGTAGGATACAATAAAAGTAAATTTTTTTTTTTACTTAGAATCCCAATTCTAGCATTGATTTTTCGCAAAGAAATTCTATTCCACTAAGTACTACTAAGCTCCAAATATATGTACCTAGATATATGATTAATCAGTCTTCATGCTTTAGAGGTCGGAGTTTTATAGTTGTATTTGGTTGTTTACTAGGAATTGGAAGAATTTGGACATTTTCTATTTACAAGAGTTCGAGTACTTCTAATCCGACTGTTAATGTATAGGCAAATTTTGGCAAATCCTAATACAAGAAAGAAAAAGGAAGCAACTTTTTAGGCACGGTTGTATTACCGAATCAATTGTGATTTACGAAAATGCTATATATATTATTCCTTCAGTCTCACTTTTTTTATTTTAACCTGTTAATAAGCAAAATTACGTTTGGCAAATTTTTACTTGCAGCCTTACATGAAGATTCAAAACTAATTGTTATTCGAACCATTTTTTATTCATCAATTAAAAACAAATTGCTCATAAGAAACAAAAGGTCAAAAATAAATAAATAGCTCTTGAACCTCGTTTTCAGCCAACGCTGAAATTGAAGGTTTTCATCTAATTTACTTAATAGCAATATAAATAGCCAGAAAAAGTTGACCACATGTACAAGTTTTGCAAGACTCGCATACTGAATAAATCCCAACACTATATTAACATAACTCTATTTATTTGGTTAAGTTTTTTAAAATAAGTTTTTATCCAACACGTTATCCAATCAATTGTTTATGTTACATACATATCTATTAAGAATTTCAAAAACTGTTACATTAATATTTTTTTTATAAAAATAACTATCTAAACGATGTGTGATTTTTTAAATATAAAACCAGCCCAAATTGCAGCTAAGGGAGAGGTGTTTGGGTTTTGAAAATGATGGAGTGGGTTCTTATTGAGGGTTACTATAGGAATTGGATGAGGTGTTTAAATTTGGGCCACCTGTACTCGAGTCCAGACACAAGATACTTGAAATCATTCTCGTGGCCTACAACACATGAACGGTGTCAATTAGCCCAGCAACTCCACCTTGCTTAGGTTTGATTTAATTTTGACTAGCTTCATTTCTATTTTTTTTTATCAACCTATTATATTACATTTGGGAAGGGAAAATGGTGGGATTCGAACCCTTAACTTTTGGGGTAGAATCGTAGAGCTCTGACCACTTGACCTTCTATTCGTTCCCGCTTCATTTCTATAATTTAAGTCAAAGTTGAAGAGTTTTTCCAATTTAGTTCAAAATGCAAAGGCAAGAATATCAATTCACCATGAAAGTAAGGGCAAATTTGATTTTGCACCCTTAAATCAATATATCAATTTTCATTTTGCGCTTCAAATTTCGATATCCAAAGCATTATGTTAAGTAAACGCTAAAAACTAATTTCGATATCAAAGACATTATACTAGTAAACGTTAAAAACTATCTCATTTTGGTCCAATTATTAGTCATTTGTAGGAAAGTAATGGAATACTATTTGTGTGAGAATAGCGCCTTGTAAAAACACTTTACGACTTCAAATTGGTATTGAAAGAACCGTCTATGATTAATTTTAAAATAAATTTAGTAGGTTCAAATAATAAATTGACAAATAATAAAAACGTATCACTTATCATTAGTTAGCCTCAAATATTTTCTAATATTTGTAATTTATCAAGATTTTTGCTTATGGCTCTTAAGCTGAAAATTAATGAATGATGAAATTTTTTCAAGTTTAAATTAGTTAGTTACAATCTAGTACGAGTCTAGATCACTAGAACATTTTAGTAACTTTGATTCACATCAAATGTACGTTGTCGTAAAACCCTGAACCAACTCCCAGGAAAAATTAAGAGAAACAAGTGAATATGTTAACCGTTAGAAGGGTGTTCCTCGTGGAACATACGGTTGGTTAAAATATTTCTAGAATTTGATTTTTGCTGGATTCCTATGGTGTCCTACGACTACTACTAACACCCACTTCTTTTGTCGCCATTCTGATTTCAAGATTTTGTCCGTCTGTCTCCCTCTTTCGGTGGTTGAGCAGAGTGGCATCAGATAGAAAGAAAGCTTCCGCCTTGAAGGAGAGAAAATGATGTCAACTGTCCAATTCAGATTGCCACTCTTTTGCTTTCCTATCTCTTCTTCTTCTTCTTTTTCTGCATCCCCAGTATTGTTTGGAAGTACTAACCACATCTTCAAGAAATCAGTTCCCTTGCTTTCAGCTACTTCAACTCCTGACCAATTCAAGAAACATTCATTTGTAGCAACTAATTTCACTTCTTTGCGGAATTCAAGATTGGCCCGTCTGAGAATTACCTGCTCTGCAGTATCTGGAGAGGTGGACCAGGTGAATTATTCATACATGTTTGCATTTGCTAATTTGCCTCATTTGTGTGACTGGGTTTTTGTTTCTTATTTGTGGGGAATCTAAGCGATTGATCTTGTAATTTCAGACCTCTGATGTAGTGGTTAAAGAGAAAAGTGTCTCTGTGATTCTGCTTGCAGGAGGAAAGGGGAAAAGAATGGGTGTAAGTCTTCCCTATTTTATCTGTGTTGTAATTTTCCAACTTAATTCATTTTTGCAATATAGATTGACTGAATTTTGGATCAAGATTTAACTTTTGGGACTTGGGTTGTGATCTATTTTAACTCTAATTTAGCCTGTAGGCTTCTGTAATTTGCCAGTGAATGGCTCATTTCGTTGCTCCGCTCTGCCATTTTGCTCGTGTAACACAGGCTTCAATTTGCCTTTTGGGCATGCTGATACTAAAGAAACCTTGATACTGGGTTACTTTTTAGTTTTGTTGCCATTTTATTGTTTACTTTCAGAGATTATGCACCCTTTGATGGATTTTTTTTGGCCAAAGATACTTTCTTGAGCTTCTGGTATAAACAGAATTAGGGAATGACTGGCTTTTATCGAAGTTTCAAAGTTAGTCATCTAGCTAGTTCTCTCATTGATACCCTCTTATGGTCTTAATTTTAACATCTGTCTATCGGATGACCGGGATAAAGGACGGCTATTCACTAACGGTATTGTTTTTAGGAAATCGCAGCACTTTTTCTGCTGCGTGATTGGCTTGTGGTTTTGTTATTCTCTATTGTCTATAATTTACTTTTCATCTGCCAGATGATGGATTTGTTTGTTGTGTGAATAGGCGAGCATGCCAAAGCAGTATCTTCCACTTCTAGGCCAACCTATCGCATTATATAGGTAAATGGCTAGTGCTTCAACTCACGTCCTGATATCATTATCCTAGCAAATTACTCTGTGTAAGGACGTTTGACATGTTCTGATGAATGAATCAAAATTTCTTTCTGAAAGTTCACAAAACTGAAGTGTAATCAGACCATATGAGTATGTTGAAAAAAAACTCCTAGATGAAACCCGTTGTGGGTGTTAAGAAAAGTAACAAGAATTAGAGTTAATATTTCCCATGGTCGTTTTCTCTTTTTGTCTAATATTTGCTCTCTGAAATGTCTATTGGGTGGGTGACTTGCATTGTAGTTTCTTTACATTCTCCACCCTGCCTGAAGTAAAGGAAATTGTTGTAGTATGTGATCCTTCTTATCAAGACATCTTTGAAGGTATGGAGATCTTCATTTTATTTATTAAGTTATTTTTCTTGCTGATATAGTGGGTAGCTAATCAAAGTTCCTTACCTCAGACGTAAAAGAAAAGATCCATGTGGATATGAAATTTGCATTACCTGGAAAGGAGAGACAAGACTCTGTGTACAGTGGACTGCAGGTACAATTTGTTCTTCCTTGTCAAAGGGCACTTAAATAAAATTTATGCATTATCATGTTTCCAAGGTTTTTCTGTGGGATTGCAAAAACGATAAATTGTGTTTAGAAGCGTTCGATGTTAATCGTAGATCTTTTGGTTTGGTTTTCCTGTACCTTTTTCTGTATGGCAATGAGAATGTTTCATTTCATCTCAATGTTCCCGTTTAAAGTTTTTGCTTGATATTTGGAAAGAATTCTGGACTCGTGGACTATGTGGAAAAAACTTACGGTTTAGACTTCACTTCTTGCATCTTTTCCACTTTGATGCAAAAGCTTACTTCAGTTTTACACTCTAAAATTTTGTCCTGATAATTATATGGCTCAATTTTAAATACCATCTAACTTCTTAGTCAGGGTTTCTTTGGTCCTAGAAGCTAGGTATATCGGTCTTATTCTCCATATAGTTCTTCTCCTTAGGAACATCATGGAAGTTCTCCTCTGCAATTCCTTTCCCTTGTTAAAATGGAATTTATGATGATTGACATTATGTTGTTGATGCGTGAGTATTTGGCCCTATGCAACTGACAGAAGACAGGTCGCTTTTGGTTCTCAATGAACGGAACTCTTTTAATCCCAGAAAATCATGATTACTGGAAATGCACTGCTTTCTAACTCTAAATGCAACACTTCGTCTGCTAATAGGAAAATTGACAGTAATAATTATATATTCTTATTCATACATGTCATTTTTTGCTTAGGCAGCTGATTCAAGTGCTGAACTTGTTTGCATTCATGATTCTGCAAGACCTCTGGTATTAGCCGAGGATGTAAGGAAGGTACTGTCATCAGCTAAAATTATTTCTTCATGCAATTTCTAGAACATTTGTATAGTAGTAGTGTCATATTGAAATAGAATGTGATCTTTTTAAACATTTTAACTTTAAGTTTATGTTGGGATGGGTTTTGGTGGTTTTAAAATTTTTTGCTCAATTTGAACTTTCTATATTTCTTTTATATGCTATCCAGCTTCAAAATTTATTGGGTGTATATCCTTTCTTTTCTATTATTCACTTCTTTTTAGCAAACTTATAATTTCCTGATAATAATGTTAAACTCTGAGACTTACATGTGCTAAGTTTGACTGGAAAGGATATAAATTTTTTGGCAAAGATAAATTGAATATCATGTCTACAGGAATAGAAAGTATTAGATCTATCCCTAGTTAGACACTGAAGATTCAGTGGAGCTTTTGCCATCATCTGCTCATTATTTGCAAAGATGCTGTCCTTCCGCACTCTGGCTTTACCCTAGCTTATTATATCGTATCTACCATCTTCAACTAACAGATTTGAAATACTCCATTTACATTTTTTGGGCGCTTGGTGACAGGTTCTGATGGATGGTTTGAGGATTGGAGCTGCCGTACTTGGTGTACCCTCTAAGGCCACAATCAAGGAGGTACATATAATTTATTACTGTCACTTGATCTTCTTCCAACTCGACTTCTGCATTATGCAATTACGTCTTTTTAGAGAGTAATGAGTTGTGGGAAATGATCAGGGACAGAAATATGTGTCTGGATCAAAGAGGGGCGTCTCAGTACTTTTCTTCTTTTCTCTCGGCTGAAACATAATACTGAATTTTTATTGTCTTTTTTAGGGATTCTATGAAAGTTGGTTTAGGGAGTTCATGATTTTTGGCTTCTGAGTTGATTAACCCCCATATGGCGAACAAGATTTCTAATGTATTGGAATGCTTTTTAAGGGTTATTTAAATATGTGATACTTTGGTCTTATTACTTATAATTTCTAGGGGACTAACAGCATAATTTCTTTGAAGACTAAATCAAGTTTTGTAGTCGATCAATCCCAGCTACATTTTGCAGGGTCTGAGGCAACTCATGATGTATATGTAGACACCCCCTTCCTCATCCACCTCCTCAGAAGAGGGAAATGAAAAAAAAAAATTATATATATATATATATATATATATATATCTCCATGCTATATTTTCAAGTTTGCTTTATATCTTAATGATTAATTTGTCTAGGATTTATAGCCATGATGACTATACTGGTCACTGTGAGAAAAAAATTCATAAACTTTATCCACCTCTCTACCTCTCTCTCTCTCTCTCTCTCTGCTGCAATTTGTTCTCTATTATTTTGAGAATGCAAGATGATTTGGCAAGCCAAGCCTGTGCTAAAATTATATATATTTAGAATATATCGTGAAGCTAAAGTATTGACTTGAGAGTAAGTATTATTTTGCAGGCAGATAGTAAATATTTTGTTGTCAGGACTCTGGATAGGAAAACATTATGGGAAATGCAGACTCCACAGGTCTGTCTCTGTTAGAAGCATATTTATCTTATTTTTGGTATTCTTGTTGTGGTACTCTTAGACCTTGACAGTAATTTATGGTTTATCATCATATGTATTGATAAATAGGTAGATAATTGTTTTGATTTACAGTCAATAATATGTCATATAAAACTTCTCGTATAGGTTATCAAGCCTGACTTGCTTAAAATGGGTTTTGAGCTCGTTAACAGGTAATCCACATTCAGGCGGCTAAGCTTTTGTCTTTTTCTGGTACATTAGTCATCATCAACAACCGACTTGGCTAGAACTTCCTTCTTCTTCTCCTCCTCCTCCTCCTCATCCTCCTTTGTTTGCTGAAATTCAAGATAAAGCCATTGGCAGAAAAATGCATGAAGAGCTAGAGTTAGTATAATTTGTTTTAACCAGTTACATGTTGCGGCAACTTTACATGTCTAGATAATGATTTTTCTGAAAAGAAAGATGATGTTCATCATTTTAAATGTTTTTAATTCAACATTATGATTTGATTTAAAATATTTCACTGTTCCTCCAGGGAGGGCCTTGAGGTCACTGATGATGTGTCAATCGTAGAGCACCTCAAACATCCTGTTTATATAACTGAGGGATCCTACACCAATATCAAGGTAATCAGGATCATTAAGCATTTCATCTTTGTATTGAAACAGGGAATGCCGCCAACCCCAATTTCAACTTCCTACGTCATCTGAGTTCTTGGAATTCCTTCTTGTCGTATATTGCATGCTTTTCTTGAAATGTTGTGTTTCCATTTTCACGTTCCGACTCTACTGACTTCAGAGAATTTACATCAATACCTCAATCTCCGATGACCATGCAGGTTACTACCCCTGATGATTTGTTGCTTGCAGAAAGAATACTACATCCTGCCTCTGCAAAGCCATAATAGTAATGTCTCCCTTGGCCTCCCTCAACCTGTTATAAAGAAAAAGGCATCTCTTATATCCGACTGGTGTATACATCTTTGAAGGAATGAGTTGATTTATTAGATTCAATTGTAATTTATTTTCCAGCTTAGCAGGCTTCTGTGATTTCTAGCTTAATTAGAAATGAAAGCTCTATACAAGAGGAAATTTTTGTAACGGGTAGAGTCCGACTATCAATATTTTTTTTTTGTTTTTTTTTTTTGGGAGGGGGGGGGGGGGGGGGGGGAATTGTTGACAAGCTTTTAAGAAAGCATCTGACATATGAGCCTAATTGGAAAACATCTGAAGTTTGTAATGGACAACTAAACTATAGGAAGTCAATTAATATGAGCCTTATAATTTTTCTCCTGGGTATATTCTTGAAAGTCTCTCCCATAAAGTACATACGTTGTAATTTTTCCTATGAAGTATGCAATTCAAGCACCTGGTGACGCTCATTTAAAGAGCATTACAGACTTTTCAGCACTTTGTATTTTAATAAATATTTAGTTAAATATCTACACTACTATTCATAAAAGAAACATGTCAGTTAAGTGTCACTAGGAGAGGATGTGAACATGTCATGTACATATTGTATATTCTTGTTTGCTTCAAAATAATTGATTTTATACTTTCATTCAAGATCAGTTCATATTCAAGCGTTTTGTTTGATGGATTGAGAAAAAAAAAATTTTTCGGAAATCCTTTTATGTTACAATGAGGGGTTTTGGAGAAGGGGATAACTAATTTAGGGACCTCTTGTTGCTCTTGCACCACGCTTGTTTGTTGTTTTGTCAAGTTACGATAATATTTGCAAACTTGACAGTGATAGAAATCGAAGCCTCGACCATTGAGGGAGTAGTAGAGCTCTAACCACCTAACTTACTATCCGTTTTTATATTAAGATATGTTAATTTGTACAATTCCTCAAACAAAAAGAATGTAAATAAACATTGATAATCAACATTGTTTGAATCACTAAGTTATGAGTGTTTGTGTGTTAAAATTATATTGAGACGTGATGTGTGATTCGTTTTTGTGAGTAATTTTTATCCAACACTTTAAAAACCAAAAACTTTATTACAATTTAAGAAAATTTGGAATCAATCATCACAAAACACACCCTTCAAGGACCTCAACTTGTGTTCTTCCTATTGAACCACTAGAAAATCCAGAAAATAAATAACAAAAAGGAAAAGAGAAAAAGAAAAGGAAAAGGAAAACCCGACCCGAATGAATACAGCCCGTTGGGCGGAGGCGAATTATCCGTTTCTTAATCCTCTTCCCATGGGGACTTGCTTTACCCAAACCTATAAAAGGGCAATGCCATTCGCTCAGCTTCTCAACCCCTGTTTCATTCTCTGAATCTCTCTCTCACTTTCTGTCTAAACCCACTCACACACAGTACACACAGTTCTCTCTTCTCGCTCTGATGTGTACACACATTTATACGCATTGTACCAGTTGGGTTCAACAGCTCAAGAAAACAATCCAACCCCCATCAATTCTTGCATAATTATTTGTCTTTACGATCAAAGCGCAAGCCTGCAGTTTTGCCAGCATTTTTTTTAATTTATAATTTCTTTCTCGAGGTAAGCGTTCTTTCTTCTCCTTTCTTTTTTTCTCTTTCTCTCCTTTTTACGCTTTAATTTACGCTGATAAGTGCGCCATTTTCTTTCTTGGGTTTATAGACGCGTTTAATTCGTCATTTAGCAATCGACTGGTGTTCAGGGTTCTGAGGCTAGAGAATTGAAGGTTTTGAATTCCATTTTCTTGGAAATCATTTTAGTTTTTTATTGATTTTAATTATATTTTTATTATCCGCCAACTGTTTGTTTCTTTCTTTCTGTCAAAAATAATTTTTCTTTCTTTTTTTGTTTTTGTATGCGGCTTATATGCTAATGCATGTGTTTAAACAATTTGGATACTATTGCCAGTATAGCATAATAACATTCTTGAAATGGCGGTTTCAAGATAACAAGATTCAAATAATATTTGCTCAAACGGTATAAACTTTCAATAGTTTGTCAACTTCTGTGGATGGGAAGGCATAAATTGCATTTATGTTCTTTATGGAGTTCTTTGTGAGAGTTGGGAAGGGATTTCAAATAGTATTTCCAAATAGAAATAAAAGGAACTATAATTATAATATGTGGCTGGAAATATTGAAACTGGATTTCTTGGTTTGAGAGAGTAAATCTTTTCGGAGTAATCACAGACAGGGTTAGTTGCAACACTCCAATATGTTTATCATGAGTTACTCAAAGGATTTTGGATGCAGAGATCTCTCTTGCTAGGCTGTCAGGTTAATGTCTTGGGCTGATTTATTGCAATTTGCTGTGATGTATAACTGTATTGGTGTCTGGGATGGCTGTGCTTGTTTTTTTTTTCTAACTTAACATAAATTATAGCGGATCTTATTTGATTTGAAGTCTGATCCTCAGAATGGTCATAGATACAAACTGCATACTCTCAATTATTGTTACTTATCTATTATTGTGATGTATGATTGTATTGGTGTGGTTTCAGAATCTTGTTGGGTTGAATTAATCATGCTAAATTTTGGAGGTAGATATGCATATGCCTTCTTGTGTACCTGAGCTCCAATGTAAATGCACATGTGCTACCTGTCTCTTGTAGTTCACCACTTAGAGATCACCACATATTTCAGTTGGTTTTTTTTTGATATTAATGACTTCGATCTCCCTATTATAAAATGGCTTAGGTTTGACTGAGTTACCATACATATCTGGATAGTAGTTGATGCTGTTTTATGCTAGTAGTTGTATGGCTTTAATAACTGCTGCCATTTGTTTGTTTCATTCTTTATTTTTTTGGTTCAGATACAGATTCTAAGGGTTTCCTTCTGCTGGTGAATCTTTTGCTTCAACCATAATTCACTGGTTCCATAAAAATGGCGAATCTCACCATAACTAGTATACTTGAAAAGGTACTTTGTTCTTTTTTTCTGCTTATGTTCAAGTTCTAGGCTGCTGTACTCCCCACCCTCCGCAAAGAGGTCATTTTTCCCCATATTTATTTGCTTCAATTTCCTGTTGGATTTTTCTTTAAAGTTTTCTGGGTATATTGCTTTCTTACTTAATGTATTGGTGCAGATGACTGGAAAGGATAAGGATTACAGATATATGGCAACATCTGATTTGCTAAACGAGCTAAACAAGGAGGAATTTAAACTTGATGTTGAGCCGGAGGCAAAATTGTCAAATAGTGTTCTGCAGCAGCTTGATGATGTGGCTGGTGATGTCTCTGGGTTTGCAGTAAAATGGTAAGTCTGCATCTAGTAATGCTTGTGAAGCTTGCAACTTCTCTGGTAACAGGATTTTTTATTTTTATTTTTTTGTTTTATACAGCAAATTAGGTGAGATTATTTTCTCAGAAATGAATAAAATAATGTCTTTCTTTGTCTGGCTGTCTACTGCTTCCATTTTCTGTTCTCTGGATGGGAGCGGTTGATATATGTATAAGCTAGATACATGAGTTCTCCATGCCCAGTAATGGTACAGATTGTTAGAAGGTTAGGTCTATGAGTACTCATATTGAATATGACTCTTCATTATGTATGAACATTGTGACTTGGTTAACAGTAAAAGATGCTCAGAACTTTTGGAAACTTCAATGCAGTGAGAACTGCTGGCTCTCAGGACTAAAGTTGCTTAATTGATGGCTAACAAAGAAATTAAAAAAAAAAAAACGAGAAATTTGGAAACTGGACGTTCATATGAACTTCTTTGGCGGCACTTATTTTGTATCATATGCCTTGTAATTTATTCATGAGCAAGTTGTCCATCCAAATCTACCATTAATGGGGCACATGATACATTGATTGAGCTAATTAGTATATAATTCCGCCTCCTTGAGTATTTTCTTGGAGCTGCAATTGTACAAGTATAAGCATGAGAGATAAAATCGTACTGTAATTGATGATAAATTCTTAAATACTGAAAACCAAGAGAAGACTTTTGAGTAGGTGATTTTTATTAGTCCTAAAGTTCTATGAGTGTAACTCAGAGAAGAGGCAAGTTGTAATCATCAAAGAGGAATTACAATTCAGAGCCAAAAGAATTAATATGTAGAAGGCTGACGTTTAATTAAAATCTTGATCTAATTAGAGTTCTTTGGGCTCCAAGTAACTGTGCCAAATGGGGAAGGAAATGATGCTAGAATTATAAACTAATTCGCCAAATTAAATAATGAAGTCTTGAAATGACTCAAAAGTTGAACTGCTGTGGTAACTCTCAAAAGTAAACAATATCACACAGATAGCTTATTAGGATTCCTCCTGCACTGCAGACTGTTACTGTTGTTTTATAGCTTTGCTCCTAGCTGAACACAAACTTTTGTGTCAGAAACTTGCAATCACGCATAAGATAGGGATGAGTGTCTGTCAGTTGATTTCTTTGCAGCAAAACTATTTTTTAAATAAGTAGCAATGCCATGATACTTTTCTCATCTTAGCCAACTAATCTTCTGGTTGTATTCTTCTGCTTATAGATGCCAACAATAAGAAAAAAGCTCATCCACAATTTAAGGTAGGTAACAAAGTTCTTCCACGTCCTTGCTTTCTAAACTTTTAAATTTTAGTATACATGTGAATTCAGTTTGTTAGGCAGTTAATGCATGCTTAAATGTTTGTGCTCAAGAGTATATGTTCTTTGCAAAATTGGTTTGCTCTTCGAATCAGAGAGTAGAGACTCTTCTGGCAACTTTTTAAATGAATGAGGGAGGGGAAGTCTGGAGGGGATAGGGGGTATTTGTTGGCAAGTCTTAATCTTCTAATGGTATTGGTTTGCTTTGATTGTTTTGGGATGAGAGTGCCTTCTAGTTTGTAACATTGTGGAGTTTCATGGAGGATTTCGTCAGTTGTTTTCTGATTGCTTTTCATTTATTGCTTTGATCTTAACTTTCAGCCTGGCCCCTTTGGTGAAGAAAATCCATGAGGAACAAGTATTGGAGATGGCTAACAAGCTTTGTGATAAGCTGCTTAATTTGAAAACCAGCATTGTGATATTGCTAGCATAGCCATGAAGACAATTGTTGCTGAAGTTCCTTCCCTTTCTGTTGCACAGTCCATACTTGTTTCTATTACTCCTAAGCTGATTCAAGGAATCACTGGCGCTGTAAGTTATTTAGAACAGATTGTTTTGAAATTATTGATGTTTTAAGTGAAAACTTAATTCGGGATCTATGAAGATTAATGCACTAATGTCCTGTATTATTTGGTAAAAGATCTCATGATGTCAATCTGGAATGGTGTTTCTAAATCACTGGCTCTGTAAGTTATTTAGAACAGATTGTTTTGAAATTATTGATGTTTTGAGTGAAAACTTAAATTCGGGATCTATGAAGATTAATGCACTAATGTCCTGTATTATTTGGTAAAAGATCTCATGATGTCAATCTGGAATGGTGTTTCTAAATCACTGGCTCTGTAAGTTATTTAGAACAGATTGTTTTGAAATTATTGATGTTTTGAGTGAAAACTTAAATTCGGGATCTATGAAGATTAATGCACTAATGTCCCGTATTATTTGGTAAAAGATCTTATGATGTCAATCTGGAATGGTGTTTCTAAGTCACAGATTCAAATTTTAGCTTTAAATTTATGAAAATGAAAGCTGCTGGATATTCTGAAAGAAACTGAATTTTAGATTGGATCTTGTTTGACAAATTTTCCGCTCGGTGTGCTTTCTCTTTTATATCTTGGACAAATATAATTTTGTGTTATAGAAGTTGATGAACAGCTAATTTCTCCTCCTCCCACCTCATGTTACCTTGAATCAGCATGACTGCACAAGCTGTGCATTTTCTCTTTCTACTGTTAATGGTCTTAACTTTCAAGTTCAACTGTGTGGTTGTCTGTGGCTACCACTAGCAGAGATTTTCTTGATATTAATTACAAGGAGCTACTTTGATAGGAAAAAAGTTGATATGGTCGCTGAGGTAGTGGTCCTGGGTATTTTCCTCATTTAAGATGAGGGTTGAATTCGCATCTCCCTATTTCCCCTTCCTGCCCTTCTTGTCTTCTTTCCTTGTTAATTTTTTTTTTTTCAAACAAAAATGATTGGAGATATTGACTTGCATGGAATGCTTTCTTAGCTCACATTGTGGGATCGGTACCCTAATAAATTCTTTTTCTATTTCCCATCATTCTTATGTTTTTATTTTCTTAGCCAGGGAATGAGTGCAGAAATAAAATGTGAATGTCTTGACATTTTATGTGATGATCTTCACAAATGTGGTAGCTTGATGGTTTCAGACCATGAGCCATTGTTAGGTGCATTATTGCCCTAGCTAAGTTCCAATCAAGCCATTGTTAGGAAGAAGACTGTCTCGTGTATTGGTAAGGATGAGTATAGTTTATTTAAAAGTTTGTAGGCTTTGTAATGCTTTGTTATCTGCAAGAAAATCTTCATGACACTTCTAATAGATTATTGTGATAGTAACCTGTGTCTATCCTTCAGCATCTTCGGCTTCAAGCTTGTCAGATGACTTGTTGGCTAAGGCTACCGGTGAAGTTGTTTGGCTTTTGAAATATAAAAACTTCAAAACCTGAAATGACGCGGACAAATATTCAAATGATTGGGGCTGTAAGGTTTGCTTTCTTATGTGGATTTCATGCTTAATGCTTGGCTTCATGAATTAATTGTGTTTGTTCTCCTTTGGAGGCTTTCTTTGCATCTAAATATAGATACGATCTGTTGTTGCATTTGGATGGCATAGTTTTGCCTAGAGGTTTTGAAACACTTCTATTATCTTATCTTAAGTTCTGTGGGGGAAAAGGAAAATCAATTTTTCACACCACAAACTCCAGAACCATTTCCTTGATGATCATTCTCTACAGTCATGTGTTTTCTTACAGAAGCCTTTATCTGTAAAAGGTTCTAATACTGATTTAGATAAAAATTTTTGCTTAACATTGGTTACTTATTTCTTTTTCTCCTCATCAAACTTTGTGGAAACTAGATATTAGCATTTAGTGGTATTTGTGTAAGCAAGGAAACATAGGGTGAATGGGTTAATATGATTTTGCCCTTGGAAGGGAGCATGGTAAAAAAGCATGGAACCGAGGACTATATGTTGCTAGCCAGGTTGTGACTGCAAACGAGAATACTTTTCCTTTGCTTTGATGTTTTGTTGAGACTTATGAGATTTTGAGATTGAGCTTGTTAGATTGTATAACGTTTTTATAGCTTTTTCTTCTTGTCTCATTTTCGGTCTTTTCTGTATTTGATTTATTGAGGTATAATTTTTTTTGCACCATGAACTTTTGTCTCTAGCTAAGCTGTTGGCTATCATTTTGGTCCCCAACTTGGAGATACAGTTCCAGTTTTAATAAACTATTGCACCAGTGCATCAGAGAATGATGAGGAGCTTTGTGAATATAGCTTGCAGGTATTGTATTTGTCAACTAGTGATATTTTTTTTAATATTATATGTCAGCCTTTCTGTGCTCATGCACTCTAAGACATTAAATTGCTTTTCCCGGGCATTGGAGAGTTTTTTGCTAAGATGCCCTGGAGAGATTTATTCTTACTGTGATGAAGTTCTCACCTTACATTGGAATTTCTTAGTTATGATCCAAATTTCACTGATAGCATGGAGGAAGATACTGATGATGAACGTCAAGAGGAGGAAGACAATGAGTATATTATCAGTTACATATTGGTTTGCTCATTCTTATATCAATTAGTTTATCACGAAGTTTCAGCTGACTTCTCATTCTTCACGGTATATTAGTGAGAGCGAAAATGAGTACACAGATGATGAAGATGTCAGCTGGAAAGTCTGTAGGGCAGCTGCCAAGTGCTTGGCAGCATTAATTGTTTCTCGTCCTGAGCTGCTTGGAAAGCTATATAAAGAGGTATTTAATGCAATGCTTTTTTCTTTTTTCCATAACATTGCTTCTTTGATGTCATAGTGAATTCATTTCTCTTTCAATAAGCAAAGCATCATGCTATATCTATTTATATCAAAAGTACTTTTGCCCAATTGCCTTTAGTGGGTTCACTTATGGATAGAGAATAACTTAGTCATCATTTTTGTTCTCCATAATTGAATGTTGAAGCAGCATTGAAGCCAACATTGGAAGTAATAAGTTACAATATCCGCTGTTGTTAAGCTAAATTAAACTGTTCAAAAACTGATTTGTGTAGACCAAAGAAAAAGCTCTCTTTCTTAGCTTTTCATTTGCAGGTTTTCACTGCATCATCAGTATATTTTCATAGCCTATAGTCCTGCAATGATCAATGAGTTCATTGGTTTGATTTGTTACATAAATGGTACACTGACAATTTGATGGAGGGATGGAGTTATCCTTTTCTTGGCAACAGTAAAACTATTACTGTGATGTAGTAATGTGTTTGAAATGAATTGAATTCGTCCTTGTTTATTTATTTCTTTTACATTTGAATTTGTTTCAATTTATTTCTTGTGCAGGCTTGTCCAAAGTTAATTGACTGATTTAAGGAAGGGAAGAAAATGCCAAGGTAAGCTGGTGAATGTTCTGGTTTTCAAATGTAAATCTTCCTGTGATAAAATATCCAATTAATTTTTTTGCAGATGGATCTGTTCAATGCATTCATTGAGTTGCTGGGACAGACTGGAAATGTTACAAAAGGGCAGATGGAGTTTGATGAATCAAGGCAAGATTATCTGATTATTGTTGAACAGCTGACCTGTAAAACCTCGGAATTTCTGAGTTCTAGTTATTGCAGGAGATGATCTTGTTTCAATTTGTATAGCTTCTATCGTAGAAATTTTTTAACTAGATTCAGTTCCCAGAAATTGGTAATTGGAGTATGCTTTGTACTGTATGCCCAGATCCATCTAATTCTTTTCATTGTTTCTTTTTGAATTTGGCAACTTGTGGTGGTATACATACTGTACATACAAGCACCAAATGACTCAAATTCTGAAGAACGCCTTAATTTTCTGTTCAGAGGAGTTAAAAGTAAGGTTTGCTGTCCAAATGAGACCCGTGAGAGTAACAAAACACGATTAATCCCCTAGTTGCTCCTACCCTGACCCCCTAATCTCCCGAAATTAGGCAAGTAAGAAACAGAGAGAAAGATAAAGGCAAAGGAAATAAATCTAATTTTGTGTTGCTGATAAATTAGCTTGAGTGCTCATGCTGTCTCTAGGTAATATTATGGAATTGCATGTCTTTAATTTCAGGTTAACTATCTTACTAAAACAAATACAGTGCTCTTTTGGTGATATACTTTTTAATCTGTCTGTTCTGTCTGTATTATCTGAGTATAAGGAGATATATGCATATATGTATGCAAAATATAATTAATAATGAGCGACTTGTGCAGAGATTATCATTGTCAACAATCCATAAATTGATAATTTGTTCTCTTTTATGGTTTTCTCAATTTTGTTTCTGTATAGTGCTTCTAGTGCATTGACAATAGTCAAAGAAATATGTGGGCAAGTTTTGTATTATGCACAGTGGTGTTTTTCCCCCCTTGTTTTTACCTACAATTGGGCACTTTTTTGAATAAATTCCAGTAGAAAACAAGATGCATCTACCTAGCCACTTTTGTGGAGAATCTTCTTGCTTGCATTCTGACTAGCTTCTGCATTTGTCTTTTTTCTGCTCAATATTGGACTTTTTCTCTAGTAATACTTCCAATTTCAATGACAAATCCTGCAGTCCTAGATGGTTATTGAAGCAAGAAGTACCTAAAATTATTTGATCCATCAACAAGCAGTTACAAAAGAAATCGGTCAAGACAAGGGTTGATTTTCACGTTATTGTTCTGCTGTTTTAATTTTCTCAATTCCCAGAACTTAGTTATTTTATTTGTCTCTATGTGTTGTCCTCTGACGTTGATATAAATTTGTGTTTTGTTCAGGAATTTCTTACTATATTTTGTCTGCAGGTTGGCGTATTTTCAGTGTTGAAGTAACTAGTGGTTGTTTTGCCTGACTGCTTTGCCGAGCATATTGGATCTCTTATACCTGGATTTGAGAAAGCATTATATGTAGGTTTCGTTCATTCATATGGGAAACAAAATTCTTGACCATCTTGATGTTGTTTAAAGAAAAAATAATTGTCTATCTTACTCTTTTTGCGATTTTTTTTTTTTAAATATCTTATCAGGACAAATCTTCTACCTCAAATTTGAAGATTGAGGCTCTTACTTTTACAAGATTAGTTTTGGCTTACTTTTACAAGATTAGTCTTGGCTTCTCATGCTCATCCACATTTCAAAATGTGTGATTTTGGCCACTAATTGTATTTTTCAGGCCATATCAGCTCCTGTTATATCTGCTGTGGGTGAGCATTACTATAAACTTACTGCTGAAGCACTAAGAGTATGTGGAGAACTTGTTCATGTAGGCAGGCCAAATATTGAGGTTAGATTGCTGTTTCATAGTTTCGTTACTGCTTGCATTACATACAACAAAGTTACTATAATATTACTGCTTGTATTACAGAGTTTCATATTCTTTTGTGAAATGCTAATGGGATGCGACTCTCAGGGTTCTAGGTTCGATTTCAAACTATATGTTCATCCAATTTATAATGCTATCATGGCACGTTTGACAAATCAAGATCAGGATCAGGTTAGCATCATTCTTATGCTTTTTTTTTTTTTTTTTCTTTACGTTTAATACAACTTCGTGTGTCTCATTATCCTTCCTCTTCAGGAGGTCAAGGAAAGTGCCATTACATGTATGGGGCTTGTTGTTTCAACATTTGGTGATCACCTCAGAGGGGAATTACCTGCATGCCTTCCTGTGCTTGTGGACCGAATGGGGAACAAGATAACCCGGCTAACTGCTGTGAAGGTTGGTTCAATTTCTAGTCTACACTTCAACATATTTTGACAGTTAATTGCTGACTTGTCTAATGTGTTCTTTGATTGGGATAACTCCCTCCGGGAAAATTGGTTGGGTACTTCACAATAATTTTTTTTTTTCCATGGAAAACTATTATTGACTGGCTGTTTTTGGGCTTTCATGAACTTGCCTTTTGTGCCTGAATGTTTAGATTTGTTGATTGAAGTACATTAGCAATAGATATAGACATTAGTTGGCCACTTTTCCTCTTGACTGTGAATTATTAGAGAGAGCTGCACAATTGATTCATGTTTTTGTTGTGATCACTTCTTCTGATATCATGATATTTGAGAGAGCTCCTGATCATCATGTTTATCATCCTATTGTGGCATGTTTCTGTAGCCAAAGTTTGGTGGATGAATTGTCAGCCATTTGAGCTATATAATATTGCCTTCAGAATTGATATTATGTATTATCTTGTTGGTAGAGAACATTTGGCTTTTACCATCATAATTGTACCTCTTGAGATATAAACATGAGCATTGTTGTCTCATCTTTACGTCCTCCACCTTTCCTTGATACCCTTCAGAAAAATTTATGGCTTGGGGTAGTCCTATGTTATCTTCTATTTTTAAATTCTTATTGGCGAGTAGGGCTGTAAATGAATCCAACTGAATCGAATCAAACTTTACAGCTGTCGAGCTCAATTCGAAAATTCGAGCTTGGATTCGGATTCGAGTTCGAGTTCGATACAAGCTTAAATTCTAGACTCGAGTTCGATTCGATTTTGTATTCGATAGGCTCAAGTTCGATTCGAAAGCTTGAGTTTTTTTTTTTTTAATTTTTTGTATTAATTTATTAATAAAATATATATTTTATATAAAATATATACTATTTTATATAAAATATTATTATATATTAAATAAAAAATTATTAAAAAAATTTTCGAGCTGAACTCGAGCCGAATATGTATAAGTTCGAATTCGATTCGATAACACAATCGAATCTTATTTTTTGTTAGAGCTCGATTGAAGCTCGTAAAAACTCGAATCCGAATCGAGCCCTTAATGGAATCGAGCCCGAACTATTTGTTAAGGGCTCGATTCGTTTACAGCCCTATTGGCAAGTGGAAAAAGTTTATAGTATGTAACAGTATACTCCTCTCTCTATGTTTGCGTAATAGTACTAGCATTTCAAAGTTGAATTGATTGTTAGACTTTGGATACTTCTAGGAACTCCTAGATTTACTACTTGTTACATGCATTCTCTTTCCAGGCATTTGCTGCCATTGCTGCTTCTCCACTGCACTTAGACCTATATTGTGTTCTGGAGCACCTAATTTCGGAATTGACTGCATTCTTAAGGAAGGTTAGAAAATTTGTCATTCAATGAGTAATTTGTTATCTTTCCTTTTTTTTTTAATCAAAACTGTATAATAATTAAAATTGAAGTAACTTCTGTTATCCTTTCCTTCTTTTGGGGATAGGCCAATTGAGCATTAAGACAGGCAACTCTAGGGACTTTGAGCATGCTGATTGTTGCTTACGGTCATGAAGTCGGTTCAGCTGTTTATGAAGTCATTATTGTAGAACTCTTTACTTTGATAAGGTTTTCTTGCTATTAGTTTGTGTAAAATCTGCATTTTGTGTTTATAGATCTGTTTCTCAATTTCAATGTAATTGACTAATTTCAGAACAAATTCTAATGATGCTTTTATTGAACTCCAGTGACTCTGACTTGCATATGACTGCTCTAGCCATGGAACTGTGTTGTACCTGAATGTCTGACAGGAGATCAAGCGCTAATGTGGGTTTGAATGTTAGAAATAAAATTCTTCCTCAAGCACTAATCTTGGTGAAAAGTTCATTGCTTCAGGGGCAAGCACTCCTTGTACGATGCTCATTTTGTACTCTTAGATGGTTGATGTAACTGTCTTGTTTGCATTAACTTTCTTTTGTGGAACCCGCAGGCTTAGCTGAACTTTTTTGCTGCCTTGGTTTACTCAGCAAATACAAGCTTTGATGCACTACTAGAATCTCTTCTTTCAGCTGCCAAACCATCTCCACAGGCAGGAGGTGTTGCCAAACAGGCTTTATTTTCCATTGCTCATTGTGTAGCAGTTATTTGCCTTGCTGCAGGTGATCAGAAATGTTCATCTACTGTTAACATGCTGACAGACATTTTGAAAGATGACAACAGCACAAATTCGGTAAGCCTAACCTTCATGTGGAGTTTAGCTTTCTTATGGTTTTTTAATACTTAGATTAACATCAGACAAAAAATTACAAGAGAATACAGCTATTCATATCATTTTGTGATGTTCTGTGAAAGTTGATCTTCAGGTGGAAATTAGTTTTTAGTTGAATTTGTTGCTGATGATCTCTATTCCTTACTTAAGCATTTCTATGATTTTATTAGTTTGTAATAGTGTTGGTGGATTTGGCTGATTGTTAGGTGCTTTAGAGTAGGTATTGCCAGCATGGTAACTGGTTGCAACTTGGTGATATTTTTGAAAATTTGTTGTCAATATGCATAAAATTGCTGGATCTGCTAAGAGACTTGAAAGTGGTTTCGACATGATAGAGGCTGTTATTACTGATATATTCTCCATTCCGTTGATGCCAATTGTAAATTCATGTCTATCACCTTGGGTAGTTTAGTATGGATTGCACGAAATTATTATGTATACAGCATTAAGCTTAAATGCCACTTCAAAGAGCTTATATGTGGTTTATATTTTCATGCATACCTGTGTGTGCAATTGGTGATCTAATGATGATTGTCTATTCCTAATTTTTGGTGGAAAGTTGAGAAGTAATCATGTTATGAGCTGTAACATGCTGAACCTAGTTTGAAAGTAGCAACTTAACATAATTGTGCTTTTTGAATCCTCTTTTATTGTTATTGTGTTTAATATTGTTTTATTCTTCTTCAAAGTTTGCGTAGGCCAAACATCATCTGGCCTTGCTTTGTTTGGGAGGGATTGGGAGGAGAAAAGATTTAAGTTTGTATGTCCAAATAGAGAGTATTATTATTAAATCATTCCAATCTCCTTTTGAAGAGATAAAATCATCAGCATCTTATGTTCTTTGTAATATTGTTGTTCGTAATCTACAGAAATATTTGCCATTTATCTTGGACAAGATTGATAATCAGCAGAAGAAGCAATATCTGTTATTACATTCGTTGAAAGAGGTAGTATGTCATTGACATAGAAGAGTTCTTCGATAATATACTTTTCTAATTGCTTAGTCTTTGATTACTTACCAAACTTGTGAAATGCATCTTCGCTTAAGGTCATTGTACGACAGTCGGTGAATAAAGCGGAATTTCAGGAATCAAGTGTTGAGAAGATACTTAATCTGCTCTTTAACCACTCTGAGAGTGAGGAAGAGGGTGTTCGCAATGTTGTAGCTGTGTGTCTGGGTAAAATTGCCCTCATCAAACCTCAGAAACTTGTTCCAGCACTTAAGGTATCATCCAATCACAGTAATGCCTTGCTGATATTTTATATGGTTAGTCAGTTTCCTTTATACAGTTCATCAGGATCCAACAATCTACACATTTTGTCTTCTTTAGGATCATACCACTTATCCAGCTGCATTTACCCAAGCAACTGTTGTAATCGCTGTAAAATATGCTGTAGTTGAGTGTCCAGAGAAGATAGATGCAATTTTACATTCTGAAATTTTGTCGTTCCTGATGCTTATAAAGGATCGAGACAGGGTAATTTCCATTTCAATATTCAAAACTTTATTTATTAGGGCATATGCCATCCTAAGTTTCCCAGTTCTGCTTTTAAATTGGTGTTTTGAGGTCTCTCTGTGCTTTGGCTCCTTGTGCTTTATATGAAGTATGCATGCTCAACTAAAATTTACTTGAACTTCCACATTTTAAGGTGGTAAGTCCCTCTTCTGTTGCTTTGTTGACTATTTATATCATAGCAAAAGATGGTAGTCTTTTCACCATTTCCTCGTGGCACTGATTTGCTATCGGTCAACCAGGAGTATTTGGCCTTGTATTTTTTTTATCAAATAGGTCAGCTCACTTTTCTCCATCTCTCTCTGTACTTTTTGGTTATACTCAATTTGTTCTCTATTTTGTTTATAATGTTTTACGCCAAACTGACTTGTCAGTCGGTTTGAATTAATCCATTACACCCACCCTTAGTTTTATGCCTGTGCAACATCTGAGATATCAGCCTCTATGTCTCACGCCCATTTCTACTGCCAACAAATAAATATAAAACCGAAAAGCAGCTGATCCCTTTTGTTATTACCTGATATGAAATCTCTTGGGGACCATTACATGCATTTCCACCATGGAAAAGAATTATTAAATCTCCATTTATATAGCATATTTGCGTTGAGCCTTTGAATTTTCATTTTGGCCTTCTCTTTCCAATTTGTTAATGCAAACACTTGAATTCATTTGCTGTCCTTTCTGTTACAAAATATCGTGATCTGAAGCATTTTAAGTGCAAGAAACTTGTAAACAATTCTTCTCCTACTTACTGTGGTAGTCCTTTCTTAATTTGTCTTATTGCCTGAATCGTTGGTGATGTTAAAATATTATATTTATTTTCCGTAATATGTAGTTATGTCTGTTCCCAATCAGTTCGCTGGCTGCTATATGTTTTGTGATGATAGCATGCTGAGTATTCCATCCATTTTCTGATGGAATTTGGCAGTTGTTACACGATATGGTATGTCTTGCTTCTTCTGTTTTAAAAATATCCACAGTAAGTTAACATAGTCGGTTAATTGGAGGCAGACTTAATGGCCTCCTTTATTTTTGAAAAGGACTCCTAATTTGTACTTTATTTTTTTGGTTGTTTACATTGGTCTTATGTTCTGCCAATTGTCGTGCAGCATGCTAGGCGTGCAGCTGTTTTGGCCTTGAGAACAGCAGCTCATAATAAGCCAAACTTGATAAAGCCTGCTTGAACTTTTGTCACTGCTACGTGACCAGACGATAATTAAGGTAATTAAATATTTACTGTTGGTGAATGCTATTTCTATGGAGTTCGTTAAACTGATTGCTCAGTTGGAGTACTAGGAGCAATTGGGAGGATAGTAGCATGTCTTTTGACTTTAGTCTATTACATATTGGCACTCTATGCTTTAATGGCTTTTGGTGTAATTTCATTGATGGCAATAAATGACCTTCTTAATTCATAGTCATGGTGCAAATTCTCTACCGTTACACTATCTATAACTTGAAATTCCTATTGAAAGGGAGGAATAATAATGGAGCTGTTTGTAAGTTCTTAATCATTTTGTTGATACTGTCATGGAATTCCTGTATTGCCCTTGTAGTTGACATGACTTGTTGGGTGTCAAACCAGCAAAAATAAAATATCCTACTCTAAGAAAAATAAACTCAAGTATAGTCGTGAGTAGGGTTGTATCCACAGGGACTAGTCGATTTATTTTCTTTTTTCTTGACAACTAAAATTAAGAGAGGGGGGTTTGGAGAATAATTAAACTAAAGAAATTTAAACTTAAAAAAACTCAAAAACACAAAATTAAGTTAAACGAAATGAAATAAAACCTAAGCTCTAGTCAAAGGGTTAATATCCACTCTGGTTCAATTTAACTGATCCTCGATGCAAAGATAAATTTCTATGTTCACGAATAAATTAGTTATGGTTGTTGAGAAGCTCTAACAACCTGCCTTTCCTTACTGTGTCGGTAATCAAGATAAGACTGTTAATTACTTCTCTAATCAAATAATAACCCTAGATAAGACCTCAGCATTCAATTATTCAACAGTTTTAAAACTAGAAAAGCTACCAATTCTAACCAACAAATACCTAAGAGGCTTTGTTTAAATTAGACTATCTATTCCCGTGATATAATCCAAAAGTCTCTATTACAATTGAATTAATCATTTGCCACTAATACTAAAACTATCAAACAATTACAGATTTGACGTTTTAGATGACTTTAGATTATCTGACAATTAAATAGTGATCAGTTTTTAAACAGTGCAAAACAATCACACAAGTCTAAACACAGAAAATAGATTTCATAGTATTGGATGAATACTCATAAACACAGGAAATAATTAAAAATAATTAGATCTCACAGTATTGGATGAATCAGAGCTTCAACTATTTTTCAACTAGAATGAAAAGTCTAACTGCGTATTATGGAGTCAAATCTCCAAAAGAAAAATAACAAGAATTTTGTCTAGAGAGAAAAGAAATAAAAATTAATGAAAACTAAAGAATTCTAAACTAAAGAAATCTAATTGATGAATGCGTGCGTTCCAATGCCCCTTTTAATCTTAAGATGTTCTCCTTTTTCTTCTCTTGTACGTTCCTTTTCTTTCCTTCTTTTTGCCTCCTTTCCAAACTTATCTTCTTTCCTTTTAGTCTCCTTTCCTTCCCCAAGTCAAACTCTCTGCTTTTGTCTTGGTTTCCAATTCTTTTCAATAAAGAATTTTGTACACTGAGATTCCTCATAATAAGGAAAGTGGGACCCTCCAAAATCAGCCTTCTTGTCTAATTCACGTTCCACAATTCTGCATCTCAACACAAATAGACCGTGGCCACGTTCTATCAGAATAAGTCTTCTGGAATTTTGGCAATTTTAAGGTTTTTCTCCTCAATTTCCTGCATTAAGACCAAATATCAAAAAGTGAATAAATGAAAATATTAAACACAGTCTTTGACCAAAATAAGGGGAAATTAAATATAATTCACATGACAATTTAACACCTTAACATGACTCATAAGTGTGTTCACAGAACTCTGCATCTGCAAAGTTGCATTAGATCAATTACAACCCATTTCTATTGATTAATATTCTTTTAAAAGAAATTATCTTGCGAGGGAGAAAGTCTTAACAGCTGACTGTCAATGTAAATGCTAACCTAATTAAATTCTTTACCACTTCTTGTTGCACTTTTAAGCTGTATCTGTTTGAGTGGGATCATTAGACATCACCTTTTTAGTTCTTTTTGTGCTTTGGAGTCAACTTTGTTAACTTTCTTTCTCTTCTTTTATGCAGCAAGAATTGATTAGAACAGTTGTCTTGATCAAGTGAATCCATCATCTTTCATTGTTCCTTACCTGAAATCTGGTCTAGATGGTGAGTAATCGTCTAAAAATTAGCATTTTATATTTGCCTTTTTTCAACTCATTAAACTTTATAAATCGTTGCCTTGGTTGTGGTCAGAATTTGTTGTTTGTATATTTTCTTGATGTTTGTGGAGGTGTATCAATTTTGTGATACTGTCATTTATTAAAATTTTTTTTTTTTTTGTCCATAGATCATTATGATGTTAAAATGCCCTGTCATCTTATACTCTCAAAACTTGCAGACAAGTGTTGTTCTGCTGTATTAGCAGGTATTCCATACAGAAAATCTTCTCTGGTTCATATTTTACCTGATTGTTTCTCTATTCCTCAACTAAACTTGTTGGCCTCCAGTTTTGGATTCTTTGGCAGATCCCCTGCAAAAAACTGTTAGTTTTGGGCCAGAACAGGATGCAGTCAAGCAAGAAGTTGATCGTAATGAAGACATGGTTAGGAGTGCCCTTTGAGCAATTGCATCATTGAATCACATAAGGTACCTTTTTTTCTGGCTATTTTTGTTTTTCACAAACTAATTGTTCTTTTCATTTCCTCCACATGACTCTTAGCTTGCTTATCTTACTTTCTAAAAGTATACAAGCACCTGGATTTAACCTGTCATTTCATGTTTTGTACATTTGTGTTTCAAAAATGGATGAATTTTATTTTGGGCCATCTTTAGCAAATTATATATTTTGTGCAATATTCAAGCTAGCAGTTATTAAAATATCTTGTCAGAGAGGAGTCTGGCTTTCGCTTATAGGCTGGAAATATGAGTGTATAGATATCTTGTGGTGAATGAATATTACAAGACGCGAAGTGTGTATATGCATGTACTCATCACATCATTTTACTATTAAGTTGTTGCAGATATGGTATATTATCAATTAGTGATAGTCTATCAATTAGCATTAATATTACAGATATGGTATATTATCTATTAGTGATAATATATCAATTAGCATTAATTACTTGATTGTAAATATCTCAATTAGCCTAATTAGAATCATTAGGATTAGTTACCTTGTATAATAATGTCTAGATTCATTGATGTATAGTGTCTAGGTTCATTTTGTACAACATATAAATATAGGCTCTTTGTACTCATTTAGATGTAGAGAATACAATATACAATTTTCTTCTCCCTCTTAGTTTACATGGTATCAGAGCCATAACACCAAGATTAGGATTTGAATTTGGGTCACTTGGTTAAAGTGACTGTTTGTCAGCACCGCCATTGGTTCAGCCAAGAACGCCACCAACCGACCGATTGGCGTTTCTCCAAAGTCTGGTGTTTTGTTTTGTCAAAACCAAATCTGGTGTGGGCTTCTCTGTGAGACAGGTTTTGTTATTCTCTACTCTTTTTCAAGAGTTTGGATCTATCTTTTTGGTTCTGAGGTTTCATTTATTTTTTGAATAATGGCTGAGAATAAGTCTGTAGTTATGTCTGATGTGGTTCCTGTGATGTCTAAAATCACAGAACATAAACTTAGTATTTCTAACTATCTTGATTGGAGCAAAACAGTTCGTCTTTATTTGCGAAGTATTGATAAAGATGATCATTTGACTAATGATCCTCCAAAAGATGGTTCAAGACAGACATGGCTAAGAGAAGATGCAAGATTGTTCCTGCAAATAAGGAATTCTATTGACAGTGAGGTAATTGGTTTAATTAATCACTGTGAATTTGTTAAGGAGTTAATGGAGTATTTAGAGTTTTTATATTCTGGAAAAGGGAATATTTCTCGCATTTATGAGGTGTGCAAAGCTTTTTATCGTGCAGAAAAACAAGAAAGGTCCCTCACAGCCTATTTTATGGATTTTAAGAAAACTTATGAGGAGCTTAATATGTTGTTACCGTTCAGTCCTGATGTGAAAATTCAGCAAACTCAACGGGAACAAATGGCTGTTATGAGTTTTCTGGCTGGTCTTCCGCCTGAATTTGAAACGGCAAAATCTCAGATTCTCTCTGGTTCTGAAATCTCTTCCTTGCAAGATGTGTTTAGTAGGATACTTCGCACAGAGAATTCCCAGTCCATTCAGCTTAGCAGTGCACTTGTTAGTCGAAACAACGAATCTGAATCTGGAAGACAACAATACAAAGGCACTGGTAAAGGAACAGATACTCGAGGACAGAATTCAGTAGTAGTGTGTCATTATTGCAACAAGCCAGGTCATATAAAGCGTGATTGCAGGAAATTGCAGTATAAGAACCAGAGAACCCAATCCGCAAATATTGCCTCTGCCAATGATGCATCTGAAAAGTCTGTTTTGATCTCTTGCAGAAGAATTTGCTAAATTCTCTCAGTACCAAGAATCTTTAAAGTCTTCATCTACTCCTATAACTGCCATCGCCGATTCAGGTAAACCGAACACATGTCTTGTATCCTCATCCTCCAAATGGGTAATTGATTCTGGTGCCACAGATCATATGACAGGTAATTCTAGTCTATTTTCTACCTTTTCAGTCACACACATCTACATCCACTGTTACCTTAGCTGATGGGTCAACATCCCATGTTCTTGGATCGGGCACAATTAATCCTACTCCATTGATCTCGTTGTCATCTGTATTAAGTTTGCCTGAGTTATCTTTCAATTTAATGTCTGTGAGCAAACTTACTCGTACTCTTAATTGTTGTGTCTCATTCTTTCCTGACCACTTGCTTATTTCAGGATCTTATGACGAAGCAGATTATTGGTAAAGGGCATGAGTCTGGAGGTCTCTACATCCTTGACACACAGATGCCAAAGCCTATAGCTTGTTCTGGAATCGTAACCCCATTTGAAGTACATTGTAGACTCGGTCATCCTTCTCTCCCCTTGTTAAAGAAACTTTGTCCTCAATTTCAGAGTTTGTCTTCATTAGATTGTGAGTCTTGTCAATTCGCCAAACATCATCGTGTTAGTTTGAGTCCTAGAGTCAATAATCGGGCGAATGCTCCTTTTGAATTAGTCCATTCAGATGTTTGGGGTCCATGTCCAATTATGTCTAAAACTGGATTAAAGTATTTTGTTACTTTTGTTGATGATTACTCTCGTATGACTTGGTTATATTTTATGAAAAATCGCTCTGAATTATTTTCTCATTTTTGTGCTTTTTGTGCTGAGATTAAAACTCAATTTAATGTTTTTGTAAAAATATTGCGAAGTGACAATGCCAAAGAATATTTTTCAGAAACATTTCAGTCTTATATGGTACAAAATGGGATTATTCACCAGAGTTCTTGTGTTAATACGCCATCTCAAAATGGTGTAGCTGAGCGAAAAAATAGACATTTGCTTGAAACTGCAAAAGCTTTATTATTTCAAATGCATGTTCCTAAACATTTTTGGACTGATGCAGTGTCTACAGCTTGTTTTTTAATTAATCGTATGCCTTCATCTGTTCTTAATGGTGAGACTCCTTATCATAATCTTTTTCCAACTAAACCTTTGTTTCCCATTGAGCCTAAAATATTTGGTTGTACTTGTTTTGCTCGCGATGTTCGTCCTCAGGTTACAAAGTTAGATCCCAAATCATTGAAATGCATTTTTCTTGGTTATTCTCGTGTTCAAAAGGGGTATAGATGTTATTGTCCTAGCCTTGATAGGTACATGGTGTCAGCTGATGTTACTTTTCTTGAAAACACACCTTTCACCCCATCTTCAGCTCGTTCAAGTCAGGGAGAGGAAGATGATTTGTTAATCTACACTGTCACATCCTCAGTTTCTCCTCCTGCTAAACCTCCAATCCTTCAGGTGTATTCTCGACGACAAAATCCTCCAGATGCATGTCCTGAACCAGCTCCTTCGTCATCAGATCCTGTCTCAAATGATGATCTTCCTATTGCTATTCGCAAAGGTAAACGTCAGTGTACGTATCCTATGTCTTCATTTGTGCTCTTATAATCACTTACCAGCCTCTTCTTGTTCCTTTATTGCATCCCTTGACTCCATTTCTCTTCCTAAAACTGTTCATGAAGCCTTATCCCATCCTGGATGGCGTAATGCTATGATAGAAGAGATGAATGCTTTAGATGGTAATGGTACTTGGAACTTGGTAAATTTACCTGCAGGGAAGAAGGCTATTGGGTGTAAATGGATTTTTGCAGTTAAATTAAATCCTGATGGGTCAGTTGCTAGGTTGAAAGCCCGTCTTGTTGCAAAAGGATATGCTCAAATTTATGGAGTGGATTATTCTGACACTTTTTCTCCTGTTGCTAAGTTAACATCTGTCAGGTTATTCATTTCTATGGCAGCTACTCATAATTGGTCTTTGCATCAACTAGATATCAAGAATGCTTTTCTTCATGGAGATCTTCAAGAGGAAGTTTATATGGAGCAACCTCCGGGTTTTGTTGCTCAGGGGGAGTTTGGAAAAGTTTGCCATCTTCGAAAGGCTTTGTACGGGTTGAAACAAAGTCCTCGTGCTTGGTTTGGAAAATTTAGTCAAGTAGTTGAAAGATTCGGAATGCAGAAAAGCAAATCTGATCACTCTGTTTTCTACAGACAGTCTAAAGCTGGTATTATTTTGTTAGTAGTATATGTGGATGATATTATTATCACTGGGAATGATATTGCAGGAATTTCATCTCTCAAAGTCTTTCTCCACAGTCAGTTTCAGACAAAGGACTTGGGAATGTTAAAGTATTTTCTGGGTATTGAAGTTGCAAGGAGTAAGAAGGGGATATTCCTCTCTCAGAGGAAATATGTTCTTGACTTATTGTCTGAGACAGGAAAATTAGGGGCTAAACCATCCAGTACTCCAATGGTTCCTAATTTGCAACTCACAAAAGAAGGTGAATTGTTTGAAGATCCTGAGAGGTATAGAAGACTAGTTGGAAAATTGAATTATCTTGCAGTAACTCGTCCAGATATTGCATATTCAGTTAGTATTGTTAGTCAATATATGTCGGCTCCAACTGTTCATCATTGGGCAGCTGTTGAACAAATTTTGTGCTATTTAAAAGGAGCTCCCGGACGTGGTATTTTGTATCAAAATCATGATCATACTAGGATTGAGTGCTTCTCAGATGCTGATTGGGCAGGATCTAAGGAAGATCGAAAATCCACTTCAGGTTACTGTGTCTTTGTTGGGAGAAACCTGGTCTCATGGAAAAGTAAGAAGCAGAATGTTGTCTCACGATCGAGTGCAGAGTCAGAATATAGAGCTATGGCACAATCAGTATGTGAAATAATGTGGATATATCAGCTCCTAACTGAAGCAGGTTTCAAAATTTCAATGCCCGCAAAATTGTGGTGTGATAACCAAGCTGCTCTTCATATTGCATCTAATCCTGTATTCCATGAGCGAACGAAGCACATTGAAATAGATTGTCATTTTGTTCGTGAAAAAAATACAGCAAGGCTTGATTTCTACAGAATTTGTGAAAACTGGAGAACAGTTGGGAGATCTCTTTACAAAGGCTCTAAATGGAGTTCGAGTTGATTATCTGTGTAACAAGCTGGGCATGAGTAACATCTATGCTCCAGCTTGAGGGGGAGTGTTGCAGATATGGTATATTATCAATTAGTGATAGTCTATCAATTAGCATTAATATTACAGATATGGTATATTATCTATTAGTGATAATATATCAATTAGCATTAATTACTTGATTGTAAATATCTCAATTAGCCTAATTAGAATCATTAGGATTAGTTACCTTGTATAATAATGTCTAGATTCATTGATGTAATAGTGTCTAAGTTCATTTTGTACAACATATAAATATAGGCTCTTTGTACTCATTTGATGTAGAGAATACAATATACAATTTTCTTCTCCCTCTTAGTTTACAGTAACTATCAAAAGTAAACAAACAGTTGATTTTTCTTTGTCATCTACATATACTCTTCATATCTTTTTGCTATTGATATGTAACTTATCAAAAGTAAAGAAACAATTGATTTTTTCTTTGTCATCTCAATCTGTTTTGCTTAATGTACTTCACCTTTTCATTGCTTGTTGCATCATGTCATCAAGTCCTAGTATAGGTGGCCATTGCTAACATTTAACATGTGATGGAATGATAGTCTGCTATGTTTAGCTCATTCCAAAATACATAAAGCATCATCTGTCTGCATACTAACAGCTCGTCTTACAACCACATGCTCCTCACTAAAGTAGTTCGTGCCTTTCCTCCTGCACTCTGGTTAGAACTGCTTCATCTCACAAAACTGAAAAAAGCTATACTTGTGCCTTGCCAAATTTTTAGGGCTTTTGTGCATGAGCTGATAACATTGTAATGTTCACCTCACACAATTGAAAAAAGCTATACTTGTGCCTTGCCAAATTTTTAGGGCTTTGTGCGTGAGCTGATAACATTGTAATGCCCTCATGTTTGTTTTATGTGTCCAGAGTGTGTAATTTGTAGTTTACTGGAATCAAATTCTAATGGAAGTAAGAATTGAGTACATGAACAGTGTTTTTTTTTGGGGTCAAAATGGTAGTTTGTCAAATGTTTCCCTATCAAGTTTGCTTCATTGGCTTGTAATATAGAATAGTTTGTAAGGCATTATTTGTAAGAGTTTCTGATTTTACTGATTTTCCTTGGTGAGTCATCTTCGAGCTCATCGTGGCCTTTTATGTGCTTTGGCATTTGTTTTTTTGGCTGACTTTGTTTCAAATGTCGCAGCATATTTCCTTATTTCATGCCTCACGAAGTCAGGCCATGCTCTTGAGAGGCTATTTACTTTGGGAACATCTGTCCTTCAATCATGAAGATAACCATTTTTTGTGCACGTTCTTTTCAATCTTTGATATAAATTTAGATTATTAGCTAATAACTCATCTTCTGTTTTGCAGTGGAGGAGATTGCAGCCACAAGTTTAAGAATCTCATGAACGAAATTGGAAAATCTCAAACACTTTGGGACAAATACTGTTCTATTCGAAATGAGTGAGAATTAAATCTGGCCACCCCTGAGGTTGATGCTAAATTGGAAAGATGATCTCTCTCTTGATTCCTCCCGGAGAAGTAACTTTTACTAGTTATACCGATGGAATATCTAGTGATGCAGACTCAAAAGTCAAAAGTAAATTACGATTTAGCTGGGGGCTTGTGCAGAATAGTGTAGGGCAATTCAATCCTTTTTGGTGAATGCTGGTATGGTCGGCTTTGTATAGTGATCATATGACTAGTTTATTGCCTTCTTGCTGCTTTACATTCTCTTCATCATTGGTTTCTTTCCTCGGTACCCGTGCATTAGGTTCACACTTTCCCCTTCAAACCCCAAATTGTTGTAAAATTTAGCCGGGATGCTGGTTTTCACTAGAAATTTTCCTCGGGAACCTTGAATTCAAAAGCACGGAAAAATTGGTGGTGGTTAATTATACCTTGGATTTTCACAAATTTGACTCGAGAAATGCTGTGCTTTTGCCTGGTGCTGCAACATCAACTGAATGGGATCGATCTCCGGTAGGGAAAATCTTCAGATGACACGTGACTTAGCGATCTTATCAGGACAGATGTTGGCTTGCATGATCTGCGAGTCCAACCTTGTTAGGTTGATGACTCCGACCTTTAAATGCTAGCCATTGCTAATCAACATTAAAGTCGTCATTGTCCATCCAACCTTGCCAGCTAACGTTGGCACTATTTGCATTTGTATGTAAGATTTCTTTATGGTCTAGTTTCTTCAAGCCTTTTTTTTTTCTTTTTCTTTTTAGGTTTTTTATTCTCCGCATTGGCATGTATACTTGTTAGTTAGTAATACACATTCTTCCTAATAGTTTTTCTGGTTTTAGACACTTAAATATATGATCAAATACATTTACAAGTGCATGAAGCCTTAACAGAACTTAAAATGCTTGGAGTAGGCTGAGCTTAAAAAAATAACTCTCTGTTTAGCCACGTTCAGTGAACCCTTTAATGGTGCTGAAGGTTTAAGATAAAGTTTAACAAGCCCCAATTCAAAGTAAACTTAGTTACACTTTTCAGCGGATTATGCATGCCAAGGGAAAATATTTAAGTGGACCAAGTTCACAGGTAGGGTCATAGATCTCTTGGTTCAGAAGCCGTCACATCGTTTATATGGTGAGCCACGGGTGACCATAGGTGGGTTATACATTGACGTGGCGACTTCTAAATCAGAGGTTTACGCTCTCATCTGTAGACTCGGTCTACCTAAATATTTTCCCATGCAAAGCTCAACCCGGTACTTTCTTATCATATTCTCTATGCAATCAATTTAATAAAAGTCAGAGGGTGCTTGGTTTATAAAAATCAAAGTTTATGATGCTCATGTCTATTGTTTGGTTGATCATTATAAAGGTGTGTTTTTTTTTTTTTTTTTTTGGCCAAAAGTCAGCATTAATTTATTGAGAGGTGGGTAAATATATACAAATGGAGCTACTGCTCCGCAGAGAATTGTGGAGTCTCAAGGACCCACCTTGGGAAGCTATGCTGCCATACCACTGGATTTTTCAAATCTTTAGCAAATTTTGCTAATTTAGTAGCTAACGCATTGGCCTTAGCTTTTACAAACTTAAAAGAGCAAGAACTAAACAACACACTTATATCTAGAATATTCTGCAGGATCATTGGCACATCTGACATCTTCCACTTCTTTCCTATTTCGCTTCTGTACCAGACATTCACTACTCACTTGGACTTGGATCTTCTTCCAATCTCTTTGTCTGGCCAGAGCTAATGCCAGCTTGATTGCGTTAGCCTCTTCCATGCATTGTTCACCTTTCTCTTGTCTCTGCAGCTGCCCATATGAGCTTGATGATCTGTTCTTTGCTTCTCGCAACTGTGCTATATGCTACCTTTTTCTTAATACTGCAGATTTTGACATTCACATTGACAGCAATCATGTCTGGATCCTCTTCTTGCTCCTGTTCCTCTCGAAATGCCAGTCTTGTTTCCCTCTTGCTCTCTTTGCTAACTTGTTGATTGAATTGCTCATACTCCTGCCATTCCTGTATAGCTTTATTGATTACCTCAAAACTAGGTATCCGTTCTTCATTGAATCTGTATCTGTTTCTATCCTTCCAGATTTGCCATAAAATATTCACAGTCAGCTGTATGTGTTGAAAACCCTCTTTTCTGTTTGTTGCCTTCATGATCGTCTCCCACCAATCCCAAAAATTGTGCGTCTGTTCCTGCACTCCATCCCACTGAATGGGAGAAAATTTCCAGACTATCATTATAAAGGTCATTCCATTGGAATTTGTCCGTTATCATTACGCGAGACTTAGGTTTCAAGTTAATTAACTCATTAACGTAATGGAACTTTGTAATGGGCTTGAGCCCTCATTTCGCCCAAATTAAATTGGGTCCAACACAAATGGCACGAAGAAATGTATGACCTTGTAATGGGCTTGGGCCCTCATTTAAATGCTGGCAGGGTCAATATAAGAAGCTTGAATAATTTAGGGTCTGTAATAAAAATTATAAGAGTACTGGGTGCTCGTGCCTTGCCATTAATAAACAAAAGGGTTTCTTCTTCTTCTTCTTCATTTTTCGACTCTCTTACAGACGCTCCTCTCTTTCTCTCTCAAAATTCAATTAAATTTGTGAATAATTTGAAGATCAATTTTTCAATAAATTCAATAATTCACTAAAAAAAAAAAATGGAAAGCGGAAGTGAAGAGGTGAGCGTGGAAGAACTCGCTTCGAATCTCGCCACATATAAAGAACAGCTTCTACAGGTACTCATTTTCATATTATTATTATTATTATTATTACTATATTTAATTTAGTTCAATTTTCAGTATTTAACTGTTTTTTAATTTAATTCTCAATTTTTCTCCTTGCTCTTTTCGTGATTTTTATTTCTTATTTTACTTAGGGTTTTTTTTTTTTTAGTAATTTGATTGAATTGGATTGTTGTGAATTGCAAAATTTGAAGTTTCTTGAGCTTCTTAGAGTTCAAGTTAGTGATTAATATGATAATTACGGATATGTTTCTTCGTTTAATAGAGGTACTAATTTGACGGTTATGACTTTTAATTGGCGCATATTTATTAGAAATTGTGAATTTTAAAGGAAATATGGGCTGAATTTGGAAATTGATAAGAAAAGGGTTAGCCGTATAGTGAAGAGAATTGAACTGAGATTTCTGAAAAGTTTCTAGTATTAGTTACCGAGAGTATAGGTTCTTATGCCCGCACTTAAGATTCACGCCGTGTTTTCTAAGGTAGTGAGTTTAAGTACTAAACTTGTGGAAAAGAAAAAAGTGCTAGTGGTCTTGTTCAGAATGATGTTTAGCCTGGGTCTTTGCTGAATTTGAGTGTGTTTGAAGCACCCCTGGGTTTAAGATTTTGTCTGTGTCTGTGTATGCACTCGTGTGTGTGTGTGTGTGAGAGAGAGAGAGAGAGAGAGGGAGAGAATACTTAAATTGATATGTAATTTGAGGAAGAGAGATGTGCTATAGGGAAAAAAATATGGTAGTAGTGGACATTGTTTGCCTTTCCAGCCTTTCCAACCTACCTAGAGGACCAAATTCCATGCTTAGTCGTCTGAATATTTTTGAATGAGGTGCCACATAGCTAAAGCATAGCTTGTATAATGGTCTTTCTGGATGCCTTGGTTAGAATTTTTTTCTTATTCACTTACGTAGCTTGGTATATCAGCTGTTCACATACAGGAAGGGAGTGGAGGAAGAGTGATTTGAAAAATTACTCAAGCATAAGTTTTTTTTTTTTTTTTTCCTGCTTAGCTTTTTTGGTATTTCCTTTCACGAGTTTTCAAGTTTGTTTGGTTCATTCTTCATGCTATATTCAGTAGCATACACTACTTGTAATACAGTGTGTTATAAAGTTTGTGTGTGAAGTGCACATCAAAAGAATATGGTTTTATATGCATATTGCCTTTGCTAGGTCCAGAAACTTCTGGATGATGAGCCTGGAAATTCCGAATACTTGGACATGGAGAAGGAGCTTGTAGAGGTAACCTTGACACAATGGTTGCATTTGTTTCTTCTTCTTCTTTTATCTTTTCGCTCTTCATATTTCTTTCATACTTTTTGAATGGGGAAGATATGTAGCCCATATGATTGTCATGCAGAAGTGAACGGGTGTTTTACCTTTTATTTCAAGACACTTGATTAATACCACCAGTCATTTAAGAATAACAATACACTTGTGGTTGTTCCTTTTTTTTTAATCTAAAGCTTAAATGCATTTCTCTTTCTCTTGCTCTTTTTTCTTTTCTTTTTTTTTTTTGGGTGCGTGCTTGTGAAATAATTATATTGCTCAAACAAGCAGTCTGAAGGAAATGCCATGTAATAGGTTCTGAGGGTGAGTATGTATTTTGGTTAAAATGAAATCCAGACGCCTGGTAGTGGGCAGTGGTGCACATTTTTGCAAGACTTTGGTGTAAAAGATTTTATCAAGGTGTCCATCACTTTTGTCTTCATTCCATTGCAGGTTTGCTATGAGTCATGATGGCCGGCCTACTTCTGACATGTCATTTCAGATGTCAATCTGTGATTCTAAGTTCGAAACTTAACAATAATTTTGAAATTTTATTGTGTAAACAATTGATGTGGTTAATTAAGTCTGGACATGCTATTGCCTTCGATTGCAGGTCATTTCTTTGACAGAAGAGCTTCTGGCAACTGCAAAACAAAATGAAAACTCAGGATTGGGTGTTGGGACCAGTGATGCTGCATCTCTTAGTTTGCAACATGCTGGGAATTTTTCTAATGCGGTAGATCCTCAACTAATGTGTACTATAGATTTAAATTTGTGCTTGATGAATTTGTTCTTTGATAGAGAAAATGAGGGAGTGGCCGTTAGCTTCTTAGAAGTGGATTAAAGGGATCCAACTAATTTATGATTTCAATTCAAGGCATTTTGCTGGATTTTTCTGCTATAAGTGACCTCTCCATTGTTGAACCAACATTTGGTCGATGAAGTGCTATTGCTCTTAGCAATACTGGTAGTTTGTACGTGTCAATTTTTTTTCTTGTATTCCGTGTTAAAGAATTTTTTCTTAACTTTAGCAATACGCCTACCACTCAGGTGTTTCATTTGAGCTGCTCTGCTAGCCAATGTCTCATGGCTCTGACTTTGGCTTATTCTTTCATTTTGTTACTCCCTCCTTTCATTTGCCACAGAGTTCGAGAAAAGTTGAAAATCAAAAGTTTCATCTGTTGGACAAATTTCACAAAGTTCAAATAGGGTTTTGGAAACCACATTAAGTGGATTTTGGAAATCAGAACTTTAACAAAGTTAACTGGTGATAATGAATATTGGATGTCCAAGATAGTACAACATGGGTAGTCAGACTAAGATAGTTCAGTTTTGGAAGTTTTGTTTCAAAACTTGTGATCAGATCTTCTTATGTTATAGTTTGACTTTATTTAGCATGTATGGCAACTTAGATATTCTTTTCTTCTTTTACTCTATCAATGTGTGATGTGCTTGCAAAAGCCTCTCTATTCTATATATGTAAATCCTTTTGGAGCCTTGCATTCAGCTCCTCTAAATTTGCACATTAAATGCTAAAATAACATAGATATGACTTAAGTTTTCTTTGCTCATCTCTTCTGACTCAGGAATCAAAATCTTTGTCGGATCACTCTGATAAGTTTCCTGTTGGCACCAAGGTTCAAGCCGTTTGGAGTGAAGATGGTGAATGGTTCGTAAAATTACTTCAACTAATTTCACACGCTGATATTTTTTGCTTTACCATTTTTCTGTTTCTTATTTAGCTGAATGTTCAGGTATGAAGCAACAATTGAGGCTCATACTCCAAATGGATATTATGTTTGCTATGATGGTTGGGGTAATAAGGAGGAGGTATGTCTCCGGAACACTTTCTTGATGTGCATGTTTCTTCTTAAGATCCACTTCTCTATCGTCTTACTGAGCTTTATAGTATTGGTTTTGTGCTGTTAACCTTTTTTTACCTATCTTATCAAATTTTTTATTTATTTATTTATTTTTTGGTTGTCTTGCTTTTCTTTCTATCTTCTATTAAATTGTTAGATTTCTGGGGAGTAATATGGTAGAACAGTGTAGTTTTAAGTTAATTTTTTTTATTTGGTATTGTAACAAATGACAATCTAGTGCATAAGGCTTTTGTGAGATAGCTGTGACTTCCAGAATCATTATGAGGTAGTATCATGGTTTACTTTTATAGCCGATGCATAACATCTATGTGACAAAAAGGTGACGTGCTACACTTTTAGCATGTGATTTTATGTATGATCAAGAAAACAAGGAAAATAAGCCTTTTGATAGGCTTTTAAAATACGTCAGGGAAACACATCCAACATTTTATTCATACAGTTTGGGTTGACCAGACAAGAGCTGGTTTTTAGTGAATAAAAGTAATGGGCACTTTCGGATTGACCAAAGTTTGGCTAATTGCATCTGGTACTTGTTGTTTGACTAAGGAAAGATTTCTTATTGGATGGGATCATATGCTTGGAACCAGATAAAGCATGTTATATTGTTAATATATAATGCAGAAGACATCCTACTGCTTGTTGAATTTTTTTGCCTTAAATTTGCTGTTAATTTGGCAATTCTTTGATGTGCGAATTTGTTTAGTAATTCATGTTAGTCTGCCTTGCTTCTTGTTGTCCTGTCCTACGAATTGGTTTACTTAAGATGTGGAATAATGCGTCATTGACAGCTTGTAATTCCAGGTTGATCCAGAAAATGTTCGACCAATTCATGATGCAGCTGTTAATACCTTACTTGAAGCAGAAAAGGTAGCTGAGGCTACAAAAGAAGCTCTCAAAAGGAAAATTGCACAGGCTGCTTCCACTGACTTTCAGTCTCGAAGTTTACCAGCAAAACTTCGAATTGAGCCTGATGATCCCGAAGACGTGGTATGTTTAATGTTGTATTTCTTATTTTAACGCCTGTCAGAGAACTCCTAATTGCATTGTGACTTTTCGATATAGGCTTTATATTTTTGCCCGACTGAAGCCTTGGCATCTGTTTGGTCAACGGTCTACTTAAACCAACGTTCGAATTATCGTAATGTTATTTTATTGCCAGTCAAAGACCCATGTAACATATTAATGGAATGCATAATCTTATGACTAATTAAAGCTGAAGAAGACTATCTAGTGGTGTTCATCATGGTTACTTGGAAAAAGTCTCCGGGCTTTTCTACTAATGTTTCTGTAGTGCTTTGATTTCCTGGTTGACTCAGTGCCAATTTGCAGTACTGTGTAATCGTTTTCTCTCATTTTGTGTTCCATTTGCTATTTGTTGGAATGTTTGTCTCAATTAACTATACTCACTGTTTACAGAAAGCTGCTAAGCGTAAAAAGATACATGCTTTTAAGTCTAAGATGCGAATGGAGCAACTTGAGGTGACACAAAACAAGAGGCAAAATGCTTGGCAGCAATTTCAGACAACTAAAGGCCAGGCTAAGAAGGTACATGTGCAACAAATCTGGTTTGTATAGCATCACGACTTTGTGAAGTATGAATTAGTGCATTGCAAGATTTATTTTCTGTACCCTACTTGCCCATTTGCACAAGGATTGGTATCGAAAGTTAAGAACTTTAAACCACTTGTGAGATTGTTATAGCTTGGCTTGATGGTTTGATCCATTTTTGGAACCAAATGTCAAAGCAAGTGAGGAAATTTGAAGGAGTAAAATAAAAGAAATGAAGTAAGCAAGCTAAATTTAGGGTTCTTATGTGTATTCATGCTTAAAGTTCATGGAAGAACTGGGTATCCTTTTATTTGGAATTGCATAGGCAAACGAACAAGGAAGAAGACAACATGTTAGAGAAGATTGAAAGGTGTGTCATTGGTTGTGCATTATAGCTTTTTCTGGAATAAAAGCTTTGAGCTGCTGTTGTTTGCTTTTGGCTTGTGGTTTTAGCGTATTTTGACTGAAGAAGCTGATTATGAGAAACAGCCGTAAGGATGCTTTTGATTATACCTCTTGGCCTTGTAAAACTTTTAAAACAAAATCAAGCTTTCAAATGTTTAACAGCTATATTGATGGTCACATTCTTTAAGCAGCTTGCGAAAAGCTGAAGCAAAATAGAAGCATGCTGTTTTATTGTCTCAACTACTCTTTAAGTTCGAGGAGAGGTGCTTAAAAAAAGATATGCCTCTTTGAACAGTTTGGTTCTTGAGATCGAGAAATTTTACTATTTTCCAAAGGCTATTCATATAGATTTGCATTTGCCTTCATCTTCAAAAGTGAATATGGCATGGTAAAATTGGTTTAGCATGCATTCGTCTGGTTCCCTGCATTCATCCTCACTATCCGCTGGTCATAGTTGTGATTGGTACTGGTATTTTTTTTTCTGTTCGATTGAGAGGTTGCTTTTGCCAAAGGATAATTCAGATGTTTAGAACACCTTGCTTTTAACTCGTGTCCCCCCTTTAATTTGACTTTATTCTCAGGTTGGTTTCTTCTCTGGTCGAAAGCGGGAGAGCATATTCAAATCCCCAGATGATCCATTTGGGAAAGTTGGTGTGACTGGAAGTGGGAAAGGTTTGACTGAGTTTCAAAAGAGGGAAAAACACTTGCATCTTAAAGGAGCAAATGCTGAGACTTCCGATGATTAGAGGAAGCATAGGAAATGTTTAAACAACACACCCCCTCCCCCCCCCCCCCCCTCCCTATCTTTTTTATCCCCGTCTCTTCTCTATCAAAGGGCCGTCCGATTGTTAGTTTCTGTTGCTCCTTCCAGTTTGAAATAGGAGTAGTAATGTAAAATATGTTGCTGTCATTACTAAATCTTACTTTGGGGCTTTTGGAGTGAAACAAAAGCTGTCAGTGCACAAGACAATGTTTCTTGGACTTTAACGTTCTCTAGCTCTCTAGTTCTGAGTCTTCACATTTGATCTGACATTTTTCAAAATTTTTCCTCCTAGTTGTATGCTGAGGCCGTCATCTCACATTGACCAAATTTGGGAGGATGTATTTTCCACGAGGTCAAGAATTTGCAAATTAAAATCATCATCCTGTTCATCCTCCCATCTGTCAGACTCGGACCTCGAATATGTAGCTTTTAACTCCAGTGGGGTAAAAGTATGTTTCTCCAAAATTTTCATACTGGCAAAGTAAGCAAAATAAAGAAACATGGACCAACTTTGTGCTGGGAGTGTAAGCGTTGTCGGGCCGAGAGAGCCATCAAAAAAATGACCACCAAAAAAAAAAAAATGCAATAGAGGGATTCCAGCTGAACTAATATATGCAACAAGTGATCATGGGATAAAAAGCTATGAATTCGTTGAATGGAAGAAAAAGGAAAATAAGCATCTCTGATGCTGTTGGCATAATTGAGGTTGCCACAGCCATGTATACAAACAGTCGTGAACAGTCATATGTCATGTGCTGAGGTTTATAACAAGATACTGTGGAATTATTCAGATTACTGTTAATCCGCAATTCGTGTTCCAAAATGTAACGTCCTTTATACTCAAAACAAACATGGGATGCTGGAATGCCAAGATTTTATTTCCACTCCTTAACGTTGACTTTTAAAGAAATTTGCTTGCAGGGTTTTTATGTTATTCATTGAATTTTCAATGCCATATCTACGGATTCGATGAATCCTTTTAAGGTCCATGTGATTGTGATCGTGTAGCTGTAAAGAAGTTTCAATATGTTATGTCCGATCAATCCTTTTTCAATCAGCAATTGCCTTGTGAAACTATTGCCAGATTAATGATATTTGAAGCAAATTCTTGTCATGGTATGATATATCTGATTGTGATTAATTAACTGTATATAAATTTGTAAAGCATGATGGATCAAAAAGTATATTGCATGGAGGGGCCATGTTACCCTTTTAGCAAACACCCTGATGAGAATTGAGCTAGTGGTGTTAGGAAGATAGAAATTGTAAAGGCCTTCAAACTCCAAAGTGGGGGGCCTAGCTCCAACACCACAACATGTTTCGGACATGTCCCTATAAATAGAAAGGGGAAAAACAGGACATCATCCAGCTTTCTACATAGCTAGATTTTCTAGTGAATCGTCAGTTTCACTTGCGTCCCCCAGCCCTCTTCTCTTTTTGACTTAAAGGATAGAGGCTTTTGATTGTGTTCCACGAATGCATTTATATGCACTACGTATCTGTTGTAGTTAGGTTTATTTACTAAGGACTGAGGGACCCTTTCCTCCAAGTGACAGAAACAAAAAGCACCAAAACTGGGCTACCACTAGTTGGGATGTTCCTTTCTTCCCTATCCAAATCCGGAGAAAGCAAATACAATGGCTGTCACTCACTTCTCACTTTCATAAAGAATGATACTGATGTTGCAGGGATTTATGCAGTGAATCTAGCAAATGAACTTGTGCCTGAGGTCTTCAGAATGTATCATCTGTACCAACTTAAAATGTCCTTGAAACCCTTTATGAAATAGTGCGTAAAGTCCTTCAATTGTAACATGAACTAACCAAAAAGTCCTTGGAACCCTAAGTGAAGGATGTAAGCAGTTATTTAGTTAGGAGCATGATCACCTTCAAATTTTGTATAATTGTTAAAAGCCAAAAGTAAAATCTTTTAAATCTTGGAGGCGATTGTCCCTCAAATTTATCCAAGATATGTATTTTTGACTAAGTTCTTTAGCTATGCGTCACCCATAATTATGCATCAAGACACTTTATTATCAACTCTTCAACCAACTAGTTACAGCACTTGTAAGAAAGTATTCATTATATTGCAAATCAGATAACCCATTTTTAATGGATTTTATAGTTCTTTTTACAGATGTCATTAGCCTAAATAATTCAAGCCTTTGGGGCCATTTCTGTCCTCTCATTTATGTCTAGTACAAGGCTCAAGAGATGTGAGGAAATTAAGCATCCGTCGATAACGTTCCATGTCATTCAAGGTATAATACAGTCATCTCCAGCAATTTTCCTAGGGCTGAAAGCAGAATAATGGCGAAAATCTTGGCTGTTAGAATCATACTGTTGTCTGCTCCCTGAGTACTTAGAATTCCATCTAGCCCAAAACAGGTAATGGAGAAAGTTGATGAAGCTTAGAGCTACTAGCATCCAATAGAAAAGGTCCAATCTGTCTTTGTTGAGATTGTTGTTACTGAGCCAACCACCACCAGAGGAATGTGAAGTGATCTTATTTACAAGAGAAACAAGCACTGAGCTTAGGTAAAATCCAAACGAGTATGAGCAATAAGTAATGGCTGTTAAAAATGATTGCATCCCTTTTAAAGATTGCTTGTAGAAGAACTCAATTAGGCCAACTGCGGTAAACATTTCTGATAATCCAAAGATCAAGAATTGTGGGGTGATCCAAAAAATGGATATTATCTTGTTTGAGTTCACAGCAGCATCTCTTCTCTTGTTCTCCATTAGTGCAGCTGCCACCATGGAAAAGGTTGAAAGAAAAAGACCGAATCCTATTCTCTGTAAAGGAGTTATCCCGGCATCATGACCTGTGATTCTTCTGGCAAAAGGGACGAAAAACGAATCGTATAGAGGGACTATTATAATAAGCATCATGTAAGGGATTGCTTGAAGAGAAGCTGGAGGGATGTGGAAGGTTTTGGTCAGCTGAGTATTCATAGCACTTCCCTGTTGAACTGAAAATGTTTGCAGTTGTGCAAGAATGGTGTTGAAAACAATTGTACATGCAAAGATGGGTATGACTGAAAATAGTATCTTCACTTGTTCAACTTGGTTTACTGTGCATAGTCTCCATGGACTTTCTTTTGTATTAGTACTTCCATCTTGAATTTTGATGCAGGCCTTGTCCAAGAACCTGAGATTTGCATTAATACCAGTTAGAAATATGATCATTTGGTCAAGTGTAACCTCAGTTTTATGTGTAATAGTATTCAGGTTTGCACAAAACGCCTAGAACCATACAAATTTATTTCACAAGTATTATTAGTCTATATTACACAAGTCTATTTTCATCAAACTGAACTTTTTCTTGCTATTGGCTTCGATGTCACCCAATAGTTTAATCGAGTTTTGTAACACAACTGACGCGTTAGTATGATAAGGAGAAAAACGTGTCGGGATAAAAACGTTCCTTGAAATGTCATGGACAGGAAAAAGAAAAAGTTACCTGAATCTATCAGTATGATGAAGATCGCCCGTATTTTCAGAGATGGTGATATTGTTGCTACTAGGAAGCTTAGGGTGGCTACCATGATGAAGCATTCGTGGATCATCAGGACATTTTTGCTTTCTCTTTAAAGTTGCAGCCACTAGTACCTGAAAGAAATATTACAATATTAAACGAATTGTAATCCAAAGAAGATGCCAAATTTTCCGACAAAAAAATGAAATTGTTGGGCTATTATATGGCACATATCAATGATGAACCCCTTTTTTTTCTAACATGAATCGGAAGAGAGCACTTGCATCTGCATTACCTTAGTTTATTCAACAACCGGGAGATTATTTTAAGGGAATAAGCAGAAGCAAACAAGATTGTACTCATAATCACCAGAATCAAATAGTTTGAATCACTATATTAAATTAACATAAAATCACTAAAAAAAAATTCCTAATTGTCATCTATAATTAACAATTAAATAATCCTATCCCAGGTCATTATCTCAGACCTAGTGACGTGACATAAAAAATGAGTGATAGTGTGTGTGTTGAAAAATGTTACCAAATTCAACGAAGGACAATTTTGTATTACTTGTGCAATTGGGGTGAAGATGCTTCGTTGGGGAGGCTTATTCCTATAAAGAAGTGTGCCACCCACTAAGCTGATCAAACCCATTGCCATGGTTGCAGCTGAGACTCCAAATCCAATGTCCATGCCAGAATGTGTTTGGACCCAAACTAGAATGGTTAGAGCAACAAGTTCACCGATGGAGAAGGCAAAATAGGCAGCATTGAAGTATCTTGAGAGGTTCTTGGATTCCTTTGGGTTTTCCTTGTTAAATTGGTCAGCACCATGGGCTATCATGTTTGGTTTGACACAACCACTGCCTAACGCCACCAAGTACAGTGCCATGAAAAAGATTAAGGACTTGAAGCCCTTTGCCTCCGCACAGTTGTCCCCATCAGTTAACATGTTGCACTTGGGTGGTTTTAGCTGGGGTACATGAGCTTGCACTGACAATAATATGAAACCCTACAATTTAAACAAACAACAATAAACATTAGTAATCTATTAGGTGGATAATCTACAGCCAGCAATTTTTGCATTAAAAATGTGGTTAACATTCATAAAATCACTATTACTAACTGAAAAAAATGTTATCCTATACATGCACATGCAAAGGCAAAGACAAACGTACACATGATGTAACATGCACCAATTTCTTGTCTGGTGGATAGATTACTACTTCATAATGCAACATCATGTGGGGGATCAGACAAATAAATTATCTTCTGATTTTTTGAGAGTATGTGCTGATATTATCTTTTGATGAATTTCATATTAGCCATCTTTTAGATGACAAAAAAGGATTGAGGGGGTAGAGAAAGACAAAAAGTGGAGGGACCAAGGAGCAAGAAAGGGAAAGTAGAGAGGTGGGGGGTTGGGGGGAGGGGGGAAGGAGGGTTGGTAAAGAAGACATACAGAAAGTTCAACAAAGCCAAAGATGAGCATGGTCCAAAAGCAACCAAGATAAGAGTCGGAGAGGTAGCCTCCAAGGAGTGCAAGGATGAAGACAGTTCCAATGAAGTTTGTCACAATGTTGGCAGACTTTGATAGAGAAAAGTGCATCTCATTGATCACATACGTTATGAGGTTGTTCCCAACTGCAGCTATTGCCATTATTTCGAATGCTTGAACCCCTGCAAAAAATATATATCCCAGTTTCAACAAACAAATTCAGAAAAAAAATAAAATAAAAACACTATTCACAACATTATGTTTACAAAACTAAATAATGAAAGAAATATTTAATCAGGACCAAGGAAACATGTAGGGCCGAATATTCAAACCAAAACTGAAACATGCAAGCACACACAACCATATAAAGATATTGCAACTTTTAAATTACCAACTTGCCATCTCAAAGAAAATTAAGAAAAAAAATAACACACACAAACACATACCAAAAAACACTGAATTTTAGAGAGTTACTATTTATAAAGACAGAATCTAGCTGGCTTGTGATAAGGGAAGAAACATAAGGTGACAAAGCAAAAAATGAAGGGAAAAAAAAAAAAGAAGCAAATTAGTCTTAAGCCTGCTTTTGAAGATTCTGAACCTCAAAATTGATCTCTTATGATGAGCCTGAGCCTACAAAAACACACACAACACACAGTGGAGCTAAAAGGGACAGCAAGAAACAGACCTAAAACAAAAACAGCAGCTCCCATGCCACCATGCTTGTTTTGGTTGGAGGGTCTGCCTCTCCAGTCAACAGTGATAATCTCTTCACTTGCAACATTTTCTCCCTTCTCCACCTGCTGCCTTCTTGGCTCCATTTCCATTCAGTTTTCTTGCTACAATTCTTTTTTCCACACTGACCACAACTTGTTTATCCCTTAGCTTCCCTCTCCAGTGTTATCTATAATAATATATATTTCTTACTACTTAATCATTATTTTCCTATATATAGCAGAATATTGTTAACTAGAGCTATTTAAAATCGGCTTACTATATTTGTATGAAAACATAGAATAGAAGAGGAGTGAAGGAGCTATCTATCTCTTGCTATGGACTAGATTATGAGAAGAAACCAGATGATATCTAGTTTATATACACAATTCTTGAAGCCCCTTTTGGCTGCTGTGGCCACATAGTCCACATAGCCTATGAGAGCTTCTTAGGGACCCCCCCCCCCCCCTCTCTTTTCTCTCTTCCCTTTTTTCTTCCCTCTCTCCTTCACTATATTTATTCTTTTTAGGGTAAATTACTATTCACCTCCTGTGGTATTGTCTTTGATCACATAACCTCCTATAGTTTTAATATAACTATATAACCCTCTGTGATTTTATGAAAAGTAAAAAATGAATGGAATATTCTGCACTAGGTATATTTAATTCACTTACCAGTTATGGAATATTCTGCACCAGCAGAAGAAAATTTAGAATATTTCGGGAATATTCTGCAACGGTGCAAGGTCTCCATCCATTTTCCACTTTTCATAAAACTATAGGGGTTATGTGATCATATCAAAACCATAGAGAAGTTATGTGGTCAAAGGCAATATCACAGAGGTTGAATAGTAATTTCCCTTCTTTTTTATAAAAATTCAACCACTTTTACTAGTTCCTCTTATCAACTTCTTTGTGGTTGTACACACGTAAACAAGGATGTCGCAATGAAAAATGAAGTGTATCGCATGCTTATTTCTACTTATTCCAAGGGAAAAAGAAAGTATAGTGCAATAAAGTAGAGTACGTTAATTTTTTTTCGTGACTAAATAAAGAAAAATGATAACTAGCAATATATAATAACTGTTATATGATAATCGTTTATCTCATATTTTATTTCAGGTTCATTTAATTTCCTTTAGAAATGCTCTTTATCTCTAACCATGTAGCATGTAGTATAAAATTGACACATAAGACAAATAAAATATACTAACTGTTATTATTTCGAATTGATAATGTATATTGTAACTGTGAATCTTTTTACACCATGTCACACATTCTCAAACAAGAGTACAAAAGCTCTTTTGGTAGGCAACTTTATGCAAGCTCATTTTTGTGAAACATTTTTACACTATACTTTTATTCAACTTATGTGAAAAAATTTTACACTATCAGTGGAGCCACATATATACCAACAAAAATGGTTTGCTGATGTGTGAATTTTTTTTGTTCCTTCTTAATATAATCAATAAGACATGCTAATAATATATTTGTAGCAAATAGTTATTTTTCTTTTTAAACAAAATGGTGACATATCGCCAAGCAAATTTTGTAATGTGACATATCAATGAGCAAATTTTATGTGGTGTAACATGAGTAACATAATTCAAGTTTTTCAAGTAACATAATTCATGCCACTCATTGATATGGTAAGAAGGAGCATTATGCACCATCTAATTATTGAAAAGCAATAGTTCTATATCTCTATGCACAGTCAATTTTTTAAACGTTACAGTGAATCCAAATTCAAAAACTTATCCTTAATTAATCATTTTTAGTGCACGATTTACAAATATGTGGCAATTTGACTTATTGTTAGCATAAAGATTTAATTAATCAATCACCCCACATGGCTACGGATGTCTTCTTATATGGTAATAATCTATTGCCGTAATGAAGAAAGTTGTTACATTTGACCAACAAGGAAAAAGGAAAAGAAGTGGCCAGATGAATTTTGACCTTCAAAATTGGAAAAATGCCAATTGTGACTCTTTGAGGTCACACTGGCAATAAAGAATCACAAACTAGAACAGTAGTTTCCACTAAGCTCTCTTTGCACTCAGCAATATACCATTTCTCATTGGCAATATTAATGCTACTACTCATTATTATCTATTTTAGTAAGTTTTCTTTTAATTCTTCTACTTCTTTTTTTTTTTTTTTTTGGGATTCATATTTGGTCCAAAAGCAAGCAATGATCTTTTGAAGTCTAGACAAACAGACTTTGGGGTTATTTTGCAAAATTTTTAAAACAATTTTCATGTTTATTTATTTATTTTGGTGGGGCTTGGGGAGTGGGGGGTTATAGGGACATATCAAATTCAAGCTGAGAGTGATTTGAAAGATTTTTTTTGTATGTTTTAAAGAAAAATACTGACACGCGTTTGGTTTCAAGCTCAAAGCCTTTGTCAACTCGTTGGATAATCCTCAACTCTTGTAATTGACAAAATTAAATAGATTCATTTTGTTTTTCTCATACAAGCAATCATTATCATCTCCCCAGAAACAATTATTAGGAAGGTAAAATGGGAAAGAAATTATCAAACTTCTAAAACATTCGAAATTTCTAGGTAGGCAAGTGATATTATAACATTTTGAAAAAGAAACAATAACTTTCATGTTGCATGGCTTTGCTTTCTTGTATTTTTTTCTTGTGAATAATAATAGGCGGACAAGAGCAAAAACAAAAGTCAAAAGATAAGTCGGCAGTGAAGACCAATGTGAATTATGAGTATTTTTATAATCCCAAAGTTTATACAAGTGTGATTTTTATTCCACAAAACTCACCTGTTTGACAAATGAGAAGAAAAAGTTGAAAAGTAGTTCATCATAGCATTTGCATTTATTAACAAGTGTAGCGTAATAAAAAAAAAACCTTTTTCACGTGGCGTGCCTACTTCCTCGAATGAAATAAGATAAAATAATAAATAGTCAACTCTTGGTTTTTAATGGATGATTTTTCTGGTCTATGTGTTTTTCCAAAAGCGCAGAAACCAGATAAGACCATTTACATTGATAGGAGAAAATACCAGCTGGAGGGACGACTACACAATTCTCTGTGTCTGTGTGTGTGAGAGAGAGAGAGAGAGAGAGAGAGAGAGAGAGAGAGAGAGAGAGAGAGAGCACTTATAATTCGGGTCCAAATCTTGAAGCTCCCGTACAACAGCTTGACATGTATCACTAGGCCTGTCCACAGTTCGGGTCTAGACCCTAAATCCGACCGGACTTATTGATTTTGTTCGGATTAAATTTCATTTATCCAGATTTGAATCCGAACTTGTTTTTTCTTAATAAAAACAAGTTGAATTCAGGATATTATATTTCGATTCGAACTCGATTCGAATTCATTTATATATATAATAATTATAAATTATATATAAGTATTTATAATTTTAATACTTAATACTCAATAAATAATAATAATTATATATACATATTTTACACTTCTAATGCTCAATACTTAATAAAAAATAATTATAAAAATATATAAAAATGTTTAACATTTTCAAGGCCAGACCCGACCCGAACAGAACGAACCCGAATCCTGAAAAATCAAATGTAAAACTAATCGGAGTAACAAGTTCGGATCTGGAACAATAATACTCAAACGGATTTGGGTCTGGAACGTTCAAGTTCCTGCCCAGGACTTGACCCCTGGACACCTCTACTGTATCACTTCCCTAAAAAAGAAAATTAGTGGGAGAAAGTTTTGGTGAGTTGAAAAATGAAATTTCACTGAATTCTTTAGGTTTGAGATGATCTTAGATCATACAACGCACAAGTGTACATTTGTTTGTCTAGGACCTCAGGTCAGCTTATTGTCCACAACGCAAAGGAAAATACTATGACGATAACGATAGGTGCTTGGAATTTGTCTGTCAGGTGATAAGTTTTGCTATGAAAATAATGAAAAGTTGTGACGACGCATTTTTCGACGAATTGATCAGTAGCTACCTAGGCACTTAGGAATTTGAGAAGATTATTGAGGCTTGTAGTTATTCCGGGCAATTATGGGATGACCCTCAAGGAAACTTTTTTTGTTTTTGAAGGAAAGGAAAGTTTAACTGTAAATCATCAATCACCTATGGCACCTATGATTGAATGAATAGTAAATTAAGAGAGATATCTCATTGTGGTATACTCTCGATTACATAATTTTTTCTATTGTTTCAATATGACTACATAATTTCATTGTGATTTTATGGAATGTAAAAAGTGAATTGAATTAATGCTCTGTTACGAATATTTTCAAAATATTCTATATCTAATTCTATTGATGCGAAATATTCCGTGACATTAATATGGTTAACTACCTATGGTTCAGAATATTCCGTTTATTTTTCATACTTTATAAAATCACAAAAGAGTTATGTAATCATATTGAAAAGATAGAAAACTGTGTGGTTGAAAGTTAAACCACATGAGGTGTTTATTAATTTACTCTTGAATGAGTGTATGATAGGTAATTCCAATGTTTCGACCAGCTAGCTTGCTAACTAAATCTCAATAGTTTATGATCATATTATCCTAAGGCAGCATTAAAATATACTATGGGCCTGTTTTTAACAACTTCTTTCTATCAGTTTTTAATTTTTGATTTTAAAAAGTTTATTTTGTGATGCTCTCAAATACTTTTTTATCTTGTTTTTGAATTTTTTAAACTAAAATTAAGTGTAACTGATTTTTAACTTTTCTAAAATCAATTTTTACAAAAATCAAAGTATATTGAGAGCAAGCCATATATATTAAATTATATAGCATGACGCACTCTAGAAATTATATTTTGCTCTAGATCTGAAACTTAATGAAATATGGATATCAACCCTCTTAGTTGCTAGGGATCATAATTTTTATTTCCAAGATATATATCCACATTCGACTCACATATATATATTCTCTAAGTCTCCAAATTCGCAAAACAAGTAAATTGATAAACAAGAAAAACTTAATTAAGCATACACTAAATGTAAGAGATTATATCTGACGGATCATGAGTCCAATTTGACAATTATCGGAACTACAAATGCAAAAATATCAAATCTGAAGTTGATTTCTTAATGGGGTAAATATGGCGATCTCATTCCCCTTGGTCCACTTCCACGTGTGCTGTAGGCTTGTAATGAAGCAAAGTCATTTTCTAAGCTAACCCCACTCGATTTTGCTCCTTCTCTCTTCTTCTATATATTAGTGGAAAAATAAATAAATCAAAAAATAAGTAGAAGGTGTAGAAATTTGCTTGGAGAAGGCACCCACAATAGGGTGCAATAAAAGGGGTCATAACTTTTATTACCAATATATTATACCTTCTCTCAGTTGTGGGAGTATAATAGCCGTTACATGCATAATTGTAAGTCTACTACATATTAAAGTGATGGATAGTTAGTCAGCGTGAGTCCATGCTATGTAGAGTGTAATCTAAGAAAATTCTTAAATGGACTTGTCTACGGTTCCACCGGTAGATCTTGTGGTTTGAAATAAAGACATATAAGTATCTTTATATCACTTTTTATGTCAGCATACATCATTATGCTTCGTAACACTCTTTTAAACCACATTGTCCATATGTGGGGCCGTGAACCCAATCCATCTAAAAATCTCTCGTGTAATCAATAGTGAGTAATAGTGTAATGAGAGAGGAGATAATAATGTGATGATGTGGCATATGAATTACCTTACACTATTTAGAGTGCATTGTCCATGCTCAGGGAGACCAATGATCTAGAAAGATGTTTATTTTGGTAGTTACTAATGCATTTCATAGAAATTGTGAGGCAACAAAGTGTAGTTTTATGACTAGAACTTTTCATTTGTTTCTTTAGGAACATACTTCAATTAAATGTTTCTCTTTGACTTTTTTTTTTTAAATTACTTTAACCATTTTAGAGAATTTTTTGATAAATTTATATGTGAAATAAAAAGTAAGTCGAAGAATGTGTTTAAAGTTTTCTAAAAATAGGTCTCTAAAAAACTTTAAAAAAAATTTATCTATTACTCCCTTTTGTAGCTTGTAACTCCCACAATCTTGGTGTTAAGTGGCAATTGTTGATTGGTTTGCCGGCGAAGTAATGGGTTCTCTCTCTCTCCCCCTTCTTTTGTGGGGGTAGAGGGGGTTTTAGTATACTTAAGTGCAAGCCAACCTAAAACATCCATGATTAATCTTCTTGGTGAGGATCTTGATTCTCTTTTAAGTACATGCTATATACTGAGGGAAGAGGTAGAGGAGGGGAGAACAATGTCAATGTGGGAGACCAAGTGGAGACATGGCTTTTGAATTAAAGAGTGGAACCCATTAAGCTAAAAAATAGGGCCATGATCTTTTGTATGGTGACATCTTTGCATGTGAGTATTATTGTAGTATAATTCTAAGTTCCTTTATATTTAACCAACAACAAAATTTTTGTATATTTGGCATATACAATGAGATGCAATTGAAATCAACCAGTTTTTACAAACCCAAAAAAGAAATCAACCTATTATAAATCAAATATCATCTACATATGCCTGGTTGAAGGCCGATTCTGGTCTAGCCAGGTTCATCCTCAAATGAGATTAAGTTCACGATTGAGGTTTAAACAAACCGATTTGTGACGGGCCTAATGACATTGTTGATCACTCTTAAGAAATAATTAAAGACCAATATCTGTGTAGAATATTTAACAAGAAATTTTACTACTGATTTTGTTTGGAGTTTTTCCTTTTGGCTAATTATATTAGTCAGCAGTGGATGTTTAAGTTATGCTCAACTTTTCTAAAAGGGATAAAAGGAAAAGAAATTATACTTAACTAGTATTTCAATTTTCTCTGGCGTTCTTATGGCCAGAGATATTATGCCTAAGTAAATCGACCAAAATAATGTTGTGAAATCAGATAGTCCACATAATCCATCCAATTCATCAGTAATTTATGGTTCAATACGATTTAACATCAAAGAACCGAAATTCATGGTTCAAGCAGCCCCCACAAACCAACCTTCCTTTACTTTTCCCCTACTTTTTTTTTTTTTTTCTTTTTGGTCATTTTTGGACTTTAAACCGGTCTTGTTGAACATTGAATTATTCACTAAACTTGGACCAGCCTAATAATACTGGTTTGAAGAAAGTCAAATTAGCCGTGGATTAATCGAGGTTGAGGGGTGGCCATGGCCTAGGATATCTTTGGACCAACCAAAGATACCTAATTAATTAAATATTATTAAGATTGAATTTAATTGCATCCAATCCTAAGAAACACTGAAAGATACAGCGAATGAGAGAATCCCATAATAATTCCATTCAATATCAAACCCCACTAAGCCTTTCATGATTCCAAATCCATGTACGTATGTGTTCCACGCCATAGTATCGATACCTAACCACGAAAGAAAGAAATGTCAAAAAGGCAAAGGTCGGCAGTTTAGCACTCAAAACAAAAACTGTCGACGCTTTGCTTTCCTTTTTGAATGTTTTTTTCCCTCTCCTCTCTTCTAATCTTTTTCTGTTGTCGTGTATATGCAGCCATCCTCAGGCTTGGACTTTCTCACAACAATAATCTCTCTAATAAAGTTCCATACCTTTATGACTTGCAATTAATTATTTTATGTAATCATGGTCCATTCCCTTGGCCAAATTGTAGCTTATAGAATCCCATTTTTCCTTGATTAAGAAGAGACCACGCACAACAATTAGGATTAGAGTTCTTTGCACTAATTGGCAAGTATAAGAATTCTTGTGATGATGATGCTAACAAAACATTCTTTGGCTTTAGGTCAATCACATTAAAGCGGCCTTTTTCTCGCCTGAGCAGACATCTTTATACAAATGTACATAAGAAGTTTTAACAAAAGTAAGCCTCTTTTTACCGGTTGAATTGAGTGATTTATGAGTTCATATACAATATAAACTTGATATGACTTCAACAGTTGCTAAAGTTTTCATAGTGGTAATGTATGACTTTTAGCAAAGCCTGCTAGTTTATTATTCAACCCTTTCCTTGAAATCTTGGACTTTCTGCATCAGATCATTATCTTTCGGATTACTAACTAATTGATTTGCACAAAATTATAGCTCCCCAGCATTTGGCTTTTAAGGGAAAGATTAAGTGGTATTCCTAATTAGATCGTGTCTGATCTTCAGCCTTTCATATTAACTTTGAGCTATCCAAGGCAATGGTGCATCTACAATTCAAGATTTAGTGTCTGAATCATGTAAAGTCCTCATGCTCATCTATCTAACCAATATTACTTATATTCTTCACTTTGTCTTATCGAACTAGTTTAACCATTGTTACCTATACTCTTGACTTTGTCTTATCGTACTTTGTTCGAGTTTGCACTAACCTACATGTTTTCACAAGATTCCAGTACCTGAGTCCAAGTAACACAGTATTTAACAACTCATTCATAGCTGAATTTTCTACTCATCAAGATGTTTAAATCTGATACTATAGTAATAATAGATTTCACAATCTTGCAAACAGCTCAAAAAATCGCCACGTAGCCTGGGACATATCCGTGGGTTGTAGATCAATACACGTAACTTCTCAGTCCGCGGTTGTCTTACGAGTGGTCGGAATTTAAAGTAACAAGATTATACAAGCTTGAGGAGATCCTTGTAAAGTTGATTATTATGGGATAATCCCAGAATGGAATTCCAGCACAAAGATTAACTCAATTAATTGTGTAATATATTAAATTGATTACGGCAGTCGGCATTTTGACTTCAACTAAGAGATGTCACAATGTTACTCTAGTTTGTGGATTACATAATAACCCTCTAAGATCACAAACTCAATGGACCATATATCACATTTGAACTCTCAATGTCAATTTAAGATTTGAAAATCTTATGATGAAAATTAGTGTCCCACAAGACATGATTGAATCTTCTTGGAAATAAGTGGAAGAAACGAAGGAAACGATCGACTTGGCACAATCTTGAGGTACCAAGGAGTCAAACTAGTTAAGACATCAAATTAAATTGAAGTTTTGTTGAAATTCATTTCAAGTCACTGTCAAAGACCTAAAAAATTGTATATGAAGCTGAATTAGAAGGCTGTGGACGTTAAAACGTTGGGAGATTCAGTGCTATACATCATATTTTTTCATGGAGCTGTCAATGTCATAATGGCATTTACTGTGAAAGTGTTTAGGTGAGAAAGCATATCTTCAAGATTATATTTATATGAAGATTTAAAGGGGTGTCGTATGTATAAGATAGCCTAAAACACATACCAATTAATACTCGTAAATGAGTAGCATATGAGATCAAAACACTCTGATTTCTTTCAAGTTTGTGTGACAATTTATATAAAAAGTCAAGTTCGAATTAGACGGCAAAAAAACTTCTAGTGTGCGAACCAAGTACCGTTAATTACTTCAAGTCTGTGTGAGAATTTATAATATAATGGAGTCAAGTTCAAATAACATGCAAAAAATATATGCCATTGCTCTAAAAAATGCATTATGTTAAATAGATAACTCATCAAGACAACTTAGTAATAGCATGCGGATTTTTTCTCTTCTAACCAAACATAGTATTTTCTTTCCAAGCGCAAAATGCTAGTAGTGCAAGAGTACAAATTTCCAACTAAAGTATCAACTACTACAGTATAATATTCCTCTGGACAAATCTTGAGAATGTAAGTTAAAATGATGATAATTTGGACATGTATTAAGAACGATCTGTGATATTTGACAACGCGCATTAATAGTATTACTCTTGCCTTAATTGGTAGAATGTGCATTAATAGTAGTATTCTAGCCTTAATTGGTAGAGCACTGGGTGGTTTGAAATATGTGTCACCTTTAACTGCTTTTAAATTAAAAAAAAAATAGCAAAACTACATATACTGTGATTTTGAAATTTTATGAACGCAGTTCATCCATGTAACTTAATTGTTGAACCCAAAAGAGAATAGCAAAAGTACACATACTGTGATTTTGTAATTAGACAAAATATAACACATAATCACATGTGTGTGTGTGTGTAGTGTTACACACATAATTTGGAGGAGATAATTTACACGCATGAGAATATGTGAAGAGGAATAAATCAACAATACATTATTAATTAATAGTACAAACAGGACTCTCAATACTTTTCTCTTCTCTAGGAAATACTGTAAAAAAAACTCCATATATAATCTATAAAACTTAGATATCAAGAAATTCAATCGAATCAGAAAACCAGCAAATAACTAAAAAGACTTTTAAATTTCCTAAGGGGAAAAAAAGTATAGACCTTAGATAAATAAACTACTAAAATACAACTCAAATCAAACTCTTAGAAAATTATAATCTTTAGAAATTTGTTTAATATTCCAATATTGGTTACCTGCTTAATTGACCTTTCAAACATTTCCTTCTCTTCTTTCTAAAATTTAAGTATATTAACCCCCTATTTGTTAGACACTTAAATAGTTATTTAAATTCTTAGGTTAACAATTTAATATATATATATATATATATATATAGATATATATATATATATCTCCATGATTTCCAAAATCAAGCATTTCTCATGCTACCGGATGCTAAAGCACTATGCAGCCTCCTAAGAATTCGGCACTAACTTCTAATTTGCACACTGAACATTAGAATCCACCAATAAGTAAATCCAACTTTGGATATCCATTATTTGCTCACACGTTAATGGCAAAATCGCTTTCATTATTGCTGTGCATTTCTGGGAAAACAGAAGAAGTTGGAAATTTCCCGAATGATACTCCACATAAGTGTTAGTGATAGTAATCATGATCGTATTTGTATTGTATCTATCCCACTCTATTGATCACAAGGACATTTTCTTTAAACTTCACAGCTGGTTTCCTGCCTCCATCCTTCCGTCTCCATGGCTGCTGAAATAGCTGCTGGGTGCTCCATATATACATCTCAACCTAAATGGAAAACATTCTTAATTTCGATGAAATGCAATCCTTGTTTTCTAAAAAAAATTCTGAGGAATTCAAAATTATTGACCTTAGGTAAAAAGATACACGAGGATTCTTGTCCCTCCCAACGACACATTAATAATTACAAGGAGTAAAAATGTATGCATCCATCCATCCTTCTAAGTGGAATGGAGAATATGGAGGAGCCATCCATGGAATATGCTTGCTCTTTTATCACAGACAAAGTAACTTGGGTAAGGATTCATGTCTTGAATCATGCTACTAAGGACTTCAATACGGCACTGAGTGATACCATAAATGGTAACATAAAGGACAGTACAATTTTTGAATGAATTTGGAAGGTGGAGAGAGTCCCGGTTGTCCGAGATGTAACTATGCCCCGTCGTGGCTTGCGTATGCTTTAGGGGGTCCAGAGATGGCATTAGTTCACCGGCATGACAAGACTAAAGAGTGGTGACGTCCAACCTTCACCGATTGTGATGTCCTTTGCTAAGGACAACATTCAGTCTGGTAGCACACTGAAGCAATACAAAAACGCAAGATTTAGGAAAAATTTTATCAAGAGCCGATTCGGAGTACACATTAACAAGGCGGTCATAATTTTGTGCTATTTATTAGAAGGGCAATTGTTTGTGCAAACTGTACTACTACGCGTACATAAAAATGGAGATTTTGTACAAAAGTTAGTATAAGTCCAAAATTATACTCTTGGCACAAATACAGCTTTCCAAATGTGCCCTTTTCCATAGCTTTTCCAAAGACCTATGATAGACTATTGTCACCATGTTGGTTACAATTCTATGAAAAATAAAGATACTATACAAAGGACAATGATAAATAACATACTGCTCATGATTTATCATGTAAGGTCTATAATACCTCTCACCACCATCACTGACCCACTAGTGAGCACTAAGCAATGCATTCATAAAAATGGAGTGTAAATTAAAAATGCAGATTTGTTGGCTTCGAAGTCTACCATAAATTATGATATCATCCGCTTGTTTGATTCGTGCAATTATTAATTTCTATTCTGCTAGCAAATAAAAGTAAGTCAGTGACAGCGGCCGTTTTGGACGCTGCAAAAAATGCAAATGTATCTGCCTCCCTCTTACAAAACTCTTGAATAATTTACCCACCTTGGCCCTTCGGTCTTACTTGACACAGCATCTTGTGTTTTCAATGTGGAAAAGATAAGAAGACAAATTGGACTGCGCTCTGAAGTGCACATAAACGTCTTCCTACAATGCACAAGCACACATGTTATTTAAGTAAAACCCACTATGCAGGACAATGCCCGTAAACAAAGGACCCGCTTCTGTCGTCTTTAATTTCCGCCTCTCGAATAGCCTAGTTCCTCTTTGGAACCTTTTCTCCAGCAAGCAATACTTTCAGGTGGTTGATCTAAGATTTACATTTATGTTGCTCAATTAACTGTTGGGTTCTATTATTAGACCTGTTCACCATCAAATTGACCATTAGTCAGATAAACTATTTACAGAAATAATCTACTATTGCAGTTTAAGTCTGTTCAATCGAAAGAAAGTCTTCCAGATTTTCTTTTTGGTCTTCTAAGCTTCACTCGTTTAAGAATCAGGATTCAGGCACTTCTGCATTAAAGAATCAAAAGATCTTGAAGACTAATAAACTTGAAACCAAAAAACTCGAAACAGATTATAAGGTAACCCAGTTAAGCGTCCCTGAGATCAACCACCAAGGAGTACACACAGAAAGGATCGATCCTACTAAATTCAACACCATTTCATCTATCCATGACTGAAGCACTAGGACACCACACATTTGATAACGTCACACAACATCATTCCCTCACCAAGGATGACATGGACAGCACCAAGGTATTATTGCAGATTCTAAGATAGGGTTAGCTTATTGAAAGACTCCAAAGTCAAGTTGGCTGTGAAAGCAAGGATAGAATTCATCTTCCATATAAATATTTCACCCTGAAAAGGAGGAGAAAAAGAACACTGAATTTCAAGAATTATAAACTTAGCTACTTTATTAGCCAATCATAAAGTTCTACTTTATTAGCCAATCATTATGTACTTCTTGCTGAAGATTCCACAATTAATTCTTAGATTGTTTTTCTTCTTTTTCAAGGCCCAGAGCTTCTAGTTATCCAGATTTTAACTACATATATTTAATTAAAAAGAAAGAAAGAAAGAAAGAAAGAAAGAAAACCATTTTTCACGGGATCTGCAGCTTGCATTAAAACCATAAAACAACTAGCCAGGGTATCAAAGTTAGAATTGGTGCAAATTTGCAGAATTTAAGTTTGCAAGAGAATCTGGATGACAACATATGGCACATTAACTTTTGATGGCACCTATACATATGCTTAATTTTGTATTTTTTTTCTTCATCTTAGTTTAACTGTTGAAGATTTTATTCTCTCTTAACAGACAAGCAGAAGGATATTTGTTCTCAATTTGAGATATCCCCTTGCCCCCTAGATATTCTTCTGTAAGCTATGAATCTCGTTCAGATATCTTGCCCGGTTATCAATTATATGCTCGCATCTAAATTTCACTTGTGAATGGAGATAACCTGAAGCACCACGCCTAATGCAGGGTGAAAAAAAGTGCAACTTTCAATTATGCAATCAACTTTTGTTTTCAAACGAAAACAAACAAGCAATGTCCAATGAGTAAATCAACTTCCATACCTGGCTAGATATCCCAGGCTGTTTAGTGTACTCATTTACCTGGTAAATTAACAAAACAAAAGTTGTTAGCACATGTGATCATATGAAAAGAAACACGTCAAGTGAAATGCTCTTCTAGTTTTAATAAAAAAATTTCTTACTACTGATCAAAATGCACAAAATTATCCCTTTGTACCAGCTATCACCCAGCCATCCTATAAATTTGGAGAGCTTACAAATTCACGTAATCAAGAAACAGAAACCATGAAGTTGCAAATTACCATGATATTTGTATTGCCTGATTCGTATTCGAATTCAAGCCTCTCATCATCGCCTTGAGTATGGATAGATTGGAGTGTAAAACGTGTCACAGGGATCACATCTGATTGCTGATGATCATCCATCACAATCTAAGACAAAATTAAAAGCCAGTTAATAGAATATCATACTTTTTGTTAATTATTAACTAAAATAGTTTGCTAATCAAAAACTTCAATTGGCATGAATCTCCTAGTGACATACAATTTCAGCAACTGTCATGAAAGAACCTAAAAGAAAGTCCATTTGAACTACAAATAATACCTTGTAATCAAAGGAATTAACTTCAGAGAATCACAATTCATACAAAAACTCATGAAAAAGAATTAAGCTCGTAAATACAAACCATCCAAACAGCCCCCTGAACTCTTAAACTACACACAACTTTCCCAGCCAATAATTAACATTCAATCAATTTAATTGCTGCAATTGAGGAAACAAATTAGAAGAAAAAAGTACCATTTGACGGCATTGATAAGTACAGAGCATGTGGTCAGAGGTGATGGGATGATCGTGAGAAGATTCCGGCACCGGAGAGTCCTCGTGGATGACCAGCCGCTTATTACTAGAATTAGAGTAATTACTGATATAATAAGTATTAGGGCTACGAATATTCCGAAATTGTTGATCTTCTCCTCCGGTGTAGCGCCGATTCGGCGGCCCTCCGCTTTCTCGGCAGTGGAGTTCTCAGAACCGTTACGGTTTTTCTGATTTAATCAATATTTAATAAATAAATTCCGTAATTGTTTTTTTGTTTTTTTTTTTTGACACTCTCCCAGTTCGGGAGAATCTAAGAAGGCCTCCTGATTGGGCTTTGTTGGGCTTATGCAGCCACTTGATTAGCCCATTTTGGTCAAGAAAATCATGGAAAGAGGCATCGGTCAAAGCTCAGGCAGATTGAGCCCTGTGTATGAATATGCAGAAATATATACATATATATATATATATATATGTATGTATATGTATATATATATTTTGTATCGAAATGTGAAAGGTTATAAGTCATTGTTATGTTAGTCTAAGTGTGGAGGTTGTGTGTGCGTGTATTGTTAATGCCATGTTCTTTTCTTAAGTCCCAAGATAAAAGTCATGATTTGAACCTCAACACCAAAAAAATTACTAAATCTTTTTATTCTTTCGAAATTTATAATAAATCATAACAATTTGCATTTTACTCAGTTTCCAAACAAGCACTGAACGCTAGCACTGCAATTGGATTTCTGATTCTATGGACATCACTAATCTGTTTGTATCTGAATGCATCCATGTCATATCCCAAACATTATTGGACCTTTGCTGAGTCTATGATGTTCAAATGTACAAGAAATGACACCCAACCTAAGTACTACAAATCATGCTCGGGCAATTTTTGATTAAACTGGTTAGTCTCGTTTTTATATTAGGGTGAAGCAATTTTTAGCCCCTATAAATACATATTGTATAAATTATCATTATCATTATTTATTCTTTGTTTTCTTGTTTATTCCCCTTTGGGACGTTGAATGAAAGACTTTCCACCTTTATTTTTTTCTAGATTAACATTCTATGCAAGTGTAAAACATTTTCAACCTTATATGCAAGTATAAAACTTATTTAACACAAGTAAAACCTAGATGAATAACACATGTACACGAGAAATTTCTCAAATCTCATGTACACCCATTTGGTAGAAGAAATTACGCGCGGCTGCATATTAATCCTCATCGTGAGATAAACTATTGTCAACAATTGTTTTGATCACCTATAAATCACTTCCAAAATTTCCACAACTTGACAAGATTATTTGATTTTGGGGCAATACTTTGAGAAATACAAACAAATTCTAGCAAATCACATAATAATTTCTACATCACACTGCACACGATGCAACAAAGAATTCTGAACAAACAAACACTCCAATTGTATGTCATCTAAAAAAAAACTATGTATCAAACAAGTTTTCGAATCACTTTTTTATTTTACATGTGCATCTATCTAAAAAGATCTCTAAAACTATATTTGAAAAAACACACAAAAAACAGTGATCCAAACAAAGTAAAAAATTTCAGAGTATCTAAAATTTGCCTAGTTTATTCGGAAACAAAAAGCTAAAATGGAAACACAAATGTTAGATATATGTTAATAAATAATAACCAAAAAATGTTGGAAAACAAAGACAACTAAATTTTTGTAAAATTTTAACACAAATCCTCATCCTATTAAAAATTTTGCTTTTTTAGCACGCAAAAGAAATTCATAAAGCTAGATGCAAAGCTAACGAAAAAGAATGTGCAACCCTCCAAACGAAATCAAATGAAATGAAGAGAGGCGGAGCACTTGAGAAAATTGATCTCAAGAGCTATATATATAGAAAATTTTCAAGAGAAAGAATGCAATTTGTATGAAATAGAATTACGTGCGTGACATAACAATATAAACTGCGATAAATAAACAAAAGAAATCTCCCACCATACATTTGAGATAATCCATGTAGCATCTTTGTGGATTTCAATAGATTTAAGACACTATATGGGCAACTCTACAGATCTAACCGTACAAAAAAATGAACAATTACGCCTCAAATAGCTAAAATATGAATGCGAACAACGATATAAGTGGCTGTATAGTTGTCTGGGCATAATCATATATTGAAAAATCCAGTTCCTAGGTACATTGATACGGTCTAAACCAATGTTATGATAACTAGAAAAATTCAAATCGAACATTAACCCTCATGAACATTATTAGGGAAAAAAACATTGTCAACAATGCTACTATCTCAGCCGTTAGAGAGTTTTTGTGATAGTGGGTGTGTTAGAGTATTCTTGAATGTGACAATGAGCATGTGAATTGAGGAGTCAGTGGGTAGATAAAGGCCGCTTTAGAGATGAAATAAAGGTGTAAAAATTTCGTTAAGGACAAAGATAGAAACATTTTTCTTTCTTTATTTATTTACTTCTATCTTTTATATTTTGGAGCTTGCACGACCACAAGGCCAAACTTTAGCACATAACCACTTATATTCTGCAGCAACTGGCAAGCCTACTGATGAAAAATTTTGTGAATATGGAATGATTTTCAAGCACTCAGGTTGGTGTTGGGTAAGTACATATCTAATATCAAAAAGTAAGAAATCATAAGTACATATCTAATATTAGAAAAAGTAAGAAATCATCGTGCAAGACGCTAGTAGGTTTTGTAATTTATAAGGTGAGAATTTATATGTATACTATTGGCGAAAACAACAACCGTCTATTGCATGTTTTTCATGATATTGATTTACTTTAATCACCATAACCTTATTTTTACACAGATCAGGGAAGATCAATACTCGTGCTACAACTTATAAAAGCTACTAAAGTCGATGGATACATTAGTCCTTGTTTTCCGTATGCAGGTAAATAATTAGCAACAGAATTATAGAAATCCATTGCCTTGCAATCTATCAATTCTAGTTTGAAATGCTCCCATCATTTTGCCTTATTACTTTGTTAGGATGAATTGGAGTAGGACATAGTGGATTCTTGGGAAGGGGTAATATGAACAATGTTACATAATGTTAGCACAAAAAACACAGCAAAATAACACATACATATTCTACTTTCATTCCTCACATGGAGCATTAAGCTACTCACGTTACGTTCTTTAGTAGGCAAGTTGTAATCTAGGTAGCCAAGAAGGATCGCTTGACCAGCGCTCATACACACAACGTATGTACGTAAATACATACATATATACATAGACAAAGACGCGCGCGCACATTAAGAATGGGGCACGGGCTAAACACGTTTAATGAACTTAGTTCATTAATAAATGATAAATAAAAGGCAGAGAAAGAAAATTGGATAGTAATTTTAGCTTTTCTTTTTTTTTTGTGTTAAGCCATATCTAAAGATTATGTAAGTTTAAGTCATTTATATCCTTAAAAGCAAATGGAGGATAACCACTATTATTAAAAACCAATATTTCATTATTACAATTATCATTTTGAACTATTTAAGTAACAAAACACTATCTTTACTAGTAGTTTCGCGTCTAATTTTTAAAACTTCAAATATCAATTTAATTTGAATAGAACAGAAGAACATCTCTAATAGCAAAAGAAAATTTTGGCATGGTGATTTTTTTTTTAAATATCTTTACGATAAAAGTTATGAAATCTTTTAAAATTTTTATCTTGTTATCATATAAAAGAAACTTGTTATTTTATAAAAAAGGTGCAATTATGCTTAAAGTCTTTAAATTTTTGATAAGTTGACTATTAATCACATATTGCTATTCTATTTATCTACTTTAATATAATTGTACCACAATTAGCATTTCCAAATGATTTATTTTAAAAAAATTTTATACTTTTTCTTATTTTTAAATTGGTCTATTTTGGTTTCTTTGTTTATCGAATCTACTACTGTTTATGTCACGCCTCGAGCCCGCAGGCCCGACATATGACGAGAGTTTGAGCAGTCAAGTCCAACTATTTGGGCTCCGTTTTCAGTAGCCTAAAATGGATATCTCAAATTGGACTTGAATGCTTAAACTCAACTTATGCATTGATCCATGTTATTTCACTTTTCTGATGTGGGACGGGGTATCACATTCACCCCTCCTTATTAAGCTTTGCGTCCTTGCAAAGCCCAATCCATATCATAAATCTGGATTGTCCACTTGGTTGTGTTAGATTCTAGAGGTGGCTCGTACAGGCCCTAGAGGTGGCTCCCGCCTTTAGGCCGATGTAGCACTTAGTCCCGCACAACACTTAGTTCCTCCACTTCCTTGCGTAGTTCGACCTAATACCATAGGTCCAGTCTCACCCCGTGGGACAGGGTATCACATTCACCCCTTCTTATTAGGCTTTGCGTCATCACAAAGCCCAATCCATATCATAATCCGAACTGTCCACTCGATTGTGTCAGATTTTAAAGGTGGCTCGTACGGGATCTAGAGGTGACTCCCGCCCTTAGGTCAACGTAACACTTAGCCCCGCACAGCACTTAGTTCCTCCACTTCCTTGGGTAATCCGGCCCAATACCATAAGCCCAGTCTCACCTCGTGTAGAGACCACGTGAGATTCACTCTGATACCATTTTATCACCTCCCCGAGCTCGGAGACCCAGCGCGCGACAAGAGTGTAAACAGCCAAGTCCAACTATTTGGACTCCGTTCTTGCTAATCCAAAATGGCTATCCTAAGTTGGACTTGAATACTTAGGCTCAATTTATACATTAGTCCATGTTACTTCACTTTTTCGATGTGGAACAGGATATCATGGCTTATAAAAATGATGATAATTTATTATGTGAGCATAATAAATGAGAACAATTTACAGTCTAAATTGATAATATAAGTACTTTAGTAAAGGAACTTATAAGCCTAGCAATTAACTTTCAAGTAATGAATCATTTAAAGTAGTAATTGTTTGTTGCATACAAAAATATTGCTATCATTGTGCAAAATTATTAAGGTATATCATTTGTTTGAATTGATTATGCATAAAAATGTGTAATGTCATTTGCAATTTTGCAACGACTTACTTTATCTAGTTAGGAAATATATTTTTACTCTTTTAAATTATATCTTTATTGTAACTATTATTTTATTTTATCATAATTGACAATATTCCCTTTCATCCTCTACCCTCTATCCAAAAAAGAGTAATTCATACACCAAAACATTCTAAAATATATGTTATGTTTTATTTTCTTTACCTTAAATAACCTAATAAAATAAAAAATAATTATATAATAAAGCTACAACTCTCTCTATATATTCCATGCATTTGAAAATTAATACCTCTTTGTGTTACACTTTTGCATATATATCAAAGAGCTAATTGTCTAGTTCTTTCTTTTAGCATATTCTTTTCAATGTCAGAGGTTAGAGATGTATTGTCACAAAAAATAAAATTTCTATAAATATAGTGCAGTATAATGATATATTTTTAATATGTTTATAATGAAGTATTCTTTAGTACATGATTTTCTTAAATTTGAGTCATTTCAATAATCTTAATCAATTTATAGATAGATTTTATAAAATTCTTATTTTATAATTGTATCATTCGGAAATATCATGTCAAACTTTCAAAATATTGTCATCCCCAAATATTGCATCTCCTTATTTCTTGACTGCTATTCTTGAGGAGAGCAACAAGTATCAACCTTACTTGGTAGAAAAAGTGGGCATCATAGTTCTAAGAAGACAACGACTTACGAATCAATTGCCCGTTAATTCCGACAAGAGGACTTACTGAGAATTTCTTTATCCAGAACTCTTTGATGCTGCGTTCCAACATCACTCAGATATAAATTAACTGTTCATGTATGGGTGTGACTTCTTGTGGCTATTGATACGTGGTTTTTAATGCAAAAAAGGCAAGGAAATCATCCAAGACAGCAACGTTGGACATAGTGTCATCGTCTATTTGGCAAGGAAAATCCATGTCCCCGAATGCCTCGATGCAAGTGTTGAAAGAAAGGAGCACCGTGTATTGTATCAGACTTGATTGAATGCTGCCTGCACACCAATGAAAGGATCCATTGAGCAATGCCGGGAAACATGGGTGTGCGGGCGTTCAATTCTTGGCTAGACGGCATCAAGATTTTGCCAAGAATAGATATCTCTGCACTGATTGAAGGGAGAGATAAAGAGCCTGCAGAGGAATTGATTATTCTAAGAACCTTGTAATATTTAGTGGATGGATCAAACCCGAAGCCCAGACCAATTTGTACAAAGTACGCAGCCTCTTGAAGAATTTTCTGGGTAAAAAAGGGGCAAACGGTAAGTTTATTCACTCGGGCAGGATTGTACAAATAAATATCGTCCAAATCCAGAATGCAAACAATGCCATTGCAGGCTCAAAACAGGTTCATCCAATCACGATCCCGTGAAGGTAGCTTTATTACGGGCCACAATTCAAAGAGACCCTTCTCCATCGCCGTCTGGAGGATGGAATGATAAAACTGTTCAGTTTTCGTCCTTGATGAACCGCTTGATGACGATGACATGGTGATTGCTATGCTACAAAACAAGGGTTCTTGATCACAGCACACTATCTTTGACAAACGCAAAAGAATTGAAGCAATGATTTGACGGGCAATCTGATCAGGATCTCAGTTAAGACACCTTCAGGCAGCTGATCATTCATCATAACTGCATAGAGATTTTTATCAAGAAAATACTCCTCGTTCAGACAGCTGATTCATCACAGCTGCATAGAGATTTTTTATCAAGAAAATATTGTTTGTCCACATGAGTGAAAAAAAGAGTCACTTAAAAAGGTTGCTAATGATTGCGTACAATTATTATTGTACAAGTTAGGCGAAAAATCGATGGATTTTAGTTAAGGAATTCTTCCATTAGAATACAACATTCATACAAGTAAATATTTATATTTGTTGTCTGAAAACATTTAGCACCTGGCACATCTAAGAAACTGCTAGTATTCTCTCTTTCACACTGGTTCATGTATATATGTTGCATGCATGAATGTACGCATGCAAAATCAGTTTGGTTAACGAAGAAGAGTGTGGATATCTAATTCCAATTCTAGCAAAAGACATATGAATTAAGAAGGTACGGCCAATTTCTTAGCGATTTAATTTCATAAAACCACTGATAGAGAAGTCAACAGGACTTGTAGGGATAAAATACTTCAATCTAAAGAGAGAGAGATCATTTCTGTTTATTCCAACCCAAAAATTAAATCCTACAAAGTAAAAACTAAGGAATACCTTAAAAAGAATAAAGATTTTTGTTTCTTATTACTTCAATTTTACTTATCTATTTGGGTAATGATTCTCATTAAAATAAAATATTCTTAGGCATATTCCTTGTCGTTTTTCAAATATTATTTTTTCAAACACGTTACTCAATCTCACAATCGAAAAAAATACTAGATAAATAATTTTTATAAAAAAACTTTTAAAACCCATCATCTATAAAGAGCCCTGAATTTGTTGAGTTGCCAGCCTTTTGCAGGGCAAAGTTACCAAAGCACCACCCCAAAAAAGAGAAGCTTTTCTACTCATGTTTCCTGTTTGGTGTAGAGGCAGTGATTGTCTAGTTACTTCAAAACTAGGCAAACAAAGTAGATAAGGCCTCCCCAAAAGTAACCAGGCAACACTGGACGATATTATTTGATCAAAATCAAATAAGCTTCTCTACTCATGTTTCCTTTCTATCTCCCTTTCTTTACTAATTTTTTTTTATTTTCTTTTCTAATTTTATTTTCTGGGTTATCTCAAGTTCTTTTTCTTTAAATGCTCTCTCAAGTATTTGTTTGTGACTTAGTCTTTGTTTTTGGATTGTAATTTTTATGAGAGTTTTTATAATATTACTATATTATTCAAAGAGTGTGAAAATAAGAAAATGATCGAAAACGTACTAAAAAAAATTAAAAGAAGTTCAAAAAGTGGTAACCAAACAAAGCCACGGGAGTGGTCATATTATTGACTTATTGTCCCCAGGCAATCACAGCTACTTTGAAAAGTATGGCCAAACAGGCAAACCAGCAAAGTAATTAAAGATTCAAATGCCATTGATTAACACCCTGTGCCCCTAACTTTAACGTCCATTCACTTATAAATCATGTCTAATCCAACTTTAATCAAATCATCAACAACACAAAAAATAGTAATTAACAATTATATCACTAGGTCATAGCAAGATAATTAACACTACTAGCTGTTTCTTGTACTAATAGATAGATCAATTAGTGGTAACTTCTATTCTCCCCAATAATAATTTATTGTTTTCTTGAAACTATTAGCCGCAATAAATACTTAATTAATTAAATAAACCATAGTTAATCCCAAATTGCTGTTCCCCATATGTTGTAAGCTTACTTAATTAATTAAATAAACCATAGTTAATCCCAAATTTCTGTTCCCCATATGTTGTAAGCTTTTGGGTTTGAAAATTCTTTAATAAGCGCGTGGATACTGCTTAGGAAACCTGTACCCATTTTCAGGACACGCTTTTTGTTCCTGTGTCTTCATTCCCTCCTTTTCCATTCTACTCAAGGGATCCGAAAAAGTCCAGGTCTAAGGTTCTGTTTGGAGCTGAGTTTGAACACGATGCTGCTTGTTATACCCTATTCGTCGCTCATGCCTTATTTTCAATAGTTTCTGATTTTAATAAAAATTAATTTAAAAAAAATTATAAATTAATTATTTTTAATTTAATTTAAAAAATTTAAAAATATAATAAAAAATATTTAAGAACGTTACAAAATAAATTTTTTAAAAGTCAGAAATTAAAATCAAATAAAAAAAATTATTGAGAACATGTTCTTATTAACAAAAAACTAAAATCTACATTAAGTCAAAAGATATCAATCCTCAATTTTTGTTAAATGTGATTCTCCAATTGCGCATCTTTCCCATAATTCCTGTTGGAAAAAGGTTGCTCTAAACTAAATCTTAAATCGTTGTGTTAATAACTATCTTTGTGTAATGCTACAAGAGTTCGTTCATGACAGGAACGTGTTAAATCAGGCATTTATCGGTATACTTGATTTGTAGACTACACTAAATTCTCGATCAATTTTTCTAATATATCCTCAAAATATAATGTTCAAAATTACTTTAGGTGTAGCCAAATTGCCTCGATCCATGAACTAGCATATTTTCAACAATCTTATCTGATACGAATTTAAAATATCTCGGTGTTTAAATAAAGTTATTTAGAATACTCAAATTTTATTTGAATCACCCAACATCCAAAAATAAAATGAAAAACTTAACAAATAAAAGTCTAATTTCTATATTCCTTTCTATTTTTTATTTTTTTTTGTTTTGAGAAAAAAAATCTACTTCCTTTCTATTTTTTATTTTTTTTTGTTTTGAGAAAAAAATCTACTTCCTTTCAATTTTTTATTTTTTTTTTGTTTTGAGAAAAAAATCTACTTCCTTTTTTGGTTCTTTTTGGAAAAATAAAGTCCATTTTTTTTAAACAACAAATGTCTAATAGTAATTCCTAGTGACAGTCCACCCATAGACCAACCAAAACATCCAATAAAAGAAAATGTTACTCTCAACAGTTTACTTCAACAAAGAACGTATGGATACAGAAAATATATATATATATATATATATATATATATATATATTAAAGAGAGAGAGAGTGAAAAAAAGGGCACTGTCGGCTTCAACCAGGCAAAGACCATCCCCTACTTTCTCTCTCTACATATACCTATCTTTACTCTTTTATTCAATAATTATATATTTTTTTTGTTCCATTTAATGTTAATTTTTACGATTGTAGTTGTTTTAATTATTGATAGATGCAAATTGATCGATCAATCCGAGGAAATTCTGATTGAATTTTAATTTATTTTTTTGGGAGCTGGAGCTAGCTTAGTATTAGTAATTTTGTAGTTGAAGCTGGTGGAGCTGAAGAAGCTGGTTCTGGGCTAGTAAGTTGAAAAGTTTCAGTTAATTAGTTATGGAAATGGCGGGGATTTTTGGGGTTTGGATGTTGGAGGGCAAGAAGGTCGTCAATAAATAGGTAAAAAAAAAGGAAAAACGTTGGGTAAATTTTTAATTATTTTTAATCTATTTTTGTAAATTATAGTTTTTTTTAGCTGTAGTCTTGTGGTTAAATATGTTATAAAAATATATTTAGGAATTTTTGTTGATTTTTCCATGTAATTTTGATTATTTATGGTACATATGCTTATATTAGCTGGGTTGAAGTTGGATCTTTGGATCTTGATTTTAGGGGAAATGTAAATCTTTAATTTTTCACCTGTTTCTTTTTGGTTTACATTTTTAATGATTTAAAGATGAATTTGTAGCAATCATCTTGTGTGTGTTGAGAGGACTGTTTTTTCTTTTTTTTTTTTTTTTTGGGGGGGGGGGGGTGTTGTTGGGGTAGGTTTAGATGATAAGAAGTGATTTCTGTATTTATGGATCTGAATTCTGATGTTGAGTTCCTGATGATCTTATTATTATGAATTATGTAGGAAATTAATGAATTTTTTTGGACATGTGAAGGGAATATCTGTTGATTTTACTCTATGGGAAATTTTGTCCAGAATTTGAGCATATCAATGCAGAAAGAGGGGTCTGGAGAATGTGTCAAAGTTGTATGTCTTTGTGTGATTCACGTTTTTGGATAAAAGTTAAAAAGAGCTGACTTTTCATTCCTCTTTTGGCAGCTTTTATGATCACGAAAGGAAAGGATTTTTGGTTTTTTTTTTTTTTTTTTTGCAGTGTTAGGTATTTAGGTATATACAATAAGGGAATTACTTTATTTTCTTAATTGTGAATATATCTGAAAAGTTTGGTTATTTAGCTTTTTGACTGCTGTTGATTTTAATTCATTATTTTTTTTATTGCGTGTCTATTCAGTGCAACCATAACTTCATTGTAACAGCAAAGTTTTCTCGTTGATTGAGAGGAATCACTGTAGATAGGTTGTGAATATTAGGATCTCGTGTTGGTATTCTCATGGCACATGTTGCTGCAAATCATTTTGCTGGAAGCCCTCACCCAGGTTTAAGTTCTTTCCTTGTTTAAATTCTAATTATTTTGCTGACAATGGATATGTGTTGGTGGGTTGAATTCATAAGTTTGTGGTTTCTGTGTCAGGGTCACCTAATGATGCTATGTATAAGGAACTCTGGTATGCTTGTGCTGGGCCCCTAGTTACGGTACCTCGTGAAGGGGAAAGGGTGTATTACTTTCCACAGGGACACATGGAGCAGGTACTTTGTTTTGCATAAGTTTCACTTTCCTTCAATGCTTCTTTGAAATGAAAACTTCAAAGATGAGTTATAAAAAGCTTATTATCTGTATCTATATCTTCTTCCCTTTGTGTATTCCAGTATGTTCTGCACTGTTCATTATTCTCACTTCCATATCACTTGCTGTGCAATTTCTTAGAATGGGGAAATATTCCAGGTCTTATAGCTGGTTATTTAACACTTTGCTTGAGGGTGAGTGAACTGCCATTTTCTCATCTCTTGGTTGATTGCGTCCTCCCTTTTTCCTTCTCAAAGCCTTGATATATTTCCTCAGATCAATTGAAGCCTTTGCGATTTTGGAAATGCAATGTGCTTCTGTGCAGTATTGTGGACAGGGGTTGTCAACTTTCTTGCTTGACATGAACTCCTTTGCTTAGTTGTAAACTGTTTATTTGGACTAATTCATGAAACCGGTTTGATATTACAGCTTGAAGCGTCTACTCATCAGGGGTTAGATCATCAGCTTCCTTCGTTCAATTTACCACCTAAAATATTGTGCAAAGTTGTAAATGTTCATCTTCGGGTAAGGTTTTCAGGCTTCTTATATCTGTTTGTCATTGTATTCACCTGCTTCAGATATGTGCACATCAAAAAAAAAAAAAAATTGTATTTCCCATCATTCTCTATTTCACTTAGTGTTATAAATTTTCTTCTTAATTTGCAGGCTGAACCAGAGACAGATGAGGTCTATGCTCAGATAACTCTGCTACCTGATTCAGATGTAAGCTTTTCCCCATTGGTATTCTTACTCATTGATTTTTATTATCTTCTTCAAAAGCAATTACGAACAAAGTTCATAGAACACTGTTCATTTTTCCTTCCTATTAAAAATTTCCCCTTCTCATTGTGCTTGCCTTATTCCATTTCTCTTCTTTGAATCAGCAAAGTGGGATTACAAGCCCTGATCCACCTCTTCCAGAACCTCAGAGATGCACAGTCCATTCATTTTGCAAGACCCTTACGGCTTCTGATACAAGTACACATGGTGGATTCTCTGTTCTCCGGAGGCATGCAGATGATTGTTTGCCTCCCCTGGTAATGACTTTTCAATATAATGCTCTGATTTCCCTAGAATTTCTTGCTTTTGCTAATGTGTTTTTTCTCTATCCATTTACAGGATATGTCCCAGCAGCCGCCTTGGCAAGAACTGGTTGCAACTGATCTTCATGGCAATGAGTGGCATTTCAGGCATATTTTTAGAGGTTAGAATGCTTTTGATTTCTTTGTGTTAAATCACTCCGGGTAATGATGCAATTGGATGTCAGCCAAAGAATATGATGGAGAGTCGATGGAAATGAGTGCTAATTGTTTTTTGATGAGTTCGTGGAATATTGGTAGTGGTTGTCTTTGATTTGATAGAAAGAAAGACACGGTGTGTTTTTTTTGGGGGATTTTCTGGAAAAATTGGTTGCAAGGTCCTTCTATTCCAAATTAACTTCTTAAAAAAAAAAAAAAATTGTAGCCAATCAGTTGTGATAAGAAATTAAATTAACACAAAGCAGAAAGGAAATAATAATTGCTTGGTCTTTGGCATCTCAATTACACAAAATGCTCAGGCATAGTTTTCACCCAAATGAAAACTTACAACATTTCAACTCTTGGGATGGGTTTACATGATTACTCATAACTAGTACAATTGTCTTTCATGATACTCGAGTTAATTCAGCTGTAGTAACACTAATTTGGAATTTTAGCTCAGTCCTTACTTTCTTGTTGGTTGCAAAATTTTTATTTACTATGAGTTTAATTTCCACTATGATATTGTTCCTTGTATGATTATTAATGTATTTGGTCTATTTTTAATCCCTTCTTTGGGGTTTTACAAATCACTGCTTTCAGGTCAACCTAGGCGTCACTTGCTGACAACTGGCTGGAGTGTATTTGTTAGTGCAAAGAAGTTAGTTGCAGGAGATGCATTTATTTTCCTAAGGCAAGTACAAATGAGTATGATGAATGTTTATTGTACCTAATCTTGATATTGCCAATTCTTTCTTGGCAGTATGTCATCTGGTCTATTTTATGAACAAAGTGTTCCCCTATTCATCTTTCCACAGAGGAGAAAATGGAGAGCTTTGTGTTGGGGTGAGGAGACTCATGAGGCAATTAAATAACATGCCATCTTCTGTTATATCCAGTCACAGCATGCACCTGGGTGTTCTTGCTACTGCCTCTCATGCCATTTCTACCGGGACTCTCTTTTCAGTTTTCTATAAGCCAAGGTAACCTGCTTTTGATCTTTTTATGGAAATGAAAATAAAATCTCTTCAATAGCTTTTTCCAGATTGATTGAGTTCGTATGATACTGTTCTGCCAGTATCAGGATCTTGATTCCCTGTAATGTCTTGAAAGCATGTAAAAAGTTTTAATCTTGAATAGAACACTAACCATGTTCAATTATGTATTAGAGTTTATGATTAGTCCTTTTGGTAGTGCGGTAGCACCATCAGACAAATGAGATGTTCTCCTCTTGCAATGATTATTTCTATCTTTGAAATAATCTGTAATACATTCTTTCTTGCATAACTTTTTCCAGGATTAGTTAATGTGGTGGTTTTTCTTGTGTAAATGTTTGCAAAATTAACAGTATACAATTGTGGTTCCTGGATGATATGTGAATATTACTCAAGAAAGTTTTTTGAGTTGTTATGGATAAATTTCTTTTCTTCTTGAATTCCCTTTATTGCTGAGAAATTTTTTTTCTTGTGGTGGCTTTGTGGTGAATCCATTTTATCTATGTAAAATGAATTACTATACTAAACTAGTTAGTTGTGTGGTCAGGACAAGTCGATCTGAATTTATTGTCAGTGTGAACAAGTATCTTGAAGCTCGAAGTCACAAGCTTTCGGTTGGTATGAGGCTTAAGATGACATTTGAGGGTGAGGAAGTCCCAGAAAGAAGGTATTTTTCAAGATTATTTTCTTTGTTTAAAATCTTAAACTGCAGACAAATCTCACTTGTTAAAGAAAAGAACTTCAAAATTTTGTTTTAACTGGTTATTTAACTTCTTTGTACAGGTTCAGTGGAACAATTGTGGGTGTTGGAGATAATACATCATCCAGATGGCCTGATTCTGAATGGAGATCTTTGAAGGTAATTTTGGCTATTTGATGGAATTTTTTGTGCTAGAATTAAAGAAATGATGCTTGCATGAAGTTTTGGATTCATGCCTTGTGATATACTGTGACATTGAATCATGTAAATGAAGTTCCTAATGTTTCCAAATCATTTTCCTCCTCCAATAGGACCACTTATTGTAAATATTGGCATTTTATATCATCACTTACTGAGTAGAAGGATAATACATGGCTCCGTTCACATTTAATATGGAAACAAACTTGAAGAAATTTGAAGAGAGAAAAATCTAATGGTCAAATAGTTGAACAAGTTGACTTTTAGTTGGTTAACTCTTACATATGGTTTTTGTTTCTGTTCCCTGTCACTTCATTCATTCGCACGTTTTTTGTTGAAGAGATGGCCTTGAAATCGAGGGCTGGAATATCTTAGCATTCTATTACTCTGCACCATGATGAAAGATGTGTGTGAAATTATTTCTTGCAACATTTTATTCAAGTATTGTGGGTGTGAATGATTGCACCATTTGTGAGTTGTGGGCGACCAAAGTTTTGTAACCCGGGGCCTTTGTGGGAGGACAAGTTGTCCAATCTTGTGGTCTATCTTCTTTATTTTATTACCGTTTCATTCCTAGTTTTGTCTGTCATGCAGGTGTGAGTTATTCTGCTCCCTCTTTTTCTTCCTTTTTTTTTTTTTTTGTTTGGGGGGGGGAAGGGGGGGAAGGGTTTGTGGTTGGGTTGTTGTGGGGTTCCAGGCAAAGTTAGGTGCTCAATTTATAAATTGTTATGGTGCTGGTAATCGTAACTATCATCTCATGTAGATGGTCTGAATCGTATTCATTATCTGTTATTTTACTCTCTTTATTTCTGATGAGTGTTCATAATACCGATGTTCTTGGTCTCTCCTCACAGTATAACATCTTCTCGCTTTTAACATCTCAAGTAGTATATGTATCTGTTATTCAGGTTCAATGGGACGAGCCTTCATCTATTTTGCGTCCAGACAGGGTTTCACCTTGGGAGATAGAACCATTGGTTGCAGCATCTCCTTCCAACCCTCAGCCTCCACAAAGGAATAAGCGGGCTAGACCAACTGTGTTACCTTCAGCAATGCAAGACCTTTCCTCACTTGGTACAGCCTTGTTTCTGGGAGTAAATACTCCTTGCTTATCCCCACTCCAAATCCCCCCACCCCCCTCTCTCGCTTCCTTTTTTTAAGTACTTTTGGTTGAGATCTGCCTATCTGCTCTTAGGTGCATGGAAGTCACCTGTGGAGTCCTCATATTCTGATACATCACATGCACATGAGTTCTATCCATCTCCCAAATTATCTGCTGTTACCAAGGCCAGTAATTGGAGGTGCTGTGAGAATAATTCCATTCCTTCTGTTTCCAGCAAATCAATGTTTTGGTCCAAGCAAGTTGAAACAGTGGCAGACTCTGTTACACCTGTTAGTGAAAAGAGGCAATCTAACGGATACAGGCTATTTGGGATTGAGTTACTTAACCATTCAACGGTTGAAGACACTTCAGCAGTGGCAGTGTCTGGAGCTGTGGTTGAGGATCAGCCACTTTTCTCTCGCGAGTCGGAATCTGACCAACTTTCTGAGCCATCACATCCTAATAGATTCGATGTGCCTTCAGTAAGTTGCGATCCTGAAAAATCTTGCCTAAGATCTCCTCATGAGTCACAAAGCAGGCAAATCCGGAGCTGCACGAAGGTATTGTTTTAATTAGGACTGCTTCATCCATTTTTAGTTTACTTTTGAAATGAAGATTTAAGTATTTGGGGAAATTTGAAGGTTGAATTGTTTCAAGAAACCTAAGAAGTCTCTGGAACAACGCACCTTATATCTTCCCTGAGGCCACTGTAAAAAGAATGTAAGGGTTATCCGGTTGGGAATATAGATGAATAATTAGAGGGATTTTTGCACTGAAACCACTTCAAAAGTTCAGTGACAATTTAGACAAGTTTAGTTTGAGAGTACAAGTTGAATTTTTATTTACTTTCTGCATGGCAGATTGCAAATTACCTCTATAGTCATGGGATGATTATGATTTTTTGGTTTGACTTTTTAGGTAGTCTTCAGTACATGTAGGTGCTAGTGCATTCTTTGTTAAAACCACCCACATTAAAAAATCATAGTCATGTTTTATGATTAAAAAAAAAAAATCATAATCATGGGATGATTATGATTTTTTGGTTTGACTTTTTAGGTAGTGTTCGGTACATGTAGGTACTATTGCATTCTTTGTTAAAACCACCCATGTTATAACTTGGCTGTTAACATTGGATTCTACAGATACCTAGCAAGTTTTATTTTGCTCCATGAAATTTATATTTTATTGGAGAGACGTGCTAGTTTTCCTTTGATTTCCTTTTTCTTTTCTTTTTATGTTGAAGTTTTTCGTCTTCTTTCAACAGGTTCACATGCAAGGTATTGCAGTTGGGAGAGCAGTTGACCTGACAATGTTTGATGGGTATGATGATCTGCTCAAGAAGTTAGAGGAAATGTTTGAGATTGATGGTGAACTATGTGGGTCTACAAGGAAATGGCTAGTCGTTTACACAGATGATGAGGATGACATGATGATGGTTGGAGATGACCCATGGCAGTTGAGTATTTGTGATCTGGTCCTGATTCATTTACTTTCTTTTTTCACCTTGTGGTCTACTTTGATGTTTAGAGTGAATTAAGCAATGTTAAAATTTATATCTTTTTTTTTTTTTTTTTGTTTTAAGATCAGCCTATTATCTTTAGTATTCCTTAAAATACTGCTTTTGTGTAGCCTACTTTGACATCGATCTGTACTTTGTTGCTAACCTGTGTAGTGAATTCTGCGGAATGGTGAGAAAGATCTATATCTACACAAACGAAGAAGCTAAGAGGCTTTCACCCAAGATAAAGCTTCCTGTTGGTGAAATCAAACCTGGCAAGCAAGCTGCAGATGTGGCTGTTGGTACTGAGGAGCAATCATCAGACGTGGGATCTGGGTACTGATGTAAGCATGCCTACTGAGCTAATACCTGACAAAAATGCGGTGGAGGAAATTCTAAGCAATGGAGAAAAATGTGACTGGATATGTTGCCTGTTTATTTTTAGCTGTCAATGATGGCTACTGATGAAAAGTTGGCCCCGTGGATGGCTGATACAGTTATCTGACGTGCCTGGAAAGAATACTGATTAGGCAAAAGGACAGCTTTTTGTTTTTGCATATTTTATGCGGGGAAGGGTGCGTAAAGATAAGGATTCCATCCTAGTATTATCTAATTGTTGTCGAGTTTGTCAGAGGAGTCTCATACTGCTTCGTTTGCTTGAATTCAGATGGATTAGAAAAAGTTTGTCCCCTGTACCACCTCTAAGGTGGAGGTGGAAAGGTACTGTTTCTAACCCCTTTTTTTTGGTTCTCTTCGGAGTTTATTAAAATGTGGCATCTGTATATATATGTAAAGAGATGTACAACACCTGCAATTCCCTGTAGTTATGATTAAAACGTGGTATCTTACCTTTTTGGGAAAGAAGTATTTAATTGGATGGCAGCTCAACTGTCTTCTGCTGTTCATAATTCCACATTTTATGCCTTCGTTGTGCTACTAAATTTTCCCCCCTTGTGCTAATTGTTTACTTTGGCAAGACAAAGTGAATGAAGAAGCCGCAAGAAATTTTGAATTATCTTTCTCTGGGGTTATGTAACGGCTCATGGGTGAAGTTACCTGACAGTTATTAGATGCTACATGGTAAAAGTGGAAGAAACTATCAGCCAAATTAAGCTGAGATAAAGAACTCATTTATGAACAGGCAGTGAGCTGATTGGTAAGTACGCACCATGGGCTCACACATTGGTAGCACAGGCCTGCTAAGAATTTTCCTTATAAAAATAAGGGATAATTTTAGATACCTCTCTTTAAAAAATTGCATGTTTAAAAATTTCATTTATGAGATTTCTATTCATTAACAAAATGCACAACCTACATTATTTCAAAAATGGCCTTTTTAATTAACAAAACAATACAAAACACAAACTAATTGTAGAAAATTCTTCTCAATTTTTACTTCTTGCTTTTCTTTTCTCACAAATAAATTTTTTGTATTTGTTTTACTAAATAAACTCTTGTTAATGCCTAAAAATGCAAAATAAAATAATTAATTTAAAACTTTCAAAGTTTCTTAATTAGAAAAAAGTCACAAAAACAATACAACAACATCATTTTAAGTCTAAAATTATTCAATCAAAATATTATTTGTAGTTGAATAATTAAGTATGCTATATGTATAAAATACAGTTTAAATTTAATTACACTTTCTATATAAGATAATTTTAATTTTTAACACCAAAATAAAAGAATTGATTAACAAAATGTAGCTTTATAATAACAGTTATCAAAATATTATTCAAATTTGAATAATTTAAGTCCATTTTCCATATAAAATATGCATTGATTTTTACAAGGGTGTTTTTTGTATAATATACGCTTTAATTTGGACATCAATATAAAAGCCATTTTAATTAATCAACAAGGGCATTTTTTGGAATAATAGAACTCATGGTGTGTTTTGTCTTTTTTTTTTTTTTTTTGTGATTTTGTTGTTGGATGAAACATGGTGTGTTTTGTTATTGAGTAGAAATCTCAAGGGATATAAGTGAAATTTTTAAAAGGTGAAGGGAGGTATGTGAAATTACCAAAAACCTCAAGGGTGGTCTCTGAAATTATCCCTAAAAATAACGTCACAAATGTCAAAATTGTTTGCCAAATTATGATGACAAGATATAACTGGGATTTTCTAAATTTTATTCCAAAGTTTGTTCATTTAGTCAGGCTTAATATGATCATAACCAACAATTTTAGAGGGCATTAGCTGTGAATGATTTGAAAAATGAAAGAGGAAATAAAGAAAGGAAAGCAAAAGGATTAACGTTTTCAACAAAAATTGAAACGAAGAAAAAGAATGAAAGAGAGCTTTTTTATCTGGAATCGCATACTGTAGTACTTTACTTTGTAGTTGTTGGTGGGGGCGACAACGGTCATGGGATTTGAAAAAAAGCAACACTAGCAGATCTGTTCAAGATCCACACTTGCCAGCAGCCACCGAAATTCTTCTCTGCTCTTTGTTAACCCAATACACAAAATTCTAAAGAATGAGACCACATCAGTAGAATCTCATTTCCCAAAGAACAAGAAGGCCAGCAATGAAGGTGATGAAGGCCATGAAGAAGCTCAAGTTTTGGTCGAGAAAGAAGAAGAAAAAGAAGGCATTTTACATTGATCGCCCTCCACCACCACTGCCGCCGCCACCATGCCATTGTCAGTACCAATACTACAATCCATACGAGCCCTCTGCTCCGCCGTTACCGGCATCATCCTCTTCATCGTGGTTTGAGTATGATCATGAGACCCAAGACACCATTTATGCTAATAATTCTGACTTTATCTCATTTACCTCATCTAGTCAAGCTCCAGCTCAAGATCCCAAATTTGCTCAACATGACTTCAATCCTGTTCCTGAACCTAGCCCACAAGATCCCATAATGCCAGCTGCTAGCACTACTTCATATCAGCAGTATATGGTTCCAAATCCTGTTTATGGTGTTCCTGCTCCTGGACCTCAAGCTAGAAGAGAAAGAAGGGGTGGAGCTTTTGGATGTATGTTTGCCTTTGGGGTTCATTTGTTTCGTTGCTTCTTTCCATGCTTCCACATTCATGAAGTTAACAGAAGTAACTAATTTGCAATTTATGGAGTTCATTAGCATCAAAACATCTTCAGCAGGTAGCATATTATAGGATATCTCTTCATCTTCAAATAAATACTCGACTGTAGCTGTTGCATCTTTTGTGTGTGTATTTTATCAACAAGGCTTTACATTACATCTATCAATGTTGATTCCAGCGGTTTGAATTTTGTTTGGCTGAACAGATCTTACCATACTACATGTAGAAGAATGATAATATATATTTATCTTGTATAGAAGTAGAATAATAACAGCATTCGAGTAGTTAATGTGAAGTTATTCATGACAAAATGAAATATACAATATTAATACCTTTTAAAATAACTGTTTGATACTGGGATTGCCTCAACTTATATTTCTAGTCTATTGTCTACATACACACACAAGACAGACTGTGAATGTGGTATGTATACATGTTTGTAAAAATCAAAATGACATGACAAAATTCAAGAGGAAATTTCTAGAATTCAACTCTTGTTGAAAGTTATAACCTTGCACGTTATAACATGAATGAGATTGGTTTATGGCTCAAGTCAAAATATGAGTAAATAAAACGAGAATAAGAATCATATTGCAATGGCCGTATTAAAAATTTACCAACTGTTAAGAGGCGGAATCACGCAAAACAAAAAGGAGTAAAAGGTAAAAAATGATGGAACTCTTGTTTACGTTACAACAGAGAAAATGTTGTAATCTTTGCTATGGTGAGAAAATGTTTTAATCTCTTGCTATAGTGCAAGGTTTTAAGCTGTAAGCGGAGGATCTGATGCGAGTTTGTAAGTTGTAAACGGAGAATCTGTGCAAGTTTATAACCTGTAACCTGTTCTCTGGCTATGTGTGAGGATCTATAGAGAAAATGTTGTAATCTCTTACCACGAATAAACTAATAATCTGTTGCTATGGTACGAGGATCTATAGAGAAAATGTTGCAATCACTAACATGGATCTATTGCGGGTTTGCAAGCTGTAAACTAATCTCTTGCTATGGTGTTAGGCAGAGGATTCATAGGTCAAGGCTATATGGGTCTGAATTGTCCCAATAATTTTTAAACGTAAATCACGAGTCCAAATTTTTAAGTTAATTTTTTTTAAAGCTAAGGTAAGCTAAATTATCAGTAATCTTTGATCCAAGATATTATGTACCCATTATCATAGACGGGTATTGCATATGACCGAGGGCATAAATTATGAACCTAAAATATTTAAAAATAAATTATTAGTAACTCATGACTCAAGAAATTATATACTCCTAGACACAAACTAGGTATTGTATATGGCCCAAGTTTAGCGTTAGGTAATTAAGGGGCTAATTTCTAGAAATATAACCAAAAATAAAATTTATCCCCAAAATGAGTGGGATTGAAAATGGTTTCTAGGTTAAGGGTTGCCGCCAATGTTGTTGGCGGCGACCCGGTCATTTTTTTTTTTTTTTTATTTTACAGTGTTGCTACCAACACTGTTGGCGGCAACACAAAAAAATTTGATTTTATTTGCACTCTAGTCCTAGGAGGACTGGAGTGCAATTCTTTATAAAGTTAAAAAACAACAAAACGTAAAAAAAAAAGAAAAAGAAAGTGAAATAGTGTTGCCGCCAACATGGTTGGCGGCAACACTATTTCGGTTATTTGCAATCCAGTCTTAAGGACTGGATTGCAATTTACCAAAAGAAAGCAAAATTTATAAAAAAAAAAAAAAAAAGAATGAACAGTTTTGCCGCCAATCAAGTTGGCGGCAAAACATAGTTTGCAAATAAAAAAATTGAATTAAAAAGAATTTAATTTTTAAAAATAAATTTCGGTAAAATAGTGTTTAGGGTTAAAATAATTTTCGGTAAAATAGTGTTAGTTCAACACGAATTTGTTTTTTTTCGTTTTGGTCAAAATATAAAATTAAAACATAATGGACAAAATATTTCCAAACAAAATTGTTTAATTTTTTTAAATTACAATTTTAAAAACGATAGGCCAAAATTCAAAAATAGTTTTTAAAATTTTGATAGTGTCACCACCAACTAGGTTGGCATCGACAATTTTTTAAATTTAAGGTTTTAAAGGTTTTTAGGCTTTTTTGGGATAAGGTGTTTGAGATTAGGGTTTCAAATTTTAGGTGTTTTGGGGATATAAGGGTTTAGGATTTATGAAGTAAATAAATTTTTAATTCATTTGAAACAAAATTATGTAATTTAGGGTTTGGGTTACAATTTACAATTTACAATTTAGGGTTTAGGGTCTAGGGTTAAACTTTTGGGGTTTAGGGTTAAGGTTTTCGGATTTTAAGATTTTTTGGATTAGGTGTTTTGGAGGATATAAGTTTAGGATTTCAGGTTTAATCCATTTCAAACAAAATTATGTAATTTAGGGTTTAGGATTTACAGTATAATTATAGTAATAAATTGATATGTTTGAGGTTAAAGGTAACTTAAGAAATAAAAACAAAATATGACGACAAAAGATGACAAAAATTAAAAAATAGATAAGATTAATTAAAAAAATACAAATAGGGCTAGTCATAATTCAATTTCAATTATTTTTTTAGACAATTTTTGTATTGCCGCCAACATGGTTGGCGGCAATACTATTTAATTTTTTAATTTTTGACACAATTCTTTTTTGTATTGCCGACAATCAAATTTTTTTTATTTTTGACATAATTTTCTAAGAATTCTCTAATTGACATAATTTTTTTCATGTTGCCGGCAACACTATTCTTGTTTTTTTTTTCGCCAACTTTTCTTAATATATATATATATATATATATATATATATTTTTTTTTTACAAATTAACCAAATTGCACTCCCGTCCTTGGAGGACTGGAGTGCAATTTGGAAATTTTTGTTGCCGCCAACACTATTTACCTTTTTTTTTTTTTTTGGGCCTTTATATTACAAATTTGCCAAATTGCACTCCAAATCCTTGGAGGACTGGAGTGCAAATTTTTTTGTGTTGCCGCCAACAACACTGTTAAATTAAAAAAAAAAAAGAAAAATACTTGGGTCGCCACCAACAACCCTTAATTTAGAAACACCATTCCAATCTCCATATTTGTGCGATAAATTTTAATTTTCACAATATTCTTAGAAATTAGCCTTGCCCCTTAATATCTTGACAACCAAGTGGTACCTCATGCGATATTTATTGGGACTGAGACTAGATCAATAATATTGAACCATAATTATATAATGTAGTTCAAATTTTGAATTGAGAATTGCAGGGATACAAAGCCATAAAAGATGGATGAATGTGATACTTGTCTATCCATCGAGGGAAGAAATAATTGACGATTGGTATATAATATCTTGAATGATGAGTACTAATAATTTGACTTAAATATTTTAGATGCGTACACTAAGAAATTATTGGATTAGCCTAACTCTAGGGTGTTACGCCATACCTGCAACTAGTTCAGCCGCTACAGCATTGTGCTCTTCATGGCTGACCTAGGTGAGGGACCTCTTGGAAATATGTTTGTACTCGAGATACCCAAATTTATGTTCCTCTTCGAGATATGATCATCGGCCCCATTAATTAAGCCCTTACCCAACTCCTTTCATGTTCTGTTTTCATGTGTTTCTAAAGTTTATCTACTTACTAAATCATTTTATTTATGACGGTTGTTGATATTTTAAGACACGTGATAATACCACATGAACGGTCCTGGTAGGGGTTCTATTAATGAGGCTAAGGATCAGATCCACTTTTCTTCACGCTTTTCTTCACCCTCATCTTAATGCATTAGCAAAGTGATCGAGGTGGAAAAATGGAGAAGGTAGAGCTCCTGTATAGAATTCGAATGTAGATTCACTCACGAGCTAACCTCCAAGGACAGAGCTCTTCCAGTAAGGACCTAAAATCTAAACTGCATTTTTTACATTTACATAATTCAAGGTGCAAGAAATAGTGCATGGACATCCATGCAGCACATTTACATTGGCCATTTCTTGAAGCGTTCCACTGCCAGCAAAAGAGAAAGAAGAGACTCTAAGCCATCGAAAGTTAGGCCTTCCATTTTGCACAATTTGAGTTGTGCGTAACATGTTAATTAAAAGGTATAATTATACTAAAATAATGGTGTAACTTTGTTGAAGTATAATATAACTATTTTCCACTTAAAATGACATTTTTCTTCATTTAAAATTTGGCAACTTGTCTATTCATTTTTTACCCTTTAAATCTAGACCATCAACTTGTAAGAAATGGCATTTGTGAGGCTCCTTGACCCTCTGAAGCCAATCAAGTTAACAAAGAGTGGAAATGAATAGAGGGTCGAATGGTTAGAGATCTACGACTCTATTCCAGAGGTGGGGTTCGAATCCCACTAATACTATTCCTTTCCCCCTAATTGTAATAGTATGGGTTTAATATATAAAAAATAAAAAAAATTTAACAACAAAAAGCAGCACTATTGAGTCGGAACAAGCCACTGTCACCACTGTCAAAAAAAGTATTTTTTTTGCCAAAATTGCCCCTGAAGTGAAAACAGTATCAACTATAAGCTGTCTTTTAGATTGATATTTTTTCAAAATATTTTGTGAAATTGTAATACTTTTTGAAATATGATGTAATGAGCGATAAAAAATTGTTGAAAATATAAAAGTGCTTAGAAAACTATACGAAATATACTGCCAAATGTTATTCCAAAATAATACTAATCAATTCTCAAAATCTTATGAGTAATATTATATACTAATTACATAATTAATATTATCTGTGTGTTGTGAGATTAATAAAGAAAACTAATCAATTTAGGGTATTGAATACGGTCTTAAATGATGTTTACTATTTTATGAAACAATATTACTTTATCGAAAATGAAAAATTGTTTGTAGAATTGTAACGCCTAACTAGTTTCAGACGATCACAACAATTATCAATAAACAATTTTTTCTTCCTTTTTGTCAAAAGATTCACAATCATTTTAATCTCAATTTGATGATGAATACTTTATTTTATAATTTTACGTTATAAGCATGTGGATCGAGAAAAAGTTGTGCTTTTGGGAACTGCTTTAGCTCATTCAAATTTCAGTAGTATACTCAAGTTTACCAATTATGTAGTTTGTGGATTAATATGATATGATGCCTGATAAAATAAGAAAAATTTACAAGGTGTTTGGTATAGGGAATCAAGGAGGGGAATGAGCATCATAAGTAATAACACTTATTGTTGATATTTGTAAAACAACTATCATTATCATTCAATGGGAATGATAATGATTAATTTGGGTATTAATGATTCTCTCCAAAATACTATTCTAGCAAACCTATTAACCTTTATGATCAAGAGCAAAAAACACACCCACTAAATACATATCTTTTGAGTTACTCACTCCCAATATAATATTCCTCTCTCTCCCTCCCTCTCTCTCTCTCTTTCTCTCTCTCTCTCTTTCTCTCTCTCTCTCTTTGTTTTGTCTTTTGATTTATTTTTTATTAGTACTTTATAAAATTTTTTATAAAAATTCTTTTAATAATTTTTTTTTTACATTCAATTTTTTTTTTATAAAAATTTGAACGAAAAATCAAAGATATATAGTACTCTCTGTTAATGCGATAAAAATGACTTTTTTTAAGGTTATCATTTGCATAAAACTCAAATTAGAGCATGACTATATTTAAAATTGAAGAAGCCTTTTTAGAAAATTTCTTTAAAAAGATACAAAATAAGAAATCTATAAAATATGTATATCATAAATAAAAGAATTAAAAATTTTAAAATTTACTTGAAAGTCATTCCAATATACCAAACAAGTATTTTTATAATGATACCCATTCCATTATTAAACTAAACATGTTTGGAGAAATCATCAAAACCCATACTCATAGTGGGATTAATGATACCTATAGTAATAGTGATTGAGAAATTTGAACCAAACTGCCCCTAAGTTTTAGTATAGAGATATCTTGTTTTTGTTTTCACTAGTTATTCAAAAAATGATTGCTACATGTCACTCTGTGGATGAAAATAACTGCAAATCTAGTGAAAACTAGACAAAAACATAATCAATTATTCGCTCAAATCTCATAATACACAAGCCAATTCTACCCAAATTATATGTCTTCTTGTTTGAACTTTAAACACACATTTTTGTCTACATATACATACAGAGCTATGCTATTATTCTAAATTTTATTCATTTAATTGGACAAAATAGTTGCTTAATGCTATTCAATTTCAAGTACATATAATAACCTAGTATTTCCTTAATTCAAAGTAATTGTTTTTTTTCCCCCTTTTATCCAAAAGAAAAACTACAACCAACAACCTTTTTAACCAAGACTTTTATACAGTCAAAACGACGCTGTCTATCATTGAAAACGACAAAAGATATTTTAGTAATTTCACTATATTTGTAGTGGTTTAAACGTCCGCGTGGCATTGCCGAGGGAGGGAATTGGGAAGGACTAAAGCAGGGAGAATACTGAAGAAATGACAACAACTCCAACGACGCCGTTGGGAGCTCAGACGACGGCAACCATGGGCAGAGTACCGGGAACTCATCGGACGGTGCTGATAACCGGGGTCAGCAGAGGACTCGGGAAAGCCCTAGCCCTAGAATTAGCGAAGCGCGGCCACACAGTAATAGGCTGTGCCCGCTCGCAGGATAGCCTCAACTCTCTCCAAGCTGACCTAGCTGCCGCCGCCTCTAATTCTCCTTCTCCAGCTTCTTCTTCGGTTCAGAATAAGCACCTCGTGATGAATGTCGACGTGGTACGCTTCATTTACATACCATTCAGCTGTATTTTTTTTAATTTATTTGAATAAATTCAACACTTGTTTACTTTAATTGCAATTTACATTTCCTTTTTTTTGTGGATTGATTTTTGTTTCAATATTAGCTGTATTTTTCATGGATTGATTTTTTACGCGGTGCTTTATTTTGTAAGTATGTTATAGGTGTAATTTTTGAAGCATGAGAAGGTAAAAGTTGGATATGGGAAAATGAATCGGTGAAATTGAACAGTGAAGTTAATTGTCCTACATAGTTTGGGCAGTTCGGGGGGAGGGGGTTTTTGAACTTTTCTATTTTGATTTTGGGGCAACAATTAGCGAATTTTGGTGGACGGTAAGGTGATAAATTATGAACATAGGAAAATTATTCAAAAAGAATTGAAATGAATATGGACATAGGAAAATTATTCAAAAAGAATTGAAATGAAGTGTTATGATCAGCCTACATAATTTGGGGGAGGGGTTGTTTTGGTTCTCAACCCATCTAAGAAAATAAAAAGAAGAGATGTGCATTCTGGTTGATTTTGACAGGCAAATTAGGATTGACTTCTGGTGATTATAGGAATTTTGGATGAAAACAGAAAAGGAGGACTTTGTTGAGCTCTTAAGCCTCTAGAAACGAAATTGGTGAGAAAATTCTGTTATTATTCTATTATCCGGATTCTTCTTATGAATTATATTGAATTGTGATATGTTTGATGTTAGCATACTTATTGGAAGACTTTTATTGTGGCTTTCTAGAGGTCCAATAGCAGTGTTGAAGATTTGGCACGTATGGTAGTGGAAAAGAAGACTGTTCCTGATATTATTGGTAAGTTTTTCATTCGACATTTCCTCTTAGTATTTGTTAGCATCTTTGATTGGACAGATGCGGCAAAAGCACGATGATCTTTCTGATTTAGGTAGAAATAATTATTAGATACTCTATTTCACTTCCAAAACTGGCTTGCTAGATTTGAAGATGGTTTTGGAACTGTGGAGTGTTTAGCTTTTTGCAAACTGGGGACTTCTTATTTCTTACTTGACTGAATTTCAAAGTTAGTGGTACTGGAGCAGTCATTGTTCCTGCAATACGAATTTATTCCGTGCCCCCCCCCCCCCCACCCACACACACACACACACCAAAAAAAAAAAAAAACCAAAAAAAAATCAGAAACTTAATTTGATTTGGGTGGTCTTTTATGCTGTCTGATATCTTCTAAGAAACTTTTGGAATATGATAGCTGATGGTAGTGTTCTCCTTATTATCACATTTAAGCATACCTAGTTTGAGATGTTTCTCTTCTGATTGGTTATGTTTGCAATCCGCAGCATTACCATGTTGCAGGCTTATGTCAGTGTGTATTGATTCCCCTTCAAAGTCCTTCTCTCCATCCTTACCGGGGAAAAAAATGATATAGTTCCACCTGTTTGCATAGATACCGATGCTAAATCATTAAAATATAGCTTTGTTGAAGGTTCACTAAATCATTGTGGTTATTGGTTCTATCCTTGCTCAAAATAAATTTGTTCAGTAGTTTTTTGGCCTGAAACCATGAACTCTGATGTTGTATCCAATCTCTCTCTTATTTTGCAAATTGGTGTAATCTAGTGTGTAAAGCTCATATTTTGATCTGGAAATCATAACTACGTTTTCTTTTTAAGCTTGAGATTATGGCCTTAAAATATAGATAAGCAGAAAAATATACAAGGGTGACTGACTAGTCAGTTTGTTAAGCTAGCACCTCTTCATTGGTGTTTGTTGCTTCTAGCTACACAGATTACAAATTTTTAATCCCTTTATTCGCTACAAGAAAAATGCAGGTCTGGATTAGAAAAAGCAAGTAATTAAGGAAGAGATGTTGCTTTACTTTATCTTGGTGACAAGTATCGGAATTCACAGTTACCTCATCTTATATGGAATTGATGCTTTAAATTCTCATGAAGAAAGGTTGTTTAACTTTATCTTGTTGGCAGTAAACAATGCGGGCACTATTAATAGGAACAACAAAATTTGGGAGGTTCCTGCAGAAGAGTTTGATACTGTTATCGATACAAATGTCAAAGGGATTGCAAACATGTTGCGTCATTTTGTTCCCCTTATGATCGAGAATAAGCAAGGAGTAATCGTTAATATGTCATCTGGGTGGGGAAGATCTGCCGCTGCACAGGTGGAACTTAATACCTTATTTCTAGTATGTCAGATTTTTGTTGTTTTCTTGTTGCGTACTATTTGATGACTTGGTAATGGATTCAGTAACTTCATAAACAATTTTTGTTTTTGGGGGCCCTGCCCTCCCTAAACTGTAAATGAAACATGGCTTAACAAAAAATTACCATAAGCCTGCAATTGTGTGAGGTGAAGTTGATAAACTTAAATGCATAGGAATTCTAATATGTATAAGAACCAGAAGCTAAGGCACTTCAGAATTTTGTGAATCCTATAGTGAAGATCATTATACACCTTATCATGATCTCCTTTTTCTTTCTTCACCATTATTGTTCTTATTCACTTGTTTTTCAATATGTTGTTGATCTTTGATTAAATGTTAACAGGTAGCACCTTATTGTGCTTCAAAATGGGCAGTTGAAGGTCTGACAAGGTCAGTAGCAAAGGAGTTGCCTGCTGGAATTGCTACTGTTGCACTTAGTCCTGGTGTTATTAACACTGATATGCTTCAATCCTGCTTTGGCAGTTCAGCTTCTCTTTATCAGACGCCTGAGGCTTGGTATAGATTCACAGTTTTTTTTTTTTTTGTATTGTTTTTCTATGAGCACCTAATCTGATTTTAGAACTCTCAGTTCAAGTATAATAACTGGGTTGTAATAATTTTCATTAAAAATAAGGTGGATAGCAGTTACTCTTCTAGTGAAGCAGTAGTAATGACGAGAAAGCATACATATTCACATACATACGAGTTTATCTAGTTGGTGTTATAAATTTAAATTTCTCCTGTAACTTTTCAAATGAAGTGAGAAGATAATTCTTGATTGTCCAATGACTTGTGTGACCTGTAGAAAACACTTTTAGGCATGCTCTGCCCAAAAAGCTCGGTCTTTTAGACATAATTTGTGAAAACTTTAACTTTACCGGACAAAATTCTGTACATCATGTCTACTAAATGTTAGTGTAAAGAATTTGTGGAAATCAAAACATATTAATTTCATGATCCATTTACCAAATTTGTTTTCTTAGGTGACTTAAGGCCATAATGAATTGCTTGCACACACAAAAGGAGAAAAAGGGCTTCAAAAAGATAGAAGCCAATCAGTGTATTTTGACTTTTCTAAAGATTTTTATTTATTTATTTTTCATGATCTGATGTTTTACTTTTATCAGGGCGCCAAGGGCAGCTACACTGATACTTAATCTGTCGATGGGTGACAATGGTGCATCCCTCACTGTTTGATGGGCATTTTTCGTGACTCATGCCATATAGTTATCACTGCTTTGTGCACAGTGCCATTGAGAGGGAAGCATTAGGCTTTCAGGTGGAAGAGATGTTTACAAGGTTTAATACCACCTGGTCACCAACGTGTTTCAAAGGATTTTTTGTTATCTTTTTCCTATGTAATTATGTTTTTCCTTAGAACTAGAAACATTAGCTTCTCATTTGTTTAGGATCAAGATTTAGGGTAAAGAAATTTGTTTACGTTGAAATTTTAATGATTTTAGTGGGAAGTAATTTGATATTCTTGATGAGAAAATTTTGTTTGGTTTATTTATTGGTGGAGAGAAATCTAACTCATGGTTATAATTGAAAATTATTGCACGTGGATTGATCTTAAGGCTGGTCCTTCTAAGGATGTGAAGGTATAGGGTGATGAAGGTTGAGCGAAGTATACGGGCTGAAGAACTTTTTGTGTTGATGTAATAACTATATATTTTCAAGAGTACCAATGTTTCAAAATCCAGCTTCCCGTGGGCTCCAGGAGATAAGAGGAAGTTGTCCATGCTATAGTCGCTGGATATGGTAGTGAGGATGTGTTGGAAAAAAAGGTGAAGTAGATGAGAATCTTAGATAACTGTGTATCAGCTGCTACCTTGGAATTACTTAAAGTTACAAGAAAGGCCTATAGAATATCCAATTCAAGATGAAATTTCTGATAAAAAAAAGTGAACTGAAGCTTTGAAGGGAATGGTGGGCGGGCGTTACTGGGGGCTGCGACATTCAGTGAATTTGTTTTTTTTTTTTTAGCTAGAAATATAAATTCATTAAATAACAACAACAATTACAAGGATCATGTTCTACATAATTGAGTGGCTAATTCATGTCCTTCTAGTACCTCTCCTCTAGCTAATTTAAATACAAATACAGATTGAAAGGGTGACATTATAGCTAAAATATCTTGCAAAATAGGACGAACTTCAATTGAAGCTGATTGAGGATTTGATAATTGCACCAGAACAGGTAAACAGTTCGTCTATAAAATAACCGAACTGAAGCCAATCTCAGATGCTTTTTGGATTCCCTGAAGACATACCAAAGCCTCGGATCGTAATGCTGAAGAAGCACGAAGTCGTCAGTGAATTTGTTAAGACAGCTATTTCTAATGGGGGTGGATTAGTTAACTAGTCCATATACCCAATATCTTGATCAGAATCAGTGGTTGTACTGATTCATTTAATTTGCTAACCAATCTATGACTCTCATTAGTAGATTAATTGCTTAGCTAGTTAAAAAAGAGTTGGATGCCGTTGTAATTTGAACCATATGGTATTAAATTAGTTTGACAAAATAGATAAAAAAATATTACAATGTAAATATTTACTCAGATTTTAAAAACTTAATTTTAAAAAAATTATACAATTTCAATCACTTTACAAAACAAATAATAGAATTACAAGCTGAAGCTTTCGTATCCAACATTTCACAAGTAAAAAATTACAAATTAAAATTCTTCGTAATACAAGTAAGAAAAGTACTTGTGTTATCTTCTATACTTCACATTTAAGTTATATGAAAGTAATTTTTTAGTTAGTAACAGTAATGTATGATAATCAGAGCATAAAACCAAAGGATAATATATATATATATATATATCAAAAAATTAAATGGAAAGAAAAATAAACTACAATATTTAGGTTTTTGATTTATTTTAAATTTGAGAATAAAATGACTTAATAAGCCTCAACTTCTCTATAATATTCATAGATATTAGCCTCTAAGACACATATGTGAATTGGTTTCAATTAATCGCGGTTTTTAGAAATCGATATCCAAAATTGAAATTGCTTTTGCAAATGAAATGTAGTTAACCCAACTACTTTTAGAATTCGGTTCAATTATCCTCATTTTTTGGTTCGAAATGAATTGGTTTTTGCGATTTTTTAGTTTTTTTTATTTTCTCTTGCCCACCCCTAATTTCTAATGAATTTATAGGTTATGGCTTGAAAATTTTCAGATATCCTGGTGCCTGTAATACAACCAAGTTGGGTAAGATTCCTGCAATACAACTAAGTTGTGTAGAGTACTGTTTATTATAGATGGAAGCAAAAGACTGTAAGTGAACTTACGGAAAAAGAGATCTTTGAACCTATTTCATATAACGTAGATGGTAAGTAGTTAATGCACCAAATGAAATTCTTAGACGTCAAGTTATAATGGATATTGCTAAGATTTTAATTCGTGCATAGAGGAGATTCATCTCGAAGCCGCACAAGAGCACTAGAATAGCGAGGTTAGAAAAATAACTTATTCTATCTAAACTGCGAGTACAAAAGCGGAAGTTGCATCAGATTCTAAATTAAGCCTGCATTAGAATACAGAGGTTGGAGAAATAACGTGTTCTAAGAAAACTAGAGTACCAAGGTAGAAGGTGAATCAGATTCTAAATTAAGCCTGCATTTTGGCAAATGTAAGAACACTAGAGTAACACGATTAAGATTGGAGATGCATTAAATATAGCACGTATCTAGAACACTAATGCATTTGGCAAATGTAAGAACACTAGAGTAACAAGATTAAGATTGGAGATGCATTAAATATAGCACGTATCTAGAACACTAAAGTATCTGTGAGAATAAACAGTAGAGTACCGAGGTTGAAGGTGCTATAGATTCTAAATTAAGCCAGCACTTGCCATATGTTTCTATATGTTTCTAAAGTATCCATAAGAATAAACAGTGAGTTCCGAGGGGCTTTGGGTCTTCTGTTACACAATTTAGTGTTACACTTGTGTTACACCACCTTCGTGATTGACAAGTGTACCTGTGTTTGGAGATAGGGTTAGTGGGTGGACACTTGTCAATCACTTAGGTAGTGTAACACAAGTGTAACAGCAAAATATGTAACAGAAGGCCCTAAGCCGTTCCGAGGTTGGAGGTGCTATAGATCTAAATTAAGCCCGCCAACCTCGGTGATTCTAAATTAAGCCCGCACCCGGCATGTGTAAGAACACTACGTACTGACATTGGAGGTGCATCAAATTTATCAAATTTAGCCGGCCCGTGCTTAGTACACTCGAGTATTTATGCTGGCGAACTTAGCCCAAGGGACCAGATTCTTCAATTCTAATGGAATTTAACCAATCAAAAAAAATTAGTTTTTCAATATTTTAGGAAAAAGATTCCTTCAAAGGGTATTATTTGTAATTGTAACCAAATGTTTAGTGATAGGAATGGAGCATCTATGTTGAAGGTGCAGCAGAATTTGTGACTAGATTGGTCATGAAATTTAACCAATTAAAAAATTTGTGAAAGATTCAAAGAATTATTGGTTATGAAATTTAACCAATTAAAAAATTCGTGAAAGATTCAAAGAATTAGGAAGTGATTAGTCCTGTTAGTGAAACAGGAAATTACTACATTGCTTCCGCTATTTAAAACGCTAAAATTGAACAAAACATGGATAGATTGTTTTCGCTTTTAAAACACCAGAATTGAACAGATGCACGTGAGTGCTAATAAATTTTCATGGTGGAAAGGAATGAAGAAGTAAAAATCTTATTCACCCATACCATCCACAATCGACGCAAAGCCAAAAATTGAGTTAGGCAAACCTTGATATTTGATTAAGCTTCTGATCAAGTCATCTCCGTTCTTCCAATAATATAAGAACGATTTTTATTTCCCCTTGAAGTAGATCTAAGATTTCTTCCAGTAGTAGACAACACGAGAATGATTTTCATGGACATAAGATCTCTCCTTGCGGTGGACAACAAGAGAACTATTTTTATTTCCCATCGAGGTAGATCTAAAATTTTTCCTGTAGTTGATAGCTTATTTATTTAAGGGCAAGAGAAGAAAATGCATCTTAAATTCTTCCTATGGTTGATAGCTTGTTTATTTAAGGGTAGGAGAAGAAAATACATGGTGGATGGTAAAAATAAGTATTTTTAGTTTTTGATTCCTATTTGGAACTCCTATAGTATGTTTAGGAGAAGAAAATACATTTAACGGAAGTGGATAGACAAAATAAATAGTTTTAGTTCTTGATTCCTGTTTATTTATTGGTATAGATTTGATTTTTATAAGTTTTTGTGAGTGAAGTTCAAGTTATTTTTATCATATCTAATAGTACGAGAATAGTATTTTCTCTCACCACTTTATTTCTAACAATCCTCCAAAACCCAACTCTATGATCTACATGGTATTTTCCCTCGCCACTTTATTTTTAACAGCACCAACTCTATGATTTACATGGTATTTTCCCTCGCCACTTTATTTTTAACAACCTTTCAAAACCCAACTCTCTGATCTGTTGTTTTTTGTGTCATTTAGCAACCCTCTAAACCCAACTCTATGATTTGTTGTTTATTTGTTTCTTTACGTCCAAGTTGTTTGCTAGCTTTGAAAATCGATCTAACAACATGATAACGGTATTTATTTGAAAGAGATCTGGCTATAAAAATGGATACCAAACATCCTTCTAGCTTATTTAATGGGAAAATGGATACAAGACATCCTTCTGGCTTATTTAATGGGAGGAGACGGAAAATATGTTTTAGGTGATTTTGTGGAGTAGAATAAAAGGCGGAGAACTCGAGTGAAATTGATGAAATGTTTATTTTATTATAATAATAAGTAGACGAAAAAATTTGCAAATTTCGTAGCAAATATGAGATGGATGCAAAGGAAAATTTTGGACCTAGAGCTGTAGAATGCTATTGTAGGTTTTATTATTATTATTATTATTCTTACCACTTATCGGTTGAAACTCTAGCACTATTTATAGAGCTTTGCACCTCCTCCAATTTCATCTGTTAACCACAACTTTTACTTCACAATTTTAGGCCACAAGTTTCACTCCAATTGTTCATCCTTCTACTAGATATTAGACTAGGTGGATGATTGCAATATTTTTACAATTCTTTCCTAATAATTTTCTAGATATTACTGTAGACAATTCTACATAGAAGTTTTTGGATTTATGGTTACGAATTGTCTCACATTTTCTAGATAATTTTTCTAGATATTATTGTAGACAATTCTAGTAGAAGTTTTTAGATTTATGATTACGAATTATTTCACATTTTCCCTCTTTAATTTGTAATTTTTGCGGCTATAGAAATTCAAGTCTTGAAGCAATGAAATTATACAGAAAGTTTTAGCACATGACTTGAAATCTCTAAAACTTTTAATTCTAGTCTTTATGAAACTTGTAGAGAATTTAGTGGCAAATTTCTCAAGATTATGACTGTGCTACAGTCTAGGGTGGGACTCATGATCAGGAAAAAAAAACATTTGAACTGTATTAACTATAACTGGTTGAACAAATAAGAGCCTTTTCAAATTAATATTTCACGCAATCAATAATGCCACAGTTCACTAACATAAATCCTACTGTAGTACCCTGAGTTTTATTTGGCCAAACCATTAAATTTCCTTGTGAATTTTAATCACATAATAAGGGATGGAATATGTGGAACAAAGAATCAATAAGAGGCTATAGTATAATGAAGGAAAATGTTTTAGTGATTAAGGGCAAGATTGAACAGATGGTCTTTTCAAAGAACATGGGATAGGTTTTGGGTTATATGGTTGACCAAAAACATTACTATTGGTTTAAGAAATGTTAGCTAATATAAGACTTCTTTTTCTATTTCTTCAATTAATGGTTCGCAAATATATCCTAGTTTGAATTTTTATTTTTTCAAATTTTTAGATATCCTTAAAGAGTAAGTCTAAAAAATGTAAGGTATCGAATTAGCAGAACAAGAAATTATCAAATCAGTAAAGTCCAATATTATACTTAGATTAATGAAGGAAAATTATGGGATCACAACCTTACTATGTTCCCACTTTTAATGCAAACTAAAAACCAAGTTGCAATGTGTATGTGATTGGGGAAGATCGATGCTGCTTGTTTACCGATTCTGGTGCTCAAAATCTTTGAAAATTATGGTGCTCTACACAAACTCATTTTGACCTTCGTCCAACAAATATATTCTTATTGCAGAACGCATATAATAATAATAATAATAAAGGCAAGAAAAAGGGAAAAATTCGTGGAAGAAATATGGATACTTTTGCTTTTCCCATTTATGTTGATCATGCTAAAACCCCTGCTCTTTTACAAGTAAGAGAAAAGATAAAAAGGATGTGCTCTATTTTGTGTCATGTTTACTTGAGCATTTCCCTTCAATTGCTTCCTTGAGTTTCCTCCCAAGTGCAAAAGCCAAAGGAGGAGGAACTGCATTCCCCACCTGCCTGTGTTTGTGCTGAAGATTACCAGCAAATTGATAGCTATCTGGAAAGCCCTACACTCACAGCAAAATAAAAAGAAAATTTTACTGCTTCTATAGATCATAAATTGTTTCAAGAAATATTCTCTGACTGCCGAGAAGGATCTAATATTGTATTCATTATCTACTATTTTCTGAGGTTTCTTGTTTTCTTCCTATTCTTTTGAGGCAAAAATGTCTGAATTTTTACAGAACTATTTTGAAATACCTAAAGCTAAAGTTGAAGTGTTGGACGTTTCACAATATCAGAAGTAAAAGAAGAGAATACTAACCTGAGCTCGAGCATATTCACGTAGGGTAAGTATCCTATCTTGTTTAGGGTGAAACCATCTTCCAACTTTACCCATAGGTTGAGGATCTGTGACACATGTTGGAAACTTCCCTAACCAATCCAACCTTCCATACAACCCCTTCCACTGATTATTTCTTCGTGCTGTCTTCGGCAACCATGATGGTAGTAAATTAGCTACCTTTCCAGTTGACAACTTTACCTGCATCGTGTACAAATTCAGATAAAACAAGAAAATACATGTATATATTAGGCTGAGTAAGATCCAATATCAAGCCCACTCCAGCATGAAAACTTATCTCGAGGATGGAATTTATTGATACATATAAAGGACGGGACTAAACAAAAATTTCTTCAGAATTACTAAACTTGAGAATTTCTGTTAGAATAGAAGGGGATAAAAACAAGGGAACAAGAGGGGCTACATACCTGTTTATCTGGAAGATCATGCCAATCAGAACCAGGACGTTTTGGGATATTTCTACATCTAAGGAGATTTAACTCGTTCATCTTTTTGGAAATGTGGTCATTTAAATCCTTCATATCTCCTCGAATTTGGCTTTGAAACCAAGATACAGGTTGACTTTTATACTGAGAAACAGAAAAGAACAAGAATGTGAAAACAGGAAACTGTATATTGACAAACCTAAAAATCATGTGAAGAGTACAAGGGTCTCTACCTCCATTCTTGGCTTTGATGCCCCATTTTTAACTCCAGGAAGATCCCCAATTGTATCTCTCACGGTGATTCCGCGGAATGGAGCACCATTAGCCGTGCTACCTACAGCAGCATAATGAATATTACCCCCTAAGGGGATCTTAAGTTTTGGTCCCTTGAAAACAAACATTGGCTCAGGCCATTCAGGTAGATTCTCTTCTGGGGAGGCTGCCCATATAAATGCCCTTTTGCGGTTTTGAGAGACCCCATAAGCTCCTGCTTCCAAAATTCCAAACCTTACCTATAAAAATACAAACAATTCAGTGTTTTGTAGCTCAAAATTAACTAATTTTTCTGTTTTAAAAATCACCTCATATTCATGTACCTGGTAGCCCATTTCCAGGAGCGATGCCAAAGTGAAGCGAAATATTTGTCCTTTGTTAAAGAATATGAAGTTCCTGACGTTTTCGAGGAGAAAAAATTTGGGCCGAAAGTAATCTGCATAGGACAAGAATGCTAGTATCATTTCGCACTGAACCTTACTCCATGATCCTTCATTAAATCTGTTCATCTTAGAGAACCCCTGAAAGGAAATCCGGGTTGAACTCGTTAGACTATCTGCATCAGATGTTTGTTAGCGCAAATGTGTGGCAAGCCAAAATTGTTTATGATGTATTCATGATTAAGAAACTTGCGCAATTGTCATATCAAGAAAGTGATGATTATAAGTTTTAAGGTATATGCATCAAATTTTTTGGTATTTACTGTCAATAGCATAGTGACTTAATGAAGGAGATATTTTGCCTAATGGTAGTCTTATTTTCGATTTTTTTTTTCTTTTTTTCAACTTTAACGGAGAACTAGTTCTACATACCTGACATGGAGGGCCTCCAATTATAATATCAACATCCCCAGGTCGCGGCAAACTATCGATCTCCTTTTGCTCAAGTTTTTTAGCCAAATCGGCAGCCTCAGGGGTTGATATGCAATTAGCTTCATCCCCACAGGCTGTCATGATGGCCCTGCAATTTGATATTTTGATAAATAAAAGGGAAAAAAAAAACACAAAAAGAAAGATGTGGACAGAGTGATGTTCAAGAAGATGAGATACCAGGAGTAAAATATAACTTTTGGAAGCACGAAATGTAGAAAAAATAAATAAATAATAAATTCATCATCTATCTGCCTCAAAGAAGCATTATCAGCTGAAGCAAATAGGAAGTCAAGGAAAAAATAGGTACCTTAGGATCACATTGCAATTTCTATTGAAAACTGTCGCCTCTGGATGATTTAGTTTAAATGCTTCCCCTGCAGGTTGTTCATATTCAATTGCCCATTTTGTCTTTGAAACACCTATAAGCAGTTAATAAGAATAAGCTCTGGGTGAAACGGTCTGCCACATATCCTTTTAACTTCTAAGGCATGGTAAAAATTAAGATTACCTGATTGCTCTAAACCTGAAGATAGACCACCACAACCAGCAAAAATGTCTAAAGTTGCAAGAGACTTGTTACTATCTGCATACTCTTTATCAAATCCTCTTCCTCCTCTTTTGCGCTTCAGAGATAGCTTCCTGTTTTGTTCAGTTTTAACTGATTTTCTTCTTGAAAGACTCTGCTTGACTTGAGGTGTTAGCTGTGTGGAGCAATTTTGATGTACATGAGATGCAGAAGACAAAATATTCCAATTATGCTATAGATAGAAAATGAAACAAATAGCGAACTGATGAAATAGAAGTTTCAAGTAGAAAGAATATATTAGATTGAGGAATAGAAATAAATAAATAAATGACTTTATAGATGTTTGAAATGTAATCTACTTGGATAAGGCAGAAAAAGGAAAAGTAACCTTCTGCAAAGCTCCAGAGAGAGGGTCATATAATTTTCTACAGAAGAAGATGTGCTCGAAAACATAAGTAGTAGAAAAGGGATTCAGATCTTCCTTCTCCCTTACTTCACACTTCCCTTTTACAGCCGCAACAGGTAACTTAATCACTTGCTCACTGTAATATATCTGAAAATTTTTAATTTTAGGCACAACATTAGAGGTGCATATTTCATGTATCCACAATAAAGTGAGAACATCACTAAGAAATCAATGTATAAAATTGGTCCAAAAGTTCCACAAAATATAACTATCTTGAACAAACTTAACATCAGTTTCAATCAATGTCACTACCAAAATATTCATAACCAATAGGTATCGTCGGAAAATGAAGTATCGTCTTAAAATGCCCGTGAATGCACAACTTGTCCGCATATTAGCTTGGGAACTTAATCTATGTGATTTAATTTGAAATGGGATGTCCATTTATAAATTTGAGAAAATAATGATTAAGCGAGACAATTACCTCTCGAATATCGGAATGGTATGCTTTCTCTGCTGAAATATCCTCTGGTCTGAAAAATCTCCGAAGTCTAACTATTGTAGATTCAGGGTCAGCTTCTTTAAAGGGCTTATGCTGGTCAATCCCCAGAAACTGACAGACAGTGAACGGTTTAAGAACCATACCTCTTGTACTCTTAGGAATTCCCTTGTCTGTCTCATCAGATACTGAATGATGAGGACTTACATAGAGGAAATCATTAATATGGTACTTGGTTCCCTTAAAGGTGAAACCGAATCTTTCGAGTTTGAAGACTGATCCGTTGCGCAATTCCTTTAGTTTGCAAGAGTCACAATGCCCAGTACCACTGCCCTCTGAATCAATTTTTAGGCATAAAAAGGCGCCTCTTTCAGGACAATACAAACTTCTACAGAAGAATTCCATTGGCCGTTCTTCACTTTTCCTGTCCGCTGCACCTGCATTTGCCTTTGTCTTCCGATGTTGAGGCATTGGTCGAATATCGACAGGGAGAATTCCTGTAATATCAGAAAGGTCAAATTCCAGACAGTGATTAGTCAAAAAGAATTCCCGCTCGTTAGTAGCATATTTAAGAACTGTCTGATATCCTCTAAGCATGAGTCTTCCGTGAGCTAATCTTCTGGCACCAGAGCCTTCAAACATGTACACTACAAGAAAAACAGGAGGATTTTCCTCTGAATCAGCTGTTTCCACTAGCACGGATTTACCCACTGAAACCATAACTCCATCCACTAAAGCCTGTTTATAGTAAACCTCACCTGAATTTGTTTTCCCAACTTTTCTCTTCCATTCGACTTTTTTACCAGCACGCTGCGATTTTCTCCCTTTTGACACAGAAAGAAAGTTCTTGACATTCTCATTGAACATATGCTTGTTTTCTTCCAACTCTTTTGTATCTTCATCTCCCAGATCTTCAGGTAAGTACTTTGAGCTATATTCACTCCAAATTCTATTAATTAGTTTGGTAGTAGTAGCCGGCATTGCCTTTGTCTCTGAGGTTTTATGTGGTACTGAGGCTTCTTGATTCACATGTTCTTTTTTGCTTAGGAATATCTTCTTCTTTACCAACTTACTGAGATGTAGTTCCTTCAAACTATCCCTTAGGCCTCGCACGAAAGCACATTGTCTAATAGAAGAATCAGGATAGTTTTCAAATTGTTTCAATATAGTTTGCCCATGGACAAGTATATATCTCTCAACATCTGCCGAAGTGGAGGATATATAAGAAGAATGACCCTCATTAAAATCTGAGATTTTTTTAATGACTTCTGGAAATGAAAGCCTGGATGCTCTTCTCTGTTCCTTCAACAATTTAACGATGCTAAGAACTAAAGCTACTGTTTTCAGAAAAGTTTCGTACCATGGATCATACTGTGTTAATGGATCTTCCAATTTATACCTGAAACGTCCATTTAAAGGATCATTTTAGAATATTCCAAGCTTCTATCTCAACCGAATAATGAACATCATACAGAAATTTTCCAAGTATAATTTGTTTCTGTTATCATTCAGCTATGGGGTGAATAAAGAATCAATTAGTTGTCAGTGCATAAAATTTGATTTCATCATAAAAGTTCTAGAAGCAGAAATATAAGGTCCACTAGAGACCAGGTGGCAAAGAAAAATGGAAGTACAAGACTTGCGTCTTCCCTGCAAGGAATACAATTATATTTGTATAGAGCTTGATTGAACAAAACTAGGATAAGATTTTGAAAGCTGACCAGGCTATATCTGTTTGGATTGAAATGGACACGTCGGGTGATCCAAATTCAATTTTCCAGTCCTTTATTGTACTCAAGTACACAGGTATTCCATCAATGTTTGGTCCTCTTGGAGAACTTGAAGGATTAGAGTTGGTGTCAAGAAAAAATCTGCTTCCATCCCCAGTTGTCACAAGCCCTGAACAGAAAATCTTCTGTTCCATAGTGGCATATGATTTCATTGGAAGAAGTTCTAGAGGAATGTACCTTCCATCAAAGCTATACAGACACCAACTATGAAGCAGGTGGTGAGGAAGTTGATCAGTATCATCATTCTCAACCTTGAAGATAGCAGACTCATCTTTCTCATTTGTACCTTTTCGATAATATGCTGGCGGTGGATAGTCATCTGCTATGTCATACTCACTCCTCTTGACATAGAACTTGGTGGACGAGAAAACTGGATGCTGCCTTCTCTTCAGTTTTGTCCCTGTAGACACTGAACCAGCAGTTTTATCAGACGCATCCCTAAGGGAAACAAGTACAGGTAGATTCCTAAATATTGTATCATCCTTGGGAGCTGTCTCATCTAAGCCGATAAGTTGATTGTGTATGAATCTACCCCAAGAAATTATTAGGTCCTTTTCAGAGGTTCTGTGAGAAGCATTTGTTCTTTCTGTCATTGAATGGACAACTGATGCAAGTAACTGATTAAGACCTTGATTTGGATTGCCTCCACAAGACTTTGATAGCCTTCTGTACACCTCAACACATGCACATGCCTTTTGAAAGAAAAAACTGTAGTGCTCCTGGTAGACATTGTCAGGCTTAAGCAATTCGTAATCTGCAGCTCCAGTGGATATCCATATAACAGGTGAGTTTTCATCATATCCTGATAATGACCACGATATTATAGGTCCAAAACATTCACAATAAATCCTTGTCTGCTTTTCATTGTCACAAACATCCTCCAAAGGCAAGATAGCAGCTGAAATGTACAATTGATGCTCTTCTACCATCTCAACAGGTTGTGGTTTCCCCGATTTATCATGAAATATGAAGGCTGTCAACCTTCTGTTTCGCAGAAAATCATCCCTGCTTACTTTGGTCAATTCTATAGCAGCTGCTTCTTCATTTTGAAATGGAAATCTTTCAGGCTCAACTGTACTAAACTTATCTGTCAAGAAAACAGCTTTGCTCTGGGAAATGGAGCAGGCAGCACCTTGTTTTGGAATTTTCCTAGAACTGTTATCATTGCTTTCTGACCTCCTCCGTTTTAGCATTTTGGAGCTTTCTTTGGCTTTAGATCCAGACCTTTTGACATCAGATAATGCAGTGCTCCTTTTGCCCTGTACTTTTGATTTCTCCATCTCCGTATTTTTGTTTTCTGTAGAACCCAACAGGACATTCCCAAGAGTTGAGCCTTAGTTTTCTTAAACTTGAATTTGAGAGAATGACTTAGAAAAAAATAAACATCAAAGACAATGACTGTAGAATTCTTTGGCATTCTGGCTAACTATGTATGGTAGCAATACTGATTTTAGCTAGGTATAAATACACAACAAGAATTGTGCAACACAGAGGAAAGCACAGAAAAATGTGTGTACTTCAATGAATGACTGAATAATGAAATTTATCGGTTATGGAGATACTTAATAAAATTCTGGGCCACAACATCACCAGGAAAGATTTTTCAAGAAATAATATTCAGTTTAGTTGCATCTTCGGGTTGAAAAAAATCTGTCATTTTGCTGGCCAAGGAAATGACTGACTGCAGAAGCCTCAAGGCTTAAGCAGCCAATACTATATAAGGAATGGTATTCACTTCAGTTGCATCTTCAGGTTGAAAAACAATCTGTCAGTTTGCTGGCCAAGGAAATGACCGACCGCAGAATCCTCAAGGCTTAAGCAGCAAATACTATTTACTATTCCACTCAACAAAATCCATGCTTTAAATGTTATTTTTGCTCACTCTTCTTACTCTCTTATTATCTGTCTGGTAAAAAACAGCAGCATAATGAGATAAATATATTATCAGCTAGTATCCTAATCAAATATATATATATATATATATATATATATATATATATATATATCTTAAAACGCTGAATCTTAAAATACATCACAAACAGGTAAAGCAATTCTGAAGTTTCCTAACTTTCAAATGATATATTTGTGAGCATGTTATTTGTATTTAACTAAAGAAAACTATAAACACCTATTCTACTCAACAATTGCTAAAGAAAATTTAACTACAAGCTTCATTTTACCTATCATGTGAATGAAATATGAAAGACAAAACACAAACCTTTGCTCTTTCCTTTCTGCCAGCACCTCTATAAATCCTCTTTGTCCTTTCCCTCACAAAATCTTCAACCCTCTCCATCCTTGGGCCTTTATACAACTCTCTCCACTGTTTCATTCACACGCAAATGCGTGAATCCGGCAAAAGGGGCATCTCATATTAATATCAAAATGAACATAAAAAGAAACTGAATTGATACACAAAATAATAGCAATGTTAGTAAAAAAATATCTCTGATTAATTGGAAAATTCTGACCTGTTTATTTTTGCACATTTTTGCTATATCCAAATACGCAAATATGGTTATCAAGATACGATTTGATGAGGTCAATGGAGCAAAAGAAGCAGCTTCTGTGAAGAAAGGGAGCTGCTTTGATGCTTCCATGGCTACTCTGGAAAGTGTATTAAGAAAAGAAGCCGTTACATTTAACAAAAAGCCGTTATTTTCAAAGCGTACAACTGGCGCCAAATTTGGGATACACGCGCCATTTGGTAATTCTTATTAGTTACTTGTAGTATATCAATAACCCATAATTTTTTAACAATTACAAACCCTAAATTTTTGTATGTATATGTAATTACATTGCCAGTCCCGAAAATTTTGGCATGGTTCCAATTAAGTCCTTCACAAGTTTTTGTTAGTCCCTCAAATTGTTGAAATTCGTTAATTATCAACAATTGGTTATTAGATTGAATAAATTAAAGTAGAATTCATGTGAAAGCCACCTGGATGTCTAAGTGAATTTACTTGAAATTGGAAAAAGTTATTATAGCGAGAGGCACCTAGATAAATAGAGCATTATAGGGAAAATTTTCTGAGAATAATACTGTAACAATTTTCATGGTATAATATATTTGAGATAAAAGAATGTGTAGAAAAATTTAAAAAAAAAAAAGTTGTTAGAGAATATGTTCAAGAAAATTTTCAAAAAAATTCTCCCAATATTATTATATCCAAACAGTAATTTCAAAATACTTGGGCTATGATTCAACTCTTTTTTTTGACTAAAATCTTACCCAAGCAATACATTTTTTTCGTATATATTTCTATATTTATGTTTCCGCATCAACGGAAATAATACTACATCGACGTCTATTTCAATTGTATTTTGTGTTTTTACAACTTATTGGGCAGTTTCTTTCTGAACTTTCTTAGTTGTCTGACAAAGTCGTAAGTTGAAATATATGGAAAGCAACTGAAAATATAATAGTACAACTAATGAGGCTATCTATAGTTTTGAAGTCGTGTATCAAGTCTTTTGAGGAAAGAAATCACGAATTAAGGTTTTGTCCGCGGCAAAGTTTTATTTCCTCAAAAACTTGATACTCGGGCAAACAAATATAAGGAAGGAAAAAGAAAAAAAGGAAAACGAAATAAAAATGGAAAACATATTATCTAAAGAGTTTACGATTACAAATACCATCTTCCTGTAACTAATTTCTGTCTCGCTTGTCTAACTTTTACACAGTTGTAACGTTTATTCATTCGTATATACATTTACCAAAATCAAGTACAAAGTTTATAATTTTTTTAAAAACATTATGAACTAATACACATGACAGCTGTATAAAGGTAGGATAAACAAATCAGAGACTAGATATGAGAAAGCGATTCAAAGTGAAATTTATAAGACAATACAATAGCTTCGGAAAGCAAATTGCCATCTTGTAAGGTTTATGCGCTATCTACGATTTCCCGTTAACTACTAATTTCTGTATCTAACAGGTGCAATAAAATGTACATTAATTTCTAAACTAATTCAATTTGTATGATAACGTTTGTATTTTTTGTCTATCTTATATTAACTCCAATCTTGGTATGAATCGTCGTATAATGTTCTTCTCTTCACCTTCGCCCACACTAGCATTAAAATTATTGCACAATGAAAATTATACTGTGCATTGCAATTTTTTTTTCTCGATATATGGTAGAAAATATGTAAAAATATTTTCTATGGAACTTTGAATATCAACCAAAATAAGTAATAAAAGATACGCTCTTTTCTATACCAAATTATCGCGGTGGAATTGTGTGACCTAGATTCTCAATGAATTTGCGTAAAGGCGCCAAGTTTGGTCCCCAGGTTTAGTTTTGGCCGAATTAATCGCTAATGTTTTAGTTGAAATAAATGTAATCGCTAAAGCATTTAATTTAAATTTAAAATTATCCTTAATGTTTCATAAAAGTCTAAGAAAATTTATAAAAGAGCATTAATTATATAAAAAATCATAAAAATTTACAAAAAAATTTAAAAAATTATAATAAGTCATCGAAACATTAAAATAAGTACTTTTTTGTCAGTTTGTTTAATTTTTATGTATAAAATTTTAGAACACTGGGCAATAAAATTGTAATTTTGTAAACAAAGCAACACATGCAGAACATCTAATTTTATTGTGTCAATTACTTGGAAAAATCCATCAATTATCTTCATTTGATCAATTTGAATATTGTGCTCTTATTTTGCATTTTTATAATTTTTTACAATTTTTTGATTTTTTTAAAATTTTTAGATACTTTTATCATACTCTTTTATGAATTTTTCAACAAATTTTTTTAAGGATGAACTAAGTCAAAATTGAAAAGTTTAAGAACTACAGTTGTTTCTACCAAAACATAAGGGACTAATTTTGTCAAAAATTAAATACTTTGAGGAGTATGTTGATTTCAACTAAAATTTTGGAGACTAGTTTAGCCAAAGAATCAACTTTTGGAGATGAAAATGATAATTCTCCCTTTTAGTAAATTTACTATTTTATAAGAAATATATGGAAGGGTTAGGGTGGGTAGCTTAACCGAAATCTCGATAAATTCAACTTATTTGTGTATACCAAAATGATTAACTAAAAAAGAGATTTAATGGCGTCATTTCTTTTGTAGACTAGCTCCAATATCCACATGATAGGACAAAAACTCAGGATACATATAGGACCTGTTTTATGCATCATCTCAAATCGTTGAATTCTCTACTAAAACTTCAAATGGGAACAATATTCTTCTGTTAATATATTTTTCTCTAGTGTTTTTAAAATTAATGCTACAGCATTGATATTACAAATTCCCTTTGGATAATTGATTATGCTTTACACTGTTGATGTCACGAGCTGCATTTGGATAAGCGGTTTGCTTAATCACTTAGGGGGTGTTTGGTTTAGGGGAATCAAGGAGGGGAATGGGTATCACAAGTAATGATACTCATTGTTGATGTTTGTTAAACAACTATCACTATTATTCAATGGGAATGATAGTGATTAATTGGGGTGTTAATGATTCCCCCCAAAATACTAGTCTATCAAACCCATTAACCCTTATTATTAAGGGCAAAAACACACCCATTAAAAAATGTATATCTTTTGAGTTACCTACTCTCAATACTCTCTCTCTCTCTCTCTCTCTCTCTCTCTCTCTCTCTCTCTCTCTCTCTCTCGTCTTTTGATTTTGAATATTTTTTATTAGTACTTTATAAATTTTTTTACAAAAATTCTTTTTAATAATTTTTTTTATAAAAATTCTTTTTAATAATTTTTTTTACATTCAATAATTTTATAAAAAATTGTATTGAAAATCAAAGATATATAATACTCTCTGTTAATATAATAAAAATGACTTTTTTTTAAGATTATCATTTCCATAAAACTCATATTAGAGCATGACTATATTTAAAATTGAAGAAATTTTTTAAAATTTTTTTCAAATATACAAAATAAGAAATCTAAAAAATATGTATATCATAAATAAAAATTTTAAAATTTACTTGAAAGTCATTTCAGTATACCAAACAAATATTCTTATAATGATACCCATTCCATTATTAAACCAAACATGTTGGGGGGAATCATCAAAACCCATACTCATAGTAGGGTTAATGATACCCATAGTGATAGTGATTGAGTAATTTGAACCAAACGCCTCCTTATGTTGTAATTCATTTTTGCTCAAATTATCCAGAATATTATTATCGATTGAATTCGAAACTTTGTGCCTGAATTTGAAATTGCCAAAAAAAATAAAAAAAAAGAAAGAAAAGAAGAGAAAAGAAAAGACGCTTTAAAAAGGGTGCATTGCCAAAAAATATGGCTATTTAAAGATAAAATGAAGAATACCATTACGTTTCATTGGATAATTTTAGGACTCTCGAGAGGGTCGAGTCAAACCAAACTCTGCTCACTTGACCCGAAAAAAGTTCGATGAGCCTAATCTTTCATCAGATCGTCCCTCGATATTAGACCTGAAGTAATTCTAAGTCAAGCTCGATTCTCATTAGGCTTGGACACGATATAGGCCAGGCTTAGAAATGAGAAGGCACAAATATATATATCTTTCTTTTTGGTTTAGTAAATTTTTGTGGATTACTTCTTCTGCTAAATAGTCAAATTTTTGTGGGCTACTTCTTATGCTAAATAGTAGTTTATTGCTCTTTTTTCTTTTTAGCTTTTCTCTATTCGGAACCTTTTGGCATAGTGACTGATTGATTATTTTTTTAACAAATGAATCTTGGGTTGTCTCTAATCTTTTTCTTCTTATTTGGACTTTGGAATGAATAATTTATGGTAGTATTAATTTTTTACTTTAAGCTCAAGAGTTTAGGCTCACAGTTTAAATATTTTGTGAGCTGAGTATGAATTTTACATTTATGAATCCAAAACTCATAATCCAAAGTCCAAAAATATTGTTAATTATATGAGTCAAGTCTAAGTTTATTAAAACTGGATTGACAAATTTAGAAAGTTTGTGTGATATGCAATGCAAGAGATTCTTTGTGGTACTTGGTGTAAGTGCACAGTACAGTCAAGATTGGGCCAAAATCTTGGCACTATATAATTGCATCTGCAAGGTTCCATATTCACTGAAAATATTTACATGAACCCGGTTCACGGGTAGGATCCGTGAATCCTGTGGTCCAGAATTACTCACATCAGTTGTGGGTGGGTCTCTGGTGGGCCATAGCGTGAGCCATGCGTGGAGCATAGCTGATGTGATTAATTTTAGACCACAGGATCCACGACTCCACCCGTGGACCGGATACATGTAAATATTTCTTCATATTCACGTATAACCATTGAAGTCTGACTGGCAATACAAACACTTAGGATGACTAGTTCCAAATTTATTCCAAATCTTCACAATGTATCAACTAAAAAAAATAAAAAATACAAAAAATGTCAATAATGACAAAAAACTTATTTTTTTAACCCTTTTTACTTCACATACATAACCTTCAAAAATATATATATTATAATAATATTTTTTAAAAAATACAGAAAAAAACAATTTTTTCAACAAGAATAGCACACATTTTGAACTATTTCGTAAATGAAGCACAATCATTAAAACATTCCAGGCTAAGGTGTGAAATTTTAACAAGGTGTATCATTAGTACACAGACGCACTTACAACTATAAAATCTTTGCAGCTTCAAAATTCCTTAGCCACATCCCATTTCCGCGGATAAAAAATAAATAAATAAAACTAAGCTTTGGCCATCAGTCCACAGTCCACCAGGTGTGAATTTTGCTGAGCCTTTCTGGCCATGGCGATGGCCATGGCTGCTTCTTCTACATTTCTTGGTCACATCCCTTCTCACCTTGTAAGCTTCTCCGTCCATGGTGTTTTCTTTCTTTTTTTTTCCGGTAAATTAAGTTCAATTATTAGCTGTAAATTTTAGAACTCTTGATTAAATTCATCTGGGAAGATTACATGTTCTGCCTGTAAAATGAACTATATGTACATATGCGAATACACATGTTTTATGTGAAATCGTTGTGAATTTTATGCCAAATTGACAAAGTTCCAATTTTTGAAACCCTAGAATACCGAATGAGCTAGTCATTAGTGGATAATTTGTTGAAACCATCAATTTGAAAGATGATTAATGCCTTCAAGGAAGCATGAGCTTAAACCCTTTTCGTATTTGTGCACTCCCTTCACTTTGTTATTGTGATTAGGAGGAAAACTATGTTAGTTATGGAATTAATGAAGACGAGGGAAAACAATTTTAAATTGATTTTCTTGCTTCTAGCTTGATTTTCACGAACCAGTTCATGTAATGACCATTGTGTCAGTTCGTTTATGCTAGGTTACATGGGCCGTTTTAATGTATTCACTGGTCATGAGGTGTTTTTGATACGAGGGTTCCGTCCAGTTTGGACAGAACGATTTGTAATTCATTGGTCTAAGTAAATTCTGCTTTATGCTACTTCCTGCATTACATAATTCAGCTGATTACTATGTGATGATATGGTTGAAAAATACTATGAATATTTTGTTTTGGTGAGGCAATAATTATTAGTTCTGCATTTGTAGCGAAATTCGTCATGCAGACAATGCGGCCAGAATTCAGTTTCTACATCCCAGATAAATGCTTTATTTTGGGGACAAAAGAAGTCTGTGGAGCCTGCTACAATGGATTTCTCTCTGGGGAGTTTCACATTAAAAGAGCCTGGCTCAAAGGTACCTTTTTTCCTTCTCGGTTGTGTAATAGTTTTAGGGAAATAGCTCTTTAGTTCGTATCTGTGGACGTGTAAACATATTTTCGTTGTGTTTCTGTGTTAGGGAGATACATCAGACTTAGACAGAGAGAAAACTGTTTCAGTTTCAGTGGTTCCCTCAATCTTAGAGGTCTCATCCAGTGAATGGGATGCATGCTGTTTTGATGCTACAGGTCCTGAAGAGTTTAATCCATTTATTACCCATGGTTTTTTGTCAAGCTTGGAGGAGTCAGGTTGTGCTGTAAAGGTGAAGGATAATGACTTTAAGAAAATTATCTTTATAATGTTTCCTCTGACTGATTGTAACTGTTTGCAAGTTGTTACACCAAACTTCAAAGTCAGATAGAAATATTTATCCTTTTTATTTTTTTCCCCTTACTTTTTGCCGATCTGCTTCTACATTTTTTTTATAAGCATCTTCTAAAGTTACAGAAGATGAATTTTTCTGCTTTGATGATGACATCCTCTCAAATTGACTCTCACTCCTTATGGTGCACGAATCATGTTCTTGTTTTATTGAGAAATTGACATTTACTTGTTGTTTCTTGCTAACCCATGTATCATGTAGTATATGGAACAGAAGTTTAAGGAACTGACTGTTGTTTTTTCACATGCAGTTATGGGCATCTTTTACCATATTTTGGGTAGTGTGAGATATTTCTGCATGGAACTTTGAAGACTTGAGTCAGGAAAATCAAGAATGTCATGCAGTGAAATTATGTACCTTAAATTTTAGATGTATGGTCGCGAGGGGTGTGTGTGTGTGTGTGTGTGTGTGTGTGTGTGTGTGTGTGTGTATCAGGTTGCAGAACTTACTCTGCTGGTCTAAGAACCCAGAGGTTTAAAGAGATTACAGATTGGTTGGTGTTAATGACTTGGGAGATTAATATAACGGAACAAGTTTGACATTGACAAGAGATGGCAAAGGCCGTATCAAGGCAGAGGAGAAGATATCAGGGGGTGGGTGGAGAAAATAGGAAAGGGAGAAGAATTTAAGAAAGTTCTAAATAGCTTTGATGTCTTCCATCTGCATTATGAAAAGATGTGACATGGAAAATCTTATTTTGCTTTGCTCAGTTGTGCTTGCAATAACATTCTCAGGCAGTAGCATAGTTAGCCAAAACAAGAAAACCAATCTTCAAATATATACAACTTGAGGTTGCTTTCTGAAAAACTGAGCTGTTTAGTATTAACTGATTCAATTTATAGTAACTAAATATGCATGTAATTGAGATACATGTCATTTGTCTCTTTGTGATGTGATAAGTTTAAACCCTTAGGCACCCATAAAAAAGGAATGTCATGCATGTGCAGTTAATTCTGTTGGACATTCACTAGATCATCCTAAGGGCATTCTGCAGTTAATTCTTTGTATGATACCATTAGTTGTTGACTGAGAAATCTTCATATAGACATTAATTAACTTTAATCATTCTTTTTGTCTTAGAAATCACCATTAATATAACTGAGCTTTATGTGCTGCTATTCCAGGAGACAGGTTGGATACCGCAACACATAGTTGCTCGGGATGAGTGTGATTCTGTTTTAGGCGTGGTTCCACTCTACCTGAAAAGGTCTTGCAGTTCAAACATTGGTTTTATTTTGTACGATTTTTTAAGCGGTCATAATTTTCTAACGGTCTTGTCCTTACATCCTCACCCTGCAGCCATTCTTATGGTGAATACGTATTTGATCATTCTTGGGCAAATGCGTACTATAACTATGGTGCAAGGTACTATCCGAAACTGCAGTGCTGCGTGCCTTTCACTCCAGTTACTGGCCAGAGGATCTTAGCTCGTAACACATCTTACAAGGATAAAATATTTGACATTTTAGTATCTGCAATGAAGGATCTGACAACAAAGGTATGGTAGGGAAATAATTCCCTTGAACATTTTAAAGTTTTTCTTGCTCTAGAGATCCTTTCTCTATCTATTGATTGAGTTCATTTGAGCACATTGGAATTAAAATCAATTGATGATTCCATAATGCTTAATATATATTTCAGGGGTGAAAGGGAATTATTAGAGAATGTGATAATTGTGGTTTGAGAAAGGTAGGAGTGTAGCACTGCATAATAGCAAGAAACGGTTGAAAGATTATGTTTCAGAGGAGAACACAGAAAAATATAAGGTTAGCAGAAGCATTGAGGCATTGGCCTAGGATTCCTTAATCCCTACTTAAAGGGTGCCAGGCTCAGTCTGTGGCCTGAGCAACACAGACACAATAATACCTATTTGGCAGGCTTGAGTTGACCATGGTAGCCCATGGAACTCTGCCTTGTTTTAATTGCTACCCTTGTGTCTTAAACATTTTCAAGAATTCTGTGACCCTCTGACCTCTTAAAAGGCGTGGGAAAGCGGCTACAACTGAGGAAGCCTCTGGTAGTTTCTTTTTAATGTGGGGTCTTTCTAGGACGTAAATATCTCATCATGAATACTGGATTCAGTAAGATTTTTTTTTTTTTTGTATGTTAACATCGATGTGTCTGTTAAGCTTTGCCTGCATAGCAAATTCTTTCAATTTCTACTGGGTAACGTTATTCTAGAACTTAAAGTAGGACCTCTTATTTGGCCTACATATTTGTTTTGGGTGCTTAAGATCATATTAGTCCTTATTATAAGTTACACCCCTGCACTGTCATAAATACTTGGACAAGGAATCTATGTTTCTACTGTGTGAATCCGGTTTTGTTAATTTAATTATTTTCCATCACAATAATGACTTCAAAAATTGGGAATGAATAATAATGAATTAGGGATGAGTCTATTCAGTAAAGTTAAAAACAGCATATGGTTTTCAAGTTATGACACAAATTTAAGTAATTTGTGTCATATTTTATAATTGCTGTTTTTAGTAACATTCATGCTTTATGCAAACAGTTCCAGGTGTCTTCACTGCACATTACTTTTCCTTCTGCTAATGAGTGGGGCAAGTTGAAGGAAGAGGGTTTTCTTCAGAGAATTGGTATGCAGTACCACTGGAGAAATCGTAATTATAAAAGGTAATTGCATACTTTCAGATACTTTATATTATATATAAATTGGAAATTGGCATGATGTTGATGTCAATTTCAATTTCATGTCATTTCCCTCTTTTTTGGCTTGACACTACGTTCATTTAATAAAGTTAGAGCTCAGATTTGTAACTCTAGATTTTTAGGCGAAAACTAATTTATTTAGGCTTTACCCCAACTCTGAAAGACGTAACAAAACTTAAGTGTTTTGCTATTTTTGCAAATTATAGAGCCAGAACTTGTAATTGGTTTTAATTTCAAATCTTTGGTTGGATTCGAAACCATAAGGTTTACCTATTCCTGATAACAACTGAAACAAAACTACGAATCCATGTGGCCTTCTGATTTCTCTAAATGAATCTTTCATTTGTCTTAATAATGATGCCTGGGCCTTGGTGCTTCTGGTTGTAACTTTTCCATATGCATAACTCATGGTCAAGTTTAATTGTTGGTCTTGAGGTTTCAAGGACTCCTACACTTATTTCATTTCATTGTGACAAAGTGCCTCCAAACATATTGTGATTTTTATTTTTCTGGCATTGAATGTTTTCTCAGTTTTGATGATTTCTTGATGGACATGAAGCAAGGCAAAAGGAAGAATATTCGTCAAGAGCGCAAGAAGGTTAGCTTTTTCCCGTCATGTTTGATGATTTTTGTTTTGTTACAAGTGTACCACAGAATTTAAATTACTGTTACTTCAAAGGCGTTAAGCATATGATTTGCAACTTGTTGAATACTATTTGTGATAGAATGCCAGGTTTTACAAATTTGAAATATATGTGATTGTTTAATGTGTAAATTTTCTTCTTACAGATTTCTGCTCAAAATTTGACCATGAAACGACTAAGAGGAGATGAAATCAAGGTCTGCTCTCTCTCGCTCTCTCTCTCTCTCTCTCTCTCTATATATATATATATATATATAATATTATGTTATGCCTGCTTATGGATTAAATTGGAATTTGGAGGAAAGATTCTGGAGAATTCCAGATCCTATAATTATTTGGTCTTCTTGTTTTTTGATATCATATATCTCCTCTCTCTGTTTAATCTTTCTTGTTTTTACTCTTTCTTTTTCTCTTTTAAACTTTTACAAGAAGAAGAAAATCAATAGTATCTTTACTGTTCTGTCATCTTTTATCTTATGTTTTGCATACCTTTTAGCTGAATCTGTATTGTGATTTTCTAGCTGGAGTAGACTGGGAGAGCGCTATGACAAAGACGAGCACGTATTTGCTCAATCTATCTTCTCTTAACATTCTATTTATTTAATGTTCCCAATTGAAGGCAAAAAATTTTCTTTGAAAGATCTTCATTGAATCGTGAGACCTTCACTAATGGCTCATCTAAGTAGTTCCTCTGCTATAAGATAATATAATTGTAAACATTGTTATTTATCTTTGAGAGCTTTACTAGCTAATGCTTGATTTTTCCTGTTTCTTCTTAGTGTGCTTCTTGTTGTGGCATATATTAAATTCTCCTCCCGGCTAACGTGCATTATTTGATAAATATGACTGCTGAATCTTCAACAGAATAGCTTCTTTTCAATTAAGTGCATGTGCTTCTAAGTCATCATTTTTCCCCTCGGAAACAGCTGAACTTACTTCCCTTTACCTTACGTCGCACCTTGGCAGCCTAGCCATTGGGATACATTCTACGAGTTCTACCGAAACACCACAGATAACAAGTAAGGTTTATTTCTCCGAGCATGCTCATCTAGTATGTCATGAAAGAAACTGATGTTTTTAGTTGATTGCTATCACCCAGCTTTATGTTACACTATTGTTGAACTGTAGTATTTAACTTACATGTGCTTCCTGTCTTTCTAATTATTCTAATGATCATGTCTTAGGTGGGGTAGTGCTTATCTAACTAGAGAATTCTTTCACAACATGGCTTCAAAGATGGGTGATCGTGTTTTACTTATTGTAGCTGAAGAAGGGGATGAACTTGTAGCTGGAGCACTTAATCTAATTGGAGGGAACACGTTGTATGGGCGCCTATGGGGTTGTCTCCCAGAGGCTTACTATCCAAGCTTGCACTTTGAAGCTTGTTATTACCAGGTCTGTATTGATTTTCTGATTTATTGGTCAAGCTGGGATTGTGGGCAGTTTAGCACCCACAATTCTATGCCCTTAGCTTGCTGATTTTACATATTATAAAATCAAATATACAGGTTCTAGAGAAATGGTTTCTAATGAAATGTTATGGCCAGCCATTACAAGGACGATCTCATTCTTTCTTTTCCAATATAATTCGAGTTTATTCCACTGATCTTGTTCTTTGTATGTAATCTTTGAGTGACTTTAAGTTCTGATGTTGAGATTGCATATAAAGGAAAAGAATTTCTCATGTTAGTTCACTCAATTACCTAGCAAAATGATTCTCTCTCAAATCATTTAAAAATGAAAAACTGCAAATAAGAAAGGCTGGATATACTTAGGTTTTCATCTGTATATTTGTAAGCACCAATAAAAGAAAAGAAAGAACACCTTAGCTGTGAACAGATGGAAGGCTTTTAAATTTTATTTGGTTTAATGATGTTTCAGGCAATAGAAGCAGCCATTGATTTTAAACTTGATAAAGTAGAGGCTGGAGCTCAGGGTGAGCATAAAATTCAGAGAGGTTACCTCCCAGTGACTACTTACAGCAATCACTATATACAGGATGAAGAATTTAGAAAAGTGATAGCAGATTTTTTGGCACGGGAAGCAGCTCAGGTAATAATATCTTTGCATCATTTGTCAATAAAATATTGAAGATAACTCATTCCTGTTGCCAGCTTGATGCATGTGGGGGTCTAATCTGGTACTGCTTCACAAACTGGGATTGTACGTATGAAGTTTGTTTCATTAGCCAGGCATGGTAGTCATCATTTAGCTTGGTGTGAGGCTGATTATTAATTTAGAAATTAGAGAGGAAAAAGAAGAATAAGGAAAAGAAGCAACCTCATTTTGTTAGATGCCACCCTGTTTGGTTCGGAAGTTCTTCAATTCCCTGGTATTAGGGCTGAGATTAGTGCGCATACGTCTAATGCATTGCAATTTAGTTTTCTCGGAACTTAAATGATTCTTTCAATTAGCTTTATTTCAACACCTTTTGTGAAATTTTTTCACAGGTAGACCTTGTTATGAAGTTACTAAATGATTCTGGTCCTTTCAAGGAGGCTAAATCTAGTTGAAGGACTCAGCAGTTCCCATATGGGATTTGCTCATTTGGAGGATCAAGCGACATATTTGCCATGTTGACGGATGGTCAACTTTAGAAGGGACAAACAGAGTGGGACTGACATTTCCATCTTTGTTTACTATGTAGATTAGATTATATTGTACAGGTTATGACATTGTACAGAATACAACCTATAATGGCAGAAATAGAAAGTCTAAGCTGAATGGATAGAAAGACAGGCAAAAAGAAAAAAAATGAAAATTAAGTGCTGGCCATTTTATAGTGCGGCCATTCAGGAAAACCCTTATCATTTACAAGCAACCATACTGATGGTGATCTATAGCAGCTGTAGATTATCTTCCGTATACTAATCTAAACTATAGTTTCATCTTCATGTTCATTGCACTTGAAAACTCAGTTATTCGTACCATCCTTGTATCTTGCAACAAACAGAATATTCTTCTGCCTTTATGACAGAATTTAGATATATACAAAAATATTATTGCACAGAGAGATGGTAGACTGACAACAGTTTAATTGCAGTGTGAATGCTGTTTTGCATCTGTTGCAGTATGAATGCTAATACCCTCATTCAGTCAAAAACATGATTTTCTAGCCAATAAGTGCAAGAAAAATTCCATTTGGGACGTATACAACTGTAGGCCTGCCTGAACAATTGAAGTGGGCATGGACATGGGCTTGGGTAGTTAATTTGGTGAGCTAACCTTGGGACTAAGAGATATAGGTCCAATTTTAGATCTGTTTGGGCCGCAGGTGTCATACTTCTCATGGGCCACAGATATGGGAAGAGTCCTCGTTGAGTACAGTTAGATTACTAAAACCACTACATATTTTTTCCTTTCATATTTTGTTTCAATTATAAGCCCACAAGGGATTGCACCAAGCCTCAATTGAAATGGGTACTACACGTCTACTTGTGACGGGCATCTCGTTGTTCACTGTTATTTGTCGACATTGGGCCAGGTCCACATTTCTGTCCCGCCTTAATACATTTAGACTGAAGAATTGGGTAGGGGCCGCGCGAACGCAGGCCCCCTCTTCCACAAATTATGACGTAGGCTCCACCACTTGGGTAGACCTTAGGCGGGCACCCCTCCGAAGTGCAATGGAGGTCACCAACCTAGGCCATGGGCCTTCTTGATCACCCATTGACCCCGTCCAGGTAAGTATGTTGGCCCATTCTCCCCCTTCTGGTTTTATAGTCCTCCATCTGCCTCCTACAATATTCTCAAACCGATGTGGGACGAAACAAAGCACTTGGAAACCTACACCACCTCAACTTCTTGGCTGGGTATTCTTCAATTTCCCACGACATTTTTTCCATGATTTTCTTTTCCTACTCCTCAAATTAAAAGGTTGATAAAAGTACAATCTGGAAAACAAGAAAATTATTTAGGATAGAGAGTCAAAGATATATTCAATTTTCAATCACATAGATCAATCCATGATTCTATTTTTAACTTGTGAACTCAAGCTATTCCCTGTTCATAAATTGAAGGAACAGAGGAAAACAAATTAAGGCTGAGACCTTTTTGGCTTATTATTTTTGTTATGACTTTCTTCTTGTTGCTTTCAGGATTTTACAAAGCAAAAGGTGCCTGATCTTGCTAACTTCTTTAATCTTCAGTTAGTGGAAGTAGAAGTAGGTGTTAGTTTAATGGTTAAACTGATAATTCTGTTGACGTATCAACTCCAGAACATGAGTCTCAACTTGCTGACATCTTTGCAGCAGGCTTTGATTAGGGATGCTCAGTCTTGTTTTGAACCCAAAATCTCTTACTTTCGACATTAATCTTAATTGCTCCTTAGTTTTGGGACATCAACCTTAATTGCTTTACCACCAAATTAAGGCTTTACCAAGTTTTTTTTTAAAAGTAAATTTCCAATACTCAACTCAATTAGTAAGAAATAAGAATATATTTGTTCTTTTCTTTCTCCCTTTTCCATTGTTAAAGCTTAGAGCATGCCTTAAATAGGTAAAAAAATGTATATATAGTACTACTTCTTATCTAAGTTGTTCTAAACTCTCGTGTGAAATTGTGAGGTGAAATCGAAATAATTCATTAATTCAAAATAGTTTCATTTGTTTAAACCCGGGTTCTCTTAGTTTTGGGACATCAATCTAAATTGTTTTACCATTAAACGAGGCCTTAGAGGCAACTTTTTTTTTTAAAACCTTTTGTTTCTTAAATACATGTATTCATGTTATCTTTATTCAAATCAACTGGCAGAGGCATTAGCGACGTAACTAAAAAAATTGATAAAAAGAGGTATTAATCACGGAACTAAAAAAAAAAGTTAACAAGAATTATCATATTATGACTGCTTGTCTATTGTAATGCCTAACTTTAACGACCCAATTTTATTTCCTCTTATCTTATGTGTACACACACACACACATTGCCAGTCGACCCAAGTTTCAAGGCCCAAACAAGTTAATGTTATATTTTTAACAGCCTGTCCATTGTGGTGCAACCCAGTGAACAAGCCGAAAGCCCATTAAGGGTAATTATTGTATTGCTTCTCTCCTAAGCTTGGCTTCCTTAGTTCGACCTCAATTGTACAGCTTATATAGTCATTTCAAGAACTAATAATCATCAATAAAGGCCTCATTTTTTGTTTTTTTGACTTCAATAAAGGCCTCATTTAAGCTCTATTCAGCTGAGCCAAGCAAACATTCTCCAGAGCTCTATAAGTTGCCTAAGACGAAAATTATAGACAATTAAAGACATCATTGATATGACTTGAAAGAAGATTAGAAATGTCATTATTATGCTCATGACTGTCACACATCTTAGGTTATCAACTATTCACATCACATCTATAGAGAATATAATGATGACCTCAATTCTCAAAGTTTCACTCCAAATATAAATACTTTTATCTCTTTTTAAATAAAAGTATGCTATAAAAAATTACAATTAACAGGTCGAGCTTTTACAAATTACTAATTTGTGTGTCAGAGGCCAATTGGGGGTAACATCACCTCCCAATTGCTTTTTGACTGTCCTTTCATTTGGTAGTAAATCTCAGCCAATTAATTCGATTATATATAAAGTGATCAAAATTGCTCGATATATTTATGTTGTTTTAAACTTTCGTGTTAATTTGTGATGTGAAATCGAAATAATTTAGTATAAACTCTGTGTGCAAGTCCACAATCACCTCAAATCTCAAGTCAAGCCAAAATCCACCCTAAAAGCAAGGTCGTTTAAGTCGCTTTTGAGAGTAGTCTCATTGCATTGTTCAACTAAACCTAACCACTAAAATCCTGGCGCATTTAAATACACCCCGGCGGCACCAATAAAACAAAGTCGCATTCGTCACAATTTTACGCGAACATACCCTTTTGAAGGATTTGGAGTTGGATTGGAAATGCGTTAACATTTCAACAAAATCGGCACGTCATCCTACTAGTATTTTAATTGGCCTGTATTTGAAGGCCAATTAAATTTGTTTTTTTTATTTGTTTGTTAAATTTTTTTTTTTTATTTGTTTGTTAAATTTGTCCAAAAATAACAATTCAGATGCTCAAACCCCAAGAAAAGCAGTTAATTCAAGGTGATTTTGGTATCAATAATAATCCCGTTCGACAAAAACTAACTAAATTAGATGTGTAACTTACAACAAATGATACCTGGTATTGCAATTAAAGGTTAAAAACATTAAAAGATAATAGGCATAAACTTATATCGAACAGGATCTATTGACATGTTTAAGAGAAGCAATAAATTTTCAATTCTTTTACCATCTCGTCTTACCATTCAATAATGGAGAGACGGATGAGTAAGTTATATAATAGAGAATTATATACATATATAAGTTAATTATATTTAATCCGTATTTATAAAATATATTTTACCTCTAATTTTTAGTCTCTCAACAATACTAATTGTGACTTTTTTTTGGCTCACTTTTTGTTTTTGTCAGTTAAAATTTTTAAAAATGTGTTCTGAACACCGCCAACCTCACAAAACAAAACATTTCGTCGAGCACTTGGATCTATTCCCGTTTACAAAAAAAAAGTCTAAAAAAAATGATTTTTCTTCCACAACAGCTTCATTCATAACTGTCTAGTATATGATTTCTGAGAACAGATCCACTTTTTCAGCTACCCTTTTGCTGCTCAAGCTCCATAACCAAAAGCTCAAAAAAAGCTCTCTTCACAGTTTTGCAACAAACCCCTTAATCTATTCCTTTTTGCAGACCAGGACAAAGTTGGATTTTTCATGCTCTAAGAATCCAAATTTTCAAATTTTCATGCCTGGAAACTGTCAAGATTCTTCATTTTTGTCACCAACCCTTTTGAACACATCAAAATTGTCATGATCCCTCTTGATTTTTTCATCTAGTTGATGCTGGAGTGAGAGAAAAGTGGAAAGGGGGGGGGGGGGTAAAAGATTGGATTTTTAAAGCTAAAATGGCGATGCAGAAGATCAGAGGAGAGAAAGATGATATAGTAGAGAGTAGGTCATCTATTTCAGCATCAGTGATAGATTCATCAGTAAGTTTATTAAGGGTTCTTTCAATTTTGATCATTTTTGTAGTAGGGGTAGTGATTGGGCTGGTCTCAAGTTCCCATATTGGCAGGTACTTTACAGCTAAGGAATTTTATTCCAATAGGGCTGTAATATTTGATGATGAAAATTGCACTATTGTGATTAATAATTGTGAAAAGAAGGATTGTTTGAGCATGAAAACTTTTATTAGGCCTAAGAATTTGACTCATGGTTTGTCTGATGATGAGTTGTTTTGGAGGGCTTCATTGGTGCCTAGGAAGGAGGAATTCCCATTTGAAAGAGTTCCTAAGGTTGCTTTTATGTTCTTGACTAGAGGGCCATTGCCATTTTTGCCATTGTGGGAGAAATTTTTCGGAGGACAGGACCAGATGAAGTACTCAATTTATGTGCACGCCTTACCAGGGTTCCAGCTCAATGTGGCTAATTCCTCAGTATTTTACAGACGACAGATTCCGAGTCGGGTATTTTTTTTTTCCTCTTGAATCGATGCTTTTATGTTAACCACTGTTGTTATTTATGCTAATAATGTGATGTTCGTGGAAGATGGTTCTTTGTTTTACTTGTGTTTATGTTGGTATATTTGGAAGCTCCCTTTTAATAGGCTAAGTATCACATGAATGTTGTAAATATACGCATACAGATAGTACAGGAATTGCATAAATCGAGGAAATTTATTGTTTCAGATGCATTAATTTTGAGGCTTGGTACAAGCAATACACTGCTGTACCAGAGATTCTACTGGGGGTTCAGTTGTTTGTCGGTGAATTCTTGAGATTCAGTAGAACATGGTGAATGAATTGCTCCAAGCTTATATATGATGGTAATTGTGGAAAGGGCATGCAGAAGCATATCTAACTTTAAAAAGTATACTGTTCTACCAGTAAATCTCCAATAAGATGCTTCAGTCATGAAAATGGTTTTTTTCTTACAAGAGAGTTGCATGCTTATACTGTTCAGTGGAGATACTTTGAGCTTTAAACTTCATGTTCAGACTGAGCTCTTCATATGATTTGATTTGAGCTTAGCGTGAGCTCAACTCGATGTGGACTCTGCTCCAGTTTTCATATGATGCAGCTCGAAAGTCCTTTGAGCTAGAATTTTGCAAAAGCTTTGCTTGTTAGTGGTGTTTGAACCACATGTCGTGGGTTTGATTCCCACAGATGACGCCCTTGATGAACCAAGATCCTGAAGACCCCACGACTGTTGTTGTCATTGAAGAACCCAGAAGAGAACGAGCTCATGTTGAGGACGAGCTAGATGAGATCGACCTCGAGGTTGGATCAGCCTCAAAAGATGACCTTGGGTTGAGATCGGCCTCAGAAGAAGATTACCTGCAAAGACAAACAAATACACGGACCAGCCTGGAGCATAGCACCTGGTGTCCCTCCAATGCCTAAGTTAGTAAAAGACACTTAATCTAGTGAAAGAAAGATTAGTTACCAATCGTCATATATGAGAAAGAGTAGAGTAATTATAAATAAAAGAGTCTCCCAAGCTTTGTGAAAAATGACGATAATACTCTTTAGTCAAGTAGAGCTATGGCTTGTATCTCCATGCTAGTACTAATTATTGGGTCATCAGTGACTGTGGTCTTGTGTTAATTCATTTGCCACTAATTGAATAAAGCTCGTGAGGATATTGATGAGATTTGTTTTGTGGAAACACGGGGGAATTGAATTGCTGAAAATGATTTGCAATTATTACTACAACTTATAGAATAGCTTGACCTTATGATTATGTGCATTACATGACATGTTATTCTGGTAGACTAATTATATGAAGCTCTGGAACTTCCTTCTGCAAAATTGAGTCTTGAACTTGCTAATAACTGTATCTAATGTTATGGAAGTATTTAAGATAAGTACTATGGGTAAGATATTTGTTTTTTAGATCTGAACTCGTATGCATCTGCTCTAGCCCTTCTGGGTAGAATATTGCAGAAATAATTTTGAGCCAATAACATGTTGGAAATTGTTTTTTGTTTCCAACGTGTTTATTCTTTCCTGGAAAGTTTTGTCTAGCAACTTTCCTCCTCCTGAAAGTTGTAATGTGCATCAAGTTAAATACTACTATATAACACTAGCCACTGATATCCAAAACTTATTCACTTATTAAGTTGACTCACCCAAATTTTGTTTTGATGGTGCTTACTTTGCTGTTTCATTTTCTGACCATTTTATTTTTTTCCTTTGCAGCGTGTTGAATGGGGAACAGTATCCCTTGTTGATGCAGAAAAACGGCTTTTAGCTAATGCATTGCTCGACTTTTCCAATGAACGTTTTGTTCTTCTCTCTGAGAGCTGTATCCCTGTGTATAATTTCCCAACCGTCTACGGATACCTTACTGGATCCATGCATAGTTTTGTTCAGTCATATGATGATCCCTCTCGTTACGGCCGTGGCCGTTACAACCGTCGGATGCAACCAGATGTTAGACTTGCAGATTGGAGAAAAGGTTCCCAATGGTTTGAGCTTAACCGTTATTTGGCTGCTATTATTGTGGCAGACACAAAATACTACTCAATCTTTAAGAAACATTGCAGGCCTGCTTGTTATCCAGATGAGCACTACCTTCCAACTTTCTTTCATATGTTTTATGGAGCTATGATTGCAAACCGAACAGTGACTCGTGTTGACTGGTCAGTAACTGGGCCACATCCAAAGACATTCAGTGCAGTTAACGTTACCGAAGATTTTATTCAATCAATAAGGAACAATGGCACAGCATGTTCCTACAATTTAAAAAGGATGACAAATGTTTGTTACCTCTTTGCACGGAAATTTACTCCAGATGCTTTGGAGCCTTTACTGAGTCTCAGTTCAAAACTGATGCAGTATTGAAAGGTTCGGTTTTTGTTCTGTGTCTCGCGCTCTATTCTTCTGTTTGTGATATCTTAGAACTCATATTAGAGCGTTAAACCGCAATTTTGGTAGATTTTGTTCATTTGACACGGATTGCAGAATGTATAGAACTTGCCAGAGAAAGTTATGATTCAGAATATGCAGAGATTCTTTACTTCTGAACTATTGTTGTCACACCCCACGCCTAAGTGCAACACGCCACGTATTAGCATCACTCAATACGCAAGTCTCTAAAAAATAATCAAAGCAATTCTAAAACATATACATCACAAATATTAAAATTCTCCAATTATTATAAACCAAAAATCCTTTAATAATAAAAATTTAATATCCACAAAAGTCATCAGACTTTCTTAGAAGAAATAACTAACACTAGACATAAAATAAACTATTTCCGTTGGTTTATTGCCAAAACCTTACCAATTTATTATTGCTCAATCAAAATTTTCTTTATTGTTGACTAAACACTCTGTTATCCTATCCCGAACTAACGATACCTGCAAAACAAATAATATAAGTAGGGTGAGCAACCACTGTGCTCAGTAAGCAATTCCACACCTTTCTCACCAGTATGGGCAGTTACACACACACACACAGAGTACATGCATTCATTCTATCATGCACTATCCATAATCACACAAAACAATAATATATAATATATATCAAAATTGTGACATATCAAACGAAACATAATCTGCATATACATAATCATACATATGTAGGCTCAGATTCATCAATGTAAGAACTAGTGGTACTAGATATCTAGCCTAACTTTTTCCCAGTTAGGAGGTCCAGAAGACGTACATATGCCCTGACTATTCACCGTCAGGGAGTTATATCGAGAACTAGTTATCTCTGATGTACAAAGAATAATCAAAGCCAAATCATAACATGTCATATATTCACACATCACCCATACACATGCATATACATATAAATAATCGAAGTGCCACGATATATGAAGGAATTTTCGTACATATTACATGTCCATTCTGAGTTTCATATTACGAAAATATTCATGATAGGAATAAATATACATACACAAATATATACATATATAGTTTTTAAAACATGAGAAAGGTTAGGAACCACTTATATCATAATCCAAATCCAATGTCACTAACTCATAATTTTGAACCCATGAATAGTAACCACCTAAATACAATCAAAAGAGAATAAAATTCTCACCTTAGTAAATATGTCCATTAAATACTAAAATTATAGGCCTATTGTACGGATAATCCTAAATTCCCAAATTAATCATAGAACTTAATTATTTTTACTAAGCAATATAGTAAAACTAAAACTTAATCCATTCTCCTTAATATCTAATAATCCATTGGCTAAATAACTAGTATAATAATTAATTAGTCAACTTGTGATAAAACTATAAATTAGACAATTACTAAAACTAGTACACAGTTTAAAATAAGCTGATACATAATAATTTACAAAGATCTCACTATTACCATTTTGATTGATGACCACAATTCATCTAGCTTTAACCAATAATCCTTAGTTTAATATATGCGAGCAACTAATCTCACTTTTTTAGAAGACCACAATTGATAACTATTAATCTGAATTTAATAAATGGCAGTCTCAAACATCAATTCTTAGTACTTTAACAGTTGAATGCCATCAGCCTACGCTCGGGTGAATTGGATGAATATGGTGCCGTGCAAAACGCAAGTCACAGCACCAGATGCCTCTCTTTTTTTTTTTTTTTTTCCCGTGGGCCCCACTGTCCACACAATTCTTTCACCCAATTCCAAAAGCCAGGAAATCGTCTCCATTGAAATACTGGTATCTTTTTCTTGTATATTTTCCTTTTCTTAATCCCAAGAAACAGAACAATGGCCACGGATCATCTTCTTCCGGTCACTTTTCTCTTTCTTTTGTTTTTGTTTTTGTTTTTTTTTAAACTTTATCAATATCACAAAATTATTGAAACTCTAATTTCTACAAATTCATCTATTATAAACTCTATTTATAGGCACAACAAAACTTATAATCAGGAATTAGACTAACCTTAATCGTAATAGCGATTGTCGGTGTGGCTTTGCAACCCTTGGCTCAGTAAATTCCCTGCTCTTTGTCCTATCTTGCACTTGCCCTAAAAACGTGAATAGACTACCACTTAGAAAAGAAAGAACGGCTGCTACATTCTATTAAAAGAGTTGTTTTATTTATTTAATTGTTTATTTTTAAAAAGCTTTTCAAGTTTCTCAAAACTCCACAAAAGCCCTCCTTTTTTCTTCAAATTTGCAATCAAGACCTTAGCATTGGGGCACGGGTATTTCAATTGCAAGTTTCAATAGTGATTCGTTCTTTAAACTTTTTTTTTTTCAATATTTAAAAGGAACAAAGCATTGACTTTGTTTTTTAATTAGTTTAAAAACTTCAAAATTTGTTTGTGGTCAATTACAAACTTCCAAATTAGATAATGTCAAGACTCGGATAAACCTTCGACATTGACGGTGGATTCCTAATGGCAACAAGAATTCCAAGGAAGGAGATGTTTCACAATGTTTATTATTTTTTTTTCAGAAGGTTCAGTATTTGACGAAAAGTTTTAGATTCCCCAAGTATTTCTACTAGTATTATTAGCGTTCTTGGTTTCACTTCATTACGACAGCAATCTATCTCCTAGAACCTTTACTGAAAGGAATTTACATTAGCCATCCTTGGAAAACACGTAATATTGACTCGTTTGGATACCATTTTTTGAAGTTTTTTGGGAAATTTTTGTAACTATGTTTAGATAGATTTAAAATATTTTCAGAAAAAGTTCAAAAAAATTTTTTGTCAAATTTTCTCACTAAGTTTTCATTCTAAATTTTAAATATTGTTTCAAACTTTGCAACAATTTTAAAATTTTTTTTACACAATTATTCACAAACATAAGCATGTTTATATTCAAAATTTGTTTTGAAAAACTGAAAAAATCGTTAGTAACAAGATGAGATCCACTGACGGTGGGTTTTGAGATCAGTTTTGTAGAACGAGCACTAGTACCCGGCGCTCACGAGTGTCCGATACCAGTGCTTGTTTCACAAAACCCACCGAACATGGATATCATCTTGTTACTTACGATTTTTTCAATTTTTTTAAATAAATTTTGAACATAAACGTGTTTGATTTTTTAATAATTGTGTAAAAAATCCTTAAGTTGTTACAAAGTTTTTAAACAAATCAAAAAATATTTTACAATCCAAACACTTTTTTGACTTTTTCCAAAAAATCAACAAAATAATTCAAATAATTTTTTTAAATAATTCTAAAAAAACATTCTAAATAATGCTATGAAACAGAACCCATTGGTTTTAGTTAAGCAATGAAGTTTTCTATCGGGTCCAGCCTTCGTCGTTTGTTTCTTACTTCTGACTCCAGCTCTGCATTCCACTTCAATCTCCTTGGCATCTTCAAGACTTCATCTTCATCCGGATCTTCATGGGCTTGAAGACTTCATCTTCAGAATTGGCATTGCTATAAACACATTCAAACACCTATTTAAAATAATCTATACCTAAAATTCATTATGCCCTCGATATGTCGAAGTTCCCTGAACATGGAAAAGAGCAATCGTCTTATATGAAATCATAAACACGCAGAAACTAAAACAGAATGAGCAGGAATAGGTAGAGTTGCAACTGTCAAAAAAGTTGAAAAGATAAAATAGATCATAATTAATTAGAAGCTATATAAGATAACAAGAAGAAAGAAAATGCAATACTTGGATTTCCTTCACCTATCACACGGAGATCTTTACCTACTTACACCTTCTCATATTGAAAAATAGTCGCATAATTCTTGGGTTTAAAATAATGTACATTGCAATCACTTCGCACGTAATCTATAAACTACCTTCGGAGTTGAGCACAGGAATAAATCACATATAACAATAACAAATATTCTGAAAGGTAAAACTCTTGTTCTCATCCTAAATATTATCTTGAACTGCAGCGATGACCATTTACTGACTCAATATTGGGATGTTGACTGAAAGACATGAATCTTACTATATTCCCTAAAAGAGAGACACTACAGCAGCTGCAGAAGCTTCTTACTCAGAAACATAGGAAGAGAAATACAAGGAGAAAGTTAATGATTTACACCATGCAAAAACGAGTTTATACATTCCTAGGTCATAGTTTGTTACTAATGTCTTGGGAAAAAGTAAACCTATCCTATATGGTTCTGCTACTTTTCCCTAAAAAATTATTCATCAAGAAAGTGAGAGGCTAGTCGCTCCACTTATTTGCAGTAACTTCGAAGATCATGATACTAGTCAAATATCCGGTGCACCAGCAACTATTCTGCGCCTCCATGAGTCATCCTGCTCTATGCCTTTCTTTTCCCCCTACAAATAGACAAAAGAACTCCTAACCCTCCCGATCTCAATTGGAAGGGTAGAGAGAACATAGAAATAGCTCACATTGGACTAAAATCATCCATGAAATCTTTATTTTAAGCACTCCAACCTAAAACACCTTTATTGCCAATTGACATCTCAGACGAATGAAAAATTGCAAAGATCATGTCCCTTCCCCAAGATGGATCCATTTTTTAGCAAGTAGAAGCAGACACAACTCAATTCAATAAAACATTTTGGCAACAGTTTGGAAAGCATATTTCCTATTCCATATGGAGCCCTTAAATAATGAAGCCTGCTAAGAATGACATAAAAAAAAAAAAACACTGGATGCTGGCAATGGAAATGGGATACAACACTCAACCTGTAAATAGAAGTTGACTTTAAAATTCCACTTATCCTTTTCAATTTCAAAGGACAATTTATTTTTCCTCTTTTTTTCTTTTTTTTTTTTGGGGGGGGGGGGGGGGGGGGGGGGGAGTTGAGCGGGGAAGGGGAGGGGTTGGAATAACTGCTAGAAATAGAGAATGACCATGGTATCATGGAACACATAAGATAACCATGATAGCCATTTATTCAAAAAATTGTCGTTAATCATAAGGTCTGAATAACCAATCATCTGACAAAGAGATGCCTCATATTTTGTTCATAACTCTGAATACAATGATAAGATCTTGACACACTGGGGTGAGTTACAGTCTCACTAACATTGTCAATGAAGGGACTGATATATATCGACGACATATAATTTCAAGCCTAACTCGGAAAACAGAATACAACTTGAGTGGGATCATGCACCTAACAATTGGCTGCCTTTGACCCGTCTTTCCGAAATTCTATTCGTTCTGCCACTGGAGATGATGACAATTCTTATTTCTTAATTTGATGTGTTACTACCTGTTCTGGCATTTGGGAAGCTGCTGCTTGTTCAGACATCTGTGGAGAAAATGATGTCTGCCATGGCATCTGAGAAGTTCCTGATGCTTGTTGAGAAGATGATGCCTGCCATGGCATCTGAGAAGATCCTGTTGCTTGTGGAGGACACGATGTCTGCCATGGTATATGAGAAGCTCCTGCTGCTTGTTGAGAATATGATGTCTGCCATTGCATCTGAGAAGCTCCTGCTACTTGTTGAGAAGATGATGGCCATGGCATCTGAGAAGCTCCTGGTGTTTGTTGAGAAGATGAAGTCTGCCATGGCATCTCAGAAGATCCTGCTGCTTGATGAGAAGATGGTGTCTGCCATGGCATCTGAGAAGCTCCTGGTGCTTGTTGAGAAGATGATGTCTGCCAAGACATTTGAGAAGCTCCTGGTGCTTGTTGAGAAGATGTCCGCCATGGCATCTGAGAAGCTCCTGGTGTTTGTTGAGAAGATGACCTGTGCCATGGCATCTGAGAAGCTCCTGGCGCTGGCTGAGAAGATGATGTCTGCCACGGCATCTGAGAAGCTCCTGCTGCTTGTCCGGGAGGGTGAGGAGAAACTGATGTATGCTCAGGCATTTGAGGGGAAACTGAAGCCTGGCATGGCGTTTCTGATGCTCTAGGAGCTTGAGCTTGAGTAGCAGATGTTCCCTGCCATGGCATTTGAGATGCCGCTGTTGATGCTTGCCCTGGCATTCGAGACGTAAATGAAGACTGCTGTGGCCCTTGAGAAGGTCTAGGAGCTTGAACAGTAAATGAAGACTGCATTGGCATTTGAGATGCTCCTGCTGATGATTGTCCTGGCATTTGAGAGGAAGCTGAAGCCTGCCACGACATCTGACTAGCGCCTGCTGATGATTGGCTTTGCACCTGAGGTGAAACAGAGGATTGCCAAGGGACCTGTGGGCCTGCAGGAGGTACCTGTGTTGGAATTTGAGGAGAAAGGGAAAAAGATGCCTGTCCTGCCGTCTGAGAGGGTCCTAATGGCACCCGCCATGCTGGTACCTTTCGGGGAATTTGGGAGGCTGCTGGTGGCTGGGGGGATGAATAAAATGGAAATCTTGCATTTACAATTCTCTCAATAACCTCATGCTTGCCCTCTTTCTCAAAAGCATGCAACAGAATTTCCTTAAGTGCAGGAGTGACACCAACACTAAAGGTCATCATCTGAGTTACCACATAAGAACAGGCCTCCAGTTCACCTACTCCGCATAGCCCCCTGATCACAACATCAAAGGTTGTAACATCAGGCTTAGGTTCCCTCTCACACATCTTCATCAGAATAGGCACACACTCCTCCACTTTCCCTTTCTCAATCAAGAAACTAAACCATTTATTAGCATAAGCAGGGATGACCCTAAGACCAGCCACCACCATCATCCTATACTTCTCCAAAGTTTCATCCACCTTCTCCGCCTTAATATAAGCATCAATGAAAGTCCTATAAGTCGTAACATCTGGTGACAGAGACTTATTCTGCAGCTGCACAAAGTAACCTTCAGCCTCCTCCAACCTCTCAACCTCACATAACCTCGCGATCATATTATTAAATCCCGCCACATCCATAGCAAAAGGCCTAGACTTTCGCACCCTTGCCAACCTTCTTAAACACCTCCATAGCCTCCTGAAACCTTCCCCAACCTAAAACACTTCATTCACCATAATAGTTAAAAGTATCCTGAATTCACAGCCTGAAACGTGGGAGGAGTATGATTAGTCCAACATATTATCAAACAAATCCCAAGCCTCCTTTTCCTTCCCATGCCTCACTAATACCTCCAAAAGCACATTGCAAGTAGCAGGCACCATCTTAAATTGTTTACTCATCAAGTACTTATACGCCTCCACTGCCTCCTTCTCCCTCCCCTGCTTAAAAAACCAGTCCATATACGTAGCACTAACTACCCCGTCATAAACCAAACACCTCTCTTGCAACTCGTTGAAAAATGCATTAGCTTTATCTAAATTACCCAATTCAAGAAACCCAGAAATTATATTATTATATACTAAAGAATCCGCACCTTGGCCTTTAGCTAACATTTCCCTGAGAAATTCCACGGCCTCGTCGATTCGGCCAGCATCTACAAGTCCTTTAGTGAGGTGGCGATAAGTAAAAGCTGACGGCATAAAAGGAGCTACCTCAAGAATGTGACGATAAACTTTGATTGCTTCCTCAACGTCGCCGTTTCCAACATGAGAAAGGATAAGATTATTGTACGAAACAATGTTCGGTATGATATTGGATTGGTTGAAAAAGTATTGGAAGAGGTTTTTGGAGTCGGTGTAGCGGCCGGCGCGGTACATGGCGGCGATGATGGCGTTGCAGGTGAAGACAGTGGGGCGGACATTGGAGAAAACAGCATGGCGAGCTACGGCGGAGGCGGAGTCGAGATCGCCGGCGCGGATTAGGGATTGGACACGGTTGTGGAGGTTGAGACGAGGGCCGGTGAGGGAGGAGGTGCTGTCGGGGAGCGGAGGACCTTTGGGGGCTTGCTGGGGGTGGGATGGAGGGTCGCGACGGAGGGCCCACATCGGGGGTTCGATTCGGAGCTGGCGCTTTCTCCGGCGGCGCTCCGCTGCGGCTTCTTCAGCGGTAGTGAAGGCATAGGATCGAACTGGGAGCAGAAAGGTAGGGTTTTGTAGGATATGTTGGCTCTTGTGGGAGAGAATTTGGGCCGTCCCGGTGGTGGCGGTAGTGGGGCCGAAGCGGCGGAGAAGGGTTCGATACATGGTTTCTCCGGCGGTGAGATATTAGATTTTGTGTATGAAATGTTTGGTTGGGTGGGTGGGGGGAGAGAGAGAGAGTAGGGTTTAAAGGGCTTAAACCCTTAAAATTGTAAAATGAGAAAAAATTTACATCTTTTGCCCCAATACTATCAGCTTTTGTTCATATTATCCCCAGATAAAATTTAACTCATCATTTCTATATGGTAATTCTGTATGCTTTTGTATGCTTCTATGAAATCTAGCATGAAAGAATGAAAATGATCTCTCACTTGGCCAAAAAAGTTCATTTAAAAGTTAAATTTAATCCATACACTAATTAAAACTAAATCTGAATATAATTTACATATAAATAAATTAAATTAAGTTGCTCGAATTTGACTCTAACAAAAAATAACTAAATTAAGCTCGAATCTATTTAAGATTTGGAAAAAAAAGAGAACTATGTTAGATACGAGAAAAGTCAAATGACAATTGATTAATTACATGTAGAACCAAAAAGTTTTTCCCACTGCACACCAAATCCTCTCAAAAATTATAAAATGGTTGCCTATTTTGATCTGCAAAAGGAAAAATTAATCCTATACAATCAAATGTAAAATGTTTTGTACATAAAAGAAAATGTTCTAGTGACAAAACAATTCTTACAATTAAAAGGAAAGCAATTTAGGCTTCTATTTCTTTGATCAGCAACAAAGTTGAGGCATTTGTAATCATCGTCACCTGTGATCTGAGCTCTTCAAGGCAACTCACTTTACAGGATAATGGAAACAAATTCTGTACAGGGTTTTCAGAGTTGTATGTTTCTGTACAAAAATCTACAATGGTCCAGCCACCTTTGTCCTCGAGGTCTTAAGAATGACCTCTGCTAATGAACTGTCTGCTCCACAGGATGTTCATACGGATCAACCCAACACTGGTCTGCCTTGACAGCATCATTCCATCTCTTCTTGAAAATTAACATTTCAATGTAGGATTGTCTTCTCACCTGAGCGCATGAATGGAAGAGGTGAGAGGAAATTAAAGCAGGCGAAGCATGTCATTAGAAGGTACTGGTACGTGGAAAAAGAAAATTTTGCACAAAAACGTGGCAAGAGTAGGGACAACATTGTTCTCGCTGATTAAAACCACTCAAAACTGACAGGTTTGGAAATGGCGTACTAAAGTTAATCCAATGCAGACAAACTGCTAACATCCTCATCTTTAATGATTACTTTTAAGCTGGAAAAGACGCCATAAATTCTTCACAAATTTTCTTGCATGTGCCCAAGCATAATGTTTGACTTCTGAAGAATAAGAAAGAAGCCGAAAAATTGACCTTGAACACTACATTCTAGGAGAAATGAAGACTTACAGCAGATCTGTTGTCAAACTCGTTAAGCACAGAAGTAGCCTGCAATTTCACACAGATATGCCTCAGTTTAAATGAAAGGAAAATTGAGGGGATGGAATGTTTAACAACCACAATTTCGGTGTCATACCAAAACATCTGAATCTGCTAAGTACTCCGATGGTGAGGGAGAGTCGGGAGACTCATCAGTCAACTACACAAGTCAAGGAAAGCAGTTGAAATTTTACAAGCCTAATGGTTGCAGTGTCGATTATGCAACATAGAATCCCCTCCCTCTTCCCTCCCCCATCCGCAGAAAAAGAGGAAAAACAGAGAGTGTGATTAAAAGATTACTAGCCTTGTGTCCGCCTGATACACCACCTAGTGTAGGAAGACCCATGTGAACTATATACTCAGAATCGACCACGCCAACTTTTCTTGTCCTATCACCCTATGATATATAGTGACAGAAAAGAAATCATTGATCAACATACTGGAAGAGAATCAAAACAGATCAATAGAATTACAAGAATGCATCTGGGAAGTTACCTGTGCACAATAACCAAGCTGCATATCCACGCCCCAAGCATGGATCAAGTCATTCTGTTGAAGAAAAAACCACAAAAAACACTTACAAATATAGAAAATCCAGAGCTGAATACCAGAATGAGACCAAGTTATTTTTCAGGAAAGGTAGGTTTGGATCCCACTATTGCTTGAACTTCAACCAAGTTATTATTTACTCAGCAGATAAAAAAGAAGGAAAGAAACAAAAGCAACATCAGACAAAATGACAAAATGTTATTCACTTGTCCTAGTAGGGCCTTCCTCAACAATTGTCTTTCCTACTTATCCTGCATGTTTAGACCAGCATTCTTTTGTATAACTTGTAGGAGTATACACCCCCATCATACAGAACAATCATTCCTGACACCCTCCTACTCAGACATAATAGAAAGGGTGAGTACGCGTGTTATGAAGGTCTCATGCCAACCACCATGCAGTGGCAGGTCTCAAGAACATCTAAAAGTTTAACCAAGATATTTGATACAAAATTATCCAATAACCATAGAATACAAAGAATAAAATAACACATGATTCTGTTATTGGCTCTTACAGGAGACTAAAATTCCAATACCTGGATCATGTACCAAGCACAACGCCATGCTGCTCTGGAGAATACAGGAGCCATCATCTCCACCCAACTGTATATAAAACCCATATTGTAAGAGAAAAGTTCCTTTCCAATATTTATAGAAGATTATTTAAACACAAGTGTGTTTAACAATGTACTCTCAAGCTATAGAGAAGTTCAAGTGCAGAAAATTAGAGCAGCAAAATTTAGCAAAATTTACCCAACACAAGGAGGAGCTGTGCTGTTTATATAACACCTTCCACCACCTTTGAACTTAAAGAACCTCCTGTCAGAAATAAAAATTCGAAAGACAGTGAACATTTATACTAATGTTGACTTATGGAAGGTGAAATTGCAAAAATGATAGGAGTTGCAGTTTCCAAATCCATGGTTAGAAAACAGATATCCCGTGATCACAATAAGCACAAAAGAACAAACGAAAAAAAGCCTCTAGCAACACGGTATCTACATCCAAAAGAAAAGAGGGCCTTCAGCTCTTGTTATATGATGTTCAACTAGTGCTTGTTCATATTCTAAAGTTAGATTTAAAGCTCCTATGCCTGCTAATCTGTTTGGTTATTAATGTGATGTGGAGTCAAGAATGTTCTAGGGTAAGTACTTATCAATCAAGTTTTTTCACGCCAACAAATTCTCTACGGCCAAACAGTCACAGAACTAAGGACTAGCAATCTACTTGACATCATATTTCATTTGTTTACTAACAAAACATATGTAGAACCTGTGCACTCTCGATTTCCTCCTGCGTGTGATTTGATGATGAATCACCGATGTAGTAGCATCCAATGCAGGTTGTGATATTTCAAGATCTTCTTCTTTAACAATCGACAAGTACCTGCAATCAAAAAAACTGATGGTCAGATCCACTTCATGAAGATATATTACAACTTGAGCCACTCTCCAGCATTTTCTCAGCCAATCTAACCACAGCCTCTCTAATTATAAAGATGTAGATATGTTTAGCAACCACAAACTCTTATGTTTAAAAAGGAGATGCAGGTAGTTTGAAAACTAACAAAAGGGTACTTTTAATAGATAATAAAGTGACAAAAAAATGATCAAACCAAAAGGAAGGTCCCTGCTTTATATAGTTAGATCATATAAGATTACAAGTTCGTAGAATCTTGCACCATTTTTATTGGCAAGGAAGAAATGGCATAGCTGTTTGCAGTCCTTTCAAGACTTGGACCAAGAAGATGTGCAGTAAATTTTCTTGTAAACCAGGGACAAATGCTTGATCAGAATAGGGAGGAACTGAGTAATTACAAATCCTCACCCCTTTACAAGACTAGATTCAAGGCGTCTCATGGAAGAGAACATTTCAATATTCTATCGAAGTAAATGCTCTTAAACTTGACATTGTATTGCAGCAATTTTACTGTGCTCAAGCCAGCTGATATATTTAATATCAGGAAAATGCAATGCAACTAGGATTCAGCTACAAGTTCACTATCAAGCGCATGTAGAATATCTACCAAAAATTAGGAACCTTTATTACCAACATTGTTTTGTTTTAACTTCCATCATCTATGTAAAGATAATCAAAGTTTCTATTTTCTTTGCCACATGTTAATAAACTTCTATGCACAAAAAGGACTCCTACTGTCAAACACAATACAATCATGACGATCTTTCTTGGAGCATGTCTCAATTACCTTCCTGGATGAAAATTTTCAACTCCAAGGTCTTCATCCCACAAAAAGATGTAATCATACTCGGAAACTATATCTGGATGTAGGAAACGTTTTGCAAACCACCTGTGTTATTCAGAAAAAGAATGTAGTTTTTAAATGCACAAGAAATTCCAGGCGAAAGTGGCTGTAAAGAACAAGTACTTAGGATCAGATATTAACCATTTTGTTTGATTAGTGGCAGAGACATGTATGACATGACCACTCCAATGCAAATCATTCCACTCATCCACAATACCATCATAATGAAAAAGCATGACAACAAAGTTGTTGTCCAGAAACTGCAATAATCATATCCACGAACAGTAAATACCTACTGTACATAAACAAAAATCTGAGATGATAATTCTCAACCCTAGCAAAAAGAGGGGGAAAAGAAGAGAACAAATACTAAGCACAAAGATGAAAGTTCAGTTTCAAGAACATTAAGCAAGCAAGGAAAGAAATCACCTTCTCAACCAGTTGGTTCACCAATTCTTTCTGCCTTATTCCAACTGGAATAGCCAACAAATTTTCAGAATGTTTCTGCTTTGTCTGTGATAGGAGTAAATAAAACATAAACATGGATACAAGAAACTAAAAAGAATGAATTAAGTAAAATTACCAAACATAAGAAAAAGAACAAAAAGATAATTTAAGGGGAAACAAGCAAAGATCAGCAGCCACCATCTAGGAAGAAAAAGCACGGTGCATTTACATTAATGTGGCAATGCATTCGTAACTGCTAGAACAGAGTCTCCTGGTCCACAATTTCCAAACAACTAAAAAATATAGTTTTTGGGTGTACCGACAAACAATTTGTCAAGTGCAAGATTCAGTTCTGAAACTCAGTGAAACAGCAGTCATACTTTCATGTACCTTTCCACCATTAGGACCCCACAAAGGGCGCATTTTTAAGTTAGAAGTTCTAGAAACGATTCCTTCTGGCAATGCCTCGCTACCAATTGGTCTACACTTTTCCTGTGTCACAAGATAGAATGTTACAAATTTGCAAAGTGAAAAATAGAAGCAAACTGGATTTCACAACTAAAGAATCGGGCAAATCCAATAACAACAGCCCCTTCAAGAGAGAAACAATGTATTTATCAGAACGTATTGTTTACTACTTTTTCTAGTCTCCCTGGGATATACAAAAAGATTTCACAACCAATCCATGTGTCTATGTTGCCATATGAATGGATAAAAACTTGATAGAAGTCCTCTAAGCATATATTATTTCTCCAACAATTTCAAGTGGTTTCAGTTAAACTCCGAGGAAATTTTCATACATGATTACACTTTTGAATGATTTAGTTGACATACTTCTATTTGATTATTTTGCAATTTCATCTGCCTCCTTCTTCTTCGTTATCCCAATCCTTTTTCAGATAAACTATGTAAACTAAAATTCATAAACCATTTGGAAGTCATATCTTAAACCTTGCAAGGAAAAATTAGCATAACGCAGAAAGAGGAAATGGCATAAAGGAGGATGAAGATAGTATTTTGCTTCGAAGATCTAGGAAGTAAAGGACAATCCCAGCAGGTACCCAACAAGGATGAAAGAGAGAAGACTCGGTTACCATAGTTGGGAATCTGAGTATCTGACATAAAATCTTGCCAAAAAGAAAGATAACTAGCCATTCATTTATCCTCAAAACTACACAGAAAAACAATCCAATACTATTCATTCTAATTCACGGTGCGCATGTGCACAAGGGCCCAGCATACAAATTGTCTGAAACTCTAAATCCCCTAACACACAAGTCATGTGACCTTTCCAAAGAGCAAGGTGCTTGTATACCTTCTTCCAACTAATAAGATGCAACATAGGAATGGAAAAATAAAAGGAAGACAATAACGGAAGAAGGAAAAAAATATATGTGTAAGTGACATAGTCTTTCTGAGACAACCAACCTTGCATTTATCAGCCCATGCATTACGCTGCATGCCGTGCATATTAAATCCAGGGATTATCTGCAAATTCCATGTTGATAAATAGTAGTCAACAACAAATTTGGACTTCAGAATACATCTTCAAGGAATATTATAGTTACCATTCCACCAAATAACCAGAAACATAAATACATTTCGTACAGCATGGAGTAAGAAAAGCACCAAAAGAGAAAAATCACAAAACTTCAAGAAGGTTTTCATTGAATAGGGAGAAATCATCAAAGCAATGATAGAGTGTCAAAGTGGAACAAACCATAAACGAAACAGAGAGCCAAAGAAGATGCCTGGTGGCAACAAAAAAGACTTGCAGATGAGCAACAAGGTGGAAGAATTGATGTTAGGAAGAAAAACCCGAGAAAGTCCACCAAGGAGGCCCAATACATAAGTTGAAACCCAACCTTGACCCAAAAGCTTAAGCTAGTACGTCTTGGACCCTTACCTATATATTAAGTACTCATTTCTTTCTTTCTCAAATCAACATGGGACAAACAAACCTACCCATGAACCTAACAATTGACAAGGGGGGACTTGCTCTCATCCACCAGCTTTTTGCCTAATTAGACGCATCTATATGCATTGATACTTATTCCTCTGCATAGTGGCACACATACTGTAAGTGGACGTATTGACAAGTCCAAAAACAGATTACCGTTCAAAACTGAATCAACTAACAAGAACTAAGAGAAAGTCATTTACACTGTGATCCTTTGCCAGGAATGCATTTCCAGTGAAGTAAACACAAGAAATCAAAGAAGCAGCCACACAGAGGCTGCAAAAATACAACCTAGCTTTTGGGTCTGGCATGAGTGAAACCTGAAAAGGCAACAAATTAACTATTAATACTACAGAACCATACAAATATCACCATCTAGTGTGAATAAGAAGACACCAAATAGTAACATTGCATCTTGATCATTTCTTCAGTTATATAATATCACATGGTACAAAAGAAGTTACAAGAGTTATTATACTCACCCCTCCCAAATTCAGTTCAGGAATCCAACAATTCCCTCTTGTTCCTAATGAGTTAAAGCCTAAGATAATGCCTCGCAATCTTAAAAGATAGTGGGAGCTATCAAAGCAGCATAATAATGACGTTCACAGCTGACCACTTGGAAACGGACATTATTATGGTCTTTGATGGTCGCAACTATCGACATTAGTTAGTGTTTCAGTAAAAGATGCTCCTGCCACTTGCACGAAAGCTAACATCTTCAGAATCCTAAAATCAGAACAAATTGTGTTTGGATTCAGAGAAGGCAACTAAAAAGCACAACAAGTAGTGGGGTTACCCCTCTAACCTTCAACCACTTCTAACAGGAAAAAAATTCAGCAATATGAAGGCTGCTTACCGCCTTAGGAATATAAAACTTTGATTATTGCTAGTTGCAACAAAGGAGAAGATTGCTTAGACAGCAATTTAATGGACAAGAAGGAAAATAATAGGCTTCAAAAATCTGAAAGGCACCATGGCTGTAAATGACATAGCTTTCAAACAGGTTCAACACATACAGAGAATAAAAGATCTTTTTTTTTTTTTTTTGGAAAATAGTAACAACATTTAACTGTTTAATCTCAAGCATATATCACAATCTAAAATTTATGCTGGGGATAAAGAAGCTGCAACAAAAAAGGAAAAAAAGGAAAACAAAAAGTTGCATGCATTAAAGGACATTTCCTACACGTATATAAGAACGTTCACCATGTTCTTGCATCCATGACTTACGATACACAATATGTACCACACACATGTATATGTAGATTGAACGACGCATGCAAATGTAATCATTATGCCAGCAAAAAATAAAAAGTCACATGTGCGGCTTATATTGGCATTGAATTTAAACTTTTGCCAAGAAACAGAGATATACTCAGAAAAGAAAACCAAAATTTTGGAAGTATCCAACTTAAAGCTATCAACTTGCTCTGTTTCATCAGCAGAAACTCTCCCAATGAAGTACCTACTGTAGATCATCAAACAACTCAATTTGATATCTATCAATGAAAGTCACAGAAAACTACAATTTTCTTTTCTTATAATAATCTCTCGTTTTCTGTACTGCAATGTCAGCAATCAAACAACAAAGATAAGTCAATTCTCTCTCTCATTTCCAGGAAGAGCCATAAACATGAAATTTACATCAATTTATATTTAATCTTGTCTTTCAAAATTTTATTTAGTTTTCCACTACGCTCTTTCAACTCTTTTTCCAAAACTAAAACTCAAACCACCTATTAAAACAAGTAAATGTAAAAACTTTTGCTTTTCCATTTGTTTTCCTCAAAAACCCATCAAACCAGACAACACAAATTCCCACACACGAGAAAATTAAGTCGAGTACACAAAAAGAAATCACAATAACCTTAAACAAAACAAAATCCTATTCATATTATCCTCAGAGAAAAAAAAAGATGATATCAATGGCTAAAAAGAATGAAGATAAAGATAGAGGGAATTACAAAGCTGAAAGACTTCATTTTTGCATGCAAAGCTTCATAAGCATCCACCACAGGCCCCAGAAGTTGGTGAAGAAGAAGAAAAAATGAAGGGAAACAAAAATGGACTTTTTGGGCTGTTCTCTTTTTTTGGCTCTGTTTTTCTTTTGCTTTCTTTTTCTTTATACTAATGTAAACTTTTAGTAGTACTAACAAGAAAAGTCCGTAGGCAAAAGTAATGAATAAAGTGGGGGAAAAAGAAAGTTGAAGGAAAGAAGGCAAGGAAAGGTAAGTGTTATAAATTACACTATTAATTATTCATAACCTCTCTTATTTCTTCATTAACTTCTTCATCTTTAATTAGAAAACGACGTTTCAAAGAATAAGTGATAAATTTTGTTGTACTTAGCAGATATGTACAGAAGTGGAGAGAGAGATAGTGGATAGAGAAGCGTTGGAAGAGGGAGAAAGTCAAGGAGCCATGAAACATGGTGGAATGTCGAACCAGTGTAGAAACCTTGGAACTTTGGTTCAGGTGTCGTGTGAGGACGTGTTTGAGTTGTCTTCGAGTGAGTATGGCAAGTGTTCTGTACGCGCTCTTTTTTTTTTTTTTTTCTTATAAAACTTATACTATTATAATATGGAGGAAAATTAGTGTTAATGAGAAAATTCATAAAACTCTAACAGCTCATTATAATAGGTTTAGAAAATACTGTTCATGTAACATTGTTATTATGTAGTGTATTAATAGCAATCAAATCTGGTTAAATCCATTGATTTGGCAAGATGCGACCAATGCAGTATATTGTGTTTTGAAATTACGTGAGCGGTTAGAGTTTATGACTCAACTTCAAAGGTTGGAGATTCGAATATCAAAAACACCAATTTCCCTTCCTCTACATATTAGTGTAGGTTTAATAAAAAAATTATGTGATTTTTTATTAAAAAACGTGGGATGAGTTGGCATGAATGTTGTGAAAAAAAAATTCCTTGTTTTTTATTTATATTGAGGGAATGTTGACGAAAACCAAAAAACATTGTTGGAGGAATAAAATATTAAGTGGAGCACTTGTGTTGATTAGATGATGTGATCGTGGATCTTAGTGGGGCATTAGTGCGCATTTTGTCAAAACTGAATTAATGAAATTAAACTGACCATGATTGCAATGCTCAGCTTCAGCCCATGTGGACTCAAAGGGACAGATTCTTTAATTTGAAAGTATATTATTTTGATCAAAATTATTAATAATTAAGTTATAATGGTGATGTTTTTATAAATTTTGAAGTCGCAAACAAACAAAAAAAAATTAATCTAAAATTTAAGTTTTTAACTCCATTTTACTGTAAAACAATAATGTACTGCTGTACAAAATGGATGTTGCTCAATATCTCTCATTCTTCCTCTTAAGTTGCTAAGTTGCTTGCATTGTTCCAAAATTGTTCTGAAATTTCTTGAACATTTGCTGTATTTATCATTTTCTTTCATGATGAATCAGTCAAATAGTTTATGTATTGGTTTCTGGGGCAAGTAACATGAAGAAATGGCATAGCAGGGATTAAAAGGGACCTATGACCTTCCTAATTTTTCCATCCAATAATTATTCAATTTCCAACTTTTCCATTTGGAACCTTTTCTTGAATGTATGCACTGCTTTCCTTTTCTCATGGAGTCAGTTTTTGGTTGATCATATCTGGATAGATTCCAACTTTCTAAGGTTATATCCAGTAGAATGTTTATTTATCTTTTCATTTTGTGGAATCACTTGATGCTTGGTAGATAAGTTAAACATAGTATTTGTACACAAGCAAAGAAAAGTACCCCAAGGACCAAGGCAGTGATAGAAGTTTAGCATATGCTTAATTCAAGGGAAAGATATTCCATCACTCAAGCACTCAATATATCCTATCAATCTCTTTCGTTATCAATCCTTTTGAGCTATCTCAATTCATGAATTTATTTAGCTATCTCAATCCATTATTTGATAAAACTGAAGTTTAAAGGTTGAATTATGAAATCTGAAATTTAAGTGTCCAAATCATTAAGTTACTAAATTAACAAAATTATATTTGTTTGATAATTAACTGATTTCAAATACTGAATTTAAACATCTCACATTATAAATATAATAATTTTATCTTAAAATAATGAAACAATTTAAAGATTGTGTGTGGGAAATGGGAGGAAAGAGAAAGGGGAAGTGTGTGTTTGTGTGAGAGAGAACTCCGAGTGTATTTATGTATTAGGGAAAGTATGTGTATGTGTGTGAAGATGTTTGTGTATAAAGAGAGAGTGTGCAAATGTGTGAAAGAAAAAAAAAAAATCTACTCGTGTATATGTGTATGAGAGAGAGAAAGTATATGTGTATGAGAGAGAGAAAAAGTGTGTGTAGACATGAAAAAGGCAGCAACTTTATTTTGTATATATGTAGGGGTGTGCAAATTCGGTAAATACCGAATTACCGACCGAATTCGAATTGAATTCGGTAATTCGGTCGGTAATTCGAAAAATCCGAAAAAAATGAAATCGAAATCGGTCGGTATTTGAAAATAAAATTCTAATTCGGTAATACCGAATTTACCGAATTCAATTTGGTAATTCGAATTTGATAATTCGGTATATATATACCGAATTTGAATTACCGAATTTAGCATTAATTGGGCTAGTAATTTGATAGTGGGCTCGGTTATTTGATCATTGGGTTGGGTCATTATTTCCTTAAGCCCATTATTTCCTCCTTAAGCCCATTATTTTTTTATTTTTTTATTTTAAATTTCTTATTTTTTTAATTTTTAATTTTAAAATTTTTTAAATTTTTTATTTTTTAAATTCGGCTACCGAATTAATATACCGATATACCGAATTCGAAATCGAATTCGGTTTGGTATTAAGTGAATTCGAAATCGAATTCGGTCGGTAAATTTGAAAAAAAAAATACCGAATTGACCGATTTCAAGTTACCGAATTACCGACCGATTCTCACCCCTATATATATGTGTGTGAGTGTGTACTTTACATGTGTGTATATGCGTGCAAGTGTGCATGCGAGAGAGACTGTGAGTGTGTATGTGAGAGTCTGAGTGGGCACCACGTCTCTTGTGACACATTCCTGTTACACTTCCTATTACATCTCCTATCTGATGGACAAGTGTCCTATGTTGTCCCATGTGTTTATTTGATTGGACTCTTGTTGTTTCAAACGTGGTACACTTGTCCATCAGATAAGGGGTGTAATAGGAAGTGTAACAGGAAATATGTCACTAAAGACTTGGAGCCGGGTGGGAGGGTATGTATGTGGGAGGGAGAGTGTTTGTGTGAGAGTGAGAGAAAGAATGTGCATATTTGTGTGAAAGTATAAGAGAGAATGTGAGATTGAGAGTATAATTGTGAGAAAAAAACATGTGTGAAAAAAAAGTGGGATAGAAGTTTTGTAATCCCACGTGTGTGGGAAAAGGAGACATGTATGTTTGCAAATGTGAGCAACTGCATATGTGTGAGAGAGAGAGAATATGCATATGTGCACAAACGCGTGAGAGTATGTATACAAATGTATGTATGTGTGAGGGAGAAAGCAAAGCATATTATATGTGTTTGAAATTCAGCAAATTAAAAAAAAAGTTATTACTTAAAAATTTATATATAAATTAAATAGTACTTAATCTATCAAGTGGTGAATATATTTTATTGTCAAATGTGCTAAACTGAAAAATAGGACTCTTAATTCATTAATTTTTAATATTAAATTGAGTTATCAAATACATCTTAATGGTTATGGCTCCGTTTGGATACCATTATTTGAGCAATACTTGAGAATTATTTGAAAAAAAAATTTCTAGAGGTGTTTGGATATGTGAAAATTAGTTGAAAATTTTTTAAAACAAAAGTTAACAATTTTTCCTTTAATTTTTTGAATTTTGAATGAAATTTTCTCACTAAACAAAATTCTCACTTTATCAAAGGCTGGTATTGGACGCTGGCAGCATCAGACGCCAGTGCTTAACACTCCATTATAACTCCATTAATATTGTCAATGGAGTTCAAAATGTTCGTCGCAATTTTTTTCAGTTTTCTGAACAAAATATGTTGAAAAAAACTATATTTTGTGAATAATTGTGTAAAAAGAGGAATAACTTATTAAGAAGTTTTAAGTATTTCAAATAAAATTTTCAAAAAATTTTTAAAATTCAAACACTTCCTTCTATTTTTACAAAAGTTAACAAAATTTGACCAAATTTTTTCACATTTCAAAAAAATCAACAAAAAATATTTTAAAAAAATTGAAATAATTATCAAATAATAATATCCAAATGCAGCCTTATGTTATATTATCGTTGCTTTTTTGGAAGAGAGAGTATTATTACTAATTATTTATATCTAATTCTAACTTTTATGTTAGTGCATGCCAGCTTGTCTCGTGCTTGCGCAACCTGAACTTTTTTATATTTTTATTCAGTTTCCATTTAAAACCCGAATATTTACCGTTCTAAAGAATGAAAATAAGTTTTAAAAAAAATTAAAACACGTGGTCAGTAAATTTTTCTCCACAACCATCCCCCACTCTACCATATACCTCTTCAAAAAAATAATAATAATAATAATTAAATGGAACAGTTGGTATCATTTAAAATCTGAAATGACTCTGCGTCCTTGTCAACATATTTGTCTAGTCATATAATTGGTATAAAATTGTTTTCATTGTTTTCCTTCTTATGATTTGATTCTACTTCATATTGCTATACAAAGTTCAAGAAAACTTTCTTCCTCATCAACCATCCAACTGATCAAGATAATGATCAAGATAATGAATAAGGAGCTATTCCAATGTAATAACAACCATTTGGGATAGAAAAAGAGTATATCAATTCTTAATTCAATGAAAATTTAGTGACATATTGCATTTGTTCATTGTTCTATATTAATATTAATTTCATTGTCTCCATCTAGTACATCAATAGTTGATGAAATAAAAAGATAAGCATTTTTCTCGTTATTTCATCTAACTAGACGAGACTAGATATGTTCATCAATCTAATAGATCAAATCAAATATATTGACGAATTAATGACCCTATAACTCTGGTATAAGAAATTTTTTTCATAGACTTAATATACGAATAAATTATATCTTTAGGTGCATAGTGCATACACTCGCTTACTTGAATTGTTTTTTAAAAGAATACATTTAATAAATAAATAAATATATAAAAAGGTTGAATATTTAAAAATAAATACATTAAGAAAGAAAGAAATAAATAAATAAAAAGGAGAAAAATAAATGCTATTAATAATTGTTAGAAACAACCAAATCTCAAGTCAGATGGAACAGCCAAATAGGAGCTGTTTGGAAACGGGGCAGGAAAAAAAAAAAAAAATGGAAGAGGCGCCGGATACAATCGTGCGCCGCGATATAAACAGGTCCCTTCCCCGCGCAAATTAGGGTTCCTCCTCACTCACTCAGCCACTCATTCGTCCTTTCTCTCTCTGTTTTCCCAAACGGATCAAAGGATTCAAATTTTCAAACCCTAACGGAAAATCTCACAACTCCTATTATCATTTCTCCCAGGTCTGTATAATTTTCATCCTTAACATACTAATATTGTTCAATCATTATTCATATCAAATTACTGGCAACTGTAATAAATTAAATTTTTCGGACCGAATTTTATTATTATGCCTTTCTTTTGAATATTACATGTCCAATGAAGCTGAATTGTCCTAAAAATGCGTCAAAAACCTGCTAGAGGTTGGACATTTATGGTTAGTTTAAGAATACGATTAATCTTATATACACTGTCAGTGTAAAAAAAAAAAAGAAAAAAAATCAAACGAGCAGGTTTAGAAGCATGTTGAATTTTGTCAGTTGTTGTTGCACATGTAGCTACAATCTAGACCATCCTGTAAATAAATAATTTTTTTGCAGTGATGGCGGTGTATGGATTAATTTGAAGGGATAACTTGTGGCCTTGTAAATTGTAATGGTTTTTTTTTTTTTTGGGGGGGGGGGGGGGGGGGGAGGGGGGGTTGATGTACATTGAATTAATTGTGTTTTATTCGAATAGTGAAAATGCCGAGTATGGTAATCGGTTTTTAGGCTTTGGTAGGAATGATCTGTGCAAGATGGCACATAATAATGTATCATAGTGCAATGGCTTACTAGGGCACAATGCGCAGTTAATGTAAATAAGCAATCAACAAGAAACTACTTTTTTTCATCTGTTGTAAATGTACCTGCACTTACTTTCATGGTACCCTCATTTTTGCTATCTCTAATGCTAGATTTGCTGTCAAAGATGGCAACAGGGATTTTTTTAAGTATATTGTTTGTTTAACATAGAAATTTACCATATACATGTGTTTCTGTGTATCTTATAGTTTGCTCCATCTTTTCCTGCTAAAGATTATTTCCAGAAGCATAGTTGCTAGTCTTATCAGAGAATTAATCATTTCAGCTACTCACAGCTGCTCTTTTCCCTTACCGTTGATAGGGTGCAAAATGGTGTTAGGTTCTCACGTTGACTGAGAAGTCTCGTAGGCTGCCATGTCTGAAGAGGCTGCACAATTGATGGTAGTTTATGACGACCCCTCAGATCAAAGATCTTTTTTTGAGGATACAAGCAGCACTGAGGAATCTCCGGATGAAACAAGGCTATCCTTAGAAGCATCAAATGATGTGGTGCCTTATATTGGGCAAAAGTTTGCCACTCATGATGCTGCTTATGAGTTTTATAGTGATTTTGCGAAACGCTGTGGCTTCTCAATCAGGCGCCATCGTACAGAGGGTAAAGATGGTGTAGGTAAAGGCCTTACAAGGCGCTACTTTGTCTGCCATCGATCTGGCAATACTCCTGTCAAAACCTCCAACAACAATAAACCTCAGAGAAACAGAAAATCCTCAAGATGTGGATGTCAAGCATACATGCGGATAAGCAAGACAACTGAGTTAGGAGTACCCGAATGGCGAGTGACGGGGTTTGCAAACCACCACAATCACGAACTCTTAGAGCCAAGCCAAGTGCGTTTTCTTCCTGCATACCGCACCATATCTGATGCAGACAAGAATAGAATACTAATGTTTGCTAAAACAGGAATTTCAGTGCAGCAGATGATGAGGCTAATGGAGCTTGAGAAGTGTGTTGAACCTGGATATTTGCCTTTCACGGAGAAGGATGTTAGAAATTTGCTCCAATCATTTCGGAAAGGGGATCCAGAGGATGAAAGCATAGACTTATTGAGAATGTGTAGAAGCATTAAGGATAAAGACCCCAACTTCAAGTTTGATTTTACACTGGATTCAAACAGCAGGTTGGAGAACATTGCCTGGTCATATGCCTCATCGATCCAGTCATATGACATCTTTGGTGATGCTGTGGTGTTTGACACAACTCATCGCTTGACTGCTTTTGATATGCCTCTTGGAATCTGGGTTGGAATGAACAATTATGGTATGCCTTGCTTCTTTGGTTGTGTGCTTCTACGAGAGGAAAACTTGAGGACATATTCATGGGCTTTGAAGGTAATGGGTGAAATAAGATTAAATTCTCAACTAAGCTCCTTTTAACTTCTTCTAACATTACCCGGCCACTCAAATTCTCTATTGTTTCTATTTTTCTGTGGTTTCTCTTCTTATTCTTATGCTCATTCTTTTTTGTTTTATTGGGGTAAGATTTTTTTTTTTTTTTTTTTTTTGGTTGTTGTGGGTTTTTTTTTTTTTGGGGGGGGAGGGGATTTCCAAGTAAAACTAAGAAAGCCTGAAATTTGGAAGATGGATGGTTTTTATTGCCGGATTCATTTAGATTTGATGGTTGCTTTATGGACACTTAAGCCAAGGGTTTTTGGAGGGGAATTATGTTTTCTTGGTCTGTTCAGATAAAATGATGTTTTGAGTTTATTATAATGCTGGATTATTTGGATTTATGTTTTTTGGATTGCGTTAAAAGAGGTGCTTTGATTTAAACTCCCTCCCCCACTCCCTTTCCTTTCTCTCCCAAAAAAAAAAAAAAAAAGAAAAAGAACCTAGACACCTGCAAAACTGGTTGTAGAGATTTCTAATACATTTGTGTGTTCCTTTGAGGTGGGAGTCTTCTGATGTCTCTTTTTGCTTTTTGAAATGGAAAAGGCATTTTTGGGTTTCATGAATGGGAAGGCTCCTCAAACAGTATTAACTGATCAAAATATGTGCCTCAAGGAAGCAATCGCATTGGAGATGCCGAGTACCAAGCATGCACTTTGCATTTGGTTAATTGTGGCAAAATTCCCTTCCTGGTTTAATGCAGTTTTGGGAGAACGCTACAATGAGTGGAAGGCTGAATTTTTCCACCTGTATAACCTGGAGTCAATAGAGGATTTTGAATTGGGTTGGAGAAACATGGTGAATTCATTTGGGTTACATACTAACAGGCACATTGCTAGTCTGTTTGCCTTACGATCACTTTGGGCTCTTCCGTACTTGAGAAACCATTTCTTTGCAGGAATGACGACTATTGTCCATTCAAAGTCAATTAATGCTTTTATCCAACGGTTTTTGAGTGCACAAACGAGGCTTGCACACTTTGTGGAGCAGGTTTATTCTCTAATACCATTTACTGTCAAATGAATGAATTTCATCTTGTATCTTATGTCAAATTCCAATTGATACTACATGACAAGATCTTACCGTGCTGCATTAGAGTCTTTTGCATGTTATTATTTATCTAGGCAAATATGTGTAAAAGGTTAAAAAAAGGACTCGCACAGAGCAGATGATAAAAATTGATGTCTTCCACTTAGTCTCAATTCTTATCTCAGCAAATCTAAATAGTTTCTACTTTCGAAGAGTTTCACTTGGTTGAACTTCTAATAATTGTTTCTGTATTTCTCCTCAAGATTTATCCTACATGTTGGATTTACTAGTTTTTTTATTTGCTTCTGGTTGTATGACACAGAATGTAATGACTTATATTGTATCTCTTGATTTGAGGAGGAAGAAAAGAATTTCATAATATGACTTAGGTGTGTTACTGGTATCTACTTGGACAGGGTTTATTCATAATGTTTTTGGTTAATAAAATGAAGTTAGCTTCTTTCTGACTACTGCATTATCATGGTCAGGTAGCTGTCACGGTGGATTACAAGGACCAAACTGGAGAACAGCAGACAATGCAGCAAAATTTACAGAACCTTTGCTTGAAAACGGGGGCTCCAATGGAATCCCACGCTGCTACAGTACTTACACCTTTTGCATTCTCTAAGCTCCAGGAACAGCTGGTTTTGGCTGCTCACTATGCATCATTCCAGATAGAAGATGGTTTCCTGGTGAGACACCACACTAAACTTGAGGGAGGTCGGAAGGTTTACTGGGTTCCAAGGGAAGGCATTATAAGTTGCAGCTGCCATCAGTTTGAATTTTCAGGAATCCTTTGTCGGCATGCTCTTCGGGTATTGTCCACAGGAAATTGCTTCCAAATTCCGGATCGGTACCTTCCTCTTCGTTGGCGCCGAATCAGTACACCGTCTGTCAAACTCATTCACACAACTTCAAATGATAACACAGAGAGGGTTCAGTTATTGCAGACCATAGTATCCTCCCTGATAACAGAATCTGCAAAGTCACGAGAACGTCTTGATATCGCCACTGAGCAAGTTTCCATCCTACTATCTCGTATAAGAGAGCAGCCAGTTTGTTCACAAGGTACGAGAGAATTCTCTATCAATCCTAGAAACGACTGACATATAACAGCCTAAGTTGATTTTGCCACACTTTAAGAATCTTATTTCAAATCGAGTTCCTTTTTTGTTCCCTTGATTGTAAAGATAGAATTAGTATGCAAGCTTGCTTTTGTAAAGAACTTGTAGTTGGCTTGTTAGGGTATATTTTTTTGCTTGACATTTTTGAAATTCTAGTGAAATCTTGTAAAGAACTGGTATCTGGCTTGCTGGGGGATATTGTTTGCCTTGACAATTCTGTAATACTATTGAAAAGGCTGCCACGCTCTATTTTGTCCTCCAAAGACAGCAGAGGCTGGTTTTCTTGATTAACATGTACATAACAAAGAAAAGAGAGAATTTTAATTCTTATTGTTTTTCTCCAGGTCTTTGTTCAAAACGTGCTCTAAAATCACTATTTGCTAATTGCTAGGCATGCAGAGGACTCTAATCTTTTGAAGACAACTAGACTTGTAATTAACTTCCAGAACATTCGATTTTCATATTTTTTCTGAAACTTTCCTTATTAACTGTGAACAGTCTAAATCATCAGCATGACATCTTATTTAGGGTGCAAAATGACTTCCTTACTCTTCAACTACTTTGATGGAACATTAAGAATTTTGTTAGTGTATATTTTCTCCTCCATGAAAATAAATTTGTTATTAAATTGAGAAGGTATGAAAATGTAATGTTACGTGTCACACATGACATAAGTCTCATAACTCGTGTGTTTTGGTTGTGAAGTTTTTAGTTTGTGCTATTGCGCTAAAATTTTCTACGGTATTTTGTGTTCTTTGTGGGATTAGTGGGTTTTTGGCTGGCGAGGCATTAGCATTGATCTCATTTTCAATGTTCTTAACCAATCATTTTCAATGTTCTTAACCAATCATTCACCCACCTTCTTTCAAACATGCTCACAGCGTGCCTAACTAACTAGTAGCTAATAAAGAGCAACAATAACTTGAAATAAGAATAGAATAACTGAGAATTGCATTTAGGACCCATGGAAGTTTAGCAAGTTCTGAGTTCTGACATGGTCTTGTACGGACCTTGTTTGAATTACAGGGTTCACAAATGAAGATGTGGAGTAAGACTAGACAAAAAATTTTCTCTGACACGCATTTTAAATGTATTGCATAAATCATAATGCTTTAAGAATAAATTTGTAAATGACCGTTGGACCAAAATAATTTCCAGCATCTTAAACAGTTGTTTCAAATCCTTAACCTTTTGCATGTATAATTATAAATGATCTCAACGAAGTTTCTTGAATCCTCCTCTTTCGCCAACTTAAGAAGGTTCGCAACTCTTAAAAAACCAGCATGCTGCTTAACCAACGATTCTTCCTTGATTTCTGGCTTCATCTTCAGCTTGGAAACTCTTTGATGTGTTAATGCCCATTGCATTGCCCAGATAGCCAAGGGACGCATGTAGCCCAGACATCTGTAACTCCCATCAAGGTTCCAAGCCTCAGGAGTTTGGAAAGAGTAGCTGTCAAGGAAGCACTTCTGTTGTCAGTAAGGTTCCAGTTAACAGTACTGTAAGTTTTGGAGATAAAATAGACTATTTGACAATAAGTTTCCAAATTATAGGAATCTTTCTAAACCCAAATAAGCGCAAATAGAGAGAGTAATTATTTACTTACCCACGACCATCTTCGGACCAAGTTACATTATGGATCCCACGTGCAGTTTTAAATGCCATTTCGACCATGTTTTCATGAATCATAGTTGCAGCAACAGCATATGTAACTCCAGTCCATATTTCCCTCGATTCCATACAGGCGAAGTCAGGTTCTCCATTTGGCAACATGCCATTCACCGCCCCCATCTGTCCATTGTTCACCTTTAAGACGTTAAATTTATAAACTGTCCCGAGAGCAGCTCTTGCTTTTTCTTCATCAACAATTGGCAAAAGACCACATGCTCGGGCATACCTAGAAATATGTTGCTTTAGTAAGTATTGTGTATTAAAAATCAAGTGTTCCTTCAAACCATGCATTAAAAACTGAAATAAGAACAAGCTATATCGAACATTTTATAAGCACTAGTGAAATACTCATAGCAACAGAAGAACAAAAGACTTGTAAGAGTAGAAGTAAGCAGAGAAATGGTGATCAGCTCCAAAATATTCATTGAAGCATTGTTTTGTATACCTGACAAAGGTTTTCTGTTCAGGTATATATGATAAAATATAACAGTGGAGAGACTACATCTTTGCAACATACCATTGTCCAGCCAATTGATCTGCTTGGATGGATGAGCTCACACTACTACCACTATTGTCATAGTTAAAGTAAGAACCATTCCATAGTTGCTCATACACTTTCTTTGCCTTCTGAAACTTAAACCAAAAGTAATCCTCAGAACCCTTGTCACCAACTTCACCAGCCAGTGCTGAAGCAGCTTGCAAGGCCGCAACCCATAGCCCACCACAGTACGCACTCACACCAGATACGGACCAGGTATCATATGTCTGATCTGGAAACCCTTCATTTTCAATCATTCCATCTCCATCTTTATCAAACTGCTCCAAATAAGCCATTGCAACATAAACTGAAGGCCAAACAGCTCTTGCAAAATTTTTGTCACCTGTTGCAACTACATCTCTATAAACTTGTAGAACATATTTTGAGTTTATATCTTTCCATCTATCGGTATTGTGAAGATTATAAAAATTAAGTTCAAACCATGGATCATTCATTCCCATATCATGAGGAACAGCTCCAAGGACCTTCCTAGGGGCCACTTTTCCATCTTGCATGAGACTCATCTTACTAGGATCATGCATCATTACTCCTGCTGCAAAGTCTCTTTGGATGCTAAGTTCAAGCTTCGGGAAAAGCATAAGTAAGGCAAACGATGCATAGAAATGAACATCATAGGTGTTTAACATTTGATAATCAATCCCTTCAGAATAGAGGAACTGCCCAATATTTTCCTCCCATTCTCGAAGCAGATTTGTGCCAAAAGCAGATGTTGCTGATATAGGAGAGTGAATCTCCTCTAGTGTTGAACTCATCCTTCGAAGGATATTAATGGCAGTGTCGTTTTGAAACAATAGATTTATGCTATTTTTGGGATCTGAATGAGAGCGGTCAAGTGTAAACGTCCTATCGCCAATGGTGGATAGATTCTGCAGTGGCGGTGATCCGTCTGAAAAGTTAAATCAATTCAGATGTAACTATATTGATTGAACCATCATATAGACAACATAAGATGTTCATAAAACTACCTGTCCAAATCGATGCCCCTGAGTTAAGGAAGTAAAGCTCATTGAATAGGGTGATACGGTACCTAGAGATGACAATTAAAAACTTGAGACGTTGATAGTGTAATTAATCCTCTAATTTGGATGCAAGCTTACCATTCTGGAAGCCTCTTGTCTTCTAGAATGGGTCTCTGCCATGCTTCTATTTGTGACTCCCAATTTTTGTGCTCTACGTTTCATTAACAAGAATTGAAAGTTCCAATTTAAGTTTTGAAATAAAAAGTGTTACAGAATTTTTTCCCAATGTCCTAGATAAGAAGGAATTACCAAGAATAGCATCACGTGCAATTTCTGATGCTGCATCCCCACTTGTACCATAAAATTTGGTGTAGCGCCTGTTCATCAGCTTCAGTTCATTGAGGAAAAAATACAAAGGGCGGATTCTTTCAGTGTGTAGTACAAATTATAAAAGAAGTACTGGCCTGTGGTAAGATCTTCCACTCAAAAAGTTTACTTCAGGGCATGCCCATGCCAATGAAAATGTAACAGTACGTGTTGTATCTGGTGGAATAGTCAGAGAAGCAGCAACAGCTGCCGCAACTAGTGAACCAGGTTCAGATGGCTTTGGTCTTTTCCCATCATTTAGATGATCAAAAGATCCATGCTGTGAAAGAAGTAACAGAACAACTCTGTTGAGAAAAACAATAAAACAAAGAAAGGAAATGAAATTGGGCAAAGCAAAAAGCTAGTATTGTTACGTTTTACTGAAAGAAAGCACTCCCAAATGTCTCATCCATATAGTTGAAATATTTGTAAGCCAAAAACAAATTTCGTTTGGCAGAGACTCAGACAATTAAAAAAAAAAAAAATCAGTAGGACTGGAGAAACAATTAAAAAAGGGAGAAAAAAAAAACATTAACAAAGACCCAGAATATAACCCAGAACATACTTTCATACGTTGTTATCCAAACTAAAACAAGACACAGCCTCTTAGAAGTTATCAAGAAACAAATAAGAACAAATGGTAAAAGATAATTCTACACAGCCTTAACACCAAACTCATAGACAATAGGCTAACCAGATATGAACATTACAATATTTCTTCATGCCATGGTTAGTGGAAATTACCACATAGGATAGTGAAATTACTTGGATTTGTACTGAAATTTGCAAACAAAGCATATCAGAGATGGCATGAACAAGCAGTAATGGATCAGAAAGAATCAGATTAATGCATGAACTTCTGATAGCTGCAGCAAATGCAGAAGTAAAAGGCAAAACATTTGCCAAGTCAAAATGACACACAGCAAGCATATTATTCGGGTAAACTTTTCAATGCTAACACATGTTGATGTCTATTTACATTTGACACTGGCCAATCCAATTTATAAATCGTTGTCTACTGCAAAATGACAAGACAAAATATAAGATATGGCATTGAAGTATGATTTATTCACTGTATGCGGATAGTACGTATAAGAATATGCACAAATGAAATTAAGATGCATGTGTGACCCTGAACAGCAGAATGCAAGAAAAGCACATTCCAACCTCTTTTATTTCATGCCACATCTCTTTAGCATTAATACCGTGGGAGTTTCCAGATACCACGAAAAGAGGGCACACAGAGACATGTACATCTTCAGTTTCTTCAGCTGCAACGGCAAAGGTGACTGTAGGCTGTCCATTGCCAGTCCTGTACCAATCAGTGGGGCATATTACAACTACCAAACGAAACTATGTAACTTAAGTTATTACCCTCCACACTGAGTCTGACCGTCCACCATTTAAACAATAGAGGAACTTACTTGTGTCGCAAGATCACCCCACGAACACCCTCCTCCATTCTGGTTAAATAATGACATTTGAAGTTAGATTGGATAACAGAAGCATTACAATCTCCATTAAACAATAGGAAAAGAGAAACCGGTAACAATGCATCAATCCTAACTATTTAAAATGCTGTCAACTGTCTATCACCATACTTTGTCATTTATAGGAATCAACCAAATTTTAATCTTACCTAAATGCTGAATTGCAGTGACCACCAGATAATCCAGAAATTCCACCAACAGAATTCTGTAATACAGAAATTAAAACATCTATCGAACCTCTTGTTTCTTTGGAGAACAATTTAAGATGAAGCATGAATTCTGTTCTGAATATGGAGAAAATGTTCCCCCAGATGATTGCATGCAGAGCTAGAAAATGAATAAGCAAGTTATTCTTGTCAATAGAGGGAAAAACAAATAAACTTACCGCCCATGTAAAAAGCAGTGTGACATCTGCTGAAGTTTTCCCCATATTCAACAGCTGAACACATAACAAAATCAACCTCGCTGTGACAAAGGCCCGTACAACTTTCTGTTTATAAAGAATGAAAGTTCTAAGAAGCTCTTTCATACCGTAAAGGTAAATGCCGCAACTGGAAAGCTGCTCTCCTTGTAATTATGAGGAATGAAGGGAGAAATTTGACGACATACTATCCTAAGTGAAGGATCAGGTTCACCTACATTTTCAATGTGCAAAATATTGCTTCTATAAGATAACCATGTAGGGTGAATATCATCAAGCAATCAGTATATCAATGATCCAAAGATTACCATCATACACCGTCCAAGCCCTTGGGTACAATCCATGGTAAGTGGAATTCTTCCCATTTAGATTCCAGTCCCAAGACCCAATCCCAGAAGCTGATGTATCCCTAATCATTTACATTTTCAATCAAAATCTTGAATCTTTTACCTAATAATATCTGCTTCTAGCAAACTTTGTGGGAAATAACTGCATTTATATCTGGATGTTGGTGATAATAACTTATTTTCTTTTATGCTTGTCTGCAATATTTCATGCACAGAGAGTCAAAGCATTATGTAATTTCAAGCAGAATATGAGTCCTGTGAGCCCATAGAAATGATATAGTAGCTCATTACTTTTTGGTGTCTGGACTAGCTGGGCATAATACAGAAGAATGTTTTTCACCATTTGGGCGTGATACAAATACCTGCAACAAGGATATCATACTTAATTACAACAATTGACAATGAATAATCAGAGAAACAATTTAAAATATTGAGTGGTTTAGGATCTGCAATCAAATTAACGCCTTGTTCATGTAGAGTATCCTTTCGATTACAAAATAGCCTTTTAAAGATTTCAATAAATTTTTTCCTCTGATACATCTGACGTGGCTAAAAATCCTGAAATAATATAATACATATTCATCAACTTTTTTAAGCTGTTAGTTCTTATGCAACATGTTCTCTTATTCATGAATGAACTCAATTAAGCTGAACTGCAATTAGTTGTCATCAAGCTCAAGTTAAATTCAGGTTTAGGTTTATTCTTTTTCCAGGGAGGAAGGGCTAGAAATCTGCGAACCTCGTGAAGATGAACAAATATATGTTAGCATCATTGGGCTTCATATCATGATGTACACATAATATGAAGCACAAAATGCCAATGTCCATTCACATGTGTGGGTCATTTATTGTTTTATACACTCAGATGCAGAAATTCTAATTTAAAATATAACTCAAATATAGAAAATCGAAAATGTGAATTAGCAACAGGTGTCAACAGATTTCTCTTCCATTGACATTTGAAGAATTATGGACAGTAAGTAACGGCATTATTTTGTGCACCACATCAGTGAAAAACAGCAGAACTATCTGGTTAACATCATGAAACAAGATCAAGAGGTCCATACAGGGTAAATTACACATAAACAAACAATAGATTATCATGCTTCAGGTGAATCATATCACAAGGGCATTATACAAAGAGTAGTCAGACTTACAGAAAACTGGTCAGCTAAAACTGGGTTATCTTCACATATTCCAGGGAAAAATAGCCAACGCAGAAATTCCCCCTTGTAACTTCTCCCAATACTTCCTGAGCTGAAAGTAAATATAACTTAGTCTACTATTTGCATCCAAAGTTTAATTTAATTAGTATTGTTATCTATCATGAAATTTAACAAATTAATATTACATTTCCTTCTTTTCTCAAAGAGGATACAATTTTCAAAAAGTTGCCAGGCAATTTATCGATTAGGTAGTTCACATCAATATATATTAAGAGTTACGCCAAGTAGAAAAACAATTAATGGAGCTACAGAAGGCAATATGCCAGGGCAAAATTGAGTCCCTAGTGAATATAAAATTTCCAGTGTTCCACTGGGGAGACTTATTTTTCTTCCCATTGATGTATAAGCACCAAAAAAACAAAAAAAAAAAAAGAAAAGGTAGTGGCAAGACATTACCCAATACCACCAAGAGGAACGCCATGGAATGATGTCACAGGACGTGTGATAAAGGGATTTACACATGCCCCCTGCAAGATTAGTCAAAGAACATCTTTTTTTAACGAAATAAATTAAACACAGCAAAAGTGGGTTCAATAATTGGAAAATTAAATTACAGGGAATTTTATTTATTTTCTACCCGTCCTTTGGCTTTCTCTTCTTGAAGATGTCTCCATAATCGATAAGCAACTGGTACCTACCAACAACCCACAAAAAGATTTTAACTACTCCTAATAAAGAAAGAACTACTTCTTCTAATAAAGATTTTAACTCTTTGTCGTTCTATATCGTGCATGTATAAAAACCATATAAGAATCTGCTTATTTGGCACAGAGGATATGGACAAAAAATACTTTTCTTTTCCCCCCCAATAAATCATCAAGATCATTAGGAGACAAAAAGGACGCACCCCATAAAATCTAAAATAATTAAATGTGTATGGTCTTGATGGTTGGGATATTCCAGTTTAAGTTACGATGGCCAAGGTTTAGTGTACATTTCTGGTTCAAAAATGTACTGTTGTAGTGGAGAAAATGCACATTCATAGTTGTTTTGTTTATACCGTATATAAGTTAAATATAATTTCACCTTTGTATCTTTTAAGTACTTGAATGTCGGATTATAGAATCGCTTATACATGAATGAAATTTTAAGCCCATTTAAACGAAAGATTGACACGGTCTAATGGTTGTTAATGATGATGAAGAAAACCACAATGCATATTTTCCTGATTATATATCGGCAACTATAGCAAAATCAGCTTTTTCAAAACTCTGTAGTTGCTTTCTTGAAGAATATTCGGTGAAAAATGTGGAAGACAAGCACTACCAGATGGAACTTCTCTTTTAGAGTAAGATTGAATTCCGTAAGGGTCTTCTCCTTCTCGTTTAATTTACGCTTCCAAGTTAGAGATGGAGGTTTTGCGGGATCAACCTTCACCTGTAAACAAAATTAAGGACACAAAAAAAAATAGTAAGAATTACTTTTCATATTATGAAAAGTGAACAACAGTTTGAAAATTGTTCAAAAAAAAAAAAAAAAACTTACTTCTACTAACGAGTTCTATAAATTTTTTATGAAATTTATTTTCAAGTCTTTGTTTTTGCTTTAGAAAAAAGTTGTCTTAATTTATTCAAAAAGCCATTAATTGACAAATAAGATGTGACAATCTTTATTGCACGTTTGCCTAAATTTAAAGATAATAAAGGAGTATTATGTCAAAGAATAAAATGTCAATGTCCAATGATTTTTTTTCTGTCGGCAGGCATACTTGTTAGGAAAATAAATACTAGTAAGCGTTAAATGCTTTTGGCTCTGTGCAATTTATTGCCTTCAATGAACTTAAAATTTTCTCGATTGCATCAAATCGCCATGCATGATTGTCTCGTCTCCAGAATTTTTTTTCCCAAAAAAAAAAAAAGAAGAGAAAATTATCGAGACAACTCATTACAACCTTTGATGACAACATTAAATATAGAAACAAATACAAACTGTGTAAAAATTGAGATAATGTAATTAACTTGCGCAGCCATAAGAAATTCCAAACAAAAAAAGTAAAAGTTGATAGACAAACCAAAAGTAAAAAGTAAATAAACAGTGAATAAATGAATAAGGGAACAAGAAAAAAGTAAATAACAAGCGAATTATGAGGTTAAAGAACAAGAAAAATAAAAGAATCACAGAAATAAAGATCAACAAGTAGGCTGTTTTATTCTACAATCTACCTTTTGATGATCATTCAAGCCGTTGCACTTTTCTGGCTGTACTTTAACACCATTTTCCAACATCTTTGATCTTAGTTTCCTGAACAAAAAGCAAAGACCTTTTAATGCATGATTCTTGAACCCAAAATTCAATTATAATTTACAGGAAAGCCAGCCAATATTAAGGTTTTTCCAAAAAAAAGAGCCACTCATGAGGATCATGGTATCATACAGAACAGCTCAGAATTGGACTCAACTATGTAAATGGTCGTATGGGTTTGTAGTAGAGGAAAGATTATACACAAGAATGTCGAAACCTGAGACAAAGCAGGCACCTGAGTTTTGGGATACAAAATGAGAGCTAGCTGTGGAAGCTTGGCGTTGGAAAGAGGTTAATAATTGTCTTGTAATGGAGTTTCTTGACGTTTGTACGGACGTTACTTCTGTGAACTAGAACACTGGACGAACAATAATTGGATCAACATATCTTTCTCACTGCGGTCCCTAACATTTATGCCTATTTATTTTCTCCTCCAGACCAATAATTTCATGGAATAACCACCTTGTGGTAGTTGCATAAAAATAAGAGCCAAATTTTTGTTTTCGTGAGCAATTATGATGAAGTTCCAACGTGGGTGTTTGTCTGTTGTTTGAGCATCCCAAATGTTAAAATTCACGTGTACAAAGAACTGATTAGTTTTCCTGTACTACTACTACAGCTGTAATTTTTTTTTTTTCTCTTTTTTCATGGGATGCAAGTTGAGGTTTACCCTGATCTTTTTGGTGCTATTCCCCTTCCTGTATATTTTAGCTGATACTAAAACTATAATCATTTCACTATAATTTACATGTGAATTGTTCTCCATTTTAAGATTGGCAGAGAAATTTCCAACCCAAGAAACCGAATCACATACTTTTTTTATTCTTGATAAATGCTGTGATATATTGTCCCAAACAACTAATTCGAAACACATGCTAAATGGGGTATGCTTTGCATACTTAGTATTTCCTATGATCTGTGTGTATGTATAGTCTTTTCTCGTGATGTGTATATATATTCGTTGTAATTGAATTGCTCACTTATTTTGTTTCAAGGTATCGAGCCATCTTATGAATTGGTTGAGTTAGTAAAAATATTGAAAAAAGGCAATCCAATCTCCATCACACCCAAACTATGATTGAAGAAAAGGTTGGCTTGGTCACCAGAAGCTCAACTACCCGGGGCTTAGTTAAGATTAGAATATATACGGAAGACAATGACGTTATGGTTGATTTGGAGAAACAGTAAAAAGTAGAAGAGAGTAATTCAGAACTTTAGTGTCAGTTTTTTCAGTGCTACTCCAATATCATTTATCAGGAACTATCACCTTGTATTCACATTTATCACAATCAAATAATTATTAGATAAGTATGAATGCAATGTGAAAGTCTTTGGTGAATGGTACCAGAATGACACTAAAAAACTATGCTTGAGAGGAATTACTATTTGATGCTTTAGCCCGTGATCTCGGATATTCATACTTTTGATTCATCACTCACTCCCGAGTATGATGGAAACGAAATAACTACAATTACTTGATGTTTTTATGTTTTTGTGTCTAGGACAATAACAAAGTCTAAATTATGCTGTAGATACTGATTTGCATAAAAATCTTTCACAATATTACTATTATTATAGTAGGGTTGATCCATAAACAACCAATTTGTGTTGCAATTCACAAATTTGTGAATCCCCGATTATCCGAATTGGTTCGTAAATAATATAAGTTAATTTTTTAAAATTTTTTATGTTAAAAATTAAATTATATTTTATGTTAAAAGCATACTTTTACTATTCAAAAATGGATAAACAAAAATTTAAAAATTTTAATGATTATTTTTTACAAAAATTTAAAAAAAATTGAATTTAATCATTGTGTGGCATCAACAAGAGTTTATTTTATGAAACAAACCAAATTTACATGAATGATTTGTTTAAAATGCAATATTAAGGGTGAGAAATGAAAATTTTACAGAAATTTAAATTTTTTATTTTTTCAAATTTAAAAGTTACTGGTTCAAGTACTAGGTATACCCAAACTGATTTTTCGCACCGATTATTCTATAGAAATGGACCGATTTGCAATTCAAATCACATAGAGATGAGCCGATTCACAGTTTATCGAACCCGCAATATCGGTTTGGGTAAAATTTTTACCTCACCTTTGGAGTTTAAAGCACATGTATCATGCCCGTTCACTCTCGAAATTCCAGAATTTTGCACATTAATAATGTTCACCTACCCCGTTGATGATTGGATTTTTGTGGACCAGAAAGTTACGTATAACTATTCTAGATTTTCTTGTCTGGGGTATTATTTTTTGAGATCTAGTAGGTTAAAAAAATGAGGAATATGTATATAGCTCAAAAAAAATTATTTTACCTCACAGAGATGCATAATGACCAGAAAATTATTCGACATTAAGACCTCCTTTTCTAAATAAGTGCTTTTTTTCCCTGAAAAAATGAACAAACTATTTTAAGTAAGGACTATGATTGCATCTATGATATGGTTGTTGGAAATATGATCGATGAACCAAATTAATTAGAAGCCATGATGATAAGATTCTGGTGTTGCATGAGAGTGGTGTGTGTGTGTGTGTGTAGACACACAACCAATAAAAATACACTAGTTGACACACCCATGACAGACTTGATGACAAAAATCTGCTCAGAATCTTGATGAACAAACATACAAATTTGCCTTCAACTATATTCATCTTTTTATTACTGAACAAACAAAAGAGACCATTAGCAGACCAAGTTGGACCACTTCACATGGAACCTGATTTGAAAGCTCGTTGCTTGTCCTTCTAAGATTTATTTATTTATTTATTTTCTGACTGAGATATCTTTCTTCTGGCTGGCTTTAGAAATATAATGCATGCAAGAGAAAAAAAAAAAAAAAAAAGAAGATAATAACACAGAACTACACATGATGTCTGGCTGGTTTTAGAAATATAATGCATGCAAGAAGGAACAAAATTGGATATTAACACAGAAAAACACATGGATGTCAGTTCCTACTTCATCTTGAAATTCGTTAATTTCTTGAAGGGTTGCAGAATTAGTCAATATCTTGTTAGTTGGATGATAATGCAATCTTCATTCAGATTTGGGTTGTTTTTTTGGTTCTTGATAACTTTCATCTTGTAAATATACTGATGGAATTGGTAATAATTGTGACAGATAGAAGAACTGGACATCAGCACATTGTCATGCATCCTAGTTGTAACCTTCCAACTGAAGAAATTGTAGGTTCATTAGTTACTGTGCTTATATGGAAGGCCATAACTGTGTAAGTCCATACCCAATGGGAGTCTCAGAATCTTAGTTTGCTCCATCATACCAAAAGCTGTATTTTTTTGTTTTTAAGATTGGAGAAAGTCTTACCGATAGTTTATGGCTAACTTTGCATTTCTAGCTTTCTTCTTTTGCCAGCGTAATAACATGCCATCTCAATTTGGCTTTTGTTGAATAAAAGTTTTCATGAAAAGCCCTCGTTTTGGTTTAGTAGTTATTGGTTTTGTTCTCATTGTATCATATCTATTCATTAAAAAACGTGTTGCTGAATAAATAGTGGGGTTAATAACATTTTGCTCCCGTAAAGGTATAGGGAAGTCATACTTTGTCCCCCCCCAAGCTTTAAATATATACATTTTGCCCCCCTCCCCCCTAAATCAATTAGATGAAAGAAAATTTGGTTAAAAGAAATAGTCAAATGACACAAATACCCTTGACTTGGCAAAGAGAAAAATTTCGCGAAAAAAAAAAACTTAGGCATTTCAATATTTTATAAAAATATTTATGAAAAACTTTCAAATAAAGTAAACTACTAAATTTTAGATGAATTAACTATGAAAAATAGTTAACAAGAAATGTGACAATGATATCATAAAAGATTATGCTTCTTGTACTATTGAAGAAGACCTTTACTAATTTCTTACTAAATAAAAATTGCACTATTATAAATGCAAAGTTAAAATTGAGATTTTTTTGTAAATTAAGAATTTTTCTTAAATCAAGAAAAAAATCAAAAGTTTCAATTTTAGCTTTACATTCATAACAATGCAATTTTTATTTAGTAAAAAATTAGTAGAGATCCTCTCTAATAGTACAAAACGTATAATTTTTTATGATATCATAGTCACATTTTTTTGTTAGCTATTTTTTATATTTAATTAATCTAAAATTCAATAGTTTATTTTATTTGAAAGTTTGTAGAAATATTTTTAAAAAATATTGTAACGGTTGAGTTTTTTTTTTTTTTTTTGAAAATTTTCTCTCTGCCAAGTCAGGGGTATTTGTGTCATTTGACTATTTATTTTAACCAATTTTTCTCTCACCTAATTGATTGGGGGGGCAAAATGTATATATTTAAAGGTTAAGGGAGCAAAGTATGACTCCCCTACACCTTTAGGGGGGCAAAGTGTTATTAACCCTAAATAGTGTCAAACTAAAAGTATGTGACTGATCCAACACGGAAAAAAAAAATTCATAACATTTTTCTTAATAACTCAGAAAATAATTAAGATGAAATATCACATTAGCTTAAGAATGAAAATCTTGGTAGTTTCAGTCTTCATAGCATTATACATTTTCTTTTTGGCCTATTGAATCAACATTTTAGCATTCACTAGCATTGGACAGTTTCTAATAAAGTCTATAAAAATATTGTCATATTTAGTTTCGTGTTATTGTTCGATATTCAAATTGAGATCATCGTAACTTTATCCTTTACTAAAAAATAATTAGTTATCAAGCATAGTGTCAAGCCAACTTGGTAACTTTAGTTAGAAAAAACGTCTCTCATCACATTTACATGTTTAGTTTTGAATTTTACCCGTTATCTAGAAGGAGAAAAAATAAGCAGGCAAGTAGAAATATTTTATCTTGACAATATCCATCTGCCCTACATCTTTCATTTATATCTTAGTGGCAAGGTCTTCCATCCGTTCGCCGAAGTCAGACAAAGAACAAGAAGAAAGAAAAAAAAATAAAAACCTTTCTTTAAATTCATTCTAACCGGTTTCTTAAACTATTCAGTTTCTCTGAGACGAAGTGATTCTCTGATACCTACCTTTTCATGGAGGTGGCGCCTCATAGAAAATGGATTACACAAGCTGATAAACTCACCATTATTAGATGACTCATCTGAATCATAATGCATTAATCTAAAAGTCCAAAACACTTGCTGGTGAACAAATGTCCTCTTTCCTTGAACTTAACTCTCACCCAAAGAAAATGGATGATTAAGCAATTCCTCAGCTGCCCACCTGTTTTAGGAAACGAATGGAAAGTATAAGTTGGTAGGCATGGAGGATGAACCAACTTTAGAATCACCATCGACTCCAAGTACCAATATAATGCCATTGATATAGTAGGTAGAATCAGGACGAAAGACAATTGCTGATTTGACTAGATTTTATGTGCTAGGTGCCTGAGGTCCCAGAGCAAGGACAAACGGATGACCATAACCTTTTTGTTGCTCAATATTATTCATATCAAATAATTGTTCTAGGATCAATCCTTTTTACAAGAGTAGCAGCTTTTGTTGTTGTTTTTGTTTATGTACTTTTGTCAAGTCACTAGAAAATTGCACGTATGTGGGGTTTTCATTATTGTATGTAATGACATAATATAGCACCTACCACATTAATATTGCTTTTCGTTTTTTGAGCAAAATTAAAGTGTCAAATTTATATAACTTCTTTAATTTTTCTCCTACCTCAAAATCTTTGTTCACTAAATTCAGATATAGAAGTCAAACTCAAAAAGAGGAAAAAAATACTGTAATGACTAATGAGGGACCACAAAAGAATTTATCAATTAATTCTGGTAAATAATTATGCAGGTCCCAATAGAAGAATTATTACAATTTATTGGCCATCTGGTGCATCTTATAGTCTGGTAACTCGAGATTTTTTTTTCAAGTCCACATTCTTTTACATGTGTAATCAAAAATAATCTGCAAAAGACTTCTAGTATCCTGCTCCTCTGCTAACTTGAGAACACGCGCAATTCGCAAAAAACCAGCGTGCTCCTTGAACAAATAAGCTTCGGTAATCTCTTGCTTAATCTCCTGTTTGGGAAGTCTAGGCTTCTGTGTCAATGCCCATTGCATAGCCCATATTGCCAACGGCCGCATGTAACTCAGAGACCTGTACTTTCCCTCCAAGTTCCAGCCCTCTGGTGTCTGAAAAGAGTAGCTGACAAGGAGCAAAAATAATTTCAGTTAGCTACCAGGAAAGGAGGAAACAGAAAGTTCCATCTCTGGATGAATGTCTTAAAGCTAGAGAGAAAAATATTCAGACACAAATACTTCTTATGAATAGTTTCCTAAATAAAATTTTCCTTTATGCAGTTTCTGGGTAATTTTGTTTACAAACTCCAACTAAAATGGGAGAGTACATAAATAGGTGAACTTTGAAGTCAAGTTCTGAACACTAGAGAACCTTGGCCATTACCACACTCCAAAAGTGTTTGGATCAAGGTTCAGTGGATTGTCATCTACCATACATATAATCCCATCTTTCTTCTTACTCCTTTTGGAAATGAGTTGAAACAGATGAACAACTGTATATCATATATTGAAATCATTGACAAGTCCAGTCCCAGAATAATTCTTGAAAGTAGTGAAGTTTGAGAAAAGATTCAGACATGGATCAGAAGTAATAGGAAAGGGCACAACAGGTTTTTCCACATCCCACTCTCTTCCCACAACTTAGGTGAGGAAATATCTGTCAAAATCACAGGAGATGAAGGCTTGCAAAAATCTTGAGGCATAAGCCTTTGGGAAGTTAAAAATGTTGTAATGCAAATTTCGCAGCATACATAGGACACGTACAATTCCCAGAAACAATGCGAACACTGGAAGAGCTACAAGATTGTTATGCCTCTATCAAAAGATAGTCCAACTTCAAATAGCATCTCAAACACACTTAAGCAGATGGTGCTCTACCTAAAAAGGTTCTTGCAATGACTTTGTAGAAATCTAGATTTTCATATTGAACAGTGGCAATCAAAATTATCTACTCTATCAGGGTAGGCATAACGGATATTTAGAAATATAAATCAAGTCTAATTAACGTCAATTACATGTTTAAGGCATTGACAAAAGGACAACTGTCCAGACTGCGAAGGATTTTATCAATTCAAGTTGTAAAGCAACAAGAAAGTTGTACTCTCGATACGAAATTCAGTGTTTGCTTAAGTCAGAGATGATAGGCAGAAAGGAAAGAAAATTTAGATGTAATTACACTACAAATGAAACATAAAAATGCAATCAGAAATTTCTAAGATCTGCAACTTGCACCATTAGGGGGAGAATAAAATAAGGTAAGCTTTAACATACCCAAGACCTTCTTTTGCCCAAGCAACTTCATGGACTCCACCTGCTGTCTTAAATGCCATATCCATCATGCCTTCATGTATCATTGCTGCAGCAATACCATATGTAACTCCACTCCATATTTCCCTTGATTGCATGCAAGACATGTCCGGTTCTCCACTAGGCAACATCCCATTGAGAGCCCCCATCCTTCCATCTTTTACCCTCAAGACATTGAAATTGAAAACCTTCTCGAGGGCAAGTTTCACTTTCTCTTCATCAACTATGGGTAATAGACCGCATGCTCGAGCATACCTACCAAAAATGTAGTCACATTAGGTGTTGATTGCTCACAAAAGAAGCAGTTTCTTCTTCTCCAACTTAAATACAAAGTGAAAAGTAACAGTTTACACCATGTGCCCATGCCCTTCAAATTTCCCCATGTATACACATAGAAAGAAAGACGCATGCATTACTGCTTAATAGGACTGAAAGCCTATGTTTACTTGATTATAGCAGTGTACTTGTGTTATAACTCTACTTCATTTGACAATTAAACACAACAGATGAAATAAAACAAAGCAACGTGCTTCCGAGGCTAGAAAACCAAGAAAGATGGTCTGTCTATACAAAAGGAAACAGAAGTCCCAGAGATATCTGGTGTTTGAATACTTATGTTCCCTAGGTTAGCTATCAAAAGATATGTATAAAACAAAAATTGAACAGTTAAAAATTATTTGTATATGAAACGTACCACTGTCCAGCCAGCTGATCAGCTTGAATTGAAGAACTTGCACAGCTACCACTATTGTCATAGTTAAAGTAAGAACCATTCCATAATTTCTCATACACTTTCTTTGCCTTCTGAAACTTAAACCAAAAGTAGTCCTCAGAACCCTTATCACCAACTTCACCAGCCAGTGCCGACGCAGCTTGCAAGGCAGCCACCCATAGCCCACCACAGTATGCACTCACACCAGACACAGACCATGTATCATATGTCTGATCAGGAAAACCTTCATTTTCAATCATCCCATCCCCATCCTTGTCAAACTGGTCCATATAAGCCATTGCAACATAAACTGATGGCCAGACAGCTTCAGCAAATTTTTTATCACCTGTTGCAACCACATCCCTGTAAACTTGCAGAACAAATTTTGGATTCAAATCTTTCCACCTATCTGTGTTGTGAAGATTGTAAAAGTTTACTTCAAACCATGGATCATTCATTCCAATATCATGAGGAACAGCACCAAGAACCTTTCTTGGAACCAATTTCCCATCATGCAAAAGTCTCCTCTTACTGGGATCATGCATCATAACTGCAGCAGCAAAGTCTCTTTGGATACTAAGTTCAAGTTCTGGGAATAGCATAAGTATGGCAAATGATGCATAAAAGTGAACATCATAGGTATTACACATGTGATACTCAATTCCTTCGAGATAGAGGAACTGGCCAACATTTTCCTCCCCCCTGTGCAGCAGATTTGCTCCGAAGGCAGAATTCAGCGATCTAGGAGAATGAATGCCCTCAAGTGTTGAACTCATTCTCTTTAGGATGCCTGTAGCGGTGTCATTTTGATTAGAATGATTGATGGTGTTCTTGAGATCTGAATTAGATCTATCAAGCGAAAACTTTCTTTGCCATATGGGGGATAAACTATGCACGGCTGGTAACCCATCTGCAAAGAAAAAGGGGTCAAGTGTAATTAGCCACTTCATATTAGCACTAGACCACAAAGATTTGTTTCCCTATGTACCTGTCCAAATTGATCCTCCAGTATTAAGGTAGTAAAGTTCATTGAAGAGAGTAACAGGGTACCTGCAGTGAGCCATCTTGAACTTAAGAACTTAACGATACGCACTTAGACAATGAAAATGCAAGCTTACCATTCAGGAAGCCTCTGATCTTCAAGAATAGGTCTTTGCCATGCTTCTATTTGTGACTCCCAATTTTCATGCTCTAAGATCAATAGCACAAGGAAATATTAACAAGCTTAGCAAGAAAAACTTTTGACACGTATTCTTCAAGTGTTAATTGAGAATGAGACAGGCAATAAAAAAAAAAATTCATTTGTCTTCTTACAGAGAACTTGCAAATACTTTAGAAACCAAATGTGACAAAGCTTTTCATATCTGGAAAATTACCAAGAATTGCATCATGGGCAATTGCAGATGCCGCATTTCCACAGGTTCCATAAAATTTTGTATACCGCCTGTAACTTAAAATTGCAATATTCACAACGAAGAGAAGCTAGATGATGAAACATTAATAATCAAGACAAGTCATTCCCTACTCGCCTGTGGTAAGTTCTTCCACCTAGGAAGTTCACTTCAGGACAGGCCCATGCCAGTGAAAATGTAACAGTGCGTACTGCATGAGCTGGAATATTCAAAGAAGCTGCAATGGCTGCCCCAACAAGTGAACCCGGTTCAGAAGGCATTGACATTCCTTCGAAATTAAGGTGATCAAATGATCCATGCTATTAACAAAGAAGCAGTTTGAAGCCCTGTTAAAAATGGTAACAGACAGAAACAAGAAACCAAGCCCAAGCAAAACCAACTATTTTATTGCATTCCTGCACTTGTACAAATCTTTTAGCATCGCCAAATATGCCAAAAGCAACTTTCTTAAAAGAAGAGCAATTTATACATCAACAACTGAATCATTTAACTTAGATACAGACATACACGTGTGCAACAGAAATAAATCAGTAGTACAAAAATTACATTCCAAGTGTTATCTAAACAGGTACAAAAAATTTTCTAAACAGAAGTTTAAGATATAGTCTAGCGTTGATTAGTCTTTATGACAAATTTAATAAATATGAAAACTATCAAAACAAGACTTTCTCAAGGATATCCCAGTCTTATAACATTGGAGTTCTGTATTATACTAGAAAGGCGGTTAAACAGAACTGGATCCACATGACAGATCCAGCAAGCACTATTGAGAAAATTCGTAATAGTGCTGGGATTTTCAGTAACCAATCTCAAATCCAGAAAATTCAGAAAGATATAATCCTTCTGATATAGTATGGATATCTCAATTGGATACGACCTATCAACACCACATTCTGATTGTAAAGCAGCAACAAATATAGACACAACACAGTATAGTGAATATGTAAATATTATGCGTGTCAGCCATCAAGACTATGCATTCATACATAAATGGCATAAGGGCATAAACGAACCTCTTTTATTTCATGCCACACGTCTTTTGCTGTAATGCCTTGAGAGTCACCAGATACAACAAACCAAGGGCACTCAGAGACATGTACTTCATCTGTTTCTTCAGCTGCGATAGCAAATGTTACTGAAGGTAGTCCATTGGCAGTCCTGCACGCGAAACGACAAAGGAAAACAAATTCTTCAATTGAACCCCAAAGGCAAGCCTGGATATATGAAAAACTCACATGTGGTGCAAGAATACCCCACGAATACCATCCTCCATCCTGGTCAAATAATGGCATTCCAAGTCAATCTTAGTCGAAGTTAAAAAGAGTCAAATCTTTGCAACAAGTATGGAAAACAGCTACAGATATCTCATAAGACATAAATGCAATTGTTCTGAAAAGGAAAATAGAAGTATTTCTTCCCATAAAATGACACTCAGACTATTTAATTAGGAGAGACTACACACACATACCTAAATTGTGAGTTGAAATGATGGCCAGATAACCCAGAATCCCCACCAACAGAGTTCTGGACCATGTGAAGAAGAAAATTAAGCTAAAACCTTAATTAAGTCAAAATAATCCGTGCATTAAAATTACAATGAGGACAACAATCCTGCAAATGACCACAAGCAGGCCATAAAAGTTACCATGTAAAAGCTAACAGGAAAAAGCAGCTTAACGTACCGCCCACGAAAAAAGTAAAGTAACATCTGTGGCCATCTTTCCAGAATTAGATAACTGCACCAGAAACAAAAGGAAGAAAGTCAATCTCTTTGTGTCAAAGCTACAAACTGCCCTTTCAGAAAAGCAAATTGAAGGATTGAGAAGCTCATTTTACCGTAAAAGTAAATACAGCTGCAGGGAAGCTGCTCTCTTTGTAATTATGGGGGATAAAGGGGGAAATTTGACGACATACTATCTTAAGATCAGGGTCTGGTTCACCTGCATTCCAGTAGTGAAACTCAAGATAAGATTGACTATTTATGATGAAAGTCAACAGATTTCGAAAGTTTACCAGCTAATTAAAGGATTACCGTCATATACTGTCCAAGCCCTGGGGAACAATGCATGGTATGTAGAGCTCTTTCCATCTAGATTCCAGTCCCAAGATCCTAACCCTGAAGCTGAGCTATCACTGTTTATCCAGAACGTCTAATTAAGATTTGCATCTAATATTTGAGATACAATTCCACATGCAAACAAATTTGATATATCTGTTTTAATCTTATGCAATTTTATAATTTGTGCTTATCAATGTTTACAAGGTATTACCTGTGCTTGTGCTCAAGATTACCACAATTAGATAAATTTCAAAGCAGTAGTCCTATCACACGGACTTCTCCAAGAAAAATTTACACTCATGTAATAAGCAAGACATCTTATAAGCAGCTTACTTCGATAAGTCGGGGCATCCTGGGTATAGTACAGTAGAATGCTTTACACCATTTGGGCGCGAAACAAATACCTGTAATAACAATATGATATGTAGGTTTAAGTGCAATATGTTTCACAATGAGCAAGACTAAGCAAACAAATAAAGATCAACACTTCCAAGACTATCTTCTAAAAAACCCTTTGAACTCGCAACTGAGATTTGGTGCACCTTTTCTTTGTTAAGATGTATACTTATTTCTAGTTTAACGAATAGTTTTATGTGCATGTACACACACACACACGCACTCACACTCACTCTGATCTTGGTTCCAGTTTGATATTTTCAAGCAAACAGTTCTTGTTCTCAATAAACATGTTTTTAATTTTTGTCAGTTTCAACAAACTTTGGGACTTTCTCCACTATGCCTATTTTTTTGGGCACCCTACTGATTTTGATTTCTTTTCTTCCTGCATTTCTTTCTGCCTACTATACTCAAAATTGACGGATTACGGTCTTCCAGAATAACCCATCAATTGCACAATCACATGGATGAAAAGCTTTCAAGTAAATCAATAGCTAAAAATTTAGATAGAACAACTATTGCTACATTGATACTTTCCATGCTAAGAGTTTTAACATCGTGAATTTTCAGGCATGAAAAGATTTCATGAACAGCAGAACAGAAACCGGCTAAGATAAGTCTAAAGAGGTCCACAGAGGACAAGTGAAGCAGAAATCGAGTAAGCATGGCCAATAAATAATGTAAATAATTTAGGAATGGTGAATTCTACACATTTATTTATGGCTGTAAACTTACAGAAAACTGGTTTGCCAAAACTGGCCTGTCTTCGCATATTCTAGGAAATAGTTGCCAACGTAGAAATTCACCCTTGTAACTTCTGCCGATGCTTCCTGCACTGAAAGTTGTTGTCTCTTATACATATTATTTCATTTATGTCAAACAATTTGGGATAATATAAAAGTTTCAAGCATTATTTACAAAAGAATGACATCCAAAAAAAGATGGGCATTCAATAAAATAATCTGCAGTAACATAAGATTAGCATAACTGATGCAATAAATGTGGATTAAAGCAGAACATGGTCAATAAATCGATAAAACAGTGTCCTCATACTCCTCATCCCCCCCACCCCCAAAAAAAAAGGAAAAAAAAAAAAAAAACAGGAAAAGAAAAGGTAAGGGCAAGGAAAAGATTTAGCATAACACAATTCCAAAGCCTGTGTTTGAGCATGCACCCAAGCACATACAAGCATGCGATTCTATGCATGATTATTTTGACCAACAAAATTAGTATCAAATACATTCTTTCACATATCTAACCAAATGTCAAACATGTTGCAAACCGGAAGATAGGAGCCATCAACTTGGTATCAAGAGAAGAATCTTTCAGAATTCCAGGCAATATCCAAAGAGAATAAACATGGTAAATACCATCTATTAATTTCCAGTTGTGGCTCCTATGAAAGGTAGTGAAGAGTGAAGACATACCCAATACCGCCCAAAGGAACACCTTGGCATGACGAGGGATCGCGTTTCACAAATGGATTGACAAATGTTCCTTGCAAGAATGGCTGTAATATTCGATGATTAATTTAATGCATCACATTGAGTTTGAAATTCTTTGCTAAGAGCACTTTTACCTGTCCTGAGGCCTTTTCCTGAAGAAAATGCCGGTACAGCCGAATGCCTACTGGAGCCTGCAAGGAAACCAAAAGGGAATACCAGAGATTGAGAAAGGACTAAAGCTTGGATTTGATCTGCATGCATGATTAATCAGTCTTCAGATGGCAAGTGTGTAGTATGTTGTGCCATTACCCAAGAAGAAGACAGGACATCTTAGGTTACTTTTATTAAGCAACCCATGAGGTTCTTACATTCGGTTTTGGATGTAAATTGCTGGCTGACACTAAGACACTTAACTTAAACTTTTAGATAGAACTGGATTCTCATCTTCCATGCACAACAATCAGTGAGACTGACATTCTAATTGAGGCAAGAATTTCCAAAGGGTATATGATTTATCTACAGATATGACGTGATATAAAAGGGCAAACAGTTGTTTACAGTTTAATTCGCAAATTCACCATGTATTCCCTTCTACAAGCCCAAACTCAATTGGTCCATAGACTTGCTAATTATGAAAAATGTGGATATAAAATCAGCACATATTTTACATAAAATCAAAACGAACATTACCAAACTGATGATATCTTTCATAGTCACACCAAATTCTGAAAGGACAATTTCCTCTGTATTCAGTCCCCGTTGCCAAGTAAGAGATACAGGTTTTGCAGGATCAACCTTGAGCTGGAAAAGGAGTAACAGGTGGCTATAATGAGGAGGGAAAAGTAGAAAACGGACACCCCAGAAATGTTGAAACCACGAGAGGTTCAGTTAAATGATTAATCACGTTATCTACTAAGCTGCACATTTTACCTTGGCTTTCTGAGCAACACACGATTCTCCTTCTCCATTCTCAGAACCATTCACCACCATTCTTGCCTTCACAAAAGGACAAAAACAATATTAAGCACGTCTGAGTGTCGATGTCTTGCCCACTCATTATTAAATGAGGCAGCAATAAACACACAGCATAAAAATCTCGATGTATGTACAATCAAAGTTATAACTGTCATTTCTTACCATCTCCTCACCAACCAATGAAACTAATCGTTGACCGTTAAATACAATCTGTTATGGGATACTTGTATCAACCAACAAAATTGGAATTTAAACCTCAAAAGTCCACTTATCCTGAGTAAGCATGCCACCACAAAGTTGCATACTTTGAATAATACTATTGTAAACAAGAATGAAATAGGATAATAGATGAAGTAACCGATTCTGCCAACAATCCAAAAATTCCTCTGAGAAATGAATCAACAGAGCTTACTTCAGGCATCAAAATGAGAACTTGAAATAGAAAAATTCACAAAGCAAAAGGAGGAAAGCCCAAAAAAAGAAAAGTTATAAACAGCACAATCACTTATCAACCAAGAAGTGAACAAGAAAGAAAGCCCATTTGAGGGAACCCAGAAAAGAAAGAGAAAAGAAAAAGGCAGTAAACAGCAAAAAACCTGAATGCATGGAAAGAGATGAACAATACCATGATCAGACGTAAAATGGAACAACTGCAAGAAGTCTAACCTGGAAAAAAATAGGCTTGACTGGTGGGTGAGGTTACAGAGAAGTGGGAAGGGTAGTTATGAATTATGTAGCAGATAATAATAGTAACGAAAAAAAAAAAAAAGGAAGAAATCCCAGATCTTATAGGATCAGAAAAATGAATTAGACAAATTGTAGTTTAGTGACAAATTGTTGTTTATTCAGCCATCGGGTGGTGGTGTTGGTTTCTATCTTCTGGGATCTCTGCAATTGACGGGAATTAGCTGCATAATTGACAGTGTATAGCTGACAAATAAACAAGCATTTAACTTTACAAGTACCTGGCATTCTAGGATTGGAGGAGTTATTGCTACATGGCCCAATTAGATTTGAAGATATTTGGTAGTCACGGACAGCATAAAATAGTTAGTTATTTGTACGCTGATCAATTTCTCGCACAACATAATAATTCGAACACAACCAGTGATTTTAAAAAAATGAAATCCTGCTAGTTGGATATGTACAAATATCTACAAGTTTGGTTTGAAGGTTGCAAAGATTTGACAATTTATGTTTAATTTTGTATAATTATTAGATTTTATTTTGATCAAAAATTATAATTTTGAGTTATTTTTTCACCGTAAAAAATTATTTATGTATTATGTTTAATTTGACATTACAAATAAAAAATTATTTAACGGATTGAGTCGGGTCAAGTCATTAATAAACAAATTATAAAACGACACGATATAACATAACATAAAATTTTAATAAATTATGTTAAAATTTTATGGCACGACATAATACGATAACATGACAGTGGCTTTGCCGCCATAAACTAGTGAAGATTTTGATTCAAAAAAAAGTGGGGGTAAAAAAAGAAAACAAAGGCAAGGACAAGACGTATATCTTTCGATGCTACTGCCTATTAAGTCTAAAACTTACCTGTAATTGAAGGGGTAAACAAGTAGTCATGCGTTCGTTAATGCATATTTTGTGCATCAAACATATTTCATTTTATTAACAAACCTCAATGACTCGTATCAAATTTTACCACTTCTCATTGCATTTGGGATGCGAACCATTAATGCGGAAGACATTGTGATTGTTGAAAAAACTCCACCTCCCAAACTACCGCACATTTATAATTTCTCTTTTTCATTTGTCATTTTTCTTTTATTTTTGGTTTTTTTTTTTTTTTTTTTTGTCATTCACCATTGCATCCTCTATGTATAGTGCTAATCTGAATTTGAGAATGACTACAAATATTAAACTATTTCATATAAATACAACATAATTTCATATTAAATACAATTGAACAATAACAAATGAGACAAAATATTTAAAGTGCCATTTAAGTTATGATGAAAATATTTAAACAGGAGACAGCAAAAACAGTAATATTCCACTATTGTTTATTCACAGATTCTCAGAACTTGATTCTTTAAAGGCAGCGGCAGCAAGCAGAAAGAAATTATTGTTGTTTGTTCTGGGACACTTGCGAGTTACCCCATGAAAAACACGTTTGTATTGCCAACATCATAATAATTGCCCCCCCCCCCCCCCCCCACAAAAAAAATCTGAGACTGCAAGTGAGCTGGATACCTTGGACATCCAACCAACCTCTCTTTTTATGCATTAAATGAAAAAAAGGGACAAATATTCCAATAGAAACTGCCTAAAAATGAGTTGTATTCCTTACCTTACAAATATGACTCTGCTTTTCAAGAACACATTTTTCACTGCCTAAATGGGTTGTATTCATTGCCTTGCCAATATGACCCTTCTCTTAAATTTCAAGTACTCATTGTTTTCACTGCCTAAATGATTTGTATCCCTTTGCCTTGCAAATGTAACTCTTCTTAGAATATTCACAAAAATTCTGACATATTGCTTAGAATTTTATATTTTTAAAATGTGAATAAACCCAAAAAAAAAGGGCCAAAAACAGAGCTAAGAAGTCACGATGTCTTTTCAAGTACAGAGCTAAAAATTCACAAAAATTCTGAAATATTGCTTAGAATTTTAAATTTTTAAAACGCATAAAGCCCAATAGAAAAAAGGGCCAAAAAATAAAGAAATGTTACTAGAGGTTGTCCTAATTATGTGAAGCCCATAAGGATATGGCAGGCTTTTACGCCCATTATGAAAGTTAAAAGCATTGGACTAGGATTGGTGGGGTGCGCCAGGCCGAGGCTGTAGTGCAAAGCCACGGCGACGCTCGAGAGCCCCGGCAGCAAGCTACCGTAGTGGGCTCTCCCCCTAAAAAAATTGAGTTAATATCGTGTGGGCCGATGGCCCACGTATCAGATATTAAACTGATAAGAACAGATACTACACTTGATCTTAGCCAAAAGGCCGAGAAAGGTATGATTTGGGATGGGCTAAGCTGGTCCTTTTAATGTCTGCCCCTCCTTCCTACTCTTACTATCTAATAACAATGTGGGATGCCCATTGAAAGCTGTATTTCAATTATCGCTCATCTTTTCTTTGTATTAATAACGCAGGAGGGATAAGAATTGGTGTTAACAGTTTTGTTAACTTATTTTTTTCTAATATCACTCATATGATATATTGGTTGAATTATTTTATTTTATTTTACTAAATACCCACATATCCTTATTCGTAAATTTGAACACACTCATGAAAATGTGCTTTAGAGTCTACTTGTTTGAATTGAAAATATTTTTCTAAAAAATATTTTCACAATTTTCCTTGATGCCAAACATCAGAATATATTTTTCAATTTTCCTTTCTTTGGCTAAAAATAACTTACATACTCAATGAATGTAAGTTATTTTCCTTAGAGTTTTAGAGGGACACTAACCTTAATTACTTATTTTTATAACTTCAATTACCAAACTAATTTTTGTTTTTAATTCTTATCAACTAATTTTTTTTCATAATCTTGGGCTCCACAATAATATGAGTATAATTATGTATATTTTATCATTACATTATTTTGAAGATTAATTATAAACAAAATAATCTCTAGTTAACTCTATTTACGTGTCAAACATTTATTACAATTGTTATTAGTTTATTTAACTCATATTAATAATAAAATAATAAAAAAATTTTAAATGATTTTCACACTGTCATCCAAACATCAAAAAATTATAAAGAAAATGATATTTTTCATGTAAAATATTTTCTTAAGAAATTAATTTTCTTAAAAAAATATTTTACATTGAACCAAATGGACCAACACTAGTAATTTTCATCGGTGAGCTGGAGTGCCTGGCGTAGCTTATTGCAACTGCATTATTTCGTTTTTGGTTCACTAGTAGGGCACAACCTCGCCTTGTTGGGTATTTGGAGAGGAAAAATGTACCATAAAGATTTTTTTGAATTTAAACTTGAGTCTCTTAGCTTAATTTGCATCAGATGAATGATAGTTAATGGTAAATAGAAAATTATATAATTTAGTCAAACAAATGATAGCTATCAATTGAGCATATGCCATCCATAATCATGAATTGATCACGCAAATCTCCACTTAATAAGTAAATTACATGACTGAGCACAACATACAGAATATGGATTTCTGAGACACAGCACAGCAGTCAAATCTGTGGATAAAAACTGGTGGACTTCCCCTGTACCATAAGGACGTAAAGAGGTCTTGAAACTTGAAGCATTTATTTTAGAAAAAAATTATAATTTTGTTACCGAATATTTAGGTATCGGTAACTTCAATTCCTAAAGTTTGAACAAAATCAAATCTAATATTAAATGTTTTAATTTTTTAGCATATTTAATCTTATAGATTAGTTTTACAAAAATCTTATCGGAATCTGATCATGTGATACTCACGTACCTGTTATAAAACTTTTAAAAAAGATTTAGATTAAAGAAAAAATTATAATTGCCATAATTTGTAATTAAATGCACTATTTGAGTTCATATATGATAAATAAGCAGATAAAACTGAAAAATCTGCCTAGATAGTGCAATCGTATGTGTCTTTAATTACAAATTATTGTAATTAAATTTTTTTTTCTTTTTTAATTCTTTTTAAAAACTTTTGTAATCATCACGTGAGTTTTACGTGACCGGATTTTGATAAGATCTTAAGAAAATTGGTCAATAGGACTAAATGTACTGAACAATTGAAACATTTGGTATTAGATTTGTTTTTGTGTAAACTTTAGAAATTGAAACTATCGATATCCAAAATATTTAGTATCAAAACTACAATTTCCTCTTTGTTTTATTCCTCTTTATTGTACGGAGGACAACTTCACTGCACCAGCATCGAGCCCATTAATATAAACCAAAATGGATTTCCTATTTAACATTGTTGCTAGTAGGAATTAATACCACCACCATATTCCGAGTCATAATAACATATTCCCGTCCGTTTGTTTAGTTTTGTTTTCATAAACATGTTTTTTAAATATTTCAAATTTATTTTTTAACTAACTTTTTATCTAACAAACACATTTATTGAGAAAAATTTTTAAATTTACTACAATAATATTTTTTAAAAAATATTAAAAAAATAACCATCCAGACAGACGCAAGAACAAATCAGAACAAAATCCGTTAGGATACGCATGCATGTGCTGGGAAACAGAAGATTCTGACATCCAACGAACCTCTCCATTTCTGCTATGCTTCCAAGTTAATATCAGTTCTTTTTTTTTTTTTTTTTTTAGGAAAGAAAATATTCATTAAAGCAAATCAGATTTTGCAGCGTTTAATACAGACTCAGGAAAATTATAAAACCACAAGCAATTCCTTTTACAATGTTTACAATTTAAAGCTAGCAAAGAAGCCTCATGAGCAGGCTTATTGTTGCCTCTTCTAAAATGTGGAAATTCTGAGACTGCAAAAGACTTGCTCAATGACTTGATGGCTTCTATGAGATGTCCCGAATTCGAGAGATCAACTTCATCCTTTCCAACCTTGTTGATCACAGGCCAAACAGTCACCTTCAATTATGAAGTGAGTCATCTCCATTTCCTTCGCAAATTGCATAGCTTTAAGGAAAGCCAAAGTTTCAGCCATTTCAGCATCATAACAGTGAGGAATAAATTCCGTTACCACAACTTCAACTCCTCCCTCACTGTTTCTTACAACAATACCTACTCCTGCTTCATCATTTTTGAAAGCACCATCAACATTTAACTTTAGGAAGCCCCTTAATGGGGGTTTCCATCTGCTATCAGATTGATTACCAGCCTGATTGCTGGTGGAAGCCCCCTCTTTAACATGCACTCCTTGATACTCCAACAAGAGTGTTTGGCTATATCTATAAATCTGGTGTGCATCTCTACAAACTCCTTCAAAGATCTGTTCGTTTCTTGCTTTTCAAATAGCCCAAAGGATCATGGCCGTGCTTTCAACCTACTGCACACTTGATGAGTCCAAAACAGCTGCAAACCATTCTTTGAAATTGCTACTATCAACAAATCTGCTCATTAGATCTTTCCTAGCTTTGTGCCAGACCTGTTTTGCTGCACCACATTCAAAAAAACAGATGCCTGTCAGTTTCTAATTTACAGCCACATCTAAGACACTCCATGCTCCTCAAGTTTGCTCTCTTGTGTATATTTTGGTTTGTTGCCAAAATGCCATGGCACGCTCTCCACAAGAAGTTTTTGACTCGAGGGGTTATCCGAAGATTCCATTGCTTTGACCAGAATCTTTTTTCTCCTTGACTGTTTGATTATGCTCCTGAATTGTTTCCAATCTGTTGCAGCTCCAAACCAAGATGGTATGCTGATCTTACATTGAACTCACCATCCCTTGTGTAGTGCCAAACTAATTCATCATTTGGCTTCCAAGGCACAATGGAAATTTTTAATATAAAATCGACATCATGTTGAGGGAGGAGACTCCTGAACAATTGAGACTTCCAACTTTCTGCCTGCCAGTCAATTAAATCACTGACTTTTGCATACGGCCATACAATATCATGTAGAGGAGTAACTTTGAACGTATAAGGTCTAGGGATCCAAGGATCGTCCCAGACACTGATTGAATCACCCTTACCAACTCTCCACCTTATGCCCTTCAATAGTAATCCTCTGACTTCAAGTATGCTTTGCCACAGGAAGGAAGAATTTGAGCCTTTTCTTGCTTTCCTGAAGTCTGAATGGGGATAATTGTAATACCCGAAAAAAAAAAAAAGTCATTAAATAAAAATAATGAATAATTCAACTTGTGAATATTATTTATCGACCCTTAGGAGAGGGACTTAGTGAGTAAATAATTAAACTTGTAAGGACGGGATTGTAATTAGGAAACAATTAGATAAATACTTATAGAATTGTCTGCTCCCCACAAACCCTTATATGACGTTATTGATATCAGATAACCCAAGAGAAGAAGAGAACACCGTACAGGAGAGAGTTGAAGGAATCGAAGGAGATCACTACGAATTGTGAACAAGGTATCTTCAAAATTTCTTGTGATTGTGGATCTCATATGGGTAGTATTATATTAGGGCATGATTTCAAAATAATTGTTGTTGTATTTTGATCTCATATGATCACGTTTTACTGGTTAGATTTTGATTCATTAGTAACTGAAAAATAAAATAAAATAGAATGGCAATAGAACCCGTCTGACAGTAGCTTAGTTTTGTGGAAGGAAAAAAAAAAAAAAAAGGGAAAAGAGATTGAAGTTACAATTTGTTGGCCGAGGATTTGACTTGGTACAATGGGGCTGCAGAGGCTTTGTCCTTGCTTGTATTACTATGGGAATGAAAAACAATATTATAAGGCAAGATTTTGCATTGACGGAAACCAATCTAGTTGGCCAACTGTGGGGCTGATGCCATAAAGTCAAATTGACAGAAACGCTAGTCGATTGGGGTGATTTTCTGTGAGCAGTACATATGGAATAGTTTAGGCAGTAGATCGTTCTAATTCGTTTCGTTTATTAGGTTATTCTATTTTTTTTTCTTTTTCTTTTCTTTTCTTTCTTTCTTTCTTCCACATAATGCATTAGATGATGTATTAGTTTATATTTTATTTTTACTAAATAGTTAAATGAACTAACTAAGTTATAATAATTTGGGGTTTGGGACTTTCTTATAGTGGTTATATTATGTATAGGTTATAGGGATTTAATTTATCTATTTTTTTTTCAATAGGGAACGGAGGTAGCTAACTTTGGAATTTTGGGGTATCCCTAGGTAACTGTAGTGAGGTAAGTAGTTCTTGTCCTTCCCATAATTTTTGAAAGTTGATTTTATATATTGAGATTTTTCTTAAATTGTATATTCGTATTAAAATCGGTACAAGCATATAATACGTGAATGATTTATCTTATGAAAAATTGTGAGTGGCTATTTATTGAAAAGAATTACGAATGTATGTGCCTGTATTATTATTTTGATATTTGTTATTATTGGCGCATGGTTAAGCTTTGGTATATTAGCGGGAGTTAGTTCCCTATTCTCTGATTGTCTGGACCCAATCCTAACGGGGATAATAGTTAGGAACTTTGTTCTGTTTTGGACCCTCCTAGCGGGATATAATAGTTAGGGTCGGATCTGGTTAGCTAATTATACCCTGGTGGACCCTTGAGCTTGTCCTCTGGACCATTAGCTATGATATTATTGACTTTGTTAGTTTGATATTGATATAAAAAATCTGTTAATGATATTGAATGCCTCTCACAAATATGTATCTATATGTATAAAATTGTTTCCTTTTTGTTAACTAGTATATGTATATATATGCATGTTGAGAGTATGTGAATTTTATGAAAAGAAAATATAATATCTATAATGTGCTCGTCCCGGTGGGTGAGGACATGAGCTACTTACTGAGCTTATTTATGCTCACCCCACGCCTCTTGTTATTTTTGCAGATTTAGCTCATAGACCTGAGTTCGAAGAAGGATCCAGTCAATGAGGCTGGTAGTTTACTTATAATATTAGTTGGTCTAGATTATTAGTGATTGAATAATTAAGGCATGTATTGCCTAAACATTATTGACTTTGTTATTGAGTGTAAATACCTTTTTAGATTATTTTTGTTTTTTAAGCATATTGGTGATTTAATGGTGTGTACAATTTGGTTATTGTGGAGAATTTGAATGTTTAATAAAATGGTGGTTAGTTCTTGAGTTTTGCTATTGTATTTTGTGCCTTACATCTTAAAATAAAATCTAAGGTGTGGCGTGTTGTACCCTGGTCGTGGGGTGTGACATTTAGTGGTATCAGAGCTTAAGTTTGAATCCTGTGTCTAGTATTAAGTTTGAATAGTATGTCAGGTAAGAAATTGGGATTGGGTCAATTTATTCTTAGGACTGGCCAACCCAAGTTATGAGTTGACATAATCCCAATTCTAGTACTTGAATACATTTGTGAATGTGCCTAAGAATGAATTCGTTTGATTTTTTTGGTTTTTCTTTAGTTATTCGATGCTAATTATTAATGTTTGCTTATTTAGAATATGGCACCTAAGAAGCGAAAACAAGTTGTGAAAACTGAAGAAGAGGAAGAACAATTTGATTAAGAAATTGAATTCGAGGATGAAGAGGACGGGATGAACAGCCAATTGGTAACTTCATGGCTAGTAATGCCCATAGAGATGCTAATGCTCAGTAGCATGCAAATGCTCAGCAAGATGTCAAACTTCAGCAATCTGTCTTGCCACCTTAGTATGTTGCTATGGCTGCTGCTTTTGCTTAAGCCCTTCAAGGAATGATTCAGCCAAACGCTGCCCCTCCACTACAACTCCAAACTCAATCTAGAGTTTCAGATACTCAGGATGTTTATTTGACCATGAAGCGAGTAGGGGTACCCACATTCGAGGAGAGTGCTGAACCTGAGAAAGCGGAGAAATGGTTGGATGAAGTAGAAGATAACTTTGACTTACTAGAAGTGAAAGAAGAGGTGAAACCCAAAGTTATTGTGCCCTTTTTAGTTGGGGAAGCATCTAAATGGTGGAAAGCAGTGCATCCTGTACTAATTGATGGTGGTCGCAGGTGACTTGGGAGAGATTTAGGAGGCTTTTCTGAAGAATTACTTCCCTCCTTCCCTCTAGTGTACAGAAGATGAGAGAGTTTAATGCTTTGAAGCAGGCGCCAAATATGTCAGTGATAGAATATGCACACAAATTTGTGACCTTAGGATGGTATTCACCAGCTATCATGAAAGATGAGACGTCAAAGATGATTCACTTCCAAGATGGATTGTTGAGTGAGATTCAATCCGGAATCGTGCATGCAAGAGCTCAGACGTATAGTAAATTATTCGAAGGCAGCTGTAGCCACTGAGGCTGACATTCGTCGAATACAGCGGGAAGAGTCTATCAAGCGGGCTCGGATTATGCAGTCATAGCATCAGCCATTTAGACAGAGCCAATCATCTAAGCCACCAGCTTCTTCTCGTTCTGCTACTAAGAAACCAGGGCATCCATCAGCATTCAAGCCTAAGAAAGAATGTGACTACTGCCACAAGAAGCATTTGGGTGAATGTCGTTGGAAATCAGGCGCATGTTTTAACTGTGGATCATTGGATCACAAATTAAGAGATTGTCCCACACGAAATGCAGAGCAAGCTAGGAATGATGGTCATAAGATGAAACCAGGAAGCCAAGTCAACTCTCGAGTATTTGCTATGACTCAGGAGGATGCTTTTGGGGCTGATGATGTAGTGACTAGGTACTCTTCTAATCAATTCTGTACTAGCCTTTATACTATTTGATTGTGAGCGTCCCATTCATTTATCTCTAAACGGTTTGCTAAGAAGTTATCTGATGACCCTGTTTGGTTAGAGAAACCTTATAGAGTAGGGACACCTGGAGATAAAATTATTGAATCAAGAATAATGTTTAGTAATTGTCAAGTTACTATTGGGTTGGAAAAATTTTAGGGCTGATTTAGTGAGAATACCCATGTCAGATTTTGATGTAATACTAGGCATGAATTGGTTAGCTCGTAATTATGCCCACATTGACTGTAGAGAAAAGAAAGTTAGGTTTTCTTTACCTGGGAGAGAGGAGCTAATTTTTCAGGGATGCACTTGAAAGAGAGAAAAGACAGGTGACCTCTAATCTTATCTGCTCTAAAAGCTTGGAAGGCACTCAGAAAGGGATATGATGGTTACCTAGCTTATGTGGTGGATTCGAAAAATAGTGAACAAGAGTTGAAAGATCTTCCTATGGTAAGAGATTATCCAGATGTCTTTCCTGAAGAGCTACTAGGACTACCTCCTGAGCGAGAAGTAGACTTTGAGATTAATTTAGTGCCAGAAGCAACTCCTATCTCAAAGACCCTTACAGGATGGCTCAGGCAGAATTGAAGGAGTTGAAGTTCAACTGCAAGAGTTATTGGACAAAAAATTTATTCGTCCAGTGTATCACCATGGGGAGCTCCAGTGCTATTCGTTAAAAAGAAAGATGGTAGTCTCAGGCTGTGCATTGATTATCGAGAGCTGAATAAAATCACAAGTCAAAAACAGGTATCCGCTGCCCAGGATAGACGATCTATTTGATCAACTAAAGGGTGCGACAGTTTTCTCAAAAATTGATTTGAGATCAGGGTACCATCAACTAAGAATAAAAGATAGTGACATCCCGAAAAGTGCATTTCGAACCAGGTATGGCCATTATGAATTTTTAGTAATGCCATTTGGTTTGACTAATGCACCTGCGGCTTTTATGAATTTAATGAACAGGGTGTTCAGACCTCAGTTGGATAAGTTCGTTGTGGTTTTATTGATGATATCCTTATTTACTCTCCAAGTGATGTGGAGCACGAAGAAACATCTTAGAGTTGTGCTACAGACCTCTAAGGCAGGAGAAATTGTATGCAAAATTTAGCAAGTGCGAATTTTGGTTGAAGAGTGTTTCATTTTTGGGCTCATGTGATCTCAGAAAATGGTGTAGCAGTTGACCATAAGAAAATTGAAGCTATTGTAGATTGGCCTAGATCGACAACGGTGACTGAGGTCAGAAGCTTCTTGGGTTTAGCAGGATATTACCGAAAATTTGTGGAAGGATTTTCCACACTTGCTATTCCTTTGACCAAGCTTACTCAAAAACGAGCTAGGTTTGAATGGACAGATAGTTGCCAAAAGAGTTTTCAAGAATTGAAGAATAAATTGGTTTCTGCACCAGATCTTGACTTTGCCTTCTGGGACTGGTGGATTTACCATCTATAGTGATGCTTCAAAAGATGGGTTGGGTTGTGTTCTTATGCAGAATGAAAAGGTAATTGCTTATGCATCTAGGCAATTAAAACCTTATGAGCAGAATTATCCGACCCATGACCTTGGAGTTGGCAGCTGTGGTTTTTGCTCTCAAGATTTGGAGGCATTACCTTTATGGAGAACAATGTGAGGTTTTTACTAGACCACAAGAAGCCTTAAGTACTTGTTCACACAGAGAGAGTTGAATATGAGACAGAGGAGATGGCTCGAGTTACTGAAAGATTATGATCTCAAAATTAGCTATCATCCTGGAAAAGCCAATAAAGTTGTTGATGCTCTAAGTAGAAAAGCCCATGGGACTTTAGTAGCTATGCTAGGGAGACAATTTGAGCAGTTGAATTTGGAATTGGTGGACTCCACAGAGAGTACTTTGGCAGCACTAGTGGTTCAACCGACGTTGATTGATCGAATTAAAGGGAGACAGCGTAATGATGTTGAATTGATGAAGATATGGGATAAGGTACATAAAGGAGAGCAATCAGAGTTCCAACTGCATGAGGATAATAGCTTGTGGATGCAGGGTCGTCTTTGTGTGCCTAATGATCCAGAGTTGAAAGGAGAAATTTTACAAGAAGCTCATAATTCAAGATTTTCTATTCATCCTGGCAGCACAAAAATGTATCGAGACTTTAAAGGAGAATTTTTGGTGGAGTGGTATGAAGATATCAGTAGCAGAATTTGTGTCTAAATGCTTGGTTTGTCAACAGGTGAAAGCGGAACACCAAAAGCCTAGTGGCTTGCTCAAGCCGTTGGATATTCCAGTTTGGAAGTAGGAGCATATCACTATGAATTTTGTGCATGGATTACCAAAGTCAAATCACGGCAATGATAGCATTTGGGTAATTGTGGATAGGCTTACAAAATCGGCACATTTTCTTCCCATGCGCACTACTACTTCCTTAGACAAGCTGGTCAAGATGTACACGGAGCACATTGTTCGACTACATGGGGTACCTAGTTAGTATAGTGTCAGATCGTGATCCGAGGTTTGTTTCGAGATTTTGGGAGGCATACCAACAAGCTTTGGGGACAAAAATAAATTTGAGTACTGCATTTCATTCCTCAGACAGATGGGTAATCAGAGAGAACCATCCAAACATTGGAAGATATGCTAAGAGCCTGCGCGATCGATTTCAAAGGTAGTTGGGAGGATCATTTGATGTTGATGGAATTCTCTTATAATAATAGTTATCACAGTAGTATTGGGATGGCACCATATGAGGCCTTGTATGGAAGAAAATGTAGATCTCCTTTATACTGGGATGAAGTAGGTGAGAAAAGAATCACAGGGCCAGAAATAGTGCAAGTGACTGTGAATAAAATTGCAGTGGTGAGAGAAAAGCTAAAAAGCTGCTCAAGATCGCCAAAAGAGTTGGGCTGACTTGAAGAGGAGACCACTTGAATTTCAAGTTGGTGAAAAAGTGTACTTGAAAGTTTCTCCAACTAAGGGCGTGATGCGGTTTGGAAAAAGTGAAAAATTAAGTCCAAGGTATGTTGGGCCATTCGAGATTTTAAAAAGAGTTGGTGATTTGGCATACCAATTAGCATTGCCTCCGGAGTTGTCGAAGGTTCATAGTACTTTCCATATTTCTCAACTCAGAAAGTATATTTCAGATCCGAGTCATGTGTTGCATTATGAATCATTGAGGGATTGAGGAGAATTGACATATGAGGAAGTCCCGTTGCGAATTGTGGATAGAAAGGATCAAGTCTTGCGCCATAAAACTATCCCGTATGTTAAAGTGCAATGGTCAAATCATAAAGTACGAGAAGCTACTTGGGAGCTTGAGGAAGATATGCGCAAAAAGTATCCTCGATTGTTTGATGAACAAGGTATGTTAAGTTTCGAGGACGAAACTTTTTATAAGAGAGGTAGAATGTAATACCCGAAAAAAAAAAGTCATTAAATAAAAATAATGAATAATTCAACTTGTGAATATTATTTATCGACCCTTAGGAGAGGAACTTAGTGAGTAAATAATTAAACTTGTAAGGATGGGATTGTAATTAGGAAACAATTAGATAAATACTTATAGAATTGTCTGCTCCCTACAAACTCTTATACGACGTTATTGATATGAGATAACTCAAGAGAAGAAGAGAACACCGTACAGGAGAGAGTTGAAGGAATCGAAGGAGATCACTATGGATTGTGAACAAGGCATCTTCAAAATTTCTTGTGATTGTGGATCTCATATGGGTAGTATTATATTAGGGCATGATTTCAAAATAATTGTTGTTGTATTTTGATCTCATATGATCACGTTTTACTGGTTAGATTTTATGCATTAGTAACTGAAAAATAAAATAAAATAGAATGGCAATAGAACCCGTCTGACAGTAGCTTAGTTTTGTGGAAGGAAAAAAAAAAAAGGGAAAAGAGATTGAATTTACAATTTGTTGGCCGAGGATTTGACTTGGTACAATGGGGCTGCAGAGGCTTTGTCCTTGCTTGTATTACTATGGGAATGAAAAACAATATTATAAGGCAAGATTTTGCATTGACGGAAACCAATCTAGTTGGCCAACTGTGGGGCTGATGCCATAAAGTCAAATTGACAGAAACGCTAGTCGATTGGGGTGATTTTCTGTGAGCAGTACATATGGAATAGTTTAGGCAGTAGATCGTTCTAATTCGTTTCGTTTATTAGGTTATTCTATTTTTTTTTCTTTTTCTTTTCTTTTCTTTCTTTCTTTCTTCCACATAATGCATTAGATGATGTATTAGTTTATATTTTATTTTTACTAAATAGTTAAATGAACTAACTAAGTTATAATAATTTGGGGTTTGGGACTTTCTTATAGTGGTTATATTATGTATAGGTTATAGGGATTTAATTTGTCTATTTTTTTTTTCAATAGGGAACGGAGGTAGCTAACTTTGGAATTTTGGGGTATCCCTAGGTAACTGTAGTGAGGTAAGTGGTTCTTGTCCTCCCCATAATTTTTGAAAGTTGATTTTATATATTGAGATTTTTCTTAAATTGTATATTCGTATTAAAATCGGTACGAGCATATAATACGTGAATGATTTATCTTATGAAAAATTGTGAGTGGCTATTTATTGAAAAGAATTACGAATGTATGTGCCTGTATTATTATTTTGATATTTGTTATTATTGGCGCATGGTTAAGCTTTGGTATATTGGCGGGAGCTAGTTCCCTATTCTCTGATTGTCTGGACCCAATCCTAACGGGGATAATAGTTAGGAACTCTGTTCTGTTTTGGACCCTCCTAGCGGGATATAATAGTTAGGGCCGGATCCGGTTAGCTGATTATACCCTGGTGGACCCTTGAGCCTGTCCTCTGGACCATTAGCTATGATATTATTGACTTTGTTAGTTTGATATTGATATAAAAAATCTGTTAATGATATTGAATGCCTCTCACAAATATGTATCTATATGTATAAAATTGTTTTCTTTTTGTTAACTAGTATATGTATATATATGCATGTTGAGAGTATGTGAATTTTATGAAAAGAAAATATAATATCTATAATGTGCTCGTCCCGGTGGGTGAGGACATGAGCTACTTACTGAGCTTATTTATGCTCACTCCACGCCTCATGTTATTTTTGCAGATTTAGTTCATAGGCCTGAGTTCGAAGAAGGATCCAGTCAATGAGGCTGGTAGTTTACTTGTGATATTAGTTGGTCTAGATTATTAGTGATTGAATAATTAAGGCATGTATTGCCTAAACATTATTGACTTTGTTATTGAGTTTAAATACCTTTTTAGATTATTTTTGTTTTTTAAGCATATTGGTGATTTAATGGTGTGTACAATTTGGTTATTGTGGAGAATTTGAAGGTTTAATAAAATGGTGGTTAGTTCTTAAGTTTTGCTATTGTATTTTGTGCCTTACATCTTGGAATAAAATCTAAGGTGTGGCGTGTTGTACCCTGGTTGTGGGGTGTGACAATAATATTTTTCTTTCCAAGTCCTTGCTGCTAGAGAGTCAGGATACTTAATAAGTCTCCACCCCTGCTTAGCCAAGAGAGCTTGATTAAAGACATCCAAATTGCGGAATCCCATGCCTCCATGACTCTTTTTCTCCCAACTAAACCAGTTAATTCTTTTTCCCCCCGCTTTTTGACTCCACCAAAACTATCGGATCATGCCTTGTATTTCATGACAAACTACTTTTGACACTTGGAAGCATGACATTACATAAATAGGGATCGCTTGGGCCACTGATTTTATTAAAATCTCCTTTCCTGCGTGAGATAGAATTCTTTCCTTCCAGCACTTAAGCTTGCTCCTGATTACTAGCAATCAATCCCAAGATCCATTGGAATCCCATGCCCATATTTAATTTGGGTGGGATGAGTATCAATAATATGAGATTGGGCTTATTTGGGATTATACCCATTTAAACCTATTTAAATATGGACATGGTTGGAAAATGATTAGAATTCCCATATCCAAATATAAACAAACTTTGAAATAATTTGTATTTGATCATATCCACTTCTTCCACACTTTCTCTTAAAAGAATTCTTCATTTTAAGCTACATTAACAAAATATCTTTCATCATTTATTTGTTTTATTAGTTTTTAACATTTTTTTTTCAATAACAGCAGAATACCCCTTTTTTCAAGAATGGACAAATTGTAAATTTATTTTTGCATTCTTAGCTTATTTATTTTTCCCTCTTCGATTCATCTATTTCTCCTATGAATATTATGTTAAAATTTACCTCTTGACATCAATTTTGTGTGGTTAAATTGATCTTTGTACTAAAAAAAAATTCTTGTAAATTTTATATGTTGAGTACATTAATTTTAGTTCAAGCTTATTCTTAGGGAAATTAGTCTTTATATTTTGGATTTCATCAAGTTTACAATGTCCATGAACAAATGAGATGTTGATTTATTTTAATTTTTAATTTGCTTCATTACTTTAGTAATGGATTTTAGTATTAGGAGTTTTAATAAAATAATATCTAAATTGATTTTTTTAAGTGTGGATAAATTCAATCTCTACACATTTTCAATCTACTAATTGGAAAACTACATTTTATAATTGAAAGATTAAAGAGCATTAATAAATGAGATATAAAAATAATAATATAAAAACAAAAAAGGTTAGAAATTTATTGAGGTCAATAAATTAAAAAAATAAATGATATAAAAAAATATTCAAGTTAAACTAAAAAAAAAACTAAGTAATTTTAAAAAAATAACAATTGATTAATAAGGGAAAGATAATTTAGAAAAATAAAAAATGAAATTTATTGGGTATTTAGGTGGTATCAAATGAGACTATCCCATTTTAGTCCCGCCCATATTATTCCCATGACAAATATGGAACTGTTTAGGTATGACCCATATTTTACAGTTTTAATTAAGTCCCGCCCAAATTCTGCCCATCCTGTCCATTTGTCATCTCTGCTCCTGATCTTATCTTTAACTGAAGAGAAAATAACCTTTTTTGACTTGCCAACCATATACGGCAGCCCCAAATAGAGACCTTTCCCCTCATCAGATTGAACACCGAACTTCCGTGCAAGCTCTTCCTTCTCTTGATTTGGAACATTTGCATTGCAATAGATCTTTGACTTGAGAAGGTTTACCTGTTGGCCAGAAAGTCGTTCATAGTCTCTCAATATTTTTTACGATTTCTCCAACATTCTGATCCTCTAACTTTGCGAACAGCAAGCTATCATCAGCAAACAACAAATGAGTGATTGTAGGGCCTCCAAAACCCATCCTGATACCCATTCCAGATGCCTTGTTGCTCAGCTCTCTTTATCATGGCAGAAAGACCTTCAGCGCAGATAATGAATAGAAAGGGGGATAAAGGATCCCCTTGTCTCAACCCCCTTGTGGGTTTGAAAGCAGCAGCTGGCTTACCATTCACCAAAATTGGGAGAGTAGCAGATTGAACACAACCAAGCAGCTTCGAACAAAAATTTGGAGGAAAGCCTATGTCCTTGAGAAAGTTAATATCAGTTCTAAGATGCAATAATACCATGTATCTTTTCCAATCTAAAGGCGAAAGTTTCTCTGGTAAGTACATCAATTAAACATATATTCAGAACAGTGTAAAGTGTAGACTAGTTAGAATATTTAAATGTCATATTTTATAACTATTAATAATCAGCTTAAGTGGACTATTGAAATATCCTACAAATATTATCTGTGTTTTTGTACTTTTGAGATTTAGAATTCTTATTTGTGTTTTAATCCTTTTGAGATTAACTCTTAGCATAATGGTAGTATTTAGAAGTACCAATCAAACTAATATCATTTGCAGTTGCCCGATTCTCTGAAGTCATGTTGATGTGTCCATATGAATATATAATTTTTAATACAAGTCGGTCAGTACTTTCAGAAAACCACTGATCCCCAAATGTTAGACTCAACCACGTCATAATCCTCTTTGAGAAGACAAGATAGAGGTTACTTCATCTAGATGATCCGTCATTCTCTTTAAAAATGGATGCTTAAGTAGGATGCTTAAGTATCATCGCCCCATGATTGGAGATGACAGAACTTTCACCATGATTGGGCGCAATCACCGATCAGAAAGCGGCTAGCAACTTGAAATGGTCAACATACAGGAATACCCTTGGGGTAGCAGGCTACCCAGTGCTTGCAGTCGGAAATAATATCCAACTAATAGGCAAACATAGGACTCAGCCTCAAGCACATACGGGTCACATGTGCCCTCTTGTCATTAGTTATAAATATTCCATTACACATAAGAGTTCAAAAAATCATCAGATACTCATCTAGTGCAACAAAAATGCTTTACTGGCCTCATAATCAACCAGACAAAATAGTACAGTGAAGACCTTTGTCATCTTATTCAATTGCAAATACTATAGTTTTCAGGACAAAGAATTTCAAAATAGCACGAATGACCAAAACCATTATCAGTCACTGGAATTCCGTATGATGCTAATATGAGGTAAAATCTTCAAGAGCTGGTTGCTCCCTTGAGATAAGCAATGAGATCTGCTCGCTCCTGTGGCTTCTTCAATCCAGGAAAAACCATCTTGGTTCCAGGAATATACTGCACAAACAGAATGTCATAATTCAGAAGTTGTGGCAACAATTCCAACTAAACCAAATAAACAGCCAAAAAAAGGGATGCAGAAGGATTGAACATAACACGAGCCAAGACCCTAATGGACCTTGTCCGCCAAAACAAAAACATTAAGGAAACAATAAACTTCACAAGTCCAAGACAGTCTTTCTTCTCTAGTCCCTTCAGGTCTCAAAATTGCTTCACTTTTAACACATTTGGTCCCTTGTCTTCTGCAATCTTTTGGACTTAGTCCTTTATGTTTTTAACTTTCACAAATTTGATCCCTTCTGATGCTATTTAAAAATAATTAATAACATGCTAAAATTGCAATCAACACAAGTAAAAAGGACCATGTCTCAAAGTTAAAACACAAGGAACTAAATCTGCATAAGCACAAACTAAATTTGTTAAAGCTCAAACTTGAGGGACTAAAGTGAGATTCAATGAAAACTTAAGAGACCTGAGCTCCAGCTCTTCCTTACATAGACAAAGGGGGAAACACCCTATACAAGTTAGACGGATTGTATTTTCTTGATTACATTCAGACAAGAACAATATAAGCTCCAGAATACCTTTAGAACAACCAAATTAATAGCACAGAATTTGAAACGTGCTGTTGTTATACAAGAAAACAAAGAATTTACTTTGTAGCAAAAAATAGAAACAGAGATTCAATGTAAGCCAACCTGTTAAGTCAGTAGGAAAAAAAAAAATAAAGATAACAACAGAAGGAGGTGAATTTCTTTTTTAAACAAAACAATAAAAAAGTGTAGTCACTTCATGCATCTTGATTTCTAATACGCTAACTTTTTATTCCAAGAATTTGGCATGAAAGCATTTGACTACCTTGAAATGATCATTTACCAAGTGTCAAGGAGAACTCATCACATAAAAATGTCTGTGTGCGCATGTGAGAGAGAGGGCTCTTCGGAGTATAAACACATTAAGCATCATCCTAAATCTTACTGCCAACATTGCACAAACATTGAATAGAAGAAACAAAACATAACTTCAAATCAGGGGAAAAATGAATAACCACAGAATTGAACAGTTGAGTTCCCAGGAAGGAAAAATATCCAGCATTATAAATCTCCAAAATAACATTAGATCTGCTGACCAAGAACATAAAATTAATGCCAAGATAAAACAATCTCATTAAAGATAATTCCAGCGAACCATGGTAACTAACATTCACTGCATAAGCTAAAGTTTAGGTCCCATTGCACCCCAAAAAATGCAGCCAATAACTTCTAGTTAGCTAGGAATGGAGCAAAATATTGACAGCAACAGAACACTTTCTGAATCATTACTCAGTTATAAGATCAGCTCTGTAGAAAAAAAATAAGAAAACACGTACCTTCTTAGGATTAAGCAAATAATCATACAGTGTCTTCTCTTCCCAGATGACAGCCATGTTTTTGTTAGCAGTAGAGTAAGAATAACCAGGAGTTGTGCCAGATTGCCGTCCAAAAAGACCATTCAAATTGGGCCCTGTAACAAGCAAAATGAGAAATAATTTCAGAAATGCACTAAAAATTGCACGTGTTATAGAAACACAAGATATCAGATTTCAATTAATTTTTTGTGGTCAGTGAACAAATAATAGCATCCTAAGAAGCTCAAACACAAAGTCAGGGCAAAAAATATAAATACATGAACAGATAGTACAACATTATCCTTGAAGGTAAAATACAATTTAACAAATAAATTGACACCATAATGTTACAATGACTTGGACATGAACCATTACAATGAATGACATCCTACTAGATTGCTATAGTTGATGCTCTCAATTAGAGATTTACATTTGAATTTGCATACACATATTGTCAAAGTGTGCCATTAAACATCAAAATATTCCACATAGGAAGCATTAATTATCTAACTAAAGAAAAAGAATATCTCACACCACAAATTCGGAGGCAAACTATTTTTTCCATTACTAGTGAAAGTCAAAATATAATTTCAGCAACTAACAAAGCCACACGCATGTCAAACAAGTGCCCTACGTTTATTTGCGCCTGACACTTATAGAATTCCAATGTATACTTTCCATTTATAGAAAGCCAATAAAAAATGGTCATACATATAAGATAGGGAAGACGGGGATGTAAAACTGGTTCTTGAGATCCTTCTTAGATGGATATCTTTCTCAGTAAGACCACCACACCAATTATTACACCATCCAAAGTACATCCGCCGTACCTCATTTTCTCCACAAGCAACGTCTGAATCACATATTAAATTTCCTATATGCATCAATAATCATAGAAAAGAGATGCAATGAATTTTCCACAGCACACGATACCAGCTTAACAGAACCAAACCTCATCAATATTTTATTCAGCAAGCTGATATTACTAATCTTTTTTTTTTTTTTGCATTATATTGAAATGTACACGATAAATTTAAAACGAAACCTCTAGATCCACAATGATACATCACAATAAAACATAAACTATTTTCACAAATATCTTTCACTGTCCAGGAATTAAAAAGCCACCTCGAATTTCAAACATAAAAAATGAAAAGAACCAAACCTCCAAGGCCAACAGCTATCTACATCTCAAACTATAAAAGCACACATAAGATCTCAAGATTTAACAACATATAAAAGTACAAATTAGAGCGTAGCTCATCCAGATCAGTCTCACAAATGAAAAAATAAAACGAAAAGCAAAAAAATCAGATATAAATCGACATCAAATAAACCAAAAGGATAATAAAATAAAAGAATTGATCAGAAATTTGACCTTGTTTGTGACCGGAGCCTTTTTCGACGGTATGGCACTGAGCGCACTTAGTTTTGAAGATCTTCTCTCCGGCTTTAGCATCACCGGGAGGAGCTTGCTCGAAGGTCGCCATTTTTCAAGAAAATTCAACCAAACAAACAAAACCTTAGGGTTTCCGGCCTTTTTCTTCAGCTTTCTGGAGAAATTTCTAGGGCTTTTCCGTTAAAAGAAAGACAAGTCGCTATTGGTGGCTCTATATATATACGTTTTTTTGGGTAAATAAAAGGGAGCGTGCCTTTGAGGCGGCGTCACGCGTCGCTGTTGGCTTACAGTCAAAGCTTGTTTAATTATTGTAAAATGACAACTGTAGCCTTTCTTTTGCGGTGCCAATTGGTGGCTCTTGTAAAATGACAAATGTAGCCTTTCCTTTTGCGGGGCAAAATGCAAATTGTGTGTTCTCTCTCGCTCGCCGTCTGTGGTGGTCAAAAAGAAAACGTGGCGTTACAGAAACTAAATTGTATGGGTGTATCCGTCATTTCGTCAAGGTTTCTTTTGAAAGAAAATTTTTTTACTGCATTTCGTTCTTATTGATTTGGAATGCTATTCTTCTATTACTTCAAACGCGTATGTTTTTACATTCAGAGTTTTTCTCTTTACAATGAATTACAGGTTTGCAATAATATTTTTGAACAAATAAACATGAAAAGTTATTTATCATTGGTGTGGGTGCCAACCTAACTCGTACCCAACAAGAAGCATTCTTCTTGGAAACATCGTTTAAGCTTCTATACCAACTTAACGAATTCAATTCTTTTTTTTTATTTTTTTGTAAAACAAATGAACGTTCATGATGTTTTATGGTATAAGAACAAAGCAAAATAAAGAACTAACTGTTATTTGGCAAATAGGAGTGATATGTTTATTCACTGAATTACTCTTTATATAGAGTTGAAACATGACAAAAATAACAAGATATTTACTAATAAACACCTAATATTAAGCCATAACAGAAAAAATTTGCAAAAATTTGCAAAAAATATTTCTTAGAAACTAAGTCTTATTGATTGATTCTTCAACAACCTAAAGCACTTATCCAACACTCCTCCTTACCTTAATTGTTGCAAAGACCTAAGTCGTTTCTTAAAACTTCAAATCTGGTTTTTGGTAGTGCCTTGGTTAACACATCTGCAATTTGATCCTCGGTCTTGCAATAAAGCAATTTAACTTCACCTTCTCTTTGCTCTTCTCTTAAATGATACAACTTGATCTTGAAATGCGTAGTCTTGCAATGAAAAACTGGATCATTTGAAATTGCAATTGCAGTTTGGTTTTCTACATAAATCCATGTTGGCTCATTTTGCTGCATCTATAAATCTGTAAGTAATTTCCTAATCTAAATTGCTTGATTCATCGTAGCATTGGCTGCTACATGTTCTACCTCTGCTGTACTTTGAGCTATGATATCTTGTTTCTTTGAGCATCATAAAAAAACTCCTGATCTAAAGCTGAAACAGAATCTTGTTGTACTTTTCATGTCATCAGCAGAACCTACCTAATCACTATCAGAATAACTATGAAGCTCAAAATTTTGACAGTAAGAATATTTGATACCATAATTTGATGTGCCCTTAATATATCTTAGAATCCTTTTGGCGGCTTGAAAATACACTTCACTGGCACAATACATGAACCTTGAAAGTAAGTTCACTATAAACATTACGTCTGGTCTAGTGGCTATAAGATACATCAAGTAACCAATCAAGCTTCTGTATTGGATTTCATCAACATTTGTAGCTCCATTATCTTTGCTAATTTTTTTTTTATTCATTAGTGTGTTGGTGCTTTTGCAATCTTCCATATAAAATTTCTTGAATATTTCCTTTGCATACTTCTTTTGGCTTATGAAAACTCCATCATGATCTTGCTTCACCTCCACACCCAGAAAGTAGGACATCAAGCCAAGGTCTCTCATCTCAAATACTTTGAGCATTTCAGCTTTAAACTTTTCCACCAGTTTCTCGTTGCTTCCTGTTACAAGAAGATCATTTACATAAACAGAAACTATAATTAAATTAGCATACATTCCTTTCATATATAATGTAGCTTCACTTGGACTTTTAACAAATCCAAGGCTTTGAAGATGTTCATCAATCTTGCTGTACCAAACTCTTGAAACTTGTTTAAAACCGTATAAGGCCTTTTTCAACAAGTAGACCTTCTCCTCCTATCCTTTGACTTGAAATCCCTCTAACTGCTCTACATAAATCTCCTCTTGAAGGTTACCGTTTAAATATGCAGATTTTACATCCAACTGGTAAGTCTTCCAACTTTTTTGTGCAGCCAAGGCAAGCAACATCTTAGCTGTGTCCAAGCGTGCTACTGGAGCAAAAGTTTCTGAAAAATCAATACCAAGCACTTGAACATACCTTTTCACGACTAATCTGGCTTTACATTTGTTTACGGAACCATCTGCATTAAGTTTGGTTCTGTAAACTCATTTGACTCCAATGACATTTTTGTGTGAATGTATGTTCACCAACCCTCAAGTATCATTATTTTCAATCATTTTAAGCTCTTTTTTCATTGTTTCAATCTACTTGTCATCTTTCTCTGTCTATTTAAACTCTGAAGGCTAAAAAACAACAACATTATTTCTTTCATAAATATCAGTTAAAGACCTTGTACCGCTCACTAGGACATCATCTATATCATCATCAGAGTATTGTAGTATCTCTGGCAATTGCTTTTTTATTGACTGCCTCCCAGTTCCATTGTCTATCTTTTATGAACTTGACATCTCTGCTTATAATAATTTTTTTGATTTTGTGGTTAGAAAATTCTGTAAACCTTAGAAAAGTTGTTATATCCAATAAAAATTCCTGATTCTACCTTCTTATCAAGTTTGTTTCTATTTACCTGTGGAACATAAAAAAAACAAAGACAACCAAAAGTTCTTAAATTTTGCATATCTAGTTTATAACCAAATTAGACTTCAAATGGAGTTCTTTTTTGCAAAGCTCTTGTTGGCAGCCTATTTAGCAAAAAAAAAAAAAAAAAAAACTGCATGTTTGCAGCTTTTGCTCATAATTTCTTTGGCAACTCCTTCTCATGTAGCATGCACCTTGTCATCTCCAAAATATTTCGATTTTTTCTTTCACTTACACCATTTTGCTATGGGGTATAATGTGCTGTAAGTTGGTGCTCAATACCAGCTTCTTCGCAGAACTTGTTAAAAATCTCATTTGTGTATTCTTTCCCATTATTTGTCCTTATCTTCAGTCACCTGCAACCATTTTAATTCTCCACCCATGCTTTAAATTTTCAAAATACATTAGCAATATCATATTTGAGTTTGAGGAAATAAATTCAGCAAAATCTGATATAATCATCAATAAAGGCAATATAATGTTTACTACCATTTAAAGATGGTGTTTTTTTAGATCCTCCAACATTCGTGTCCACCAGTTGCAACTTGTGTGTTGCTCTTCATGTTGTTTGAGGGAAGGGACTTCTAACTTGCTTGCCATATTGACAAGCCACACGATCAACTAGCTAGTCTTTTAGTAACGGCACATCTTTCACCAAATTATGTTTCTACATATAAACAAGTCCAACATGATGGAAATGCCCGAGCCTTCTATGCCATAATTCTATATTACTTACAGTGCTTGAAAGTGCTGTCTACTCTTCCTCCATTAGATTTAGAACAAAGCTTTTTGATCTCGTTTTAACTTTAAATATATTTCTGCTTTTTGCATCTTTGATCAAGCACTATTTATCTTCAAATATGGCTTTGAAACCTTTTTCAATCAGCTGTCCAACACTAAGCGAGTTTTGGTCAATGTCAAGCACATACAAAACATTATATATATACTTCAAACATGTTAAGCTTTCTAGAACTACAATTCCTTTGCCCTTGACTGGAATAAATTCTCCATTTTCAATATTTACTTTGGAAATGATAGTTTTGTCAAGCTTCTTAAAGAGCTCCAGATCATTGGTCATATGGTTTGTACAGGCACTGTCAATCAACCAAGAATCACTAGAACTGTTACTTGTAACAAAGCATGTTGCAACAAAAATCTTCTCTTGTTGTTGCTCAGTAGAGGTGTGATATCTTATCCCACATCAGAAAAGAAAAGTAACATGAATCAATGTATAAGTTGAGTCTAAACATTTAAGTTCAACTTGGGATATCCATTTTGGACTAGTGAGGGCGGAGCCCAAAAGTTGGACTTGGTTGCTCAGACTTTGGTCACGCGTTAGGCTTGCGGGCCAGGGGCGTGACAAAATAGTTTCAGAGCGAATCTCGTGTGGTCTCTACAAGGGGTGAGACTGGGCCTATGGTATTGGACCGAACTACGCAAGGAAATGGAGAAACTAAGTACCGTATGGAGCTAAGTGCTACGCCCACTTAAGGGCGGGAGCTTACCTCTAAAGTCTGTACGAGCCATTTCTAGAATCCAATACAACCGAATAGACAGTCTGAATTATAATATGGATTGGGCTTTGCGATGACACAAAACCTAATAAGGAGGGGTGAATGTAATATCTCGTCCCACATCAAAAAAGAAAAGTAACATAAACCAATATATAAGTTGAATCTAAGCATTTAAGTTCAACTTGAAATATCCATTTTAGATTAGTGAGGACAAAACTCAAAAGTTGGACTTGGCTATTCATACTTTGATCGCGCGTTGGACTTGCGTGCTGAGGGTGTGATAAGAGACTTTTGCCTCTTCATGTTGTTGTGACTTGCAAATCCGTTTCATGTGCCCAATCTGACCGCATTTCCTGCATTTGACATCAGGCATCTGCCAACACTTCCTTTGCGGGTGATTGGTCTTTTTGCAGTGTGGGCAAAATGGATATATTTCGCCCTTGTTGTTGTTGTTGCCAGTCTTGTTGTTCTTTTTCTTATTATTTTTCTTCTTGTCTTTAAATTTTTCTGAATATTTAGTCTTTACCTGAAGAGCACCTTCAATGGCTTATTCGTTTCTCATTATTCTCCTCTGCTCTTGTGCTTGCAATGCATTCACCAATTTTGCCAAGAATATACTTGACAAATCCTTAGATTCTTCTAGTGAAGAAATTTTAAATTCATACTTTTCAGGCAAAGTCACGAAATTTTTTTGCACAATTCTCTCACCAGTGAAGTCGTTATCAAGCAACATTACCTTGTTTACTATGCCCAACAACTTGTCAGAGTAATCTTTGATGGTTTCTGTCCCTTTCAATTTCAGCATTTCAAATTCTCTAATCAAGTTGAGTATTTGCATATTTTTTGTTCTTTCATTGCCTTGGTATTCCTTCTTAAAATAGTCCCAGACATGCTTTACTGACTCCAAATTCATGATCCTTGCAAAAATAGTGCTTGAAACAGCAGAGAATAAGAAAGCTTTAGCTTTGGACTTTCTAGTCTTCCTCTCTTTGTGGGTCTTAATTTGGGCCACTATCGAATTCGCTGACAATGGTAGAACATCATAGTCTTTCTCTATAGCTTTCCAAAGGTCTTATGCATCATAATGAGCAGTCATTTTAATGGTCCAAAGTTAATAGTTATCACCATAAAAAATTGGTAATGCAACATGGGAGAAAGTTGTTTTTGTTTCCATTGTGTTTCTGATTTTGAATTTTTGTTTTTATGGTTTGTGTTTGAATTCACTCACGTCATAGATCCCTTAAGAATAATGCTTTGATACCAAACTATTGTTTTATGGTATAAGAACAAAGCAAAATAAAGAATTAACTGTTATTTGGCAGATGAAAGTGATATGTTTATTCACTAAATTACTCTTTATATAGAGTTGAAACATAACAAAAATAACAAGATATTTGCTAACAAACTAATATCAAGCCATAACAGAAAAAACCTACAGAAATCTACAGAAAATATTTCTTAAAGACTAAGTCTTATTGACTGATTCTTCAACAACCTAAGGCACTTATCCAACAGTTCAAGATCAACATCTTGAGCATTGCCTTGATGCATTTTCTCCTGTGTAATTGTCTAATATCAACCAACCCAACTTGATTGGACTGCCGCCATAAAGCCTTTAAAGGTTAAATAGAGTAAGAGGTCATGGGTTCAAACCCTGCCTTCAATCAAAAATCCAAATAGATGCATAATTCACCCGTTTTATCTTATGGTGGTTCAGTCCTCATCGGTTTGCTCAATTGAGCCCCTTCCCTTATAGTGTAGGTTAAAAGTAAAATAGTATATTGTTGACTATTGACAAAAAAAAAAAATTGTGCAATATCATTCCACAACAACCTTAATTTCTAATAAATACTTCCAGCAAAAATTTTGTCTAATATATTTTGTCTAATATCATTCCACGACAACCTTAATTTCTAATAAATACTTGCAGATTGATTAGTGCTCTAAAGCTTAAGCATGGTTTAAAGGGTTAACACGGCTGAAAACCCCCGACCCTTCCTCTTTGCTTTTTGCTTCCTACGTTTATGTTACTCCAACAAGCACAACATGCATAAAATTTTGAAGCACCAAAGTCGCGTCCTTTCCTTTTTGTTTTTCTTTCTTCTCCTTTTCTGGTTCACCCAATAAGTTACACGACAGCATTTCGTTGCCTTCATATTATGTATTCGTACGATCTACATTCTCAGCAACATGAATTTATGCCATCCCTTGAGAGAAAAGAAAACACATCTCTAAGCAAAACACAAAATAAGATAAAGTGGCATTGAGAGTACTAAAGAGTAGGTTATTAAATTCCTTGCCGGGTATAAATGAAAGGACAAGACAACCACCTCAACGTCTGTTAATAATTTAACTAACACAAACGATAGACTTCAGGGAAGAAAATTACTGTGAGACCATAAATGTTAAAGCAAGACCTCATCACTAAACAACCAAACCATTATAATTTCTCAGATTGCAAATGTAGAAAGCGACATCGACTCCTTACGCACTAAGAAAATGGTCAATTGTCATAGAAAAAGAGTACTTTGTGAGATACAGATTAAGATTTCCACCAGATAAAATTAGGTGGGTAACAGGCAAACCACTATATCCCAAAAAGCAAATACTGTAAAAATAACAATCCTTATTAGTACAAAAACCTAACCCTATACAAACAGTTTCCTTCACCACAAAAATGTATTTCACCATGACTTTTACTTTTCACTAGCTCCTTTTAAGGTCCGCTAGGAGCTTGCGCAGGAGGGAGCATAGGCCAGCCAAGAAGTCTGGGTGAGCCAGGTGGGGTTGAATGCCGACTGGGAGAGAACAGGCTCAGTTCCACGAATGCTCCTGAGGTTTCATCTTTCTCCATTGTCCGGAAAGAAATTGATCCCCGCTTGGTTGAAGCAGCTGAATCTCTTCCGGGACTGCTTACCAGGCTCTCATCCACAGGGCTTTGGTTAGCAATTAGTGACATGGTATCATTATGTTCATCACTACCCCTTCTTCTAGCCTCTATATCTTTCTGGAGATTCCTCAAGGCAAAAGAGTCCGCTACAGGAAAATAAACAAGCAAGCAAATACCCACCGCGACGCAACACCAAAGGGAAAGAAAAGCCAAAAATGCAAGTGCTTCAAACAATAAGAGTTGGGGCTTAAACCGAACGGATAAACCCAGAAAGAGAACCCTTAAAGGAACAAGACAAACAGCAGAGCAGATTAATGTGTATACTCTCTTCTGCAATCCCTTGTTGATGACCAAATACAAAATTCGCCTTCCAAGCAAGAATAGATAGGCACTTAAAATTGTATTAAAAAGACCCAGAATGATTGTATTCAGTAATGGGTATGTGCAGAGGGCAACATCATTGCGCCTTGCCTTTGATGTAGCAGCAGTGCTGGTGAAGTAAGGCGGCAATCTGTGCGGATAACTTTCCTTATTGAACTGCGGTCCAAGCAAAATAACTATAAGCTGAAGAACAAAAACTGGAACACAATAGAGAAGTACATAACCGGCAGTTCTGACATTCCATTTTGGACTCAATGTCCCAGACTTCTGTAAGGATGCACGAAGGAGGAACACAAGGGTGAGGAACACGCACGGCTCTGCAAACCCTAGATTTGAGACAATGTAGATTTTGCACAACGTTTCTTGCCATGTCGTGGTGAGGGCATTCAATAATCTACTGTCACGTCTCAATAAATTCAGCCGAAATATCTCTCCGAGGCCCCACCAGGTTGCCAAAGAGATCAATAAAATTCTGATAATCCAAGGGCCGCCAAAGTAACCAAGTTGACTGAAACCTTGACCTTTGATGCGATTGTGGAAGTAAAATGAATACAAGGCGCAAAATAGTCCAAGAAGAACCAAAACAGAAACCAGACAAATTGTTACCACACCAAGTGCATCAGCGACAAATCTAGTAACGTGCATTACCCAAAGCACAGATTGCACGCATGCTCTCTGCCAACATGGATAGATCCTCTAGAACAAAAGTCGTTCGTCCTCAATGACTGGAAGCATAGGAGGCTATTTCTGAAATAATAATGGAAGACTTCAGAAAACTCCAAAATAACCATATAGGAGTAATCACGCTGGAGATCTATGGGAAGCTTCCACTGCAGAAACCAATAGGATTAGGAAGCTTCCACCACGGAAACCGACAGACAGCAGTGCCAACTTTGTTCCAAAAAAGCCCCCTAAAAAGGCCAGAAGCACTTTTTTGTAGCCACCTTTCCTGATTGTTAAAATCTAGATGAAGAATCCAAGCAAACAACCTGCAGAATGAATAAGCGAACAAAATCACAAGGGAATTAAAAAGAATGTTAAGCACTATCAATGAACAAAAGACAGATAAAAGCCTTAAATTTTTTTTTTCAGTAAAAGGCCTAAAAACATAAGTACAACTTTGACCTTAACAAAAGATATACTGAAGGTATCTGACAAATGTTCTCGTAACAAACAGCACATGTTTGTTTATACTTCTGAGCTTAGAAACCACCGCTCTTGACAGTCAATGAACAAATTCAAAAAAGCCAAAAGAAAGGGAGAAAAGATATAATTATAATTTGCCGAGAACATTTGCAGAATCACAGAGAAAAATACTAACTTCTTATACTCATAGAATTTCTAGATCTTCAGTTTCAAATAATCTTTCTAAAAGCTTAGAATTTCTCCATCCAAAAAGTGCAACATGAATGAAATACAGAGATTGGCAGTAACTAAGTTCATGAGAATCATCCGCAATTATAACCCAAAGATTTAGAAAATAAAGTCTGTATGTGTTATATGAGAAGACTAATTAGAAGGCAAGATTTAGAAGCAGTAGAGCTCAAAAAATATGTAAAAGTTACATAATCAAATGCATATGCAGATTTACATGGACATAGAAATAGCTAGTATTAGGCTGTAATGATGCTTGATTACCATTTCTACTATTCAAGACAATACAATTTTGCGAATTGCGACAAAACAAATACATACTTTTATTTTCTCATTACAAGGGAACTGAACCTGGCCCCACAAAGTCAATCTCGCCAAACTATTGCAGATTTTTCATGACAGTTAATGCAAATTAATTACCTTCCACTTCGGGTTTCTTACTCAACTCTAATATGTTTTCACCTTCCATAATGTGACTCCATGCATATCTATATCAGCAATAAATTTATAACAATTTCCGATTGTTCACTTGGAATGACATTATTTGAACCTAAAACACAGAGACCTACATGATAGCAGCTGCACATTCCTCATATAATGGTCAAAATTACATAAGAGACCTTCACAATCCGCTCTCCTGTTCTCTTGTAATCGCACCTACCATTATGAACACTTCTTCAAATAATTGCATAACGAGTATTGACTCACACAAACGTAACAGCCAAAATTGCGCCAATTAAAAACACAACAGTTGGCTTCTTTAAAGAGTCGTAGGTGCGATACCTAATGGCATTCCTTTCAAAAAAAGGTGCCACCTAAGAGAATAACAGTAGATCCGCATGAGGATCCACTCTCTTCGGCATTCTTGCAATTCCCTTAACCTTCGACCTTCTAAGCACTTGTTTACATACCAAAACGACCGCACAATAAAGAAGATAATAATGTAGTATTTTCATAGAACTGGCGCATACAGTGAACATGCCACATGGAGAGAAGATTCTTATGCCTTCCCATCGCCTAGTTTCCTGCAATTTCATTCAAACCCTACACTCCTTTAAATGAATGAATCCCAGAAAGAAATTCTCACGTTTAAATTCACTCAGAAACCACACAATCCATGACTACACATCGAAGCAAGTCATCACGCACCAAAAATCCAATCCAACAAAATTTCAGGTATTAGGCACAAATGCATAAGCCAAAAAAAAACACTCGCACACAAAAACGAAAAAACTACAGGTTGTCCAACGTAAAAACAAACAATAGTTCATCTGCATAAAAACCTAGGCACTTACAGTAAATTAAGAAGCAGAACCAAACAACAGAATAATCAAACCAAAAAATTCCCCAAAAAATCATAAATTTCTTTGGAAATAAATGATAAAAATCTTAAAAACATTCCCACATGAAAACAACTAATGCGAACCCACAGCGGAACTAAAATCTCCAAAAAAAAAAAAAACGTGAAAATTAACCAAAAAAAAAGAGAAAGGTAAGTTGGGAGAAAAATGAGATCAGAGAAAAGCATACGAGCTGAGGAACCTCGATCCGGTGAGGTTTCGACGTCGAAGAGATGGACGGCCGGAGAAAACCTGCAAAACCCAAAGAGCGAGAAAATCTTGAGAGAAATTTAGAGAGAGAAAGCGAGTCTGAGACAGGAGGGAAAAAAAGAAAAGAAAAGAAAAGAAAAGAAAGAAGAGAGAGAGAGAGTATGGTAAGAGAGGACTGAGGCAAAGCAAAACCAGAAGAGAGAGAAAGTAAGTGTGAGAGTGTGTGGGAGGGACTATGTTGGCGACAGCCTGTCGCCAGCGAATAAACCAAACCCAGAAAATTTCAGGAAAATTATTAATTTTTGTTTTTTGCAATTTTTTATTTTATAAATATTAATAGTACTATATCATCGTGGGTTACTTGGATTTATATATTTATTTAGTTTATGTTAATTTGTATTATTTTTAATTGAAAATTTTGAAGAATTTGTATGGGGGTAGAAGTAGAAGACAGCCTGTTGGCAGCTGGATAATCTGAGCCTGGAGCTTCGGACATGGCACCGAGCCTAGTTGGCAATGTAGCCGTGGCGGCTTTTACGGTGAAATGTTTTTGTACTATCTGAACTTTTTTTTCTTTTTTTCTTTTCTTTAACCCTTGAGAGAAGGCAGTATTTCCTTTTTTTTTTTTTTTTGAATCCTTCAATTATTTTCAATTTGTTGTTTTGTTAGGTTTTTTGTAAAAAAAAAAAATAGATATCAATTTTTGGACTACAAGTATATGATGTAAAAAGAACAGTTAAAAAACGTGTTGAAGTTTTTTAAAACCCGCCCTCTTAAAAAACTCTCCACCTAAATTGAGACGGAGATTTTGTTTATGAATAAATAATTTTTAGAATGAAATGGAGTGTTAGAATTTAAAATTGGAAAGGTAAAAAGAAAATTACAAATCACTAATTTTAGAAGGTTAAACAAATGTTTTTCTTAACTAAGATAGTGAAAGTTAATTAATACTAATACAATTTGCTATATTAGTGTTCCATTATTTGTTGATATATGATGATGTAGAAGATTAAGAACGATTTAATTAATTTGTCAGATACAAAAAGGAAGTAAGTTATTAGTTCATAATGAACGTTGATCTTATGTAATTTGTTAATTTAAAAGGGACTAATACATTCCAACATCTAGAAATATACGTGGTCTGCTCATATTTGTGGTTTTTCTAAAATCCAGTGAAGGTAATCAAATTACAAAAAGAGCTTATACTTTATAGGAGTGAGAACTTGAAAAATAGTTAATCAATTGGAATATTGACTATAGGTGAAGATGTCTTAAAAAATGAGTAAAAATATAAAACATGCAATTGATTTTAATGATTGAAAGGCCAAGCATACACCTAAAACTCAAAAGTTAAAATGTTCCATCGATGGCATGGAATGCAAATAGCAACGAGTAGTTTGTTTCGAATTGGAAGTAGATACTTCGTTAACTTAGACCTTTAATTGTTTTACTGTTTGATCCTCTTCACCACAAGGAAATGCAGCAAATTACAAAATGTTGTCTGCCGTGCAGAGAAATATTTTTTTTTTTTTTTTGAGAGAAGTGCAGAGAAATATTTACATGCACTGAATTTACACTTCTGAATAGCCATGTGAATATAACGATGCATACTAATGTAAAAAAGTATTGTAGTTATATTAAGTAACTCTCTTCTAAACCATAAAATTTATATATAATACTGTCAATTGGGCCAATGTAAGAATTTTTCCGTCATACATGCACAAAGGTGTGCTTTTATTTTGGAGATAATAATAATAACTTTCATTGAATAAACATTATATATGAGTCAGAGATACAACTAAATCATGGGTCGACTGTATATGAATACGTTATACTATAGACAGTTATGTTTGAAATATCAGTGTTGCATTACATATAAGATCGTGTTTTTAATAGTTAGAAACATTTTAAGGTGGTAAGAAGATTCTCAAGCATCGAAAATTTAGGTGTTTTTTAACAAATCTTAATCTTATTTTATTTTAACCATGAGCAGCTAAACTTTTAAGTACTGTGATTTTTTGTCTATATGGTCGTAATTTTGATGTATTTTGGGACTGTTTTGTAAATTGATGGGATGACATGGGGTGAGTATACTTGCATGTCTTACCTTAAAACTAATCATTCTGCATATGTATTATTAGGACACAAATGAATAGTAGATCGAGGGTTAGAGCACCATGGCTCCTCTCAACGTTTAGGAGTTCGAATTCTACTATCCACACCCCCAAGACCCTTATAATAGTAAATGATTAAAAAAATAAATTGTCAAGAATTCAAATCCTACTCTCTCTTCCCGAAGACCTTTATAATAGTAAGGACTTACAAAAAAAAAAAAAAAAAGTCTTAGGTCCTGCTCATATTTGTAATGAGATCCTGATCAAACAATAATTTGCATGTCTTACCTGTAATTTTGCTTGTTTTACTTAACCCAATATATGTTACGACATTGTAACTTTTCATATAAAAATAATGACTCCACTTAAGCTAATATATGTTACAATAACTCCACGTTACAAGAGCTTTTTGGTATGAAAAATAAAAAGTTTATATATTGTTTTCCTATTTTTATTCCACATCAATTGTCATCAAACAACGAAAATTTTAATTTATTATAAGGCTTCTCCTACCATTTTGTATGTAATATCAATTAGACATTTGGAATGTGCAAATCGTAATATTTACACATAGTAGTCTAAAAAATATAATGTCTTCGTAGTTCTAAACACCGAGAATTTAATTGCACATCAATTGCCACCAAATCCCTAGGTTTGTCAAGATATAGTACATCATCTACCATTTTTGTCCTAAGAGGTCAACTAGACATTTAAAAAGGTGCATCATTCAACTTCTTGGAAATTTCATTGGTTTAAAGTTTTAAGTTCTTGTCAATTTTAATTAACCAATAATGCATTTTGTACTTTTTTCATATTTTTGAAGGCAAATGTTACATAATATACATATGAACAACATTTTTTGAGGAATATAAAATGTTACTGTAGCATTTATTGAAAAAAAAGTATATGTGATTTGCAAACGCATTAATGGAATCTTTTGAACAATTTTTTTTTGAAAAAAAGACACTTTTAGGGCTTTTCTGAGATGGCTATAATTATTTTATAAAAAAAAAAAGAAACTTTGCATACTGAAACATTTGTGCGAAATTGTCCTATAAATATAATTGAACCTTTCCCCCTTCACGTTTGGACTTATCCATGAATCTGAGTTATATGACTCAATAAAATGGATAATAGAATAATAATTTATTGGAAAAAAGTTTCTCAATTATTTTGCTAACAATCTTTCACGGCAATGATTCTTTTTGGTGACAAACTTTTAAAAGAATTTGTATTTATGACATGTTTTTAGCAAGAAAAGAATATTAAAAAAGCTACGAAATTGTTTTTTGCCAATTTTGGATTAATAATCAAGAGGATATGAGAAGAACAAACAATTTTGAATTTATGCTGTACAGCCCTTTCGTTTGTCCACTAATAAGTGGTTTCAGAAAGAAAAATATATTAGAGAACTAATATTAAATTTTTTTTATACACCGTTGGATTCAATCGTGCATTAAATGCTCGAGGGGCCGTGAGAAGAACAAATAGGCCCTAAATCCAATTGTTTGTCTAAATACCCAAGAATGTACAACCAAAGAGACAACTAAAAGCAGCACTTTTGTCTATTTCCAAAAAGCTAAAAGGTCATAATATTATATGCTTGAATCTTAAGAAAAGCGTAACCCAAATTATAAAGAGTAGTAGTAGCATTGCAAACATCTCTATTGCAAGTGTATGTTTTACTCTTACGCGAGTGTTAATTTTCTGCTAAAATTTATACTGATTAAGAGGACAAGTTAATTTTTTGCTAAAATTTAGGCTGATTAATATGACAAGTTTTATTTTTTTATAGTCGTGTTGTGAAAAATGAATTGCAAAGTGATTACAAATTACAGTTTATGATGATTCTATTTTCTAATTATAAATTAACATTGTCTCGCACTATGTTGCTACAAACATACTTTTGCAAACATAAAAAAAAAAAAAGAAAAAAAAAGGAGAAGATGACACAAAAATTTAAGGCTTTAATCAAAACACTATGACTCCCTGTCTTTATAATGGATATTAATCAGTTTTTTTACACTAAAAATCTTTTGTGTAATCATTTTGGAATATTATTGTTATTTTACTTTGTAAACATTATGTTACAAGCCAAATGTTTTCATCACATCATGGGGTTATATCAAAATGTGGCTCGTGACACATTGGGAGGCTCTTGGCCTGGAATAAAACACGATTCATTAATGTGTCCTTTTTTTGAAAAATTTAATTAGCCATTTAACTTTATCAATTACATTATGTAAGTGACATGTTATCTCATTTCCCATCAAGAAGTTTTCTAGATTGTTAGAAAATGACAAGAGGGGCTACCAAAAAAATATTATTAAATCGCCAAGGTAATGGGGCATTCTCAGGGGCATACTTAGACAAATATTAAATGATTCAAATACATCACATGAGATTTATATTAATTCCAACTGCAATCTCTTCTTTTATGGTTATATGGAGTTGTGTTATCTTGACACTAATTTAGTTGTTCGAACATGATTATAAAAGCAAAAATAACAGTTTAGGATTAGATAAACCGTTAGTTACCTTAGTTTGATTAAGCACTTTTTCTTCAAAAATCATTGTCTAGACACGGTTAATAATCATTTTTTACCTCACAAACAAATATTTAAAAATATTACAATAATATTTTTATGAAACCTTCTAGAAACTTCATCCACAAACATCCTTTTGCACATTAGTATTCCGTTATTCTCGTTATGTATTGAGGCCTAGGAGACATTTGACAAATCCATCACAATTTCGAACTCAAGAGATTTTTTGTGCTTGCCCAAATGAGCAAAATTAATCACTTAATTTTCGGTCTCCTTATGAGAATAAATATATTCCTTGTAATACCACGTAAAAAATCCATGATTCTTCAAAGTCGAACTCTCATATATTTAAAAAAAAAAAAAACTCTAATATGTACCGTTATTTTTTCTATTTTTATCTCTAAAAATTAGTCTCAAACCAAGTCGGTAGTATAAAATTTTTGAAAGAATAAATATTTACCATTTCCTTTCAATTTGATGAACATGTTTACTCTCTTTTCTTAATAATTACAAACGCTACCAAAAAAAAAAAAACAGAAGTTAGCATATTATTAGCTAGAAAATGATATGATTTGGCAATTTATTGTCTGACAATAGGCGTCGATTGTCCTTGATTAGTCTGAGTTGAAACTCGAACGGCACTTGACAATTTGACAAAGTTTTGAGGGACAAAATAAACGTACGGTCCAAATATTAGGTACCTAGAGTTCAATTAGTCAAGTTGCGTATCAGCTAGCCACCAGGATCAGGTAATTGTCGAGCCAGGCGCACGTCTGACTAACCATGTTGCGATCAATAAAATTCCAGACTTGGGACTGCAGAACTTTGCGCTGGAAGCTTCCCCCTCTCAACAGTGCAAAGCCAAAACATCGCTTGAAAAAACGAAAATTGGGGCTACTTTTTTCATTTTTCAAATCAAACAAAAGGGTTACTTTTATTCTTTTTGAGAATTATCGTCCGAGAATTCATAGAATTTACAAAAAAAAAAAAGTATTACATGCATCACGCATGTTCTGGAATTAATAATTTATTGTCACGCGAGATGATGATTAGTTATAACTTATATTATCTAATGATATGTGATTCGTTATTATATATTATATGACATGTTACGTGACGTGTACCTAATACTTACTCTAGGGTCAGGGTATACACCTTAGATCAACTTTATTTACGGCTTGCTAAATAGTTTGGCTTTCTATAATGTAGATATTCCAATTTTCACCAAGTAAAAATTTGTGGAAATGGAGTGGATTGGATTTCAATTATCTTCAATTTTATTTTATTTTTGAGTTATTGATCCGAAAATTAAGCATGAAATTATATTACCAAAAAAAAAAAAAAAAAGGCAGTTGCATTCAATTCAAGAGGACAAATATGACATTTATTGTCAATCTAAACAAAGTTCTACATAATTCCTTTGTGCTACACGAGATGGTTGTTATTGGTGGATCTAAAATTGATTTAGAGAGAATTAGTGACTAATATTTCAATATCACTATTTTGAGCAATTCTCTTTAGGGGTGACAATTTTTGACACGACTCGAAAATATGACATGAACCTAATACGAAAATAATTAGTTTAGGTCAAGGCTTGGCGGGTTCAAGTCAGAATCGGGTCGACCCAATTGACCCGCCAAACAAACAGGTCGGGTTCGGGTTGAAATTGGGTTGATAAGTTTGACCTGAAAAAAAATTTACATTAAGGAAGTTTTCAGGTCAAATGGGTTGGCGAGTTGACGAATCGACCCGTTTGACCCAAAAACTTCCTTAATAATGACATGTATGGAGTTTTTTTTCGAGTTGTCAAGTCAACCCGTTTCGGGTCATGTTCAGGTTGGCGGGTTGGCAAGTCGGGTTCGGATTCGGATTGACAGGTTAGCTGTTATACTTGGATCTCAACTTGGCCCGCCAACCCAAACTCAATCCGATTGCCACCCCTAATTTTCTTCAGATAACCAGTACTACGTACAGAAAATGAGACTTCCCCGCTTGGTCTAAAATACATATATTTAAAATTTTGGGGGTTTGAATTTAATTATCGATTAGCTTTTTGAAGCGTCAAATATGTTTTCATTTTCTTTATCTGATACAAATATGGGGATTCTGGACCTGCAAAGCAAACCTTACTAAGTAGCGTAGAACCTTTGCAATGTAGAATGTGTTTGGTTAAATTTTTTAATAAAATTATTTTTTAAATCAGTATATTATCGAATGCTTCAAATTGATGGGTTTATCACTCTGTTAAGTTACAAAGTCTCTTGAGATGTTTTCTTTTGTTTTTAATTGCTATATACTATCTTATTTTGATTAAAAATTGATCAAATCGAAGAGCCAACTATCGAGATGTATTTTATAACCATTTATAAAAAGACATCTTTTTTTTTTGGGGTTAGACTACAATTTTAATACTAAAAAAGTCACATTACTTAAACAACCTTTAAAAAGTTGAACTAAATGGGAAACAATTCCCGTTGACTTCCAAGGGAAACAATTTCCAAACAAAAAATATAATTCCAAAATAAAAATGCTCCCTGTCTCCTATGAATCAAAGTCTAACAAATTATTTTCATTAAATAATAATAAAAAGGCTCCACCTCCTCTAATCTCGATCAGTCAGGATCCAGCAAACACAAAAAAACCAGAATTTGACAAGCAAGGCCCCACGTGGATACTTCGTGATCAAATGGCTCGGCAAATTCTCAAGGTAATGTATTTAAACAGTAAATATAGACACTAAAATAATAAGGTAGACATTTTTTTTAAGATTAATAATAAAGTAGACATTGGAATTGTAAATATCTGCAGCAGGTACAGTACATCTCTATATTTTCAAAATTCTTTTAGAAGACGTTTAGTTTAAATTTCTCAATCATTGTTATTACAAATATCATTAATCCTATTATGAGTATGAATTATAATAATTCCCTCTAACATGTTTATTTTAATAATGGAATGTGTGTCATTTCCTCTAAAAATGTTGATAGATTAGTATTTGGAGGGAATCACAGAGATCCCACTTAATCACTTTCATTTAAATTGAAAAATTGTGATATTTGTTTTTTAAATATCAACAATTGATGTTATTACTACTGATACCTATTTTCTTGTGCAAAACACCCCTTTAATTCTTACTTTTTGTGTTTGAACTATGAATTATTTTCAACAATTGTCTCCGATTATTTTCAACAAATTTTATGAGTAAATGAGTATAAATGATTAGAATTCAAGTCTATTTGATTAGTTTGATAAATTTGAAAATACGTTCAAATTTAATTTGTTTATCCTTAAAATCGAATTCAAATGAGTTTTTATGGAGACAATTTCAACTACTCAAATATAAAAAAAAATCAATAAATATTTAAATTTTGTTCACACTAATTTAATTAGTTTTTTGTTTGTCAATAAGTCAATCGTATACTATCTTACTTTTCTAATCCTACACTATAGCGGAATGTCTCAACTGAATCTCGAAAAGAATCGATAAGAGCTGAACTACAATTGGACCTAAATAGGTATATTATGTAACCATTTGAATTTTTGATGAGAGGCAGAGTTTGAACTCTGGACCTCTCACTCAGCTTAGCTTTTAAAGATTTTGTAGTAGCCAATTCCAACTAAATTGGGATTGATTATAATTTAATTAGTTGGGTAAATAAGATTTCAACAACTATGGATGGGTCAAATCAATCTGAGTTTGTTGAATATAGGGCATGGGCATGGCATGATGGCAACTCAGCTATCATACTCAACGCGAAATTTCCCACTTGGGTCCCAACCGATAAGTCGAGAATCCATGTTTGTGACACGTGGCGACAACAGGGACACTCTTCCAACTCGCTTGGGGCCCCTGATGTGGACCCCACTATTTATTCATTCCTTCTTCTTCACGAGACCTTCGTGCGCATTCCTTCTCTTCCCTCCCTCAGAAAACCTAAAAATACAGCAAAAATATCACCATAAATAGCGGCCCAAAAAGAAGTTAAAAAAAAAACCCTTTTTCCGACCCCTTTAAATAATTCCGATGTTTTTATTTTTCCAAATTTGAAGAAAACTAGTTATGATTTTATATATTTATTGTTATTTTGTGTATTTTTATGACTTTATATTAATAGGTCGCTCGCATTTGCAGGGCTGTTTAGATCCGGAATTTCCTCTAACAAATCTAAGTTTCTAGATTGGGTGACAGAATTGAATTTTGAAATCCCGTTTTTTAAAACAAATAATTAGTTTAATTTGTTATCTTTTTTTTTTTTAATTTTTTATTTGCCGTCTGCTGGATGGGAGTAAAAATCAAAGGCTATTGGTTCATTCACTTGAGAAATTTTCGGAAGACAACCCCAATCAAAATTTCTCTAGTTAGTTTAATCTGTGAATCTGGGTGCTGATTTTTTTTGACTCATTTCTTTGAAAAAGGAAAAAAAAAAAAAAACCTCTTTTGGGTTGTATTTTTTGATGATTACTATTGTGAAATTATGGTTATTTTGGCAATGTGGGTTGTTACGTATGGAGATTATTAGATTTGGGGATCTGGGTTGTGCAAAGATTTGAAATTTGACCGTTTGGGATTGAGATTTCTGGAGGTGCAGTAAGGATTATTTATATATTGTAAGTTGTTTCTCTTCATATTTTCTTGGTGCATTTTAGCCTATTTGATTCTAAAGCTTAAAGGGTTTCTCTTATTTAAGGAAAGAAATTTGGATTGGGTTTTGAAGAAATATTGGAGTATTGGATTTGTTGTTATATTTTGTTGGTTCATTGATCTGAATTCAAGGGTTGGTCGTAAATCCTGGGATTAAAGACTGGAAATGGTTGGTGGTTTTGGGATTTTGGGACAATGCTTATTGATTTGTGAGCTAGATAGTGCTAGAATTGGAGAAACTTAGACAAATAAGTTGGATTTTGTTTCAGAATTTTGAGGTAAGTTTGCAGTATCCTCTTGATGAATAGGAGACTGCAAAAAATCTGGATTTTCATGGGTTGCATTTGCTCTAAAGGTGCTTCTATAAGTAAGAATCGGGTTAAAGATAAAGAGTCAAAAAAAGCATCTTCCAAAAGATTTATTGCAGCCTCCAAAAAGGAGGAAGTTGTAGTGGAGGTTGACAATGGTGCAAATGATGCAACTGCTAGGTTGATATCAACCGAGAATGCTGAGAAGAGTGCAGGCTCAACGCCTCCTTCTCGGGATGAGGGGGAGAAACCATCAGGTTTGGTTGAAAATTCTGTGGTGCCTCAAATGGCAGGAAGGGGTGCAACTGGAGGTGGAGTAAATGGAGAACAACCTCAAATGTCTAGGATATTTAGTGTTCGGAACGGAGTTGATGGGGCACAGGCTGTTGCTGGATGGCCATCGTGGCTTACTGCAGTGGCAGGGGAAGCTATCAAAGGTTGGATACCTCGAAAGGCTGACTCGTTTGAGAAGTTGGACAAGGTCAATCAGCAATTTTTCTCTTTATTAGTTTCATTTGTTGATGAACCTGTTTTCCCTTTGATTTTTGAATTCCCCATGATTGTATCTTGCATTTTCTTTCCTAAGTTGCAACAATATCTGATTTTATGTTTGCTTACGTAAAAAAATGAATAACACTTGCTTACCTAAACAAATGAATAAAACTTTACCCTGACATTCTTCAATTCATTTAATGTAAATTAATGATAGAGAAATTCATTTATTTCATCCATGGATCTGGATTACAGAAGATTTTTTTTTTTCTTTTGGGGCGGGTTGGGGGTGAGGTGTATTGAATGTTTAGATGTTACGTTCTAAATCTTTACATCTGCTTACTGCTCAACTGCAAGGAAAAGTATAACATTTCATATCACATTATTTTGTTACTCCTTTGTTTCTTATATTCAAGGTTTAATTCAAACATTCATGTGTTGATATTTTCTGTAATATCTGCCTTTGGGATGAATATATTTTGATCTCTAGAAAAACTGGGTGCATTATTTTCAAAATTTGCCATCTGAACTAGAGCAAGCTGCTGTTTCACTTTTTGTCTGTTGTGCTTGATCATTGTTTTCAATAGTTTCAAGTTAAAATATGTATTATGCAGATAGGTCAAGGGACATATAGCAGTGTGTACAGAGCCCGTGACCTTGAAACTGGAAAGGTTGTTGCATTGAAAAAAGTGCGGTTCGTCAACATGGATCCAGAAAGTGTCAGATTCATGGCCAGGGAAATCCTTATTCTGCGTAGGCTGGATCACCCAAATGTCATGAAGTTGGAAGGTCTGGTCACATCGAGGGTTTCTTGCAATTTGTATCTTGTATTTGAGTACATGGAGCATGATCTTGCTGGTCTTGCTGCATCGCCAAAAATTAAATTTACCGAACCACAGGTGTGTCTGCAATTCCTTTTTGGTCTCTATTACAAATCGATGCTAATGGATGGAATTCTTCATGTAAAAAATGTTCCAAAGGCTCAGTCTGTGCAAAATAATAATTCCAAATTTGATAGCTCCTACTGTCTAAGATTACATGCATTTGTTGGAATCAAATTAATCTATGAAGCAAGTTTTAAGTTGGTTTATTTTTCTGGTGATTTTGGGTTCGCCTTTTGGAATTCTCTGCATAGAGCTTGTAGATGTGCTTGGAAACACTACCTAGATTTGTAATATGGCCCTATCCCCAGCTTCTGTATAAGTCCCAAAGTGATAAAGAGCTGTAATTTTTGAAGTTGGGAGCAAATGTGATTAAGTGGTTAGACTTTATCAAGAATTATTGTTAACATCGTCTACTTATATTGTTATATTTCCCTCTCTTCCTGAAACGACTGAAAGGTGGTATTTCTGTGTTGCCGTAGAGATGCGATCTGGTTTCCAAAATTTTACTCTCTCTTCCTATCTGTTATAAGCACATGTGTTTCCAATTACACTTGAGTATTACTATAGGGTTGGTGTCTGTAAATTTCTGATGATTTAGTTAGTTCCATGTCTAGATAATCTTGCAAATGGATCTTCCTCATGGTTTATGCAATGGTTTTTCAGATTAAATGCTACATGCAACAGCTTCTTCAAGGACTTGAACACTGCCATAATCGTGGTGTTTTACACCGGGACATCAAAGGTTCAAATCTTCTAATTGACAATGACGGAAACCTTAAGATTGGTGATTTTGGTTTGGCAACCTTTTTCCGTGCTAATCAAAAGCAACCCTTGACAAGTCGTGTAGTGACCTTGTGGTATCGGCCTCCTGAGCTTTTGCTTGGTGCTACAGATTATGGACCAGCTGTAGATTTGTGGAGTTCCGGTTGTATTCTTGCAGAACTCTTCACTGGGAAACCTATAATGCCGGGAAGAACAGAGGTAGTCTACATATCAAGACATGAATTAGGGAATTGTGGGGGGAATGTGAATCTTTAATTTTACCAAACATTTGATTGACGTATATAATGCTGACAAATACTACCAAACAATTTTGGTGCAAAATAATGGGTTCTGTCTCATTCAAAGCCATTGCATGGAAAAAAAGTTATAGGAAAATCATAGCGGTTTCATCAATTAGCACACACAATACGAAAATGGAAGTAACTGCTTATTGAGTGTTCTCAGCTTCAAAATAATTTAAAAGTCCTCCATGTCGGTAGAGGAGGTTCTGGTTCGATACAACTCTTATTTTAGAGACAAGGAATGAAAACTATGTTTTTGAGCTATTTATATATTTGCAGTATGTGATTTGTTCTTGAATTATCTTAAATAAATATGTCTTGAGCAATAGAAAGGATAGCACAAAATTTTTTGTTTTCCTTCTGGGCATTTAACCACTGAGCTGCATCTTTTAGAAGTTGGGCTTTAAAATTAGGAAGTTGTGGTTTATATTGCAGGTAAATAATTTTCGTTTAGTCTTAGGTGCCGTTTGGTAAAACTGAAGTCTGAAATTTGAAATCTGAAATATGAAATTTAAGTATTGAAAGTATTAAGTTGCTAAATTAATAAAGTTATGCCTGTTTGATAATTAACTGGATTTATACACTGAATTCAAATATTTTTCCTTTTAGCATAATTATTTTATCTTAAAAAGTTGAAATAATTTATTGATAATATGTATGACAAAAGAAGATATTATTTGTTTGTGGGAGATAAATGACAAGTGCATTTGTGTGTGAGAAGGTGTGTGAGAGAAAGTATATGTATATGTGTACAAGTGTAAAAGTATAAAAATGTATATGTATGAAAGTGTATGCAAGTATGTGAGAGAGAATATATGTGTGGAAGTGAGAAAAAAAATGATATGCTTGTGTGTGTGTGTGTGTGTGAAAGTGCATGTGTGAGAAAATATTTGGGTGAGAGAAACTGTGTATGGAGGAGAGTATGTGCATGCACGCGTGCATGCAGGCGTGGTGTATGTTTGCGTGTGTGAGAAAGGAAGCGAATGTGTGTATTTGTGTGAAAGTGTGTGTATGCATGTGTGTGAGAGAGATTATGTGTGTGAGAAAGAGTGTGTATATGTGATAAAAAGAAAGCTTATGTTATTGTATGTGTATGAGAAAAAAAAATATTTGTGCATTTGCAGTGGTGACTATATGTGTGTGTGTCTGCAAAAAAATGTGTGAAAGAATATATTTGTATATGTGTGTGCATCAGCGAGTGTGTGAGGGTAGGTGTGCGAAGGGGAGAGAGAGAAAATACTATATGTATATAAAATTCAACAAATTACGTGAAAAATTTTCACTTAACATTTTTTGTACAAATTAAATGAGTGTTTAATGTATTAAGTGATAAAGAAATTTGGTTATCAAACACATTGAATTCAAAAAGTTGTTAATGCATTAATTTTCAGCACTAAGCGGTGTTATCAAACACCCCCTTAGTGTCTTATGCTTATATATTTTCCTTCTTTTAAGCTTTGCATTTGGTTTTTAAAAATCTAGAAGCGAATATTTTCAATTTATTTTCTTTGTGGCTCAATAAAAAATATGATGCAATTTGACTTGGCTAATTCTTCAGGTTCCAAAGGTATATACACATCTCATAGACCAATTTTGGTTTTTGATATCATATGATCACATACTTATCAGTATTATATTACTAATGGATAGCTGTTATTTTAATCTTGTATTCATAATCTATTTGACTAAATCTTCAGTTTCCAAAGGTATATACGCATTTCATAGACTAATTTTGGTTTTAATATCATATAAACTCATTCTTATCAGTATTATGTTACTAATGGTTAGCTGTTGTTTTAATCATCCATATACTATTTTATGCTGTATCTGGTCTTTCTGCTCAAGTATTAGCTAAGCAGACCAGTGTGGTCACTCCAGGTTCCTCTCATCCACAGGAGAATCATTGATTCTTGTTTCTTGTCTGAATTTTCACATTGGTAGTGCTTAGGTGAAGTATATGTATTTGCTAGAAACTGGCATAATCTTTTTGGGATGATGTAGATACTTCGTCAGATGGCTTTTAGGTATAAATCCTTCAACGTAAGAAGTTATTTAGCTGAAATGAGTGGTTGGAGTGGATGCAAGAGTTTAGAGAAAACTGAAATTACAATAACTACCATTCCTGAGAACCTAGATGCAAGTAGCAATGAGGATCGAATATGCCAAAATTTTATGGCAAGAGTAAATTCAATTTAGAGAAGCTTTGTGTTGTTGCATGAAGCTAACTTAATAGAACTGTAGGAGGCTGAGACATGCTGAAGGTGGGAAGACAAATCTTTCAGATTGAGACATATGAGAAGCAGGTTTCTAAGGTTCTCTGGAGATGAGTTATGTGGGTATATATGCACGTAGAGAAGTCTCTAGATTTTGTAAGGACAGCATTTTAGATCTGGTGCTTTGTAATTTCACCTAGATTTGCTTGGGTTCGATAAGAAGGCATAGCACGTCAAGCTCAGTATGCTGTTCTGCTATGTTACTGAGGTTTGGAAATATGAAGAAGTCTACTTCCTGATGCGATTGGTCAACTGTACTAGTATCAATTCTTTCTAATCTGAAAATAATGACATATCCATTGAAGAAAAATTGTAGGCAATCCTTACTGTGCAAGAATAGGTTTTTATGAGCAGCCTGCTGCACTAGACTAGAAAATCTGGCTCCATTTTTTTTATTTAAGATTTGGCAAATTTTACTTGAGATTAGTTTAGTGAGCTGAAATATTATCTAACTCGATGTTCTTGATTGTATATGACGACTTTGTTTCCTGATTTGTGTACATTACTGGATTGTGAAGGTTTAACTTTTCTTTTTTCTGTTTTTCTTTATGTGCTTGGCGATCCTTTGTTTCTGTTTTTTCTCTATGTGCTTGAAGATCCTTTGAATCCTGAATTGAATATGGTATTCGTTGGTTTGTGAATGACTTGAATTTGGTTAAGGATTTTGACCCGCTTATCTTTGTGCGCAGGTGGAGCAGCTGCATAAAATCTTTAAACTTTGTGGTTCACCATCTGAAGAATATTGGAAAAAATCTAAACTGCCACATGCTACTATTTTCAAACCTCAACATCCTTACAAGCGTTCTTTGGGTGAGACATTTAAGGATTTTCCACCTTCAGCTTTGACACTTTTAGATTCTCTTCTTGCTTTTGAACCCGAGCATCGGGGATCTACAACTTCTGCACTTCAAAGTGAGGTAATCCAGAATCTTTTTTTTAATCATGCCCTTTTGGCACACAATTACCTTTTTTTCCGGCAAATTTAATCTGTCCTATAGAATTGCAATATTCTACCATCTCTTTGTATGATTTTTTTTTTCTTTCTAGGCTTATGCTCAAATTCGTGCATTGAACTTCTATTTTTGTTTTGAGTTTCAAAAGCTCTCTTGATGTCTGAGAACAGCGCTGGTCTTTTGGAATTTCTCGTCCTACATTATTTACCATTACAGTGTGCTCAATTTCAGCCCAGTCTAGTAGAGTTACATAATTTTAGATGTTATTGCATTATTTACTTGGGAAAATAGTCCTAATGGGTATGGAGATACTACGTACTTTTTTGTAGGACTCTGATCGTATTTAGGTGATGAGCCATATTAACCGTTGTTCAGGTTTCTGGGATTACCGAGGAAGACATTTCATGGAATATTAGTGTTGTTTCTTTATTGACTTAGACGAATAATTTCCCTCTGGCATTTTGAAAAGGTTATTTCCTCACGCTGGGGCACTTTTGCAGTTCTTCACAACAAAGCCTCTTCCTTGTGAGCCCTCAAGTTTGCCAAAATATCCACCCAGCAAAGAATTTGATGCTAAGATTCGAGATGAAGAAGCTAGAAGGTATGCAGTTCATTTTATACTACTACTTTAGTACTTGGTGTTCTTTTATGAACATTTCAGATACTGTATTTTTAATTCAGACCATCAGTTGTTAAAATTCTTTAATGGGATTTGTACTTCAGAATTTAACATTTGTCTATTAGCATGTAATTACAAGATTGGTGAGGCATGTTTTCCACTTATTAGAGTAGTACTTTGATGTGGGTTGTGGAATATGCAGTTTACTTAAATGGTAAATAGAATTGCATTTCTGTTTTGGGTCTTTTAATCTGTCATAGATTTCTACTTGTGTGAACTAATTGGAGGTGATTTTTCTTTGTTTTGAGAAGAATCATCTGATGATTAAGGATTTCATTTTTTTTTTTTTTTGTTTCTATAAGAACTAAATATGACTTTTTAGCTCGTTCAAAATTACAGAACTTGTTTTTCTCATGGTAGCAGGCAAAAAGCTGCTGGCACTAAAGGACGTGGTCTTGAATCTTACAGAAAAGGTTCCAAAGAATCCAGAGCTGTCCCAGCACCTGATGCTAATGCTGAGCTACCTGTGTCCATACAGGTATTTCTAGCTTACTTAAAAACACATATTAGTACAAAAATTTAGACCTACAATTTTAGTCCATGCAAAGAAATGTCTTGATATGTCCATATGTTGTGTAGGTTCATATTCTTATCTGATGAATTTTTCTTGAATCCAGAAATGGAAGGCACAGACGAACGCCAAAAGTAATAGTGAGAAGTATAATCCTGAAGAAGATGGCGGTTCTGGCTTCCCAATTGAACCTTCTGGGGTATCTATAAAAAAAGGTCATTTGATGCAAAATGGAGTATTGAGAAGTTCCTCAAATATGGACGTAAATGAAGCTGGGTCTAATATTCATTGGTCAAGGTATGGTGCAGAGTCTAGAATGCAAAGACCAAATAAAACTCAAGGAGCAGCAGCGCAGTTGTCTAGGTTCTCCAACTCAGTTGCTGCTAGTGGCAGTTCCCACTTTGACCTTAGTAGAGAGGACAGTACCAATTCTCAATGGATGGAGGAACGCCTAAATGACGCTGGTTTGTCACATCATTTGCTGGGAGGGACAAGTTCATCATGCAAGAAGGATGAACAGGCACCCAGAAAGGAATTTACCGGGGTAAGGGAATTCTCATATGTGTTCTAATCTTTTTATTCTACAAATCATTAGAAATTTGCCTGCTGGGCTTAGTCACATGATTAATAGTATGTGGTTGACTATAACTGCCGCTTCCTTGGGCACACATTCATGCGGATGCACAGAGACACACACAAATACCCAGACATCTTGTTCCTCGGAGCTCCCTTTATCCAAAAACCGAAATGATTAAATGTAAATAAAAGGATTACTTTTGAATTTGATTGTGTTTGGTATTTATTATAGGGTTATGCTCTCAAGAAGTCGAGGATTCACTACTCTGGGCCATTGCTTCCCCCAGGAGGTAATATCGAGGAAATGCTCAAAGAACATGAGAAACAAATACAACATGCAGTTCGCAAAGCTCGTGACAAAAATAAGAACACAAAAACGTATGCTGATAATGGACAGAGAGAATCGTTGCTGCAATACGTAGGGAATGGCCGGTGACTCTTGTGAGAAACTATGTTCCAACTATGGCAGGAGTCCTGTGCCATGCCAGAATGCCTTGAATTAATATCTACTACTTCAACAGACTAAGCAAACCTCCTCAGAATGATCGAGAAATTGTCATCGGCTATTTTGGATCGAGCTGCATTAGCTACTTGAGAGTCCGGACCTAAAATAGGGTTCCCACCATTAAAAAGTGTAGTTGATGGGAAGAAATCGAATAGCTGGGAGGAAAAATTATCCCAGAATGATGGGTTTCACTAAGATCAAGATGACAAGCACAATTTCATGCTTGTTGGAGAGGGAGGAAATCTTCCTGATGATGTATGGTAGCTGGAGTTGATTTTTGTACAGTTTTACTATATTCTTTTTCCTTTATTTAATGTAATGGCTTAGCCATTCATGCACATATGTAGAATTTTGACACTCCAGGCCAGCATCAAGCCGAGCAATAAATGAGAATTAGGCTTTCGGGGCAAAACTCTCCATGATGAAACAAACTACTTGCAGTTAAGAATTTGAAATGAAAATACACAATGTGTAGCATCAGTTCTCTGTTGAGACTGTCACTTCATTGAATATGCTTATTTTATGACTGCAGGCATACAACTGTTCAATATTGACTACACTGCAGGAACGCTGTCACAGTCGAAAAAACTAGGATCAAAATTACTACTTTCGTTAAGGAATTCTTAAATCCTTGATGCTGTACAAATTGAGATTTAAAAGGTGTATTAGCAAGTAAGAGTAAATGGTAAGGTAACCTGTTGATTTGGTTCTTAAAGTTAATGATACAAAATGTGAGACTATGAGGCCAAGTCTAACCAATTATTGGTCCAGACTAAAATTCTAATTACTACTAACGATTTCTGTGGATTTAATGCTTCCTTAAAGATTCCCTCAGGCGAAACCCTGTAGATGCACAATAGCTGGGAGCAAAAACATCTTTTTGGTAGTTATTATAGCTTGTTCATCGGACTTCCCTCTCATGAACAAAGCTTGTTTAGCAGATTCCCTCGTGAAAAAACCACATACAAGTAAGCATGCAACATCATCCATGTCTGTATCTCAACCCAATCAACATCAAAGTATGTAGTAAAGGTCCATCACCATCCATATATTCCATACTGAGAAGAAAATCTCCACCAACTTTGTAGATCTACCAGCAACTATTTTGCTTCATCAAAAATCATTTTAGTTTCTTTGTCTTCATCCCTTCATTTCCAAGCATTACTACAGCTACCTAAACTTTCTGGCTTTCTACATCAACGTAACATACACTACTTTCTATAATTCAGATGTAAATATAGACCCCTGGCACAAGACAGGATCTTCAACTTATTCTGCATCTCCCCCCAAAGAAACACACATCCGATCAACAAACCATGAGGCCTAAAACCCACAATCCCCTCAACTTAAAGCTTCTAATGCTGGGCATTTTTGTTGCTTTTTTCCTTCTTTTCGTGTTGAGATCAAACTTTTCATCCTCCACTCAGAGTCCAATCCCCCCTCTTCCAAGATCCTCAAGTAATTCTTTGAAAGATGCCTAGGGTTACAAATTGTTCGCCGTCTTGCAACAAAATTCCACCAACCTTAGCTCAAGCTGTCATTCACTTATTCAACCTCATCCATTATTCCACAGCAAACACTGAAAGAAATATCAGTAACTTCCAAGATTTTGGAAAGGAAGTCCCCTTGCAATTTCCTCGTGTTCGGCCTAGGCCACGACAGCCTTATGTGGAGTGTACTCAACTATGGTGGAAGGACTATTTTCCTCGAAGAAGATGAGTCCTGGATTGAGCAAATCAAGAGAAGATTTCCTATGTTGGAGTCATATCATGTTACATATGATAGCAAAGTGAATCAGGCCAATGACCTTTTGGAGGTAGGCAAAGGGCCTGAGTGCACACCAATTGCTGATCCTAGATATTCAATGTGCCAGCTTGCCTTGAAGGGATTGCCTAGTGAAGTCCATGAGATAAAATGGGATCTGATCATGGTGGACGCTCCCACGGGGTACTACAATGAAGCTCCAGGGAGAATGACAGCCATTTATACAGCAGGGATGATGGCAAGGAACCGGGAAGATGGAGTGACTGATGTTTTTGTGCATGATGTGAATAGAGATGTAGAAGATAAGTTCTCCAGGGCCTTCCTGTGCGATGCATACATGAAGAAACAGGAAGGAAGGATAAGGCATTTCAGAATTCCAAGTTATAGGAGAAACTTGAACCAGCCCTTCTGCCCCTGATGATGGTTCTCTTTTTGTTTTGCTTTCCCTGTATTATCCACATTGTCATTGTTCCTTCCAGGGAACAAGGTAGTATCTTTTTGTTGAGGTAGATTTTTGATGATCCAAAATGTTTGGACACGTTCAGAATTTATTGTTGTTTTCTCATTAAAGGGAAAAAAAATTGCTACTAATTGACAAGGGTGTCGGCATAAATAAATACTACATTCGATACATATTTTTGCTGCAGAGAACAGGTTGGGATAATAGATGGCAGAGTGGATATATAACTTTGGTTTGATTTAGATAATTCTCCCAAAATGATTTTCGATGACGAATGAACATTTTTGAGGTTCACTTTGACCAAAATTAAAGCAAACAAGACTAATATTTTTGGGGGAAAAATATTGCACATGTACACAACTTCAGCGATCAAGAAAGAAACTTAACAACAGAATAACCATACAACTCAGATCAATTTTCTACTCCAAATTAATTTAAAAAAAATGAGATCGACCAATAAGCCAAGCAACAATAATTTTAGTATTGTGAAAAAAAGAAATACTAAGAAAAACATCAATGTGTTGTTGTTTTAAACTCTATAAACTCATAAATCAATAAATAGTATGACACAGATTTGAAACTCAATGTGCATACTTTAAAGTCCAATACATTTGAATTATTAACCAGAAACTGAAAAATTTTTATGGAGAAATTTCATAATGGCAAAACGACAACATAAAACAAATTGTCTCTGCCTTTGTTCTGTCAAAAAGATAAAATCAGACTCATTTGTTGGTATCAGTTATGCATAAAAGCTCATTTTTTGTGTTCATTAATTTGTTAACTTAAGTTTAAATACAATTAATATATTAAAAATATATAATTATTTTTATTTGACTTGATAAAATTTTGTTAGAACCCCTCATTATTAGTAGCCAATTCAGTAGTAATAAAAGCAAAATTTGAACTTATTACAAGTGTTAAGTTTAAATTAACCAAAAAGTCCTCCAAATTTAAATCCCGCAACAGCAATTCACACCCTAGAATCTTCATAAAGGGCAAAGATAAAGCAATACAATAGATATAGAAAATGATGAAAGGGTAGCTGTTCAAATGGTAATTGAACAAAAACCATATTAGCTACTTATTAGGGTTTGGTTTGCAAATAAGTCAATTCTTGGACCAACCAAGTCAATATGAGTTGGCCTAGCAAGGGAGGTACGCGAGACTTTATGATATATTTTGTGAAAATTTTGCGGTTTAATCACTAATTTGATTAAATTTTCGTATCGTTTAAATACTTACACGTCAAAAATTAAAATAAACTCGTATATAGATATAACATACAATAAATAATATAATTATGTTAATTTATAAACGGATTGTTGTGCTCAGAAATAATAATTCAATAGTTAGTGTATCTAAAAAATAACCAATCAATTACATACCTTTTATAAAAAAAAAAAAAAAAAGTTAGGAGAAGACATGAGAATAAAACAACTAAAAAGGGAACAAGAATTGAATTGGATAAAAGTGTGGGAAAAGCATTTTCTTTACCTTCAATCATACTTCTTCTTTAAACTTGCTTTTACCTCACAAAGTACCCAACAAAGCAGACAACTTCCTTTGTGTTCTCTCTCACTTCTCTCTCTCTCTTCTTTGTCTGTCTAATCCTTTGAGAAAGCTCCCAAAAAAAAAAGCACACTTTCGATTTCCGCAACGAATACTCCAATAATTAGAAGAAATGAGTAATGAATAGTAAGAGAGATTATATTCTTAGCTACTATTTTAGTACTTTTTTTATATTTCCTAATTTTTCTTCTTTAATTTTTGTTTTTTTAATTGATAATTGCTATTTACAAATTGTTAACCGTTTTAATTCTGCTGTTTGCAGCGATTATCTGTTCAAGCTACTGTTAATCGGCGACTCTTCTGTCGGCAAATCTTGTCTTCTTCTGCGATTCGCCGTATGTTCACTTCATTTTCGCTTAAAACGGTGTCGTATTTATCTTTCTTCACTCTGTACATATTTGTATTACATATTTCTGCGGCTTTTTTAGGTTAATGAATGGAATGAATTTAGTATGTGAAGTATTATAGCAGTATCTTGGATGGAATTTCTTTTTCTAATTTTATTGGTGATTTCAGGATGACTCTTATGTGGATAGTTATATTAGCACTATTGGAGTAGATTTCGTAAGTTTTTCTCTTGCTAATTTCGGTTTATTTTACTTGCATTTGAAACTAATTAAATGTTATTTGCTTTTTATTGTATTTATTTAATCATAATTAATTGTTGTTTTGACGTAAATTTGTGGAAATTGTGCAGAAAATCAGGACTGTGGAGCTGGATGGGAAGACTATCAAGCTGCAAATTGTTAGTGACTCATTATTGCTTACTTGCTTTATTGCTCGCTCGAAAGAATAATAGAAATTTGCTTGTACAATGAATCAACATATAGAAATTGCTAGTACTTGATTCCACTCCGTAGAATGCTACATTTCCTTAAAGTTATGTGATTTGACTGTTGTGATGTTGTCAATCATTTCCACATGAGGTTGAGTTTAGTCAAGTCTAGCTACTGGATAGCATGAGATGAGGCTCTTGTTGGTTATGCTTATTTCCAATAAGGGGCTTTTGGTTGGCGAGGTGAGTTTTGTGTGTGAGAGTGAGAGTTATGGTGGCTGCAAGTAAGCAATGATAAGAGAAACTAAAGTTTCTCTAGAGGTGCCACCAGGGTCTTGCATTAGTACATTTAATACTGTAGTTTATTCTGATTGCGATTGGGATTAGAATAATAACTGCGTTGCTTTCCTTTTTCAGTGGGATACCGCTGGCCAGGAGCGTTTCAGGACTATAACTAGCAGCTACTATCGCGGAGCTCATGGAATAATTGTAAGAAAATACTTTTAAGAAATATTTTCTTAAGAGTTTTGTTTGGCCAAAAAAATTTCAGAACCATATAGTTGTAGCGATTTTGAATGCAAAGCTTAAGCCCTGATATGAAGTTGGAGTATAGTTGTGTTTTTTTGGCTACACATGCAGGTTGCTGCTTTAAGATGTCAGTTTTATGTTCTCATTTATGGCAACTCTTTTTTGTTCTTTAGTAAGATATTCAAGATTTTGAATTTCTTTTGAACTGTTTCTATATTCTGTGTAGTTATATTTCTTTACTAGAACACCATGTTATGATTATTTTGCAAATTTGCCATGGATTGCAAGTCCATTGGTCAAGAAATCTTGTTACATCAAATCCTACTGAAACAAGGTGCTAAATTTATTGTTTAACAATGACGAAGCATGCGAAGCTTGCAAGGGATGTTGAACTTTGAGCATATCATGCTAGTGAGTGTGAGACTTTAATGTGGTTTTAATTTATGTAGTCAATATCTATATGAGTTGACGACTTATAAATTTTCGTGTTCTGAGAATCAGTGCACGTGCCTATTATATAATCTTCTGTTGTTGGATATTTATGGTTAACTTTTAAGAGGAAGCTCTCCAAGCAGCACAAGAATATGAATTGTGACCTTTATGGCTGGCATTGTGCTGGATTGTAGTATGAATAGCATTTCTATTTTCTGGTCGATTGATGCGATGAGTTTAAGGAAGAGATTACAACACTTTTTTGGATGGCTTTTTGTGGCATTAAAGAATGGTTAGATGTCTAGTTGCACCTTGCTATGATGCATACAAAATTCTTCAAGCTTCTCTAAGTGGAGTTGGAATTCATGAAATATAAATCAATGTCTTGGATTTCTTCATTAGCCTTCTTATATGTTCACGAAGTCCTTGGAGTACACTTATTGTTTTGTTGATAGTTTTATTTGGCAGCCTTTATGAATTTTTTGTATGTTTAGGTATTTTTACAATGGAATTAGATTTTTTCCAGACTTTGGTCCATGGATCCCATCCTTGGTTGATTGTTATGTGTAATGCTATATTTATTTGATTTAAATATTCTAGAATTAGTCCTAAATGAACCTGTCTGTATTGATAATTCATACTCTTAACCCTCAAAAGTTGAAATAGCTAACTAGCAAGCAGGGTGTAATTTGTTAAACTATTGAAATCATTTAAATACAAATATCTTATATTGCCATGAAATTTTGCCCACGGAATACATTAATTAGAGCTGCTTTAAGAGCTCTGAGTGAATAGTTGGAGTACTGGCATTCCAAATTAAAAGGGTGCTTTTACTATTGGTTCATTTCGCAGTTAAAACCATGGCAATTTCAAATCCATAAGAAATTGGAGTTCTCAGAGTTACATTCCTTTTAAATTTAAAATCCTTTTTTCTTCTAGGCACCCAGAATTAACTTTTGCTTATTATATTATTTGTTTGGCACCAAATGTAAAATTTGAATGTCCATGACATCATGTAGGACTATCTAAATGAAAATTTGGCAAATTTTCAAAATTTATCTTGGAAGGAGGGAAGAATTTGTTGAATGACCTCCTTCTGGTTCCTTCTTGCAAGTTGTTTTAAAGTTTATTTGAATTGTTATAGATTGTGTATGATGTAACGGAGATGGAAAGCTTCAACAATGTTAAGCAATGGTTGAATGAGATTGATAGATATGCTAATGATAGTGTATGCAAGCTGTTGGTGGGGAACAAATGTGATTTAGTTGAGAACAAGGCTGTTGATACCCAGACGGCAAAGGTATATATCTCGTTTCAATACCCTGAATTATTTGATCATTCATGTGTAGGATATCTACATTCTCTTCTCTTTTATTACTCAGTGCATGCATTCTAGTCCTTGGATATCAATTTTCATCTTGTGCCCCCCCCCCCCCCCCCCCCCCCGCCCCCAACACACACACCCCAAAAAAAAAAAAAGGAAAAAAGAAAGAATAAAAACAGAACTTGTGTTGTATTTGTAACTATCTTACACTTTAGGACTTTGTACTTGGGTGTTATACTTCTTTTTTGCTTGAAATGGAAGGCATCTTCTGTGGCCTTATAAATGGGCGCCTACATCTTTGTTAACATATGAAATAATAATTTCGCCAGTCAGAGATGAACAGTAGTGTCTATTTGAAACCTCATACAGGCAAAGCACTTTCATTTGACTGGTGTTTCGCTCGCAGTTTCTGTATTCTAGATAATGGATGGTTTAAGAATTTGTGTAGAAGGTTACAGTTTGTATATAATACACATGCAGATCTTGGTTCAGGTTTTTGTATGGGTGGAGTGATATTTAACTTTAGAGAAAAAGAGAATTCATCTCTCATTTTTGTGTGGATTCTTATAACTGGCAAACTTGGTTCGTGTCTATTTGTTTTCTGCTCTGCTTGTAAATCATATTTTCTTGTCATATCATCTAATTCGAAATGCCTGTAATGGCTGGAGTAAATCTCAGGCATTTGCAGATGAGCTCGGGATCCCTTTTCTTGAGACTAGTGCTAAAGATTCTATTAATGTGGAGCAGGCTTTCTTAACTATGGCTGGCGAGATTAAGAAAAAGTAATATAGCTAATCTCATTCCCCTGGTGCTTTTGTAGATTCCTTGATATTGAAATAATCTTTAGTTGTCACTAAGACAGTTGAATTGCTTTTTATTCTTTTCTGACATTTGAAATCTCTGCAGAATGGGTAACCAGCCATCTGCTAACAAGAAGGCAACAAGCACGGTCCAGATCAAGGGGCAGCCAATTGAGCAGAAAAGCAACTGTTGTGGTTAACTGTACATGTATCTTTAGTTCTTTTATGTTCTAGTAGAAAGATGGTAAAACAAATATTAACCTTGTTGTTGTGTGGACTGTCGATCTCTTGAAATCTTCTAAACTACTTAGAACTTCATGGCAATTGTATTTTGTGGACTTAAGAGGAGGAAGGGAGGTCGGTGTTTCTTGTTTAGTTGACTTTCTTTTCCTTGTCATATTGTCATTCTACTTTGTATCTTCCCATTTCTCTTTTTGGAGATGGAGTTTGATTAAAAAGAGAGGGGGAGAGAACTCTGTTTCCTATTCCTCAAAGCCAGGCAGATTGTTGACATCAATTATTCATGTAAAACTAAAATTTTCAGTACATACTTCTCCTACTTCTCTCTCTTTTATTTATTTATATTTTAACTTTTTGGGGGTAAGGGACCCAGGCGGCTGGGATTTTCTATTGCATATGATCAATTGGGCGATCTATATAGTGATTTTGACCTTGGGATATGATGTTGCAGTACATGTTTCTACTACTTCATGTTGTTTTTATTTATTTATTTTTTGGGGGGAGAGAGGGGGGGGGGGGGGGGGGAGGTTTTTCTACTGCCTGTGACCAATCCGGTGATGTATATAATGAGTTTGACCTTGGGACATGATGTGATGCTGCAACTACTTGTAGTAGTTTAATTTGCAAAAAGAGAATGGGAGTTGAACTCCCATTGGTGATAGTGTATATAAATAGAGGTCGCCAATGCCACATTCGATGAGCTAAATGTTTCGACCTGAAGGCACCTCTTAACAAACATGGCAGGAGCACATTCTACGCTCCAGATCCTGTTAAGGGTTACACAGATTACCCGTTTCTTCAGGTTAGCTATGTTAATTAAATTAAAGGTGATTGATCATTTCTCTGGGAGTTGCATTATGTTCTCTTGTTTCCACTTTCTAGTGTCCTTGTGTCTTTTAATAGAGCGTCATGATGGGGTTAGATGGAAGTTGCAATGTCTGTGGTCTTTCAGTGTTGCAATCTGTGATGTATTTCTAAGATCTACCTGAGATGCTTTCACTTTAATGTAAAATATTTAGGTTTCTAAGATCTATCGTAGGTGCTTTCACTTTTATGTAAAGTATTTGAGTTTCAATTAAACATTGTTTGCTTTTCCTCGCGATCTCTCAATTTCAGTTTCTTTCCTTTTTCTTTGCTGGAGGTGTTCACATTGTGGTAGATTTTTCAGCATGTAGTTTTCCTCTTTTCATCATTTGGTCCAACTCCACCTATCAAATTTGTACTTCTAGAAAGTACAAACATACGCTTGGACTGACTCATTTAGCCTTGGCTTTGCGAAAGCTTGAACACTGCCAAAGAATATATTATCAATGGGCAGGTATTTCAACAGCACAAAATCTTCGAATCAAAATTTATAATTGAAAAAATCTAGAAATCACACATCTGATCCAATGAAATCAACATATAGAACTACAATTAAACAAAGAAAAATAAAATGGCTTCTTCAATATCAATAAACATAAAAATGAGACAGAATAAAAAAGAAGAAGAAATGAGATGAACAAAGGCTTCTTCTTAAGGCAGAGGAGTTGGCCAAATAAAAAAGAAAAGGTGATTAAAATGAGAGAACACAGCATTTAGGATGAACAGCAAGGCTTCTTGGCGTTGGTCTCCTCGGTTCCCACCACTAAAGTCTGTCCTTCTTTAATGCTTGCAGGTGCTGACTCATCAGAAGCAAGTGACTTCTTACTAATTATACGATATATCTCTCCGAGGATTGTCTGGAAAGCCTGCTCCACATTTGTTGCTTCTAAAGCAGATGTTTCGATGAAAGAAAGGCCTTCCTTCTCAGCAAAACTTTGAGCATCCTCTGTAGCAACTGCTCGGAGATGCTTCAGGTCAGTCTTGTTTCCAATGAGCATAATGACAATGTTGGAATCTGCATGGTCCCTCAGTTCCTTCAGCCACCTGCTGACATTTTCAAATGTGGTTGGTTTTGTCACATCATAAACCAGAAGAGCTCCGAGAGCACCTCTGTAATAGGCACTTGTTATGGCTCTGTATCTCTCCTGCCCAGCTGTGTCCCAAATTTGAGCTTTTATAGTCCTTCCCTCAACCTATAGATAACAAATATTGATTGTATATTCAAGCAATAAACCTTGTAAAGATTCCACAGTATCAATTGAAACAAATTGAATGTGCAAGGATGTAGCTAGAATAAATCTAAACACAATACGGAACTCAGATGTAGTCAAAATGTTGCAAACTCGCCCACTTGCCATTTTCTTAATTCAAGGTCAAAACATTTGATTGTGTCAAGAGCATCGATTATATCCAATTCGCTGAAAAAACCGCTCTATTACAGTTAAGATCTTAACTACATTTAAGCTCATACAGCATTTCTCTTTGCAAAAAATTAAAAAAGGTCAGGCTTTTCATTTCAGGCTTGAGCCTTGGATGCAAGAACGTGGCATCTAATTCAACCATGTTTGCATGTCATGTGAACACTTCTGTCATATAAGCACCAAACGCCCTACAAAACCTAATCCGTTATATTTGACATCTATACTGAAAGCACCATTAAAACCAGATCAATAATTATGAATCCATCTAAATTAATCAATCACATCGAAGCACAATTTAAAATCAAAGACCAGAGGGTCACTTAGATTTCTAAGTCACTTAGCCATATCAATTAGATTGTTGATCTCACATTACTGCAGCATGAAAACATTAGGAATATCAGGCACCATAAACTCCAAACATCTGTAAAAATTGTTGCTCAATAGCTTAAACTATAAAGGGAGCCATAACGCATGAAGTCATATAATAAAAGAAAAGATCATAAGTATTTGTCCCTGCACAAGAACTATACAGTCTATTCCAACCAATCTCATTGTTCTTTTAACCAAGACCTCATTAAGAAATTCAACCAATCCCACTGTTCTTTTAACCAACGACTTCATTAAGAAATGTAAAGAATTAGTAATCATGCCTATATCCTTCATTATTTCTCCTGCACTAAACTCAATAACCATGCATTATAATGACAGTCTAAGTCTGTTTTTCTTCTTTTTGGAAAAGCTACACTTTTTGTCAACCTTAAATTAGGGTTTTCAAGTAATACAGCCTGCCAATTAAAACATACAAAACAAAAATCAGAAGCATTGATATTCAATTTTAACTCAGGTTTCTCAAAATCACTGAAAACCCATCTAATTCCTTAGCCATACTAGCTAATATGCTTTCCAGGCGAGTTCTCCACGACAGTTCATACAATTCCGATTTAAATGCATCGCAAACTTCATCACCTCTAATTTTTCTATTTCTTCATATTTAGATCAATAAACAATGGCAGCATCTCCTCGCATTATTTCCAGAACTTTCTTAGCAAGCATTACCTTACTAGGGAATCAACCTATCTACCTCTAACCAAAACAAGTTCCTTTGCTATCCCCTAACATTAAAATTCTCCGATCATTACTATACCAACAATTTAAAAAAATAATAAAAAATAAATAAACCAATTAATCCATAATAATGCTAGCATTGATAGATGCCAATCCCTACAGTGACAGATCTAAACTCTAAAATTGCATTAGAAAATGAAAATAATGTTCAATACTAGAGTTTCTAAAAATAGTATACTTCCTAAAAATAGAAAGCAAAGAATTCAGCCATATTTTATATATAACTAAATTATATGAGTGTGTGAGAGAGAAAGTAAGTAGTTAAAGCAAGTTACTTGAAGGGTACGGGTGGCGAATTCGACGCCGATGGTGGATTTAGATTCCAAGCAGAATTCGTTTCTGGTAAATCGGGAGAGCAGATTGGATTTTCCTACGCCCGAATCGCCGATTAATACCACCTTGAATAGGTAATCGTATTCCTCGTCCGGTCTCCTCGCCATCTCTCTCTCTCTCTGGTCCTTTTGAATCGTTTCTTTCTTGAGTTATTATATAGTCCTACGGTTTCTTTCTGCTTGATTTGAGATGGATTGACGACGATCGTTGATATTGATTAACTATTATGATGAGAAGAAGATTATAAGAAAGGAGGCCGGAAATGATTGATGAGGGAGGAAGCCACTGTCTAAAATCTTCGACGACCACTGCAGTTTTCTAGGCTTGGTCTGAAATGACGTATGTACCCTTTGACTGTTTTCACAAGCTTTTCTATTTTTTAAAAGATTTCGAGGAGAGGGCTTCATTTTAATATTCTTGAACAAATATTCTCTCAAGATTTAGGATGTAGATCAAAGGATATCAACAATTTTCAATTGCAATTGATTGAGCAATTAACTGCAGAACTAAAATAAAAAACGCGAAAACTAACTCAATTACAGTAGACAGTAACTTAACAAGTGTATGAGAGATAAAAATATCTATCATTTACCGTTTACAATTTCAAATCTTAACCAACTTTTAATTTTTTATATCTATTTATATCAATTTTCAATATCTATTTTGTTTTTTTTTTAACTTTCCATTAAATTGCAAAGAATTTAACTTGTGAATATTGGGGATCTTGATTACTATAAAATTAGTAAGGGCCCATATATAGAATTGTCGCTATAGTCAAAATAGGCCATTCCATATGCTTACCAGCTAAATTATGTCCAAATTTCGAAGGGCTGATTTGGTCTAGGAACAATAAAATTGGATAAAGTGTTAATATAAAAAATTACATGGTGCAGAAGTGTTAGTCTAAGTAAAGTTTGAGGGGTTTATTGTGATTTCTTATCAGGTTCCTTCTCGAGGTGGGAATTTTTTCTTTTTTTCCCCCTCCTTTCTTTCTTTCTTTCTTTCTTCTTTCTTTCTTTACTAACGAGGGTGGAATATATGTTCCAAATCTTAACACGAATTCCCAAATCGAATTAGATAAGCTTCTTTAATCAACAAAATAAGAAGTTTTTAAACTTGTTATTTTTTTCTTAGTAATAAGAAGTTTCTCAATTCTTTTGGCAGTTAGAAATGTAATTTTTTCATATAAACATAAATTTCCTAGCTTCATGCATAGGTATTTGAAAATAAATAAAAGCGTTAAGTGATTAGAGTTCTATAACTAATAGTATATGTTTTTTTTTTAAATATAATAAAGGAAGATTTCGAGTTGCTGCCTCACTAGGAGCCGTGGCGCAACTCTTGCAAAAATAATGAAGTGATACATAGTCACCTATGGATACAACTCTTGGTAGATCATACAAGTAGTGCTCTACTAGTGCATGTATATTATCCTCATGTGAACCTACATTGGATCTAAGGTTATGCACCATTTGGATATTCGATTCTATTTGTTTATTCTTATTTTTTTAAATCATATCTTTAAAAGCTTTAAACTCATCTTTCAATAACTTTTTGATCTTGCATACACATCAACTAATTAAGAAGAATATCTAAATTTGTTACGATAATGTTTCAATAATCCAAAAGATGTGACCCATTTAGATTGAGGGACTGTGGACTAAATAAAAAGCACGCGGCTCAATTCATTACAAAATTTTTACGAGGAGCTTCAGAATATCTCCTGGCAATGGCGCTAGTAGACGGAGAATATCTGTTACTGCACTGGTTGGCAAGTATCAAGTTTTTCAATGGAAGAGAAATTAGTCAGTGTGTGCTCATGCCCCTAAGCTTCATCTCAATGGGGAACTGCCAGTACGAAATATTGGTAAAGATGAGAATGAATAGAGGGTCGAGCGGTTAGAGTTCTATAACTCCACTCTAGAAGTCGGGAGTTCGAATCCCACCAATGCCTAAATCTCTATCCCATATTTAATAGTGTGGGTTTATCAAAAAAAAAAAATCTTGGTAAAGATGGGAATGAATTTGCATTCGTCTCTGCGCACGCCTGTAGCTTACCGTCCGTGAGGAACTGTAAGCCCAACAAATCTTGGTGGAACGAAAATTCTGTGCATGCCCACAATAACAGAATTTTTTCATTAGGTTTTACTTATTAAACTTTTATGAACATTGTTTGTCAAAGAATTCATGCTTGAATTGAAATGAAAATTTTGTCAATATTCACAAATCCTAAATTGCATAGAATTTTGTTGCAACTTTGACAAAAATTGATTAGCACGAGGAAAACAAAATTTTACGCCAAATTTTGGTCCTTCCTCCCAACCTTTCTGAACGGCCTCACATTTTCTTCAACTAAAAATATATGAGAAAATATTGTGATGATGAAGAGTTAAAAAAAAAATGTAAGTTTTTGAAGAAAAATTATATTAAAATTTTCTACTAAGATGTGCTTTTTTTTTCTCTTAAAGTTACCATAAAAAAAAACATTGAATCATTGCTCAAGCATATGATTAGTGATAAGAAGAGCCATAAATGACAAAAATAATAAAAAAAATTGAATCATTGCCCAAACATATGATTAATAATCAAGAAAAGCCATAAATAAGGACGGGGTACCTGTCCATGTATCTTCATATGCACCAAGGTTCTCATTCATATGCTTAGTTTCTGAGTGACTAAGAATTTGGATTATACTCCAACTTTAATACCCGTTTGTATATATATTACTACAAAAAATACTGCATACATTTCGTAAATTCTCTAAAAGATATTTATAGTTATCAACTGACCACGTAATATATGATAAATTTTTGGCGTATTATGTTACACGAACAACACTTCAATTTGTAGTAAAATATTATAACTTTTATAATGATAATGGTACATTTTTTACTTGAATATAAAAATCAGAACAATTTATGTTATATTTCCTAACATTCAAACATATAAAATCAATAAAATGACAAAGTTTTAATTTATCTAACGTCTTGTGTACATATATAAAATCGATGCAATGTAGCATAATATCTTAAATTATTGTAAATTTACCCATATTTCTAGTTATGTAACTTTAAAATATACCACTCTTATTCTTAACAAAATTAATAAGTGTGTAATTTTCATCGAACTAGTATTTTTCTACCAAACTCCTGATCATACTTCTCAAAAACAAAGTCTATATAATATTTTATGTATTATACTCTACTATTATACTCGAACCATATTTTATTAACCATGCGCTCTCTAAATAACATAGTAGAGTATAGATTTTATATTTACTCTCAAAATAACTACAATTTTCAGTTGATCTTCCAAATGCAAAAAATTTCACTTCTGACCCCAAAAGAAGTAAGAAAATTTATTTTCATGGATGAGCAAAAACAAAATTGCATACAGATAGTTGAACATTTTCATAAGATGGAAAAAGATCACATTGAATTAAAAAAAAAAAAAACTCAAAATTTTTCATATCAATTATCATGTCGACAATGTATTATAAGAAGAATCAAAATTAATGGCTACACTGTACTAACAAGCCTTTTTTTTTTTATAGCATTTTTACTAAATAGTTGACATATTTTATGGTGCCAAATTGTAACTTCTTTAACTTTAAAGGCCATTCCCATAACCAATAAAAAAAAATTAACATTTCAGATGTAACCATGAAAAATACACAAAATTTTAAAACAAATAGGTACATGCAAAAATAATGTAAGTCACAATAATTCAAGTTAAAATTTACACAATATCGCATTGTCCACGATATTATACATAATATTGTGAATTTGTCTTTAATAAGTTAAACTTGCTTGGTTACCATTTGTATTTAAAATTTATGTGGGTAAGTAAGTATATGTGAAATTTGTATAGGATAACTAATTAATAAATATAAATCTTCCAACATAAAAATTATACTAAAATAATTAACAAATTTCAAAAAATTAGAGGCGCACGTAATATATATATTCTTTGAGAAGTATTTTAGGTAACACCGGTCTCAAATGGTTATTTGGCATATAGATATATACATATACATATACATATATATATAAAGTTTCATCATCTCGCATATATCTCTGTACTTCTCCCATTCTCTCTCTAAAATCTAATTCGACTTTCTCTTTGTAGCTTTCTTTTTTTCGTTTACCTCATGCATATGGAACTGGGATCAAATTGGGAATTAGGGCACGGGAATTTTCGGTTATTTTGGTCAAAATTTTGATAATTAAGATGTGATATCCAAGAATTTTAGGGGTAATTTATTAAGGTGATTGATAGTATTGGATTCTTGATTAGGGTTTTGGAAAGTGAAGATTGTTAGCAAAGGGAGGTTTCGCATGAAGGGGCCTTTAGATCGAACCAAGGTGGTGCTGCGGCACTTGCCGCCGTCGATTTCTCAGTCGTCGCTTTTGGAGCAAGTTGATTCCCGCTTCTCCGGTCGCTATAACTGGGTTTCTTTTCGCCCCGGCAAAACTAGGTTAGGGTTTACACAAATTTTAGCACAATAAATTGCCACACAAAACATGGCGCATGCGTTTATGTGGTTTTGTAATTGTGGGCATTTAATTTTTGATGTTTAGTCTATTTTTATGTGTTTGTTGCTTGGTTATATTGGAACTTTTATTTTATGATTTTTTTTGTGTGAATTTGATCATTATATAAACGGGTGTTTATTTTAATTTTTTTACATTCAAAAACATTTTGGAATTGTTAGAAAATTTTAAGTGACTTTTAGTTTATATTTGGTACGTGAATTAAGGTTTCCAAGGTTGGACGTTATTCTTAAGGTAGGATGTAATTCAGCTCTAGGTTTGCAGTTATTGTGTTGTTTGTATACAAGTGCTGGCGCTTAATGCTAGAAGGTTGGAGAATTTGAGGGTGATTTGGGGTGAGTGATACGTGCAGGAGAAAATTTTCATTTTGACATTGGAATGCTACCATTGTTTTAAGTGTTTGACTGCTTGATGTCATGACAACGTGCGGCCATTATTTTGTTCAGTTTTAATGTGGCAAGTGGCAACAGGTGTCCCTTGCTGTTCTACCCTTATGTCTTCATTAATACTGTCCTGGCCAGTAGTAGTTATATTTATTGACAATATAACATCTTTATGAGTCTAATAGAAGAAATGATATTCCTTTTGGTTCTCTGGTAGCCCTTTTTGATTAGATTAGATCTTGTACAATGTCTGTTGGCTTTATTTTGTTTTCTTGGTTTGAGAATAATGACGACATGATTGAAACGTAAATTCAATAGGCATATCTGTCACTAGATTCGTGGCCGAGTAGATGTTGCATTGTTATGACTTTTTCTATGCTTTACAACATCCATGCCGCTATACATGTTTAATTCATCTTAATTGAACATTGCCAAAGTTGTCCTTTGTTGGTGTTCCTTTATGCTTTCCAATGATGCGTTCATTTTATTTTAATACTTTCCAGTTTACTTTGGTCTATTCCATAATATGCCTTTTTTGTGACGATAGTTGTAAGACTTGACAACTTTGGTGGTCAAATTGAGAAAATATGAATAAATTAGTAAATAATGTAATTTAAAAAAACCTATAAAATGAGTGGTTATAGATAGGAATAGAGGGCATATTTATGGTTTCATTCCTGGCCTTCTATTGAGATACTAACCTCTGTTCTGGATCCCTTCTCTTTTTGGTTTCCATGTTGTTTAGCACGAAGGATGTGATGAAGTTAGTGATGGTCATGATGCTATGTGAATGTATATATGGTTAGGTATCTTGATTTGTGTCAGGCTTTAACCACATACATGTTACCAAATATCATCTCAAATGCTTTCTGTTTTCATTTCTTTTACGGGATGAAGAAGTTTGCCATAATGTTCAGTTGTTAATGTTCAAGTTATATGCTTTGGACAGTGACATTCATCCCTTTATTTCTGTTTACTTTTGCAGTCAGAAGCATCAGTTCTATTCCAGAGCTTACATTGATTTTAACAGGCCAGATGATGTTATTGAGTTTGCAGAGTTTTTTGATGGACATGTTTTTGTTAACGAAAAGGGTAATGCTTCTCTACATGCTTAGGGGAATTGACTGGGCAACTTCTTATACTAACTGCAAAATTCTGGCAGATTGAGGCATTTCCTTGTTAGGTTATGAAACCTTCACTGCTGGATGAGTAATCCACCCATTGGAAGTAAAAAATTGACATCTGTTAGTTCCATCCTTAGCTTCTTAATAAGCTAGTACTTTGGTATAAAAAAAAAAAAAAAAAACCAAAGAAAAGAAGCAAGTTTTCAACCACAGTTATGATATAATATCTTAGAGTTTTTGGGTATCATGAAAATGTGAATTGGGATTCTTATATCCTTGTGGTCATTCTCATTCTAATGAAATTGTTAAATAGTAGTTTTTGGGTATGCTAGTGATGGTTTTGTTAGTTTCATTCATCAGGTACTCAATTTAAAACAGTTGTTGAATATGCTCCTTCCCAGCGTGTTCCAAAGCAGTGGTCCAAGAAGGATGGACGAGAAGGAACCATATTGAAAGGTATGCACATACTCAATGGTATGCCACTTGCGTCAAGGAAGTGTGCCATCGTTTCCATCTTTTGCAGTCACAATTAATTTATTGATAAATATGTAGATCCTGAATATCTGGAGTTTCTTGAATTTCTTGCAAAGCCTGTTGAGAATCTTCCCAGTGCTGAGATTCAATTGGAGAGAAAGGAAGCAGAACGAGCTGGTCAGTGGGCAAAATCTCGAAATGGAATTGAATAGGGTGACTGCAAAATATTTAAAGTGGACATTGCTTGTTCTTCAAATTGAATAGTTATTTCTGTTTTGTTTTTAGGTGCTGCAAAGGAGGCTCCTATAGTTACTCCTTTAATGGATTATGTTCGTCAGAAAAGAGCAGCTAAGAGTGGAGCCCGGGTAGGATTTCTGATTGATACCAGCTACGTTTGGACGTCATTCATCTTCTTCAAGTGCTTATTGTGGGGAATGCTTTTTAATGACAAATGTTTTCCCATTGATACTTTTCTTAAGGCTTGCACTATCTATGCTTGTTGCTATATTATTTGATTTTTCTTGTATTGTTCAAGAGATTTCTGAACTAAGACAACAATGTCCATTTACCTCTGGAAGTGCATCTTTTAAACCTCCCAGAATTCGACGTCTATCATGCACCCTCATTATGAAGCCCTGATAATACAGTAGTATGACATGTGTACCTGTTGTATGTTGCTTAGTGAAAACTGCTGGACTTGCTGTGGGCATTGGAACTAGTAGCATGATAATTTTGCAGTCCGTAGGTCAATATTATTGTGGATGTTTTAATTAGAAAAAATTAAACATAGTTTTAATTAAAGAAAATGAAAGGGCTTCTTGTTTTTTTGATAGTTAGAGCTGCTTGTAAGTTCGTCTTTTGATAGAAAAGACTGGATAGGGTTTGTTTCGGGATCATTGCAGAGCAATTGGGCCTGCCAATGAAAGTTCTGCAATTGATATAATTAAGTCCAAGTGATCTGTACTTGAAAGATCTTTATAAGGTTCATAACAACTGAACTTTGAACACCATTGTGTCAAGCAAATCTTAGGTTGAGTGTTGTCTGTGACGATGTATTGTTGCATGACAGAATCAAAGATATAATCAGGAAGAAAGTGGGAAAACCTACGCATCTTTGGACATAAACATATTGCACAAGCAATTAACAGGCAATTCTATTTTCTGTTGTCTCCATTTATGTGGTATGTGAAAACAATTGGGAAAGCAAACAATTTGTTGAATATATTAAAGTGTGCTATAAATTTTAATTTGCAAAGAAAGAAAACAAATTATGCAAGTTGTCCAAAATATGACTTAGGATGGGGATAGTGTATGCTTTACACAGAAATCGGATAGCTAAAAGGATACTCCACATATAGAAGGAGAATTCAAAATTGTGTATTGGAGTACACAAAATGTATGTTAAGAATGAAAAGAATCAGAGTATAAGCAATATATAAAATGTATGTTAAGAACGAAAAAGAATCAGAGTATAAGCAACTTTTTGGAAACACCTACCATTATTATCTTGAAGCCGTTATGCTGTTTCTCAAATAACTTTGCATCTACCTCAATAGGTCAAGCATTTTGCTTTAGGAGGCTTTCATTGTATAGCATCATTTCTGGGTTTAATCATTTTTTGTAGACTGCAAAATCTGAGCTGTACTCCAGATGTCATAGTGCATGATTTTTTTTATTTTTTTACTTGAATTGAAGTTGTACTGACCATTAGTTATGGGAAGGATGCATGCTGGAAAATTTACTTTTGTTACTGGAAATATGAGATGACTTCCTAGTTAATTGATCAATTGTATCTTGACCTTCATTTTGATTCTCAACATGAATTTCTGAATTGATAATTTTGTATTGTCATCATCATCATAGGCATAATCTTCTTGTTTATTGCTTTTTCATTAAAAATAAGGGTATAACTGTTATCAAACGGTTTAATCACATGATAGTTTTGTTTAGGTGACTATATGACCTGTCCTTTTTCTAGTGTGTTTATGAGGTCCCTGCCTTTTGAATCGTCGATAATTAGATTTTAATGGGTCCTTACTTTATTCCCTTTGATGCGTGGTAGAGGTCTGCCTCTAATGGAAAATCATCTAGAAGGGCTGGTGGAACATCAACTGGAAGTTCTATATCAGGTTCATCCAAACGTGGTTCAGATAAGAGGAGAACATCTACCACCATGGTACTTAAACTTTTCAATGTTTCTTTAATAATATTAATTAAGCAGTCAATGTTGGCATCTATTATTATAGAATATGCTGTGAATCTGAGTTCATATCAGAAAATTGTTTTGTATATCACGCTACACCATATTTACTTTGTTTTGCTATCCTTTCTAGATTCTTGTCTGAGCATTGATGTCCGAATAAAAGAAAATTATTCTTAGTGTTTAGATGGTCTCAATTGCAGTGTTTTGCTTGTTCTCTGGCCATGTGCTTTTAGCTTCTTCTAAATGGATGGTGGATGCATTTGCCATGTAGCTCTTTATGCATGAAGACACCTTATATTATTTTGATTTAGTCAAGTATTTCTTAGAGATGTTAATGTTTGATGTGGTTCTTATTATGTCTGTTTTTCTATTTTTCATCAAGCTTCTAGCCTTGAGGGGTTTAGTTTGTTGCTATAGTTACAGATGTCCAGTAATTTCATATTTGTGATTGTTCTTTTGTAAAATGCTCCGTTGGTGGGCACTTAAGCTTTGCTTGGTCGTTGCCCTTCAAATTTTCTATCCTTGCCCTTTGAATTTTAGTGTGCATTTTTTCTTCTCCTCTCTCTCTCTGGTACTTATATATCATTGTGGTGGTGGTGGTGTCATCATCACCTAAAACAGTGCCAAATTTCTTTTTTAAATTGTAGTAATTTTATCTGTAATATGGGAATTTGTTGCTGTTGGTTTGTTTTATTGCCTAGAAGTCTTATTTTGTTCCCTCATCAACAGTATGTTCTAAGGGATGGTGCAAAGGTTACAAGTGGGAAAGACAAATCTACATATATTCTGGTTCCAAAACGAGATGGCCAGCGTCTATCTGACAAATCTGTTACTTCTGCTGCTGCATCTAGGGATGTTGCACTGGAAGAGGAAAATGGTATGTTTCATAAATTGATTCATGTTGATTTTGTTTGACATTGCTGTTAGCTTTTAAGCATCTACATTGTAGGCTCTTTCCTGCCTGAAATATAAGAGCTTCAAGGGCTAATGGTTTGTGTTCAGTTGCATTGGATAAGTTGATTACCTCTTTTAGCTAAGAAGTTGTTTTGAGGGGTTATAATTTGTTTTTGACTTCTACTTTTAGAAAACAGATTTTGCTTTTCCATACTTTAAAGACAAAAAAATCTTTTTAATTTGTTGTGCAACATTTCCATAATTCATATATTTGAGCAGCAAAGCTAAAGCAGATGAAAATAGGCCCTAAGCCACAATTTGTGATTGCTTTTCCCTGTAATATAAGTGCTGCGGCTTTTTAATTGAACATTGATTCCTCTTATATTTGTTCACTGCAACATCAGTAACTAGTTTTTCCAGAGTTGATTTTTGGACGAAATTCTTGATCTCGAAGGATTTTTGCCCTCTGTTTGTAGGTTGCTTGTGTTATAATTCTGATCATTTTTTTGTGATTTATTATCTTGCTACCTTAAAATATGTGTTTCCATGATCCTATCTAATGTGTTTCAGGAGACACTGGGCCGACAGACTCTGGGAAGAAGAAAATTTTGCTTTTGAAAGGAAAAGAAAAGGAAATTCCTCATGTAAGTTGCATTTCTTGCCAGTATAATAGCAAAATTGTCCTCAAATTTCTATTTTGTCTCTCCTCTGTTGTCTTTGGGCTCTCTTTTTAAACAATTACGCAGGAGTTAGTTGAGAACTCAGTTTTGTTAAGTGAGATGATATGAGTACACAGGGATTCTGGAGATTTGTGGGAGTGGTGGGGGTGGGGAACACTTGAAGAAAAGCAAAGCTCGATCTGTTTTGAGTAACCCTGACCACGAAATTTGGACTTTGAGTTTGTTATTGTTGTAAAATTTGTAATAAATGTAGCTTGGTATTTGGTCCAATGTAGCAGAAGGGCAGATTGAACTAGTAGTGGTGGAGCATTTGAAGGAATTGATAGCTTGCAGAATCTGATATCGTATACGAGTGTTATCTAATTTCTGGGTGGGAATTGATGCTGGGGAACTTCTATTATGATGTTGCATGAGAACTATGATATAACTAAGGCACTCTTTCCATTCTTAAAATTTTGACTGTTTGCTTCTGCAATGTAAAAGCTAATTGATTTCCTTTTATTGCTGTTGTAGATGTCTGGTGGTTCACTAATGCAACAAAATACAGTATCTCCTTCTAAGAATCCTCCCAGCTCTGCTCTGAAACAGCACCAGAGGCATGAGGCGAGTGGAAAGATCATCAGAAGCATATTACTTAAGGATAATCGTCAGAATCAGTCTCCTTTGGAACGGTCTGACCAGCAAAACCAGACTTTGAGTTTGGAAAGGGACAAAAAACCTCCTCGCCCACCAAGTATGCACTTGCTTCAAAAGGATACAAATGCAGCTCCAGATGACAAGGTCCCTAATGATTTACATAACGTCCACAGTGAGAAGCAGGAAAGACGCACCAGGAATAAGGATAGACCCGACCGTGTTGTTTGGACTCCTCTTCGGCGCTCAGATAGTTCACATGCCAGCGATGAGTCCTTATCATCATCTGCTTCACAATCTGCACCGGATTCTGCCGAAGGTGTAGTTATCTACCCAATAATTTGTTGAGATGTTGTACACTTGTTATAGCTAATTCTTGGTGGAAATTTTTGGACTGCTTTGTGCGTTAGGAATGGATTTTCAAGGTTCACTCAGGTATTTTGCGTTTGACTCTTGATTTAAGTCTAATTTTAAATGTGATCTGTTGTCTAGGTACTCAACTTGAGATGAAGAGTGACATGTTGAGTGCACGTGGTGGAGACTTCAAACATGGTGGAAGTGGGCGCAGCGGTCATTCTTCTGTGGATAATGGTTAGTTTTGTGTGTTAATTGATTGACAATCCTTACATACTGTTTTAATGAATATACTTAAAATTTACGAATGTATAATTCTCTTATTATTATTTTTTTTGGTGACTAATATAGGATCTTATAGACATGGTGGCCGCCGGGGATCTGCAAATGTGAAGGATTCTGATGGTTCTTCGGTTGTGGAGGGGAAATCCTCAAGAAGAGGAGGTTCTTCTGGCTTCGTGTCTCATGAGGTACTGTCGTCAAGTTCTAGTCTCTCTCTCTCTCTCTCTCTCTCTGTTTTGTTTGTCTTTTCATTACTAAAATCTGGTGATCATGGTTTGATGCAGAAACAAGTGTGGGTTCAAAAGTCGAGCAGTGGTTCTTAGTTATGTGGTAAGCCTTGAATTATATTTGAATCAATTGATGTTTACATTTTTCTTCATTGAATAGGAAATGTTTTCCCATGTTGATCAATAGCTATTATATACTGGCTAGGACGAATTTAGAATTTTAAGATCTTGTAGAACGGCAGCCCAAAAAAAAAAAAAAGAAAAAAAGAAAAGAACCCTGATTCTTTTCTTTGGTGGTAAAAACCAAATTGAGAAAAACGGAATTAGGAATCACATCTGCAATGGATCTTCTTTTAACTTGATGGATGCTTCTGCAGTGATATGCTTGGTCATGTACCATACTAAGTATACATCCCCTTGTGGCTGGAGCTCTTTTTTGGGAAAGCGAAGATCATGTTGCATGAGCAAAGAAATGATCCATCTCGAAAGACCTTATAGAAGACCTCAGTTTGTCAGAATGTTGCAGATACCAATGTATTTACTGTTCGATGCGGAGGAGAAATTCTGATCCTACCTATTTGAAGTTGATTGAGACTAGGTGGAGTAAGGGAAATAGTCACTATTATTGCCTATTTCAGCACAAATCTTCATCCAAGTAATTATTTGGTGGGGTTTATGCTCTTATGCTCATCAGTGGAGCCATGAATATACTCCTTGCCGTTGATTCGAACAGAAGTCGAGATATTTTAACTTGTAGTGGCTGTTTCTTTTCGCTGAACTGTAAATACAGATAACAGATGCTGTGTACTGCCTCCATTTCCCATAAATGTATTTTGTCCAATGGTATGCCTTGTGGCATTAGTAAACCTACATGTATGTGTTAATATACTTGAAAGCAGTGCTCGGCTGGCATGGTAAAAGAAGGAAGTTGGGGGATTGATGTTCAGTTTGGAAATATGTACTGATTTTTTTTTGTTGTGAACCCAAAGGTATTTTAATCTAGTGGGAAAATCGAATTGGGTTGTGGTAGACGTTATTTTTCTTGTTGATGCCCTATATTGGAAGAATGTGGGTGAAATAGAAAGGGGTCTTAATATCAGAATGTGTTTTGAAGTTATTTCCCGAGTTATTTTGGTGCTCACTTCTAGCAAATTCGGTAGGATCTTGGCAGAATCTGTTCAAATGAAGGTAAATACAGCATAAAAGAAAAAAAAATTGTCAACACTTAAGACATCAACCAATCTAATCATAGTCACGACCAATTGGACTACTTCTTCTAAGAGCAGTAATCGGAATATGCCGGCAGTTTCTGTTGGTTAAAATCATTTTTGGGATACTCAACCACCGAATAATCAAACAAAACTTCTTAATTTCCTTTTCGATATACGTTCTGGATTTCCTTTTCTATTTTTGGGATACTTCGGTTGGTGCAATTGCTATCCCAGGCAACTACGTGCCTCGGGTGGGGTGGCGTGGCATCCTCTAGACTCTGCATAAGAAGATAAGAAAAGAAAAATAGTAGTGACTTAAATAGAGTAAGCAACCGAGCGCAACAGAGTTTATGAATGAATTTTTATGATCCCTTTGTTTGTTGAATTTGAGGCTGTTCTTGCTACTTCCCTCTTCTATTCCTCTTCGCACGCTGCATTCATTGGAATACCGAAGTCTGGGGATTGAATTCCTACCGGAATTGCTCTTTTTTTTTTTTTTCTGGGTAATTCTTCTGTAGTGTTTGAAAACCATGGTATTGGTGGGTGCCATGTCAGTTTCACCCAAGCTTCTTTGTCGAATTCAACTCCAACCAATCTCTCCTCTTTTCGCTGCTCCATGTCCACGGCTACCCCGTACCAGTAGTACTAAAAAAGGGCCCTCTTCTTTGGCGCCAAGAAACTCCTCCTCTTCCAACTCCTATAGTTCTAATATCCCCTCTTCTTCATCCACTGGTCTGATTGATCCACCCAAACCCTTCTCAGGTCCTCTCTCAATCCCTCTTTAACACGCTTTCTCACACACACACACAGAGACCGCACTACTAAACAAAATGCAGTAGAACAGAAGTGCATTTTTTGTTTTTGGAAATCTTAAAGAGGTGTAAAAATGAGGGAGTAATTAATTGCAAAATGATGTGCAGGGAAGGCAGAGGCAGATGTTGTGGTAATTGGTAGTGGAATTGGTGGATTATGTTGTGCTGGACTTCTGGCCAGATATGGCCTAGATGTTCTTGTTTTGGAAAGCCATGATTTGCCTGGGGGTGCTGCTCATTCATTTGAGATCAAAGGCTACAAATTTGACTCCGGTCCTTCTCTCTTTTCTGGCTTTCAATCAAGAGGTCCACAGGCCAATCCTCTGGCTCAGGTATTTTGATCCGTTTTGAGCAATAATATTACTTTCATTGCATCTTTGTTCATCCGTTTTCAACAATAATATTACTTTCATTGCATCTCCTTCAGTAGTGCACTATGTCTGATGACTGTGTTCTCTTTCATCCTTTTCACCCAAGGAACTTCAACCACACAAAGGTTGTGAATTATTCGCTATTTGATCATTAATCCTGTGACATGTCCAGAAAACTTTAAATAGCTATGTGCTTAATTTCAAGTATTTCAACTGATGGGTTGGGGCTATGTGCTGAGTTTCAAGTATTTAAACTAATGTCTTGGGGTTAGTGTAAACGACATGATGTGGTGAATTGGGGGGACACGGTTGAAGATTTTCTTTTTAAAATACCCTCTGAAATTGGAAATAGCGTCTACATGACTGTATTGCATGCCTTGGTTATGTTAGACTGGTTTTTCTTTTTTTGTTGCCAAGCAAGAATATGCTAATTGCATGAGCAATCAAATTTCTCAAAAAATGTAGTGCCTTTTCACTTTTGAACTTGGTATGATCATGTTTTTGTAGGTCCTTGATGCATTAGGTGAGTCGGTTCCCTGTGCAACCTATGACTCTTGGATGGTATCTATTCCTGAAGGTGAGTTCTTGTCACGCATTGGCCCAACAGAGTTTTTCAAGGTGAATTAATTGCTCACTTTTGTTTTTGTGTTTCTTGCCACAAATGTCAAACATGAGCTTATTTTCAACTCTGCCTTTTTACACATAATCTATGCTTCACCTCCAACATCAAGCACTCTAACCTCTTGAAGCTTCATATCTTTTCCCAAAGTTATGGTTGTGTATCAAAGTGTCTCTCTTGGTGCAAGATGCTTAATACGACTTTTCATTCTGCAGGACCTTGAGAAATTTGCAGGAGTAGAGGCTGCAAGAGAATGGAGAAAGCTTCTTGTGAGTGTTATTGATTCTCATTCCTAAATGCAATATCTCCCAGCATTTATTGTCATGTGTATGGTTAACTTAAAAAATGAGGTGTAGCTTTTATATTTCTTCATACGACTCTCTTGGTACCTTTTTTATGTCTCAAATGTAAATACAATTTTTACAGGATGCGGTACTCCCATTGTCTGGTGCCGCAATGGTTCTGCCACCTTTATCTATTCGAGGTGATTGGGGTGTTCTTTCTACAGCTGCCGCTAGATATGCACCTTCTCTATTGCAATCCTTTGTTCAAATGGGGCCTCAGGGAGCCTTTGGTGCTACTAAGCTTTTAAAGCCTTTCTCAGATATCATTGACTCATTGGGGCTAAAAGATCCTTTTGTGCGGAATTGGGTAGATCTCCTTTCTTTCTTGCTTGCAGGTGTGAAATCTAATGGCATACTTGCAGCAGAAATGGTACGTGTTGTGTATTATTATTATTATTATTATTATTATTATTATTATTACAATCTTAGTCTGAAATTTCTACTCATGTTTAGAGCATCAGAAAACATACTAATATTTTCACTTTGATTCATGTTTCAGTTGGATGAAATAATTTTGTATACGATTAAACATGCACGGATGAACTTACTTCATATAATGCATAGCCATTTTTGCATTAGTGTGTTTCTGAAAACTTATTTGCCAGAAAAATATACCTATTGTGCCTGTATATTTGTGCACCTTGAGGGCAATGTGGAGCTGGTCTTTGCTCTCATTCTAAATTCATTTCACATCTACTTCGATATAGTTGACCTTCTGTATTTTACTTGTTTTATTTTGAAGTCTGCCTTGCTTAGGCATTTAGCTGTATTAATCTAACACGATATCCCTACTTTCTCAGATTTACATGTTTTCAGAATGGTATAAACCAGGTTGCTGTCTGGAGTATCCTCTTCATGGTAGTGGGGCCATTGTTGATGCTCTTGTCAGGGGATTACAGAAGTTTGGTGGCCGGATCTCTCTCAGTAGTCATGTGGAAAATATTGTTCTTGAGGGAGGGCAGGCTGTCGGTGTGAAGCTAAGAAGTGGTCAAGTGAGTAAATTTTGGTTATAGATGAAAATCTAAAATTCTATCATGTATCGCATAAGCGAATTTCTGCAACATCTTTGTTGCAGATTGTACGGGCTAGAAAGGCTGTTGTGAGTAATGCATCCATGTGGGACACATTGAAGTTATTGCCCAAGGAATTTGTTCCAAAATCATATGCAGACAGAATTAAAAGCACCCCACAATGTGAATCATTCATGCACTTACATTTAGGATTTGATGCAGAGGTAAGCAATAATGAACATGCAGACAACTTCTGTCTTGGCTGTTATTTGCCCTAGAACTGGTCATTAACATTCTTACTAAATTGATTCAGAAATCCTTCTTACCAACTAGGTAGGACCATATGGGTGTCACCAATGAAAGCTTTAGTGTTTACGTGCTTGTTCTCTATGCAGATACAATACTTTGTTGAATTCAGATAAAAATTTCTGTTTTGCACTGGTTTATTTTTGATAGGCTGCTATACTTAATTTCATCACACATTTATTCTGTTTCGTGCTGTTAAAGTTACCTTTTGAAGATGGTATTATACTGAAGATTTGGCGCTATTTAAAAGAAAATTCCTGTTTAATTTTACCTTCTTCTGATTGATCAAAGTGGGTAACCATGTTACTTTTTGTTTTAGACAACCACGTTGTGGTGTTCACATCTTGGCCTCAAGTGCTGAGTATTACACCTGAGGGAGAAAGTTACTCGAGTAACTTTTCTCTGACTATGTAGAATCTGTTCACTCAAATAACTGAAACTGCAAATAATAATATCCATGCTCGAGCACAACTCACATATTCGCTGATTTACACAAGCTTCCCCGTGCATTTTTTCATATCCGTCTTATTGTAGTTGTTGTCTACAATGACAAAGTTCATTTGCATGCATATTCATTGTTGATAAGGATCATCTAGAGTTCATGCGCAATGTTTTAGTTATATTGACATTTTAGAGACATTGTTTTTACTAGATGTAAGATTACGTCAGTGAAAGTACTTGGGCAGCCAGAATGATTTTGAAAAAGTAAAGTATATTTGAATTTATTAAAGCAGAAATCAGATGCACTTGTCTTGTCAGGCTACCAGATGATTTTGCTAACACAAACTTATTAGGTGGCTGTATTGATTTCTCAGTTACTGGCTCGCTAATGACGTATAAGATACAGTGTTTCCAACCACATGTTTTCTCTTTTATCTTTTGGATACAGGGTATCCCTGAGGACCTGGGCATCCATCATATAGTTGTGAATGACTGGAAGCGAGGGGTTGATGCTGATCAGAATGTTGTTTTAATATCTGTACCAAGTGTGCTTAGTCCGGATCTTGCTCCACCTGGGAAGCATATCTTACATGCCTATACTCCAGGAACTGAGCCTTTTGGACTTTGGGAGGGGCTTGACCGGAGAAGCAAGGAGTACAAAGAACTCAAGGCTGAACGATCTGAGGTATGCTTGTAAATGATTTTTCTTCTGTCCCTTGAGTATTCAATACCTTGGGAATCAATCGATAATAATTAGAAATAACAAGTTAAACAGGGGTGCTCATCTGATTTGACTGAAAATGCATTCTCTACTTTAATTTACATTTTTGAGTTACATTATTCATTGAAGAAGATGGTATCTTGTGTGCGATTTTAATAGATTTTCTTCTTGTGGCCTTGTTTGTTGTTTTCTTCCACTTGTCTGCCTCATATTGCCTTTTCTGCAATTTTTCTTCTGGGTTTGTATTTTTCCATAATTAATATACAGGACATTTTTGTTTCAGTTAATCATGTGAAGATGCACATTTGAGAATTCGTCCCACTTTATGAGTTTTGGCTTTTCTAAACGAACCTTCTCTGGCTTGTCCTGGATTTATCTTGTGATTGTTTTACCTGATTAATCTGCTGTCCAACTTCTGTTGCGATTTATTTGTTCCTCCACCAGGTAATGTGGCGGGCTGTGGAACGTGCACTTGGTCCTGGTTTCAACCGTGAAAAATGTGAGGTGAAGTTAATTGGTACCCCATTGACACATAAAAGGTTTCTTAGGAGGGATAGAGGAACTTATGGACCAGCTATAGAAGCCGGTAAAGGAACATTTCCAGGACATTCAAACCCAATCCCACAACTCTTCTGCTGTGGAGATTCTACTTTTCCAGGAATTGGTGTCCCTGCTGTGGCTGCAAGTGGTGCCATTGTTGCCAATTCGCTTGTTTCTGTTTCTCAGCATTCACAACTTCTTGATGCTGTAGGAATATAATGAACCTGGGAATTTACTTGTTTAATTTTAAAATATCGGTATTTGCCTTGTTGTAAATGTGTCTCTCGTTAGTTACCATCAAATTTTCACGATAGTGTAATTCTCCAAAAGCAAAATGATTAATGTTTTATTCATCTTGGCCCTATGGACTATTCTGGTTCAAGTGTTCTTGCTGGTCTGTTGTTCATATGCTCCAAACAATAAGTGAAGTTTAAGATCTATCAAAGGCATTCTGCCGTATGTTTGAAAACTGCAACTCAGATTTTTTTCCCCCCCAAATTGCAACAGTTAATTAATTGAAGGATTATATTACACCTCACGTTTAAATTATATGTAATTAGATGAAAAAAATGCTCATTAAAGCATGATTTGTTAATAGAGTTCCAAGTTTTGTTGTTTCAGCATATCAGTATAGAATTTACATATAACTATTCACTCTTTGTTTGTTTTTTCCTTAAATGAAGTATATAACTTTCAGTCACCAATATCTACCAAAATCTTTGTGGATAATTAAGAGAGTGTGGATAAAACGGTAACTAAAGAATCCACGTATAAATTTTCGGGGCTCTACTATTTCTTTTAAAATATTATTTTGCTATTTTTAAGGAGTTTTTATGTTGTATTTTTGGTCAAAACTTTTATATTGTTCAATTATATTTTTAAAAATTAAATAAATTTTAATAAATTATTAATTATAAATATTTCAATTTGATTAAAAAATCTGTATGAGTAACAAAAAGAACGAAAAATTGACAACAATACAGAAAGAAACGCATGTTTTTTTTTCTTCACTTCTTTTCTCTCATAACTCAGGCTTATTATATATGATATTTTTTAGAAAAAGGAAATACCAAAAAAAAAGTCTAAAAAATAGTTTTTTAAAAATTATTATTTATTTTAATCATATCTAAACAATGCAGTTTTTTTTTTTTTAATCTTTTCTCTCCTCAAAAACTCGTACACTGTGAGCTTAGTTCAAAGGGGGTTTAAGTTTAGAAAAATTTTTTTATAAGGACGGTAGAAGATTGGTAATAATAAAGAGAGTGAAACTTTCACATAATTCTTATAAGGGGTGTTATTACTAAAAACATATAACTTCATTTACAAAAATATAATATTATTTTTAAATAATATAATTGGTTTATTTGCCTAAATATTAGCCTTTTAATAAAAAATCGATATTATAATTTATCATCTCGGTAAAATCAATTTTTTTCTATATTTTTTATTCAAAGTGTTCAAATACAAAATTATGAAGGGGATGAATTTTTAAAAGTGGACATTTTCTTACTATCAATCCTAACTAAAATCAAAATAAAATTAATTTTTTTGAAAATGTATAAATATTATAGTTTTTAAACAAAAAAGAAAAAAAAAATATATTGACATTTTTATTCATCATCTCAAAGTAGTAAAATTAATTTCTTCTAAATTTTGATATGAATTGTTTGGGCAAAAATTATGAATGAGATGGTTTTTTGAAAATGGACCTCTTGTTACTGGCCAATTGCAACTAAGATCAAAATGAAATCAATTCTTTGAAAATTTCTAAAAATAAAAATATATAACCCTTTTTATTCATCTTCTCGAAGATATAAAATCAATTTATTCTTAATTTTAGTTCAAAATTCTGTGCACAAAATCATGAAGCTTGTGATTTTGTGAATATAGGCTTTTATCCAACAATTAATTTCAGTCAAAATTAAAATAAAATCGATTTTTTAAAATTGATTGAAATAAAATTTAAAAAAATATATATTTCTCTACTTTCAAAAGATAAATAAACTGTCATTTTATTTTAATATTAATAAAAAAATACTTATATACTAGTATTTGTTAGTGATAACCTTTATACAAATTATGTAAAAATTTCGCTTTTTTTATTTATTACAAAACTTCCACCCCCAAATATTTTGCCTTAAGTTTAATCCCAAAAAATAAAAATACAAAAAAGAAAAGCTCAGATTTTGCTTCCTAATCCAACACTCAATTCAAGGTCAGTCCATTTTCACCCCCTTATTTTTAGTTCCACTGATTACAGTAAAGAATTGGATCTGATTGAATAGAAATAATTGCATTAATTTTAGTCCCTTTTTTTCTAAAAAACAATTTGGAGAATTTATTGAATTTTATGCACTGCAAAAGGAAAAAATAAAAAAATCTATGATCATTAAAAGCTTCTAATATCGCTGTATTTGTTATGATATTAGGTGGAAAGGGTTGTTGCAAATTATGGAGAAGTATTGCTGAATTTGTTATGATATTATGGCGTCTGCTGGGCTAGGGCACAGGGGTGTTGGAAGTTCCAGAAGTGCTAATGGCTTCAAAGGGTCATCTAGTTCGATGGATTGGCTGGGGAGGGAAATGGTTGCAATGAGATTGAAGGACAGGGTTGACAATGAAGACGAGGATGAAGATGATAGGGTGAGATTCTTAATTTGCTCATTATGAATTATTGACCCTAAAAATGATCACTCGTAAAGAATTAGTTCTTGTAATGGCGAAAATTCTGTATCAGCTGAGCATTTTTGGATTAATGCTTGTGTTGTGATCACTCGTAAAGAAAAGCTCTCTTTTATATGTGTGTCTGTGCTGCAGGATAGCGAACCGGATATTATTGATGGTGTGCGTGCTGAAATAGGACAGGTCATAAGGACGACTATAGGTGGACGAAGTGGTCAAGCCAAACAGGTGATGCTGGAGGCTGACAGATTACTGATGGTGTGATAATCGATACTGGGTTCTACTTTATGTAATGTTGCTGTAATTGACAGGTCGTAAGTTACATTGCTGAACATGTAATTGGAACTGGTTCTTTTGGAGTTGTTTTCCAAGTAGGTGTTACTACATTTCTTTCATAATGTATCATTGGCTGTAAATTTATTTTATTGTTTTATTGGGTCTAATTGGTTTCTTGCAGGCAAAATGTAGAGAAACTGGAGAAATTGTTGCTATCAAGAAGGTGCTTCAGGACAAGCGCTTCAAGAACAGGGAGTTGCAAATCATGCAGATGCTTGACCATCCGAATGTTGTTTCCCTTAAGCACTCTTTCTTTTCAACAACGGATAAAGAGGAGCTATACCTGAATCTTGTCCTTGAATTTGTACCTGAAACTGTGAATCGTATTGCCAAACAATACAGTAGGATGAAACAGAGGATGCCATTGATATACGTCAAACTTTACACGTACCAGGCATGTAAACATTCATAGCTATTCTTGCAATTTAGAACTTCAAAATTTTTTCCGGCTCCTTATCTATTGGTGCTTCTGCAATTACTTGGAGATTGTCCAAAACCAGTTAAATAACACATGTAAACTTGTGTGCGATCTTGGTTGGTCTCGCCACTTTTTACCAATTAGCTTTGAGTTGGAAGCCTTAACATGGTATAAGAGATGGTTAGGACAATTTTAGCACTTTTAAATTCATTAATTTCTATATTCTTTTTCCTTTTGTTTGTGTTATGCTGTTACTTCATTTGATTTTATGTGAAGTATTCAGGTTGCCCAACATTAGTTAACTAAAACCTTCAAAAGTAGTATTAATCTTGGGTGTATTCTGTATACAAGATAATCATGCCACCTAAAAGCTTATGTTGTTGGAGACGAGGGATTTATATATTTTTATCCTCCTTTAGCTCTGACATTACTGAAGTGAAACAGAGTATGACCTCTTTACTGGCAGAGTTAATGATCCATACACCTATACTCCCTAGACCCACAATGGCGATGGTTTTGTGAACTAGACCACCCCTTTTTATTTTTGTCTTTTCTTTGCGATCTGTCACGTTCATGACGACTTATTTTGGATGCAGATATGTAGGGCATTGGCATATATTCACAACTGTATAGGAATTTGTCACCGTGACATCAAACCTCAGAATTTACTGGTAAATTTTGTCATTGATTATTGAAGACTTGGTTATTAGCATTAGTACTTCTGCATCTTTTGAGATGATGTGAAAAGTGCTTCAGCCTATTATGCAAGAGCAAATGTACATTAGTGCTTCTGCATCTGATGAGATGATTTGGGATGATGTACTTCAGTCTATTATGCAAGAGCGAACATCATAACTCTGAAATAAAAAACATCATTGCCTATGTTTACTTTTGATGTTCTTGATGAGTTCATATTTTGCATCTCACCATGTGCCCAATACACTTGAGCATTTTGTCACGCTTAATCTGAAGTACTTTAATCCCCTTATATGCGAGATGATTACTTGCTGCCAAAATATAAAGTTATTTTCTTAATATATGAGGTTTTGAGAGAGTTTCACTTCCCAAATACCATGTAAGCAGACAACACGAGTAATTCTAAGGTATGTGCATTTTTCATTTCAAAGAGTGAATGCATGTACTCCTATATCTATTTCAAGTGACTTGACAAAGTAGATTGATATTACTCATTGAAGATGTATTGTTTACATGCAAGGACTCATATTTAAGGATATATGATACAGTGGAGGTAGCTGGATTTCCAAATATAATGTGCCAAAAACATAAGAATAATGTGTAGATGGGTGGTTTTAAAATCATTAATGTGAACCATATTAAGTCATAAGTTTTTTTTTTTTCCCAATAACAAAAAACTATATTTGTTTCTTTTACTTCTTGTTTCTTTTCTGACTTCAATTCAGGTTTCGCTGGTATCCTTTTCAATCACTTCTGTGATCCAGGCCTGTAATGATTCTTCCTCTCAACTTCGGTACTTTTGATGAACCTGTGAGGACAACTGAAAGATTATCACTTAACAAATCCTCAAAATTAATAAAGTTAGGTAATTAGGATTATGTGCAGTCCTTTGATGTGATGAACTTCAGGATTATTGTTTAGCAGATTAAAGAATGTAATAGCCAATGGAAGAGTTGTTGTGATGAACATTCAGAGAATGCTCAGGTTTAGAGACGATATTCTTGTCACTAGCTGGGGTGCAGTGCTATGATCCAATTGGGGTAGAATCAATGATGGTTTCAGTTCCGTGGATCTCTGTATTGGTTTAACAAGCACTTTCTTGTTTTTCAGGTGAATCCTCATACACATCAGCTAAAGCTTTGTGATTTTGGGAGTGCAAAAGTTTTGGTTAGTCTTACATGTACATGAATTGCTCCTTTGAGAAAGGAAGTGGCTAATTGTTGCTTTGATGCAGTTTGGTTTCTCTAACTATTTTATCAGGTGAAAGGGGAGCCCAATGTGTCCTACATTTGTTCAAGATATTATCGTGCTCCTGAACTCATATTTGGTGCCACTGAATACACAACTGCTATTGACATTTGGTCCACAGGTTGTGTGATGGCAGAACTGCTTCTTGGAAAAGTAGGTATAACAGTTCATATTTAGGCATGTCCTTTTGAAAATTTTAAATTAGTGTTTATTCTGACTTGTTTCTCATATTCTCAAAACAGCCTTTATTCCCTGGAGAGAGTGGAGTTGACCAATTAGTTGAGATTATAAAGGTAATTTTGTTTGACCTTTCATGCATCAAAACAATTTTTGAATAACTTTCTACCATCAAATACATGGGACGTGTACCTTTTCCCGAAGTTGAGCATTTGTAATTTTTGACTTTGTGTATCTTTAATGTATGAACTGAAAATGGGTTTGAATTCCCCATTGTCTTGAAAGAGTAATGCAGAGATTCTGGATCCTGAAAATTATAGGAAGAATTTGCACTTACTTTTTATCATCTCAAATGTAAAGAAACAATTTAGGTGGGGTTAAGGGCAGAAAATTTTGACAAATGTCTTGTGACAACTTGAGAACAAGATTAATCTACTGTGGATAAGCATGTTGACTATGTAAATTGTTTTTATCACCAGTAGTATCTTAAACTGGTGCAACTAACAAAGGCAGACTTATCCTGTAATGAATTTGTGTTTTTGTTTATCCTATAGGTTTTAGGAACACCTACCAGAGAGGAGATAAAATGCATGAATCCAAACTACTCAGAGTTTAAGTTTCCTCAGATAAAGCCACATCCATGGCACAAGGTTTGTACACTTCCTATCTTTCTTTGTACTGGTACTTTCATTCGTGTCTATTGTAGTCTCTCCATATAGCAAAATAGCACTTGTTGATTATTATATGAGCCTTGGAGGCCTGCCACCTGTAATTAGTTGGTTCTAAGACGGATGTCTCGAAAGAATCGTGCTCAGAAAAATGTCAACCTTAGTTTTATCTATTAAATTTCCTACAGCTACAGTATTCTGCATACGCCTGCATTCTTTTGAGTCCACCCCCCCCGGCATGGGGCAGCTGGTTTCTTTTTCTTTTATTCTATTTTAGCCAACAAAATCTAAATCAAACTCGCGGGGGCCCGGGGGGGGGGGGTGGTTTCTTTTTCTTTTATTACAAGGTTCCACCCCCGGGGGGGGAGGGGAGCCGGTTTCTTTTTCTTTTATTCTATTTTAGCCAATAAAATCTAAATCAAACTTAACCTCTACATCCTTGTTTCCTCAAGTGCGCTTAAGTATGCTGCCTACGTTGTTGTGTGTCTTACAAGGTTCTGCAGGAGAGTTCTACTAGTACTGATGCTAACTGGGCTTGGCTTTTGCATTTTGGATGGAACCTTCAACTTGCATAAACTGATCAAGATAATCTAGTGTTGATTATAGATTTGGGATCCTTGTTCGTGATCTGAACTCAGGATTAAACAGTAGATTGCCTAGGCATTACGCATTTGCCTTGAAACACATTTAATGTGAGGATGGCCAAGATTTGGGAGTTCATCTTTTCTCACGATTGCTTTAATGTTATTTTTTACTTACTATACATATAAGGGGAACTTAACTATTTACTAATATTTGTCCTTTTGACCGTACCGATTGGATACTTTGAAGGTATGGTGCTTTTTAGTATCTTGATGTGCGACTAACATGTGGTCAGTTTCATCTCTGGTGTCTGCAAATAAGATTGAAACCTTTACTTTTCTCTTTATCATTTACTCAGGCTTCATATTTTTCGTCTGCAAGATCTTATGTCACCTTTCTTGTCATCTTCTAGGTCTTCCAGAAATGTTTACCCCCAGAAGCAGTGGATCTGGTTTGTAGGTTTTTCCAGTATTCCCCAAATTTGAGATGCACTGCTGTAAGTGCAGACTTTACTTGCAATTAGTTAACCGATGCTGTGGTTATTGTTTATCAATTTCATGTTGGTGGATTGCAGTTGGAAGCTTGTGTTCACCCTTTCTTTGATGAATTGAGAGAACCTAACGCCCAAATTCTAAATGGACGTCCTCTTCCACCACTATTTAATTTTAAACCTCAAGGTTAGTTTCATTCCTCACTGAACTGTATCTCTATTTCAGCTATCATGTTTCCTGGGATGGAAAAACTAAAGTATGATTGGAGAGCTACATGGATTGCCAGATGGTACTCAAGCACTAATCGAGGCTGCCAAGTCATGTGGGTGGCCCCTTCCTTGTCTGTAGTGAGGAGACAAGTAAGGGCTACAGAATTACTTGGCTACTGCCCATTAGCTGAAGGTACCACCTGCTCATGCTACATCACCCGGGGATGCTGAAGCTTTTCACTGACTTGTGTGCATCATTAGAGCTTTTAATGAACCGAGTTGTTCGCGAACACAAGTTGATTTGTCTCGTGAAAGCTCGAATTCGGCTCGTTCGAATAGTTAAACAAGCCAAGCTCGAATAAGGATTTGAGCTCGTTTATTAAACGAACAAACTCGAATATTATTCGCAAACGTTCGTTTGCGTTCGTGAAGATGGGTAATAATATCTTTTTACATTATTTTCAAAATAAAAACATTTGAGCTCAATCGAACTTGGTTTGATTGTGTAAAAATTGAGTTCGAGTGAGCTCGGTTTGGTTGTGTAAACAAACCGAGCTCAATTGAGTTCTGTTTGTTTGTGTTAAACAAGCCCAGCTCGTTCGAGTTTATTTGATGTTGGTTCGTTTGTGTTAATCGAGCCGAATTCGAATTCGATCTCGAGCATATTGTTTTATTTGACAAGTCGAGTTCGAACACAAATATTATCTCATTTAATAATCGAGCTGATTCGTTTATTAAACGAACAAAATCTGAATGATGAATATTCGGCTCGATTCGGCTCGTTAAAAGTTCTATGCGTCATTACCTTGACGTTTGTTTAACCCTTTACGGTGTCATAATTTAGATGTATCTAGACTAATGTCTCTGCATTGTATGAGATAAGAAAACTATGTTTAAGATAAAATAGGATGAGCGTGATATTGGTCCTCATTCATTGAAAAGTGTGACAGTCTACATGTTTGTAGTCCTAGTGTTGAAATGCAAAAGGGATGGTTGGTTGAGGATTAACCATGAACTTGGGGATCCAGGGATCAATCCTCCCACCTTTTACTCAATAAAGCTTACTATATGCAAAAACATTATAGTTCTTATGCCTTCTTGTCCTGAAATCAATGTGTGTTATGTGTCTGCAAACTTTCAATTGTTTGAGCTTTATAGTTCTTCCATTTTCCTTGGTTCTCATGAATCCTAAGATGCTTTGTGTATTTCTTTTTTGGGGGCAGAACTTGAGGGCATTCCTACTGAAACGGTCTGCCGGCTTATTCCAGAGCATGCTCGAAGGCACAATTTGTTTATGGCTTTGCATTCTTAGCGGCTTATTGGGTATTTCAAATTCTCCACTTCTTCTTGCCTTGCCACTCAGTCCTGCAACACTTGTAAATCTCAATCTCAGGTAAACTGTGCATCACGTCTGTGTAAGTTGGCTCTGAATTTCTCAGTAGAATATGGGAGATGAGTGTTAAGTATGAATGTGTAGAATCTTCAGTTTTCTACATTGAGATAAACCAGACGCAGAGACTCCTATTATCCACTGCGTGTATGTTGGCGAGGATCTTCAAAGCGGAACTTCTGGAAGCCTAATGCCGAACTATGGGAAAATGAGATTGTAATATTACATATTTGTTTTGCATAACTTTTCAATGAAAGCTTCCTGACGTTGACATTCTAGTATTGGTTTGCCGGTTATACATTTTTTTCCCCTATTTATATATAACTTGGCCTCTTCATTTTTTTTTTTTTTTTGGATACATTGGCCTATTCATTTTTAAAGCTTTGTTGGGATTAGCTGCATTAATTGGGGTGAGAATTGGATCACGCAACTTACGAGACCAAGACGTCGGACAAAGGCCTAGACCTTGTCAGATCCAAAAAATTTTCTTGCATTCTCAAGATAAGATTTGGTAAATCCAGAATCCTTTTTTGTAGGTTTCTGTCTATCTCTTTTCATTTTTTCCCCTTGAAAAAGGGACTCGATTAAGTGCTGTTCCCGCTTAATTATCAAACAGCAAAAGGTAAAAGTACCCTCTTAAAACTCATAAAACTTGTATTATCATGTCAATTACACCATACATCTCAAGCGCTTTCTTGTATTATTCATATATGCACTTCTTTAATTTCTGTAAATCCCGGAAATGGCTGCATTTGTATAATTGTCTGGCTGGTGAAAGAAAAGTGTATCATATTGTTTTGTGAGCAAGAAAACCAAATGCACATTACCAGAAAAGAAATGAAAATGAGAAAGAATTGGCTTGAGAAAAAAGAACAAAAAAGAAAGGGAACGGATCGAATTTTTCCCCCACTCTTAAGGAGAAGCAAAAGGCATACATACAACTTGAGTACCCAATATACGTACCAAAAACAAAGCGGGTAAAATTAGGAAATATATTAAAATTCTAGTTTTCTAATTTTGAATCATATATAATACAATGCAATGTGCCCTTCTTTTGCTATCACTGAGAGAAAAATAACCTTGACTTCTGTAAATTTTACATTTTCAATGTGCGCACTCCAATTTTATTACAAAATACATAGTTAATTTATTTCAAAACTGTAACCAAAATTAGTGCTAAAAAAAACATCTTTTTCTTCTTTTTAGCATAAAAAACTAGCACAATTTTCTTCTTTTAAACATAAAGAAATAGTGCAATTTATACTAGGTAATAATTTGACCAACAAAATCAAGACCCAAAACCAAAAAAAAAAAAAAAGAAAAAGAAAAAAGAAGAATGCTAGTATTTAAAAAAAAAAAAAGAAAAGAAAAGACAAAATTAGACTTCAATTTTACCAGTAGCGGAAAAACCTAAAACCCTGCTCTCTCTAGGCTTTACTCCTCCTCGTCCTTCTGAACAAAAAATACAGCTTTCTGTTTCATCTGCTTTTCTCTAAATACTCTTTCTTTTCTTTTTCATTCAACTCTTGAATGTTTTTTGGGCTGGATAATACTCGATAATAAGCTGAAATGGCATCATGCATAGCACATAATAGTCTTGGAACCACAGCAAAATTTCCGGGCAGCCATCAGTACCGGTCATCAAAACTGTTCCGGGCCGATCAAAGCCGTTGCTTTTACCTGGGACCCATTAACTGGGATTGCTTAAAACTTCAGTCTAATGGCAATTCTCGTCGCCGGTTGAATAGTTACCGGTCGTCATTTACCACGGTCGTCAGCAGCTTGTCTTCTGTCAATGGTGCATCTTCTTCTTCTGGTAAGCATCAAGAATCTCTGCCTTCCATACTTGCACTTACTATTTATAGTAGTACTAGTATATTATAATAAGAAACAGAAATGAATGACTTCAAAAAAAGATCAAATTTTTTATTGAATTTGGAAGAATAGCTACATAACCTTGTGTTTGTTTTAGTTCCTTTTTTTCCCCCTAATTTGAAGAGAAAAGGGCAAGCTTTGATAGGTTGTTGTGAAATATTGTGCTTGTCTATTCAATTCATTAGTTTTTTGGGTTCAACGACATTTCACTATTTTGGTGAATCGAAGTTTCGGAAATATTAGGACAATGTAAATCAGTAATAATTAGTTTTGCAGTAACGTCAGTTTAAGGAGTTTGATGGAATTAGTATGCAATTTGAACGTATATGGTATCAATTGATATTGAAAATGTTCAGTACTTATATGCACAATCTTTCTCTTGTTGCCGGCAGAAGAAAGGGTGGTTGTGTTGGTGATTGGCGGAGGGGGAAGGGAACATGCACTTTGCCATGCGTTGAAACGATCTCCTACTTGTGATGCCGTCTTCTGTGCCCCTGGCAATGCGGGAATTTCCAACTCTGGGGATGCCACTTGCATTTCTGACCTTGATGTCTTAGATAGCTCAGCTGTTATCTCATTTTGTCATGAGTGGGGTGTTGGGCTAGTTGTTGTGGGACCAGAGGCACCTCTTGTTGCAGGTCTTGCTAATGATCTTGTGACGGCTGGAATTCCAACTTTTGGCCCTTCATCAGAAGCTGCTGCTTTAGAAGGTTCCAAGAATTTTATGAAGAGCATTTGTGACAAATATGGAATTCCTACTGCCAAGGTTGGTCCTCTCAGGTTGGTCTCAGATATTAGTTAGCAAAGGGTAATGTTTGGTTGTTTCAGATGCAAGATTTAGAGCACTGACTTCCACCTGTGTTAATCCTACGGTTGGTTTGGAAATCATGTCATGGACAAAATACTCTTTTCTCTTCTCTTCGATTTATAACTGAAATAACTGCTTTTTAGGGAGATTTGACTGTTTCAGTTGATATTTAATATGATAATTGGTTACTTTTTGCAGTATAGAACATTTTCTGATTCTACTGCTGCAAAAAGCTACATTAAAGAGCAAGGTGCTCCTATTGTTGTTAAAGCTGATGGACTTGCAGCTGGAAAGGGAGTTATTGTTGCCATGACACTCGAGGAGGCATATGATGCTGTAGACTCAATGCTTGTCAAAGGTGATTTTGGCTCTGCTGGTTGCCGTGTTATTATTGAGGAATATTTGGAAGGAGAAGAAGCATCGTTCTTTGCTCTAGTGGATGGGGAAAATGCCATTCCCCTAGAATCAGCACAGGACCATAAACGAGTTGGGGATGGTGATACAGGGCCTAATACTGGTGGAATGGGAGCTTACTCTCCTGCACCAGTTTTGACAAAAGAACTTCAGTCTTTGGTTATGAAATCCATCATTCTACCTACCGTGAAAGGAATGGCCATTGAGGGATGCAAATTTATTGGGGTTTTGTATGCTGGACTCATGATTGAGAGGAAGACAGGATTACCAAAGTTAATTGAGTACAATGTACGCTTTGGAGATCCAGAGTGCCAGGTCAGTTTCTTTAGTATCCTTGTCAATCACTAAAATTGTATAGCTTTTTTAGTGATGACTGCAATTTAAAAATTGTATAGCTTTTTTATTGATGACTGCAATTTATTACCTAGAAAGTGCAATTGAGTTTTACTTGAGAAGATGTAGGTAATGGGTTGAAATCTGCAAGATGTTGCCATTTGAAGCATATTTTTTGTTAATAATTTAAACACAATGTCAATTGGGTTGTGATTTTAAATGTTTATTTTATATTTACTATATCCTCACCTCAATTACTAGGTTAATTCTGCTTTTCTTGTTAGTGGTTGAAGTTCTTTGGAATGATCTCTTGAGGCAATGAAGTAAATTTCAAAACTTTTTAAGTAAACAATTTTATTGTCTACCTCCTCGTCATCTTCACCTATGATTTGCACTATTTGGTGATTCTCTAAAGTCCAGTTTCCATGCTGTTGCAGTTTCATGGTTTCTAGTTTTTATAGCATCAAGCTGTTTAATGTTGGTAATCATAGAGGGCATCTGTAGCAAACTGATTTCTTTTGGGATCTTTAGACTGTGTTTGTTATTAAAACTGAACCAACCATGTTGGCTTTGGGTGCCATTGTGGGATTTTGATGAACACCATGGCCTCCTTTTGTTTTCAGTTTCTCCTACATTTGTTATGGATTTGTGTGTTTGCAGATGTGACTAGTCTGACATTCTATGCTGCTGCTTGCTCTTGTGATTTACAGGTGTTGATGGTTCGCTTGGAATCTGATCTGGCACAAGTTCTGCTTGCAGCTTGCAAGGGAGAGCTTAGTGGGATATCACTAGACTGGTCCTCTGGTTCAGCGATGGTTGTAGTCATGGCAAGCAAGGGCTATCCTGGGAGCTATGAAAAGGGGACGGTGATTGAAAACCTGGAAGAAGCAGAGCAAGTTGCTCCATCTGTTAAAGTTTTCCATGCTGGAACTTCTCTTGACATGAATGGAAATTTCATGGCAGCTGGGGGTCGTGTTCTTGGGGTTACTGCTAAGGGAAAGGATCTCGAGGAGGCACGGGATAGAGCGTACCAGGCTGTTGAGCAAATTAATTGGCCAGGAGGTTTCTACAGGAAAGATATAGGATGGAGAGCATTGCCTCTGAAACAATATTCTACTAAAGGTTGAAGTAAAATTTTTAACCAGAGAAGATGATGTGGCGTGCCATATACTCTTTGTTGGAGAGTTGATCAGTGAATGGCTTTCCCATCAATGAAAATAGAAAAAGATGATAAAAGATTCCATACTTATTTGTCCGTCTATAGGAAGACGGCGAAAAGGGAGATTTCTGGTTGAGAATCGAAAGATTAGAATGTGAAGTTGCCTATTCTGCATACCTTGCCAGCTCGAGAGACAAAATGTACACTGCAGCAATCATGCTATCAAGTGTAAAAGAATTTCTGTTAGTACAAGTACACTCTATATATGCATCTATGTTGATATTACTTCGTCTAAATTCTTAGCAAGCAATTCTTTTGCTCGCTGGTTGTGCAAACTGCCGACTGCCAACAGTCTTGTCCTAAGCATCGTGATTTCTCCTCTATGTTCTACAACTCCATAACCTTCTCCTTTTAAGGCTACAATGAAGTATAAATTATTTCTAACCACACACGAACCGGTGTGGTGTGGCAGTCTGCTGCCTATTGGTGTTAGTGAAATCTCTCTTTTATGCTTGGTAGTTGAGTTGGAGAAGGTAGAATAATGCGAAGATGCTTGACCTTTTTGATTCCGTTCCTCTCTGACGAATCTATTAGCTACAAATCAAGATTTTGCCAGTTGGTTGGTAGACTAACTAATCCAAGGATGAGCAAAGTTGTAGTTGCTTGTCATTATCAACGTTGTAATTATCATTCCCTGCCTCAAAACCATACTTTATATACAGTGTTAGATAGGCTAAAATTTGATTTGCATAATGAAATTGGTACCTAAGAATCTTAGAAGTGCCGGCGGGGAAGTTGCTTATGCTTCAGCTTAGAAATCCACGAATTTGCTGTCTCAAGGCCATAGAATTTGGTCAATCTCGTTGCAGAAAAATATTAAACAATAAATAAGAGAGTAGAGTTGGTGAGGGGCAGGGGGCTCAAGTGCTCAACAGCCCCCATTCTTAACTTATTTTCTCGCTAAGTAACTCGTGTTACACGATTGTACCTCCCAGTTCCCACCAGCCAAAAATAAAGAACCAGTATTATCAAAATAAAAATAAAAATAAAGAACCAGGACAAAATCCAGAGTACAACACAACAGAAACATGAAATTGAAAAGCACAACGGCCTCGGCCCACTGGTAAATCGGCATAAACAGCCATCCAATAAAATCAACACTTTTTATTTTCCTTCTCACTCTCCTGAAAACTATTAAGCGCAACATGTGTATTGTCACGTACGTTAGAAACAGATAACGATCGTCACATGGTAATAGTAAATCACACTTTATAATATTTCATGACGTTTTGCAATATTTAATAGTATGTTATTGATTTTAATATACCACATAATGTATATAGCTAAAACTTACACCACTCGTTCCAACCCAAAAAATCCTTCCTAAAAGAATATTCTAGAATCTTCCACATTGCCCCACCCAAAATGAATAAATGATTGAAGGATTTTGCTAATGTATGTCAATTAGGCACTTGTTAAACACACATTAGTAAGTAATCTCATAAACATGCAATTATTCATTATACGTTTTTAATTTAATTAACACTTTCATAATTTACAAATTCTTGCATTACTTCATCTGTTCCTCACTTAATCATGTACTTGAATTCCCCTTAAACAGTGATCCTATCGATTAGGTACCGTTAGACCTACCCAAAAATAAAAGCCCCCCCAACCCGAACCCGGATGTAATCCCCCCCTTCTTTCCTTATCTTCTTCTTCACCTCAAAACTTCGCCTCTCACGCCGTCCATTTCTTTCTCCTCTTCCCCGGCGGCCCAAACCCTCCTCCCACCTCCCCAAATTTCTAGGCCTAGGGTTTGAATAAAGTTCAAAGCTTTAACCAAAAAATAATAATAATAATAATGGCCTCCTCCACTGCTCAAATTCACGCTCTCGGGGCCGCTACAGCTCGTTTCTCATCTGCAAACCAAACCCCGACCAAGCCCTCTAAAACCCTCTTCTTCGGTCAATCTCTGAACTTCAGAAACAGGGCGGATTTCGGTCTCAAACTCAAGTATGGTAGAAATAGTAGCCGTAGGTACAATACGACGCCGCTGCGGGTGGTGGCGGAGAAGGTAGTTGGAATTGACCTGGGGACGACCAACTCGGCCGTGGCGGCGATGGAAGGGGGTAAGCCCACTATTGTGACTAATGCCGAGGGGCAGAGGACGACGCCGTCTGTGGTGGCGTATACTAAGAATGGGGATAGACTTGTTGGTCAAATTGCCAAGCGCCAGGCTGTGGTGAATCCGGAGAATACTTTCTTCTCGGTGAAGAGGTTTATTGGGAGGAAAATGTCGGAGGTGGATGAGGAGTCTAAGCAGGTTTCGTACCATGTTGTGAGGGATGAGAATGGGAATGTCAAGCTTGAGTGCCCTGCTATTGGCAAAATGTTTGCTGCCGAAGAAATATCTGCTCAGGTATATATTATATAGAGCAGGTTTTATTATTATTTTTTTCCATCTTGCGTGTATGCTGCTATTTAGTTCTGATTGTTCTGGCTTCCGTAAAATGTCTCTTCCGGATCAGGGAAAAAAACATGATCTTGTAATGGATATTACTGTACAAATAAGGCCGCTTTAAGTTGTCAACTGCAATTAAGCCGACGGATGGAGCCCTAGTACACTTAAGGATATGATGGACTTTGTTGTGAAAGGAGGATGAAATGTATTTGTCTGATTGATGAATGAAGTGGATAATTTGCACTTAAGTTGTGAAATTTTTTAGTGCAAGCAGAGGTCGCTAGAATTATCTTGAGTTTTGGCTAAAAGATGATTTTAAAGTATTTGAATTTCAAAAATGATATGAATCTGATTTTGAATTTTTTATACTTTTTAATCCTCGTGCGTTGCTGGTTTTCTTTCTTTCTTGATTTTAGGTTTTGAGAAAGCTTGTGGATGATGCATCGAAATTTTTGAACGACAAGGTTACTAAAGCTGTTGTTACTGTTCCAGCTTACTTCAATGATTCTCAAAGAACAGCAACAAAGGATGCTGGTCGAATTGCTGGTTTAGAGGTTCTCCGTATTATCAATGAACCTACTGCTGCCTCTTTGGCTTATGGTTTTGAAAAGAAGAACAATGAAACGATTTTAGTGTTTGATCTTGGAGGTGGCACATTTGATGTTTCAGGTAACAAATGTCTCTTATTCTGGTGGTATTCTCCCTTATATTCTTGATAAAAGCTTTTCTTTCCATTCACAATTTGTTAAATTTTGTTGCTTTCGGAGCTTTAATTTTTTTTATTATTTATGATCTCTCATCCACACCTCATAGAATTGATATAATTATGCATATGTGTTATCTTCTGGTGTTAAGATGCTTTAATTGTGTAATTGTAGCATCATTGTCAGCTTGTTCTTCCCTCACCCCAGAAACCACCCCCCCCTTCATGCATGTCTATTGCATATGGTACCATTGGGGGTGCTCTGTAGATTCAACAGAATACCAAGTTAATGATTCAGAAAGTCTTTCCATAACACCATTTGAGCTATGTTGAAAATAAGTAAGAAAGAGAGGGAGAATGCTAGAGTAGAAAGATTATTGCTGCTATTTTGGTTGAGAACTTGATAACCATCATATACTTAGCTTTGACTGGTTATTTTGCTTTCTTGAGAAGCTGAAAGTTTCTGTGACTCTCTTTTGGTTGTAGTTCTTGAAGTTGGAGATGGTGTATTCGAGGTTCTTTCAACGTCTGGAGATACACATCTTGGTGGTGATGACTTTGACAAGGTTTGCTTACTCCCTCCTGCCCCCCAGAAGGACCTTCAACCATTTGATTTGTTTATTTGCTTCACTTAGAGAAAAGTATTATATTATCTGTCCTTGAGTAGTTTGCTTGTAATTTTGCTGCTGATGATTTGTCATTTGGTAAATTATTTCATGCAGAGAGTTGTGGATTGGCTTGCTGGGAATTTCAAGAAGGATGAAGGTATAGATCTTTTGAAGGACAAACAAGCTCTTCAACGTCTGACAGAAACGGCTGAAAAAGCTAAGATGGAACTATCATCTTTGACCCAAACAAACATCAGGTACAAACATCTTGTGAGGCTCTGTGATATATTTGTTCTTCTAGGCCCTCTGGTATTATAAGATGCTGAGTATGTTTTGTTTTCTATGCTACAGTTTGCCTTTCATTACAGCCACGTCAGATGGTCCCAAACACATAGAAACCACTCTCACACGGGCAAAGTTTGAGGAACTCTGTTCAGATCTGCTTGATAGGTATGAGAAGGTGGATGGGTCTTTTTTCCTAAATCATCGTTCATGACATTGACCTTCTGCTTTTCCTAACAGTTAGCATACCTGACATTATTGTACTCTCTGATCAGGCTCAAAACACCAGTTCAGAATTCCCTGAAGGATGCTAAACTTTCTTTGAGTGATATAGATGAGATTATCCTTGTTGGTGGTTCAACACGTATTCCTGCTGTTCAGGAAGTTGTCAAGAAACTGACTGGAAAGGACCCCAATGTAACAGTCAATCCTGATGAAGTTGTTGCCCTTGGAGCTGCTGTGCAGGTTAGTTTATACTTTCGACTTAGAGATGTATTGGTTTCTTTTTTTCTTGAATTTCCCCTTGTATATTTAATGCAACTTAGTAAACTTGATCTATGTCATAGAAAGAATTTGATTTCTGTTAACTTTGTCTTTAAATTTACTTTGCTGTTTGCATCACTTAACTTGTTTTGCCTTGTATTAGGCTGGAGTTTTAGCAGGAGATGTCAGCGATATTGTTCTTCTGGATGTCACACCTTTGTCTCTTGGTTTGGAAACTCTTGGTGGTGTTATGACAAAGATCATAACAAGAAATACAACCCTCCCCACTTCAAAGTCAGAGGTTTTCTCGACCGCTGCTGATGGCCAGACCAGTGTGGAAATTAATGTCCTTCAAGGAGAAAGAGAGTTCGTAAGGGACAACAAATCATTGGGCAGCTTTCGTCTGGATGGGATACCACCTGCCCCACGAGGAGTCCCTCAAATTGAAGTGAAATTTGACATTGATGCAAATGGCATTCTGTCTGTCACTGCAATTGATAAAGGCAGTGGGAAGAAACAAGATATCACCATTACAGGTGCCAGCACATTGCCCAGTGATGAGGTATGCCTCCTGAATGGACAAATCCCTTTCTGTAGATTTAAGCTCTACAATTTCCCTTAGATGAGTTCCTGCTATCACCCTGCAAATCTGTGTAAATTCAGCATGCAATGTGCATTTATTTAGTGAAATTGGAATTTGCAGCTCGTGAAAAAAAAAATTGCTTTTTCCTTTGTGCAAATCAATTTTCTCATGGCAGCTTAAGCTGAGAATTTTCTGTGTCTTGAATGAGAATAACTCAGGTAGATAGAATGGTTAAAGAAGCTGAAAAGTTTTCCAAGGAAGACAAGGAGAAGAGAGATGCCATTGACACAAAGAATCAGGCAGATTCTGTTGTTTACCAGACTGAGAAGCAGCTGAAGGAATTTGGTGACAAGGTTCCTGCAGCAGTAAAAGAGCAAGTTGAAACAAAAGTTGGGGAACTTAAGGAGGCAATCTCAGGTGGCTCAACGCAAGCCATCAAAGATGCTATGGCTGCACTTAACCAGGAAGTGATGAAACTTGGTAGTTCAGTCTATGGGAAGCCTGGTGAGACACCTGATGCTGGTGCTGCACCAGGCACTGATGCTGGGCCTTCAGGCAAGGGAACTGATGGAGATGTTATTGATGCCGATTTCACCGATAGTAAGTGAGCCTTGTAAAAGTAAGATTAGTCATGAGCTCATTTTCACTTTTGTCCTCTCCCACATCTTACAAGCCTTGAAATGTGTACAAGGTATGAATTTGCCAGAATGATCCTAGTGTTGGGGGAACCATTTAATTATTTGGGGACACGAGAAGAAAATTTTATTAGGAAAAGATATAGAGATAAAAAAGGAGCCAATAGGCAGTACTTTTAACAATCAACTATATACAAAGTTGACCCTGACGGTTTTATATGTATTTTTTGCAATTTGGAAAGTGTTTGAGGCTCTGTAATGAAATTTTGATTATGCTTGGTATTCATGGGCATCAGCATGGTCATTCTGATCTTGGGAGCATGTTCACTCCGTGTACTGATTTCCTGGTTAGAATTAAAAAGGTTGGTATTCTTAGGTTGCAGAAAAGTTGAGAAGTAATGTTTTTTTGACAAGTTTGTGCTCTCAATGCGCTATGATAATAACTGGTGTGCTTAAAATTTGCGTTCTTGCACATTTTATTTCCTTAATTATGCTTTTTATCTAGTATCATTTCTCTTTTGTATGCGACACCATATGGCTAGTTTGTTAAGTTGTGGGTTACTATTCTGGATGATATTTATCTAGTTTGTTATTAAATCGAGGAATCTGTCAAGGTGCTCTTCATACCTGAATGAAGCTCACCGTCGTTAGCGTAGTCAGGCTGAAATTGTTCAGCTACTGCCCCGAAAACGTCTGAAAAAGCAATTCTAAGATATGTTTGGAGGAGTGAAGGTCATCGGGAGAAGGTGAAAGGATTGAAATTTGTGTTTGCAGATGATTGTGCTTCTTAGAGGTTTAACTTTTTAAGTACTCGACCCATTTTGCAGGACACTAAGCGAACGTTTCCCAACCGTGGCCCAATCTCAATTTTGATTCCTTAAGATTAAGTTGGGAAAATTGCATACTTTCTGATGAAAAGCTTCATCATATAGGACTGATAGATACTTGAGGCTTCAAGTGGAATGATACCTGCATTGTCCTTGTCAGCTGTCTATTTGATTTATTCAAATTGATATTGTTGCATTTGCCCTTCATCCTTATGATATGGAGAATGACACTGTAAAAATTAAACTTACATGAAAAGTTTTGTTTATCTTCAACTAGAACATTTCAAAGTTCTTTAGCTATTATGTACAGCTGCCTAATAAACATAGAAAATAAACTTTTTCTGACGGGCATGAGCGTAGTCTTGCATTACTTCAAGCTGACGCATACAAAAGAATTGGTTTTGTAAAAGTCAAATACAAGAAGCACAAATCTGTTAGCCATATACCGACTTAGGAAGCCAATGAGTGTCTGCAACACCTTGGTAAGATTGAAACCCAGCATATGAGTCTATGCTTCAGCTGTCCCCTCCTACTGAACTATCCCATGCCTTGGCGAAAATGTGGCCCTGGCGAGGACTCAGGAGAACTGGACTGGGAGAGAGGCTACTTCCCCTTTCCATTCTTCTGTCCAGACCTGCACCGTACTCATCAAAATGCGTACATTTGGAACAGCAACATCCGCATCGGTTGTGCCTAGGGGTTAATTGGTGGTAAATGGAAACATGGTCTGCCTGGTATCTTGCACCTTCAGCTCGACCAACAGATCTAACTGAGATGAGCCTTTCAGGTCCAGCACCTTTATGAGGATCAATAGGCGGTTTGCTAGAATATTGGTAGCCTTGGTGAAATGGTTGCCTGCTGGTTTGGTGGTAATTTTGAGGATACAGTTGATGACCCCAAGCACTGCTCTGCTGAAGACCGGTAAGGTTGCACACAGTAGGTGAGCTCTGTACCCTGTGCATATGGGTCCTGTTGCTGTGATAGTTGTTCTGGGGCATGGATTCATGGACATTTCCATCAGTATTGCAGCTGTCAGGTGACCTTGGGGAAGAGCAGGCAGACGATATGGCAAACGAAGCCCCAGGATGTACGTTAAGAGTTGGATGATGCAGCTTTATACCTGATGATGGTGAGGTGCGGACAATGCCATTGATGGCATCAATGTATCGCTGCTCAACTGCATGAGTTTCCATATGATTCTCCAACACGACAGGTTTTGCAGGGAAGAGGAAAGCTCGAAGCCTCGGGGTGCCCGCACTTTCATACCGGTCATGTTCATTAAACATGTGCCTTAGGTCGTCATCATTTTTCACCGAAACCAGGGCATCGAGATCCTCAGGGACCAACTGATATTTCAGGATCATCTCATCCTCGATTAGGTATGTAAGCTTCTTCATAAATTCTGTAAGTTGAAAGGGGGATCCAAAAGTAGCACATTATAGGTCAAGAACTAAGTTTTAATAACTATTCCAAGACTGAAAGCGAAAGCCTCAATGTGATCATATTACGAAGCTTTCCTCGCGACATGATTGCCTAAATGCTAGATTAAGGCTAGGATTCGTGTCCTAACGTTTAGCTTTCTACTGAAACGGAGAGAAACCAATAACCTAACATGATTCATAACGTGTTGTAGATGATGAGACAGTCGGGCAACAATTCCATCGATCCATCATGAGAAAACTTTTGTGCATTCTAAAGCATCATCTCACTTCGAGACTATGCATTTGTTTCCTAGCACGTTTGCACAAATCAACCTAACATAAAATGGAGCATGAAGCTACATTTACCACGACAATTCAATTCACTAAAATTATTCTAAATTGGTATTGTGTGTACATTCTAAGATGAAATCATATATTCTTTTACGTTCATGGTTCAAATGTCAACATTTCAAGCGTTAAGTTTGCAACACACAACATCGTAAGTTTTGTCAAGAAAATCAAAACGTACAATCAAAATTCCATTAATAACACAATAAACTCAAAGATATCCTCAAAAGGAGATAATTCCTTATTAATAGATTTTGGTACCTGGGAATTTGATATCTCGAGGGACAGAGATAACGCGAGTCTCACCACCAACATATTTGAGATGACCATCCGCTGGCCTTGGAAGGATTTTGCCACCATGACTACACAAAAACTTGACCCTATTCTTTGGTGAGCCAGGGGCAGATCCTGGTGCTGAACCACAGCTAATGGTATCCTCCATCACAATCAAACCTTCTGTTGACATTTTCATGAAATTCAGACATCAGAATAAAGAAGGCCAACCACAAAGTTGTACAAAAAAAAAATACCTATGTAGTAATAATGTGTGATATGCACAATATGCACAAAAGGATACAAAATAAATCGAGTTTCAGATGGTGATTGACAAAGAACATGGGATAATGATGAGGGAATGTGGGGTGTTTTATTTTTCCCTATTTTGAAAGGATAGGATGGGTTGGCAATTTATACAATTCTGTTTTCTGGTTGATGGCTTAACAGATGGCATGGAATTCAGTCAAATTACTCTTGCACACACCTGTAACCACAGGTTTCGTCCAGTGTCTTGGGACCATAGTTCTGAAACTCAGGCAACCCGTGATTCAACCGATTCCTTAATCAACGTGTCACCAGATTGGACAAATTCTCTTAATTCATTGATTTTATTTGTACTATGATGACATGAAATAGACAGTTTTACGGGGGGATAAGTACAACACAAGACTGAATATTGACAGTTTTATAAGGGATAAGTACAACTATATGATTTCATTGACTAAATGGATAGGAGAGCAACTATTTAAAGATTGAATCTCCACAGTCATCCATATGCTAAAATCGTCGTGAATTCAAGCAATTAGACAAAACATTGCGCTCCATGAATTCAAAGACGAGAGTATGGCCCCAAAACAATTTCCCATATGATGAAGCATTCGCGTCAATATCTTAGGTGATTTTGATGAAAAATGATCAAGATAGTCGTCCCTGTCAGGAGCAAGAATAATTTTTGTATAAATACATAAACGTGTGGCTTAATGTTTCATCAAAATTGTAATTTTTAAGAACATTTTTAGGAATATATGACACATACGGCTTAATGTTTCACCACAATTGTATTCTTTAGAGAAGTCTTTTTGGTATGCTGGTGTCTCATTTTGTCTATATAAAGTTTCTATTTTTACATGAAAAAAGAATGATACCCCTAACAGAATAACTATTCATCTCATATAATAACTAACTACAATTATCTTTTGAATTGAGAAATTAGAGCAAAATATGCATATACAATGCAAAACTAATTTTTCTTACATAATTTTTACATAAAAAGTAGTAAAAGTTTATTAATCCTACACTCATCAAGTGTGACATTTGCACTAATTTTTAGAGAAGCTTTGTCATTAAAGGTTTAAGTGTGACAACAAAAATGGTTGTTGACTAGTGTGTTTGGAAACTTTCCCCCGTAATAGTGATGAAAACGGACAGTAAAATCTCGAAATTACGGCAGTTAATTTAATCTAACGTCATTGGCCTTTCCGTCGGAATCTTAAACTCGAGATTGTCGGACACGGGTCAATTAGTAATGCAGCCTGGTGCGATGGAAGTTGCGGGTCCCACACGCGCAGGCGGTGGACGATTGCTGAAGCCTGGATCCGATTATTGAGGTCCCAATTTTATTTTTTTTTTGAACTATTATTGCGGTCTGATTTGAATAGCTAATTGATGTTGTATTTGCATTTGCTAATATCCTTGCGTTCATGCTACTAAGGTAGAAAAAAGATTTGGAATTTTGAGTTTAACCTAAAAATGAAAAAAAAAAACAAAAACTTCTAACCACCATTATATGGTAGATAAGATATTACTGCATAATAATTGCGTAAAAAAAAATATGGAAAGGGATGTAGAATGGCATAGAGCTACTAAAAGGATGACAATTATTTTACTTGTCTCGATTTTCTTTTGGAAAAGATTTATCTATTTTATACTGAACATTTGTCACCATTGTGACACAAGTAGTTTAACCTCTTTATCAACACATTTTGATAGTATATTCATTTTTACCGAGTTATAGATTTTGAATGTTGTATTTGACATAAATTATCATACAAAGACTTATTATTGTTTTGTCTATTTTGGACGATCGTTATCATTTGATTAATTTACTCCTAAAAAACACAGTTAATAGCAAATTATTGAGCAGAAATCCTAAATTGTGTCTATGGTTTCAACTTATAAACCTAAAACGGCCGAAGACCATGTCCGTTGGCAATACTAGGTTCAATGTTTGCTTTTTCATTGGATAGTTGAGTGTTGTGAGAGGTATCTAGAGCGACATAATGACAGCGATTCAGCAAAGATTGACACAGCAAACCGGACTGCTGGGTGTTATACACCTACACTCAAAGATGAAGGAAGCGGGGCTATCCCCGTTTTGCCTCCGATGCTGAAGTCAGAGCTGAAATGAGATAAGTAAATATGGAGGTATAGAGAGAGTTATGAGTGTATCTCTGTATCTTTCATGGACGTTTCTGTAGGGTTTTTTATATCTTAGGGGAGAGAGACAAGAGGATTACGAACAATGGTTCTACTTGCTGTTGATTCTGTCACTTATTTTGACAAAATCTTCTGAGGTGCGACTTGAGGTGACAGGTGATCAGTATCCAACAGTTTAGTTTAGTTAGGATATAACAATACCCAAAGGTAGCCAATTGACGTCTTTGAAGCGATGGATGGAACACTTTGCCTCTGAAGCCATGTCGAAGTAGCTTCAACTCGAGAATTTTTTTTGGGGGGCGGGGTGGTTGTTCAGTTACTCGAACTGAGACACCGGAACGGTCGAAGTGAACGAATGATGACATAAGCTATTCGGATGACACAGGTAGGAGCACAGTTAACGCCAGGTCCCATAGAGAGCATTATAAAAGAAAAGACAACAATAATTAGTACTTAGCCGTAGCTCCATTATCATCAAGCCCTCGTTGAAAAGAATGGATTTGCATTTCTAATTAATCACTTTTATCATTCATGCCCTGTATACCTGATTTTTGATATTTTTTGTCCCCATTTCTTCTTCAGCATTTCCATCTTCCTTTGCAAGAATATACAAGAAAACCAACTAGAATTATGAGCAAGTAATCAATGAACGAAGACAGGGACACCAGTTTTATGTTCACCATTTCTCAACTTATCAACTGTTAACTATCTACCTATATATAAAAAGAAGAGGAAGCATGGCAATAATACACCGGATTTGCAGTAATCAATCTGGGCCAAGCAGCATTGGATGGCACACTCTAAATATGACCCGACAAGATATCTATCTATATATCAGTGAGTTATCAATCAATCGTCATAGACCTGATCCTTTTGCTTCAATTATTAGTGAAATCTCAAAATTCAAGAAAAATAGAATAATACATTTTAGTAAAAAAACAAAAAAACAAAAGTGATTTTCAACTGCCTTTCTTATTCAAGCTTGTTTTTTCTTTTAACCCTTCACTATTTTGTTCTGATTCAATTCATGCATTCAAAATGAAGACAAGAAACCTCAAACTATTCTAAATTTATTGTAGGACTATATAAATCACTCATGACCATGAGATTCCTTTTCCTCCCCCCCCCCCTGTTTTTTAATTTTGGGAACAAGGTGGACCAGGGAGACAATGACCAAATGGACGTGGATGCCAAAATATCACTGTCAACTTGTAAAATTTGCGAATTTTTGCCTCAAATAACCATATCTAACAGCCATCCTGCGCCACACAGTTTAAATACCCTCGTATATATGATTTTATGTTTTTCACTCTTTTGTCGAAAACCAACTCTTATTGAACAGATGATTATCAACCAACCATACACAATTAGTTTTGGAGCTTGCCAATGAGACTCTTGTTCAACATGTAGGAAGTAACTTGTACTACATTGAAAGTGCCTAGAATTGGACGGCTAAAATCTAGAATTGTACATTGAAAGTGAAATATGTACAACTTGAACAATTTTGGATGGCTAAAATCCAATTTCATTGACGACGTTTGGAAAAAGTACATAATCGTAAGACCAAGTTTTTTAATTATATGCACGTCAAATCATATATATGGATGGAGAAATTATTACTTATTTACGCATTATCTTAGTAAGTGCACACCAATTATTATAGAGACAAGTGACTTGTGCAGTCTCAAATCTTGCTCAATTCTTGACCGTCTGTCTCTTTTGGTGTTTCTGACTTTGTTCTTTTTTCTTATTTTCACAATAATAGCATGCTTGCCTGCTATTCTAAACAAGAAGTTAGTCAAAAGTTCCAAAATGCTGGCCTCAAAAAAAATTGTTCCAAGTATATAAATAATTGAGGTATATTCTCGCTGCTTCCGAAGGCTTGTAATCACATTTTCACATGAAGTTTTGAACCCTAAATTTATAAAAGTAATTCAGTTGTCAGGTATGTCATTCATGCACAATAACTTATGCATCGGTAAAATAACATAGGGAATCCAAGAACAATTACACTTTGGTCAAAACTTGTTTGCAGCAGCTCAAGTTTAATAATCTTCAAACCATAAATAATAATAAGAATTCACACATGGAGGGCTTACTTCTTGATATTCATATTTTGTTTCCATTTTCACTGTTTACTACTACAAGTGGAAGCCAGAAATCAAATGGTAGTACTCCAGATGGAATAATTTAACTTCCATGCAGTTAAACAGACTCGCATAAAATGAACAAGGCTTACAACCCAAAAAAAGTCGGAGGAAAAAAAAACTTATACTATGTAAAATCACAGTAAATAATGTTTACTAAAAAAAAAAAAGGGAAGTAGATTTATCTGTGTTTCAATGTGTAACAATAATTAGTAGAATCCAAGAAAACGCTTACAGGCTTTCAACATCCTGCTCTTACTCCCACACTTCTTCTTCTCCATAGATCTTACTGTTTCTACATTTGCAATGTTGTCTTCTGTGGCTTCAGAAGTGTCTTCATCAACATCATCATCATCAAGTAGGATTGCAACACACTGGTCATGGATCCTGCAATACTTCTCATGAGAAACTGAAGAAGCAGAAGATCTTCTCATTGAGAAAGCTTTCTTAACTGCTGACTGTATTCCTCTTCTTGTTATTTTTGTGCTTCCTTGCCTTTCCAACTTGAACCTATGGGATGAAGTAGCTGAGGAAACTGAATAGTTCTTCCTCAAGTACTTTGCACCAACACTACTATTCTTGCTGCAGGCTGCAGGATCTTCATCTTCATCCTGCTGATGGTGCTTTGAGGGGTCCTGATCAAGGTCATGATGGTTGATGGTGTTGGTATCTTGATTATCAGTTTCACTAGTACCGGAAGTAATATTTTCATAGATTTTTTGGTTTTGACGCTGTAAAGTTTTACTAATATTGAGATCTGAAAAATCAACGGATCTTGATTTGTTGACGAGTCTCAACTTAGAATATCCATTCATTTTCTTTTGCTCTTTTCTGTCGGTGAAGGCCCAAAGGGTGTAAGAAGAAATTTGAGGTGGCAATGTATTTACAGGCTGATATATGGAGGAAATACTAGATAGAGAGAGTTAGAGGTGTATATATAATACTATACATGAGGCACTAGAAATTGCTGGAGTTAAACCTTAATGAATTTAAGTGGGAGAAAATATACGGAAATCAACGGTAGAAAAGTAGTACATACATATATATTGAAATCGACGGTAGAGAAGTAGTAGATACATCTTTTAGGTTGATCAATATGGGGTGAACGAGAAACGTGAGTATTTTCCTGTACTGATTTTATTATTTATAATAATTGTTGGCCAACATTTTACCAAACGTCATATTTTGTTTGAGTGATTGAGATTTATTAATGTACATTTTTAACCTACTTCATATTTTGTTTGAGTGATTGAGATTTATTAATGTACAGTTTTAACCTTTGAAATGTTTAATTGATAAATAACTTGAGTTGACTACCAATCTCCACCATCAAATGTAAAATTATTTGAACAGTTGTCTCTTGTAATTATTCTTTGCTGTTCACGGATACCATCACTGCACATACATGTTAGTGGTTTTGGTAATTAGTGAAGCAGGTGCTGATGACGGTGTACGTACAATACGCCAAACAGGTATAACGAGTGTTCTCTTGGACTCACTGTCTGCCAAAATTAGTTTTTGAGTTAAATAACTTTCTTTAGTAGAAGGTAGCTGGAGCGACTTTTGTTCAATTCTTGTGTGAACCATTGTTGTGAAAACTATATAGAGAAGGAAATATTTTCAAAGCATGTCAATCTTTAATCTTGCCAGGGGTGTCAAAGATGTACAAAAGCACAAAAAGCACACACAGAAAAAGAAGAAAAAAAAAAAGCCGAAATTGACAGATGAACTGTTCTGTTTACTCTAGCAGAAATGCAGCACGATCGCTCGGCAACATCAGACATGCAATATGACCGCTGAGCTACCTAAGCATTTGAAATTGGCGGTGGTGTCCGATCAATTTGTTAGAATCTACCTGCCGTTCTTTTACATGATTTGAAAATCACAGGACTCCTGTGATGACTGGAATTGAAAATTCAAGAAAATTAAATCGTCAATCCCAGCTCCATCATTTTTTACTGCACTGGGACTGTAATTCGCATTCTTTGGAAGCCATGTCCCAGAGGGTTCAATACTCATATCAACAGAAAATTACTTACAGAAATGAGAACTTATAATCGATAGAAAAGGTTTTGCTCAAGGATTAAGCTATTCGTATAATAACATTGTAAACCTGCAGTAGTACTCATCCCAAAATTTCAACCAAGAGAAAACAAAATAATGAAAAGCATACAGGACAGATAGCTGCTTTCTGAATTCAGAACATAAAGAATTCCTGAAACTATTGGTAGATATAGTTCTGACCATCACCGCATCACTTTGATCAAACCACTTGGTAAGTATCTGTAGTTAGTAGTGTTCTCTGAGAAAATTTAGGAGTGGGTCCACCTCTCAGTGGCAAAATATTAGCAACCTGCAAAAATTTTTTACAATACATACGCTCAGCAAACAATGGTATTCAGAATAAAACAGCCACTCTTTAACAAGGAACCTCAAACTCTGGGTATGAGCTGCAGGAGTTGGTTAGAAAATAGTGCTAATCTTGAAGGATCTTCTGAGTGCCAAGTGCACAAAAGATCTTTGAACGTGGTAACCAAACAGCACGATGGAAAAATTACATGCACACAAGCGAACAGAAAACTGTAGCTTGAAATTGTACATCACAGATTCCTGAATGCTGTGCCAATGTCTTAATTTCTTAGTTCCGCAATAGAAATGAGGTCATGCAATGCCTTTACAGGTTGAGAGTTACCCTCTCTCATTATTGCAGATTATTGGACACATAGTATATCAAAGATTACTGGAATGAGGTTATAACATAGAATATACCTATCAAAACCACAAAATCTCAAGCCTTCTGGTTTGACAGCGCATTACTGACAAAAACTCTAAATACATATCAAAATGGGCGAACTCTAGGAGTAACTGGCTCATCATATAGAGAAGAAAATAATCCAAGAATGATGCTACCATATGCACAACTGTTAAAGATCTTAACATATTTTACTCCAGCAATTCATGAAACATTTTACGTATATAAAAGACCCTAGCTACCTACCGCCGCTGAAAATATAGGTAGGCCATTGGTCAAGGGTATTTATTACCAGGCAAACTCAGAAGAGCATTTGTAGAGCATTTAAACTAGCTATTACAATGCATGCCAAAATTTAATGTAATTTTTAAGAATTTTTGATCTTTAAATATTGTCTGTCTTGCAGTAGAAAGACACAGAACATGAAGAGAAAGGAGAACAAACCTTTAGATCACTGAATGTGCTTGCAGCGGTAAAACACACAGAAATTGGGAAAAAGACTGCTGGATCCGCTGGGGGAACAACAAATTCCATAGATCCACTGCCCAGATTACATGTACCCAGATCAGAACCAAAATGTCAACTGTATCATTGGGTTAAAAAGACAAGACTCAAATTCAAACTGACCTGCGGTTTGAGTTATCAATAAGTACTATAGACCACTCCAAAATAGAATTTCTGGAATCATACCTGCAAAAAAGGAATATCCAAATGCTAAAATGCTCTCACAGATAGCACTTAAATCAAGTTATCTGAATGACTGAATATAAACTAACTTTTCTCCTTTTAAAAATTGCAACATACGCCAGCTACTCGAAGAGGCATCGCACCATCTAATTTTCCAAAAAGAAAGCAAGAAATTCACACTAGAAAGATCAAGTGGGGAGAGAGAGGGAGACAGGGAGAGAGAGAGCTCCATTTTAGGTCAATCTCCTCCACTGAATATTACATCAGGTAACTTTGCTTTTAGTTGTTTCAGTTTGCTCAAAATGCAGAGTATACCCCATGATATACAAGCTAAAATTTTGGAACTACTTGTGTCATATCAGTTTGCACAGCAAGGGTCTGAGGTGTCAGAAACAAATTCAGAATTTAGACGACTCAAGAGCTGCAAGTCTTCAGAGATGGATTCCCATTCCCCAAACTACATTCCATTTGAAATCCTGACAAATGACAGAGTTTACTTGATTCCTAATAGATCAATAACTTCTTAAACACACTATAGATACATACAGACATGTTACACATTCACCGTAAGTTATAAAAAAGTACAGCACATGCTCCCCTTCAGGAGAATTGCAACCCATTTCACATAAAACATTTAAGTTCCACATCAGGGAACAAATACCATATCCAAGCTTTTCTCTGAATAAAATAAACTGGAAACAATCTATACCTACAGGATGAGAACTCTGTAAGCTTCATTCTCCAGGGGAAAAATCCAACTAACGGGGCATTAATGGGTTTTTACTTCATTCCATCAACCGTAAAATATGCTAAGAGAATAAGATGAACTCACTTCCAATCCCCATCAACCTGTCGGACACTGGGAGCCTCTCTTAGAGCTGGAAGTGGCACAGAGATTACAACATTCTGAAGATCAAACAACGAAAAAGCTTCATACTCGATATTCACGTAGGTCTCATTTCCAGACACAGAAGGCCAGCAGTTTACTGAGACAAGATTGAGGGGGAAAAAATCAATGAAACAGCAAAATGGCATTCACATAAAAGCACAAGTACATATCACAAAATGTGCAGCCCCACTTGACAATGGCACCAAAGACTCATCTCCACTTTGCATTCTCCACTTCAGAAGACTAACACCATCACCAGAGTGGCCAGCTGGAAATGGCCGATTGGGATCTTTCAGTCCAAGGATATTTTCATTGTTAAACAACTCCTTGTTAATATTAGGGTGTGTCTTGAAACTTATTGCTGGATTTCCTCCAGTTTCAACCTGAAAATCAGGTTAACTTGATAAGCATGTAGATTACAATTATAACACGAAAAGAACCTGAAATCCAAACACCAAAGCAATTTAAAATTTGACATAAACATCAACTGAAATAATGAAATGATCTGCAAGAATCAACTTCAATTACATTAAGTGTAAATAAACAGCAAAACTTTCGAGTTGACTGCAGTTGACAGAAACTGCAAACAATCCACAATTACTGTGGATGGAAGAGCAAAGAGAAACTATGCCCTACTGCTATCAGAGAAAAGTAATTAAAATGACAATTCAAGTTGCACGCATCACACAGAATAATAAGGAAAAGCGTTGACTTCTTTTAAGTTGAATCAAAATATTTATTCTAAAGTAGAAGATAAAGGAACTTAGAAGATTATTTATCTTCTGCAGGCATGGCGTTGAGGATATTTATTCATACAGTTACAGCATATAGAACAGGCATTTCTCTCCACAGACTCAGTGTCCAAGCATGAACAATGATATAGCAATTGTGTGTGTGTGTGTGTCTGAGAGTGAGAGAGAGAGAGAGAGAGAGAGAGAGAGGACAGTGGAAGAAAAAACCTGCACTTGGATAAGTCCATCATCTTGATTAAGAATTTGAAGAGACAAGGTACCCTGAACATCAAAGTTGCTGATACCACCATCCCGTTTCAGTGTCACATTAAGCCTTTCTTCAGCATTTAATGTTACAGGATCAGTTGGTGGTGGAGCAGCAGGCTTGGACTGACCAACAGTTGGTCTCACATCCTCAACAATAACTTCACCTTCAGCTTTAAGAGACTCCAAAAATTGGTTTGTCCTTTGGGTTTTACCTAGCTGCATTCCAAGGCCTTTTGGTGGAGCTGTAGCAGCTGCAGGTGGTCGACCTGATTGTAGAAACAGCATTAAGCTCATTTTCTAACCCGAAACAATGTAGCAGTTACATAAAATGCATGATGAAATAACATTCTATTTATAAATCCTTGTTTTAGACAAAAAAAAAAACAAACTAAGAAAAATACAGAAATAAAATTTTGTGCACTATTCTGAATTATGTATTACTGTCGACACTCGCTTCTATATATGGAGACAACAAGCAGTCTGAGAGTGCTTTCATGCATAGTTTCTCATCCAACAAGTAAGATTGAGCTTATACAAGTGATGAGTTTCATACCCTATAAAGTTCACATGTTGAACATAACTTTTCAAAAAATAATATGGCATCATATAAACCGAAAGATGCAATACTAATTCCAGATTTGAAAAGCAAAGGCAAATCCAATTCAACCACATGGCATCTTCATTGTACTGCCATGAGAGCAGTTATGACCCCATTAAATTGTTGCCTCTGCATATAAAATTTAAAACAAATTTCGCAACATAAACTAAAACAAATGGGTTTTTTTATTTAAGAAGTCACTAAACAATAACCTTTTGACTTGGTAGAGAAAGATTCGACATCAGTGCTCATTCCAAAGCCAGATGAACTTCCATAACCACCCCCAGTACTAGGCATACTTGTATCACTTCCAAAGCCAGAATCAATTCTACCAGATGACATTGACTGCAAAGGCATAAAACCTCCTCTCTCACCTCTGTTCTTTTCAATCTGCAAAGTGCGTGTGAAAAACCATATCAAATACACGACATGAAGTGTATAAAAACATGACATGACTTGAAATCCAAGCATTACCTTGCTCTTGTCAATCTCACTAGCTTTGCGCTTCATGACATCCTTAGTGTCATTGATCTTGCTCTGTAAGACCAACTTGTGCAGTCGCTCCTCATGACTTTCCATCTCACAATACTGTTTGACTTGTGCCACAGTAACATTTTCCTTGTGCCCAAGAGAGATGGCTTCATCAAAGGCAAAAATAAGCTCAAATGCTGTCTTGCAAACTCCCTCTTCATCCAGGGAATAAGAATACTCAGGAACCTAACAAATGGTTAAGGAGTAAGCCATATAAACGCTATCTCCTGCTCTATCTGCTTGTATCAAAATTGGAAGCATGTTGAAAAAATTACCATAGAACTTAAGCCAATGTAGACTGAAAGAAATATTCACAACTGAAAATCAGATAGAATGTATGATTAAGCACTATCTGTCTACTTTCATCTTTCGATAAGATTTAGAAATAAATCAAGACACACAGAGTGAAAGATTGATAGTAAAATAAAGACAGATCTGATTTGAAATTTCAATGTGCAGAAAGGATACAAGTTTAGAGAGCAGCCTCAGTGTATCCAAATCTTCAAGAATGTTGCTCTGTTTGTTAGTCACAAGCAGCAAATAGAGAGAATCAATTGGCTGGTATACATATCGCACATTTTCAGTCTCAACATAGGTGTGTTGTTTCCCAGTTCCAACCAATTTTGGGAAAGCTGCAAGGTACCCCTCGATTCTTATGCGGGACATATCAACGAATTGCCTCGATACCAGTGCTGTTAAAGTCAAATTACGATTCAGATACAATAAATAAGAAAATGTATAAAAGAGATCAAAACAAATCACTAAATCCAAGCCCAGAAAACAGATTATACCCAGGAACGAAAATAAAAAATTAATCATTATGCATGAAAATATCAATCAAGAAGAAAAAGGAAAAACACAAGATGCTTCGACATCCTTGTAGCTTAGTTTATTCCAACAAATATATCCCAACAATCATTAATCCCAGAGTTACAACAAAATTAGGAAATATAAGAACTAATGCATTCAAAATCTCACTGAACATTTCTTACCAAATAAAAAAAAAAAAAAGCATGAGTCAAATTTTCTCTTCTCTGGTGTTTTGCAAAACAATCTTGAGTCAAATTTTCTCTTCTCTGGTGTTTTGCAAAACAATCTCTTCCATTTCTAAGAGATGCCTGTAGGTGGTCCTTCTCGATATATTCCTTTTGTTCTTAACTATAGTCCCAAATATAATAGATCAACAACAGAATTTGGTGTATGTCCACAGTATGTCATGCACCAAAACTTTCAAAATCACACATTCAAATGAGATGATGCACGATCATCCATATGTTTGCTATTGCATATATGTATAACTATACCAAATTCAATACCACTTCCATGCAAATTTGGATATTAATCTTAAGCACTTCTCTAATTTCGCAAACCCAATACCTTCAATCTCAATTCAATTAAGTAAATCAACAATACGGCAAAAATATACCCAAATACATAATGCTTTTTCGTTTCGCAAATTTAGAATAACAAAAGCAAAAAAAATCAATATAATTGCACAGAAAGAAATACCAATTAACTAAAGAGCTTACGTTTGCCAGATTTACTAATGATAGAAGCCGCTAAAACCACCTGCATCGATACAAGCAGAAGGCACAGTTAACAAATGCTGCATGGAAAAATCATGAAAAAAGAACCAACAATCAATGCTCAAATCAAATCACACAGAAATTTTTTTATCAATGCACAATTAACTAACACATCAGGAACACTTCGCTAATATGCACAATGCAGAATCTGATCCTCATTGTTACGGTAATTATTACCATTTTGGTACTCTTCAATTCCAAGCTCCACGGGTTCAAATCCTCGGCAAAGATTCCTCTTTTACCCCTGAAACACCAAACCAACTTAATCTCAGGTAAAACAACGAACAGAACATCAATCCAAAAAATTAAAAAACTTGCAACGCAATAATACACACTAAGAAGACTTGGATCCGATCAGATGGAGATATTGATTCGAATTGTGAAAATTAGTGAGTGAAATTAATCGAATTAGGAACAGATCGGAGCATAAAAACCCCAGATCTAAGAAATAATTCGGCCAGATCCAGCTACCTTTATTATATACTAAACAAGGGGGGAAAAAATAAAGAACGAGGAAATAATCAGGGGAGAATTCATAGACGTATAGTTGCTTACCAGAGAAGTTGCTGCTGCTACAAATGGAGAAGACAATGAGCGAAAATAAAACAATTTGAGAGATCTTAGAAAAGGGGGAGGAATTCGTATGTGCGGGTTTATATATGTGTATAGGGATTGCTGTCTAGGGTGTTTAGGAAGAAATGCAACAAGGAATGCTGCCCCTGGGGCGCTGGGATTTTAGTGTGGTAAGTAGTAATTATTATTTTTTTCTTTTTCTTTTTAACAGTTGGGGATATCAGGTATGCCCCACTAATCTCCCACTAATCTCCCAACCCCGACAAAGCGAGCCCCACTGATGCCAAAGAAATCACTCACAGGAGTTAAATCAGGACCAATCCCCTAACTAGGAAGAGATGGACCAGCCAACCACTCGCGGGGGCTAAATATACTACGCATCAATTGGGGAAATGTTTAGGTAGCCCGTGGATTCTGTGGTCCACCTTCTTCCACATCTACAAAAAATGGGCTCTTCTGTGGGTCTCTTGTGGACCCTATGTGGGTCTCACAGTAATTTTAATAAAAAATGAGCCCTTCTGTGGGTCTCTTGTGGACCACATAGTACTTTTAATAGATGTGGAAGAAGGTAAATCACAGTGCCCACAACTCCACCTGTAGACCCGATCCATCTAAATATTTCCCCATCAATTGGGTTCCCTAATATTTGAAAAATTTACGTTTTAATCCCACATAATTTGAGAATATTGTATTGACTATTGAGATTACGAATGTAAATGAAAGTTATAATTTGGAAATAGTGTATTGACCATTGAGATTACGAATGTATATATAAATAAAAGTTGAAGAGGAAGGAAACGGTATTTCACTATAATATAGGAGCACACTATTAGAGCATTTTCGATGAATAATAGTAAGATTGAAACTCGTTCTACCTTCTTCAACTTATGAGATAGTACTACATGTTCCCGAGATTGAAAAAAAAAAAATTTAGATAAGAACTAAAATTTGAGATTGAAATGCATGAGATCAGTTGTTTGCTTGATTCAGCAATTTGGATTAAGAGCTGCGAATTTCCCTCTACTTGGACATACTTGACGCCCAATTCCCAAGCCCTTTTATGTTGTACTTGCCATAAATCAAGTAGCTTGGCCAACAACCGTGAAGCTAGGCTTATCTTGGCGACAAAGCCCAAAGAGCAAATGCCAAGTATGTATATGGGCATGTGGCTGAGAAACCATTGGGCTACATATTGCTTCTATGACATAACACATTTGTCAAACTTTGGGTTCATGAACTGGACCACAACCTTTTTATTGCGTTTTTGGCCCAACCAACCTCAAATTAAGACAAATAACATCCCATTATCCAATTGAAGAGCAGTATTCCAATCCGCGCTCGAACCCTCCAGCAGTCCCCGAATTGCAAATTGGACCTGTACCTAATTCCCTCTACCCATGAACAAACGTGCTAGGCCATGTATACTACAATTGTACACACGTCAATATTTATACGTATAACAACATATGGAAAGTACACAATCAATCCTAAATATGTGTACATAACTTATATCAAAAAAGGATTTTTCATTTTTTATGTGCATACAAGATTATTATTATTATTTTATTATGAATCATTGATTTTTTATACATGTAATCTTAACCATTAACTCGTTAGATTAATCAATAGTCATGCCTACACTTCATTGTTAGTATAATATATTTTTTTTCTTGTAGTGAATATATATATATATGGGTGTATATATATGTACATCTGTATGTATATATGTACATACATATTTTGACAAGTCCTTGGCCTTTGTGTATATCGTATCTCAATAACAACATAAACCTACAACGTTTTATTTGAGCACTCCAAAAATGATGGTTTTGTCTAATTTTCTTTGTGATTAGGGAAAGAAGGTCGTATAAAGGTATTATGTACCACAAAATAGCGTCATTTTAAGCTTAGGCCTCCAGGATAGGTAAGTATTGTCGAGTACCTTTTCCTTATAAGCTACATATTGTAAGCCAAAAGAAGATGGTTCAATTGTTTGTCCAAATTAACAAAAGTTACATTGTGAAGAGAAACACAAAGCTTTGCAGAAGTAATACTGATTTCCAGCCCAAATCATTTGAGTCTCACGCTGTTAAGTTTTCATTGGATCATCATATTAAGATACCAAATTCATTTTGTAAGAGAATTAGATTATATGTTCATCCACAAAGATAAGGGATCCAAACTGAAGATTGCTTTATGCTCATTATATAGTAGTAAGTACAACAATGACAATGTGGGAGTTGAAATTTTATAGTCTTTAATGTGAGGAAAGATTTAACTATATATGTTCATGGGGAGGCCAGCACACCCCTTCCCTTTGACATGGAAGAGGAGCAGGTTGGGCAATGAAGGTAGGATACTGCTGTCCTGGCATTAAGACAGAGAAATCTGAGGAATACGACATTGTTGATACCTGCAGCCACAGAAAGTAGCCGTTAAGATCACTTGAATTACATTCTTGAAAAGGAAGAAATACAGGCAGAAACGTACTCTCTGGGGATCTCGGAGTTTCTGCATCTGTGTAGACTGCAAGGTCCTGCTGCTGCCATCTTGAGATGAAGAAAAAGATTCACTCGGCTTGAAAAGATGCTCGAAGATGGCCATGATAAGAAACATTGAAATTAAGATTGCTGTCGCGACAAATCCAAAAGAAAGGGCATTCATTGATGTTCCAAAGTTTTTCCATGGACCTTCGCGATTATATTCTGTTTGAGATGGACTAGGATCTGAGCTGGGATAGATGTTCCAATCCTTTGATCTTTCAGAATTGAATCTGTTCATTCTATCTTCTCTGGACTTGCACAACAAGCTGATTGCATGTAGAGAACTAGGAGCTCATTCAAAACAGTTACAACTAATATTCGGTGTTTCATCAACAGAATATTATGCCTATTTGCCACTGATCTGAAATCCTGGTGGAAGAATATGATGAAGCATCAAAATTTTTTCTAGAGCTAGAAAAGTAGTGATTCAGCGTAATGATGAAAGAGCATTTATAAGGCCAAATGATTCTCAAGTCCTTTATAGGCTTCCTATGTACTGTGACAACTATTCTCTTTATGAAATGACTACACATTTGTTCCTCAACTTTGCTACAAATCACTTTCATCTATCAAAAGCTACTGCATCTAGTTGTGTTAGTCTCAGTAACTATAGCTTGTTTAGCACTTAGCTAAAAGGACATTGCATTCAAAAGATATCACAATGAGAACTTTCCACTAAATTTTGAATGGGAAGACGTAAAAGGAAACTCCTTAGAATACTTCCTATATTTTCTCACCAGCCTTTGTTCAAATTTCATTTTGATAACTAAGCTTTTCTTCCCTTTATCATTAGATTTATCAATAAGTGCCCTTTCCCTGCTGAGATGCTTATGAGTTCTGTCGAAATTCAGTCCCTTCATCACTATATAATCCTAATTCCAGCTTCGAACTGGTGGTTTAAGAAAGTGACAAATGCACTTAATTGGAGGAAAAAACTTAGGGAAACGATTACTTGTACATCAGCAGAGATATCAATTTTTCAGGAGAAAAACGAGTAAAAGGGCAACAGAAGGCCAAATTGATGCAAAATATTTTCGACGTGTGTGAGATGAATGTGCTTTGCGTATGTTTCCAACAAAAGAAACCCAAGTACAACGCAGTGCAAAGAAAGCAGAACAATTTCCTCTTTTACAGAGAGAGCTGGTAACGGTGAACTGTTGACTGGACTATGTCCACTTCTAATGTAAATGTTCTTTTTCCTTTTGTCAACTGAATTAGTGGGATCTCTCTTTACCCAAAGAATTTGTGATCACACACCATTTTGCTTCAATGGGAAGTACTGCCTAAACCCATTACTACTGAAGCTTTGGAACTATTCCACAATACTATAAACAAGAATGTGGACAATCAAGAATATGATTTCAGGACTTCTGCGAATGCAGGAAAAGTACATCAAATTCTACTGTAAATATGGATCCTAGAAAAGTAGTGATGAATGTTCCTTAAATATGTTACAAGAGGAAAGTAATGCAAACTAGAAGAAACGGAACCAGAAAATTTGATGATTTATTACCAAGAAGTGTTGTCAGAAGGTTGAACCTGCAAGAATCTCAGTGAGATATGTGCACTTCGTTTTTTGCCTTGCACCTGATAAAAATGACGGAATGGACCTGAAAATCAGCAAGCACCAACATGGGCTTGGGAAAATTATGAAACATTTGCTTTTTGTCCTGATAAGAAGCAAGTGTTCCACTCAGTAGTCTTCACATTCAATAGGTTCAATAGGTTTATATGTCATGGAAAGAAAAGACAGTCACACTATTCCAGGCATTACTATCTACTAGAGAATGTAGCACTCAGGCTAACTAGCTTTATACCAAGTGGAAAATGTGAAGACAAAGTTATATGATAATCTTAGTTGGAACACTTTTTGAACGTTTTGATGTTCATGATCCTGATGCTTAACTTAATGAATACTATACCATGTCTGCAGAAGAAACTTAAAGAAATATAAAGTATGGGCCTTCTTGTCTGTAGAGTGTAGAGCTAAAACAAGAGTGGTCTATTGGTGCATCCTAAAGCAATTCATGTTGGAATACCACTGGTGAGACAGCTTTTGGTTTTGAGAAATCAAATGCACAATTCTAAACCATAAAAGGGGCCATCTATCTAGTTTAATTTTTCTGAATGCTTGGAAAGGAAAACTTCATTATAAGATTGTAATGTATGTTTGCTTGTATACCCTATTTTCATTAGGGATTCCAAGGTAAAGGCAATAAGAACTCTCAATTAATATTTATGTGACACCGACACTTTCAAACCTTATATGCTTGCAATCAATTATATTGATTTGAATGACATATTTTGAGAGCATTCAAAGTCCAATTTTCTTCTCAGTTGGTTAGGGAACCAAGAATGGCTTTTGAATATCTCAAATGCTGATCCATGCATTATAAGAAGCTGGTCACATCCAATTTCTGTCTAATAGTAATTCTACTCTTAGAACTTGGGAGATGTGGAGTGTAATTGGCATTTATCAACTAGGGATTTGAAATAAAGTTATAAAATTTACCTTAATATTTAACAAAAGATTAATTTATTTCAATAGGATCTTACCATTTAAAGCCAAACTGAAAAGAAGAGGGCTGGTGGGGCTAAAATTAATGTTTTTGTATGATGAAATACAATCCTACATGCTTAATTTGAAGGCTTGTATTCTGACAAAATACAAGCAAAGATGACAAGATGTGCCAAATTAGGCTGGCAAGGAAGAAATCACTAATAATTAACCAACCATATGGTATAAGTGCCGACCTGAACATGGGCACCCAAACCAGACGGTTTCAATCATGGAAAGTTGGGCAAAATATCACCAAGAAATCCCACTAAATGAAAAGTTTAAAAAAAAGCTGCCAAATTAACTTTAAAAAATTAAGGCTGCTGCAATAAGCTTTTTTCACAGGATATTAGTTTCCTATGATGCACTAAATGTGAAAATGAGCAGGTGTGGAATCAAATCATGCACAAAACAAATGCAGAACAACTAGAGAAACTGAAAAGAAAGAGAATAAATGTTGGATTGGATATCTTACAGCTATGCAATATCAGAATCACCATGATTTAAGTGAAGAAAATATAGGACCCCATAAGTACTACTGCCACAAAAAGGGGAGAGAGCCAGGGAAAAAAAGAAACTGACTAGGACAGTTACAATTATTTATCTCTCAACATTTTCATATCAAAAAGGATTGCAAAGGAACCCACAACTTTCGTTTTTTGTTCTGTCAGAAAGCACTAAATTTAATTTACACCTTAATAATTTGCTTAGTAGTAAGTAGTGCTTGACTGTGTAGGATATCATGCAACATTTGCTGAAAAACATGTACAGATGAGCATTAAGGTTGAGCCTTAAGACTCTTAAAGATTTTGTAAAAAAGGGAAAAGCTATGATTAGTATATAAACAACATGTTAGAAGTTAAAAGTAAGAGAGGGTGGGGATGGTTAGAGGGAGAGAAGCTTTTCAATCCCTTGTGTTGTACTAGAGCAGGTTCTTTTCAAATTTCAACAAGCCAATCACCATGTCTTTGAAAGACAAGGAAAGCATGTCGAAAACTTACTCCTAATGAGATTCCATTTACATGATTTCAATTATAACCAACCCATGTGCATATAGCTTGGTCTCTTGCTATAAATCAAAGGAAAAAAGATCTAGAAAACAATGATGGCACCTAATCATAAAATGGCATAAAAGTAGGGATGGAAAAAATTGAGTACTTGTTCTACAGGCTTAAAGACATAAGCCTGCATATTTATAATTGGTCATGGATTTAACTGTTCAATTAAGTAAAGAATAAAGGGTTTGCGTTGCATCTTTGAGGTTTATTACAGGACAAGTCTGGATAAAAAAACAAAGAAAGAAAGAAAGAAAAAGGTCTTGTGTACTTGTCCCTCACTTCAAAGCTGTATTTTGTGTGGACTTGGAAGTGTTTTCAAGCAAGAAAATACATACGTTCAATTTAAAACTACTTTACTGTTGTGTAATGGAGTCACCTCAAAGGAAAGAAAACAAAATTTTGTTGTATAGGACAAGTTCTTAAGAAAAGAGAAGGGGGAGATCGAAAGAAAAAAAAGGTAAAGCGAAACGTTGAAAAAAAATGAGATTGAATCATAAATCTCCCTTTTCTGCTATCTTCTTTTCTTCTTGTAAGTCTTTCCAACTAAAGCATGCTTGCGTTCACTTTTCTAGCATGTTTACCAGGAGTTGCTCTAAAGAAGTCTTTGAAAAAGACTGCATTGCAAAGTAATTTTTTTACTTTTTACCAAGCAAGACTATATCCTGAATTAGTCGATTTTTAGAGTAAATAAACACATACATAACTCAAAATGGAACAGATAAAAAAATATATAAATGATTACCTAACAAAAAATGGAATAAGAGATAGGTATTAATAGGTGTTTGTCTGGATTGAACTATTTTGAGAAACTATTTCTAAAAATTTTTCGAAAATGTTTTTCAACTGTCAACTCCCTTTTAATGCCATGTACATTATCATTAAAGAACTATTATAACATTATTTATAAATATTCTTCAAAATAAGAAAATGCAAGAACGGACTTGACGTGCTTGTTATTAATCACGTAGGTTCCTTTTTAAGGAAAATACTATAGTGACAAAGAGCCAATAAAATATAATAAATTTTTTTATTTAAATTCATCCCTTTTTTGAATTTTTTTTTGATAATTATGATAGCGAAGAGTATTACACATTATTTCCTTTTTAAGTTGAATTACTTTGGTAACCACTCTAGTCAATTGAATTACTTTGGTAACCACTCTAGTCAATGCAATCTTCTCCGCAGTCCACCTCTTTTTCCTCACGTTATGTTTCTTTTGCTTTTTAGAAGTCGGTTCCATGTGAGATGATGGCCTAACGAAGTCTCTCTTAGTTCACAAACGGTAATTCATGTAATTGTAATAGATGTGATATCTCGTATCATATCGGAAATGTTAAGTAACATGGACTAATGTATACGTTGAGTTTAAGCACTCAAGTCTAACTTGGAATATCTATTTTGCCTTAGCGAGGACAAAGCCCAAAAGTTAGATTTGGCTACTCAGTCTCTGGTCGCGCGCTGGGCCTACGGACATGAGGCGTGAGAGAATGATATCAAAGCGAATCTCGTGTGCTCTCAGCACGGAGTGAGACTGGACATATGGTATTGGGTCGAACTACGCAAGGAATTGGAGGAACTAAGTATTGTGCGGGGCTAAGTGCTACGTTGACCTAAAGGCGAGAGCCACCTCTAGAGCCCGTACGAGCCACTCCTTGTGTGCTCTCTGCATGGGGTGAGACTGGACATATGGTATTGGGTCGAACTACGCAAGGAAATGGAGAAACTAAGTGCTGTGCGGGGCTAAATACTACGTCGACCTAAGGGCGGGAGCCACCTCTAGAGCCCGTACGAGCCACTCTAAAATCCGACACAACTGAGTCGGGAATGTTAAGTAACATGGACCAATGTATAAGTTGAGTATAAACACTCAAATCCAACTTAAAATATCCATTTTAGACTAAAGAAGACAGAGCTCAAAAATTAGACTTGACTGCTCATATTCTAACAGCGTACTGAACTCGTAGACCCAGGACGTGACAATAGGAAGCACCGTTCACCAAACCTACAAATTTCACTGTGTCGACACAAAAAAAAATACAAAGTTCACAAAACCCGAAAAAAAAACACACACACACACACAAAAATTTTAATTGCGTTAGAGGAAGAGACCGGAAAATCAGTTCTTCCTGGTAGGAGACGAGAAAAACTAAAAACTACTTACTAATCAAGTAGTATAGCATTCATCCAAAAAAAAAAAAACCTCCATGAAATGATTGTCAAATTGAATTATATTTCTGAAAAGCAACAAGATGATTAGTCTCTTAACCAATAATATTACTAATATCATGTTCATGTGATGTAGGATATAAAAGGGATTATTCAAGTAAATGAAAGATCAATTAAAATTGATAAGAAATTAAAGATAAATAATCAAAATTAACAGTATGCGTTGGTGTTCATCAGCAAAGTTTTATTACTTATAGGTTAGTTGTGAGTTTTATGATGGTGGGATGAATCCATGACCAGAGAAATTCTCACAGCTTCTACTGCTTTGCAAACTTAACAGTCCAATATTAGCAGGCTGCCAGGCTGTTAATCACAAGATTAATTTTTGTGGTCCATACATTCACGTGCATGACTACCCTTTTTAAGGTCCAGAATTCAACTTGACAGGCTTGAGGTGGCCTTTCTTGAAACTTGAGAAGCAGCAAAAGAATGCTTATTTTTGACAAGTCCATGCTTCAAAATTTCAGTGGCCATGGTGAAATAATGACGGGTCTTAGAGTGCATTTATTAGGCAAAAACTGTGCTTTATCTTCAGATCATACAAAATTCCAAGTGAAACTGATAGATACCGTGAAGCACCCCTGATTGAAGAGGAAAGGCGAGAAAGAATGGATGGGGAATTCATTGAATTTTACTAGTGGCGCATCATCATAATTTCTTGATTTTCCGATGACTTTCCCAAAATTAATGTTTATTGTTTTTCAATCTGAATTTCACACTTCTTTTTATTGTTTGGTTGGGATTAGAAATAAGTAGGTAGTATCACAAGCTTGCCCATAAATATTTGCCGCATGCAATTTACACATACGAAGGGGCATCACAATTTCCCCCTTCTCTATCCCCGAAAGTTAAATACGATTGTAACTGGTTAGTATTTTCAGTAATTACTTAGCATTTTTGTGTAACTTTCTAGCATCGCAGCATAATCAATTTTCACGCAACGTCATTTTTTAGACCCAGTTTTGATTTTGTTGATTCAATCTAGTCCGTTCATTTTCCACTCTTTTGATCTGGGCCGTAAACTTGTGTCAAATGGTATTTGTGACGCCCTATTTCTGAAAAATAGGGGTTTTTAACTTAATATTGGATTTTGATTATTATTCGATGGTTATGCTTAAGTGATGAAAGACAAGCTTGATGATAGCCGTTGGATTATATCCGTGCCTGGTTTTTGGGTTTTGTTTAATGAGTAAGATGTTATTTCCCATGGGCCTATAAAAAGGAGTTTTCCAAAAATATTTTATCAGAAAATTTTTAAATGCATTCCTCAGTTACATTTTATTTTATATACATATTTATTTAAAAATTATTATAATAATAACATTTTTAAAAACACAGTCAAAAACAACAATTAAGAAAATGTTAATGATTTTCTCTCGATTAAAAAAAAAAGGGATGAAAAAGAAAATGCTAGTGATGAAGCTGCTGTTGTCCTCTGACCAAATTGGACCCACCCTTTGGATGCGCGTTTGTTAGGATAGTCTGTTGAAAATTATAGCTCGCCAACCTTTTAGCTATTCTTTGTTCTAGCCCAATGGACTGTAAGGCCTAAATCAAGAAAAACCCTTCCCTCTATAGAGTGCAAGTACAGCGGCCTTTGGGCCCATAACAGGCTTTTGAAGAGTCAATAAAAGTGGCCTCTTTATGCTATATGAGATAAAATATAGAGCTACCATGTAGTTTGTGAATTTACAGTAACCTCCGTTTTAATTTGTATGTTATGTTAACACGTAGATTTTGACATAAAATGTCCTTAAAATTCCAAATTTAGTCTATGGGAAAAAGGAGGTCTTTGAAATTAAATTCTAGGCAAATGATAGCAAAAGTGACTTCATTGATTTTTTTTTTATTTTTATATCCACATGACAAATGCCTGTAATTATGGTAAACCATTGGAAATGTCAATAAAACGAACCCTTTCTAGGATAGATTTGAAGATAAATATTGATGTTCTACTTTTTCGCACAGGTGAAGTAGAATTGTAATCAAAATCAAGCATCCTAGAATTTGGGAAGATGCATTTTCTTCTTACGTTCTTGTATGGTTTAAATCATTTTTATTCCCTTATCCATTTCAGGTAAAGAATCAAACAAGGGGACTCTATACTTAAAATTGGAGCACCTTGAAGCTTGCTTCCTCTTTGGACTTTGGATCAACTCCATCCAGCCAAAAATATGTAGCCAATACGACTAATTAAATTTTTTGAACCAACTTTAAAAACATTAATAAGCATGTTAATACACACACACACACGACATTGAGGACCTAGTTAGATCCTCTCTACATTAGCGAAATACAAAATAGTACTTTAAGATATGTCCACACTAAAAAATAAATAAATTCAAAGACATCATGAAAGGTTGCTAGTATCTATGCATTATCTTTCATGTATGGCTAAGAAATAGATGCTTCACAATTTTGGACAAAAATAATAATAATTCAGGAGAGGCTGGTCCTGAGTGAATATATGCTTTGGTCAGATTGAGGAATGGGGATGAATCTTGAGGAAGAAAAATTGTTAATGTAGATTGTGTGTGGGAGCAACGAGTGACAATGATGCTCAAAAAGACACAGAGTGGACAAACCCCATTTGAACATGACTTGGATTTCCACCAATGCCAGTAGTGATCAACCCCACAGATGAAGCCTCAAGGTCAATGTCATAATGTCAAATGGGACACATATGAATATATAACACATTAATTTTTTATAGGCTAAGACCTTAATGTATAGCTGGCTAGGTTCCTTTATATATGTGCATGCAATATGCTTTCTCAAACCACCTTGCATGCCCTTCTTTTTGCATGTCCTTCTATCTTTATTTGCTTGGTTTGCAAATGTTTTGCATATATGGAATTCTCATCACTGGCGTGGAATGCAAATTTTCTTTATTTGCGTGGTCTAAAAGAAGTGACAAGTTAGAAGAATTTTACTGCATTATCATGGCATCAACACCAACGAGTTTCTAAGTTTCAATATATTTTAACTAATTAGGTGTAACATTTTTGTCTGAATTTGAAACTGTCATTCTTAGATAAATGAACTAGCTAATGAAAAGGATTGTAGTATGCATGTCCAAGGAAACGAAAAAGATAGAAAAATGAAGCCGCCTCCTTTTGACCAAATTAATGATGTTTCCAAAATCTTCGTGATAGGATGTAGATTGTTATAATATATACTGTGTATTTGAAACATAATTATGTTGATAGAGAAAGTGTAATAAGGAAAAGATCTGATGACTCTCACCAAAAAATAAATAAGTAAAAGAAGAAGACAAGATCGGAGGAGATTTTGTTGCTTATTATTTTGGTATGTCTTTTGAGACATTGAGGCTGGGAGGACAAATCTTTTTAATAAATTAAGCTTTAAACCTTCAAATGGTGGACATTGAAGATATAAGAAATGACTACTACGTATTGGAAGGCAAATGAGCAATTTTGCTTATGTGATTCTTTAATTTTGTCTTTAGTAAAAGGGTGTTTAATAGGTGCTCAATTGCACTGGTTGGCACTGAAGTCTTTGACACTGAAGATCTCAACTGGGTTGGCAAGGATCCAATAAAAGTGATAGTAAATTAGAAAAGTATTAGCTAATTAGATAATCATCTAAAATGCAAGAGAGCAATAAATATGAGTGTGTACATTTAAAATATAATTCTTTTGGTATGTGTTAACTGAGTATCTGTATATTATGTACCACTTAAAAATATCCTTAGTAAAATCATGCCATTTAAAAAACAAATAATTAAAGTGGTAGGTTTTATATATATCTATCACTAGTAAAAGCTAAAATTGGATGAAACATGAAACTGCACCCACTCTTACTAGGTTTCTAGAAATTAAAAAAAAAAAAAACAGTTAATGAAAGAAAACAAGTCACCAGATGCACCTCAGAAAAGCAGCTGGACAATAGAGGATTTCTGGGACCCCATGGCCCCAAGTAAAGAAATGGCATAGGTGTGTGAGAAAAGAAAGATCGCACTTGCGGATCTGTAAACGGAAGCACGTATACTTTGGACGAGAGAAGAAAATGACTAGCAAAAAAGTGAGATGTAATGGTTCACAAATTAATCCTCCATATATATATCAATCATCACTAGATTTTTAACACAAGGAACAGAAGTTGGACCAACCATAAAAGCCACCTTCTAAAGATGCTTGCTTTGTCCCCTTTTTTATTTCTTTTCATGTAATTGATCTTCTTTGATCCATCAGAGAAAAAAAAAAAGAAAAAATCATCTTCTTTGAAGATAAAGCTTCATAGAGCATCCCACAAAGGCCTAAAGTTCTCCATCTGATGCAAAATGTGAATGCCTGAGTAAGCTTTTCTTTTCAGCTCCCTTATTTTTTTTTTTCCATCTGTTGGACTCTATTTAGTGGCCCTCTTGTTAATTAAGCATCGATGTTAGTCTTCTAGATTATGTATAGTCAGAATGCATTTTATTCATATGGATTAAGTAACATATTTAAAAATAGTAATTTTTTTTAAGATATTATAAATTATCAACAAATTTTACTAGTTTCTTAAAAAATGTATACCCGTCTGTTAACTCCATCCAATCACAGCATTTTTTTCTCTCCCAATACATTTGAGTGTTGTTCAAATAAACATTTTGCATGTTGACAATAACATACTAAAGTTTAGCCAAAAAAGAATTAATGAAAAAAATGACTTTTCATGAAGCAAATTGCGCTGCCCCGGGGGAGGGGGGGGGGGGGGCGGAGCTTCTCTTTCCAGAAAAAATAAATAAATAAGTAAAGCAAACTCAACTTACGCTTGAATTAAGCTTTTTAATTCACACCGTTAATGCTGCCTCTTGCCTTAATCTATTCTACCATAATGATCAAATATAAAATTTACAAATATTTATCTATTTGGGTTGTCAAAGAAATACAATAGTTTGAATTTGTTAAAATGACCAATAAATAAAAGCTTCATGTCTGTTATGAGGCACTGTCACAACTAAGGAGGAAAATAAAATCAATCAGCTGAATCGAGAGACTTCAAAGTTGAGAGGGACTCCACTTGAACACTAAAGAGAAAACTGTAAAATGCCACCAGAAAGCCATCCATGCATTCTTCCTATGGTGTAGAATGTCGTCAGATTTGAGGTTTGCATTGGTTTTTCGAGATTTATAACTAACTCTGGCCTGAATGGATAGGTAACAAACGTAAAAGGACAGAAGACTTTAGGATCGTACGACATCTGATCACTGATGAGAGGACAAACATATTATTTTGATCTTAGCTAAAGAAAGAGCTGTGCAACAATAATGCATATCTATCTTCGAGCATCAGCCACCAGGTCCAAGTTGAACGTGTTGTTCATCCCAAAGTCACTGTTTCCGATCAAAAAAATGATGCCTATAATAATTGGTCATGATCAGTTTGCCTTTTTTCAGTTTCTGACCTGTATCCACAGGCCACAGCGTGCACCTGTTTCACCCCTTTTCCTTTGTTTTCAGAAAATTATCTAGTAAAACTGATAAAATAGTGTTGGTTCTTCCAAAAAAAGAGAAAACCCTTCTGCCTCTTGATCCTTGTCTTCATGGAACCTAAGCAAATTTGGCAATACGATCAGAATTTCTCCAAAAAAATTGAAAAAAATAAAGAACTAAATTTAAATTCCAACTTCCAAGTGTCAGCAGTTGCCTTGCCTGTGATATTGCAGCTCCTCAGTCATATTTTGAATACTTCCAATAAATACATGAACAGGACTGACCTCTGGCCTTTCTGACCAAGAAATTAAGGTCCTGTTGCATTTAAACACTGCTCAAGAGAAAGATTGTTGAGTAAGCCAGACGGCACTAGAAATGCATTATATTAAATCCCTTTTTATGTATTACTAACAGGTTTGGACAATTGCATTAGCCTAGGCCCGACAACAACCCAAATTTCGACCCGAATTCGACTCAGACTCATTATTTTCTTCCTAGTACAAGTATAACTATAATTTCGCTTATCCGGCTTGGACTTGAACTTTATTTTCCTACTAAAAAACAAGTTGAATATAGAATATTTCATTCTGAACTGGATTCATTTAAATAAATAATAATTATAATATATATATATATATATATATTATACTTTCATTACCTAATAACCAAGCCCTACAACACACACACACACGTAATTGTTTACTTAATAATGTTTGCGGGTCTACCGTACACGTATTCAGACCCGATCGGATCTGAATTTGAGAAATCAAATGTAAGATCTATCAAGTAGACAGGTCCAGAACGATTTTACTAAAATGTACACAACCTAATCAGACAGATATCAAAATTTCACGAACGAAAACTGAAAAGTGTATAGTAGCGTCAATGCATGACCTTGATAGGATTTGAGAAAATTTTAAAGCTTGGCGTAATATTTTATTATAGACCAGTCATGCACTAATTCATATCTTTAAAAGTGTGGATTACAGCAAGGACCTATTGGTAGATCAAACATTAAACGTGTAAATTTAACCTCTCCCTTAAGAAAACCAGACAATAAAAAGACTTTATTTTACACTACTTGCCTTATCTTGAGTTGCTCTGGGAAACACAAGTGGCAGGTTAATTTAAGGGATTTGGGCAACACAAGTTCGATTTGTCACAATTTGATAACCATGATTTATTGTGGCAAAATGGATGAATGAGACGTTGCCATGTGAACAAAATTTGAAGTGAAAAATGCCAAAAATGAGGTAATTTTGGAAGAAAAATTAGTTACATCAAAATATTGAAGAATTACATCAAAATACTAACGAATTACATGGCTCCCAACTTATGAGAAATAGTCAAATGCCAAATTGTGAAGTCCCATACCCAATTTAAGCGTGAGGTAAATTAAGTCCCACGTTTTCCTTCTCAGATATTATTCCAAAACTAGTCCCCCCATGCTGCAAACAAGGACTCCAGGCCACGAGAAAGCTTTGCTATGTAGCCAAACTTAAAGAAAATGACCCATCAAAACAAGGGAGACCTCAGAGACCTCTCTATATCAGTTAGACAGACAGAGACGCCTCAGAAAAGCACCTCTCTTGCGTCTTGCCTATACATGTTATGAAGTCTGTAAGAGTTTTAAACACAAGTGGAGCCAAACCACTATTCTATAGTTAGTGTAGTGGAAAAAGCCACAAAGAAGAAAGAGAAAGACATGCATTGGAAGTTCACATAAACATAACAAGAACACTCTTTTCCATGCATTTGGGGCCATCGGCTTCTCTCTTTTTTGGCAATAAGTGTTCAACTTAATACTACTACAACAAGAGAGCCAGCCCAGCACTTCTTTCCATGTGAAGTGAGGGATGCCGAATTTTCTTTTTCTTTCTTTTGAAGTGGGAAGGTGATCAAAAGCAAAATAAGTATTCTATTCTGCTTTTACTTTTCAGCCCTCTCTTTAGGACTATTCCATCTTCTAATAAAGCTCAAATACACATTAGATTACATTGAGACTTGGTCCCAGACCTGTAGGACAAGCAAACAAGCAAGCAAATAAAGGGAATAAAGCAACAGGAGAAGAAATGCTTTCCTGGTTGCTCCTTCCATAACCACAGTGCTCTGTGTAATAGTAATAATTTATGGATCATTCCCTAGGAAAACATGGTAATCATGTATTAATAATCATCATCTTTTACTTCCTACATCTACTGTTGTTGCAGGCATATGTCTCCCAATTGTACGTGAAAAGTTAAAAATTTTATTTTTTGGTAATAGAAAATTAAGCTTGTGCAAGTGTAATAGTACATGATATCAGATACAGAGACATCAAAGTACACAAGTTTGTGTCTTCAAATCTTGTATTAAGTACTCCTATCAAGTGCCGTACATGTGCCATGCAGACAATTTGATGATACCAAGCAGTATTCAGATGTCCAATTCATACAGTCATGAAACTTAATTAGTGGCATGCAATATTTGTTAATTTTTTGTTTTTTTTTTTAAATATTCTTGACAACATTGGGGCTACAAAATCATTCTGCAGGAGCAGTGCATTACTTTGTAACTTCTCTTAGTATTGCTAGCTGTAGCGTAATGCTAGTTATGGAAGCCAAGCATTTGGTATGATTTCTTGCAATGCACAAGTCGTGTGTCTGAAATGGGGCCTTTCAAATAGTTTGTTGGAACACCAGAATGCCGAAGATTTGTGCATCTCGATGCTTCTGGTTTTCATTGCTTATTCTTGCTATAAAAATTGACAGATATAACCATCATTTGAGAACTAAATTTGGTTATTATGGCAATTTTGATGAAAGAAGTATTTCGTGCTCAAGTTACTTGCAAATTGGAAAACAGCAACAATTGCAACAATTGCAAACACCAAAGTATTTATATACATCTCTAAAGTACAAATTTGCTTACAAAATCCGTGAAACCTTGATCAAATTAAAACATATTTGGTTATCTATGTCTTTATTAAACATTGAGTCAAATGACACAAGATAGCTTTGTGAAAATGGCATGACGCGTTGATGACAATGACCACTTGTTCGATTTTGTTCTCATTTTTATTTTCTAAATAAATTTCAGAACCCATTGATGTTATTTAGAATTAAAAAAAAAAAAAAACTTTGCATGCTAGACCAACTTAATCATTTTCCATGACTGAAACTTTGAAAGTGAATTCTATCATCTCTTGCTCAAAGGAATGATGGATCCATTCATTAAAGCTAAAGGGTATTCTTGTCCTATGAAAACAGAGAAAGAATCCACTTTACTTTTTCCATAATCTCAACTTTAAATTTCTGTTACCCAACGGCTGCTTTCTTTAGTTCACAATAAACTTTCTTTTCCTTCTCTTTTCCACTCTTGGCTTTGCCAGATAAACAAGATTTTCACAGACTCTACAGAGCTTAATAGCAATAGTGTTACAGCCAAATTTGATCTTCTTAATCTCTTATCTGGGAGGGAAAAGCAAAAGCTAAGGGGAGAAAGGGGAGGCTTAGCTTCTTCCTTGATTTTGAAGACTATCTCTCAAGATGTTTGATTCTTTATATCAGTACAAACTTAAGGTTTCTCAGATTCCCTCAACTTTCCCTTCGTCCTTTTCCAAAAAATTCACTCTTAAAATCCTTTGTTTCTTCTCCAAGTCCTTCCAAACTCATCACTTTTCGTAACAATTTCTCCAAGAAAAACTATGGTGCCATTACTAGTTGCGACAGCTCTCTTCTCTATTGTTGGCACTGCTCTTTCTGCTTCTTCTTCTCTTATTACTGATTTCCATGCCTTGGTCACTCTCAAACAAGGATTTGAGTTCCCCAGTCAAGCCATTAACACTTGGAATTCGTCTGACCCGAGCTCTCTTTGTTCTTGGGCTGGTATAAAATGCTTCCATGGACGGGTTGTGGCTCTTGATGTATCAAGCATGAACCTTTACGGCTCTGTTTCCCCTGTCATTTCAAGCCTTGACAAGTTGATTGAACTCAATCTTGATGGAAACAACTTCACTGGTGGTATAAAGATTGAGAATATGAGCAGTCTGAGATCTCTCAATATTTCGAATAATCAGTTTAGTGGAAATCTTGATTGGAACTACTCAAGTATAGCCAGTTTAGAAGTCTTTGACGCCTACAATAACAATTTCTCTGCTTCACTTCCTCTTGGGGTGCTGAGCTTGAAGAACCTCAGGCACTTAGACTTCGGCGGAAATTATTTTTTGGGCGAAATCCCGCCAAGCTATGGCGATATGATTGGATTAGATTACTTGCAACTTGCAGGAAATAGTCTCCAGGGAAAGATTCCCGGTGAGTTGGGCAACCTGACCAACTTGAAAGAACTCTACTTGGGATATTTCAATGTCTTTGAGGGTGGTATTCCAAAAGAGCTGGGGAAGCTGCAAAATCTAGTCTTGTTGGACCTTACAAATTGTGAATTGGATGGTTCAATTCCTTCTGAATTAGGGAACTTGAAATCACTAGAAACTCTGTTTCTGGATATCAATGCCCTCTCTGGTTCAATACCAAAGCAATTAGGCAATCTTACAAGCTTGGTGAATCTTGATCTTTCTCGCAATGCACTTACTGGGGAGATCCCATATGAGCTCATTGACCTTAGGCATCTTCGGCTTCTGAATCTCTTCATAAACAGATTGCATGGGTCAATACCAGAGTTTGTTGCAGACTACCCCAATTTGGAAGTTCTCCATATCTGGAAGAACAACTTCACTGGAATTATTCCGGAGAATCTAGGCCAAAATCAGAAGCTCCGAGAGCTCGATTTGTCTTCAAACAAGCTAACTGGTACAATCCCCCAAAACTTGTGTGCCTCAAAACAGCTTACAATCTTGATTCTTTTCAAAAATTTTCTCTTTGGGTCAATTCCGGATGGCTTGGGAATATGCACAAGCCTTGTTAGAGTCAGGTTAGGACAAAACTACTTGAATGGTAGCATTCCGAATGGTTTTATTTACTTGCCAGATCTAAACTTACTAGAATTGCAGAACAATTTGTTGTCTGGAACCTTGTCTGAAAGTGACAAGAATGCATCAAATACAACTAAAATAGCTCAGCTGAATCTGGCAAACAACCAACTTTCAGGGTTGCTGCCATTTTCTATTGCCAGTTTCTCTTCCCTCCAAATCCTCCTATTAGGTGGAAACAAATTTTCTGGTCCCATACCTCCATCTATAGGTGAACTTGAACAAGTAGTGAAGATTGACTTCAGTGTAAATGCAATTTCTGGTGAAATCCCAGTTGAAATTAGTAATTGTCTCCATCTCACTTATCTAGACTTGAGCCAGAACAACCTCTCTGGTTCAATTCCAGCCCAAATTTCCAGCATTCGAATCTTGAACTACTTAAATTTATCAAGAAACCACTTGACTGAGACAATTCCAAAATCAATTGGTTCAATGAAAAGTCTCACAAATGCTGATTTTTCTTTCAATGATCTATCTGGAAAGCTACCTGAATCAGGTCAATTTGCATTCTTTAATGCTTCTTCATTTGCGGGAAATCCCCGACTCTGTGGATCCTTACTGAACAATCCTTGCAATGTCTCCTCAATAACAAGTACATCGGGGAAAAGTCATGGTGAATTTAAGCTAATTTTCGCCCTCGGCTTATTAATCTGTTCCCTGGTCTTTGCAACTGCTGCTATAATAAAGGCCAAGTCATTCAAGAAAAATGGCTCAAATTCATGGAAAATGACAGCCTTCCAAACTCTGGATTTCACGGTGGCTGACGTCCTGGAATGTGTGAAAGATGGCAATGTGATTGGCAGAGGAGGTGCAGGAATAGTCTACCATGGCAAAATGCCAAATGGGGTTGAAATTGCAGTGAAAAAACTTCTTGGCATTAGCAGCAACAGTCATGATCATGGCTTTAAAGCTGAAATTCGAACCTTAGGCAACATTCGGCACAGGTAACATTGTCAGACTTCTTAGCCTTCTGCACAAACAAGGAAACGAATCTCCTTGTTTATGAGTACATGAGAAATGGAAGCTTAGGAGAAGCGTTGCATCGGCAAAAAGGGTGGATTTTTGGGATGGCAAGCTAAGGTATAAAATTGCTCTAGAAGCTGCAAAAGGGCTGTGCTATCTTCATCATGATTGTTCCCCTTTAATTGTTCACCGTGATGTGAAATCCAACAACATTTTGTTGAATTCAAGTTTTGAAGCTCACGTTGCTGATTTTGGGCTGGCCAAATTCTTGGTTGATGGCGGTGCTTCCGAGTGCATGTCAGCGATTGCAGGGTCCTATGGTTACATTGCTCCAGGTACGTACGTTCCGTATATCTTCTTCATCACCTGATCATCTCTATGCTACAAGAATATTTGTTATCATAATTCATAAAAAAAAATGTTAAAAAAGTAAGTTTTAATAAAAAAAATTAAAAATATCACCTTTTTTTTTTTTTTACAAAAATTTACTATTTTTTGATAACTCTTTGTAACTGTAGTATTTTCTGCTAAGTATGCTTTTATAATTGTGCTTTCTGATCTTGCACATGAACTACCCTTGTGAAAAGGGACTTAGTTAACCTGACAACTGAATCGGCCAATTTTTTTGGTTAGAAAGCGTTGAGGGGATTTCAGTTCTATACTTTATGATGACACTGATACAGCTCAAGGGTTAGCATTTCCATGAGAGGCTTAGGCTTGTATTTTATCCACAAAAATTTCTTCTGAATAGAAGGAAAAGAAAATTTCCGGTGTTGTAAAAATGTCCAAGAATGCACTGAAAACTTCTTAGGTCTATGTATTTCATGCATTTGTAATTTTGGCAACATAATTGGCTAAATTCTACGTGAAAAAAGAAGCAAATAAATGATGGATTCTTGCTATTTCCCCGCCAAAAGTAAGAAATGATGGATGCTTAACGTATAAATTGAAAATAATATGATCATCATTTCAATTATTTTTTTCAGATAAGTTATTTGTTTAGGAGTTCGCAAGCACAATAAGAGCATTTGGTGGGAATCGGAATCAATCCCATAGTTTTTATTCGATAAGAGGAGTTTGGGTTTGGGAATCGGAATCAAACACTTAATTGGTGGATTTTGTGAAACCTTACCAAATTGGTGAGTTTTGGCCAAAACCATAAATGATTTTTGCATCCGAACATTTGCATGGATCATTCGAACGTCTAGATAGTTTATATGGACGTTCGAAATCTCATTCAAATATCGTCTGCATCAATTTCGCAAATTCTAGACATGCAAACGACTGACTTGCAAATATTATTCTGATTTCCAGCAAATTAAATAATGATTATAATAATGATAGCGATTTCAGATATTGAATTAAACGTATGTATTAAAATTAAAAATTTTATTTTAAATTCAAAAGTAATGATTTCGATTCTGATTTTCGAATGCGACTAAACGCGCCTAAATATTTTAAAGTAGGATTCGAGTGATTTTTTTTTTTTTTTTCGTGAGAGAATTTTTTGGGTAATCGGAACGAATCAGGAGTCAGGACTGCCCCCTCTGATTTCTGTGCCAGCATTAGTCAGTGGGGTCCCCTAATTGTAGATGATCAGAAACGTACATCAATTGAGTCAATCTGATGTGTCTGAGAAAAAGAAATTAATCAAACGTAACAGTGTCGTGTGTCGTGAAAAGCCCACCCACAGCACATTATTTTATGCGTGTGCATTAAGGACACAGGTCAGAAATCTCCCATTGTCCCCACATTTTCTAACACTTTTTTCTTTTTTTGAGTGAGATTTTCTTTTCCTTCTAAGGTCCATTAAAAAATGAATTAATTTTTGCAATATAATTTTAAAACATTTCTTAATTTTCGTAATATTATTTCAATATTTATTACACACACTTTTCCACTATTTTTTTTTATATTTTTAACCTCCCACATAAATCACACGTTAAAATATTGTACAACATTAGTTTTTTCAATAACAATTTAAAAAATACAATCTAAACGGAACCATTAATTCAGCATTATTAGTTCGAGTAAGAAGGTCAATTAGGAGGTGAACTAGTTAACAAGTTACAAAAATTTATTTAATATATTGCCTAATTCAAAATGGGACGAACAAAAGAATGCGATACGTGAAGAGTTGAAAGATCTTTATTGCAAATATTGTGTTAGATTTTACTTTTGAGTTGAAGTAATTGATTTGTTTTTCTCTTCTTTTTTTTTTTTCCTTTTTTCTTCTAAATTAATGTAATTATTGCATGGTTTTTGTAGAATATGCATACACCTTGAGAGTGGACGAGAAGAGTGATGTATACAGCTTTGGGGTAGTGCTACTCGAGCTGATCACTGGGCGTCGTCCGGTGGGTGATTTTGGTGAAGGCGTGGATATTGTGCAATGGGCCAAAAGAGCAACAACTTGCCGAAGAGAAGAAGCCAATCGCATTACTGATCCAAGGCTATTAGCCACAGTGCCCAAAGATGAAGCCATGCATTTGTTCTTCATTGCCATGCTTTGCATTCAAGAAAACAGTGTTGAACGCCCCACCATGAGAGAAGTTGTTCAGATGCTATCAGAATTTCCTCGTCAAATATCATCAACCCCTGATTATCATAGTCAGTCTTCATCTTCTTCGGTAATCAGTTCTCAACAGCAGCAAAAGAATCTTGATCTGAATGAGAAGGAAAAAAGCTGTCCGAAAATTCGACAAGATCTTTTAATTTGAGAAATATTCTGACATTTTTTTTTAAAATTTTTATCTGGGCTTCTTGATTACCACTTTTTTTTTTCTTTTTTCAACATGGGTTGATTTGGTTACAACTTTGTTTATTAATCCTTTTTTTTTGCCTTTTTAGTTATAGGAGATTGATCGCTAAAAGGGGGGGAGTAATGGGAATAATCTCAATAGTTTTTAGGTAGTTAATTTCCTCATGTAGAGAGAGTTTCTTGTCTTAATTAACCATGTTATTCCAACCTTGTAACATAGTATATATACAAATATTGCATTTTAATTAAATGAAGGATAATTGGGTTCCTTTCTGTTTGCATTTTTTTATACTGTCTATTTACTAATTTACACTAAAAGTAATTTGTATTATGAGCCTAAGGACAGATTTTTTTCGATCAATAAAATTTACAAAATAATTTTTCTATTAGGTTTTTATGTTTATACACATTAGGGATCATTGATCTTTAATAAGAAATTTAACAATTGTTAAAAGGAATTATATATTTTTTTTTTGAGAAAAGAAATTTTATCTTGATTTTTCTTTCTATTATTACAACCTTGGGCGCCTATATAACAACTGCCAAAGTGTGGTGGAAAGCTGTGGGTCAACAGAAAGCCTGCGGTTGATTTTAACACGGAAAAGTATAAAATGCATCACCTGCATTGCCGTTATATGTTGATAATGGATTATACTTTACATTATTTAACGAAGTGTGATTGATTCTAATACATCACGTGACACGCCACAAAGAGTGCACGCAATACTCACTCTTTTAACACTCTCATCGGCCCATCTGTAAGAGGAATCTTTTATAGCCTTGTGATGAGATTGGGCCTAGAAGAATAGGCTGGCTATTGTCTCTGATTATACATTGTTCGCTATTTTTATTTATTTTTCTTTGTCCTACTTTCAACCCAGTTTCTTATTTATTCCTTACTGTGAAAGTGTCAAATGCCTTGAAAAATAGAAATTTGTATTGTATTTAATGTACTTTGGTTTATGAAATTTACCAGTATAGTTGCAAGTAAGCAAGAAAAGAAGGAAAAATAAGAAAGACGTGAATTTAGTGAGCAAAGATGTATATGTAAATGTTTTAGAAATCACAATTGCATTACAAAATGAATCTTTACCTGACATAAGCGAGGTGAGGCAAGTGAAATTTGATCCTTAATCTTGCCGCAGGTAAGATTTGATACCTAGACCTGTCACGGCCCGTGGATAATGTATACTTGTTTCCTCACATATTTGTTAGTGAGTGTTGAGTTTACTTAAAGTAGTTATGGGTGACTATCTAGTTGACCATTACCCTTTTATACTCACTAATTAAAATCCAAGTGCATATGCCTTCCCCAGAATCTGCTACATTGACTCCCAATTAGATGACACAACTAAAAAAATCATAAATATTTTTAATCAACGAATCTTATCAGTTTTTAAACACAATATATCTTTGGTTAAATAAATTTTCGTCATCACAACGGTTTTTTTCCACTATGATAGAAAAAGATAAGAGCAAAAAATGTATATATATATATATATATATATATATATATATATATATTTTTCATCTTGAGCATCATGCGGTGCAACGGCCCACATTAACTCTACTGAACCAAGAAACCAATAGCAAGCAAAAAATGCACATATATATTTTCATCATGACCATCATGCGATTCAACGGTCCACATTAACTCTATTGAACGAAGAAACCAATATCAGCCGTACGATGAACACGCCACAAGGGTTAGTCCACACAGTACAATCACACTCTCCGCCCGCCTCCTATTACCTTTGATATATATACTCTCCCACTACTGCTTCATTGCCCCCTTCTTCTCTTCCTCTCCCCAGTTTCACGGGAAACCGCTTTTAGTCCGCCGAAGCGGTTTTCCGTACTGCGGCCAAACTACTCAAATCCTACCGGATCAGTATCCGCGGTTTTAGGGTTCCGATCAGTATTGAACCTTTTCGGTCTCTTTTTACTGGGTTAGATCTACTTTGCCTCTCTTTATGTTTAGGAATTTGCACACACTAACGCACAGTTCATGTAGAGAAATATGACGTGTTTATGTTTTGTTGGAGTTTCTACTTCTTTTTCTTTAAATGATTTTGTATGCTTTCTCTTTTCCTTTTTTTTTTTTTTTAAAGTTTGGATGCTGAATTAAGAAGTTTATATTTCTAGTAGTAGAAAATGTGAAAAGGTTACTGGAAAATTATTTGACATTCTTTTCCTTTTGTGTTCTTGGGGAAGAACTGTGAAGTGATTGTTTTATTGGAATGGTTATTTACTTCTTTTTTTTATTTATATTTTTTTGGTGAAATGGTTTTTGAATAAAATGTCGAAAGCTGATGTTTTTGGCTCTCAAAATATCTTATTGGATGGTTGACTTGCGCCGATTTCGCGGCTTTCATTCTTTTGAAAACCCAAAAAAATAATTTTTTTTTTAATTTATCAGTCTGAAGAATGGATTTCATTGGTGGCTAACTAGAAATTTAGCTATTTTTATTTTATATTTATTTCATGGCTTAGAGTAGTTGGTTTTCATTAGCAAAGGTTTGATTGCCTACTTGGAAATATTCCGTTATTTAGTTATCTAGTCACACTCACAAGCTGATTACTATCCAAATTTTTCTTAAAATGGAAGAAGGAATCCCTTCTTTTTCCAAGAGGGAAGAATATGGTCTTTTTTTTTTAATGTTTTCAAGAGGGTGATCCTATATGCTTTAATTGAAATGTCATTTTTCTTTTATGTTAACGTCGTGCTTCTGGAACTTTAGGAAGACTTAGTTTCGATATATGATACTTTGGAAGAATATTTCCTTAATCCGTGATTGTAAACAATGCCGGAGTTTTGCTTGTTTAGTGTCTGTGCCTTTTCGTATTTACTTTGTTTGGTTTGCAGTAATCTCCTGTGCTGAGCTTTGTACTTGGTTGTAGGCTAGGATTTTGGTTTTGAAGATCGAAAATGGCTGGAGAGAGGATCATAGAGAATTGTATCCTTTATCTATGGTTTTATCATCCTGCATTATGTGAATATATATTTTATAGATGATCGATGTGTGAATTTTCAATTTATCGATTTTCTGTCTCTATAATGCAGTTTGCTGACTTTCTTGGAATTGTTTAAATGCTTCAATTAATGTGATCTTTTATTGACAAGTTATAGAATCTAGAAATAAAGATATTGATTATGACTTTGTTTCTTGTAATTTGAATTCTGGAGCTCAAATACTATTTGAACAAATACAGGTTGTGACTCACTGCAAAATTTGTGACCATTGCTGTAAGTGATCTTTCTGCAAACATGTTTTGCATGCAAATTCCATACCACCCTCTGAAACAGTTTTTGAGATTTCTAATTTTATTGACTTCATAGTGTTAATAGGGGACTGCTCTCTCTCTCTCTCTCTCTCTCTCTCTCTCTCTCTCTCTCTCTAACTGGTTTCTACATCCTTTACTCTTAGCATAGTTTCCAGGACTTAAGAGACTTGACGTATGTATAACAAATGTTCTTGATCTGCGGAATGCAATTCCCAAATTCTATGTTCTCAGGATTGTGTTTTCTAAGCTAACAATGCCGGATACTACAACAAGACATCACCTGTTTTTTCTTTCAGTTAAAAAGTTTTTGTGCCTCGAGAGATATTAAATTCTGTTATCTTCCTGTAAAGGGCATTGTGGCACTTAACCATATTCCAAAGCTGAGCAAATAGCTCAAGTACTGAAGCCTGATTCCCCAGCCATGAAACCTGAGAAAGATATGGTATGCCCCCCTCTCTTGCTCACTTGAGCATGCTTTGAATTTTTTCTTGCTCATTTCATGTCTCTAATAGCTTTTTTTCCCTTCTTTTTTCTCTTCCTTCTTTTGAGAAATTCATTTTTAGCAATCCTGCTTTTTAAGCATTTGGCTATTTTTATTTTTTATTGGAATTTTGCTGACGTATGTTAAAGTTGAATGTTACATGCATTTATTTATCGTCTTCAACCAGGGGAAGATTATCTGTAAGCCACTAAGTATTTTCTTTGGCTTATTTTAGTGTTTTGCTGTCTTCTTTTGCACCTTAGGCTTCAAACAAAGATGGAGTAGCTTCTGATGCAGCTTCTCCTTTGCCTTATTTGGGGGATTCTACAACTGGATTTAAGAGTTACAATAAAAAATCTGATGCAGAGCAAGGTGTTTATTATCCACCCACTAGCTGTTACAATTATTACTACCCAGGTCAGATATTGCATGCATTCTGTGTTAAACAGTGGTTAGTATAGAACAAAGCTTTTAGTTGGCAGTTATGATTTGATTTCAGGACATGGGCATCTTGGATGTTGTCCCCTCCCCCTTCTTCCCTTTTTGCAACTGTTATTATGCTTGAACCTTGTCATAAGACTGAAAGCGTGAATAGAGCATATGTATTTCTTTTTGTCTCCTCCTTGAGATGAAACGCTGCTTTTTCAAATGTAATGCAAGTAAATAAAGTATAAAGAGAAATGTTGAGACCAGCACCAGCTTCTGTATTGCATCCTTGAGCTCATCATTATTTCACAATTCGAGAATATTGTTCCTCATCAATTATTTCAATTATACCATACATTATTTTTGTGTATTATAAGACATATGGCTGTTTCAACCTCTTTTCTAAGACCCTATTTCTCCTCAGTTGGGAGTATTGTATCTATTTGCACTTATTTCGAGTATTTCATGGATTGCACATTGTACAATTAACATGCACATAATGTGCATTACTACTTCTCCTTTATGAAATGGTAGAAGAGGATGTTAGAACTTCTGGGGGAACAGTAATTTATAGGATGCCATTTGAAATGCATGATAGAACTTAAAACCAAGTGTCTTCACAAGTCTATTGTGACTCCCTGGCATATTAATATGACCCTAAAGGGAAAAGAAAAGATAGATAACAAGAAAACAAAAGGGGAACTTGTATGGGGTAGGTGGTGGTTATGCTCAACTTCTAATCCAGTCTTAGATGTTGTAAAAATGACTTATTGTCAATTCCTCCTGATCGTTTTTGCAGGGTATAATGGAACTTTCAGTCAATTGGATGATCAAGGCTATCTTGCCATGGGTGGTGGTTATACAGTATGTGATGGCATACATTCTTTTTGTTCTTTCACATGTTTAAGTTTATTTGTTAGGACACTAGTCTGAGACACCTTACTTTTGCTTATGTTAAGGGTATCCCATCCGACAACAGCTCACTCCTCTATTATTTGCCTGGCTATAATCCATACAACACTGGATTTATTGGCAGTGATGGGGAACACCCCTATGTATCGTCCGGATACTTTCAGCAACCAGTCTCATATGGATCTGAAGCCTTGCCATCTAATACATGGGATTCCACCTATGGTGGAGACGTCAAAAATAGAGCTGTCAGCAAAACTGATGATGTGAAATCTGTCTTTGGGCCAAATGGTTCTGTCAATTCGAGTATTACTAACTCGTCAAAAACTATTAATTCTTCATCAACTGTGCCTTTGAATTCAAAAGCTCGAAAATTTACATTGCCATCTGATTATTGCAAGTCCTTCGCCCAGACTAGACCTCTCAAACCACTGAACAAGGTATGCCCTATATGTGGATGTATTGCTCACAATTATCAAATGTAAGGTTATGATTTGGATCTTAATATCCCAAAAAAAATCAGTTGACATGGGAGTTGCATCTTGATTTCTGTACTTGCAAGTAGTCTTGGTATGTTATGAATTGCATGCTATAGGCTTGAAACTGGAAACTGTATTATGCCAAAAATGCTTTTTTTTTTTCAAAACAATAAAAAATTATGCCAAGAGTTTCGGGCATAATTTGATCCTTTATTGCTGCTTTTATACTTTTTAAGAAATTTGTCACTATTTATTTTATTTTTCTGGGTCACCTAAACCAACTACAATTTGTTCAGTTATTGGTCCCATTCATGATGTATGTGTCTTTTATCATGGAATTTGTTCTTCAACTTTTTAATTTGTCTCCTGTTTCAGTTAGGTTTTGGTTTTCAGTCAATGGAGAACATGAATGGTGTTTATTCTGCTGGGAAGTTCTCTGCATTCAGCAACCAAAATCGAGGCCTTTATACGCACTATGGTCCAATGAACTGCCAACCAAATGGTAGGGTCTGGAATAGCAATCAAAGATATAGGTCAAGAAGTTATTTTAGGCGAGGTGAGAATGAAGCTTCAAATGAGCTGAGTTGTGGTCCTAGGGCCAACAGTAAGAGTAAGCATTCAAAATCGTCAGCTGAAGATGAACAAGCAGGGCTGACCATTCAGAGGGATAAGTACAACTTGGAAGATTTTAAATCTGAGTACGAGAACGCCAAGTTTTATGTCATCAAGTCATACAGTGAAGATGATGTTCACAAATGCATTAAATATGATGTTTGGTCTAGCACTCCAAATGGCAACAAGAAACTAGATGCTGCTTTCTGTGACGCAGAGGCTAAAGCCCATGAAAAGGGCACCAAATGTCCAGTTTTCCTGTTCTTTTCAGTGAGTTTCTGTTTCTCTATACTTCCTCATGGATGTTTTCATGGATTTTATGATTTACTGGTTCTGTCCCAGTAATTACTCTTGAACGTTCATATACGTTGGACTGTTTTTCACTTGGATACTTATCATCAAAGAAACTTATTTATTCTTATGGTTTATTTCAGCAACTATTTGTTCTCCTAATCTTTTTGCCCTGGTTTCTAGGTAAATGGTAGTGGACAGTTTTTAGGTGTAGCTGAGATGATTGGGCAAGTGGACTTTCACAAAAACATGGACTTTTGGCAGCTTGACAAGTGGAATGGGTTCTTCCCTGTGAAGTGGCATATAGTTAAAGATGTCCCTAATAGTCTCTTGCGGCACATAATCTTGGAAAACAATGATAACAGGGTTATTACCTATAGCAGGGATACTCAGGAGGTAGTATATAGTTCTTTTCCACAATATTTTTTTATATAATTGAGTATTTTTATCCTAGGTGCTCTTGTTACATACTACATGGGGAAAATATTAAAGATGTGTCTCTAAATGTTGAAGTGATTTAGAATTTTCTTTCTTTATTACTCTAGTATAAAAATTTTGTTTTCATTGGTTCTTTTCCAGGTTGGACTGAAGCAAGGTTTAGAAATGCTAAGCATTTTCAAAAATTATGCTGCAAAGACATCATTGTTAGATGATTTCAAGTTCTATGAAGACCGGGAGAAGTCACTAAAAGCCCATAAAACCACAAAGCCAGCTCTGCAGACTGATGAATTAAAGAACGATGGTATTCTAGTAAGTCTCTCTCTCTCTCTCTCTCAAAATAAAAACTTAAACCAACACAGATTTATGCTAATATTTCTGGGCATCAAGGCATATGAATTGAAGTTGGCATGTCCCGTATTCTTGATCTTGCATTCTCTGATCTAAGATGATGGGGGCTTGACGGGGGACAGTTTAAATTGAGATTAGATGATTTTTCCATGGCTGAATATCATTCTCTGTTCTTTTAACTTGTACATTTACGTATCAATATTCACCAATGTTATTTTGGTATGCAGAAGCACCTTAAAGAAGACTCCAAGCCTAATGGGCCTGATCTTGTGCCATCACTAGTCAGTCTCACAAAGGACCTTTCGCTTAATTCGTGAACTAGATAGGAGACAAAGTGCCTATAAGAGGCATTAGTTATCGGAACAGCTTCACAGCACTACAGGGGTTTTTGTTCTTTTTTGCTGTTATCCTTTTTGTTCTTTTGGTTCTACTTAATCTAGTTTACGGGGGTATCTTTGATCTGTTTAATATTGCTGGGTCTTGAATTTGGTTAGGTGTTATATGATGTTTTCTCTTATATTCACGAGGGGAGATGAATCTGTTTCATCTTCATTTTGATTGCTTATGCTTTTCTGACTAAAGATTATGGTTTTGTTTGTTTATGCTCTGATCCTTTATTTCTTGACGAGTGCGCTGGCAGTCTGAAGAACAGTTGTGGGAATTATACAGTTATATTAGTCACCCTGTTGTAAGCAATATTTGCTAGCCTGTTTTCTTGGCGTTTCTTCGTTTGTATAAGAAATTCTTGAAAAAAAAAAAAACTGCATGATATGGGAATCACTACTCAAGTGATCATTGAGTTGATGAGTTGAAATGGTATGTGCCCTTGTGTAAAAGCGTTATTTCTGTTGTTATTCAAGAGCAGATTGATTCAAATTACTGGTAACACAAAAGCCAAATTTTCAAGGAAGCTCAACATTGTAATCATATAATATAATATGGTGTGTATATCCTCTTGGCCGCACAAACGCCCTTGATGCATTTACGAGTATTTTAAATTCAATCAATAAAGTTGCTTTGATTGAAAGTGGAAATCAGCCCAACGACTCAGATAAATGCACAAATAGAAAGATTTTGGGTTGATTTTGGCCTGGGCGTGCATTTGGTTTGGGGAAACAAAATGAAACTTAACTATTTCAAGGTCGGTTCGCTGACGAATTAGGTATTCATTAAAATGAAGCTCGGATAAGTATTGGCCATTATTATATAGTCAAAACCTGCATGGGCTCATAAAGGCTGTCACCTGGGCCACGGGGAGTGCACATCCCCGGGCGCCTGAGGATCGGATGGGCATGTGGAGGTGTTGTACTCGGGTTAAACAAAACAGGTCATTGTGTCATGGCCACCTTTAGATCCGATATTATCACTCGATCAATGGCTCAGTAACTAAGAAGATATACGAGATATATAGAGATATTAGTTGAGATCGATCTAGTAAATAAGAAGATATACAAGATATATAGGAATACTAGTTGAGTGTTCCACTCGTAGTACATTAGTACTTGTTGCACCATACCTAGTTATAATTATTTACAGATTTTCTTTCTTATCAAATGAAAGAAATAATCAAGTACAGTAATTAACAAGCAAAGTTCAACATAGTACGTTTAGATTCAAAACTTCTGATCCTGTTTTTAGTCAAACGTCAAACTGCCCGTACTATCAGAATGACAAACTACACATGAGTAAAAAAAAAAAGAGACAATTAGCATCCAAAACAAAGAGAAGTACTTAATAAATGACTAACTGTATCAACAAACTACGATTGAACAGTAATAACAAATAGTAAAACAAGAAATCTACTTTCTTCATTAAATAACTAATGACTAATTAGTGCCTTGATGGTTTCTGGTCCTGCATCTGATAGTGAATAATATCATTGTATTCGTTCTCCCTTGAAGAGTGCATTTGGGGTGAAGTATTTGGCATCATATGAGGATATTGCAGGTATGGCATCATCTGTTGCATGGTTGGAACATAGTAGCGGGGCAACGGCCTAGAATGATTATATACCATATTATCAAGCACCACAGCACCTCTACCAGTTCCCGTGCCTCCGCCACCGCCACCAGCACCAGCAGTGGATTCATAATACTGGAATGATGCACATTGGATACTTGATGCACCACCGCCAAATTGCAGTTGATGATGATGATGATCGTTTTCATTCATGAGCATCATCATCATGGAATTCTGATTAATTGAATGCATCTGATGGTGTTCTTGATCATGAATAGTTGGAGTAGGATAGTGAATCATAGGAACATGCATTTCAATTGGATTCCCTGGAGCAGGAATACTGCCTTGCTGATTCAAAAGCTCCAATTCAATACCTTTTTGGATCAATCCAGACAACCTTGGGTTATTATTATTGTGGTAGGGTGTAGCAGCTGTGAAATCAATCGTCTGATGCTGCTGCTGTTGTGATCCTTCCATGATCAAATACCTGTTTTGGATATGATTATGATGATGAAAATCATTTCCCTTGAACATTGATTCAATCCTAGAGTTAACGACTTCAAGCTTATTGCTCAATGTAGCAGCAAATTTTCTCAACTCCATCTCTGAAAGATGACTCATAGGATCAATCCAAGTGGGGTACTTAATTTCCAAGGTTTTCTTGCGCAACTTTTCGAGTTCATCTTCCATTCTTTTCTTCCTTTCATGGAAAAAATCAGACAAACCAAAGACTCTTGTTACACTATCCTTAGACTTGCCTTTATATATGTTGATCATACGCAAGACCTCATCAGGATTTTTTGGCCATATCTCTGACTCCATCATAGAATTTTCTTGTTTAGGACCACATATGATCATGCATGCATTCACATCACACAGGGTTGTGAACTCGTGAATCTTCCTAATTAATCCCTCCTTTCTCTTCTTGAAAGTTACGCATCGTGATTTTTCCTTTGTAATCAGTTCCATGTTCAACTTTGCACGACCCATGATTATCACTAAATCTAAATAAATAATCCAAATAGTTTAGCCAAAAAGTAAAAATGATGAATGGAAGAAAATCAAGTAAAAAGAATTGGAACTAGAAAGTGTAACTAAAAAAATATTTATGCATGCATATTAATTACATTATATGGATGATAAATTAAGTCTAGTGAAAGGAATAAAATGAATTTAAGAATTATTTAACCATTTATTGAGGTTTGTGTAAGGAGGGTAGAATTTATATCATCTCCATCAAGGGATTGATGATCATGTAGAAACCAAAAAAAGAAAGAATACCGTGACCTTAACTACTGAAATATAGTAGAAAACATCAACAGACTGTGACTGAAAACAAAGCAGGTTTTCTTAGGGAAAAAAGTGTTATAACTCAAGAAATTACCTTTGCTCTTTAGCTTGGTTTGCCTCAATCGAATTCAGGAAAAGAATGAAATCTTTCATGACCTTTTTATAGAAGAGAGATATTGCTTGGTTTCCAAGAATTTGCGAGTGCATAGATGTCCATAAACGTTAATTGATTGATGTTGTATATATGGTATATGGAATAATATGTTGAAATTAACATTCCACAGTTTAGGCTTGCCATAATACCGTTAAAGAACACAAGGAAAGATTGAGAGAAATGTAAGGAAAATAATGGTCTTAATTGATTTTCTCAAACCTTCCTGTGTGAAAACTTCCATAAATATTGCACGTAGGAAAGCTTTATAAAGGTGATTTTGTATAGTTACTTAATATAAGATGTCTATGCTGAGTGCTGACTGTCTGTCTTGTTAATATCTTTTATTTTTCCTTCTTTAAGTTGGCAAAAATCTCGGTGTGTAAGTTCTTTGATGTCGCATGCCAATCAATAAGATTTCAATATAGGGCATATGAAGCTTAGGACTATTGAATATAAATATTGTAGGGTTAATAACTTTAGAGATTCCCAAAATTTTTTCTTATGAGTATCAATTTAGTCCGCAAACATTATTAAGTCTCACAACTTTTATATTAGTATTTAGTTGGTCCTTAACATAAATTAATGACAACACAACCCGAGTATTTAATAGATCCTAAATATAAATTAATGCCAACACAAACCTTCTATTTATGATATTTTTTATTTTTCTTTATTCCATACTTTTCTTTTCATTCTTTGGACTGTTTTGCTTTTTTCTCTCATTTGTCCTCCCTATTTTCCATCTTGGGAAAATAGAAAACATTCGAAATTTCTCAATTAAATCGATCAATGCGTCTTGCGGATTAAGAAGTTAATGCATGATTATTTTTAATATAATGAATAGTTCATTTATTAAGAACTTATGTTTTATGTGATTTACTTTATTTTCTATATTGGACTGTAACTAGGGCATGCACGATCAGTTAACTAGTATATTTATAATTTGTATAATTTTAATCATTTGTACACATTCAATAGAAGGACAATTTTGTCATGGATTGGTAATGTAAAAAATTGAAGGAAATTTAAACACTAAACTGATACTCATAAAGTTTGAGAACGACTAGAGTAATTAATTAACCTTAAATATGTATATACTCGTATCCGGGTATTGCTATTCACTCTAAGCTACCACATCCTTCAATCTTGGATTTAAATGTTTCTTCTTATTTTTAGATAAGTAAAAAAACAAATAATACCACTTTATGGGTTCAAAAGCAACATTTTTCCTCTCACGTTTTGAACCAAAAGATAAAGAAAATGGTGAACATAAAAAATGATGATTTTTGTCATACATTATGTAATACACATGGAATATTACAAGTCTACACAGGGACTGTTGTAGGAGTTAATTTAAAAAAGAATTTTTTTCCCCTCACAATCATAAACATGTACTGTACAAGATTTTAAAATATTTTAACCCTCTAAATAAAATATATTCTATAAAATTGAGAATTAGTAATTTGATTTTAGTTCATTTCTACTAGTCGTCACCACCAAAAAAAGAATAATAATAATAATAGTCACCACAAAGCATTCTGGGAAAGTTTCTGGCAAATTGGCTCTAGGAAATCTAGAAGTGTGAGGACAAGACATTTTGCATCACCCATGTTCCAATAATTACTCACGAGGTTCCTTTTCATTGATTTCGTGATGTCGCAATTCTTAATTGTTTGTCAGGCAAAGTCACCGATCAGAAATTTGGACTGTTAATTTTTTTTTTTTTTGTCAGAAAAGTCATTTGTTTAATTTTTGGACTGTTAATGAGCTTGTTTCATCTCTATATTTCCCATCAAAGAGAGAGAGAACAGAGCAATTATTTAGCAGAAGATTCTTCTGCAACCTCCCTAAAGTTAGAATCTAAGGTTTCACCTGTAGCAACAATCACCTCTTGTGGGAAAATAGATGATACAAATGTTGAGCCTAGCCCGCCCAACATTTGGAATGAGAAAACAGCATTGCTGCTTCGTGGTAACTACAAGAAAGAACACGTTCTTTTCTCTACCACTAGGTTGCAATCACCATTCTTGTGCATCCAATCTTAGTTTGTGTTGGTCCAGTACTTCTGAAATTCGAACATCTCGCTGTTCTGAAGTTAAAGCTTTGGAACAGGTTAGGTTGCTACACCAATTTGTCACTTGCTTGCACAACAGCTGATTGTTCAGTTTTTGTGCTGCGGCTTAGAAGACATTGTACTTTTGTATTTGATACTAAGTAGCAGCCAATTGGAACTTCCGTGTTTTACCAGAAGCTTTCAGCTGTTGTGCTTCCTGGGCATGTGGATCCACAGTAATTAATGCAGTGTGCCTCTCTATAGAAGCCAGAATACCAGGACGTCACGAGTCCAAATTATGAAGCAAACAATATTAGAATCTTCATTTCCTGATTTAAACTATGGAAGAAGCGCAACATTACTTATAAAAGACTTCGCTATCTCGTGCGTGTTCTAATATATATTAGATTGATTTCTCTAGGTGTTTCTTGATAATGTATGTACATTTTTTGGTTGTTCCAAGATGTAATCATTTGGTTATCTCATGTATAAGGTTCAGTATCTGATTAAAACTTGGTCAAATAAAATGATAATAAATTCTGTTAAATGTGTTTTGGTGCAGAGGCTACCCCCTCCACTTGCAAAGCCTGTCCCGGTTAATTTAACTGTGAATATTTAAGATCACACTAAAAGAATAGGGTGTTATTCCCAATTATCCGTGAGGACTGACGAAGAGCAGACTTGGAAATGAAATATGATTCCAAGAAAAGTTCAAAGCCAACATGGAAACAGACGTATTCTTTCTAATACTGTTTTTTAATAACTCAAGTCTTTCATCAACTGTTTCATCATCCGAAAGGAACAAAGGCTAGAAGGCCGTTGGAGGCAGTGAGTACCGCCATAAAATAAATCATGTAAAAGCACCTCTCCATTCAATGTGTTCTGAAACATCAAGATATCTTAGTGTAGAATTAAATGCCTAAACAAGATACGCCCGTAGTTTTGATTTACTCCTTGAAAAGCAAGAGATGTCAGCAACTATTTCATGAATGATGTAATAGCCGCAAGCATGGAACTCTTGCGATTGGAATCCTCACGCTGAACAAGAGAATGTGGCCCCGTCCAAACAGATTTATTCTTATCATCAAAGAGTGTACCGCATAACTCAAAAAGCATGGGATTTTCCAAATAACGGAGTCTCTCATACATTTTAGCCCTTTGACTTTTGTCCAACAACTCCTGTCAAGAATAAACACCATACCTCTAATTCAAAATATGATTTCTATTTCAAAAGAGAAGAGACAGTCAAATTCGATAATGTTGCTATTACGGACATAGTGATCAACAATACATGCTGGAAAGTCTAAAAATCATCATTTTTGAAGTCAAAGATCATTCGAGACTACAATGGCTCAAAAAACAATTCTTCAATCTACAGTAGATCCTGGACAAAATGCAAAACTCAATGGAATGTCAAATTATCCCCTACTCTGTGTGTCGAATCTTTATATATACTGGGAAAATTAACATTATTGAAATCATTGTCTCTGTACTAGGAAAAATTATAAAGACAGACACTTTGACAAAAAATAAGTTGACAAAGAGGACAGAGATTTGACTGCTACTAAAAATATGGCAATCGAAGGGCTGCAAGTACCTTTTCTTTTCCTAATATTTTCTTTCCTTTTTTCCTTTTATTCCTCGTGCACCATTTGGCTCACTCCATCTTAAAGATATATATGCAACCTCCTAATATGAGTCTAATCAAGTAGATAGAGTTAATTAGTTACCTTAGTCTTCCGCTGTTCAATTGCTGCAACTTCATCCTCACGCTGTAGAGGTGTTCCCTCCCTGCTGGCTTTGTTTGACACGTCATCCCCCGATTCCAGATTTGACAGCCGGCTTTGACCATTATGCTCATCTTTAGATCTCTGATCCAACTGTGACTGCTCACAAATTTCACCTTCTTCTTTTCCTTCATCTGTCACCACATTCTGTTTCTGATCCTGAGGCCTGTCCTCTTGCTGTCGTGATATATTTTGAGTATCCCACAACTTTATTTTCTCTCCTTTCTCCTCAAAGTCAGCATCTACAATCTGTTCTGGTGAATTGCCCATATTCGATGAACTATACTCCCCACCAGCACTTCCTGTAGGTGAAGTTTCCTGCAAAACAGAGGATTATGTAATCTGGGACAGTACAACATACGGAACCAGGCTCCCAATGGTTCTTATGCGCTGTAGTTAAACAAAGAAAAATGACCAAATATACCTTTGGCTTAACGTCTTCATCCATATAACTATCACTAGCATCAAACTGATCATCCAACATTCGAGCAGTCTCCTCGCGCTCCTGTCTGCGCCGCATCATAACACATATGGCACATAGACACCCATCCTTGTGCTTTTTAAGACTGGAATAAATTGAAAACAAAAGAAGAAAGCACAAAACAAAGTTACAATTAAAAAAAAAAAAATCCACTTAAATAGCTACAACAGGATTACAATTGAAGCTCACTACTTGAGATTGCGTAAGCTAGTAAAGACTAAGAAAAACTTGTATTTAACATTGAAAGTGATTAATAAACTGAAATTCGGAGAGGAACTGCATAAATAAGTATGAAAATCTTTTCTTTCCTGGAAGAACTTATGCTCAATTAAAGATAAAAGACTTCACTTCCCGCATTTGAGATCTACTCTATGTTATCGGACTCAGGTACGGGGTGTCGTATACGATACGTGTCTAAAAGTTGGATATATTATTTTCTAAAATTAAGGATACGGGCTAAATTTGTCTTTCCTGTAAGAACTTATGCTCAATTAAAGATAAAAGACTTACTCCCCAATTTTGAGTTCTACTCCTCCTTCATCATTCCATTTGAATTTTAGTCTTCTAAACCACTTTCCAACCTTTTGCATTTCTTTGTTCCATCTATATTTCTTGTTCATATCATAATTATAATCCAAATGGCAACAGAAAAGAAGGGAAGAAAGGAACTCATTGTTTGCAATTGCAAGTGAAGAACAATAACATTTCAACAATTTCATCAAATGTTAAAATGCAGGAGTGTAAGCAAAATAATCAAAAGAACTCTAACTCTGAGGAAGAGAGGAGAGAAAGAAAAAGATGGGGGGTGGGGGGAGGAAGGGAGAGAAGACCAAATAAGAAATTCAATCATGTGTTTCCAAATAGTATATCAATCTATCATAAAAGATAAGCCATAGTTGCATGTGTGCAGATAAAATAATTTCATATTGGCAAACAACACATCAAAGTGACCATCTACCCTGAGTTTCAGAACAAAGAGACCAACAATCTCTTATCAGTTTCTTATTTTTGAACTGATACTTGATTAGTGATTCCTAATATGGCAAAAGAAACCAACATAGAGATCAAACTCCAAACAAAATAAAGTGCCGAAACATACCCGTGGCGCTTCTTTGTTGCAGGGTTCAAGGGGCCACTTTTTATAGGCATCATTCCATGAATTGAAGGAGTAACATCCATTGCTTGAATTGTATCACTGCCTGCAAGAAGGATGACATGTTAAAAGCAATTTGAATAACCATTCAGCATATGAAGTAAGCAAATAGATGATGCAACAATCAAACTATAGAATGGAAGAGCCCACTTGGCAATGTTAACTTTTAGTGACGAAAGCAGAACTAAAGGTTATAGAGCGACGCCAATACATGGATGGATAGTAATTTTTTAACTTCAAACAAGTCAAAAATAAAAGTCAAATAGATGGCGTCATAAAAATAAATCTCACCATTGGTTCCCTCTGCATGATCACTGTATAAACCAGCTGCAGTCCAATGTTTCATGAAGTTCTTCTTCACCCTTTTCATAAGCTCCAAAATATAATCACCTTTGTTATTGTACTTGTAGCAATTGTCCCATATATACTGCACATCTCTGTAGACATCCTCAGAATTCATGTACTTAACACCACTTTCAAGATTACTGCATATGGTGCCAAAGTCCATAGGGGTATCAATGACATCGAAATAGTCCTAGTTGCAGCCCCATGTAGCAATACATTGATGTCAGACATATTATGCAAAAGAAAACAAAGAAAGAAAAGTAAAGGCATGAAAGGCCCTTTGCTATGATTAAGATTTTTGAGTAAGCATACAACAAATGCTAATATTCTCAAGACTTTAAGCATCCAGGGAGCCCTAATGAAAATTCAATTGCATGGAAAACAATAAATATGCACAGATACTACAAAAGCAAACAAATTGAAAGGAGAAAGTCTGATACAAGTACTATTGTATTCTGAGTTAAGCATTCACAAACGACATTTTCACTGAACAATTAAGTATTCGCAACAAGTTGTACTATGTACTCTAAAAAATTACATTGGCATCTTCTGTGAAATTCCAACGTAGAGCTATCAGCACACTTTATAGTAGCAAATACACTCTTAAGGCCCTCATTTTTTTTTTTTTTTTTTTTGCATCCAACTGTAGCAAAAGATGGCAGCAAAATGTCTGCTAAGCAATATATACTTACCGGTATTCCAAGAGCAACAGGATTAACTGGAACATTAAAGGGCTCAGCTGCATCCATCTTCATAACTTTCTTTATAACCTGTACAATTACAGGATCAAGACGTCACATCAGGCATGAGTCTCTTAATGATATATCTCTAAAACAGGTGACATCCCAAAAACAGATGATTCGCATGTACCTCCAAAGCGGCATCTAATTCTTGTTTGTCATAATGAGAATTCCGGCGAAGCAACTCTGGTTCTTTCTGCTGTGTAGTTTCTCCCTTTATCATTTCAACATTACTACAGGGGCTCATGCTTGATGAACTAAATCCTCTTGATGATTTTAATTTTATGCCCCCAGATTTTTTAGAAGAATTCCCAGAGAGGCCTACATTAGACTCAGGTAGCGAGTTAGCACTGTCTTCCATCTTTTCACTGGGAGCTCTCTGATTTTCTATGTCCACTTGCTGGCTGCTCTTATCAGTATCACTGTGTGTGGGTGCATCTGAAGAATTGAGCTGAGATTCTAATGCTTTTGAAGCTTTGATCTTCACTTTAACACGTCCATAAACTAGTCTTGCCTTTGTGTTATCACTTGGTTGGCCAGAATTAACAGTTTTCGGTATTTCATCCAGCACTAATGGTTTCTCAGGTATATCAGCTCCGGTTGAAGATGGAGACCCAGCCTCTCCACCAGAGTCATATTCGTTATTGTCAAATTCATCCGTGACAGGATTTTCTTCTGTATTTGAAGTAATCAAACTGTCTGCCACCTCATTTGTACTGACTGTTCTAGGCCTCTTTGCTTTGCCTTTCTTACCACCCTTACGTCTGCGCTTCATTCTCCCCCTTTCTAGCTAGAATTTTGGCTGATGAATTTCCAAGTTAGCAGTATAACTCCCAGACACAATAGGCAGCAATCTATTTAGTCTGAAGTTAGAACAGTTAAAGTGCACAACTGTGGCAGCCCTGCAATGATCACTGGCAAGTATTAGCAACTAAAAATACCACATAATAACACATTATTAAATGAATATGCCGGAGTGTCAGATTCAGATTTAAACTGTTTCACAGCATCTGCCAAAGACGTAAAAGCATGGGCACCGGAAAAAAGAAGATGACCATGATGCTGATATTATAAGACACTTCTGTCCAAAAGGGACTGCAGGGGTCAAAACTCCATACCCCTGCCCTCCTAACCACAGCCCAGGATTAACATACCAATGAGCCTAGGATGTATTCGTTCCACACAAAACATATTCCAACTCCCTTGACATGCATCTTCCAAAAGTCAATTCAGAACCAAGAAGGTCCATAAGTTCATTAGTCCAACAGATGCCTGCATAAGTCTTAATTCAAACTCTCGTCTAAAGCGTTAGTCCACCATATATCATCTCAAAAGTGATTATCCCATATTAAACTAAGAAAAACCTCATCTTGCACAATTTATCAAAATCAATTGATAGTTTTTTGTATAAAAAAACCACCTCTTTCTTTAACTTGATTTATACTAATAGTTTGCTACCAACAACTCTCCATACTCCATATTAATTCTAAATGCTTTCCCTTCTGTCACTCTAGATATCACAGCTCCTAAGTTCATTTGTTCCCCATATTGGAAGCTTCAAGTTTTCTTTGTGTTTCAACTAACCTTGCACATTCAAATCCAGTAAAACATAAATAGCATTTTCAATCAGAAATTTGCAAAATTCCATAGAGAGAGAGAGAATTTTTTTTTTTTTTTTTTTTTTTGGTGGGGGGATACTACTACCATACAAAGACCAATCAAGAAGCAATTTTCTTCTACCTTGATTCCCTATCCACATGTAAATTTTTTTACCCCACCCAAAATACAACCCCCCCCCCCCCCCAAAAAAAAAAAAAAAAAAGAGTTCCCTCTAACAATGCGGTGTAAGCAAATAAAAAGAAAAATTTTATTTGTATTAGCAATTTCAACAGGATACATCCACAAAATACACGAAAATCAACAACCATGCGGTTTAATTCAAAAGACCCCAGCAAGAAAAAAAGAAAAGAAAAACCCTAAATACAGCAAATTGAAGCTGGGAAAAAAAGGGGTTCCCAAATATCAAAGATAGATAAATGAGTAATATAATAACAGTGGTACAAACAGAACTGTAAAAGAATATAAAGAGGGAAATAATTAGAGCTATTGTAAAGAAAGAAAGAAAAAGAGAGAGAGAAAGAATCGGATTACCTTTCGGACCCTCCTTTTTGTGGGTTGTTGGTTCAAACTCGGAGCCCCGAAGGATTGAAATTAAAAACTTGATTAGCAGAAGCGATTGAGCGGGAGCTTCCGCTTCCAAAGATGCAATGCAATATTTAATTTCTCAATCTTTATTTTTTTTTTCAACTCTTTATTTTTTTTTTTTTTCCGTTTTTATATTAGATACTATCCCGTCTATCTTTGCCTTTGGGGGGGAAATAACCGTACGAGGGTTTAGTCGACTTCTGTTAACAGTATTGGTATATGAGTAGCGGTCACGCGCGGGTGTGAAAGAAAAGGAAAATTTCACTTCCTTCCCCAAAATTACCCCACACATGTACATATACATACATATATATGTGTGTGTGTGTGTGTGTAACTAGTGATAAATTATTTTACAATAAATCTAGTAAGAATATGTTTCTAATTCCACAATTTTTTGTTAAAGAAAATGATTAAAATGTGCAAAATGTTTTTTTAAAAGAAAATTATATATTAGTAAGTAGTTATTTGATTAGTTAACATTCATGTGTAATTATAAATTTAAAAAGGAACAAAAAATTATAAAATATAAAAGGGAGAGAAAAACATGCAAAAACTCTCCTTTCATATATAATATGGGTATTTTAAAATAACTGACTACCTTACACAACATTAATAATGACAATTTTTTTAAATTTTTTAAAATATTCTGTAAACACGTTTTTTAATTACTTTATTTATAAAAAAATTTTAACCACTTTTTATTCTATATACATTCTTTAAACACGTTTTTTAATTACTTTGTTTATAAAAAAAATTTAACCACTTTTTATTCTATATACATCGCATTTTAAAAAGTGTTATAGTATTATTTTTCTAAAATACTTAAATAATGCAATTGAAACAAGAATAACTTAACACTTCATCATCTTAGTTAGGGGTGTTATCGAGCTTTCTTAGTAATTTAAGGACTAAAATGTTTAGTTCACTTGCACGAGCCTGCTTGTTTTATGCTGACGCAAAGCTTTGAGAATTGAGATTTTTTTTAAAATTTTTTGGGGATAAAGCTTTGGAAATTGTTGCGTGTACTTGCTATGGGCCTTTGACGACCGTCTAGGCTAGGCAGCTGAGCCGGCTAAAAAGATATAACTGAAATCTCTCTATCCCGTCCCAAGCCCAAATTCTCCGGCCTCTTCTTGGGAGTTAAGGGGACACAGGACGCAGAGACCATCTGCTTGGGTCCATTTACTCGAAGCTGGATCTTATTGTCCAGACTCCCAACCTGGATGTGGTAAATAATAGGAGTTCCAATGTTTATTTACATTTATTTATTCTGGTCTATATCCTATATAATAATAAATAAAAAAAAAGGAGGTATACATGCTTTGTGAATTAGATCAACAAAATTTAATATACACAAAAGAAATTCTTTAAGAAACTTCAGTACATTTAAACTAATATTTATAATGTAAGGCTCGAACAAGGCTGGATTGGAGCAAATTCCAGACACTGTGCAGAGATGTATCTATTAGCTACATTTTCCTCGATTGGAATGAAGTTCCTCAAAAGCTGCATGTCTAAATTTTTCCTTTCCTACCTGAGCGTCTTAATGGCGTAGGTTGTGTTTGTTGATCTGGTGAACCTTCGGAATTGCCACAGCTATTAAGAGCCTAACACGACATGAGCATTAAAATTAGTACATCCAAAGTGATATCCAATTACTATTCTCTAGCATGTACGTTTGTGCTGCTTAGAGCAAAGGGCTAAAATCTTGAAGCTACAACTCCAGACACATTCCAATCAAAACCTATGTCTATAGATGGTTAGAAGTCTAAGAAATCTGAAACAAGAGCTTGGATGGTGAACCTACCACATCCGGCATATTATCAACTGCCGAGTTTTTCTGCATGGATGACATCATCGACATCATTGTAGCCATCTGCTGTGCCATCTGTGTACAAGTCTGCTCCATGGCTACCAACCGCTCTTTCATTTGGCGTACCTCGTCATTTGCCTCTGACACCATTTTCATGGCCTCAGCCTGGGTAGGTTTGGCTCCCACAAAGTCAGAAGGAGATGGACCCAATCCATAACAACGCACACGACCATTTCTATCTCGACCCACGACTTGAGAGAAGATGTCACCTGGAGCAGTGCTGTCCCGGCAGGCATCCTGCTCCTGACTTCCAAGCTTGTGAAGCTGTGTCTGCAAAGAAATTAAAGCTCTTGAACGGTTAAAACTAAATGCAATTGGATACTTCCAGATACATTTGGGGATACTTGAGAAAACTGTAAATTTGCTAGGTTTCGTTCATACAATTACAGCAGAGGATGCTTCATTTACAGGTTTTCCATCTTTGCGTGTGCGAGTCAAGATGAATAGCTCTGCCCGAGATGGAGCCTTCCCATCAGGTCTCTTCACTCTCTGTTTTGGTAGACACTAGTCATTAGCATTTACTCTAGTCTTATGACCAATTCACACTGATAAACAGGGCTTGTAAAACAGGAAACAAAGGAACACTTGGGGCCAGAATTTCTGCAATTTAGCTATGAAGAAGAATGTGTTTACCTGCTCTTCACGTAATCGTGCAAAACTCTTTGTTCCTGTAATGTGTCCAAACTTTTGCTGTGCACGATTAGCCTTATTTGTAGCACTGCGTTTCTATCATGCAGCAAACAAATTTCAGATACAATCTCAATTTAAAGAGTTATGAGAAGGAAAAAAAGAATTGCACATGGTAATTTCCAAAAACATGGATAATCGCATGGAATTGTGCTAATGAAATACCTCTGCTTCCTCAGAACTCCAGTGTGAAACAAGGTATGCCCATTGTTCTGGAAGGACTCTCTCATCACGGTCAGCTAGCCTCTCCTCATCAGTTGTATGAGTGATGTAATGTGCAGTTTTCAACTTTGACTTCCAATCTTTCCATTTTTTGCCAAGGGATTTGACAACCCAACTTTTGCTATTTGGTTCAATTTCAAACTTCTTCTGCGGCACATATATGAGAACTATTAATGTTACCAAAAGAGGAAAAGAAGACAGAAACACAGTTCCTAATACCTGAACTTCCTTCCACATATTTTCCTTGTTCTCTTCAGGCACAGCCCTCCAGTCAACATATGTAAGAGGTGCCAAATTTCCATTCCTCGCTAGAGTGCCCAGGAAGCTAACCAATTTTGAAGCCTCAGGGCCAACAGGTTGCCCTAGCTCATTTGTAGTGACTGATATCCGTTTCCCTTCTGCCAACAACTTGAGGCACCTTGTGGGTCCTCGGCCTCGAGTCTTTCTTTCCAAACCATTAGACTCTATATTCACAGATACAACAAATGCATCATTGTCTGGCACAGAGTCTAAGAACAGAATGTTCCCAACACTAGAAAGAGAACCTATTTTACAGCTCACCTGCATTTGTTATATTTGGCCCACCCTGCGGTTGGGAAGTTTCTGGTGGGCATGATCTTAATTGACATTGTGGGCCATCTTCCTTTGGCTCATCCAAGTGGACCAATGAGGGTGAATTGTGATTCACTGGGGCCTATCTGAAATTCCTGCTCATTGCTGCGGTCATCACCATCTGGAGTGCCTGAATATTCAGTCTCACGTCTAACGGTAGATTCTGCATGTGGCTCTGTATGTGAATGTTCTTCACCAAAGAAAACAGCATATGTTAATTAGATAGAAACAAAATCATGCAGTAGTGAATTATTACCAACTGTACAGGTTATATGCAACAGATGCAGTCAATAAGGCATATAAAGCAACTGAATGAGATCCCTACACAGAATCAAAGATATATACCAGAACGACAAGAAGCCAAAGCGCATCCATAAGAAGTTGCCATGATATCACTACAGAATACAAAGGTTTGACAACTGGAATACACAAAGCATGAAATCCTGAAAATGATAAGGAGCATACCTGTTCCACCAATATTTAGCTTGTCCTGTGGAAAGGGAGCTTCTGGATGACCCAAGTCCAACTGGCATCTGCAGTTCTTTCCCTGAGGCTGATATGAGTGGCTATGTGTCATTGAGGATGATGGTACTTGGCTCCGGACCTTCTGACACTGCTGGTGGCTGCTACCATCAGTAACTGTGGCCATTGGATATCTCAGCCTGCTTTTGGTATGTCTGACATTAGGTTCGACAGGACAGTGTATATGCGAATGTCCTTTACCACCAAACAATAAATCAACAAATGTGAATTTAATACAAAAAGTATTTCTATAGAATTAAACTTTCTTAAAATTGTGAATATCTGATACAAAAAGATTGACAAGCCAGCAACCACATGGGTGCCCCAAAGCTTTACGATGGGTAAGATGAAAGATTGACAAGCAGACAACCACATGGGCACCCCAAAACTTATGAAACTTAAAGTAGCTTTTATTAGTAGCTGAAGAAATGGAAGAAAGAACACTATTAGAGTGACAACTCCCACTCCTTGAGACAAGTGGAGCCAGTATCATAGGAAAACATAGGCTTTTTTAGATTCCTCCATTTTGCTGATTGCCCAAAATTGATGCTTTCAAGAATAAACATAAAGAATCAAAGACAAACCCCTGTACTTGGGCACTAAGATCCAGTGAAGAATTCTACAAGAATGTAGACTGTACCCATGGAAAGGAAGTAACAGATTACACACATGAAATTAATCCAAGTTAACTACAAAAGTGGATACCAGCATTTCCAGCATCTCTGACGTCAGGCTCTGTATTCTGCATCTGACTTGAGTGATGCTGACAGATATTCTGGTGTGGCTGATATTGATCACAACAACTCAGCAAAGACTGATGCCCATGAACAGGACGCAAGCGCTTCTGGTAGTGCTTGTGGCGATTGGCATCATAACTCATGCAATCATGCTTGCATTTGTTGCATGTCAAAGAAGAAGAGACTCCATGCACACGGCCTTAGTATAAAACAATTCAAAATCAGTACTTAAGCAACAGCATCATCAGAGCATCTGGATCAATAACATGACATACAAGATCTTATAACCTTGACTAAACATCAACATGATTCCAATTCATCAACTCTTTAAGTCTACGTTGGATAAATTTCATTAAATTATTGAAAGCCCTGCAGATTATAATGTTTTAACTTATTACACTCCAGTTTACATATGTCAAAATACCTCATCTCACAATTCCAAAGATGATAGTTTTATAACACCATTTCCCTGGTCCACTTAAGAAAAAGTTAAACCACTGTGACCAAGGTGAAATCAGTCTCTTACACAATGAAAATTATAATCTTCTAAATGCAGCCCTTCTCAAGGACACACCACGAATGGGGTCTCGTTTGGGTTTTCATTTGCTGAACATATGCTTTTAACTCCATTTACTCCCCCCCCCCCCCCCCCCCCCAACCCCCCAAAAAAAAAAAAAGGAAAAGAAAAAATCCTAAAACGATTTCCATATGGATAGAAGTAATATCCTGATACAGGTAATCCACAACACCACTAACAGAATTTTGAAAGCCTAACAAGCACCCCAAATATCAGGCATTTGAGAGCAAGAGAAAGTATGTACATACATAAACATGAACCTACCAAACAGAAATAGCATATAACCTTACACACCCCAATTTAACCTGGTAATAGGCTTGGGATAAAGTTGGGACTGACAGATATGGATGCTAATTATAATTGACTTTAAGTCAAAAGGTCAAGGAACATAATTTCAGCAGAAACAAACTTGTGTACCTAATGGTCCATAGAATCCAAGTAGCATCACAAAATGCAACAACTCAAACATAAGCCTTTTCTTTGGCATTATATTATATCCCTTCAAAATTAAAGGTGCAAACTTTGGTTCCCGATGGATTCTATTAATGCTCACTCAAAAGAGTAACAAAATTAGAAGCTATGTATTATCCATAACTACTCCGATGAAAATTCAAGCAGCACATGAAATATTCCTAATATGCTTGTACAATGAACGTGATTGAAGAGTCTCCCAGTATCCTACAATAGACAGTTACATTTTGACATGTGAAACTTATTTCTCTGAATAGAGCAAACAGTAACTACACCTGCAGTTTGAGTATCTCCACCAGCCGGTAAATTTGAAGGCTGAAGATGGCTAGAGCTCGACCGATAGTTGTAGGGTCTCTCTTGGGGATGGCATCGAGTGCCACAGCTAGGTAAGGACTGACAAGGGAGTTCTTGATGGGGCCCAATCTCACCCTGCCACTGGCTGTAGTGTATTCCGGTAATTGGACCTCCAGGACACATATGCCTACCTACATTGCATTCGATGGTAGACTCTGATAAATTTTGCATGCATTCTTCTTCTAGTAACAGCAGCAGAAGTAACAACTAACAATGGAGTACCTTTCAGGATTCAAGGAAACAACATAATAACATATAGGTGACGACATGGAGCCGCTTTCACCATGGGCAAAATCTCAAATATAGAACTACAGAAGACCTCAATAGCAACTAGAAGGAAATTCTACACAATGAAGCTCCTAGTTCAGTTCTAGACAAGCTAAAACCCTCTGCAGCAGTAATCAGAATGTAGTAGGATATATTGGCGCATTTTTATCAGTAGAACCATATAAAACCTACAAGTATTTTAATCTTAAAAATAGAGAATTCAAGAAGATCTAGCCAACCCAAGTATTAATCTCTCATGATTGTATAAATTGCTGCTTTTTTGTTTCCCTTTTCTTGGGGAGGGATGTGGGGGTTCAACGTATCAAAGAACAAATAAAACAATGTACATCAGCTATGCCACTCAACCACAAGCAAAGCTGTCAAGCAGAAGATATAAAAGACCAGAACAAAATGGAAGACACACCAGGACATAAATACCAGTGCTCGAAGACAATCGAATTGGCGACCTGCTAGAGACAAGCTTCATTATGGTGTTAGACAAGAAATTATGTCCAAAACTAAAACAGACAGCAAGGATGTCCATCAGACACTTCCTTAGCAACACTGGCTGTTAAAACATAAATTCTCTTTTTATTAGATATTCAACAGAAACAAATGTCTGTGGTGACAAAAATAACACAAGAACAGCTACTTCTACAGGCATAAGTCATAGAATTATTCAAAAAGCACACTTCAAGAAACTAAAGAGCAGGCAACATCAGCAATAATTAAGGTGTCTAATAATTTAGGCAAATCATATAACAATGGGAAGCATCTCATTTACAGGCAGTAGAGAAATTACCTGCAGTAGCAAGGTGTCTGCTGCAATTGGAATGGAAACGCCGAAACTCAGAAGATTGCCATTCACACTCGCACTGGGAGGATGTCTGCTGGAACTGCATGTGGCCGAAGCGAGGTGAATATTCTTGTCGCTGCACCCGGCAAAGATTGACAAAATCAGGTTGTTCTTGGTGGATGGAGTTACCAAGCATAGAACCTGCTGGGAACATATGTCCCTCTTTATTGTGCCTTGTGAAACAGTCAGCAGCATCTTGTAGGTTTGTTTCTAAATGTACTACATTAACGCAAAAAATGAATTAGTAATTAGAAGTACAAGAAATTGAGTTACTCTGATTGTACTGGAGAAAATCAAAGAAGAGCTAGTTCTTTAGACATACTGTCCCTAACCCTGCTTTCCTTTGCCGTAGAAGTTGACCCGAGATGAGGAACAAATGTTGCAAATTACAAGTATTGAATCTAATAATCAGTTGTACTCAGACTGAAAGTGTTTCATGATTTTTCTACATGCAGATGCACAAATTCATGTCAAAATTAACACAACTGAAAAGCTATTCATTTTGATAGAAAATGTCATTTGAAAGAAGCGCAGATGTTTACTGCTCAGTAATAGAAATGATTTCTAATGACAACAAATACAAGCCAAAACTTATAGAGTCTCTGTCTTAACTGAGGAATTCAATGATGTGAACCATGTCAAGCAATATATAAACAGAAGATCGGATATGAATATGAAAGGAGCAAACTCAGGACACACTCACCATTAGCAACTTCTTCTTGTTGCCTGAATAAACCAGCAGCATTCCAGTGCTGTATAAAGTTACTCTTCACCCGCTTCATGAGCTCCAAAATATAATCACCTTTCTTATTGTACTTGGAACAATTATCCCAAATTAATTGCACGTCCTTATGGACATCTGCTGAATCTCTGTATTTTAGACCCAATTCTAGGTTGTTGCATATCACACCGAAGTCCACAGGAGTATCAATAACATCAAAATAGTCCTGGTCACAACCTCAGCCCAAAAAATATCAGCTAAACAACAGAGGAAGTATGATCATGACTTGAGAAGTAAGTCAACCACACGAGTTTCTAATAAGAGTAAAAACTCTTCCAAAAGATCTATTTAAATCATACAAAGAACACAACTAGCAAGGCCATTAGAGTGTCGAAGAGTTGATTAAATTTAGAAATTTTATGAAAGATGTACAATACAAGAGAAAGGAATCCTATCTAAGACAAAGGCTAGCAGAATGGCAGAACAACCACAGGAGTTTGGCCATCCCCAACAAAAATGTTTTTATGTGAATGACACGTCAAAGATCCATGATCCTAAAATGCAGGAATGGGCAAAGAATCTTCATGAAAAGACAAATGTAAGGCCTTTAACAAACCTTACTCTACCGAAGAAAAGATTAGTAAAGGGATACGGACCAATTCCCACAAGTGTTGAAGGGGCAATACTTCCTTACTCAAAAAAGGGGGGAAAAAAAGAGAGAGAAGCAGATGCAGTTAATGAAACTAGTTTGCCTAATTACATACTGGAATTCCCAAGGCTGTGGGGTCCACAGGAACATTAAATGGCTTAGCTGCATCCATTTTCATAATCTTCTTAATCACCTGCAAATGAATAAGAAGCCATCCAGGAAATTACGAAGAAAAGTTAACCCATGCTTCCGCAAGCTATCACCAAAAAAATAATATAAAGTTTGTTTGTTGCTGAAGCTACCAGAAGAAATTCTATTCACAACATACCACAAGGGCAGCATTTAGCTCTTGCTCATTGTACTGAGGATCCTGATGAAGCATTCTTGGTTTTTTTCCTTGCATCTTTTCACCTTGTAATCGTAATGCGTTATCTGATGGCTCAGCACTTGATGAACTAACAGCTCTTGACAACTTAGCTGCAAGGCTAGCAACATTCTTTAACAGATTACGATTGTTTATTGAATTGTCACCATTTGTCTCCCCAAGAAATTCTGGTTCATGTAGACCTTGACGGTGAGACCTCAGAGTGGCGTTTGCATGTGTTGTTTCAGCCTCTGTTGTAGGATCAAGTCCATCATTTCCATAATCACCACCATCAGAGTAATCTTCAGCATTCAGAGGAGCAGAATTTGTAGATGCATTGTTAGCAACTGCCACCGGGGATTTCTTAGGCTTGCGTCTACCTGATCCACGCTTCCGTTTCATCTTTCCCTTCTTTTGAACCTAGAAGCCTTTAATGCGGAGGCTTCCTGCAACAAATAAAGCAAAAGCAGTTGAATTCAGATCCTAAATTACTTGTACTGCAATCCAGAAGGCCTTTATTTAGCTCCACACGTGATATTCTCTATTAGGCATAATGTTCCACTAACTAGAAAGACAGAAAGCTCAAAATCAAAGAAAATGTGAACAAACAAAAAAGTAAGAACAAGCACATGGACTTCTAGGTGTTCAATAATAAATAAAAATTTAACTCAAAACGATCCTCCGTAAGCATATAACACATTCAGAAGATGGGTGCAACAAAAATGCAACTTGAGAATACAAAGAGGCAAATACAGAAAAAAGTATTACTCTTTCGAAAGTATTATGAACAGGAGGAAAAAATTCCAATATTTGTAGCTAAAACAAAAAAGGAAGTAGTCACAAAATCATTGTCAAATGGTTATGTGCTTTCCTTCATAGCTAAATTAACGCTTCAACAATAGTCTACACTTTTACTCAATTATCATCAACTAATTTCAATGACATATTTGCATAATATACCAATATAACACAACTCTTCTAAACTGATTTCTTTTTACAACCAAGCTAAGCTCGGAAACACGAGAACCCACATTTAGAAACAAATAAAAAAGAAGAAAATTTCAAAGATTTTATCAAGCAATTACAAAGCCCAATGCAAATAAGTATCCCAGAAGACCTACATTGCACAAACCTAAAAATGGCTTATTCAGACACCAAGATAATAAACCATTCAACAAAAATCTCTATTGATGACATGAGCAATTTTCATGATCAAAGGCAAAATTCAGCAAATTAAGAATTTAGTACATTTTTTAAAAGAAAAAAAGAAAGAAACAAATCAAAAAATTTGTTTAAAAGCTAGAAATAAGAAAGCCCAAAAATGAATAAACCTAAAAACCTCACATGCAAACCCCCAAATGAAGAAAAAAAATTAAAAATAAAAAAAATTTTGGATGATAAATCAAGAGTGTACAATCATCAATGACAACTTCACCAAATAACATCAATTTTTTTGTTGCATGTTAATTGAAGTAGATTATGATCAATGCAACCACATTCTGATCCTCGATTATCTTCCCTAAAAACTGAAATCAATTATGCCAAGTTAAAAAAAAAAAAAAAATATCATGCAAAGCAAAAAAAATTAGCGACAAAACAGATAAATTAGAGCAGGGAATTGACAAATACTAATAAAAATTAGCATAAAATAGAAGGGGAAAAAAAAAATGGGAGAGAATTAAATGTAACCTTTTCCTTTCTTTTTTTTTTTTTTTTGGGTGGAAGCGAAGAGTGAAAGAGTGAGAGCTGAGGTGAGCTAATAAAGAGTAGAAAAGAAAGGGTATTTTACGTGGCTAAAGGCTTTTGCGGCAATTGCTTTGTGCTTCCTCTATACGTCGACTGTTTGGACTGGCGCGGGTAATTGGATGACTGTACAATTGACTTTCTTTCTTGGATGGAGGCCAGCATGATGGGCCTATTGGACACAGTTTTCATGTAATACTAATTTGTAACGCCATCTGGCCCATGGGCTTTCTACATTATTCGAACTCTCCGTTAAATTTTAGCCTCCGCTGTTCTTTTATTCTTTCAATTTAAAAGTTTTGTTTTTTTGGTCATAAATAAGCGGCATTAATTAGGTAACTCTAAGATTCATGGATCCACATTTTTATATCTCTTTCCCCTCGTATCTCCTTGAACTAAAAAATATATATACATATTATTCCACAATTCTATATTTTTATGTATAAGAATGCTTCTTCTTTTTTTCGTTTTGGTAATCTACAAGGCTCGAATTAACTGACAGTAAAAATATTAGTTTAAGTTATTATAAAACTTTTGGTTTAACACTCATTTTGTGAGATTTCAAGTTTCTTTGGTTAGCCTCATAGTCCTTTATTTGATCAATCAAGTAAGAAACGGCTTTCTACACAAAAATAACGTGTCCTAAATAAAAGTCAATGAAAGATTACCTAGGGTTAATGATCTTATAAAGCTAATGGCTTCATTGCAGATTCAGAAGGAATATCTAGTAGACATGAAATGATTTTCTTTTCTCATCAAGATTTCATTTAATCAAATTGGATTCCAAGTCATTTCTTTCTTTTGTTATTCTTGGATGACGTTCAATTGGACCGCCTTAATCCGGTCAAAAAAATAGTACCAAAGAACTATTAGGATGAGATCGTTTGACTCGATGGCTAGTATTGATTGAACCATTCAATTTCCTCCAAAGCCAGTGGGTGGCTTCACGGAAGATCATTCCAATCAAAGCAATTATTTCTCACCTACGCTTCAACTTCAACATTTGTGAACTTTGAATTAAAGCCAATTACAAATTAAACAACAACAAATAAACAAAAAAAATTTCATTACATTGTATCCAACATTAACAACAAGAATTTGATTGCATAATGAATCAAAGAATAAAACATAAGAACACATGACTAATTGCCAGGCGTGACAGGGTAACCAATTCCATGTCTTCTAGTGGGGAAGACCAAAAACAACAAGCTGCAAAGGAATCCAATTCCAATAGGAACAATGTCCAAAACCTCTTGAACTTCATGATCTGGCTTAGGATAGAAACACCCCACTACATTCTTATCTCTTAAAGCTACAGCAGCAAACACAAGCGCTGATACAATTGCATGTACCCAATCAATGAAACTCAATCTGTACTTGCTCAAGTCAGGAACACCAATTCCAGAACCAGCAATAGTCCCCTGGGTATCAAATAAGAACATGCCTCTAAAAGTTGCAAAACCATAGTAAACTTGTCCGTCAGATAACTTCACGCTATCAGTGAAGGAAGCAAGGAAGCATGAGCTAGCTAGGATGGCCAGGAGGAGGATGGTCAAGGACCGTGTGACCGCGTCACACGTGCCATTGTTGGTGAAAACTGGTGTTAGCAGCTGGAAAGCTAGAAGGGTGCCCGTAGGGAGGAGGTTAGCTAAGTTGGCTGTGCTAGTTAATGTTTGGGATAATGCACGTTGTGATAACGAGGAGGAGGAGCGTTGTGGTGGTTGAGATTTCGGAGTTTCTTGTTCATCATTGGTGGCCACGACTGAGGCTGCGGTGGCTGAAGGGGTTGACCTTGCCCGGAGAGACATTAGCCAATTTGAGAAATAATTGATTTTTTTGATAGCTGAAGGAAATGGCTTGGGGAGAATCTTGATATGGTGATTGTGCTAATGGAGAGGAGTATTTATAAGAGATGGTTCTTGATAGATGGTTAATAGTTTCCTGATACATGGTTATTTCTTGTCCCGAAAGGAAGTTAATATGCCTGCGGACGGCCCTCTTTTGTTCAAATAGTTGACATATTCCTTATCCAGTTGCTGGTTTTCTGCTAATCTTATTTTCATTGCGTTGAGTTTTTGTCATACTCTATTACTTTAAACTGGCTCTTTCATGGGAGATTTTTTTGACATTTCTTTTTTTATTTGTTTAAGTAGTTTCTGTGAACTAACATCTTTATCGGGCAATTCTGATGGTAAAGGAAATTCAAACCTGCCGAAGTTGACAGGATTTAGCCTTCAAAGGAAAATACTAAGAATGTATCCTTTTGTCTTGATGTCATTAAATTTCTAGATTTATGGATGTCTCAAAAGTTTTCATAATTCTCGACGTGTGACATTTTCTACAACGTGACTCATAAATTACTATACTTAGAGGTGAAACAAAAGTAATACAAGTCATCCTGTATCAAGTTGACTTACAGATAAGGCAATTGATCAAAGGTAGATAAACGGTATAAATCGAATTATGACACTGGAATTAGGTAATCACATACGTACATTATGTATTCACAGAAAATACATTCTTCTGCACCCGGTCGCTGTAAATATTTGACGTAAGCTTCAGGAAGTGCTAGTAAATTCACCAAATATGTGACGCAAGTTTGAGAGAAGTATACCTTAGATGATGTCATTTTTTAAGGAGAAAAGGTTCCTAAAAAAAGCCAATAGAATTACCAAGAATTTGCAAAGACCAACAGAAAACAATAACTCAAGTATGAATTATCCACAGCTTAATTCAAAATTACAGCAAAGTGTTAACATGTAATCTTTAGAAGCTGCCCCACTATCAATCATTAGCACATATTCTTCAGAGAAAAAAACACAACGAAACCAACCAGGTTATGATTGTTGATCAGTCCCTGATGGTGGCTTCTGCTCATTTGCCCCTGCTTGTTCACCACTAGGGGGCTGAGGAACTCCAGCGTGATGTTTTTCACCATGAATGGGTGGTGGTGGCATTCTAGACTGATAAGGAGGAGGATGTTGTTGATCCAACCCGGGTGGTGCTCTCTGCTGATAAGCTGATTGGTCCATGCCGGTGGGAAGTGGAGGCATTCTAGACTGATAAGGAGGAGGATGCTGATGAGGTGCTCCGGATGGTGCCTTTGCCTGATATGCTTGATCATTGGCAGGAGGTGGCGGACCCATTGAAGACGGATAGGGGGGATATTGCTTATAAGGTGCAGGTGGAGGTGTTGGTGGCATATATCCATATGGTGGATAATATTGCTGATAGAATTGACCATGAGGTGGTGGCGGCATAGCTGGGTAAGCATATTGCTGCCCTTGTTGCTGCTTCTCAAGACCACTTCTGTTATCAGCACTCCCTGATGGGCCATTTGAAGCCCCCTCTTGTGATGGAACAAGTGCACCCATTCTTTGAGGATCCATTGAAGGATAAAACGCTCTCTCCTGCTGAGGCTGTGGAGGAATATTAAAGTAGGGGATAGCTGGGAGTTGGTCGTGGGTGCCTGGTGGCTGAAGAGGCTGGTTCTGCTGCTGTGATATAACAGCCCTTGGCAACAAACCGCTATGAGCCACTGAAGCCTGCTGTCTTGCTTCATCAGAGATTTCAGATTCTGGCTTTGGTGCTTGTGGTCTCCCCCAGAGCAGCTTCAGCCTCAGACCCTTTATTACCAGTTTGTTTGCGAGTTCTTCAGCCGCTTTCTCAGCACCTTCTCTTGTTGTGTAAGCTACAAAAGCACAAGCTCGTTGGAGCACCATCTTTATGGATTCAATTTCACCGTGAGCATAGAAGTGATCCCTCAGATCTTGCTCGGTGATTCTTGCATCAAGTCCACCCACATAAAGAGTCCTAATGTTCTCATCTTCAGGGGGCTCAAGGGAAGGCATTTCACCAGCCTTGTTGAGAAGCTTCATAGCTACTGGATCATTAATTCTGCAAGCAAAATGACAGGAGTGTTAAATCAGAACAGGTTGTACAGTTCAAAAAGATACAAACAAAGAAACAAGCGTATGCACATTGCCTGAGAAGTAATCCTACATCCACACTAATCTTGAAGTGGAAGTGCATCAAAGTGTAGATCATCTAGATCACACAACGCCCCAGAGAATAAAGAAATGGTACCATTGCTATGCCCAAGAATAGGAAAAATCAGGTTGAGCAAGGCATCACAACTGACCAAGGAGGCAAATTGGGTTCAAAGGCAAAAATCAGATATTCCCTCGTGTTTTTTGAGCTGTGGGCACCATATTTATGAGTAAAATTAGACAAACAAATAGTTCCCTCTTGACATAAACAACAGCTCAAAACATGCTCTTCTGACAGCTTCAGAATCTATAACAATAATACTGAACAAATGTGTGTGTCTGTGTAATTATATGGAGCCATGCCACACACAAGCATATTAAGCAACTTCTTTGCTAAACTATCAGGATGTTAACAACATTTCAGCAATACTCTTGTTGAAAAGGGAAATATATGCAAGACTGAGAACGTCATTTTTGTGACATATATATGTTGGGCCTAACATCTCTTCAAAGCTTAACAAACATCATCCCCCAACACAAGGACTTAATGCAGTCCTTGCAATGTCAAAGAACAACCGCATTTCTACCCTTTCAAGTAAACTTTAAACTATTAAACAAAATATAAGAAGAACACAAATCTCTTATGTTGATTCAAAGCAATATAATTATTACACCCACATGTAACCAAAAATAGATTTTATTGGATTCCATGCATGTGTTTCCACTTCCTTTGTGAAGTTATGCATCTGAAAAAATTTTAATCCTTGCACAGGAAAATTCTTGCTTTCATTCTTTAATAGCTTAAGCATATAATACACAATTTCTAAGAGAAAAGAGCTTAAAATTAAAAAAAAATCCCCAATACCACTCTTCCTCTATAGACAAGCCATTACAATGTTTTGCATGCAGGATATTAGTGATGGATACAGACTTTACTTACATTTCGCATGACATGGAAAACTACATGTCTGTAAATGCAGCCAATAGAACAATACCACTGACAGTAGAGGAAAAGGGCTATAAAGTTTATACCCATAGTAACGGTCTTTAATATTTTGCTGTGATAATTCCCCAGTTACAGGCATCTCATGTCTATATGGGCACTCATGACCCCTTGTACATTGCCCACGGACATAGAAACTGCAAACATGAGCACGATTTCTCTTGTAATAGGGAGTTGTCCTTTGAAGCTTTAAAATAGTGTCATTCGGCCGCACCTTCCCATATGACGATTCGTAATCTATTCCAGCTCTTGCCTGGAAAAAGGAAAGAGTAAGTCCCCAAAGCTAAAGAGAAATTTAACCTACAATATTCTAAGCTTCCACTGCAAAGAGCATAAAAGAACAGAAACAAGAAACAAAAGAGGGAAAAATGTGCACCATGGCCTAGGTGGCTTTAAAATGCAATAGCTGACACATTAGAAATAGCAGTTCTCAACCCCATGGGATACCAATGAAGTCTCAGTCCAACTTGCTAGTTTATATCTTAGGCTTTTAGGAGGTAAATTTTGTTACCAAGAGAAGTTTTTATTTAACCATAAAAAAAAAAAAATCCCAACAAGTTGCTGGATGGGATCATGGATCTACAATTTGCTCCAGAGTCAATTTTTTTTTTTTTTTTTTTTTTTGGGTTTTGGGGGGGGGGGGGGGGGGGGGGAGGAATAGTGTCAAAGAACCAACAGACATACTGGCTAAATTGAGTATCCAATGAAGAAAAGGCTGTAGGAAGGAGTATACCCACACATACACACAAAAACAAGGGAAAAGAAAAGGACAACCTAATTGAATCTAGATGCATACGCTGCCTAACACAAAGCATATGTCAAACAGAGCATAAAGGAAGAAATGGATTCAAGTAGGAATCTCAAACCCATAATATAAGGAGGAGGATAATATTGTTGCTTTTAATCTATTGTCAAAGTAACATTGCCTTTTTTTCCATTTTCTTTTGTTCTTACTCCTTTTTGCTTTTCCATTAATAGGGTGTTCATCTAAACTCTTTAAAATGATTACTAGATTTTCTTCCTTAAAGCAATGCTTTTTGTTTAAGAAAATCCCAAAATTAGTCATAAAAAAGTTAACTACCATTTTTATTCTTTTTCCAACATGATTACTTCTCTTCTGCATATGTTCTCAATCAAATCCATATATGAATTTTGGAGGGTAATATGCAAAGGAGTGAAGCAGCATCGCATTACATAAACAACTCTAATTTTGATAGGAATCTTTTAGTTCTCTAGCATTTTGTTATAAATATTAATGGGTTGGAATCTGTATAAAGAATTAATTTATCCCCTTCATCATCCACACATAATCATCAAGTTATTCTAACAAAACAATGAAAAGCTACATACCCTGCGATCATGCTCCTCCGCAAAGTATTCTCTGTTCACATCACTCTTTGGGATGGCATCATTTGAATTGATGCTTAGTGCAGAGTCCCGAACCTGAACAGGTAATCCATATTCTAGATCCAGAAGACAAACTTGACAAACATTCTTCAGCTTACTGCAAGTCTGACAAATCTCAGTTTTCTTATACCTTGCATCACGACCAGGCCTCCACCTGAAAACAGTGAAGGGCCGTGTGCAAATCTTGCACTCCTTATCATAATCTGCTTTTGTCTACAGGCAATCATTAAATTTGAACACATTAATAACAATTAGACAAGATGTTTTCAAAATCAGTGAAAACAGTACATAGCTGCAGAAAGGTAAGAAACGTGAGGTGTAGAACGATCCCGGTACATGGACACTTCTATGGTGCATAATACAAGTTTGTAACGAACCCGTAAAATTTTGACAACTCATGTGGGCCTACATATTTATAGATTAAATCAGCAATTCATATGGGCCCGCCCTCCTTATTTTCATTCAACTATTGGTCCTGTGTATGGTACAAAGTTGACTTAACTTTGTGCCATAGCCAAATCCCCGGCACATACTCCTAAAGAAAGTAAAATTAAGTTGCCTTTCACAGTATATATTCACAACATATAGCATCCACCTTTCTCCTGGCCAAACTCTCTGTTTTACCAGCTTACTAGAGTTTCTATCTTCCACACTTATATATTGTAAGTACAAAAGCACGTGATCAAATATAACTTTTCCGCTACCCGTATGGATCGAATTTTCCCTTCACAATCAAAGTAAACACATAAATTCCACTATGGAGGCGTTGAGCAATCCATCTGTTTATCAATATCCATAAAACTATGCTATGGGCAATAATGAGCTAAGAATTCAATTCATAATTAAACCATAGTATTACTAATAACCGAGAATAAATTTCATAGGATACTAACTTAGCAGATAAAAATGAAAGAAACCACCAAACCTGTAATACCCAAACTAATTATTATGTAATATATATAAAAAAACTCCAAAATTTTTGTCACAAAAATAAAAAATCCCTCCCCCCCCCTCCCCACCGCCCTCCCCCCAAACATAATTTTGCATTGACAGATGTTATGTTAACGATATTTGCCGAATGTCCATTGCATAAACCACAAGATAATCATAAAATCGCCTAATCAAATTCGCATGCAAAGTTGAACTTGATAAACCGCAAGATTTCGACTCCCAACTGCTTTAATTTCCAAAGACTATCAATTTAATTAAAAAATTACCAAATTGGAAAAAAAATTTAAAAATTACCATTCGAACATAAGGGTTATCTCCGAGGCAAGACTCGCAAATGATAGGGAAGTCGGAACGCTCCCATCCATCAGCTTCAGCGTCTCTCAGTAGCCGATGCGCCATTTTCTCAAAAGTTCACCCTGCCAAAAAGGGGAAAAAATTAAAATCTTTAAGCAAGCAAGCACTACTTTAACAAAACCTGCAGTAATTTAAAGAGAAACCAAATAAAAAGAGTTCCATTCTTGAAGATAGCAGTACCTGAAGAAGATGATTCTTGATTTCTGTGGGAATTTACCGCGGGTGTTTTAGTTTTGAGAAGCGAGGGAAATAATTTACTCGGGCAGGAATCTGACGCAAGTGAGTCCAACCGGAGAGGTGGACGAACGTACACCCTATAAGAAATAAGGGCGGAGAGGAGAGGAGGCGGCAGCCGACGGAGGAGACGGAGGAGCGACGGGCACATGGGATTTAAGAGGTTTCTCCCACCTCCCCACTTACGCTGCCCGTCTTCTTATTATTTATTAATTATTTTCCTTTGTTTTTGGTTTCCCCCCTGTCTCTCTCTTCTTTATTTTATTTATTTTTCATTTGTTTTTGGCCCCCTTTGTATTATCTTTTTCCAAACTCTTTACTACTTCACATGAAAGGTGTAAACGAACCAAGTCGAGTTCAAATACTACCGAACTCAAGTTCGAACTTGTTAATATTGTTGTTGCTCGATATCGAGTTCAAGCTTGATCCAGTTTGTAATTTGAAGATCTAGCTCGGGTCATTAATTTTAGAAGGAGCTCAATCTCGATTTGTGATCGCTTGTGGAAATACAATCAAGTTCGAACTCGAGCTCGAGCTCGAGTTGGAGCTCGAATTCAAAATTCATATATAATTGGTGTGAATAAATTAGTAATTTTATATATATAACATTTAATAATTATATTTCGAGCTGTTCGAACTCACATTTTACTACTCGAATTTGAGCTCGTTTTATATATGAGCTGCTCAAGCTCGACTTGAGCTCGATCAATACCGAACTCAAGTCGAACAGTAGACCAAACTGCCCTACAAGTAGCTCACGAGTTGCTCGATTCGTTAATACCCCTACTTCATAGTTATTGACCAATTGCAAAAGAAATTTGGCAGCGAGATTTAAAAATGAATTTGAATTCTATTTGTAATTTATTGTAATTTTATTGGTGTGAAAATTGCAGTTTTAGTACCAAATATTTGAAGTATGGTAGTTTTAGTCGTTAAAGTTTGGATAAAAGTAACTTTAATATCAAATGTTTCAATTTTTCAGTACATTTAGTTCTATTGAACCAGTTTTAGTCTCTAAAATTCATATGAAAACAAATCTAATATCAAGTATATCAAATTTTTAGCATATTTAGTCTAATTAACTAGTTTTGTCAAAATCTTATTAAAATCTAGTCACGTGATACTATAACCAAATATAAAAAAAAGAATAAATATTAATTATCATAATTTGTAATTCTAGGAACTAATTTGAATAATTAGTCTTTACTCAAATATAAATTAAAAAAAACTAATAAACTTGGAAAAAGTTCAAATATTCTGACAAACAATAAACTATCATACTTCATCTCTCTGTCTCTTTTTCTCTTTACTCCCACTCTCTCTCTCTCTCTTGCTCTTAAAAGAAAACTCTAAGACCGTATTTTGAAGACAAAATTTTGTTCTTCAATGTCTTTGAAAAATTCATTTAAAAACCGTTTGATTGTTTATAATTATTATTTGAGTCAAAGGAGATAAAATATGAAGCAAATGAAAGAGTATGTGTGTGTGCGAGTGTATTATTTTAAATCTAGTAACCAATACATGTGTATCACGTGATCGGATTCTAATAAAATTTTAACAAAATTGGCTAATAGGATTGAGTATGCTGCAAAATTAAGTTACATGATACTATATTTGATTTTATTCAAACTTTAGGGACTACAACTATTTAAATATGATTAGATGTGCTAAAAAAATTAAAACATTTGATGCTAGATTTATTTTTATTCAAACTTTTGGACTAAAATTGTCGATATTCTAAACATTTAATATTAAAACTGTAGTTTTTTTCTTTAATTGTAATCAAAAGAAAAAGTGAAAAAAAAAGAGAACCTTTAACAGTCTTAAAAGTTTTGTTTGCAAAAACAAAGAAAAATGCAAATCACCGTGACAGTGCCCTTTCGGAATGTTCCAAATTTTCTCGTATGCAACTTCACTATTTGGTCCCACCACAACCCACCAGCCAGGTCAGAGACCACTAAAGCAACTAGATTTTTTCACTCCTGATGACATCTATGGCGACATCTACCAAAAATTATCGAAATAAATTTAGCCAAGTCAATAATAAATTGTATAAATGATTAGTAAGTTAATTAATCTTTCTAAGTAATAAATTAAAGTTTCATCGAATCAACTGATAATTTATATCGAATCGAATGAAAAGTTAATCTATATTTATATAGTAAAAAGTTATTGTGACTATATCATTACGATTGTCATGTCAGTAGATGTGAGATAAGAATGCTGAAACCAAGCAAAACTAACAGCTCACAGCGATGGACAGACTCCCATAAAATTCTTGAATCTTTTTCTCTCTCTTCAGCCCAGTAATTTTTCTGTCCAACAATGTCTATCTCTCTCTGCTTTACTGCGTTATTCACTTCGCACTCAAAAACCCACAAAAATTCTCCCATTATCAAGCCTCTGAAGCCCATAATTATCACAAAAAGAAATCTCTTACCAAAACAAAGCTCTGTTGTTGCACCGACTATTAAGTGTGTCGGTGCAGATTCTGGTAGCCTGCAGCCTGCGAGTGAGAATGGAGAAAAGCCCGGATTGGAAAATGTATTGTCCGCATTAGCAAGTCTTTATCCTGTATATGTGACCGTTGGAGGGATTGTTGCCTGCATAAAGCCATCTACTTTTTCATGGTTTGTGGAGAAAGGTCCTACCTCCTATAGCTTGGCACTTGGCTTTATTATGTTGGCAATGGGTCTTACTCTAGAGCTCAAAGATTTGATCAATTTGTTCATGCAAAGACCCTTTTCTGTAAGTTCACATTTTGGCTTTGTTGGTTTTTTCCCTTTTTTTGTGAATTATTTTTTATAAATGAAGGATTTTTATACGCACTTCCTGTGGAATTTAATTGTTTTTATGTTGGTATAAATTTTGGTTGGAAGTTTAGTGAAGGGAAATGCTAGTTATGATAAGCTGCTATGTCATCAGGGTAAAGATCAAATTTTTGAAACTCGGAGGATCTTTTTGTTAAGAAGTCAATCAAAAATTAATTGTCGCTTCGTTCAATTTGTATGCAATTGAGTGTTTATGTTGTTGACTAGAAATTGCATAGTGATCAGTATTATAATTCAACTGGTCGAGATAACTTTTAACTAGATAACTTTCAGATAAGAATTGCGCTTCTGGTGCAAATTGAAGCTTTAGAACTTTTAATGGCATATTAGATTTGAATTTCGGTGTTGAAGGAGTTAGAAAAATCAGATTGCGGTTTCATTTTTATGCCAAACTTTTCATGCTTGCTTAGTTGATTAATTTCTTCAATCAGCTCTATTTACAGTGTTCGTAATTTTCCTCTTTTTTAGATACTTTACGGATGTGTTGCTCAGTATACCATTATGCCAGCATTTGGATGGATAATTAGCAAGTCCTTGGGGCTTCCACCAGCTATCTCAGTGGGTTTAATATTGCTTGGTTGTTGCCCTGGTGGTACTGCTTCCAATGTGGTGAGCTTTATCGTCGCCTGTCCTCTTTGTCCTGTTCTATAATGGTTAAAGATCTGTTCTGTGAGATACATTCTCTACTTTCGTTTATTCTACTTGAGGGAATATAACTAATCTCTATCCCTACTTAGATACGGTTGGAAAACGGGGTGACAGTAAACGAATTTTGTCACTTTTAGGACTACTTGTGAAATATCTTCAGCATGAGCTACTTCTCTACTTTCTGAATAAATTTCTATACTCCTGACTCTTCCTAGATTTTACAGTGGTTGGTAATTCGCTAACTTTATCTTTATCTTTCAACAAATATGGGATTGCTGAAGGTCTTTTACATAAAAAAGAATCTATGCATAATTATATATTTAACCCGAGACAAGCGAGGCAGCAAGAGAAAGTTACTTGAAATAGTTGCTCTTTGGTGAAGTGATGGTTCCACTTTATTATTCTAAACCTAAGGCAAAGTACTTGGGAACCTAATTTAACTGAGAAATTCTGTTGGATTTTAGGTCCATAACTTTTAAGTGCAATGTTAGCGGGGGGAATAATACAGGACCACTTTGTTATTGTTTCCAAGCTTAAGAATATATACATCTAGAAGATGCATTCCATAACCAGTAGTAGAAATATTTTGTAAAATATGCTCTATATGAGGGATCGATTCTTAATAAACAAAAAATGGAGCGCTTTTTCTTAAAATGGGGACTTTAAACCATTTGTTTCATTTCCCCATCCCTATTTATTCACTGTCTTTACAAAGAAGGATAATGGATGATTGTTAGTGTGGAATTATATTGGTCTACCTAGCTGTATAACACTTTTCATTCAATAGTTCAAATAAATTGTTCGTTTATACATCCTGGGGTAACAATATGGAAAGAAGATAAAGAGGTAAATTCACCCTCCCCCCCCCCCCCCCCCCTCCCCCAAAAAAAAAAAAAAACAACAACAACAAAAAAAGGAAATGGTATTTCGTTAATCGAAAATTATGTTATATCATTTTGGAGAACTCTGCATCTATTATGCCAGGCTAGGGTATCATTTTCTCTGTGACAATGATTGTCAGAGCGTTCAATGGGTATATTTTTTCAATTACCATTTGTTGCTTCCCATTTACTTCAATTATTTGTTATAGTGTTTCAGGTGACTTTAATTGCACGAGGAGATGTACCTTTATCAATAGTAATGACAGTATGTACAACTCTAGGGGCAGTGGTTCTTACTCCCCTATTGACCAAGATTCTGGCAGGAACTTATGTTCCTGTGGATGCTGTAAAACTTTCCATCAGCACTCTGCAGGTGCAGTTGTGTTATACTCTTTTAACTGTACTTCAGCCTGTAAAATATTTCTTTAATGCTCTCTTTCATTGTCTTTTTGTTTTCATTTTAGGTGGTTGTAGCTCCAATCCTGCTAGGTTCTTATATGCAGAATATTTGTCCAGGAGCTGTGAAATCCATTACTCCTTTTGCACCATTACTTGCTGTTTTAGCATCGTCATTGTTAGCTTGCAGGTTTTAGTTGTAAAAATTTGATTCAAATCATTGATTGTCTTGTCTTTTGTACCTCTCTTCATGCTTTCTATGATGGAATACCTCTTGTGTTTTTGTTTTCTTATGCATATCTAATTCTTTTTTTTTTTTTTTCCATTTCTCAGTGTGTTTTCAGAAAATGTCATTCGTCTTCGATCTTCAATGATTAGTGCATTATTGTTATCTGATCTACCTCTGCTTCCTCGTGTCCAAGCCATCCTCTCAAGTGAACTAGGGATTATAATGCTTTCCGTACTGATGCTGCATTTTGCAGGATTCTTTGTTGGGTAAGATTATCCTTATTAAGTTGATAAATTTTCAAGGTTAATCTTCTTTTTGGTTTTAGCCTTCAATTATAGGAGCCTTCCATTAATTTTGATTGTGTTTGAAGAAATTTTGACCACCTTGAGTGCTAGCTGCCATTGTGACTGAACTACTCATAAGATATCCATATGATCAAAGAAATGAAGTCTTCTTTTAGTAGAAATATAAGTTTGTTCTTGTGTAGATAAGTCCTTAAGGATATGATACTTCTCAACTTGTCATTTTAAATTGCAAATTTGTGCTTGCTCTTTATGCATACAAGTTATATGTCCTTCTGAAGTAGATTGTTTTTACTTTTTGTTGGCATATTCTGTTCTTTGAATGGCTTTTTGAAACTACTTATTCCATTGTAAATTGTTTTGACTAGTGTTTCTTTTATAATTTATGTCTGCTCTCTCCCAACCACTATCTCCTTTTATCACTTGATGGTGATGAAAATTTGGACCGGTAAGGACTTCTCCAAGTAAAAGAACCTTCTTGAGGGAAAGTATTAGAATATATAAAGAGTGATTCCTCAACTATTAGAGTAACTTTGAAGCATGAAGATCTGTTGCCGAACAGCAATTTATAGTTCTTTAACTCTGACTAACACACAAATGCCAATTACTGTCTGAAAATTTTTTTACATGGTCCGACTACAAGAATGTAAGACTTTGAGGCCTTTTTGTAGTTATCTATCTGCTGCTTTTGGTGGATTTGCAGAGCCACAACGACGTGCCATATCAATCGAGGTAGTTTTAATTTTTATTTTATCTTTTAGTCTTTTGATCGATCTTCCATGCCTGATGAATCTCCTGGTTCTTATGATTAATGTTCATTAATGTTCATATTCTTGTGACACAAATGCATTCAATATAAAAAAATTTTTTTTGGCAAAGTAAAATGAAGTCTATGTTTCTAAATAATTCCTCTCTAGTAACTTTCTCTGCCTAATCTAATGAAGTCTTATAAGACAAGACTATTCAAAGCTGTTAAAGCTGTGAAATTATTCTGAAGTGTAACGAGACCAATTTTCAAGGGAGTGTGCTTCCTTGCCCTTGTAGCAAGATGAGGCATTCTATCTAACTGAGTTATTATATTTCGCCATGCCTTGTAGGTTGGTATGCAAAATTCCTCACTGGGAGTGGTTTTAGCTACCTCCCATTTTTCTTCTCCAATGATTGCGTTACCTCCAGCAATGTCAGCTGTAATTATGAATATCATGGGTAGTAGTTTGGGTTTCATTTGGAGATATATTATTCCTTCTGATTCAAAGAAAAAAGCAAAGAATGGATCTGAGTAACATGAGACCTGCTCCCATCTTTTCTGCTCGTGTTCAATTAACTTTTCAGTTGTTTAAATTAATGTGATTGAGCCCCCATTCAGCTGGATCCAAACAGTTGCAGGTGAGTTAAATGGTTAATATGAGCATTATTAAATCCAGATAATATAGGAGTTTCTGCAACTTACAAAGTAGGAAAAGTGCTTTAGCACATTGTTGTACAAAGGACATAGGATGGCATGAAAGCCGCTTGAGTATTCCAATTTCTTTAGCTTAAACTAAAGAGTTCAATAGCAAAATTTTCTATCAAAACTGTCATGTTATCCTGTTTTTCCTCCCCGATCTATTTATTGACTGGGATACTTTTGGTCTGGCAAGTTACAAATGCTATATAGCATGCATGGATCGAGAGAATTGGAATGCAAAAAGACAAAATATGTTTGTTTGTGAGTTTGAAGCAACGTGCGAGGATGTGCATTATATCTTCAATGTTAGTGATATGCACTACAAATATTCACATCATACTAGAAATGATAAGTGATTCAACTATCCTGTTTTGATAAGAGCAAGAAAAAGTCTTCTTTACTTTGTTATTTTGTAGGTGAAATATGCAGTGACTTATCAATTGCTTCTGTAAGGTCAAGTCGTGTTAATCGTCCAATCTCATTCTTGGTTCACAATTCACAATATATTAGTAGGTGGGTTTTCAGATGAGAAAAGATTGTCACTACACGTGTATATTTGCTCTCTGTTTACCAAGTTACTCTTGGGTATTTTACCAAAAACATAGAAAAGTAAAGTTTATTCGTGGATGGATGGTGACAACTTACCTAAAGTTAAATAAGTACATATGTTTATTACATATATGAAAAATTTATATGAACACGAATGGTGTTTCTAGTGGTCTCCTGACTGAAATTATTGATCTCAAGTATAATTCATTGATCATGTCTACAATAGTTTACAAGGCAAAGTATTCGCACACAGAATCTGCGGGTGAAATCTTTCTCTGAACGATGGGTTTGACGAGAGTAGTTGAAATGGTGCACCGATTGCAATTTAACTTCTAGATGATGTTCGTGTCAGGAATTTAACTTCTAGACGATGTTCGTCCGCTTTATATAGCTTCAAGAACTTAAAATTAAGCCTAAAATGTCGTATACAGTTTTAAAAACTTAAAATTACATTTAAAACGCCATATAGAGTTTCAAGAACTTACGGGGCTGCTTGGTTCATGGGTATCGGAATCAAGGATCGGAATGAATTCTTTATAGGCTGCTTGGTTGGAAGGAATGAGAATTGGGGAATCAGAATCATTTCTGAAAATTTGAAAATCCTCCATTTCCAAGTAAATTGGAGGGAATTGGAATCATTTCTAAAAATTTTGCAACTTTGACTTCTTTTTAATTCTTCAATTATTTTGTTATGATAAATTATTAGTAGATGTCATCATTTATTTGTTAATTAATAATAGATAATTTAGAATCATAAAGTCTTCACAAGTGAATGATTCCGATTCTGATTCTGACATCTAACCAAGTAAGAATATTGGAACGAAAAACTTCATTCTAATTTTAGAATGAATGATTTCGATTTCGATTTCAATTTTAATTTCTCATTACGAACCAAGCGCCCCTTAAAATTACGTCTAAAGACTTAAAATTAGAAAGCTAACAACTAAAAACGCGAGTAGTCGATAAAAATTTAAAGTGAATTAATTTAAATAAAAAGTTTCTAAAAGTTGGAAATGAAGATCGAATCAAGACTAAAAGCATTTACAACAACCGGATCAAAGAAGACCATTTCCCATTTAGAGGTCAATCTTCTTTGCTTGTTGTTTTCTTTTCTTGTTTTGGTGGAGGACGACGACCATTTCCCATTCAGACATCAAATTTTAGCCAAGCAAAAGGTATAAATAAATGTCTTGAAGTTGATCGTTTGGGGAAAATTCGTACAATTACGTACGGAGTACTTTTTTGACAATGGAAATATTGTACAAGAAACAAATTTTATTCACATGCCAAAAATTACATGGTTAAAAAACTGAATAAACATATCATGCAGCTGCATGTTCAAGAACAAAAAGGACCTTTCCTAAGGACTAAAAAGAGCAGAAATTGAACTACAAATGATCTAGTATTATAATGTTCTTACTTTTGCACACGTTTTATACATATACTAGTAGTATATCATAAAGCTGCAATCATGGAAAACATGTTTTTTTTTTTTGTTTCTTGAGGCAGAAATCTCCGAATCTCAGAAGGAAATATTCATCATGTCCACAGCTAAGTTCTCCATCATTAAAGCTTCTACTTCTCCAGAGCAGTATTGTACAACTGGGCTTGCATTCCCTGCATCAATATAAAATTTTGTAACTAATCTTAGCATAATATTTAACTGGTAAAGTTCTTCTTTTTGTTTGAACACCTGTAGAGCTACCCTAAAGAAAAGATTTTGTATTCAGCATCATGAAAATTATGGTGTACACGTACCATAGAAGGATGATTTAATCTGGTTGTTACTGGCAGCCTTTGGTAGCTTCGTAAGAGGGCAGGAAGAAATTGGAAGAACTGGGAGATTTTGGCAATTGCAAATTTCAATCATGTAGCCATCAGGATCATGGAAGAAGAGCTGATCAACTGTTATACCCCCTTCTTTAACCACTGCTGTCACATACTCTATGTTCATTTCCTCCAACTTTTGCATTACGACCTCCACATTGGTGCATTGGAAAGAAATGTGATTGTCTTTTGGATTAATCTTGCCCTTTTTGCTAGGGACATTTGCTAACTCAAGCAAATGGATTCCAATTCCATGGTTGAACAACCTGCAATTTTAGTTCATTAAGCTTGATTTTAACATTCCAAATTCAAATTACAACGAAGAATGAAATTGGATGATTTAATATCAATTAAGAAACAGAATATGTAATACAACCATGGATAGTTTGAACAACTTTCTTGGAATGATCTAAGTTGTGTTTGACATCTAAATCCCACCTGCTGTGTTCTTGATATGCATTTTTTATTTTGGTTGATAAAACCTGGATCCCACATCCTTTACTACAGTTTGTTGATAAGGGCGTAATAGCTAATAAATGTTGGCAACTCGCATCTAGAAATGGACTAGTTGCATTAAAAATTAGGAAACTTCTTTCCATTGATTTTATCACTAGCCGACACAAGCTTCCTTTTCCTACCCATATGATAGGAAGCACCTGTGCACAGATGCACAAAATTGCAAAAGAGGAAAATGTTGTGACAATACAGCATCACTAAAAAACACATGATAAGTTTTTCAAGAAAATTATTAAGATTTCTTTTTGTTTTGAAATTTTTTTTAAACTAGGAGTAGGTGCACGAACGTCATAGAGAAATGATTGCATTGATATTTTTGCCATGACATTGTCAACATACTCTTGGCAATATGATAACTATTTGAGATCTATATTGAAGTTCAAATTTTAGTGCAGCAGAGAAATAGATAGAAAGAGGTAATCTTGCGGATGAATGTCTTTGTCCATCATCCATTCCTGCGTCCCGTCTTCCTCTTCCTACAATTCTTAAAGAATTTACAAGGAAGAGAAAAGAATGAACTATAACTAGGTACACATGAATATAACAATTTGAAGCAATTTCATCCATGGTCTTTCACTGTAGACCAAACGGAGTTGTTTCAAACGGGGTGCCTGAGCTCCAATCTTACAAGATTGAAATTTTCTTAGGCTTTAGAATAATAGTTGTGAGTTATTAAAAAATCTTTCCGATTTCTTGAAAAAACTTACCATGCGTCAATCAAATTAGTGAGATTTGAGTTGACTCATGAATGGATTACAAACAAGATCTGATCATGGAAGCTTTAGTTTAGGTTTCTTTTCTATTTGGGCAAGTATCATGCAAATAATTAGTAGCCATTCCTTGCAGTACTGTCTAAAGCATTCACCCTATTCATTTTTACATTTGTTTGGCTTTTGTTTTGTCTAGATAATGAAAATTAACAAGGCGAGAAACAATATTTTCTGGGTGAAATACTGAATAAAAAGAAAGAAAGCTGCTAAGTAAGAGATCAAATGAACATACCAAGCTCCTTCAAAGTCGAACGAAGATGGCCTTTTGATGAGCATAAATCCCAGAACGTCTTCATAAAACCTAACGGATCTGCTGACTGATTTGCAAACAAATGAAACATGGTTTAATGCCAACAAAGGCAGTTCTGCTGTCTGCTTTGATTCCTCTGCAGAAGAAGCTGAAAATGATGATGATGAATGAGGATGTATTGATGATGATGAAGATGAACGACTCAATAGAATCTCTTCCATTATAGTTTCTCTCTATCTAGCTTCACGTAAAATATATATATATATCTCTCCTGCTTAACAAGACTACTCTATTTATGAAATCTCTCTTCTATCGTGCTGCTACTATGTAATAATTGCATGCACAAAATGAAAATGTGGGGTGGCATTATTTGGTGCAATTCTTGCATATATTTATAGTAAAGAAGAAGTAGCTTAAAGTTGGAAAGAATGAAGTGAAGAGGAGTGGAGGTCGGTGAGATATGGGACAAGTTCCATATCATTCCTACGTGACACCATGTGATGCAGACTACGTCCTTGTGACGATCTTATCTGCTATAATGTAGACTCAGAATAGTAGTTCTAGTAGAAAATTTTGCCCCACCGGCAACATTTACATATCTAGGATCCATGGATTCAGAATAATCGTTGTAAAAGTTGTCATGTAACAAGTAACACAAGTTTTATACGTAATGCTATAATACTAACATGTTTTAGAATTTCTTTTAGTATAATGTTGCTTGAAGTATAAATTTTGTAATAAATAGTGTGTCATTTTTACGTTCTTTATAATTCATCATATAAGACGATTTAAAGAACTCAATTATTTTGTATGAAACCTCTTATGATAACAATTTGAACCTTGAGGTCCTTGGCACTCAGATTTTCTGACGCATATGTTCTTTTTTTGTTTGTAAGTGCATCAATTATGAAGTTGGTATAAGATTACCGATAGACCAAGAGACTTTGTGGGTTTCTTCTGTTTTATCTTTTCACGGCAGTCTTTATTTTTATCTGCACAGAAAGAGATCCAAATTGGCATAAAAAAAAAAAAGTGAACCCTTGTAACAGTCAACATTCCATCAATCTTTTTTGGCTTCTTTTGTATGGATAGTTGTAACATGATAAACTCCATAAATGGCGGAATATGAATTTTTTTTTCTTCATATGCCATCATGACAACAACTAATGAAAATTGGAATTTAGTTAGCTGGCTATCTCATGTTGCATATGAACCATGATGTATAAAAAATTAGAAAGAAATTTGCACTTGCATCCTTCTTGAAAGGACATGTCAAGTTCATTTCTTGCAACTTCCAATCATTCAAAAGTTAGAATTTCTCCAAAATTATGATTGCTATAATTTATAATAAGAAATCATAGATGGTACCCTACCAAGTCCCCACCTAGGACCGTAGGCTTCAGAAGAAATCGTTGATATTCTTCTACCGTCAATCATTTCATTAGCTGGAAAACAGCAATAAGGTTTATACTTGCAGTAGATTATTAGTAGTACTCTGAATAAACAAAAGCAACTAGGCCATTTTTTCATGTTTTGCACATATGCATTCTTTCAGGCTCCATTCAACTCAGGAAAAAAGAATTTGTTCAAGTTGCACACAATCTACTAGGCGTTCCGCATCTGCATTTTTTTTTTGTGTAATCAAGATCTCGGATATTACCATTCTTGGAGAATTGTATCTAATGAAAATTAAAGATAACAAACTTATTAAAAAATGCGATTAATATTACTAATGAAAGTTAAAGATACTAAACTTCTTATTAAATATGACTAGTTTTTATCAAAATTTCAAGAATTAGACTTTTCAATTTCGCATTCAAAATAATAACGACTCCGTTTGGCCAAAATAATTATTCAGAAAATTATCGTGAAATATTTTTTAACACCTTTTTATATTTTCACCTGTCTTATCTCATGTACATCAAAAAATACTTACAAATGGAGCCAATGTTTGTCTGATTTATTAAACCATTGAAACACAACTTTTAAACAGCCACTAGTTCTTGAAACGATTTTTTTCTATATGGGCAAATGGCTTAAAGAAGATACTGGTTCATGCACACACCCTGAGATGTATTCGTTTGCTTGTGAAGGTTTGGCAAATTGCAATGCTTCTGATCTCACAAAGGCCAAAATCTGTTCCAGTACTAGAATCAGAACGTACAACTAGCGCTGCAAGTGGAAATTAAATTGTTCTCCTTTCTTTTTCTTGTTTTGTTTCATTTAATTTCTTTTGGAATAATAAGCAGCCTTTCAGAAAAAAAAAAAATCACCTGCCAACCTATAATATTATTTCATCTCCTTTTTTCCGTGCATCTTTTGTGTGTATATTTTGTAAGATTTTTTAATCAAACTGACATCTGCAATTTTTTTTTTCGAGTGGACGATTTCAGAATAAATGTGAATACACTCTATTTAATATAAAATCATTGGCGTTCTGCATTATGTGCTTTAATTTATATCCACTAGCAAGATTGTTATCTCACTGGTCAACAGACTTTCATATCCCTCATGTTTGTCCATATCTATCTCTTCACGTCGCTCTAACATCTTCATATTCTACGCTAATTATCTGAAACTCTTACATTTTTTTTGTTATCTTTGGTGGTTTTTTTTTTTTAAAATTATTAAGGGGTTTGCCAAATGTTACCTTCGAGGTGGCATAATCCTATAAGAGAACAAGTAATTCAACTGAACTTGAGCATAAGTAGTGTGAGCTAAGAAGCAAAGGACAAAATCAAATTGAGAAAGGACCGCAAACAGAAGGGGGCCGTGTGAAAGTCTCTCTTGGCTGGCGGCTGTGCAAAGAAGAGGAAGACCCTCCCGAGTAGAGAAAGAACACAACCGTGTACTCAAGTGACTGATTAAGACCCTCCAACAACCAAAAACTACAAGACTTTTCTTATCTTTCCTTTCCATCTTTTCTTGTGGGCATTGATATGGAGAGAACAATTATAATATAACACGTGATACTCGAGTTACACATGCTTCCACCTAGGCTGTCATCATCCATTCATGAAACACGTAGAAGTTTATCATCCTATATTTCTTTTTCCTTTTCAACATCAGTAAAGGACATAGGTGGTAACACAGCCAAGAGTCTGAATCCAATGAGGATTGGTGATAGAATCAATTAGACACAATCCCACATGAAAATCATACAAATTGTGTATATTTGTATTTGATCATGTATACTTTCATCCTAGTAGATGTACACATCACAATCATTGTTGTACACTTGTATTAATATAGACAACAACGGGTTGCACAAGTTGTGTCCCTGGTCAAGCTTCGGATTCCGCAAATAAAATTATCAAAGGTAGCTCAGCTTATCAACATAAACGTCAGACTTGCATAACTTGTATTGTTTATCTCTTTGACAACCACACACAGCTTGCCTCACATCCTTCATTGGAAAATCTGAGTCAACTAAACGTTCAGACTACTACACAATTATTATTATCAGCCTATAATATTCATATCCATAATGCCACATAGGAAAACTTCATTGCTGTAATATCCAGTACAAATGGTTCACCTATTTTAAGTGCTTCCAACTACTGCCAACTCATCAATAAAGTAAGTCATTCCTCATCAATATTAGTATACAACCGCGTGCACCTTCGTTTTCTAAATCAGATATGTATGCTGAAAAGAAGCCTACTGTACAGTTCTTCCATCAAGTCAAGTAATATAAATGCACAATAGTTGACTTGTCAAACCACGGAAAAATCAGTAATTTACTGAACTCAACTAAATCACCAAACTCCTTCCCCTGCTTATGTTCAGAGTTTTCATCCAGAAAACATACGTTATATCCATAAGCCATCCAGAAGATTCTCATTCAAAAAGAGTTATAGAGAAGACAGAGGCATTATTACACATCATACAGGATTGCATAGGCTACTGGGAGCTGGCTACCGGTGAAGCTTTCACTATAACTTTCAAGAAACGTTCATATTCAGCATCAAAAAGATTCTTCAAATGGAGTAACAAGAGCAGTGCCAGATAAGCCTACACATCTGACTTTAGTACCCTTTCCCTCCCCCAGCTCCATCCTCTGTATTCCCCTGAATTTCAAGATCCAGTGTATCAAACGCTAAGAAGAACAAGTAACCAAATTTATTAATAAAAAAAAAGGCTTCTAAAAGCAGCTAAAATTATTCAGTGCCATCCATATCACAGTCTGGCATAATGAATCAGCTGCTCTTTTGCAACATTCAAATGAGTTCCACCCAGCAAAATGATTCACATTTAGTGGAAAAGTATTAACTTTCTAGTTTTATTTCCATTCTGGGCAGTTAGAAATTTGTGTCGTAAGGTTGCCAGTGCACAAGAAAAACATGTAACCTTAGACATAAGTGTGGTCCTAAAGCATTCGCATATATGAAGTTTTCCAGCACAACTCATCACAACAGAAACAGATACAACAGGCTTTTACTCCACAAAGCCTTAAAATGCTGCTGTTCCTACGCAACATCTACTGGAGTCTAATCAAATTATCTTGTTAGCCATGGATGCACCAATTAACAATGGATCTACACAAAGAGGATTTTATTACACAAATGTCAGAGTTTACTGTAAACAATGACAGTTAACCCACTTTCAGAAGTTTAAGAAGGAAAACTTTCTTCTGCTTGCTCTGGAAGAAGCAACCATTTTTATCCTTGCAAATATTATGGTAAAAACTGGTATATTACCTTCATGGTTCCTAAACTTTTCCAGACACTCTGTTCAGATTTCAAACTATAAAAATATCCATATTAGGTCCTCAAACTTATTTGCTGAATCGATAAGGTCCTCACCAGCCTGCTTTCAATTACAAATGTGATGTTTTGGTTTGACTGCATATCTCTGTCTTATTCACTAATACATTAAGAAATTCACAAAAATACATGTAGGCCTAGTGGGCGTAGAAGATTAACTTAAGTCCTTCTAAAAGTGAAATAAAATTATTTGGAATCTCTATCGATGCAAAGTTCAAACCTGCTTACAACAAAATATGAAAGTAACTTTTGTCACTACAACGACAGTGTTTTTTAATTGCTTGTGTTGATTATGCTAAAATTATGGATGTATTATATTTTTTGCAAAGTTTGTATGGTACGTCTGATATTTTCATATTTTTGACCTATTTGATTAGCTAAAGAAATGTTAAAAACTGATTCAACATTCACTGATGGACTAAAATAACGAACTTAAAAGTTCAAGAACTAAATGTTAATTTTTGAAATAAGGTGATGGACTTGGGGTAATTGACCATGTAAAAAACAATAAATGTGATGTTCTTAAAAGTCAAAAACTTTCTTGATCTGCAGAATACTGTTTGGCAATTACTTTAAGTACTCAATGTGGTATGGAGGGGAATATCTACACACTACCACCTTGCAGCTTGTCAAGGAAGTCAAGAAGGACGAAGAAACATTTGCTGCCCAACATTTGTTAAACCACCTCTTCTCAGCGGTAGGGGTTATGCATCCTATGCAATTGGTTGCCTCTACCAAGTCAGCATTCCTTTCTAAACTTGAGTGAGTGGCAGACAACACAACTCACTCTATGCAAATAATATATCAAAGAAGATACACGGCTTTAAAGAACTGCAGATTGCCATAAAAGAGAAACTCTAAATAAAGCGAAGTTCTAAATTTTAAACTTATATAGGAACAGGACGCAAAGGCCTCAATACCTGAATTGACATTAGTGCGTCTGGAACTAGTTCTAAATCACCTTGCACAGGATGGTTGAGCGTAATTGATCAACTTCTAGTAAACTGAGCTTTTTGCATTGCAAACTTGATGCCCTGTGAGCTGACATATGATCTTCGTACCAACAAAGCTCAAGAATATGCTGTATCATCAACACATCCCAAAACTTTGTTTAGCATAACCAGCCCATGAGCTATTCGTCATTGCAGTCCCATTCATGATAGCTTATGCCGTTATCAACATTTTCTATCATCGTCCTGATCATCAATATTGCTCTCTGCAATAATTATCTTCCCACTCTGCATAGCAACATCAGTGCTACCACTTTTGATTTCAATGGTTCCTGTTCCAATAACATGGTTGACAGCAGAGGCTAATGCAACCTTTAACCTTTATTCTGTCCATTCGTCTACCCTTTTCTCTCCTTTTACCTCCTTTAGCAGCAGTGGCTGATGGTTTCCTATGCCACCCAGCACTCCCTTGCATTGGTATACCCCTTCTCATCACAGTATTCATGAGTTTAATATACTTGTACCTCATTTTCATCAGCGGATGCTTTTCAATCAAGAAATTCTTCTTATATGCCTCCCTCAAAACCACAGTTTGTGTCCTAATCTTGTTGGACACATAAAAAATCCCCGGATAACGCACTAAAGCCCTCTTAAACCTCATCCCGAACCCTAAATAATCTCCCAAACAATACACATTGACCCTCTCCGTCTTCTTAGACACCATCAAAGAAAGCAACTCATGAATCACTCCTACAGCCCACTTCTCAGCCTGATCACTATTAGGAGCCAAATGAAATGCATCCTCGTACGGGGAAATGTAGGGCAAATTCTGCCATTCCTCCACCCATTCCTTCACCTTCTTCACCAAATCAAAACCCCTCGGAAAATTCATCGAAAACTGTAACCTACTTCCCGTTATACCCTCATCTTTGGCCATTTTTTCCACCAATGACACCGCCAATTCCTCCTTCCACCTCACCAACTCCAACCCAAAAACCTCGTACCCATCAGAATCTTTAAAACCCATTTCACAAATACTAAAATAATCAGGAAAATCAGGCAATAAACTTAATTTATAATCATAAGGCAATCCCAAATCAAATCGAAACTTGTCAATCACATAAAAAGGGAGTCTTTTACCTCTTGTGAGCATTAAAAGCTTTGCAAGCCTTTCTGCAACATCTTTCTTATAATGCGAGAGGTTTAAAATTAGGGTTTCCTCATTGTGAAGAGAGAGGGCTTTAGTGGTGACCTTAACATGAGGGAGGGACATGGGCATGGAGCTTTTGGTCGGGGGATGGAATAGTCTGAAAATTAAGGGGTAATTCTGAAAGAATTTAGTGGCGGTGGTGGGGAGGTTTAGCTGGGGTTTTAGCGGGGAAATGGAGGAGATGGGCAGGGTTTTGGAGGGTTGGGAGAGGACTAGATTTTTAACTGAGAGCAAGGGTTTAAGGTTCTTCTCGTTTTCAACGGCTTTGTCGAGGTAGGGGTCGCGAACCCATTTGATTTTGGCGTTTACAAAAGTGCGAATTTGGTGGTTGAAGTGGTGGCGGTTGCGGTGGCGGCCGAGGCGTTGGTGGCGGAGGAGATGCACGGCCATGAGTTAAAGGAGAATAGTAAATAATAAGCGTGCTGATGAAAGAGAATACTTGTACTTCAAATGGGGAAGGAGGCGTGAGAAAAGATACATCAGCTTGTCCACGCCTTCTGAGCGTAGTCATCTCATCTCAAGTCTGGCAACTGGCATTTATCTGTGCAATGCAAAATTGAATTGTTAAAACAAATTTAAAAAAAATTGGCTCATTGTTATAAGAGGCTCGCTTCTGGTATATTGCCTTGACATTTCAAGGGTTGCCATTACATGGAGTAACAATGGCGCAAACTATGGGTATTTAAAAGCTTATTATTCAGACTGATTCATTTCTTGTCTTTGATGAGCTGTGCAGAAAAAAGCAAAATATGTACCGAGGGGCGATTAAGAAATGTCACAGCTCCTTCCACTGTTTCCTGAATACCCAGATACGGTTCATCTACTGTGAAGGGAATCAGGCTGCTGATTTTCTCTCAAAATATGCTTGTCAGCTGAAACCTCTTCAATGAAGTGTTTGGGTCTGCACCTCACTTTTTGGGGGAAATACTAAGGCATGACCAGGAGGGCAGAAGTATTAGAAGATTAGGTCTTTTGTTGATGGTTAATCGATGTAGGATGCTTAACTACTGGAGTGCTAATCTACTTGGTAGTAAGCAAGTGGGTGGTTGAGTATTTTGCAGTGTGGTTGGTTTGTATGAACTATTATAATGTTTGTATGAACTTTTCATATTTTCTTCTCCTGAGGAACTCAATTGCATTGGTAAGACTTAGCCATACAAAGCGAACAAAAGTGCATATTGATTTCTGTGCACTTGAATTTTATCCTTGCCTAATGTCATGCTTGTATCTCAAATGGATACAATCAGAAAGCCATTTTCTGTTCGGGACAAAGTGTAGTAGTTCAAAACTCCAAAACATGCCATTAACAGTGACAATTGTGAGTTTGAGATCAGCCATGTTTAAATTAACGTGTACTTTAATGGTTGCTGATTAATGTACAGCCGAAACTGTGATAAAACACATTTACTTCAATGAGTATAACCAGAACTTTTGCCCAGTTATAGACAGCTTATTTCTATTCATTGAAGGTATAAAATGACCATAATACCTTAATAAATGTATTATCGGTTACCTAACTTGAGCACTTTCTGCTAAACTATTGCACATGGCATGTGCATATATATATATATATATATATATATATATATATATATATATTATTGAGCATGGTTTCGGAAGAACACAAAACGTGGCTGCTAATAATCTTGCCATCTCAATTCTTGGTTTTTTGATTCCCAGACTCATGCGTCTGGAGCTACAGAAGCCTAACACGTAATTCAGAGTCTCATACTGTAAGACTGTAGGACATTAATGTGCTTCTCTAGACGTTACTACTACGATACTGAATAACTTGATTAACTAGCCCTGTGGCAGAGCCGAGGGACCTTTGATTACAGCAGTATTAGAGAAACATTTGCAATGCACAACATACTATTCATTAAATAACAAACAAAAGTTAGATATAGTCTTAACATGCAATCCTTTCTATTGGCCTATAAGTAAAACACTTGATCATCACATACTCAGGAATCAACTCATCTGGACCAACAACATGGTTTGTGTCTGACGTGCCAAAATGTTCAAGAACCAGGGCAACCATGCATGTGTGCGTGTCTATACACACACATTTGCAAAAATCCAAAACCACCGAACTTCTCTTGTGTAATCTACTAGAACTTTGTACAAATATATAGTTCATTTTGATCGGTAAGTTTCAAATCTCCTGTCCAAATCTCTTTTAAATTAGATATTATTTTCAGTTACTTCTTGAATTCGAGTTCACCAATCCAAACAGACGGCATGTAATTTTAGAACAGTATTAGATGTAGTAGTTTTAAGTATATAATTCATGGAGTTAATTTAATGGTGAAGTATCAGTATTTCTGTTGTTCCCAAAACTTAAAACAACATGGACGCAATCGTGACTAGAAAATTCATAAAAAATAGACTAATAGCATACTGGAACAATTTTTGACACGTTGATGGGCTGATATCCAATTCGTTTCTAATATAGAAAAGACGAAGATACCAAGACAAGAGCCCACCCCATAACACATTAACTCAAGGTAACTTGTTAGAATCTTAACCAATAATCCTAACGTCCACCTTTAAAAGTGTCTCTAAATCTCTCTCTCTAAGCATCAGTAGAGTAGAGCGATCCTTGAGTCCTTTATTCGATTATCTAATTTTTAGACCTTTTGTACTGTGTTCCAATGTGAACCCCACCATATCTCTCGATAAATTTTCTGAAGTCTCCTTCTCACAAAAAATAAAAAATAAAAACCACAATTTACAGTATTTCTAAAACTAAATATTAACAAAAAAAATATAAAAAAATAAAAATAAATAAATAGGGAAAACTAAAAATTAGCCCCAAAAAAAAAAAAAAAGATAAAATACAAAGAGACAATAAATTAACCTCAAACCAATCCCCCCCACTCCTCACCGTCCTATTCCTAAGAGTAGCAACAACCAGCGACGCCCGACTCTCTCTCTCTCTCATTCATTCCCATAAATAGCAATCAAACCGACACACCACCTCTTAATATTCATTACTACTTTCTAATCTATATGTCCAAAATGGAGGATTGCTTCTTCAGCTGCTCCTCAAATGGATTGGTTCCTCCACCTTACGACCTTCTGATTAAAGCCGCCTTACGCATACCAACCTCCCACTATCTATTGGGACTTTTCTTGATTTTTCTGGTGTATTTATACAACTTTCTTGAAATTCATTTTCTCCAGGATTTGTTCACCGGATTTAGAGGACAACCCGTTTCTTTAACCTTCAATCCTTCCTCTCCTGTCTACCAATTCGTTGCTTCCAACTGTAAAATCCTCCATTCGAGGTAACTACTCTCATTTTTGCCTTCATTGCTATTATGATCTTTCGAATCACTTCTTCTTGTTAACATGGAATGGGATGGAAATTTTTTTATTTAATTTTTTTTAATATGCAGATATTTGTCGACGCCATGGCTTTGCAGTCCTCATTTTCAGACTGCTTTTTTGACCTTTTTTGGAAGGCCTCCTGCTTTTAACTATACAAGGTCAAATTTCCATGATCTTATAATTAGAAAGTTGAAAAAAAAAAAAAGATTACTTCTCGTTCATTTAGCTTACTTAGCCACTGAAATAGAAATAGTTAGTTAGTTATTTTCCCTGTGATTAATGCATGTTTGCTGTATCCAGACAGCTGTTTATGTTGGCTGATGGTGGGACGATAGCATTGGATTGGCTGTTGCATACTGATGGTAACAGCACATTTCTGCTTTTTTTTTTTTTCTTTTTTTATTATTAATTTTGTGGGAGTTGCCTTCACTTAAAATCGTGGGATTACTTTAGCAGCTGAATGGTACTGTTATATGTTATTTACCTTCAAAATTCGTTTTAGAATGCATTAGTGGAACTAACATACATGGAAAGGTCAATATCAAGGCTAGAACTTCTTTGGTGTATTTCAATAGAATACTTAGAACTATTAATGATAAGTTGTACTAGATTTGGGGCAGATGTGAGCAGTTTAGTTCGACCATTTTGAAATTTAGGAATGATTCCAAGATTAGAAATTTATTGTTTGAATATATCGTAACTCCTAAGCTAGAGGCCAAATATAAAGATAACACCCGCAAACCATTGTCAGACGTGACCGAGTAAGTTAAGCTACTGGAATAAATGCAATCATTCTTGTTAGGTACAAATGCACTTGCTTTCGGTGGCTTGTTTGCACAAATTCCTCTATTTAAAACACTGATTTTTCGACAAAATTGATGACATAACTTTTCTAATATATCTATAAAAATATATTTTTTGGGAGAAAGTATAGTTTCACCAAAAAATATATTTTTAGTCTTGTACTTTTGTTAGCAGTTCTTTTTTTTTTATGTTGTTTCGGAGACAACAAAGGTTCCTCACCATTTTCTTTTCTGGGTAAAGTAATGAAACCAGCCATTCAGGTAAATGAAGCGGTTCTCACTGATGAAAGAATTCCTATTGTGATAGTGGTTCCTGGCTTGACAAGTGATTCCGATTCTCCTGTAAGCTTCCTGGCTCTTGTAGACTATTTGCATTCTGTCATCTTTTCCTCACATCCTCGTCTTCTCCTTGATTTTCTCCTTGTTGTTTCTCCTCAAGTTCACCTTCTATCTGAATGCGTTCTAGTCATCCAAAATCGCTGACAACATCATTGTTTGCATTTTGGAAAGCTGGTCATAACAAAAAGAAATGATACACTTGTGGCATTATGTAACCGTGTCCTCAGTTTATGGGCTAGTTGACGTACAGACCTGTTTTGGAAATTGATTGCTTATTTTTCTCTCTTTCTAAAATCGCTTATGCCCTAAACTAACTTAGTGACATTATGTAACACCTGACTGGTCCTCAGTTTATGGGGTAGTTGACGTTAACAGCCTGTTTTGAAAATTAATTGCTTGAGTTTATGGGGTAGTTGACGTTAACAGCCTGTTTTGAAAATTAATTGCTTGTTTTTCTATCTTTCTAAGCTTGCTTCTATCCTGAACTAACTTACATATTCTACAGTATGTGAGGCATTTGGCTTTCAAGATTGCAAAACGGGGATGGAATGTTGTTGTGAGCAATCATAGGGGGCTTGGAGGAGTATCAATAACTGTAAGTGTTTGTTTCATTGAATCATGCACTTAATTTCTTTTGGTTGAGATACTGAACTATGTTAGATATTTAACTTCGTTTCTCAAGATGCTATCATGTAAAGAGTTGGATTTTGAGTTTTTTTTATATTATAAATAAATTTTTTGGTTAAAAAAGAGTGGAAGTATTTTTTGTTTCCTCAAGTGCAGGATATTTCCATTTTAAATCTGGGATTCATTATATTCACTTATCTTTTTCTGCCATTTGGACTCCATCCACAAAAATTACCGGTTTTGGGGAACTGCAAGTTGTTTATCAAGAGTGAATAGAATTTGAAAGCACCCTGTCAAGTGCTATAAGCATTTAAGCACGTAAAGAATTGTGGGGCCATGTTGTTTGTTTCAACTCCAAAATCTTATTGCCCACTAGCATGTGCTTTAGGCTGTTGAATTGCTTTAGTTTCAGGGATTCTTATGCACTTCAAAAGTGGTCATATTATTATTATTTTTTAATAATAGCTAGTGGACCCAATTAAAAGGAAGATGGGTTGGTCGTTAAATGAGGATCCGAGGATTAAATATAGAAATTGGATGAAGTTTTGTTTGCTAATTAAGTTAAGTGACAGTATGTTGGGACAGCCAAAAAAAGAAAGGATGACAGCATCAATAGGATGAAATAATGTAGAGATAGAGGCATGGTTCCATTGCATGGAAAATTTGAACTCTTTATTGTGTTGTTAGCTTGTTCCCATGCTCGTCAAAATATTGTCAAATTTCTTTTGTCCATCCTAACTAGCTGTTCTTTGCTTCAACTTTAAAGAGATGATTATAGAGAAGTAATTCTTGGAAAAACTGGTAAAAATTAAAGTCAAAATTAAAAAAAAAAAAAAAACACATCTGAAAAGCTTAAAGTTGTCTCCAAAACCACAACATCTTAACATCAGCTTTTTATCGGCTTAATGCGATCTGAAAGATGTCAAAAGAGAATGAGAATATCTCAGAACGCCTTTTTAGGTTCAAAATAAGCTATCATTAGCTTATTTTAAGAGATCATTATCAAGCCTGTGGTATATTAGGATCTTAACTTTATCCTATGCTTTTTCATTTTCCCTCAACTGATTAAATAAGAAACTTGTTTCTCTTCCTTTCTAAAGATAGAAAGAATCAGAGGTGAAGTGCCATGGAAATAAAAAGTAGAAGGGCGGCATGAACATATATTTCAATGCAGCATGCATTAACAATTTCTGTTCCTAGTGGAATTTTGATTGAGCTTTGAAATGCATCAGAAGGAAATCATTTTTCTCTAGTGGCTTTATCTTGAGCTTTCACTGATGAAGTCCCATAAATTAATGTGGCAGTCTGATTGCTTCTACAATGCTGGTTGGACGAAGGATATTCGGAAAGTCATTGACCATATTCATTCTCAACACCCTGAAGCTCCTCTTTTTACTGTTGGAACTAGCATTGGTGCTAATATACTGGTACCATTTCAAGTTAGTTGTGTATGACATATGAATACAAATTCTTACCAAGGAAGTGTTCAGATAATGCAATGGTGTTCTGTAGCAGAATTTTGTGTTATGCTCATCCCTTGAACCCCTTCAATTGCTCTTTTGTTCATGTGATCCTTTTCTTTCTCAGGTAAAATATCTTGGTGAAGAAGGAGTTAACATTCCGATCATTGGGGCTGCAGCGATCTGTTCTCCGTGGGATCTTTTGGTTAGTCTATGGATCATGTGTTTCACCAAAAGTTTTTTATATCAATATATATTTAAATTTTGTTCAATATTTGCTGCATGCTTTGTTTCGTAGAATGTGCAAACTTGGATGTGCTACATGCCAAATTTAGGTAGCTGCATTTTGACATGACTTTCAAACAGTCTTCATTTTGGATTATCCTTTTTATGTTCTCTAGAAATAAATGAGATATGGCCTCTGATTTTTTGCATATCTATACAACGGAAAGCCATCCTTCTGCTTTTAAGAGGTAGTTAGGAGACCAGATCTTTTGGCCAAAAAACCTATCATTTTTCCTTGACTAAAAATGCCCCCCCAATTTGCACTTTCTTTCATCCACTAAAATAAAATGAAAAATACACCTAAATTACAAATAGAGTACTTCTATGAAAAGACGTGCAATTTATATGAATTACTGCATACACAAATCAAATTTCAATTATTATCATAGGATTACTTATTTATAAATTAATTTTTCAATAAATTTTCACATGCAAAGCGGGTGAGGTAAATGCTAGTGTTCCTAAATTAAGGGCTATGTATTGGATTTATCCGCCTTTTAGAAATAGTTGTCTATTGGAATAAAAGATGTGGAAAACAATAATATTGTGAAATTGGGTTCTTATTTCTCTTTCCTGGCCTGTTTCTTAGATTTACCGGATCCACTTATGAGATGTGTGAACCATTTCCATGTCAGTGCATCCTGAAAGTCTTGTATTGGATTTGTGATTTTAGATGAGAAACTTAGTATGCCTATGATTAAGGACAAGCCTTGGGTCTTTAACGGCTACTAGCGTCTTTGATGTCTCAATCCATTTTGATGAATTCTTCTCCAGCTAGATCACTTATTTTCTTTTTCTCCAGATATGTGATAGGTTTATTAGCCGCAGGCTTGTGCAGAGGTTCTATGACAAAGCTTTAACATTTGGCTTAAAAGGTTACGCCCAGTTGTATGTCTGCCATCGCTTCCTTACTTAGGCTATTTGATCTATATTTATGCTTCTATTTTTAAGAAGTAAATCTTTTGTTTTGGTAGGCACCAGAGCAAGTTCTCTCGGCTTGCAGATTGGGAAGGAATTGCGAAGGTCAGCTATGATATCTTTATCCCTTTTGGTTTCTGCCTTCTCTGAAGACATCCCTGCTTGAAAATGAAGAAATGATACTGGCCTTTCATTTTCCATTTTTTCTTTTCCTCCTCTTCCTTGTGTTTTTCCTTTTCTTTTTTGAAGGGGGGTTTCAGTTGGATGTGCAGAGGTTTAGGGAAGCATCTTGTATAAATGTGATTGTTCAAACTTTCAGTCAACACAACCGTGATATTAAATATGTCTTTGTGGACCTTTTTTCTTGCATTATTTTTTGCGAGCAATTAAGAAAAGGGAAAAAAAAAAAAAACTTATTACCTGTGGATTTCGATTCGTTGTCATTTGGTTCTATTTTTATTTAAGCTTAGATACCACAAGGAAAGGGAAAACAAGTGTACTATGTTTAGAAGGATCATACATGGCCTGAACTGGAGCAAGCTAGTAAAATACTAAACAGAGTAATAGCATACAGACGCATAGAGATATGGTCTATTGCCATGCTGTCTTAGTTGGAATGTCTTCAGACCAAATGGTGTTAAAATTTTGGAGTTTATGCAATTCTGTTTCATGTCTTTTCATGCTTTCGATATTTAATGAAGTTTCATTATTGGACTTTGCTAGTTTCGTGAATATAATTTGTGGTTCACTTTCCTGCAGTCACGTTCTGTCCGAGACTTTGACAATTATGCTACTTGTATTGTTGGAAAGTTTGAGGTAAAAACTTTTGACTTATTACAATATTCTTGTTGTTGCCCGCTTACTATGTGTGGTTTTTTCTTCCAGACTGTGGACACATACTACAGGAGATGCAGTAGTGCTGGTTATGTCGGTAATGTCATGGTCCCTCTGTTATGCATCAGTGCTGGAGATGATCCAGTCTGTACAAGGGAAGCAATCCCATGGGATGAGTGCCGGTGTGTATTCATTCCTTTGCGTCTTATAATCTGGCTAAACAACTTAACAGGTACTTCATTTCAAGATGTTTTGTCACGGGAAATAATGTGAAATATAAAAGATGGTGTAAAAGACCATGCAAAAAAAGGAATTGACAATCTTGAAAATAATCAGCCTTTTGATGGCATAAAGATGTCTTGTATTGAAAATTGGAAACATGAGATGGAGATTCATATCTTGATGTTTCTATTGTTATACTTGATTTTTAATTAGGGAACAATAAAAGGCTCCAGCTTACAGAAAGTTTTTTTAGTCCTTGCACAAATGTCTTCAGCATTGGTGTATACTTTTATGCTACATTGGATTTACCTTATTTTGTTGTTAGGATCGGGGGATAGAAGCCCATAACCATTTGCAATGTTACTATGTATCTAAATCTCTCTGTGATATCCTCAAATACTTCCAAACATGAAGCTACAAGTTCAATTATCTTCATATTATATCTCAAACACTTCAAACATCGAGCTACAAGGTCATTTATCTTCATATTAATATGCATCGGAATATCTGTTTGATATCCTCAAACACTTCAAACATCAAGCTACAAGGTTGTTAAATTTCATTTTTTGAAGTATCCACTATTTAAAAAATGAAGAAAGGGTCTGTTGTACCAAGTTACTTCCAATCCTTGTTCTTCTTCACTCCCCATCCTGATTAAGCATTCTATTACAATCTTCTTTATTTGCTTTATGTAGCATCTGTTTGGTATTTTAAAATAACCAACATTGTTCTTGTGTAGGGCAAATAAAAACATTGTTTTGGCTACCACACAGCATGGAGGACACCTAGCTTATTTTGAAGGGATAACTGCAAAAAATGTCTGGTTAGTTATGTTACTGTCATATCTTTGACATAGCTTTCATACAATCATGGTGATGGGATGAAAAGCATATTCCTTATGTCCAGCTTCTACATTCTGGTGTTCTAAAACAAATTGAGGAACACATGCATTTTTTTGGTTGGAGATAATGTAATTCTCCATGTCAGTTGTACTGTGGACACTTTCGGGGACTGTGCCATATATTTCTGTATGCATAGATGTGACCGCATACATACATTACATATAAGGAAAGCAGATTTTCTTCTGCAAGACACTGTTGTTTAGAAGGCCTGTATTATGTGCATTATTTGGAAAACAAAAATTGTATATACATTAGTAGTTTTCATAGGTTGTAGGTTGTAAGCCTGGCCTTGAAATTTTCTGTATCACAGTTGAAGCTTATATTTGTCTCTGCTTGCAGGTGGGTAAGGGCTGTTGATGAATTCTTCTCTGTTTTAAACTCCAGCTCATTAATTCACAGAAATAAACAGGTGCTTCATTTTCTTTATTCATTTATAAGTTTGCATGTCAGCTAGGATGGTTGTTATAGCTTCACGAGTATGGTTGTTTTCTTGAGAGGAACACTAAATTGCCTAATACAATTTCAAACAGAAATTTCAAATGTGGGAGTTTTACAAAATAATACATTTTTTAAGGACTTACAATAAGACGAGGATGCACACTAGCATGCATAGGATACCTGAAACATACTTTGGCAAATAGAATAAAGTGATATTAAATGAAAAAACATCATACACTAGAATCCACATATGACAATCCACCTTGAAAATTGATTCGAAGCTGTTATTTCTTCATTTTTTGGACAAAAATCTTCTTCTCTATGTTGAAACAAAATACCATGTCATCTGGGTTGAAAAGGGAGAAGAGAGAAGGAGGGGGGGGGGGGGGGGGGGGGTTGGGTAAAAAGAGTGTCATCTGGGTTAATTGAATCTGTTTGTGGACAATTATGTACAAATTAAGAGTCTGAAACAATGGTCTGCATGCAAAAATTATTTTGGCAGGGTTAGTCTTTCAAATCAGCGTTTTGTGTTTGGTGAACGAACTTAGTTATGAATAAATGAAGTCAATTCTCTTCTTTGTAAATGCACTTGTGTTGAAATTTGGGTCGCTTAACCATCTTGTGTAATGTAGATGCAAGTGCCCTCCAGTAGTCCTGAAGAATCTGCAATTGATCAGGCGCCATATGTAAACGTAGTGGAAGATGGAATGGTAACTGCAATTGGCAATGGAGACATAACTGATACGGGGCATCTAAAAAATGATAATTTGGCTCAACATGACAAGGCTGAGGATGTGGTTTCTGTCGTATCTGAAATTGGAAATGGAACTGCAACTCATGTGATGTCTCTTAAAAATGATAATTTTGCCCAACATGACAAGACTGAGGGTAAAATTTCTGATGGAAAAACCGGAGAAACACCAGACGCAGCAGCTGATAATGCCTTGCCCCCAGGACGAGATGCTATTGATATAAATATTCCTATTAAAAGGTGTGTTGATCAGTTATCACGTCACAGTAGGAAATCAATGTGGTTGCTCGCATATATTGCAATTATAACCACCTGGCCAGTGGTAGGTTCAGCACTTCTCCTGTTCTTTAAGAAGAAGTTACGGAATGTGTTTTCAGGAACATCTCTTAAGAAATAAAAGTGATGTCCCAGTCTCATTACTGTGGATCTTGCTCTAGTTGTCATCTGGTTCTCATCTTGCCGGGGAAGATGTGACATTCGGAGTTATGAATCTTGGTGAGAGGAACCTGATTAACATGAGGATGAAACGTATGCTAAAACCTGTTGGAATGCTTAGAACATCTCTGGATTAAAGTCGATTCTGGAGTTAATAATCTTGGATCGACAATAATGGTATTTATGTATGACATGCACAATGTACATTGTAACTTCTGTTGTTGTTAGTCACCATCGCATAAGCAGGGTTAGGACAATGGAGAAAATAGTCTGTTTTGTGAAAATCGGAACTTCAGCCGATATTTTTTATTGATAATGAATTTCAAATTTCAAGGCTTTGTGATTCTGTAAGCATAGGGGCTTATCAAACAGGTATATTTTCACAGTTGAACACTCCAAGCCCGAAATATCTTTATGTCCAGACTGAACTGTAGAAGTTGAAGTATACATTTAATTCATCTGAGTGTTTTGATGGCCTTTTAATGGAACACTCAATTTTCAGCAGTTTGAAGAACACTCCGTTCGCAGTTTCATACACATCTGGGTTCTCAATGGCTTCAACTTCGAACCATTTCCGTACAACCAAACGGAAACATACAGAAGATCAGAAACACTGGAGAGCGTATGCTGACCTGAAAAATTCAGGTAAATACGTTGTGGCATGCAGCTGAAAATTCCTAAGAATAATCTTCTGAATAGATCATCAAGGCTCCTACAACCCTATTTTATTGGAATCACAGTCCAATAACTCTGCTTCTCACTACACTGCAAAGAGAATAGGAGGTTTTTCCATGAAGCTTCTTACTAAATATAATATTACATATAGCCAACTCACTAAGCACCACAAACTGCCTCAATAGAACTTGTCTTCAGATTAATTGCAAGCATTCTGTTGTCCCCTATAGCAATTAAGCAGTTCTTCATCACAATCAAGACTAAAGCCCACAAATATGTGTTGATTTTGCTCACTATCTAACCGAAGTATATATTTGTGAAGTTGCAGCAAGTAATCTATTTTCCCATGCTTGGAAAAAGAGTCAATGCAACTGAGGGAATCTGAAATAAGAAAATCGACAGGACCCAAAAATTTTCAGACTTCCAGGACAATAGACAAACTTCAACTATGTAGCCTAAGCCCTGGTCATCTTCATTTTCGGCATGGCCTTTCTCATCTGACGAGTACGTTCTTTCGCCTCTTTCTTGCGAAGAGCGTCAGCACTAAGCTTAGCCTCTGCCTCCTCAATCTTCTTTCTCTGATCAGCTTTCTTTTTCTGCAAGGCTTCTTGTCTGGCATTCTGAAGTTCTTTGTATATTTCTTGAGCCACCTTCAACCTGGCTGATTCCGTTTTAGACCGAGCCTGAAATGCCGATGTCACAGTTTAACACAAAAATAATAACATTACAAATTTACTAGACTTAATTTACAGGTACACTTACATGCGAGCTCAGTTTGTATCGACCAATGAGGTCAATATAATAAGGGACCAGAGCCACTAAACGAGACATGTCAGCCATGTTATTAGCGTCAGGTAGTGCAAACTTGAACACCAACATCTTCTTGTGTGAACCCAAATGTTGATCAGAGAAATGCATTGAGATGAAGCCCTTTCCAAATTTTTCAAATGCTTTGTCACCAAAGACCTATAAGAAATCAAAGGAGCTCATTCACATATCTGCCGAGGAAGCTACTTACAGAGAATCAAGTCCATAACTTACCATCAAAGCCAATCATCATTACTTTCGACTAGTTGCAGGAGAAGAGAAGAACCACGAGCAAATTTTTGGATCAGCTTTTTTGGATGAATTCTTATTACCTAGCTAACTTCACACCAATTTAGTGCAATCATTTTATTCCCACATCTCTCACCTCACGTGCAGGAAGTGTAATAAAGAACCAAGAAACCAAAAAAGTAATCAAACTATCTATATTTGAGAGCTATTTTTAAAATAGAAGAATAACTGTCTACGAGGAAGAAGACTATGAACTATAGTATCCCATACAAACTGTAGTAATCTTCAAGAGTTTCATTCCAAATGTGCAGTAACCAAATAAAATTTCAATCTAGAGACTGCAAAAGTGACATTTGATGTCAACTGAATGAGGTATCAAATTGCACCGGCGGGGCTTGGGAAGATGCAGGTTGACTTTCAATGTGAGAGGCTCTTTTATAAAGCTTTTAAGGTTAAATCCTATCTATCTACATTTCTCACTTCATCTACAACATCTAAAATCCAAACTGATTAGAGAATTTTAAAACCTAGTAGAGTTTCCACTAGAAAATATAGCTCTTTAAGCACAAAACAAACCAGATAGAACACAGTATTCCTCCAGATCTTGAATCCGTATTATAACATATTGAGTCATCCATATTTTCCACACGTTTCTGCAAAGACATTAATTTAACATTGGGTTGCCCCTTGACTCTGTCAATATATTAACAAGCACATCAACTATTGAGACAAATAGACAATGGAAACAAAACAGAACCTGAGAGAAGACCAGTATACTCTTCCTAGAATCTTAATAAATCAGCTAAGTAGCAGTAAACATATGCACAACCTAGCACCAACCAGTGAAGATTTACATCCAGCATCCCAAGTTCCCAACTAGAGTAAACAGGTAAGACTACAATATCACAAAGTAGAAATAACAAGCCTCAAATTATAAATTTAAAGTAAAATTGAATCCTGAAAAACAACAAACACAAGTAGGCATGCATATCCCAATTTTTGGAACCAATAACGGTACCTGATCAAGCACAGCCTCAGTTATCAAATCTCCAGTAACCTCCTTGGACTCTGACACAACAGCTAACTCCTCAACCAGCCACTTCCGCCCACTAGGAGGCGCCACTAAACCTGCAAACCTCTGCAAATCTCCAACCTCCTTCTGCATTGTTTTCACCAACTTTTTCCTTGCCACCGCAAATATCACCTGGTCCATTGCATCATCATTCATATACGCCTCGAAAGTGATCTCATCTTTACAAGGCACCACCATGTTATACAATCTCGATATCAAATCATGCCTGCTCTTCAACTCCAACGTCGCCAACATCCCCTGGCAAAATCTCCTCCCACTCGCGTAAAACTTAAACACACTCTGCCCTTCTTTAAGCAACAACGGCGAATCATCCGTCTCCCCTATGCCTAACAAACTAAAATTCTTATCGAAAATCGAGTCCTTGGACGCATATTTCATCACCCAAGATAATGCTATATTCTCATTCTCTTTTTTCCCAGTAAAATAGTTAACAATAAACATAATTAAAAACGACCCACATACAATCTCAACCGTAAATGACTTAATTGATCTAGGAGAAGCAATGCCGGCATTGGGTTCGGATTCGGATTCGGATTCGGATTCGGGTTCGGAGGACTCCGGTTTTGAATCGGAGCCGGCGGGAGAGGATGAGTCCTTAGATGCATCAGGATTTTCAGAGGGGAAACGTTGGGGGAATCCTTCGAATTCATCCTCATCCCAGTAATATTCCAACGAGGTGCTTTGGGGGGAGGTTTGTTCCAAATCGGAGCTCGGAGATGAGTCGTCGGACTTGGGATTCGAAGTAGGATCGGATGAGGGAGGTCCATGGTAGGATTCAGTGGGGTAAGAGGAGGGGGAGGAGAGAGTAGTGGGAGGAGGAGGGGAGCGAAGAGGGAGGTCGTTGGAGGCGAGGGAGAGTTGTTCGTCGTCGTCTTCGATTTCATCGGCGTCGAAGCCTTCGAAGTGGGGTTGAGAGTTGGTGGTGGAGGGGGAAGAAGATGCGGCGGCGGAGGCGGAGATGGAGAGGTGGTGGAGGAGAAGAGAGAGGAGATAGAAAAGGGCAATGAAGTAAAGATAAGCGTGGGGTACTCTACCATTCAGTTTCAGTTTCAGCTTCGACATCGCCACCATTCAGTTTCAGCAAGCACCAGTTATTGTTGAATTTTGATAAGAGTGATAAGAGTGAAGATGTTTTATTCAAGAGAGAGAGAGAGAGAGAGAGAGAGGATTCCCAAACGTTTTCGAGACTGGGGACTGCCACTGACTGCCAATGGCGGAACCTGTGCGTGCCTGCGTGTGTTTCGTGCGTTCGTGATTGTGTCTCTCCTTCACAAAGAAAAGTGAAATAGAACGACTATAGTTACAGTGAGAAAATTACAATTTTGTTACTAAATGTTTGAAATATTGTTAGTTTCATTCCTTAAAGTTTGAACAAAAGTAAATCTAGTACTAAAAGTTTTCAAAGAGAATAAAAAAATTTAATTGTCATAATTTGTAATTAAAGGCGCACACACGAATACATTATCGAAGTAATTTTTTTCAATTTTATATGTATACTTATTATATAAAATTTTAAACAAAAGCAAATCTAATACCAAAAGTTTTCAAAAAGAATAAAAAAATTAATTGTCATAATTTGTAATTAAAGGTGCACACACGAATGCATTATCCAAGTAAATTTTTTCAATTTTTTCTGTATACTTATTATGCACGAACTCAAATTACTGCCTTTAATTATAAATTATGTCAATTAAATTTTTTTTTAATCTAATTCTTATGAAAATTTTTGTAACTGGCACATGAATATCACATGACTAAATTTCGATAAGATTTTTGTAAAAATGATCAATAGGACTAAATATGCTAAAAATTAAAACATTTGGTATTAAATTTGTTTTTATCCAAACTTTAAAGATTGAAACTGTTGATGCTCCAAACATTTGGTACCAAAATTACAATTTTTCTTAGTTATATTATTGGGAAGTTGATTGAGGTACATCATAATACCGCATATTACCGTTCAAACATAGATCAAACAAAATATTCATTGTGAAGTTCAGGAGATTCTCGAGCTAAATTATCAACAAATTTTAAATATTTTATTTATCAATCTGAATGATTATATTAAGTCTTGCTCGAGGTTGATTCAATTATCTGACAATTTCACGTGTAGTAATACTTTTATGGAGTAAAATTTGAGTCTGACCATTAACTAGTTTAGTTCATCATTCACTCTAGTGAAACTATTGAAAGAAAGTGATAAAAGAACAAAGAAAGTACATGAGTCAATTAATTTGAAAGGCCAACAGCGTTCTTCTTTGATCTTATCATATGTAGCTTATGATATTCGGTATTGGAGCTAGAGGATAAGCTGGGCAGATAACCCGAATAAATGCTACTAGATGGCAAACCTAAACGACACCTCCAGATCCACCGTGGGATTCCTTGTTCAGATATTGTTATCGTATTCCTTTTGTTTGTTCCTCCTGAACAAAGCAGGAACCATGTACTAGTCATTATGCTACCTTACTTGTACTTTATGATACGTAAGCTCCGTCTGAATAATTAATTGTGAAGCATTTTTAAAAAAATATTACTATAGTAATTTTAAAGATGTTTCTCAATAAATATGTTTATGAGATAAAAAATTAATCAAAAAAATTATTTGAAGTTTTAAAATGTGTTTTTGAAAAAACACAACCAAACGAACAAAGCAAGCTCAGAAATCAATGAAACGAATTAATTCAACATACCTGCAAGTTTATGCAAGGGGCGAGTCTTTCCAGCTAACCTAGAAGTAAGGGGGAATAAAAACCTTTCAAAAGGTTGAAGCATGGAGATCTCAAGACGAATCTCCCATGAAAATCCCACATCTTGGAGCCAAATTAATAGAAAACTTCCTCCGAACAAAGCATTAATAAAGAGAATTTAATCACGTATTAAATGTTGACAAATTTCAATGAACAATTATCACCATAGCAAATGAGATCGCAGGCAGTTAAATCCTTGCGCAGCAATTGAAGGAACAAGATTTTAAGTACAGGTGCTTTCATTGTGAGAGAGAAGTTCCACAGAGAATACCTTCCGCTTCTGATTTGTTCTTCTTGGCTTAAACATAAAGATATGGTTAAGAACATTACTTAACATGACCGTACAGCTTTCATTAACGATTGCGGCTAGCACAATCATCGCGAAGTTGACGTCTAACAATTGCACAAGTGCTAGATGGAAGACGAGTACTTGTCCGATTAAGGACTGAGGATCAGCGAAAGGAAAATTCGTTTGACAAATTCAGAAAGCAAAGCAGAAAGAAAGCATTTGAAATAAGAAAAACAAAAGGCAATGCAGAAGACAGAGGACATGCTTCACATAGCAATACAGGGCTGAATATCTCTACACTTTGATCCCATTTGATTATATGCAACACAGTTTAGTCCTCCCCAGATGTTCTCCTTGGAGGAATGGCATCTTTACAGTTCCATCAGACGGAACAAAAGATACACTTAGAGCATGTGATTGAAAAATGGACGAATCTGAGCAACTTTATCAATTATTTAGCAGATGCTTTTCCCATACTGAAGGAATAGGTGAAGCACAAATCCAACATTTGCTACAAATCTCAGATGCACAAGCATGCTGGATGGCACGTTCCATGACCATATTCCTCAACCTCAAATAACATAGCCAGCATAATCACAAACATCAATCTTAATGGTTCAGGCTGTAAATATTTCTGTGGGACAAGCAAAGCGCTGAACATGCTTCAGTCCAAAAATTGAACAAATTACTTTATCAGTTTGTCTTCTTCCAGAAACAAATGAATTATAGACTTGAGAACTTCATTGCTTGCGACTGATACAGCCTGAAAAGCCAAAAAGGGAAATTCCATGTAGACTGATGCATTACTTTAAAAATGCAAGAGTGAAAAAGGTAACAAATTCGAAGAGTAAACAAGTGAAAAGACTGTATTAAGCAAAAATAACCAAGACAACATTGCATAAGCAAGCCTGGGGAAACGTGAGACAAATTTTTGGACAAAAGATTTGGAGAAAAAGCGAAGCACAAATCTTAAGAGAAAGCAAGTCCCAATATTTTGGGTTTCTGATATCAATCTAGCATATACTGCACATGAGCAATAGCCCCGATCAGCCTAAGTTCGCGTTTCAATGATTAACCAATCTCAGAATCTAAAAAACATAATATTTTCATGCAAGTATCAATGTCCTCCCATTTTGTTAATGAAGAGATCTAGGACCTCTTTAGTCCTCAAAAACTTAAGAACAACCCTTCTAGCTTTTTAAATATCTATTATCTCCCCTCATGTTTAACTTTTATGATCTATGACCTCCCATATGTTAGTTTTCTTTCTTTATGGTTAAGATTGAATAATAATATATGTTTTCTTTCTTTACGGTTAAGAATGAATATTTATCATTCCAAATTTTCCTTCTACATATTCAACTCTTTGGAACACTGTTACGCTCCAAAAATACAGGTAATAAGAAGCTGCACATGTAAGATCTGATACATATAAGCTGAATATTATACCAGCTTATATAGAAATTAAGAAAAGATTCTAAAACATAACATCTGTTTTGCCACCTGTGCATTGCATAGGTAAATAATTAAACAAAAAACACTGTTGCGCTCCAAATATACAGATAATAAGAAGCTGCACATGTAAGATCTGATACGTATAAGCTGAATATTATACCAGCTTATATAGAAATTAAGAAAGGATTCAAAAACATAACATCTGTTTTGCCACCTGTGCATTGGATAGGTAAATAATTAAACAAAATACAACTGTAAACAAGAATCTGATGCTCATGCAATAAAAAGAAGGGGCATTGTTAGCTTATGACTCTGGTTGGAGCACTATTCGTCATGCAATAATACGATGCGAGAAAATAAAGCCATAAAGGTACCTGTGGCTTGCTTATTAGTCCCTTGAGGATAGAATGCAGAGTCGAGCGCAATTCTTTAAAGAGCACACCAGTCTGTGCTGGTGCTGACATTTTTAACCAATCATCAACACAGACAAGTCCAGTCTGCACCAACATCAAGCAGGTAAGCATACTTTGATTAGAAATTAATGAACTGACTGGTAAACCAATGCCCGTGTGTATGCATCCATGCAGGTTGGGAATGCATCCTGAATAACACATTACTCCTTTTTCCAAACTTTGACTCTTCCGAAGAAAAAGAAATAAAGGTTTTCTAGGATTATGTCTTCCCACTCAACTGCCACTGTATGTATACATCCATGCAGGTTGGGAATGCATAGCACAGTCAGCCTGAACACAGTATTCCTCACAACTTTTTATTTTCTGACTTACGAAGAAAGTGAAAATTTTTTTTTTTTTGATACTTTTCTCAGATTATGCCATCCTGTTCAAATTCTGTTTTTCTCTTTCCACACAAGTGGGAAGATCTGAATGCTTTACAAGTACAGGTAAAAGAGTAGCAAAACTAGATCTTAAGCCTCACCTTAGGCCACATCCATCACATATCTTCTCATCTGATAAATTTTTAATCATCAACAATCTTTATAGTTTTCAAGCAGCTAAACATTTCCATGTAAAACACTAAGATAACTATGACAAAGAAGAAAAAGGATAAACAGATTTGGTAGGTGCTTTCTTTTCCTTCCCTTCACGGTCATGCTCCCCATTGCCAGTGTCACTTCTATTACAGGACAAACAAAACTACTCAGCCTTGGTTCTTCTCAAGGTTCTTCCACAAACAGTATAAATCCACCATGAGTCCACTATGGTATAAATCTGTTAATACTTGGAAAGGGACCCTGTGATACGAATCCAATTTTACTCGTAATGATATGGTCGTGCCAAGCCGTCAAGTCACAAACATTACAAAAGCATTTTATTTTGGAATGCCAAAAATGTCCTCGGTTTTATTTTAACAAGTATATGGACTGCGTCAACACAGAATTCAGTTACAGGCATTAAACAACAGTTCTAAAAAACTACATAATCTCCATCAAGGAAAGGCATAAAGTACCTGATGCTGGACATTTATCGAGCCACCAAACAGCAAAATAGAGTAGGGGGAGACAATTGTTGTGTCACGCAGGAATACCTTATTTGTTTCAACCTGAAGAGACAATACGTGAAAACAATGTTCTAAACCCACTGTATTGATGATACCCAAGAGTATTCATCTAAAGAGAAACTATGTAGACACATGAATACGGAACATTAGAATCCCGACCGAAAAATCAGTACAAGAAAAATATCTGAGAAATGTATGGGCAAAACATCTGCCTGATCTAGCTAATACCATGTCAATGATAACAAATCCACTCCAAAAACCTTGAGCTAGCAAAACCAGTGTGCTTAGGTACGGTAGTTAGGGCCTTTGTAGTTTGCTTTGATACATTTGTCTTTCACTCAATACTCACTATTTCATATTATCAAATGATTTCATATAAAATGATGTGCTGCAGGACCAATAATTAAAACAATTGAGATCAGGGACATTATAGAGTTTGACAGAAAACAAACCTTTTCAAGAAAGACAAGAAATGGGTGTTGAAAGGTCTTTAAACCACTGTTGATAGAAGAAGGGTGTATGTGAACTTCTCTTCTCCCATCATACCACACAACAGGATGGCCCTTTGTTGAAGAACTTGCATTCTGTTTAAGGGTTCCAAGAGCTAAGCCAACAATGCCCTCTTCACTTGTAGCCACATTGGGATACAGCCCTGCACATACAATTGCCTGCATCCGAACAAGGATAAATATCTAGCAAAGCTCAAACACAAACAAAGCGAGATGGATGGAACAGCAGAGAGCATTTAAAACTTTTGAATTGTAAGTTAATAACACATGTACAACCTCTTTTTACTTTAAATTGCAACAAGAAATTCTTAAGTTCCTGAAATGAACTTGAGATTTTGTTATATAAGAGGTCACAATATTCTGTCTGTAAATAGGCCTAACATTCTAGCATACTTCATGAATGAGTCAAATAAGCAAATAAAGCCACTCCGAGAATGATTACATTGTTTAACTACTTGACATTAAGAGATTATATTGGACTGAACAAGAAACACATATTTCCAAGGAATATCAAATTTAAACAAGATCCAAAGATTTCAAAGGAAAGAATTAAAATTTGAAAAGAATCTTTTTGATTGTCAAAGAATTACACTCAAATCCACACTTCAAAATTGTTACAAAAATTAGCTATTTTACATTAACTATATTATATCACACACATTTCAGAGCAGTGTAACTTTAGCCGTGGAATTATAGTTATTTTAAGATCCTTAATCCAAAACATGAGTTTGCTATCTGTTAATCAGCCACTTAGTACCTCCTAATTTTCAAGGCCCAACCAAACATAATGACAACTTCACTCCCTCTTCATAGAAAGCTTCACACAAAATCACTTCAAAAGTGAAACCCCTTGAATGTGGTTTTCCTTATGTGTCTATTTGGATTGAGGGATTTGGGGGATTTGGATTTGAAAACTTCAGGCCCTAGATTGTTGGCTAACAAAACAAAGATTTGAATTTGAAATCCACACAACTATTAGAAGGATTTCTGACATTAAAACAAGTGAGATTCAAATTCACTCAATATACGATTTATACAATGTATTTCAAATCCCTTATTACCCTTCCCATCCTTGTGTATGCACAAAGAGAATACAGCAAGTAATTGTCGCGCCTGCAGCTGCCACACTGCCAGGTAAGCGTTGAGAAAAGAAACTAGGAAAGCACAACCCTCATTGAACATTCTTTTTATTTTGCACTGAGAGTGAGGACCGCAATTATGTAGCAAGAAGCAGAAGCAGCAAGTGGTCAAACACGAGAAGAAGAAAGGGGAAAAAACAGAAATCTGTCATTTATTCCTAAACTTTTTCAAAATTCTGTCTTGACGCTAACTTGTTTTTTCATTGTAAATACTTCCTATCCCATGGTAATTGTTAGCCAAAGGAAGTATTTTAATTAATGAGGGTATCAAATTTGCATTTCAAACACTTCTCTAAATCCAAAATCGCCGATCCAAACACAACCTATTTCAAATTTCTGCCATGAGCTAACACAGTTGCACAAAGTGCAATAGGTATACGTTTTCTCTTCTTAGTTGGCATACCTGAAATCACAATTCTTCCATCAAATTTTGTTATGGTCAGATATAATAACTAATTCCTAGTGCAGAACAATGAAAGAAAAAGAGAGCTCATAAACATTATGATCTTGCATTCACAAATTGCTTGAAATAATTCAGAAGACTCAGAGATGCAAACTGCAGCAACACTCATCTTGAACAATAATGCCTAGCAATTGCATGAAGCTATTACCTTAACTACTGCAGCATGGTTTGAGTACATATTGAACACTTGTGATGCATCTGAAAGCCAAGTGTCAATTTTTTCTTGCTTTCTCCATCCAATCTAATTCAAAACCATAATCATGTCATTATTTTTCACCAATTAATGATAAAACTTCCCAGAACAAACGTAAGCTCAAAAAACAAGGCCAAACAAGCAACTGTCATTCCATGGCCCAGAACAAGATCTAAGGATGACTTGTCCATAAAAAAGAGAGAGAGTAAAATCAAAGAATTCAAAGACAAAGTGATCGTGATTGGCAGGCATTTAGTTCAGAGTTCCGCAAAACATAATCTGAGGATACTACATTTTGAAGAACTCCACTGAGTGGAAATTCGCTACATGATTTGGGATATTCTATATTTGGTTGCGGTTGGCAAATATATTGATATACTCTTATAATATTATCTAAAATTCCCTTTGTTGCATTGATAGAACATTAGTTTAGTCCAAACATGTTCAACAAGCTTTAGCCTCAGTGCTCAACCCAAGAAAGAAGATACATGTTAACAAAAGCACATCACAAGTTCTCCTGTATTATACTCAGCAAACCTGTTTCTTGATCTCTGTATTAGCTTCCTCTACATTTCTTAACATAGAATATTCATACCATGAACAAATCAGAGCTACAAATTACATGTTACATCATTAATACTAAGGACAACTGATATTTTAGTTGTTGAAGTTTTAGTGTCTATCAATCAGGAAGTAAAATGCAATGGAATTGATGAAGTAAAATCTTATAATAAAATTTTGACACTAAAAAGGTAAGAGTTACTCTAATTTGATAGATGCAAATGAGCAATAATTTTACCTAATAACTTCTCTACAAGAGTGAAGAAATACCTGGTAGCTCTTTGGGATACTAATTAATCCAATGTCTGCTAGTAATGTTGCAAACTGTATTCTCATGTCTCTGGCACATTATACAGAAAAATAATTAGTTAAAAAAAGGTGGCAAAAATATGTGCTACTTAATTTTTGGACCACAGTCATATTAACTAAATATCTCGTAAAGAATTCACGCACTACACTTTTCAGAATCAATCTGTCAAGAAAAATGAGTAAAGCATAGACCTGAAGCCCCAATTTACGCTGAATAAATCATACGCTGAATAAATCATAAGACCAGATGACATTATGTCCATTCCATTCACACACAAAAAGATAAAGTAATTTATTGGAAGCACAGAAAGTGTCAGGTTTTGGTATCCATGTTTGTAATCTCCACAGCTATATATGCACTGGGAGGAAAAAGTGGCAGCCATATGAAGATTAAATAAAACAGCAATACGTCAGATGAAATCACACCTTATCATATACATTACAGAGCTGCTCAAAAAGTAAGAGGCACAAAATTGCTGTGCAGCTTTCACTCCATTCTGCAGCAACAATAATTTTGTGCTGCATTAGTATTGTCAGGAAAGTGACACAAAGCATAATAAACAAAAAGCCGAATCTCTTGTTTACTTGTATGTGTAATTTTTTGGGTTTTGTTTCTAAGATGCATCAACAGTTAAAACAACAAAGAACATAGAGGCCCAACTTCAATCCTTCCCTTCCTTAGAGAAAAGTAGACGTGCTTGACCCACTAGAAAAGCTAAACCGACCAGCACATGCGACGTCATTTGAATATGTCACGACACATAAATCACAGTCTCATGAACTTGAAGCTTTAAATGAGGTGTTAACGCCAAAGATAGATGTTAGCATCCAAATATAAAAGCTCTACAAAATCCATTGGATCCACCAAAAAGACAATAAATAACATATATGTATATCGAATAGTTTAAGGCAAAACGAAAGCATCTGTCCTTTCAGCAAACTTCAGCACTCACTTCAAGGTGCAACACCTTGTGCTTCTTTATTAGCAGGTCAGCACACGTGGTAAACTTCTCCTGCCTATTCCATAGGTCTATGTATAAATTTGCAAAAACAGCTAGACAAAATCCGTCTTATATTAACACTTAAAATATTACTTCAGAATATGCTGCAGAAAGAGATTGGGAGTTGTGCCATGAACAAATTCACCCATCACGCAGAGAAGTAAATTCAAACTTTCAGAAAGTACTTAATGCCTATTGCAAATAAGTAGAATTATATAGTAAAAAATTTAAGGACAGAGCAGTAAAATAATTTTATGGTACAATCAACCTGCCAGGCGTTCCATAGGAATATTTTACTACATTAGAAGTTCTAATCTGAGTGACATCGCATGACAAGATGTGTTAGTGCAACTAACATGAAGAATTTAAAGGTATAAATGTTTCCACCCAAAGCAGATTCGAACCAAACATATCAGTTTCAGGCACGGCTAACACCATCTACTAACCTCGCGTAGAATCTTCTCCCATTTTCTATATGCAACCATCATCAATAAATGGTCAGATTGGCTGTTCCCATCACCTGAACCATTGTCACCATCATTCTTATTGGTCAACAATGCTAATTTTGCTCTTTCAACATTTTGTTTCTGCATAAAGCATGTCGTAATGTTATATCATTCTCCATAGAGAAACAAATGATGAAGTAGTCTTGACAAAAGGACCTCATCTTTCGGGTATATGAATGGTGACTTATAGCTCAAAAATGCTGATATAGATAGGATTGGTGACAAGCATCCGAATATTCCACCATATATTAGCATCTGCAGATCAATTTAACACTGTTTAGCGAACTTTTAAATAAAAAAATTAAGAACTGCATCATTTATTGCCACACAAAACAAGAAAATCCAAGCAAGGAAACTTACAGTGATAACACAATAACTGTCGCACCTTTCTGCAAATGCCATGTAAAGAAATGCCACATGGGATTCAAATATCATTCAATGAATTATGTAATGAATGACAACATTTTGATTAATTAATTATTTCAAATGATCAATCTCCATTTGTACTTTGAGGTCAGAAAACCACAAGTCAAATCAGAAATTTTTAACTTTGATTGATAGGAGTGATGGAATAAGGATGGTTAGTAAAGGGTAACTGGAGATACTAATAGTGTGTTTTAGATTGACATATAGTTCAGGTGTGACACAAGTAACTTGGATTTCAATATGTATCACATACAGGATGCAACAAAGCCCAAAACAAAAAATGTTTTAAAATGACCCCAGGGTGACACATTTCTTGTCAATGTTTCAAATGTATTCACAGAACACAGATCACGAGTGTCAAATATAAGATATATGATGAACTAGGAAAGCTCCATGTGACACTATTGACATGTTAAAAGAGATATGCTACTGCATGAAAAATTAAAAACGCATCATTATGGGCCCAAGGACAACTTTTATCTTATCTACCGCATGAAAATGTTCAAATCTAATACCAAAACAGTTTTTCTCCAAGCAACCACCAAAAGGAGCCACTTGATTGTAATCAATGCAGCCATAACTGCGCTAATTGAAGAGACATTGTAAGACTAGCATGCAATTTTGAAGATCCCAATACTCCAAAGGCCCGGAGAAGTAGAAAGACGAGACCACATGTATCTCAAGGCTATTACACAGGTTTTCATAATGTAAACTAAGAAGGAGAAGAAAATTGTATATTGTATTCTCCATAGTGAATGAGTACAAAGGGCCTATATTTATATGTTGTACAAAATGAACCTAGACACTATACATCAATGAATCTAGACAATTAATCATACAAGGTAACTAATCCTAATGATTCTAATTAGGCTAATTGAGATATTTACAATCTTGTAATTAATGCTAATTGATATACTATCTACTAATAGATAATATACCATATCTGTAACATTAATGCTAATTGATAGACTATCACTAATTGATAATATACCATATCTGCAACACTCCCCCTCAAGCTGGAGCATAGATATTACTCATGCCCAGCTTGTTACATAGATAATCAACTCGAACTCCATTTAGAGCCTTTGTAAAGAGATCTCCCAACTGTTCTCCAGTTTTCACAAATCCTGTGGAAATCAAGCCTTGCTGTATTTTTTCACGAACAAAATGACAATCTATTTCAATGTGCTTCGTTCGCTTCATGGAATACGGGATTAGATGCAATATGAAGAGCAGCTTGGTTATCACACCACAATTTTGCGGGCATTGAAATTTTGAAACCTACTTCAGTTAGGAGCTGATATATCCACATTATTTCACATACTGATTGTGCCATAGCTCTATATTCTGACTCTGCACTCGATCGTGAGACAACATTCTGCTTCTTACTTTTCCATGAGACTAGGTTTCCCCCAACAAAGACACAGTATCCTGAAGTGGATCTTCGATCTTCCTTAGATCCTGCCCAATCAGCATCTGAGAAGCACTCAATCCTAGCTGTGATCATGATTTTTATACAAAATACCACGTCCGGGAGCTCCTTTTAAATAAGCACAAAATTTGTTCAACAGCTGCCCAATGATGAACAGTTGGAGCCGACATATATTGACTAACAATACTAACTAGAATATGCAATATCTGGACGAGTTACTGCAAGATAATTCAATTTTTCAACTAATCTTCTATACCTCTCAGGATCTTCAAACAATTCACCTTCTTTTGTGAGCTGCAAATTAGGAACCATTGGAGTACTGGATGGTTTAGCCCCTAATTTTCCTGTCTCAGACAATAAGTCAAGAACATATTTCCTCTGAGAGAGGAATATCCCCTTCTTACTCCTTGCTACTTCAATACCCAAAAAATACTTTAACATTCCCAAGTCCTTTGTCTGAAACTGACTGTGGAGAAAGACTTTGAGAGATGAAATCCCTGTAGTATCATTTCCAGTGATAATAATATCATCCACATATACTACTAACAAAATAATACCAGCTTTAGACTGTCTGTAGAAAACAGAGTGATCAGATTTGCTTTTCTGCATTCCGAATCTTTCAACTACTTGACTAATTTTCCAAACCAAGCACGAGGACTCTGTTTCAACCCGTACAAAGACTTTCGAAGATGGCAACTTTTCCAAACTCCCCCTGAGCAACAAACCCAGGAGGTTGCTCCATATAAACTTCCTCTTGAAGATCTCCATGAAGAAAAGCATTCTTGATATCTAGTTGATGCAAAGGCCAATTATGAGTAGCTGCCATTGAAATGAATAACCTGACAGATGTTAACTTAGCAACAGGAGAAAAAGTGTCAGAATAATCCACTCCATAAATTTGAGCATATCCTTTTGCAACAAGACGGGCTTTCAACCGAGCAACTGACCCATCAGGATTTAATTTAACTGCAAAAACCCATTTACACCCAATAGCCTTCTTCCCTGCAGGTAAATTTATCAAGTTCCAAGTACCATTACCATCTAAAGCATTCATCTCCTCTATCATAGCATTACGCCATCCAGGATGGGATAAGGCTTCATGAACAGTTTTAGGAAGAGAAATGGAGTCAAGGGATGCAATAAAGGAACAAGAAGAGGCTGGTAAGTGATTATAAGACACAAATGAAGACACAGGATAAGTACACTGACGTTTACCTTTGCGAAGAGCAATAGGAAGATCATCACTTGAGACGGGATCTGATGACGAAGGAGCTGGTTCAGGACATGCATCTGGAGGATTTTGTCGTCGAGAATACACCTGAAGGATTGGAGGTTTAGCAAGAGGAGAAACTGAGGATGTGACAGTGTAGATTAACAAATCGTCATCCTCCCCCTGACTTGAATGAGCTGAAGATGGGGTGAAAGGTGTGTTTTCAAGAAAAGTAACATCAGCTGACACAATGTACCTGTCAAGGCTAGGACAATAACATCTATACCCCTTTTGAACACGAGAATAACCAAGAAAAATGCATTTCAATGATTTGGGATCTAATTTTGTGACCTGAGGACGAACATCGCGAGCAAAACAAGTACAACCAAATATTTTAGGCTCAATGGGAAACAAAGGTTTAGTTGGAAAAAGACTATGATAAGGAGTCTTACCATTAAGAACAGATGAAGGCATACGATTAATTAAAAAACAAGCTGTAGACACTGCATCAGTCCAAAAATGTTTAGGAACATGCATTTGAAATAATAAAGCTCTTGCAGTTTCAAGCAAATGTCTATTCTTTCGCTCAGCTACCCCATTTTGAGATGGTGTATCAACACAAGAACTTTGGTGAATAATCTCATTTTGCACCATATAAGACTGAAATGTTTCTGAAAAATATTCTTTGGCATTGTCACTTCGCAATATTTGTACAGAAACGTTAAATTGAGTTTTAATCTCAGCACAAAAGGCACAAAAATGAGAAAATAATTCAGAACGATTTTTCATAAAATATAACCAAGTCATACGAGAGTAATCATCAACAAAAGTAACAAAATACTTTAATCCAGTTTTAGACATAACTGGACATGGACCCCAAACATCTGAATGGACTAATTCAAAAGGAGCATTCGCCCGATTATTGACTCTAGGACTCAAACTAACACGATGATGTTTGGCAAATTGACAAGACTCACAATCTAATGAAGACAAACTCTGAAATTGAGGACAAAGTTTCTTTAACAAGGGGAGAGAAGGATGACCGAGTCTACAATGTGCTTCAAATGGGGTTACGATTCCAGAACAAGCTATAGGCTTTGGCATCTGTGTGTCAAGAATGTAGAGACCTCCAGACTCATGCCCTTTACCAATAATCTGCTTCGTCATAAGATCCTGAAATAAGCAATGGTCAGGAAAGAATGAGACACAACAATTAAGAGTGCGAGTAAGTTTACTCACAGACATTAAATTGAAAGACAACTCAGGCAAACTTAAGACAGATGATAATGATATCAATGGAGTAGGATTAATTGTGCCCGATCCAAGAACATGGGATGTTGACCCATCAGCTAAGGTAACAGTGGATGTAGATGGGTGTGATTGAAAGGTAGAAAATAGACTAGAATTACCTGTCATATGATCTGTGGCACCAGAATCAATTACCCATTTGGAGGATGAGGATACAAGACATGTGTTCGGTTTACCTGACTCGGCGATGGCAGTTATAGGAGTAGATGAAGACTTTAAAGATTCTTGGTACTGAGAGAATTTAGCAAATTCTTTTGCAGAGATCAAAACAGACTTTTTCTCAGCCATTATTCAAAAAATAAAACTCCAGAACCAAAAGGATAGATCCAAACTCTTGAAATAAGAGTAGAGAATAACAGAACCTGTCTCACAGAGAAGCCAACACCAGATTTGGTTTTGACAAAACAAAGCACCGGACTTTGGGGAAACGCCGATCGGTCGGTTGGTGGCGCTCCTGGCTGGACCAATGGTGGTGTTGACAAACAGTCACTTTAGACGAGTGACCCAAATTCAAATCCTAATCTTGGTGTTATGGCTCTGATACCATGTAAACTAAGAAGGAGAAGAAAATTGTATATTGTATTCTCCATTCTGAATGAGTACAAAGGGCCTATATTTATATGTTGTACAAAATGAACCTAGACACTATACATCAATGAATCTAGACAATTATCATACAAGGTAACTAATCCTAATGATTCTAATTAGGCTAATTGAGATATTTACAATCTTGTAATTAATGCTAATTGATATACTATCACTAATAGATAATATACCATATCTGTAACATTAATGCTAATTGATAGACTATCACTAATTGATAATATACCATATCTGCAACACATAAAAAGTGCTTCGATACTCATGCCACTATTCCATAAGGTGTATGGACAGAGCTATTGAAGGATTCATCAACTAAAGTTCATAGAACAAAGGACTTTATTGCAGGATGTTCACAAGTATTATCAATAAGCAGAGACATCACTAATGGCATATGTCTTATGACAGTTATGCAGTAAGAGAAACACAAGCCCTTCGCTGCATGCAAGAATACCCCCAAACTACAAGAGAAATTTAGAAGCTTATTATAAGACAGAAAATTAAGCAAACAAAGATAGCCTTTAACAGATTTCACGCAAACTGAGAAGATCCAAAAATTTATACACCGGCCAAAAAAGAGTCAATTCCAGAAACGTAAATAATAGTACATTGTGCATCCAATATCCAAGTGCAAAAATTCCCCATAAAGGCATATGGAAATGATAGTTTGATGCACACCTTTCCAATTAAAACATCAACCGGGAGTTTGGCCAAATGATATCCAAGAGGTGTCAACTTTTCGTCTCCTTGAATGGCACCCACCTAAATATGAAGTTCAAAATTAAGCATTGAACAAAATGTCACACTTCAAAGCGAATACATAAATAAGTATCTTGCAAAATCATAAGAGCCATTTCCTACCAGCTGTCAGTCATGTCTGTGCCTGGCTAACTAATAACGTATAATATTACTGGTAGCAAACTCTAGTAACAGACTAAAATATATTATATGGTCCTCAAATAAGGATAATAGGGGGAAAAGATGCTCTTTTCCCTAATACCATTTTCAGCTACTTATAACCATCTTTTCCCTAATACCATTTTCAGCTACTTATAACTAGCAGAAGCAGCAGGATATGGCATTAAAAAAAATAAAAAAAATAAAAACTTCAAATGAAGATATCATAAAGATTATGACATAAGATGAAGTATACTGCATGCTAGCTGTGTAGCAGAGGAGCTAGGAGTTTAACCCAAGGCTACCCAGCTGCCCTCCTCCCCTAAGGTTCAAAAGTTGAACCAAAGCTACAATACCACAAGAAATACACTAACTTTTTTATTTAAAACATGATATGCAACTAAACTACAATAAAGACATATCATAACTGTATGGATTGGCCCTCAGAATCATTCTTTCGTCTATTATGCATGTGTAGACCATCTCAGAAAATACGACTTTTATCCAAGTAACAACAACAACCATTGCATGACTGGTTAATTTCTAGATCTATCTCTTCTATTCTACTATTAAATCCATCTAAAATACATCCACTTTATACTTTATCTTCTGAATAAGTGTACCAGGAAATGGACAAAAAGCAAAGACACAATCAATCCACCGTAGAGGAAAAGTGATACAATGCAGCACGTAGATATGAACATAGCATAAAAAGATGCGCTATTTTGTGATATACTTTGAATTCACTGATGTTAACTTTTCACACTTTTGAATGTTGAAAATTCTCAGTTTGAGTTTTGAGCCAGAGCCTACTGAATAAAATGATAAAAACCCTAGTAGCATTACTGCTATCCAGATAACAGAAACGAAGTACCTCATATAACAAAGAAATTGCTGATCTAATAGCCTCTTCACTTGGGGGCTCTAAAGCCTGCGGCAGCATAAGGAAAGGAAATTATGACAAAATTTGGGACATAAAAAGGAATATGGATAAGAAAAAAAAAAAAAAAAAACTGCAGAACAAATGCGTTTACTTTTATAAACAATTTCAAAAAGAAAAAAACCTTGAACAAAAATGGCTTTATGCTCCCAAGCGAAAGCAACTTGATCTGCAGGCATAACTCAACCAACGGCATGCGCAGCATCTCTGGTATCTTCACAAAAATAGAGTGCATGAGAAGGGATGATTACATATCCATCAACTCAAGTATAAGCCTAAGAGACCATGCTATGGCAGAAACAACTTCCACTGGAAGAATAGAGAGTACCTGATATGGGCGCATGAGTTTTTGATATCTGTGATGTGTATACAGACAAAAGCAAATTCCTGGTTTTACACGACCAGCTCTTCCTTGCCGCTGCCTTGCATTTGCTTGAGATATCCAATCTTCAACCATGCTTGATAGTTTCTAATGAACATCGGAAGGCACAAAGAACCAAAGCGTCAGAAAAACATACAATTATATGACATAATTCAGAAACATAAAATTTGCTGATAGGTTAGGTAACCACATAAAGATATATTAGACATCATAACGTTCTCTTTTTTCCTCTTCCACTTCATTAAATATGGAATATAACAAGTATTCCTTCCACATAAACCAATAGCAGAAGCCTTTTGCAATTTTTTTAACTCTATTTCGAAATGGAACCGGTAAGTCATTCTTTGAGTTAAACAGGAATGCAATAGCATGCTAATAAAAAAAATAAGCTGTTCTATTTGGTTATGCAAAGCCAAGTAGTTGAAAGAAAATAGCGAAAAGAACCATCGTTGTTGAATGCAACAATTGTGTCATTTAGCATGCACATGTGCTTTAATTTCACAACTTAGAGATAATGTCCAGCACAAGGACGGCACAAATTTTTCTTCCAAATGGAATCAAGTTCCAGACACCCATCATTATCTAATTTAACGATACAACTCAGTAAATTTTAACATTCCTAATTAATAGGATACACATTATTCAGCACAGAAAAAAAAAGGGAGAAAACTGACATTGACGTTAAGTACCTATATATCTTAAAGTAGAATAGTTTAGATCTTATGTTGCCCCCCCCCCCCCTTTTTCTTTTTAAAATGTTGCTTCTGCTTTTCCATTCTAACTTTTCAAATATATAAAATGCTGTTAATTTGGTAAAATCAGAATTAAGCATCAAAACGAAAGAGCCTTCAATCCACTGCCAGTGAAAGAACAGAAATCTCCAGACTTCGATGGCGATATTTTCTACTTACAAACACATAACTTGTGTTATAATATCATGCCACCCATTCTTCTTCATAAATCAAATAACAACATAAGAAATTCTCAAGGAACAACTTAGACGAAATGAGAATAAGAAGCATCTCAGAATCAAACATGATATGCTAAATAATAACACTACATAATGCATGAAGAAAAATAATATTCATGCACATAATTCTACATAAAAAATGGTTGAAGTTCTTAGAATTTATTTTATATCCAAAAATCTGCTCATGTGATCTTATAGTTGTTTCCTTGAAAGTGGAAACAACATATACACAATATCGATGGTACTTCCTAGCTTGAGTTAAAACCTAATGGCAAGAAAAAAATTTTCCAAGAAAGACTCTTTAGTTATAACTGAATTGAACTTATCCTGTGATATCTGGAGGATTACCGACAGGATATGGATTTCTTTTATGCATAAGAATTTGTATTAGTATTCTATTTTATAGCCCTACAAAAACAAAATAACAAACTTATAATACAAACTGCATCCCCACTTAATCATAATAATGTACATTAAGGGGAAAAAAAAAAGGACCTTCCGTGGATCATAACGATTCTCCTTGTGCTTTCCAATGTCTACCACATATACAACATCATCAATTGTTATACTAGTCTCTGCAATATTTGTAGCAATTATGACCTGGAAATGTGAAAAGGTTAGAAAATTTGAACTTCACAAGATACTTGATAAACAAAGTAAGGCACCTCCATATTTACCATGCAAGCTTAACAGCAAAAATTAAGCAGATAATTTATAAGCCTTATTTTCTTTTCGATCAAATGTAAAGAAGAGCACCAAAGGCTCTATAATCAATAATGCCAATCAGAAGTTAGATAATTTGATTGTGATATAATTAAGGAAAAAAATAAACTTAGATAAATCACCATGATGTATTGGTTATAAGTCCTGCAGTACCACATGGTCCATGACCACAGCTCCTTTCCATATGATCCATTATTCTTTTGTGATACAAATATCTGGAGGACTAAAAGATTTAAACTAATGGAGAAATTCAACAAATTCGATAAAATAAGAAAGACTAGATTTTCAAGTTTAAAACTCCAATAAGCTTCCAGCCATTGGACTCCTTGATGAAAAATTAAATTTTTGTCCTTTCTAGATCAGATTAGTAGAAGTTAATCTCACATATTTATTAGAAAGCAATATTAAAAGTTTTCAATCTCCGTATCCTTCCTATCCTAGACTTGTATCTCACCTCATTTACCTGGTCTTCTTCTTTACCAGTCATTTTGACCATGTATTGAAGTTTAGTCCAGATTCACAAGCAACAAAAGTAAAATCCCCATTGTAAATCTTAATATAAATTGGCCTTTGAAACTAAGGATATCAGGTTATATAAATAAAAAAAATTAGCCCATTCAGCAATGCAATACAACCCACAAAGTTCTGCAATAACAACAAGATGTTGAGGAGAAAGAAGGTTGAAGAGAATACTAGGAGGAGTTTTCTAAAAGGGTGAGAGTATCAATGCCAGTCAGCAGGTGGAAGATATCCTTTTATTTCCATCTCATTGCAAAACAGGGAGCTAGCATTTAAAGGATAAATACACAAAAAACTAATGAACCGCAGAAACATGATAAAAATATTAGTCACCCAATTATATGTTATGTCTAACAAGAGTATCATTTCAACCAAAAAGACAAAGATTAGGAAAGCATATATACATATATATATATAGGCACTCTTTGGGCGGAGCTTTCTCGATCCACTAACTGGCTTGGGAAAATAGCAAGGGGACTAAGCATTATTTTACATTTGTTAGGACGAGGGGCCAAAGCTCTGCTACTGCACCTTTCTTTTATCAAATCTCAGGAACATCGTCTAATCATGAGGGTAGTATGCACTCCACTCGTTATCACTAAACAACGAAGCCAGGAGCGGAAGGAGGGACTTGAACCCTCAACCTCAGCCTTGGCAAGGCTATGCTCTACCATTAAGCTATTTCCGCCAGCTACGGTAGTGGCGAAGCATAACTCTTCAAGGAAGTGGGCATGCCGGGGTAAAGAAGGTGGCTCCATACTGGGGAATGTATGGGATAAGCTCTATATATATATATATATATATATATGAAGTGGGCATGCCGGGGTGAAGAAGGTGGCTCCATACTAGGGAATGTATGGGATAAGCTCTATATATATATATATATATATATAGAGAGAGAGAGAGAGAGAGAGTTAACATAACATGCTAAAACCAAAATAAGTATAAAGAGAAACAGAAAAAGAGAGGCAATCAAATTTTACTTTCAGAGGAGGGAAGGGGGGAGGGGGGGAGGACACTAATAGAGTTATATAACCATATTTTGCACATTAAGCTAATAACCACGTTTTCCCCCGGGTGATAAACCAATTTTGGTAGCTAACAGACTTCTTCAGCTATCATTGCCTGCCTTCTTGTACTTATCTTTGTTGCCAGCATTGCAGCTAGAGAAGCTAGCATGTAAAGCCTGCGGTCAACCGAATGTAATATTTTTTTCACAGTGACACCTATCTAGAATCTATTTGATAGACGCAAAGTGAAATGCAACCAGATGAAATGGAGGGACATCTTTTCTGAAAATGGATTGAGGCAACTGAAGCATTTCGTAAAGGAGGCAATTCCAGTTCCTATATCCATTTGCCATAGAAGAGTGAAGTGCCTCCTAAGATATTTCCTTATGTTTGGTCTCACATAAAACCAAGAAACTCCATTTCTTTAAATCCAGTAATAGTTACACTGCCATCTAGTTTGTGTTTACTTATGTCAATTAATAATGTTTAAAACAATGTAGTTACTGCTACTAAGTCAATAGTGAATGTTATGAAACAAAAATCCTACACCTGGATCCCAAAGAATTCTAAGCTAGTCAATAAAGTAAATGAGTCACTCCGCAAATAATTGGTTTTGAGATGAAAACCCAGGTTCTTTAACACAGTATCAGAGCCAAACATAGGTTTTGTTTTCACATTAATCTACACTTTCACAAGCAACTTAATTCCTTCTTAACCCCTTTCAGATTCATTAGCTCCCGTTAAACCCATTCCAGTTTCTAGGCTCTCCTCAGTCTCGAGTCACATATGAGGGGCAGTGTTATGATACAAAAATCCTACATCGAAATCGCAAAGAATTCTAAACTAGCTAACGAAGTTTATGAGTCACTCCACTCATAGCCAATTGGTTTTGAGATGAAAACCCAGGTTCTTTAAAAGTGAGTAAGAATTTAATTTAATAAAAGCACATAAAGAGCATAGAAGTAAACATCAAATTAATCCCATCAAATACATGATGAAAAGTTACCTTGCGGATGTTATCAGGAGGCCTCAAAAAGACCTTTTTTTGATCCTCAGATGCGATTGATGAATGTAAAGGAAGTAGCCATTCGGAAGATGGTCCACCAAAACGGTAAGAAGCAGTTAGTTTATCAAGCAACATCTGGATTTCAGCAACTCCCTGACATACATCATCAGAAGTTACCAAAGAAAGTAAATGATGAAGCATATTTTTGGAGTAGGATGTGATGCACTGTGTGCTAAAATAAAACCCATTGTTAAAAAAGCGATACATTTGTCTTCACTTAGCTCCAATAAAACCAAGCATGTATACAGTTTCAACAACTTATGAAACTTCAAAGAGAAACTTGGAGAAAAATTGATACCGGCAAAAACACGAGTATAGCACCCTCGGGGTGAGTTTCGTCAATGTAGCAGACCAGGTCCTCAAGGAGATCATAATCAATTATGTCTTCATTTAATTTTCTCTGAGAATGTACCAAAAATGTCACTGAATGCCCAGATTAAGAAATATTACGCACACTAGAAAAAAGATCAGAGAAAACAGACCAAATTCTGCCGAGTTTGCTCGCTATATGACTGATAATTATTTGGAATATAATATGGGTTGATTAAATCATCAGACAACAAAGATTCATCACCCCATGAGGATAATACAAGATTTCTCTTGCCTCGGTGATGGCCAACGGCAGCACTCTGCAACAAAGAACTATGAGATAAAATGGTGCTTATAATATAATAGATCCCAAAGATGAATTGTGGGTTAAAGTAGTGCTTATGATACTATAGATTCCAAAGGCAATAAGCAAATCTGAGAACCAACATAAAGAGGTAGAGAGGTAGGGAGGGAAAAATCCATTCTAAACACCAACCACCTAGAAAAATTGAAATGGCTAAACTGCATTAAGTAAACAACAGGAACCAAAACCTGCGACTTGAGAACAACTTTAAGAACATAAATGAAACCCAATTACAATTATATTGACACCAGTTCTAAACGAACACATTTCTAGTCTGTTTGAGATTGCAGGGCATGAACATCTGAGAGTGAAAAAAGTATCATTTCAATCAGCCAAAAACTCATTAACTCCAGAATTAAGAATACCCTGGTAGTTGTATGACATATGATTCCTATAAGACCTGCAAGCTTAACAATGACACTACAAATAAATGATTTACTCAAACAATGCACAGCCTTTTTTCCACCAGTGGCAACAATTTTTCATACATCACAAAGAACTCGGTCAGCCAAATCCTAGTCCGGAACTAAAATGGGTGTCATTACTACTCATATACCCATTTCCCTCCTTGATTACCCTAAACTCGGTCAGCCATTGTTGATGTTTTTTCAAAACATCAACAACGGCTGTCATTACTACTCATACCCTTCCCCTCCTTGATTCCCCTAAACCAAACATCCCCAAAATAAACAGCACTACAAGGAAAAAAATGGGACACAAATGGAAAAAGAATGACTGCTTCAATTGGTGTTTACATGAAAAGGAGCGTTGTGTGGTTTACATGAAATATCCAAGCAGGAGGAATTTGTACCATTAAATTATTTTATCATTTGAATAATTGCTTAAAATTTACAAATGATATCCTAATTCACTCAAAATCTTATATGGCCTTTGAGCAATTAACCTGCTGCTTGGTTAGCACAATATTGAGAGAATTAATCACACAAAATATATGGGAGGAAGCAGAATTAAAAAACTCACAATATTATTTATTAATCTTTAAACAATAAAAGGAGTCAAGAGTAGTCTCTGTAGGATCTCAGTTAACTCAAAGAGACTTAATAAACTCTCTGGACTCCCTGGACTTCCCATAAAACTCTCTACTCTTCTCGATTCAATACAATAATAATGCTCCCTATATATAACTCACAAGACTTGAGTAATAAGTAACCTAATTCAAATAGGGAATATAATTCTAATAGCAAACTAACAAATGACAATAAGCAGCTTAACTAAATTAACTACTAAAAACTAAATAGCAATCTTCTAGGTATTGCTTTTCAGATGGGAACAAATTCATTCAAGCAAAAGGTGATCAACTTCTGCTCGGTTTATCTATCGTGCAATTTATCCAACAGCCACCGGCAAATAAAGTGAGATTTAGAATCATTTTATGACAGTAATTTTTGCAGTCACCAAATTTCGGTAAAGTAATCAAAAGAAAGTTCTAAAAGGTAAAGAGCTTTTAGTTAATACTCTACCTTCTCTTTTGAAAATGCTTCATTATTTATGGAAGCAGGAGAATCTGAAGCGAGACGATAGCCAACTTGTTCATAAATATCCTCAAGAAAATAAGTTGAAACAGGATGTGTTCTGCCTTTTGCAGTAATTACTGGACAATCACCAAAGTATCGGGAAAAGCGATGTGAATCAACTGTTGCAGACCTAACCACAAATCAATTAGACATAACAAGGAATCATACCAACAATCCACTCGATAAAGCAACATAAATTGCATAGAAACAACCATACATAAGAATAACTTTCAATTTTGTTGTGGCGTGAGCAGATTGCGCCTCAATCAGATTCTTCAAAACAATGAGTAGAAAGTCACCCTGTTATGTAAAAAGCAACCCGTCAAAATTTGTATAAATAAACCCTCAAACATTCCATTGCAGTTGTATGCCTGCACAAACTCCAATAATTGCTTATTGATCTTAGAAGTTTCTTCATATTTCTAAGTTTCCTGAGGACACTGTCATCCATTAGAAGAGATCAGAAAAACTTTTACAACTAGCAAGAATGCTGCATCCAATTGCAACCAGATCTTAACATATATAAACAGACTTCCAACTCATCAAGCAACCAATCAGATTCCCAGTCATGACATAAGCAGCACGTGACATGAGAAAGAGGTCATATTAGTTATTTAATAAATAAACATCTTAACAAAATATGTCTGCTATTTTGTTGAAATTTTTATCAGAAGATTCAAGACAGGAAGAGAAAACATTTCAATACCTTAAGCGCTCATGGAGGCAGCATAACCTTGGAAACTTTCATATATGCACACACATACGCACACGTCTATGCACACACGTACGAACGTATCTATACAAACATACACAATTATGTAGTACTGACGATAAGGAGCTATACAAAATTAGAAAACCTAACGAACCAAGAAAATAAGAAAAAAACTCAGATTGACAAGATAATTTAAATCCCACAGCACTGAAGATGCCTTTCGAAGAAGTCCTATTTGTGAAGACAATAACAAGAGATTTTTCTTGGCCAATGAATTCTCACTAAAATTCCAATATTGGATCTATCTGCTGTCAAATAAACTTATCTAAACTATTAAGAAATCAACTTCGAGGCTGGAAGTATCACACATTGATGACGGAAATCAAGAAACAAAGAACAACCTGTTTAATGATTCACATTAACTTACTACTACAAAACAGTTGTGTCACTCAAGCAGCAATCCAAGGTTATACTCAATCAAAGGTATAAATATCTTACCAAAAGTGATCGCTCATGCACTTCATCAACTATGACATGACTAACCCCAGCCAAATTTTTGTTACCCTGAAATTGAGATTTATGTTAAAAATTTAAAGAAACCAATATACAAAAGTTGCCTCCATGTGTATCTGAAATGCTCATTGTTTACACAAGCATTCAGAAAAATGTGGAAAAAACCGCATAAAAATTTATGCTGAGCACTGCAAGAAAAAATTCACCTACCAAAACCATCCTCAAAAGAATCCCAGTGGTACAGAAAAGAAGCTTCGTTCTCTCATTCCTAAAACAGCAAAGAACGGTAGAGCAACCAATGCACTCAGTAGTAAGAAGTGAAAACTTATTAAAAATGTAAAGTCAAACTATACAACGCATAAATGACATTGGGAATTAAGTCAAAAATTCCTTATCTGACCTATCTAAACACCAACCACAATGCATGTAGAGATATCCAATCAGAATTATGGACAAAGCAAACAGATATTAATAGAAATGGAAGTCATAACATAATAACAGCATAATAGTCGAAACTATGCCAACAAGAACCACAAGCACAACTATAACAAAAAGCTCAGAGATGGATGTTAGAATTGATATAGTGAGGAAAAGAATAAAAACAATTATAAATGAAAGGAAATCTTGAATATCTAACCAACAACGTGACACAAGAAAAGAATTTCTCATCATTTGATATTGACAAGATTAGGAGGAAGATGAACATAATCACCGTGCACTATCCAGACGAACTTGGTAACCAACCAGAGAATCCTTTGAACCAGGAGAAGATTCACAACGCTCATCAGCAACCCGTTCAGCAACAGAGACAGCCTAAACACCACACAATGTCAGCTATATGCACCAGGTTTTTATTAACATTTTGCAACAAGCAATACATGCCCTTGGGACACTTCAAAATAGCATCTTTACAAATGCAAACTCAATGAGTTGTGTAGATTAGGCAAAACATATTTAACATTTTCTGCAGCAATAACACATCAAAAATGATTAACATCACCAGGTGCGCAACCTTATTATCACATTGGAAATTTCTGTAAGAATCGAAATCTTTTTTCAGAAGTAATTGTTCTCAAGTTTGAGAATGGTAACATTCTAACAGGCCATTGTCACTCTGTTGATCAATTGCATTATATATAGGAATTCCCCAATTTTAGGCACAGCCCATGACAGTTGTCGTATTCAAAATGCTATCTGCAGTAATATGCAAGGGATATGTGGTTGTTCATTCAATTTTTGTGGGACTCCCTCTCTCTCACGCACAACACCCCCCCCCCACCCCTTCAAAAAAAAAAAAAAAAAATCCCCATATCCAACGACAGATAATTCATTCAATTTTGTGGGACTCTCTCTCTCTCTCTCTCTCTCTCTCTCTCACACACACACACACACCCCAGCACTCATTCCCCATTTCCAATGACAGATGATTCATGTCGATAGATTTGACTCTAGGTAGTCTTTAACCGGTGGCAACATAAAGGTTAAGTCCAGGAAAGAACTCTTCTACCTAACTTTCATGCAACCTTGAACTAATTTTCATGCAGGAAACAATTGCCCTCACCAATTATCCTGCAAAACTTGCAGAATCTCTCAAAAGTTTGAAGCACTTACTAAAATTTTCTTGTTAAACAACAAAATAAGACACTCATCTCACTTTTCTTGTGATTCACATTTACAAATAACTTTCTCGCTATTCAAACATATCCACATAAAGCGAAAATGAATTGGAAAGTTTCTCATCAAATTTAAACGACTAAAAAATAAATTCCAGAGCCTCCTTTTTCACAGCAAACCCCTCTTTTGATGTTCAGCTGTTTGTCCTTTTCCCACCTTCATTCTAGCATCCTAGCAAGATTTCTATGAATTGTTGATGAGATTCTCATGAGCATTGACAGTAACAATTTACTGTGGAAAAATGACAAGCGAAGCAGAATACCAAGGCTTCACAGAAAATCTAAAGAAACTCAAGCCACCATGATGTAGGACAAGATTGAAGTGATCTTTCCTACAAACGCAAGCGGAAGATCAAAAGGGATTGGCACTGTTCACGGATGAACAGTACGTGAATAGTAATGCGTGAACAGTAACGAGGGTGATAAGAAAGAAGAAGAAAGAGGAAATTAGGGAAATCTGAAGAAACAAAATTAACAAACTAAAACAATAAACTGAAATTTTATTAATCAATCTTTCTCTCCACTAGAATAGCCTAATAACAAATGTATTTATAAACTTATGACTTACCTAAAAGAAAGAAATCTATTATAAGTAGAATTCCTATTTCCTAAGAAAACAAAACACTTATAGAATATTCCTATAACAACTCTAACTCTAATTAGTTAACCTACCATAATTGAATAACTAAATAAAATAAAAACATAGTTGCTGGAAAAATTCCTGCGAATATGTAAAAGACTAAAATACCTAAAATATCCTTAGATCTAAAATTCAAAATAATACTTTTAAGACAACTAATACAATACAAAGTTGAAGACAATTATGAAAAGCTTTAATTTTGATTTTCCAGCCATTTGTTGACTGCATCATTCTCCCTCGGTTGGAAAAAACTCGACCTCGAGTTTTGAAGTAGTGCAGAATAAAAATCCCAAAGATCAAAAACGTCATCCACGAGATAGATGCATAGGCTCCATCATAGAAGATTTTCTGTCCCTTTGCTATACGTAGCAACAAAGAAACTTGATTCTTCGTAGTCTGAACAATGTTAGTCTCCCCAAAGACAAAGTCAACTGCTGGAGGGAATAGAATGGAAATTGCTTCTTGACTTTGCTCTTGGACTTGTACCATTTGTGATGTAACCACAATCTCTTTCATTTGCTTTGGTGCAACAGGTTCATTAATTTGGATGAAATTTTGATGGACAGCCAAATTATTATCATGAAAGGGCTTGTTTGGAGGGGTAAGAATAGGCAAATCACTTTCCTTGGGGGTAGGAAGTTCTTGATGTTTAGTATTGTTGCCTTGGAATATTGGTTCAGAAACTTGTTTAGCAACAGGTAGTGTTGGAGAACTAGAAGGAGTTGATGGGACATATTGCATATTAGAACTCATAACCTGAAGATCTGGAATGGGAAAGGCTTCAATGGGCTGTTTCCCAAGCAATAAAGCTTCAATTCGGTCAAGTCTACTAGGCATGCTAACTAAGGGATCAATAGAGGATTGCAAGGCGTCCAATCTTCTATGAATATCTTGCACTTCATCCTTTAAGAAAGCAACATCTTTTTTGGTACTCTCATAGTCTATTGATAAAGCTTCAAATCTTGAAGATAATTCTGCGTTGGTAACCATAATTATAGATGAAGAAAATATGGTTAATCAAGAGGAAGAAAGTTTGGGCTCTGATACCAAACTGATGTAGGACAAGATTGAAGTGATCTTTCCTACAAACGCAAGCGGAAGATCAAAAGGGATTGGCACTGTTCACGGATGAACAGTACGTGAATAGTAATGCGTGAACAGTAACGAGGGTGATAAGAAAGAAGAAGAAAGAGGAAATTAGGGAAATCTGAAGAAACAAAATTAACAAACTAAAACAATAAACTGAAATTTTATTAATCAATCTTTCTCTCCACTAGAATAGCCTAATAACAAATGTATTTATAAACTTATGACTTACCTAAAAGAAAGAAATCTATTATAAGTATAATTCCTATTTCCTAAGAAAACAAAACACTTATAGAATATTCCTATAACAACTCTAACTCTAATTAGTTAACCTACCATAATTGAATAACTAAATAAAATAAAAACATAGTTGCTGGAAAAATTCCTGCGAATATGTAAAAGACTAAAATACCTAAAATATCCTTAGATCTAAAATTCAAAATAATACTTTTAAGACAACTAATACAATACAAAGTTGAAGACAATTATGAAAAGCTTTAATTTTGATTTTCCAGCCATTTGTTGACTGCATCACACCACCCCAGTAATTAAACAGAATAGGAAACTTGCTAACATAACACTTGGTCAAATTCTGAAAACCCTAAAAAGCAAACGAACTTGTAAACTCCAAAGTTGCAAACTTCAAAACACCCATCCACATGCAGAAGATTGTAGCAAATGCAGTTGAAGTCTCAAAACAGCCTTCATAGCTGAATATTCCTAACAACCATTTATATTCCGTCCCTTGTTACCTAGCATGTTATATCTTGCACAATATCAATCAATATCAATCAATTATAATGAGTTATGACCATAACCATTGAAGAAATGAGAGAACTGAGACCAGGGAAGATTACTCGATGATGACAATTAACGAAAGAAGTGAAAACCGTAAACAAAACTACCAACGAGACCCACATGTTACAAAAACTGAGACCGATAAGATTGTTCTACGTGTAGAACAGCAGTGAAAGTAATGCACAAACCGCAATTCTCCTTGGTTGTGTGCATATTATGTTGCAGTCCCCGCCCTGTCCTGCTTCAATCATGTGATCCAGTATAAATTGTGGGACCTACATAAACCATTACTTAGAATTCAGACTGAAATGAAATTTCAAGAGAAATCACTTCCAGGGATAGAGGAGAGAAATCAAGAAAAAAAAATTGAGAAGATTCAGAAAACTGTAAAGAAAAGGAAAAAAATAAATGAAGAAGAAGATCATTAAATGGGCAAAATGTATACAGTACATACGTTTTGTACAAACTAACAAATGCATCAAAAATTCACCTGGGTTGTTTTCCCGGATCCTGTTTCGCCACAAACAACCAAAACATTATTCTCTTCCAGCAACCGTAAAATATCATCTTTCAACTGAGAAATAGGAAGGGCATCTCTAGACTCTAACATTTCCTGGCCAGAAGCAAACGATTTGTCAATCACAGACAACGCATGCAGTGGGACACGTTATGGATCAAGGAAGCTCATGGAAAAACCACAATCAAAAGAAAGCGCGACGATTACAGGCACGAGCAATAATAAGATTTAGGATAACTTCAATATAATCCAAACGCCAACATTTTCCCCATGAATTTGTTGTTCCATGATCTAAGCCCATATACACCACTATGGAAGGTTATCTTGAGAACATGAAGGATCTATTAGACAAAAGCACAAACCTAGAGAATTTATTGCTCGATAACAATGATTACAGGCCCCTGCAATAGCAAAGTTCAAGAGAACTTGGATATAATCCAAGCGCCAACATTTTCCCATGAATTTGTTTCTCCATAATCAGAGTCCATATGTACCCCTAGGCAAAGTTATCTTGAAGAACATGAAGGATCTATTACACAAAAATGGAAACATAAAGAATATTTTCCTAAATTTCATAACTGTGGACCTCCTAAATCTATCATAAAGAAAATGAAGCAAGCACTAAAGTCCTTCAAAAATGGTGATTTCACCTCAAATATACACCTGGCAAGCAATAACTCTAAAAGCAAACCAAAAAGATGAAACATATTTCATCAACAATTTGCGACATAAAAAGTATCACAAATATCCATCAAAATATTTATAAGATAAATTAAAACGCTTCGGTTTAAATGTTAATTAATATTTTCTAAGAATTACGAACGAAAAGAACAGAATTCAACTATAATAAAACTTAACCTTGAACCAATAATGGTGAATTAGCACACTAGCAAATAGAACTAAAATAATTGATTTTCATCATATAAGATATATACAAAATTTTATTTATCCTCACTCCACATATTTTACTACAAATTCAGACCTCCACACCTTTTCTGTTTAAGATACACTTAACAAGACTATGTATCTCCAATTTACATTTCTTTACGGAAAATAACCAAATTATTCTTCACAAAATAGCATGAATTTCAAAGTTTATACCGAATATACATACCATCCAGCTTGAAAATGTTGATGTAAATATAATTACACAACTGAAATTCTTAAACAAATTGTGAAATTTTGCGAAGAAAGGAAAGGCACGAATTGTCAAGGAAAGTCAATTGGTCACTGCCCTAACATCATTCCTATTATGTCAGAGTGGTGACAGATGAAAGAACAAACCTGGTACTTCCTCATTTTCTTTCTTTTTTCTTGCTCAATTTTCAGAAAAGAGCTCTCTGCTTCCTGTCTATATTTTTTCCCTGCAAAATAAAAAAGAAAAGTAATGAAGAGGCAAAAACAGAATTTTAGGAGTCAAAAATTGTACTTTTTTCCATTCAGTTTGTAGTCAACAAAAAATAGAACCTTTACTGTGCTTAACAGCTATAAGTCTTGCAAATCCATCCATGTGGCCCAACTGTTTGTGTCTTTGACAACCATATTCAACTTTCCAAAACCAAAAGCTATAATCTACTTTTGTTGTACTATTGAAAAAACAAGCAAGCATAATCTTGATATGAATTAATATAGGATAATGCTTCACTGCCAACCTCTTATACCCAAGAATGACTACAATTCCAGTAATTCAAGAGAACATTAAGTATCATAGCCTACCTTGACCTTTCATATTTGCAGAAGCATTTGTAGTCTCTTTTGCATCAGGCATTTGAAACTCGTTATTTAGAGTACTTGTGACATCAGCAGTATCTTTATAATCATGCCCAGCAGCATTTAGTAAATAGTCCACAAATCCAGCTCTTCGATTTTTCATGGTAGTATCTATGTCTTTTGACAAGTGCCCTATGAGATTTAATAAAATAGAGCAAATGATTAACATCCTCATCTTCAGGACGGAACGATGAAGTCACTTAATTTCCAAACTTTCATGTATGCCAGAGAGTGCACACAAAAGTAAAATCTCCACCAAAAAATTTTGAAATATGTTTACTTGAATGTGAGGTGAAACATTGAATAAAAGTTCACCTTCCTTCCAGTATATAATAAGTGAAGCATAAGGCTCCACAATTGGCAGGTGAACAGGAAGGTCTGGAAATAGGAGATTGAGCGCATATGCTGCTACTCTGTTCTGTGCATCCTGTATTGGAAGACTTCAATGAGATTATCCAATGTCTTTGTTGATTTGTAAAGACATCAATAAAAGAAGATGCAGAATGAAAATAAAACCCAAAGATGCAGTAAATTAATATCCCAGAAACAGAACAGACTAAACAACGAGAATGCTTGACCAATGAAAGCAATTGATATTAGTAACTACAAAAAGCACCCCTCTACACTACCAAAGAGGGTGATAGCATGGTATTTAAACAGATTTACCACCCCATAGTTGGAAGGTCCATAACTTACCGACCTCTGCAAACATAAAAAAGCAACATCTGTACGACAAGAAATCTTTTGACAGAAAGCAAGGGGGTAGACTGCAAGGCAGCATCTTCATGCAAAGTAACAAGACATGTTTTGGAAGATAATACATCCTCTTGCATTTGGCAAAGAGATGCAAACGGCAGAGAAAGACAAATTAGATTTCCACCAACAAATGAAACCCACTCTCCATCCTTATCTTGTGTAATGTGGGTCCCCTTATTTCTCCATGGATTCATGTTCCTTCTTCCTTCTCTTACGTTTTATTTCCTGTTACAGCCAAAGAAGGAAATTTTTTGCTTGCATTCATTTTTCACAGTTCTCTTTCCATCCACCTAATTTTTACTCATACTGAACGCCCCATTAGTATCCCTGTGCCAACTCTACATGGTTTTTCATGGAGAATCAATGGAAGGTATAAAAGCCCCTTTTGCCTTTCAGGATTCAATGATTGGAAAGATCAGGGCCTTACAATAAAAAATTGAAAGCATTCTTACTAACTTGTGACTTTTTGTTAGTTGAGGGGCTGAGTTGAATGATCAACAAGCTTTTGTCTGGACAAGTCATGCTCAATTTATCATCTTTTCAAGGGCAAACAGGAAGGTTCTATTTGACCCTTATTTCGCCTCATTCCATGGTCCATGAGGGCAGGGTCAAGGAACCATTATATACAGACACACACAAGCATACTGTCAGGATCCAAATGGTGCAAAGAGAAATTTTAGTCATACATACGTATGTATGTATGTATGTATAAATACAGCTGAAACCAATTTCAATAGAATGATTTTCAGTTCAAGTTTTGTGCGTTTATTTTATGATTATGTATTTGTGGAGGCTAATGTATATATTTTCCAAAATTTTAGGGGGACAAAATATAAAACTTTAAGGGCAAAAATAGAATTTTAAAAGTCTTTTTTTGCCCCCCCCCCCCTCCCCCCCCACCCCAAAAAAAAAAACGCATGCCTGCCTTCGAGTTCAACCACAAAACACAGAACCAACACCCAATATTAAAAAAATAGTTTAGTCAACAAGCATGATGGGGCATATAGTTATTGGCAACTCCCAAATGCACAGGAAAAAGGTACTCCAGCGAAGAGGCAAGAAGCAGGAAATACTGCACTCTATAACATGAAACCTGATCCTACAACTATATAAGTCCTGTGCTTCCAAAAGAACAAGTCTATAAGACTAGGTATACTATTTAGGAAACTAATGAGACCATGGCTTTTGTATTATGCTGACCAGATCAGTGATAAGACAGGAAGCAAGCAAATTCCCTCAACCCACCCAAAGAAAGAACACAAAAGAAAAATTTCTGGTACCACTACAGAAGTGGGTACTTTTTCTATATTGTTTTAAAAGCAGAGAAGGGAGAAAACAAAACAAAGAATAGTACAGAAGAGTCGGTATCATCAAGGTTTCATATGAGAGGCCTTGGAACAACTAGCACGAACAAGCAAACAATTAATGTACAAAAAAGATGAGTAAAACATAAAACAAGTTTCTGATATGATAATGCACACTATGTCTCCACACATACACCATACGCCGCCACTTAGTTCTCGATCAAGACTCCAGTTGTAGTATTGAAGCAACCCAAAGTTCAGGTTGCCTATTACCAACAGAAGATTAGAATTTTACTGCAGCCAGAAAATGACACAAAGAAAAATAGAAAAAAAAAAGCATGGTAAAAACACAGAAACTGTAAAAACTCACTGTTTCTGCAAAAACTTCCTCCACTTATTTTACATATATGAAAACAGTAGGCAAAGAAACTTCAAATTGTCAACAAAAGGGAAAAAAAAAAAAGGAAGAGACAGTAAAAAATGGGTCCAAGCCCGTACCTCAGCATCACTAGAAAGTTCATCCTGCGATGGAAGCTCAATAGAAATTAGTCCTCCAGCTTTTCTGCTTTTACCCCTCCCGCTAGCTTTACGCAATACACTAACAGTGTAAATGGGATAATTTCTATTGCCAAGCACTTTACTATATTTTGGTGCCTCCCACCCTTCTCTTTGACAAAGTTGGTGAAGAAAAGCCTTGGGAATCTTTTTTGGATCTCCCTGCCGTTAATAACCAGATAACAGAATTTTAAGCAACTACAATATATGATACAAGAACAAATCCTATTGAAGAATAAGACAAGGACATCAGAGGTCTTAGTAACTACTAACACAGAGAGAGAGAGACAGAGAGAGCGAGAGTGAGAGTCAAATCAGGCAGAGCCCAAACATGAAGGAGAAGATTCTTGCTGCCAAATTAATCATCAGTTCCAACAAAATATCTCACCAATTTATCACGAAGAAAATCTTCCAGAAACTTCTACATTCGATTTATGAAATTTCTTGCTGTTATCATAAAGAACACAAACATCACAACCTACCTTCTTCCAAATGCCTTCTAGTTTCTCATAAGTTTTCTCACTGTATAATTCTTTGAGTCTTTCTTTCTTCTGTAGATCCAGTAAGTCAGCTGGTAAAACATCACCCACTGAGGCATCTTCAGTGAAGAAATTACCAAGTTCAACATCTTCGGATCGCCCTTCTAAAACACTTTCATTATCTATAGGGGCACTTGACAGAATTCCTTCACCTATGGACTCGATTGAGCTATTCCCATCTACAAAGTTTTGGTCAACCTCCAGTTCCACTTGAGCTAAATCTGTACCACCTTCCATGTTGCATAAAGTAGCATCTTCTGCATCAATATCCTTGGAAGGCATGGAAACAGAAGACATATCCTTCAAGGAAGTACTGGAAGAACGTTCATAATCAGATGCCAATGCATCAGCTGATAATCCTGGTACAGAATCTACATTACACAAGGAAAAAACACCACAGGAGAAAGGAAACAAGAGAACAGCACTTATGTTAAGTCACCTAAGGCAGATGCTTGCTGCACAATTTTGCGAATCATCTGCCCAGCTTTTTTCTGGGTTTCCTTGTCCCCTCTCTCTTTGGCACCAATTGCTTCAGACATCGCATTGTGATACTCTCTCAAAACAGCACCAACATCAGAACCTGGTTGTAGGGCCTATTAAGCAAAAAAACATAATAATAATGAAACAAAATAGTAGCGACAGCTCAAAGAAAAATATTTCACATTTTCTAATTCCTCCAAGATCACAACAAGAATTTGGTAGAAAAATCACTGGACTGGTTCAACGAAATGTAATTCTATATACATATGTAAGAATATGAATACTCGATATAGAAAACCATCACTACTTTTGCAGGAACATGGAATGCATCTTGTATATATACCAATTTGTCGCGCATACAAACACTTCAGAATGTGGAAACATCACTAGTACTGTGAACACAAAACATGTGACCATCCTTCCTCTAAACCAAAATAATCAGAAACAACATCAAGAAGTTGTGCAATATGCATAAACCAACTGGGGCTTCCCAGTTGACGAGGGAGACGCCTAAGGTCCCTCCTGCTGCCAACATCAGGATTTCAACCCCCATCCTTGAGGTGCTTGTGATCCTCCAAACCCCCCCCGGGTCCCCACCCCCCCCCCCCCCCCACCCCCCAAAAAAAAACAAAAAAAAGGAAAAAACGAAGGAAAAAAAGGGAAAAAAGGTTGTGAAATGTGAACAGAGATACACCGTGACAAGATTACATCAAACCACGAGATTTTTATTCAAGGCCTATCGTGCTGATAGTACGTGTCTCACAATATTACTAATAAACTGCATGTGATAGGCAGCCATAAAGATGCTGTGTGCATTTTATAAACCAGTTCGAAACCAAAAAAAAAATACTAATTAATCTGTATTTGATAACCTTCACAGTATAGATGAGAATACCTTGTTGCCAGCATTGTACTCAATCAGATCAGATTCCCATGTTTCAGACTCATCCTGCAAATTAGAACAAACAAAGCCAAGTTATCCATATTACAGCAAGAGAATATTTGGCAAAATTTTTGTGCCACATATGCAGTCTAAAGAAAGCAGATAAAATGCAAGCAGACCATATTAGGGATAGTACGAATGACACCCAACATCAACCTCAATGTAAAGCAATGACAAACTTTTCTCTATCGAATGTGATAATTTCTTACACAATATCAAAAAGAGTACCTAACAAGTTTTTCTTGTTCTTTGGGGAAACTAAAACAAAAACTAAAATATGTAATCCAAAGAAAAACAGTTTACTATTTTCATTTCCTGTTAGTTTATTATTCAAAGAAAGATATAAGAAAAGAGAGATATTCTTCATTGTAGCTAGACCTCATTATACAGCTTATAATTTAGGGGTTAAAAAAATAAATAAGATTAAGTAGATACCTGATGGAGAAAAAAGCTAAAAAAATTCTTTTGAAAAAACTTTAAAAAAAAGGAATTTTAAAAATTGTTAAAATAACAATTATCAATAGATTGCTAAAAGTGAGAAATAACGGCAATTTACCACAAAACTAGAGCTGTAAGCTACTTATAATTCTTCTCCATATGCCATGCATATAAAACTGAAATTCTATAATAAGTGCAAACTGTGAGAGAGAGAGAGAGAAAGAACAGAAATTTACCCCAAAACTAGAGCTCTAAGCTACTCTAATTATTCTTCATATGCCATGCATATAAAACTGAAATTCTATAATAAGTGCAAACTGAGAGAGAGAGACCCATTTTCAACCTTTCACTATTGAAGACATTTTGCTTAGTGTAGTTCGTTCTTCAGATAATCAATAATACAAAGGAACTCAACATTCAAGATTCTGGAATGCAAAGTGCAATACAATGTCAAAATTAGGTCAACAACAAACTCATGTACATGTAATTTTCCAGCTCTTCTGCATATCTAGAAATCACAGGGGAAGCGTTCCATAGGTACTGGAATTTCTTGATTCTTAAAAGAAAATTTAATTCCAATCACTGAATTCTAATCCTATTTTCATCTAGTAGAAGATCTGCCAAAACAATGTTCAACAGCAATGTAGAAAAACACCTAAATCTATACGGTATATAACAAATTGACAATTCGTAGCCACCGCGTGTTAGTTTCTCAGTATCAGCATCCAATGGGAACAGAATATCTTCTTCGCAACAAACACCAGTACATGGCTACTTATCGCATTAATATTTTTCATGCTTCATGAGTGCACCCAGTCACTGAACCATCCATGTGAGCCGTCTTTTGTTGTCCTCCAACTTATGATCTTTGAGCACGCCCTGCAGTTGTTTTAACCTATGATACTAGCTGACACAGGCAGACGCTCAAGAGGATAGAAAGCTTGTTTCTATCAGCTTTTAAAGAATTTATTTTTAGGGCGAAACAGGAAAGAGGAGAAAAAAAGCCTCAGGATCAAGCATAAACCCAAAAGTTTTAAGCAAAGGACATGACTTAAAAAAAAGGCATAACGCAATAGTCTTCAAGACAAAAATATCAATAAATTGCTGAAATTTAGAATTTATAGAAGTCGAGGATCCCAATATACGTGTCGTTCTTCTTCTCCAAGAAATTTAACTTAAAAGTAACTAAACATAGATAATTTTCTACACCACCTAGGATATGAAGCAGTAATTGAAGTCCAAGAGTAAACAAAATGATTCAAAGTCAAAATAGTCAAACAGTGTACAACAACACTAATCGTGAACTGTATTCTATTTCTTCTTTATATCCTGATCTCTGCATGAGCATCACAACCCCCATTGCTAATGACAACAATGTTTGATAACATAACATACATAATGAACTTTCTATTGCTAGTTGTGTTGAGAAACGTTGGCATTTTAGCATCAAAGAGCTCAAATCCTAACTATACAAAGAGAAAGGCAACACAATGATGAGTTTTTGGTAGAATTCTTATGCACATGGCAAAAATTACCTCTTCCTGCTGTTCCATATATTTGCGTATCCAGTCCGCTTGAGATAACCGAGAGGAATCTAAAGTTTCATCATCCTTCTGCCCCTTAACTTTAACAGAAAGTTTCAGCAATTCATCCTTGCTTTCATCTGGGGAAGAATCCACTGAAGGTACCCAATCTCCTCTCGCAATCGAAACAACAGCAACAGAGCCTGCAAGCAGCATACATTGACGGGCACAATGTTAGCACAACAGAGCTAATTTCATCAGATATATTTTTCTCTATCCAACCCACAACTTCAATAAACAATATTCAAATCACACTAAGTTGTACCTCCATTTGTGTGATCAAAAGTACCACTAGCAAACTTCAGCGGGAGCTCATTACCAGGCAAATTTAAGCATAGCCAATCTAACGCACCCTCAAAGGTCGCAGTTTCCTTCTCATTAAAAAGAAAACATTAATTTAGATATAAAAACAAGATAAGGAAACTTACAGACAACATAGAATGTAGAAACATAATCACATAAGCGGTACCTTTTAAAAATCCATGTCAAGCACAATTTTTAATAACTACAGTCAATTAAGATACTTATAAACCAGATATGTAGCTGAATTAGAAGTGACAATTTATGGTTCCCGTCCTAATAAAGCAATATGTTGGAAATCATAAGAAGGGGATTATAAATCCAAATTTAAAAAATATCAAAATTTTAAGAAAGTCGACTCCAAAATCAAGTCTGCAGAATCCTCAACAGGCAAAATTCCAACACAATTTAACTTGAAAATCAATATCGAATAAATCAATTTTAAAGTCAATTTCTTGCTTCACTTAAATCTTCTCCTCTCCTCCCTCTTCCCAGACAATGTCTTGTCTTCATCTCTCTTTTTTGTTCTCAGATATCCCCAGCTCCATTCTTTCACCTTCTCCATCCAGCCAGGTATCATCGTCCCCAACCCATCCCCTTCTCTCTCATGGGCGCGCACACACAACTGAAGTCCATGTTTCTTGAATCAACCTAAAAAATCCATTGATCCTCTATCTTTAAAAGACGAATATAAACATTTGAAAAACTACAACATTCGGATAAATTACTCCGATTATGTAACTTTAAATTCCTAAATTTCTTAAAGAAAATAAAAGCCAATGCATAAAAAACCAAAGTGCACCAATGCATTTTATACATTATTTTTTCCAAGAAATAGTTTCTATCTGTTTTAGGTTTCTTGAACAAGAAAGTTCGAATTCCTATCTAACCTTGAGAGCCGAAAGAACGCGCTCAATTTGTTCATCAGTGAATCCCTCGCAAGAAAGCTTCTCATATATAGAGCGAAGTTTCTTAGCCTTCTGTTCCTTAGTAAGAGAATCGTCCGCCGTAGCGGGAGCCGGAGATGGCGTAGTCCGACCGGAGTTAAGCAAGAGTCGCCGGAGCCGGTTTTCGTTTTCCGCCGATATCTGAAGTTTCGTGACCGACGGCGACGTCGACGCTTTTCCTTTCGAACCTGACTTCGAGGACGACGACGACGACGACGCCGTCTTCTGCTTTTGTTGTTTCTTCTTTGGAGCCATAAATGCACACCTTTTAATCACTTTCACATATGCGATGTGTGTGTGTGTGTGTGAGAGAGAGAGAGATGAAATCAAAGGCCAACGGCAGGGAGCGGAGACGGTTGCCGGAGGTTTAATAAGAGGGGGACTGATACGTTACGGAGTAACGGTCGGAGTTTTATTGGACTGGGAAATTGGGTTGATACAGGCCGACTAAGAACGAGTCGGTGGAATTTGGGCCGTTCAGATGGCTTGAATTTGGATTGGGAATTGTGTTAATATGGAGCAAATACGAATAGGTCGGTGATATTTGGGCTTTAATGGATCAAACGATCAAAGTCCAATACGCAGTCGCAACATGGAAGGAGCAGTAACTGCTGCGGGGAAAACGAAATCTTTGTCTAACGTGACAAAATTAGGAGTATCAACTCAAATTTTATTTTATATAAGAAACGTCTTGATGCAATTCATATTGTAATGAACATTGATGTAAAAAAATATTCGTCTAATAATGTGATAGTTATGATGGATTGCTAGGAAAATGAAAAAATATTCGTCTAATAATGTGATGGTTATGATGGATCGCTAGAAAAATGAATTGAACCTATACGTAAAGAATTTCCAATTATTTTCGGCCACATAATTTCCAATAATTGGAAATTATTTGTATAATTTGTGTTAAGCCAAGATTGTAGACATTGTTATCTTTACTGTACAAATATGATTTTACATGTATACATTAATTGGTCTAATTAATTATGCGCAAAGAATTGTTCAAGCCCACATCAAAGCGAGGAATTTAACCACAATTGTTGTTCTAACATTGGGGCAAATATTAAAAATATTGGTGTAAATTCCCCTATACTTTGAGTTTGACTCATTTTTTAATGTGAGAGTTACATAACTTCTGTTTTGCTTTTATGGTACAAGAAGAAAAAGATAAGAGAGCACTAAAGTTGTGTACAAGTTTCAAAATATACGCCTTTATGGTACCTTTCATCCTTTTTCCTGTTCACCATCAATCCCCTTTCTATCGCCACAAAATCAACAGAAAAGACACTGTTTAAGCAAATCAGTAGTTTTCAAGTACATCATCTCCCAAAAGGATAAATTTTTTGCATTAGTTATATTAAGTATTATGCGTATAATTGTATACATCTTCAAATGCCAGAGGAAGACACATATGAATAACAAAACAAGCTTATTTAGCGTAGAGAGTTAACATCATATCAGCCAATATTTGTCCAACATGTGAGCAAAATTCCTGGTGTTAACAGCACTTAATAACCATTTGCTAATAATTTTTTCGTGAAACGAAATTATTAATAGAAGAAGTTTTTGAACCATTAAACTTGACAAAAGTTGAGGACAATCTGCTTCTTTTCAAACATGTTTTCCATGCTTAGTTTTGGACTTGGAAAAATTTCTAATTGTCCCATGCTAAAATGAAATGATACTTCACTTGTTAACTAGCTTATGTTGAGCTAATTTAGAACTAGCTTTTTGCTTGGTTGTTGAGTTGTCAACTTCCACCTCCAACTTCAAAATCTCATATGGCTTAACCTTCAAATCACAGTATCCCAATCCTTACCTGCTAACTAGCATATTTCAGCCTTACCCTGTAGTTCCACCTCTCTGAACTTTTGAAGTACAAGCTAAGGAAACTCGGGCCAAACCTATCATCAAATATTGTCTCATCTCACAATATTCACTCCATTCATCAATTCCTCCATTGACTACACAAAATGGAAATTCAAACTAGTCTTCATGATCATCAGGAGAAGCCTAATTCAGCACCAGCACCCTCAGATTATCACTCCAAAGTTGATACTTCACGCCCTTTCTGTTCTGTTAAAGAAGCTGTAGCCATATTTGGGGAAAGATTTTTGGCTGGAGAAATATACACTCCGAAGACATTCTCATTTCCTAAACACGAAATTCCATGTTTCACTTCACCATCACCAAGCCCCAAAAAATCTCAAGAATTGGAATCATGGAAATCAGTTGACAGCAATGACCCAAATCTTGCAGAGTTTCTGAAGAAACTCGAAGCTGAGCTCAAGGAAACAAAGGTGGAACTGAAAGCGCTCAAAGAAAGAGAATCAGAAACTGAAGTAGCGTTAGCTTCACTCAATGCTGAGCTTCACAAGAACATGTCTAAGCTAGCTCAAACTGAAGCAGCTGCTGCAGCAAGAGCCTTAACGGCTTCAAGATCAGTGGTTCCTGATCGCAAAGGAGACGATTATCATCCAAATGATCTTACAGAAGAAGAAAGGAGAAAGGATTTGCTTGTGAGGCTAGAGACTTCACCAACCTTGTCTCAAATGTTGAATTGTACTGCTGCAGAAAAAGAAGGGTTGTTTGAAGGAAGGTTTAAAAAGGAGAAAAAGATGATGAAAAAGAAGCCAATTATTCCTCTTGTGGGAGATTTATTCTCCAGGAAAAAGGGATCTTCTACTTCTTTGATTAATCCTCTTTATGCATCCTCTCATGTGAATTTGAATTAAAAAGAAGCATAACATATGAGTTATCATAGAGTAACTTGTGTGCGTGTCTTCATTCTGGAAATGCGGAGGAAAAAGGACTAGGAAATTGAAACCATGTTTCATTTGTATCATGAGAAGAACTTCTTCTTTTCGTTTCTTTTTCTTTTTCTTTTTGTTCCTTATGAATTGCAGACTTTTAAGCTGTATTATCAGGTTCAGGAAAAAAAGGCTGTCGTCTGTGAATGCGTGACATCATTTGTTAGGTTCTTCGTTTTCAATTGATTCCATTGATTGTTTTAAACTTCTGCAGTTGATTATTTTGAGCTTCTTGCTGTGTTTTTTTGCCTAGAAAGCAATCTCAACCATTACCATGATTTGCTTCAATCAACACTAATCTGCCTTTGCATAAGTAGGTTATTCTTATCTATAAATTTTTAGACGTACTAGTAAAACTCAAGTATATTCTTTTATGAGTACAACCTAAAACGTATAATTCTCCTTTAATTACTTGGCAAGTTGATGGCCTGTATAGCATGGCCATTGAATCATTTGATTATTGATAGCATTTCAAATTGTGCAAGGTTGTTCAGACCTGTTTCCAGCAAGAAATTAAAATTAATTTAGTCATTTAAGTACCTGAGTTAGAAAAAAGTCAGTAATGAAGTATTTGATAAACAAATATGTGCAAAAGCGCTAACTGATTGAAAATTTACAAAAACTAGGAGGAAAAACGGTAGATATCTGCAATTTTCCTGCTAACCAAATACGAGTACAATTTACTATAAGGCTGGACAAAATCCTAACATCTTTCTGGAAAATACGAACCAAATGGCCCTTTAAATTTGTAAACCACAGCCACACAAGCCCATTTTAAAAGCTCTTGAAACCTAAGAAGAGAAAAAATAACATGCAGATTTTTTTAATGCTGCTAAAAGTGCCAAATATCCATATTAAAATGGTCCAAATTTTTTACTAAGAAAAATAAAACAAAACCAAAAGGTCTACCCTCATATTCCACACACGAGAGCCACGCATACGACTTCTTTTGTTATTTAACTGATTAACGCCAAAATTGATATATTTACTTGAACCAACAGAATTAACAAAATATTTTCCTCCAAAAAAAGAAATTGTTAACAAAAAGAAAAACTTAAAAACAAAAAAAATAAAAAGTATGAAACATAAGAGAAAGAGTATAAGTTTTAGTTTGCCAAATAACTTATCAAATTTATTTCTAAGTAAACTTACAATAGTAATACAAATTATTTTCTCTTCATCCCACAAACAATAACTAGTGGGATATGTAAAAATGTGAAAACTAGTGGTTAATTAACCCAATAATAAGAAATATTAGTACTATGATTCAACTCAAGATTTTTATCGAAAAAAAAGGGCAAAAATAGTTAAAAGGTATTTTGTGTTATATACCTCCCACCGAAGCATCCTTGGCCATTCATTAGGCGGTTTGTCAAGATTCGCAAACCAGAAGAACAACTTCCAACAGCTATCTTTCAATTCCTTCATAGCAAGAAGAAGTGACAAAATCTTGAACTGGGTTTTGAAAAAGATTTAATTTTTTGAGGTGGACTTGCTCTGTTCTGTGTTCTGGCATAGAAGAAGAGGAAGGAATCAAAGATGCAAGCAAGTTGTGCGGTGTTGAATTCTCCCTCATACACATACTATCCTTGCCAACAACAACGAAGCCTAGAACCCTCCTCCTGCTCCCCTTCCTATCCTCCTGTTCATCCTCCTCTTAAGGTCTCTTTTTGAAGTTTGATGCGGAGATTTTTTTTTTGTTTTTTGGTGTTTTCTGATAATATATTGATCAGTTGGAAAGAATTGCAGGTTTCTAATTTCTTGAAGGGTGATGGGGTTTGGTTATCAAGAAGGCAAAATCCGTTGGGGAGGAGCACATGGCGTTCCGTTGGGATTTATATGCCCCAAGATTCGCAGAAACTAGGTGACCCATTTTTTTTTTTTTTTTTTGAGGTTTATAACTTTGTTAATTTATTTTATTTTCGGGGATTTGGAACGTACTTGTTCATTGATCGAAGTCAATTTTTTATTTTTCCATTTCCTATCCAATTTCCAAATTAAAAACTCCTTTTATGAGTATTTGTATCCAGCTAGTACTTAAAATTTGGTACTGGATTCTTGCTTTCACTTGTTACAGAAGCGATACTGATGGGATTGAAGTGTAGCCTGAACTTATTTCATGGATTTGTTATATAGACATCGAACACTGTTTCTATTTCTCTGGTCCCATGATAACTTGGAAATAAAGTTCTGCTAATCCTACTGATGACTCACTCTTACCAAAGCCTGCATTTATTAGTAATATACATGACTTTCAAAATTCTAGGCTTACTGTTTTGGTTGCTGATGTATTGAGGTCTACTTATCAGTTTGCCAAGCCCTGCCGCCTAATAGAAAATGAGTTTCAATTTTTATGCTGGATAGGCTATGTAGCATAATGTTACTGTTATCCTTGTTAACTTTGATGTTCATTTATACTGAGATGTGAATGATTGTGGACATCTCAAAATTTGCAGTCGTAAAAGCTGTTGCAACTCCAGATTCGGCTATTGAATTGCCCCTCACAGCAGAAAATGTTGAGAGCGTGTTGGATGAAATTCGACCCTATCTGATTGCCGATGGGGGTAATGTAGCATTACATGAAATTGACGGCAATGTTGTGAAGCTGAAGCTACAGGGAGCTTGCGGTTCTTGTCCAAGCTCTGTAATGACAATGAAAATGGGCATTGAGCGTCGACTAATGGAAAAGATTCCTGAAGTTGTTGCTGTTGAATCAATACCAGATGAAGAAACTGGCCTTGAGTTGAATGAAGAAAATATAGAAAAGGTAAACAATTATTTTTACCTTTTTCTAAAAGACTGGCAAAAAAGATACATGTTATATTTTTCTTTTTCATTTACTTCAGCAACTGTTGGAAATTCACTCTTTTAATAGTTACAAAGCAGGATATCAAAGTAATAATTCATATTTCATGTCTTCATGGTTACATAAGAGTAGTATCTATGTTGATCTGCAAAAGATATTAGGTGCTTGCCTCATATGGGACTTACTCTGTTGCCTCAGATTGTCTTTGAGTTTCATTCCACATTAGTTGCAAAGATGCGGATCGTTGTGATTAGCAAATATAACTACTATTGAAAACTAATTCTGTCTACATTTGCGCTATAAGTAACCTCAGCAGCAAAACAAGGGATAGTTATGGCCTTTGCCAGTTTCATCTTTCTTTAGCATCCCTTTTCAGATGCCTGATTATGGGGTACATAGTCCCACCTGCCAATTGCTAAATTTGTTGAACAGATAAATCACATGGTTTAATTTAGAGTTGAGTAAGGGAGTATCACATTAATTAGATTCCATTATGCTTTGTACTTGAGTCACCAACTGTAGATATTATTCAATGTCGAAGTACAAAATCTTCATGTGGTGTACCTATTATAGATTTTTTTAAGTCTTAACATGTTGGTCAATCTTCTGTATGACTATGAATGGCATCAAACAAGTGAACAATGAGACTCGGTTGAAGAAGTAGAATATTTTTATTTCCCACTTTATGGACAAGATAGACAACAACAATAGATTTGAGCTCTTTCTGAGTTCTTATAAACATGTCTTCATTGGAAATATTTTCTGTATTGCTTGTAGAAACTATTTTTGAGAACTCAATTTGTATGCCCCATGAAGCTTGCGCTTAAATTGACATCTTCTGTGTGCCACCCATGAAGTTGGGATTGATGAGCTAAGATCCAGATGTAGCATCCAAGACTATCGGTTCTAAATTCAATTGAAACTTCATTTGCCGAGACTTCAGGAAGATTATCTTTTTGAGAGTATTTTCTTGCAATTTTAATGCTTTGGATACTCGGAATCAATTTGAGTACATAACCAAGATCATTATCTCTTCCATTTTTTTTTTCTCTAGAGAGAGATGTTTAAAATCTATTATTGCTCTTCGACTCCGGAGTATGCTTGTTCTAAGTCAAGGTTCTATTACATATCAATGTTCTTCTAAAGAGATGTCAACTGCTTTCATGGAATGGGCCTCTTTGGGTGTATATATTTCGCTGATAAGTTACACACTGTGAGGGTGCCCTTTTGCTTGTTGCACAATAATCCCCTGGTAGACAATCATGTTTTCCATTTCGCTGAAGCAGTTTCATTAATTTAGTCTGCAGACTGCTATTGTTTAAACAAACCTGTTCTCTGGCTGCTGATGATCTTATTATCTTGTAAAGCATAAAGACTTCCCTGAGGACTGTTTTGATCATCTTACCTTGATGAACTTGCCTGTTTCTGTAATTATGATCTTTTCATGTGTATGTATGCTTGCGTGCTCATGGGTGCTCAAATTGCAGTGCCACCCTTTTTTGTTCATGTTGATATGTGTTTGCATCTGGCTGCATGCTGGCTTTCTTGTGGTTGGTTGAGTTTAAACCCTTAAATTATCTTACTATTGTTTTTTTGTCCATACAAGTTAAAGCCACAACTTTTGTAGGTCCTTGAAGAAATAAGACCTTACCTTGTTGGTGCTGCTGGTGGAACTTTGGAACTAGTTAAAATTGAGGAGCCAATAGTGAAGGTCCGGATAACTGGTCCTGCAGCAGGTGTGATGACTGTTCGGGTTGCAGTGACTCAGAAACTACGAGAAAAGATCCCTTCCATTGCAGCAGTACAGCTCTTGCAATAGAAGATTGTTTAATTGTCCACGTCAATATCAGGGCAGTTTTTCTGCTGTTCTTCAGTAAATCCACAAGCAAGTTATAGCCCATTCAAGAAGTTGAATTATGTTAAGATTGTTTAATTGTCCACATCATTATCAGGGCAGTTTTTCTGCTGTTCTTCAGTAAATCCACAAGCAAGTTATAGCCCATTCAAGAAGTTGAATTTTGTTATTCGAGAACCAAATACAAAGAAGGAAAGTGAATTATGTTAGAGAACAAGTACGAGAAGAACAGCATGGTCTATGATCTTGACGAATGCTTGACATTTGTCTGTGGTACCTACATTTTGTACAGTCCCAATCTTATTCAACTGCAATGCTATAATATCTGTTTCAATAATCGATTATATGGAAATTTGAGGCAGCAGCAGAAATGTCTAATTTTTAATGCTGATAATATAACATGCTTCAGTTGATTTACCGTGGTCTCTTTGTTTTTTGCCTTTTGATTCTTGCTTGGTATTACTTGAATGTAGTCATACTTTCATAACTTTTGGTTTACTAGTATATTCCGTGTAAGGATCATTATTTGCTTAAATTTCTTAGTGCAAAACTGAAACTTGAGAAATTCAGATGGCAGCTTTTTTCTGGACGATTTTATAACTTCATACCTGAATAGAAAGGACAATGTCATCATCAGTCAAGCAGTACGGATCGCACAAGTTGGAAAAGGAACTGAGTAATCTTTTGTTCTTAATCCATGTTGAGTTTTCAAGATAGTAATTAGTTGTGTGGAGTATAACTCAAACACAATATATAACAGGATATCGAGCACTTCCTCAGACAAGATAACGAGCTTGCGCGCTTCATAAGCCTCAATAAACATACGGTGCAAGACCGGTTCTTTCTTTATCAATCAACAACAATGTCAATAATAAACAATTATAAGTGAACAGCCAACTATATCTACTTAATTTAGACACACAAGGAGCAGAGAGATTATGGCTCAACTCCACTTGAATCAAAACTTTATCCTGCTTCCCTTGTCTTGTGGCATATCAAGCTCTCTATGTAAGTCGATTGACACTGATCCAACTCATCAAGTTGCAGCAAGAACATCGACACAGTTTACCATCATCTTAGTGGCAATAGAGCTTGATCACAGAATCTGCACCAGCAGTAAACAACCATGGTTGCCTAGGGTGGAACTTACAGTCCAGAACTCCTGAAAATACAGCAAGGATTCAACCAATGAAGCATAGACTTTGACTAAATGCTTGGAACGATAATGTTCATTATGACATAAATCACGAGACATTTACGTTGACTGTGAACATACCTAAACATTGGCAGCGCTCATTTTAGAGAGTATTAAAAGTAACCAAGTATTTAAGCACCAGTATGTAGCCGGATTACAGATAACAACGCTAAGAAGCCAAAGCATACATGAGAAAAAGATGAATGATGAAGCCATTTCTGGAAATAGTTTTCCTTCTAGAGATCAGGGGATAGACCAGATGATAGAAAGCAGCCTCCCCCCTCACAGTCCTTCTGCCGTCAGTTTAAGGAAAACATGTTGCCAAGAAACAACAGGAGGTGGTGCCTATTTCTAACAGGAGAGCAGTCCATGATTTTTAGGAGACACTATGAATAATATAATTGTGCACATAATCATGTTCTTGTTCATCAGATATGTGCATATGAACCACTTTCTAACAATTCTTCTGATATAGACAAAGAAGGAAGTCTCTAGACTTTAAACTTGCATAATCAAAGACAATATAGTTCAAACTAACCAAGGCCCAGATGCCTCTCTGAAAGTCAAGTTATTACAAAACATAAACTAGGATTATATCCCACATTTGAAGACGATTAATCTAATAAAACCACTCAGTGCAACAAGCTTCATCTGTATCCTACATCCTTGAAAATTCAGTCCTTGAAAAAAGAACTTCAAATGGTAAAAAGTCAGTGTCATTGACATTCCACAGAGTTGTTATGCAACCCATGTTTATTATCATCATTTGTTTCTTAGTAATAGGGGGAAAAAATAGGGTTTTAAAAAGGCACAGCGTTCACAATTACCATGCTAGCTCAGGCCAAATAAGAAAAATCAAATCAGCTCCAGAATATTTATATCTTTTCCATCAACGATACAAAATCTATTAAATCCACAAAGCAACAAATTACCTCTTCCATTCACACTAATATGCCCACGGAGAATTTCCAATGGTACAATTAATGGGTTTTGGTTCAGATCTGAATACACCATGCCATGAAAAACATATGCGGTGCAATCATCAGAACTTGATGCAAACAGGGGGTAAGAGCGGTGAAAGGCCACCTTTGTGATGTCCTTCGGATGACAACTGAAATTTAGAAAAAAAAAACAAATAAACACAATTCTTCAATTTAGACAGAAATCCATGACTTTTACATGATTTTTGCATATTCTACACAATCCATAAGGGATTTCACATGGCAATTGATTCTTGCAGCTACTTATCTCGATCTAGATTAACATTCGTGATATAAGATTTCAAACACTAAATGTTCCTAGCATCAATCAAAATGCACAGGGAAAGTTGTAATATCGTGCAGTTCATCAGAAACATAAATCTGTGAATATGCTATTTTTTTTCCCAAAAATAATTTGTCCAATCAATTTTATCTTGGTCCACTCTTGGATTGCATAGATTCATTATTAATTATTGGATCTTGCATCCAATGTGCTATCTATTTTCCCCATTTAGTTTTATAGATCTGTTGTTTTCTTGGTTGGAGGGCATAAATCCCACTATTACATGGAGTTCACCGAATATGCATACATTCTTTATCACCCAAGACACTAACTATGCCTGCAAAATTCATATAAGCCTTTCAAACATCTTTACTTAACACTGCAATTAAATGCATTAACATACTTGAGAACCCTATAAGGTTGAGATGAGAGGTCCATATCAAACCAACATAATTTCCCATCTTTGCTACCCACAATGACATTGTCACCTGCAGCGAAAGGCACAAGACAAATTAGGAAATCATTTACACAAACAAAAGCGGAAAAAGACAAGTAAAAAAGCCGGAAAAAGACAAGTAAAAAAGGAGGAAAATTTTAAAGGAATGACTATCATACCACCAGGATGAATGGCAATAGATGAGACTTCACGTACTCCAGTTTCAAGCTTCTTGATTAGTCTTTGCTTCAATAGATCATAAACGCGGATATTCTTCTTTGTTGAAATGAAGAAAATTGAACGAGTTGGATGGAAAGCAGTTGAAACTGGTAAGCCATGCAACTTGAATGGTATCCTTTGTGTTAACCCCTTAGAAAGTTGGTGAATTAATACTGCTTTTGATTCACGTTTATTATGTCAAGAAACAACACTCACTATCCAAATAAGCTAATAAGTTCCTCACTTAACATAAACACTTGAATAACTAAAAGGAAGAAAGACATCAAAAGCAAATAATTTACGTCATAAGTGAATATGGTGGACATGTTGGTTAGCATGTGGGTCATATTTGGTTCACGGGATAAGAAGAGATGCGATTTGCCTTGTCCTTGGTTAGTTTGCTATTTTACATAAAACTATAACTCAATAGAAGATTTTTTACATGTACATGGTATAAAATATTCCCAAATCAGAAGGTTGGAACATCCCAGGATAACAAGTGAGTAGCATAAGTTTACTTGATGGACAAACCTACAATAACTGCACCTTGCTTTTAGGATATCCAGCCAAGTATCAGTTGTAAACCAGTCACATAATGACTCTTTTAGAGAGGAATAGGTACATGAGGACTATTAATAACAATACTACTAATCCCAGGATAAAAATTCCACCTAATCCAGACTGTGAACCAAAAGCCAAAGATCCCCTAGGCACCTGCATTCTATCTTCATTTAGCAACTTAAGACATCCTAGTTCCTACATTCTCACAATGTATGAAATGCCCATCCTTAAAGGTAAAATTCGCATATAGAGAGAGAGAGAGAGAGAGAGAGAGAGATATCGTCTCCATTAATAATGGAACGATGAGACCATATTTTCACCCTTCCCAGAGTATGAATGCATTAGACATGGTTTACGATAGTTAATCAGTGCAGAATCAACACAAGATAGGCAAAAGGATATCATATGGCATGAGCGTTGAGAAATAGTCTCCTTTACGATGCCATTCAACTGAAGACACCGTCTGCACAATGGCATAAAAATAAGCTGTTTTACTCAGCGTATAAGTGCCTTCATATTGATCTAGTTAAAAACTCGATCAACTTTTAGATATAATGTGCAAAAAAATAGACCAACATCAAAGTACCTTAAAGTGATTCAATCTGATTCCTTCGTGAATATCATCTTGAGACCATTTCACTACGTTTTCACTGCTACCTGAGCAAAGAAAGAAAAAGGAAAGAGTCAGCAGTAGCGACTGTGTAACGTGCCGGCAGAAAACTGATTGACACTAACCTGAATCATCCGTCAGCATGCGTGAATCGACATGCAGAAGGTCTTCAACCCTTTTCTGTTCTTCTTCATTACCGAGTCCAGTTTTCAGAAGAAACACATCTTGTCCCCTACAAAGTTATGCCAATATCAAGTCATGTGCCTAATTTAATAACACCAGCTCAAAAAAAAAACAACTTCCAGATCAGCATTACACAGAGACAGCTAGGACAGGAAGTTCAGGTGAAGGGTTCCAGGCAACATGCTGGACAGCTTCCCCTAGCTCCCACACTCGAAGACACCTTCCAGTTTCAACCTCCCAGATACGAACCGTTCCATCATTAGAACCTTAATAAGTAAAGAAGTGGCAATGAAGAAAATTCAAATTATCAACTTGATGAACAGAAAAGGCAATAGATAACCAAGAGCAAGGTGACAAACCAGAAGCAATCCATTGCCCAGTAGAGTCAGTGGATATTGATAACACAGGGCCCTTGTGACCTTTATACTCAAGATAACATGTGGTTGGATAGGGTTTAAGATCTTTACGGCTCGGCAACTTGGGTTTCAAGGACTCAGGATCAATATTAATCTAAAAAAGCAGGGAGTCAGATTCATTGTTAATGATGTCAAGCATAAAGCAAGACTAAGATTTTGGATACTTAAGAACCATCAGAACAAATGCAAATTAAACAAAATAGATTTCTCCATACACGTTTCTTTTGAGTTCTTGGGCACAGATACAGATCTAAACAACGGTCAAAAGTTTCTCTAACAGCTTTAGCATATGCAGGCACACTTCTCATGGATGTAAACCTAAATAAAACAGCACATTAAGATCAATCATGATCAACTATAAAGCAACAGGCAAAAAATCAAATGGAAACCAGTATCTACCGTTTGGGAATGAATTTAGGCCGATCTTCCTCATACATAAGCTCATAAGATTTAACCTCTTCTTCAGTTGGAATATACTCTAAAGAAGGATTGTAAGATTCCTCATGACCTGAAAGTTACATTGTATTACTTTTATATATTCTGATTCCACATAAATGGTCCAATGTAACTTTTCATTCCCAAAAAAGTCGAATTTAGAATAACCAACCTGGCAACTTAGGCTTTGGTGGAGGAATATGGTTCCTTTCTGTTAAGTTAGGGTCATCGCCCCATAAAAGATACACACGATTCTCCTCTTTGGGTTTATCATCAACTTTTATTAGTCCCTTACGAATACCACGGACTAAACGGACAATCTGTAAGGTGAAAAGAAACCATTAAAGCTACACAGGAAGCCACCCACAATTAAGCTCTTCGCCAATTTTAATACTTACTGATGAGGTTATTACATGACAGTCAATCATTATCATTGTTGTTCAACACATACACAAATCAAGTGACATGAAATATAAGTGATGAAGGAAAAAGAACACCAACAATAACACAAAAGCAAATCTCATCTCCTTAAGAGGTTTCTATAAATCTGAAATCAGGTGAGAAGTATCAAGGACGAGAAAAAAATGACAACTAAACCTCATTTTGCTAAAAGAGATTTCTATAATGAAAATCTCAAATCAAGTAGTGTCACAGTAAACTTTGAAGGGGGTTGGGGAGGAGGATGAGGTGTTGAAATTGAAAGAATTGCTTTAAAGGCAGCCTAGCTCCACAATAACTATGATAGTGTTATTCCCAAGTGGATTATACATGCTCAATTTCCTTATTCTAATGGCAATAGCATGCCTAATATTACGACCATTCCACTAAAAAACTCTTCCATTAAAACTACAGGTTCAAACTATTCGATCTAGTCTTTTTTCAGATAATCTATCAATATGTTATGACAACAAATATTTGGGATTAGACAGAGATAAACATTAAAGGGTTCTGTATCTTCTTGATATCTTATGGAACTGCACTATAAAAACACATTTTTTAAGTCTGTGTTTGACTAAAAAAATCCATGTATCTTTCATTTTCTTGAAGAAGCAAGATACTCCAACATTTGTTCATGAAAGGAAAATGTCACCCACCATTTTACTCTCCCACTTCGAAGGAACAAAACGCCGCTTTGGTTCTGGTGCATCTGGGAATGGATGCTCAGCATCATCTATCGAAACCCAATCAACAGTTGTCTGCAGTCAATATAAAAGAAGCATAAGTAACTTCTGAAAGTTTGGACATTATGGACTACAAAGTGTGGATAAGATGACAATTTTAAAAAGAGGAAAGTATAAACAGATAAAGAAGGTTCAAACTGGATATGGATCAAATTCAGGGTGTGGTGCCATTCCTTTCAGCACCCTACGGATCATTCTAGTCTCTTCTTTGGTCAGCTCCACCATTTCGTCGTTATATTCATCATAAATCTTACGCCTGCAAGAACGAAATAGGAACACAGAAGCCCCATTGGTATCGGCAAATACAAATAAAAACTAACAGGATGCTTCTACCTCCCAAATACACAAGTGAGATAATTAACACTAACATGTCAAACAACAGAATAATCAAATGAAATTCCAGAACACGTAATAGGATAGTATATTTGGTGTTGCAACAGTAAATCCAGATACAAATATGCAGTTTCATAGAAGAAACAAACACTAGAGACACATCCTATAGTTTCTTTAGTGAATTTTTATTAATAAATATTATTAAGGAGAATGTCCACAATGGCGATCCATCATAATCATGCATCTCACAATACCAAGAGGGACTAATAGCTTGCAGGATCAACATTCAATCTCAAGAGTATACAATCAAGAAGTTAAATGAAAAACCTCAAATTTACCAAGTATGCTGAAAAGTAAAACATTGTATTCACCAATTTTCCGAGTTATCAGCACTGGCAAGAAAGGAATCAAGTTTGTCCTCTCTCTCTTTCTTCTTAATCTTCTTCCCAGCAACATCATATCCAATGTGCTCTTCATCCTTGTACCATTCAAAAGGAACATCCCCAACTGTATTACGAGAAGCAACCTATTTTGACAACAGAAAAGAACATGTCATCAATAATGCAGCACCAAATCAAAGCATAACTTTGGTTAACCGGAAAATAATGTTAACCAGGAAAACCAAAAAGCCCTCAAATAAAGATTATGAGTACAACCAATTGACAAAAGAAGCTCAGCTTGCAACAGGCATATAATAGCCCAGTTTGTGCTCTGATTACATATTTGGAAGTTTAAACAACAACCAAAAGGCATATATAATGCATTATCATCATTTAATTTCTTGATTATAATATTGTACATAATCTCCTAATTTTAATCTAATTCCAGCATTATCTAACTTTTATGAGGAACTTGGATGCACTTCGCATACCCTAGTGAAGCCATTTTTCATTCTAGCAGTACCAGAATTTTGATCATCCTCAACCAAATCTCTTGGAAAACGTTAAAAAAAGTTAACACTTTCTTCAAAAGAGTAAACGTTTAATGCACCTCATCTTCAGAGGAATCACTCTCCTCGCTAGCTACGCCGTATAAGTCATCATAGTAGTTGTCTGAGTCAGCACCCTGCCAAATTTACAATCCAAATCATTTAAAAAAAAAAAAAAGGCAAAACACGTTCACTTCCATAACCATGTTGAGTTTCATGAATCATATTGTGTACATCTTCTTCTCCAGAAAACAACTCTGATAAAACAATTAGGCAATATTACCATGTACCTCATCGTCTGTGATCTCAACAGATTCTGATCCTGTATCAGTCAGCGAGTCGTCGGATGGATTCCCATTCAAACGCTACAAACACCAGACAACAAAATTATCATATATTAACATAGCCACGTTAAGAAATTCAAACCAAGCTTACACAGTAGCATTCAGCTCGATTAGTCCAGTTTACGATAGCCATTGGCTGCCCTAGTTAAAGATAATAACTAAACCCCAAAAGAAAAAAAATAAAACATGTATAGCAGCTACAACTCTTATTTTTCAACCTTAAAACTTAAGTTCTTACGCATTATAATAATTCCAATTTTTTTGTCTACGTGTAAATTAAACACGATTACGATTGGGAATTCCAAACATTGACACGAGAAAATCCCTTTTTAATTGGCTCGTATTTATTTATAAAAAAAAAACACACGAAGTGAGGAGCATTGCCTCGATGTCGGAGACTATTTCGCCCGAGCTAGAACTTTCTGCGTCGTCGTCGTCGTCGTCTACTTCTTCTTGTGCTCTATTCGGAGTCTTTTCTTCTTCTCTCTTCTTTGTCTACTTGCTTGGCTTTGGATTGGTCTTTTTCCGCCGCCTCCTCCAACACCAATTCTTTTCCCTTCGACCTTTTCGACTTCCCCTTCGCCATCTTCACTCTGTTTGTGCGCGCCGACGCCGGTTGTAGAACAAATAATTGGAATGAAGGAACGGAGGGGAGTGAAGGCCGGCGATGGAGTCTAGGGTTTTTGGGAGGTTTTAAGAGAGAGGAAACGAACAACGTATTTTCTGTTAATTTGAGTGTCCGAATATCTTGAAACGACGACGTAGAAGGATTACAGAGGGAATTATAAAAGGAAGGATGAAAATCTTTTTTTTTTTTGTTGGCAGATGTCCTCGAAGGGACAAAAATCTATTTTTGAAAATGGAAAATTTTGGGATTTCGGGCCGCTATAGTTGCAACGAATTGGACCGCACCTGACTGTGGCCCAAATCTAGTCGCACGTAACTGCAATTTAAAAATTAAAAATTAGACTTTATAATTAACAATCCAAAATAATTAGTGAGTAATTGGGTTCAACCTTTTGTTTATTTGATTTTGTTTTTTAAAATTATATTTTTTAAAATTTTTAAATAATTGTTTATCTCATAAACACGTATATTGAAAAAATTATTTAAAACTCTTATAATAAAATATTTTCTAAAAAACACTCAAAAAAATAACTATTCAAACAAACCCAACGGCAAATCAACCGTATAACTTGTTCCGTGATGAGTAGAGAATGGCCAGAAAATACTGCACAATATAATTTTTCTCACTACCCAAAAAGAAAATGAAATTTAATTGCTAAAAAAGACCTCAAGCCTACGTAGAAGTTCGACAAGGCCCGGCAATTAGGTGGAAACAAAGACCTTGTAGCAGAACAACAACTCACGGCTTCATGGGAGGAGATTTTTAAGTGGACTGGATTTACTGCTCAATATGTAAACTTTATGATATAAAAAGGTATCACATGAGTATAATGACGAGTACTGACATAAAAGATTGATGTAAGTATATTTATGTAGTTTTTTTTTAAATCATAAAATCCACAAGTATAGCTATGTACTGGTCCATTTAAAAAATTTTCACTAGGCTTAACTAAGCAGAATTCATTTGCACCAATAGAGGAGACAATTACAAATTACAGAAGGAAATTATAAATATAACATTACAGATAATAATAGAGAGAAATTTGCAAACTAATCTTGAACATCCCATTCTCTCCGTTTGGATTGTTTTTTTTTTTTTTTTTTGTAAAAATAACTTTAAATATTTTTTTCGATAAATGTATTTGTGAGATAAAAAATTAATTTAAAGTATAAAACCAAATAAACGGAAAGTGGGAGTAAATGGTAGTTCACGACTTTGATTGGCGTTTAGTGTTCCTGCGTCCCTAATTGGTGAATGCAAATAATCCGCTAGAATTTACTTTTTTTGCTCGTTTAGTTCTTTATATTTTAACATTATGCATTTTGACCCCTACTAATTTAAAAATGATGAATAATGAATAAATTTTTAGGAGCAAATAAAGAAACAATTTGCACCTCCAAAAATGAAGTTAACTACTACAATTAGCATTTTATTTTCACAGCTATGTTGCTTGCCCCTTGAAAAATTAGTTGCTTTGATGTGTGGATGCATTTTTAATGAAAAAGAAAGTCCGGAAATTGGTGTTTTTGGGACGAAAATAAAACATAAGATGCTAAATGCTTCATTCATAATGTAAGAAACTAAAATGTAATGTATGAAAATATAACAAATTGCGTGATTTTAAACTTTTCAATTTTCACTTACTTTCGAAATATTCTAAATGTGAATTTGGTTTTTAAATTGTTCTTAGTTCTCATAAAACAAAAGTTAAAATATGTGCCCGCACTGCATGTAATAATAAAAGTAATAGTTAAAAAGAAAAAATATATCCTATCAAGTTATTAAACCTTATTCTATCATTTTTACTCACTGTTCACTTGTTTCATATAATATAACGATTGCTCTTATTGTTTTCTTTGAATGAGAAGATAAATGCAAATTTGTTAGTCAAATAAACTGTCTAAATTCTAGGAAAAAAAAAACAACACCACCTTGTTGGAGACATTTGAGACATTAATGACCTTATTCATTTATTTTAGATTCAATAAACAAGTTATGGACCATTTCAACAACGTAGCGTTGTACAAAGTCAATACATACAACTAATGATTTTGGGATTAGGAGCATCTAAAGTGAGAAAATATTTCTTTTTAGCTAGTTTTGGAGTTGTATATTTCAGACTAAGAGAAATAAATATTTCCATAAACGTGAATTTCTTGCTGTTCTTATAGTTTGGTTTTTTCCTAATTATTGTTAATTTTCGTAAAACAAAAGTGCAAGTCTATGCTTACACTGCAAAAAATAATATAAGTTACAATAAAATAAATCATGTCAAGTTATTCAGCATCATTCTATCATTTTTAGTCACAATCCACTTATTCTATATAATCTAACAATCGCTCTCGTTGTTTTCTTTGAACTTTTATATCGCGTGAGATAAATGCAAATTTGTTAGTCCAATTAATTTTCAAAATTCTTAAAAAACACGGAGACATTAATGGCCTAATTCATTTTATGGACCATTTCAACAACGTAGGGTTGTATAAAGTCAATACATGCAACTAATAGTTCCTCCATTTTTTTTTTTTTTTTTGGATTAGTAACATCTACGGTGAGAAAAAGAGAAAATATTCCTTTTTAGCCAATTTGGGATTTGTAAATTTTGAAATAAGAGAAAATAAATGGAAAGAAATACTATAATTTCCATAATTGGGAGTTTTTATGGGAAACAAATCAACAGAAGTGAAGAAATTTGGTTGATTCACGGGTTAAAATGGCAAAAAAGTAATTTTCTTAAAATAGAATAAAAGTTGGTGCAAAGCTTTGTAAAAATTTTAAAATGCAACCTTTGTTCTCAATAAAATTAATCTTATTCTCTTCTCTCATGTTTTAAGCTTTATATATTATTTTCCATGCATCTCGTGAACTCCTAAACTAGGTTATACGCAAGCTTCTCCATTCAAAACCCACACTTTCCATGCATTAACCATTTATACAATTAATATTAAGGGATACGTGCAATCGTACAGAGTCAAATCTTAAATAACACCGTAATCGAACTCAATTCGATATCTATTGGTACTACTTGACAAGGCTCGAGGGGCCTTTAAATTTGTAAATATGATATTTGAACTTGCGGTCGTTGCTACTTAAATTTGACTTGAACTCAATCAACTCGAGTTCGAGTCGAACAGTTGACCGAATCGATCGCGAATAACTTGTGAGCGACTCAATTTGATTGCACTCTTGTTACATGCGGTGTGTACTTAGACTCAAGGGATATGATTTTGTAATGCTGCCGACCTTCGTACTCTTTCCCGATCTATGGTCAAATACGTACGTATCTTTCTAAATCTTTGTAATCCATTGACTTAAACACATCCAATACAATTCAATAACAGGCGTGTTAAAATGGAGGTTCTCATCTAATTTCTGATAGCTACATTTTACTTTCCGTAGCTCATCCTTCTCAACCTTCCATTCATAAGAAAATACTAGGAACAATTAATTCGACAATGAAAAATTCTTCAAATATTGATTAACATTTATTTCTTTCAATTTTCCTAACCATGAAAAATTAGGAAAAACTAGTTCATGGGTATTTTTACTGGCTATCACACTCCGTTTTGTATCAGTGAAACTACTACGTCGTTTTTTTTTTTTTTTCCTTTTACATGTAAAATAAATTGAGCGACAATAACAAAAGGTAAAGTATTAATATGAACCGTAATTATTACTATCAATTTTTGTAATGGGCAAAATCAGTAAATAAACCAAAAAAAGGATAAAGTTAAAAGGAGAGCGGCAAAAGGTGAGTTTTACCCAAGAGCAAGCGGCAGCAGTCTTCATCAACCCATAGTCGGAAAAGAGTCCTTATTCTGGTAAAACTAATTACTCAACAAAATTCTAGCCCCTCCAAGACTTCACTTTCTTTTCTTTCCGATCTGACCAAAACCCCCAGCAAAGATAATCAATCACCCTTCTTAACTGTTATATTCTCTCCTTGACAAACCCAACCCACTACTCTTCTTGATTCAGATCTTCCAAGAAATCTCTCCTTTTACATTCATTCAATCCCCTTAATTTTCTAGTTTTCTCAACTTTATTCTAATTTAAGTTAAGATCCGCCTAAAATCCCAGCTGCCCACTTAAAAAAATCCAAATTTGTGACCTGGGTTGGAGTTTTTTTTTGTGGAATTGATTTAAGAAAAATGAGATTGAGATAAGGGCTAGGGTTTATTTGCTCTTTTGGATGACATGGCGGCAGAAGGGGTATCCGCTGCCGCTGCGCATAGCTGGAGAGACTCCTACAAGGGCATGTCCTCTGATAATATTAAAGGATTGGTACTTGCATTGTCTTCCAGTTTCTTTATTGGAGCTAGCTTCATTGTTAAGAAAAAGGGTTTAAAGAAAGCCGGTGCTTCCGGCGTCAGGGCTGGTAATTTTCTCTCATTTATGATCATTATGTTGTAGCATGTTTTGTGGGTTGACTTCAATTTTAAGCATTCAGTTGTATGTATACTGGGCATGGCCGTATATGGATGTATAAATATATACGTAGACTTGCTGAACTGGATGTTATTTGTGGAGACGACGGAGTAGTGTGAGTTTAGGGGTGGACTTTTATCGGTTTTGATTATAGAGAGTTGAGATCTTTGATTATTTGATAAGTAGATGTGGTAATTGTCAGGTGATTATGGACTGCATTCAAGTCCGGGGTTCTGAGGAAAACTGGAAGGCGTTGTATATCGGTTACACATGTTTATGTTTGGAAACATCACCTTGAGTGGGTATTATATCAACATGTCAGTGGTTCTCAGGAAGACTAAAAGGCATTATATTTCAGCTTGATTCGTTATGCATGTTTATGCTTGGAAGCATCAGATTGAGTGGGAATTAGATCAACATGGTGCATTTAAGATGAAACTTGGTGAAATTTCACTTATTGCATGGTGCAAGCTGTATAGTCATTCCTGCTGATGACTACCTATATATCATCGTTGGTTATGACTACCTAACTCTGATAGATTGTTGGATCAGTTTTCTGTGCTTTGATTTGTTTGCAAACTTAAGGTAGGAATGTAACTTGTCAGAAAAGTCTAAAGTGGAAACAATAATAGATAACTAGAAACTCATCTTGCAAGTGTTCATTGCATGCTCTAATATTATTGCCATTAGCTCCGCAGTTTAGGATGCTGAGAAACGAATCTGAGGATCAGGATGTGTACTTAAAAACTCTGTAACTGCCTTATTCTCATAAGAATAGTGGAAACTCTGCAAGTATCTTATTCACATGAGTATATTATTGACCCTTTTCATATTGAGTTATAGAATCCCTTCAAGACTACATTATAAACCGCAAGTGGTTCTTTTTATTCAGCCTGGCAAGTTAGTTGATAAACAGCAGTTGTCAAAGGAAATTGCTTCTGGTTGTGGACATGTGGTGGTGGCTGATCTTGTGATTAGTTAGTGGGAAAAATGGTTTTACTAATATTTCGAATGTGTTTGGCTTATTTTTTTAAAATAAAAGTTTACTTCTTCTAGATTGCACTTTTGTTTATGTATAGATCACCAAATTTTCTGTTAATGTTACTCTCTTTTTTGAATTTCGTTTTCCAGGAGTTGGAGGATATTCATACCTATCCGAACCACTTTGGTGGGTGGGCATGATAACAAGTGAGTAGTCTATTCCTATTCTTTTACCAAAGGATATAAAGCTCCAAGACATGAGATCTTATTTATCTGTTTCTCCACTTTTTAGAAGGACAATCTTCAAAATCCAGTCGTCCTCCAATTAGAAAATGAAAGAACTTATTGTTGATGGATTGTTATAAGCTTCTTTTTCCTTGAGAATATGCAAATGGTTTTGCTTAACCTCTACCTTAGGGTTGGAGTTTGCAGATAACCAGAAATTGTTCAACTGTTTAAATGGTCTGGCCATTTTGACATCATGTTGGGTTTTGGAGAGCTGAATTCAGTTTTAAGTATAAAATTGTGGGGAAAAACTGCTGCTTCACTACACAAAACACTACTTATAGGGCTGGGAAATAATGTTGCCCTAGATCAACACATACATTGCCCATGCATACAACTACTAAAACAATTTGTAAACTACTGCAGCACCTTTGACCCATAGCAAGCAACTATTTTAAGATTTAATAACACAAAACTTAAGATGCTCTAGGATCAGATATATTGTTTAAAGACACCGAGCATAACTTGTTTTGTCCAAATTCGCATCTTCTAGAATTTTAACCGTTAACATTTTGCATTATGATGCATTCAGATCTGTTGGCTAAAATTTGATCTAAAGTGGTTATGTAATAAGGTGGATAAGACACATCTGGCCACTTGAGCAATTATACTGTTTTTTGGTTCCAGGTATGCTGCCTAGGATTTTTTAATAAGCTTCTTGGGATTTCTAATGGAAATCGGGATCTGCATGAGTCAGTAATAATTGGTTGAAGATGGAATACTTTAGAATTAGAATTTAATTTGGGCTTCTGTATTGGAAGTTAACAGAAATATGCATGAGTTCAGGTTTGACAATGAGTCTTAAAAGAAAATATCTTAAAGAGACCAAGTACAAACAAAATGCATAAAAACTTGAAACTGAGTTAACATCTTGATTCTGCGTGTCAGAGTCATGTCACCTGCACAATCTTATGAAGATTTTACAACTATTCTGTTTGTGCTTTTAATTGATGGAATCTATGTGATTTTGGTATATGTACTCGTAAAAGAAAATGAAACTTTGGCAACGGTGTGGATTAACCATGAGTTGGATTTTTTGATGAAAACCTTAGTTTAAACATGATGGTTGACTTGTTAAAATGGATCTGAGAGTGTGACAAGATTTGACCTTTTCACTCTTTGAGAATAGCACTTTCTCAAAATCTTTACTTTTCACTGTATATTTGAACTTCTTTTCTCTGGGAAGAATAGTCTGTAAGCAAATATTTATAAAGCATTGTATTATAGGACAAACCACTTATCTGCATGTAGTTCTCTAATTAGTTAAAATCTTGATTTCTATCTTTCTTCTTTTCCTCTCTAATGGGTGGAAAGAAGGGCCAAAAACTAATTTGACTGCTTGCAAGTGGGAAGAATTGGAAGTCTCTGACCTACTAACTTCTGTCCTAGGGTTCAAGATGCAATCCTTCTTACTTTATTGTACTCCTTGTCTTATTGTTTGCTGTAGAAGAGGGAGGGCTTTGATATATATTATTTGTAGAGCACATTGTTTGAAACTTTTGCTTTGTATACTATGAAGCTCCTTGACTTTCGTCTTGATTTATTGGGCATGGCCCTTTCTATAAAGCAAGTAAACTTTGCGAAGATGTGGAATTCATTGCTAGTTCGCTTATTGGAACTTATATTTTTTGATTTCTATTTACAGTTCCATTCTCCCGTTATTCTACTCATCCTTGGTTTTATATTGCATAGTGGAGTGATAGAGGATTCTCCTTTATAGTTTTTTTTACTTCCCCTGCAATATATTCGCATGAATTGTTTTCTGCCTTATACAGCTTGAGGTGGAAATATTGAAATCTGATAAGAGCTCTCTGTTGCAACAGTGATTGTAGGAGAGGTTGCTAATTTTGCAGCTTATGCATTTGCACCTGCTATTTTAGTCACTCCCCTTGGTGCACTCAGCATTATTATCAGGCATGATTTACAGTTGCATTCACGGTTAAATTTAATTATCCTGCTTTGATTACTAATTAAAGAGTTATCTTGCAGTGCCGTGCTTGCGCACATAATTTTACGAGAAAAGCTGCATACTTTTGGAATTCTTGGTTGTGCCTTGTGTGTTGTGGGTTCCACAACAATTGTACTGCATGCTCCTCAAGAACGTGCCATCGAATCTGTAGCAGAAGTATGGGTCCTCGCTACTGAACCTGGTAAAATTTTCATGTCATGAACCTTGCCATTGGTCTCTGACGTAGTTTTGAAAGCTCAAAGCCATTCTTTTGCTTGCTTCTTTTTCTTCATGTCCTTGTGAGCTAAGCAGCTGTATCCTGCAGCTTTTCTCTTCTATGCAGCTGTGGTTATAATAGTGGTCCTGATGCTTATATTTCATTATATCCCTGAATACGGCCAGACTCACATACTGTTTTATATTGGAGTGTGTTCCCTAGTTGGATCTTTATCGGTAGGTCTACTTTTATTCATTTTAGAGAGGGTTTAAAAAAAAAAAAAAAGAGAATTCTTTCATATTGCTTCCACAGAATAATTCAATGTCAGAGATGCTACATGACAGGTCATGAGCGTCAAAGCACTTGGAATTGCTTTGAAGCTAACACTATCTGGAATGAATCAACTTGTATATCCGCAGACGTGGTTCTTTACTTTGGTGGTGTTGGTTTGTGTGATTACCCAAATGAACTATTTGAATAAGGTTAGCATTCTTCTTTCTTGGACTGTATTTATCTTTCTTTGCTCTTATAATGCCTTCTTTGATAACTTTAAAATCTTTCCTGAATTTCATGAAAAAGAAGTTATGATGTATGGCCCATAGGATTAGGGTGTAAAATAGTAGTGACATTAAAATATTTGAAGGCTGAGGAAGCTCTTTTTTTAAGATGCTTCTCTCCCTCTCTCTCTCTTTCTTTCTGAGTTTGTGTAAGGGAGTTCCCTGGAATATAGTCCTCTGATTTTCAAATTTTATCCCTCCCATAGCAAAAGAATATGTTCATAGTTAAAGTTTCAACAAGAAGATCTAGCTTTTGATACATGTCTTTTGGTTAATAGTTTAAAATATGGAAACATGAATCCATAGTTCAAAATCCACCTGATGCTTCATAGATATTTGAAATTTTCCATGTTGTAGCTGCTTATGTAATGATTATGTTGTACTGTTTTTTGTCCACACCCTCCCTCCTTACCCCTGTGGGCAGAATTTCTTCCCGTTTTCTTACTCTTCTAATATTTTACTGCGTGCTTAATGTTGAATGCAGGCACTTGACACATTCAACACTGCTGTTGTTTCACCTATCTATTATGTTATGTTTACCTCCTTTACTATATTGGCTAGCGTTATCATGTTTAAGGTAATCCTCTACCTCTTCAGCATTGTTCTTCTCTGCTTGATTGGACTCAATATGCTATATAAAGAGGCATTATTTTGACCTCAAGTTGTGTTAAATTTGATACTTGGTTGGATTGAGTTTAAAATGTTACTTCTGAAAGAACACTCTTTTGGGATATGTTCTCAATTTCTTTTTTCTTTTTTTTTTCTCCCTCATCACAGGATTGGGATAGGCAAAATCCAACCCAAATAGTGACAGAAATGTGTGGATTTGTGACAATTCTTTCTGGGACCTTTCTTCTTCACAAAACAAAAGACATGGCGGACTGTATGCTCTACGCTTTCTTGCTAGATATTCCTAACGTTTTTGTTATCAGGATCATCTTGTTCCATATGCATAGTTTCATCTCTTCGAGACTAATATAGTGCATGAATATAGAAATGATTTTTTCTGCGTAATGTTGACCGTTATCATGAATTTTTTGGCTACAGGTTCGACACCTACATCCTTGCGGCTTTCCAAGCAAACCGATGAGGAGGATGGTTTTGGTCAAGAAGGCATACCTCTCAGGCGGCAGGATTCACTCAGAACATAACTATTTTTGGGGAAAAAAATCTTCATGTTCAGCTATCATTTTTCCGAGTCGTGCTTCTTCAGGGAAGAGACCACACAGATGTGAAATTGTATTTTATCAAGCACCAAAATATGTTCTTTTGTATACAATGGGAAGGAAAAGAAGAGTTTTTGCCCCCAGCTGTTCTCTCTCTCTCTCCCCCTGTATCACACCTCTCCCTTTTTTGGCATTTTTTTTTCCCCCGCGGACAAAAAGCTAAATTCTTTGCTTGCCTCTTAAAATTGTGGCACTTTGAAGTTGATACCTTGAATATCTTTAGAAGAAAAACCCAACCCTGATTTAACCCTGGAGCATATTTTGGCTATAGAAAGCAAAAATGGTCCGTCTAAACTTGCATCTCACCTTGTAAATAAGATATCTGAGCTCGCAAATAAACAATTCGGATGTGGTCCCGGTTTTCTGGTTTTAGGGGAACCAATTGAATATGTTAGAGATAAAAAGAGTACATCGTAGTACTTTATGGCTAGTTTGAGAATTTAGCATAGAAAAGAGATAGAAAAGAAACGAAGCAAATGATGGGTGAGAAAAGAAAAGAAATGATGAGAAAGGAAGAGGCTCGTTTGGGAGTTTAGGATAGGAACAAAAAAAAGAAAAAAGAGGGAAATGTTGGATGGGAAAAGAAAAGAAAGGATGAGAAAGAAAGTGAAATGATAAAATTTTCTGTTTGGCATTGTTTGGGAGTTTAGGAAAGAAATTAAAGAAATTAGAACTTGTTAGGAATTTAATTATACTTTAAAAACTTTTTAAGGACAAAAGTATCATATTGTAAAAGTTTGCATAATATTTTTCTCTTTCCTACCATTTCCGTCCAATTTTGGGCGAAAAATTTGTGGGATTTAGAAGGCCAAAAGTTTTACTTCCAAATCCTTCTAATTTCTTTGCTTTCTTTTCTATAGGAACTCTCAAATGTGGGAAACTTAAAATTTTTCATTCCATCTTTTCTTTTCTTTCCATCCAAACTAGCTGTTAGATACTAACAAAACATTCCAACTAGACGTTCTACTACATAACCATAACCAGACTCTACTACTACTTTATTACAAGTTTCTCGTTGTTTAAAAACGCTAGACCATGTTTTTGGAAACAAACTCCTTCTTGGTCTTGATTGAGAAGTTGCTTCAAGAAACCAGTTTTGTCTCAGACTTAACACTTTGAAATAACTCTAGGCTACAACATATTTGGACAGAATATCTGCTACTTGATTCAGATTTAGGTAACTATATTTACCTTCAAGTACTTTGATTCAGATTCCAAGTCTTCATTTACCACGCACTCTTACAGACTCTTTTTTATGCCTCCATACATCTACAGGTCATTTTACCACTAAGAATGCGTATAGTGTTCTCATACAACAAGAATTGAGGACTCATCATCGTCATCTTCCATGGGATTTCCCCTGGAGACTGCCTATTCCACCCAAAATCAACATTTTCTGATGGCAAATGGCACATGACCAGTTTGTCAGAGGTGGGGGTAATGAATCGTAGAAGCATTATCTCATCTCCATTGTGTCCTATCTACCACAATTCAGCAGAAAAACAGTCTCACATATTCTTCCAATGTTTGCCAACAAAAACATTCCATAAAGACTTGTCCCAGTTGTGGGATTCCACTCACTTGACCCTCATTTACGCCAGGTTTTTCCAACAAGGACAAGAGGGTCACTCTATTCCAAAATTCTGGCCTTTTCTTTTGTGGTTCACCTAGGTTAATAGAAATCAAACATTATTCCAACAAGAAGGAGACACAGAGAAAGGTATCTATGCTCGAGCTAAATCTTTATACCACAGAGTTTTATGGAATTTAAACAAGCAGGGTCAAACAAGTTCCTCTAAATAGCATCTCCAAGTAGCATGGAAACCTTCTCCATACGGATGGATCAAGTTAAATGCTAATGGCACTGCTAATTCCATCACGGGCGTTTCAGGTTTATTTTGGGATCACTTAGAATCCTTTATTGAAGCATATTGTAAAAATTATGGATTAGGATCAAACAATATAGCTGAACTTTTGGCAATACACGAAAGATTAGATATAGGCATTAAAAGGGGATTTCATAACCTAGTTTTGGAAATTGATTCTAATATGCTTTTCAATGAGTTGTGCAGAGGAACACAGAATCTTCACAGAGGAGCATTAATTAGGGAATGCCAACGCTACTTGTAGTACTTTTTCCATAAACTCTAGATTTGCTTTACTTACCATGAGTAGATCTTGTTATCTTAGTGCGGAAAATCTAGATTTACTTTACTTACCATTAGTGAATCGAGTTATCTTAGCCAACGAGAAAATCTGCCAATGTAGAAGCGAATATGCCTTCCCTGGCCAAAGCAAAATATCAGTTTTAATCTTAAAATTGTCAACACCATGTAAACTTTTAAAACACACGGTAGCACCATATGAATGAGGCCTCGTATTAGCTCAATTAATGAGTCCTTGTATTAAATCCGTCCATCTGTACCCCTGCTATTGCTATCGGAAATAAAACACAAAACATTGCGTAAAAGTAAAAATTAGAGACTACCCACACCGGCCGCTATTACTAGAAATAAAACCCAAAAAATTGGAGAACAATTGGAGAGATGGAATCTTTTAATGATTTTCTTTATTGATAATTATTGTTTTAAGCATAGCTGGCATAGGAGATAATTACTAGTTTTTACTACCACGACAGTTGGGTTCAAGGTTAAGGCTTGTGGGCATTTATTTTGTTATGGATGTGTGTACTCTGGTATTTTATGTCAGAATCTAGATTATAGAACTCAAGAAAATGATATTCAGATAATTGAAAAATGAAATCAACTATTGTTGAAGATTGAGATTTACAAAAATGAGGGGAATTACAGAGGAAAGAGAAATTCGGCCAGAGAGAGAAGAGAAAATTTAGAGGAGGAATCTAAAGATCAGTTAATTCGCCCTTTCCTCTCTTCTTTTCTCCTTCTTTATACTTAGCTAACTGCTCAACTAACTAACTACACTAATTGTTACTCTTTGACTAACTGAATTCGTTATTGGTTATCCACTCTGTTGCTGCCACGTGTCCCTAATTTGCTATATGAGCTTTTAGTTGAAGTGGCACCGTTTCTGATTTCAGCTTAGGTTCATGACAATTACCCCCGGCATCAAACAATCCTTGTTCTCAAGGATTGAAGTCAAGAAATTGGCTCTTGATAAAAGACATATCCTCCCATGAAGCTTCCTCATATTCCAAATACTGCCATTTGATCAACCACTATACTATAGGATCCCTATTTCGTAAGATAGCTCTTCTTTTCAACACTTTTTCTAGAGTGAGTAGGTATTGATCCTGGAAGTTAAATTCTGGCAAGTCACTGATGATGTTGTGATGCTCCCCTATGTGTTTCTTGAGTAAGGACACATGGAATGTTGGATGAATTTTTGCCTGAGGAGGTAGTCTGAGTCTATAAGCTATTGCTCCCACCTTCTCAATCACTTGATAAGGTCCAAAAAACTTAGTGGACAGTTTTAGATTTTTCTGATAGCAACTGTTTGCTATTTGTACGGTTGGAGTTTTAAGAATAACCAATCTCTTACTTGAAACTCCCTATTTGTGCGACCTTTATCTGCATATAGCTTCATTCGGTTCTGTGCTTTGCTCAAATTATCTTTAAGAAACTGTACCACCTATTGTCTGTCTTGCAAAAACTGAGCTGTAGCAAGAATCACTATATCTAGATATGGTCCCAACGGTAAGGTTTGGGGCTAATACCCGTATAATGCCTGGAAATGTCTGATTTGAATACTATTATGGAAGGTGGAATTATATCACCATTTTGCCAATGGTAGCCATTTAGCCCAGTTGCTTGGTTGCTCATGACAGAAATATCTAAGGTAACCTTCCAAACACTGGTTCAGTCTCTTTGACTGACTATCTGTTTGTGAATGATAAGCTGAAGAGAGGTGTAGCTGAACTCCTATAATTTTGAACAATTCTTTCCCAAAATTACTAGTAAAGACTTTGTCTCTATCTATTACAATAACCTCTGGGAGACCATGTAATCTAAAGATGTGGCCTATAAAAACTTTGGCCACTACAGCAGTAGAAAAATGATGAGTTAATGTCAGAAAATACCCCATCTTAGTTAACCCATATACCACTACCATCACAGTGTCTTATCCTTGTAAACCAAGTAGCTTCTTAATAAAATTCATAGTTATTTGACTCCATGCTTGAGTGGGGATTGGTAGGGGTTGCAATAACCTTGGATAAGGTAGGTTCTCATGTTTATTTCTCTGGCATATATCCCAATTCTGGATGAAAGTAATGACATCCCTTTTAATGCCAGGCTATTGAAAGATGGATTTAACCTTCTGCAAACAGTGATGTTGCCCAGAATGTCCCTCTATAGCTGACTCATGCAATGCTTGAATAATCTATTGTCTTAGTGGACCCTCTTTTTTCACATAAATTTTTTGTTTGAACTTAAGCAAGCCATCTATAACTGATATTGTGGCAGGGACACTGGATCAACAATTAGCTGAACTAGAACCTGTTGACACTCCTCATCCATCCTATATGAATCAATAACCTCTGCTATCCACTTGGGCTAGACTGAAGTGACAGCCATGCTACAACCTTTCTCTACATTCTCTTATTCATACCTACCCTTTCTAGAAAGAGCATCTGCAGCAGAATTTTCTAAACCTTTCTTGTACTAGATTTCGTAATCCAGTCCTAATAACTTAGTTAGCCATTTGTGTTGTAGTGTGGATGTTAATTTCTGTGCCAGTAAGTGTTTCAAATGCTGATGATCAGTCCTGATGATAAAATGGTAGCCTATTAAATAATGCTTTCATTTATTCACAACAATCACCACTGCTAATAATTCTATCTCATAAATGGAGTATCCCAAATTCTTTGGACTTAAAGCCTTACTAATAAAGGCTATTGGTTGTCCTTCCTGCATTAGTACAGCTCCTACTCCTTTGCTACTGGCATCAGTTTCTATGACAAATGGCTTGCTAAAATCAGACATTCTTCGTACTGGAGTCTGAACCATGACCTTCTTGAGGTGACTGAATGCTGTCTCTGCTTCTGTATTTCATTGAAAAGCATTTTTCTTTAACAGATCAGTCAATGGTCAGCTAATAATGCCATACCCTTTGATAAAATGTTTGTAACACCCTGTCAATCCAAGAAATCCCCTCAACTCCTTTACTAATTTTGGTTGGGGCCAATTTGTAACACATTCCACTTTAATCTTATCCATGCTAACTCCTTGTTGGGATACCAAATGCCCCAAATATTCTACTTGATCTTGTGCAAATGTACACTTGGATCTTTTTGCAAAAAGTTGATGATTCTTGAGTAGGTCCAGCACTACTCTTAAGCAATCAACACGTGTTTCTATAGAAGGGCTGGTGACCAATATGTCATAAAAAAAAACTAAAACAAACTTTCGCAAGAATGGTTGAAACACATGATTCATCAGATTTTGAAAAATGGCAAGGATATTTGTGAGGCTAAAAGGCATCACCAAAAATTCATAATGCCCCTGGTGAGTTTGGAAGGTTGTTTTGTGGACATCTTTAAGCTTTACTCTTATCTGATGGTACCCAAATCTCAAGTTCAGCTTACTAAATACATTGGTTCCCTCTAACTCATCCAACAGTTCATCAATGTTAGGTATAGAGAACTTGTCTTTAACTGTAAGATTATTCAAATGCCCGTAGTCAACACAAAAACGCCAAGATCCATCCTTCTTCTTGACCAAGAGAATAGGTGATGCATAAGGACTACTACTGTGTTGAATGATACCAGCCTGCAATATAGCTGTCACTTATTGCTCAATTTTCTCTTTCTGGGAATAAGGATACTTGTAGGGTCTCATTTTAAAAGGCTTGGAGTTTGATTTTAGAGGTATTTGATGATCAATTGCTCTCTCAGGTGGTAATTGTGTAGGCTCTTCAAAGATGTCCCAGTATTGGTCTAACAGTGCTATCACCTCTTCAAGTTCAATAGCACTTGAAGAGTTCTGGTTTTGAACATTCACAGTGGCAAGCTTTCTACTTTTTGCCTGAATAAATTCCCTAAGATCTCTACCTTTGATCAACTGGAGAGTTGGATTGTCTACCATTCCATGTAACTCTATCAAATTTCTTTCGTTAAACAAGGTTATGTTTAACTAGTGGAAGTCAAAAGTAATAGGGCCAAATTGGAACATTCAATCTACCCCTAAGATAATATCCCAGCCTCCTAACTCCATTACTTTCAAATCATACTCAAATTGATAATTTTGAATCATCCTAGACACTGTTATGCATACAGCACAGCTGGTCACTACACTCCCATCTGCCATCATTATAGTAAATGGGTTAGACAAATAATATGGCATGTTCCATTGTTTGACTAGTTCTGATTGAGGAAACTGTTTGAGTTTCCTGTGTCTACTAATATCTTGATTGGATAACCTTGTAGCAACCCCTGTAGTGTAATTGTTTTTCTTTTTAGTGAACCAAATAGAGTATGTAATGAAATCTCCGTTAACTTCTCTAGATTTCCTGTTTGTTCGTCCTGTTCTCCTATAGCATCTTCAAAAGAGGGTTCTTCCTCTTCTTCTTCTACCATCAAGTTAAGATACCTCATCTTGTATTAGGGTTCTATGTTGTATTTCTCCCCATATTTAAAGCATAACCCATTATTTTTTTTAAACTGCAATTCTTGTAGAGTTATTTTCTTGAAATTAGACTGATTAAAAGAGTTGTTCTTGTTATCCACTGTTGGGACTTTGTACTGATTGTTATAGTTACCCCCAATATGTCTGACCATCCCAAATTTTGGTTCAATCACATGTTTGTTACTGGCCTTAATCTGCCTGTTCATCAACTTGCATGCTTGCTCCTGTAATTAAGCAATTTCAAAGGCCTTAGACAAAGAGTCTAGATTCATCATTTTGACCATGGTTTTGATTTCATCTCTTGAGCCACTGATAAAACTAGATACAAAGTAAGCTTCACTTAATTGTGGGTTCTGGATGAGCATCTGAGTTTTTAACTCCTCAAATCTCTCCTGATACCCTTCTACTGTATCCAGTTGCTGTAGCTTGTTAAACTTCTCGACACAATCCATTAATCCTTTACTCCCAAACCTCCTACAAAGTAGTTCACTAAACTCTCCCCATTTAGTTGTTGGTTTCTCTAATTTTACTCCTTGAAACCACACATCCACCTTTCCTTTAAATACATTTCCATAACAGACAACTTGTACTCTTCTTCAATTTGGTAGTTAACAAAAAATTTGTGACACTTATGAATCTATTCCTGGGGATTATCCCCATTAAAGAAAGGTAATTCAAGTTTAGGAGTATGGGGAATTAAGTTCTTACTTGATTTATCTCGATTTCCTTGGGCAGTTACTTTATCCATACTCCTCCTTTGGTAGCATAGAGGGGTAGGTAGCAGTGGTGGGTTCCCAGAATGTCTTGTTCCTTCTTCTTCCATAGATTTTTCTTGACCTACCATCTTGATGAACGAGTTGAACTTCTGATCTAGATTGTGAATAAACTTTTTCATGGTGGTATTGTTATTATCTATTTCACTCCTGATTTGCTATTGGAAGTTCTTCAAGCTCTCCGCTGCTTTAGCAAGCTTATTTTCTTGCTTCTTAATTTGATCTTCTAGGGATTTGAGACAAGTTCCTTCTGCCATTTTCATCAATTTGACTTCTGCCGCCAAGGATAAGCTGGCTCTGATACCAAATTGTCAGAATCTAGATTACAAAACTCAAGGAAATGATATTCAGATAATTGGAAAATAAAATCAACTATTGTTGAAGACTGAGATTTACAAAAATGAGGGTAATTACAGACGAAAAAGAAATTCAGCCAGAGAGGGAAGGGAAAATTTAGAGGAGAAATCTAAAGATCAGTTAATTCGCCCCCTTTTCTCTCTTCCTTTCTCGTTCTTTATACTCAGCTAACTGCTCAGCTAACGACACTAATGGCTACTCTTTGACTAACTAAACTTGTTATTGGTTATCCACTCTGCTATTGCCACGTGTCCCTAATTTGCTTTCTAAGTTTTCAGTTGAAGCGGCACCGTTTCTGATTTCAGCGTAGGTTCATGACATTTTAGGACTATGTCCCATACCTATCCTAGCTTTGAGGTTCATGATCCTTGTATAAATAAAAGGATTGTTCTGGATGTTGCATGAATATGACCATGCTTTATTAATTGGCAAGACTTTCCCTTTTCTTATGCAATTATTCGTGAAAAGATACATGTATCATCTCCTTGTTGCTCATATGCTTTTGATCGATTCAAATCATTTGTCTAATTTTTTTGATGTCTAACCGTGTCTAATACAAAACTATGAGGTGATGTAGTTTTGTAGAGTTTTATATTAATACATGTAGTTTCATATTCTCTTGTGAAAACTGGAGGAGTAGACAAGAAACTATTTCCTGCCATTCATGAAGGTTAGGTGTTTTAATTTTTAGGCAAAAGGTTCCTCAGTGATTCGCTCTCATGGGCCCTATTAAAAGGGGGGTCTGATACCATTTTGTTGGAAACATAGAGCATAAAAGACCAATTTTTATGGGCTAAAAAATTAAGCATAAGCTTTCATTCATCAATACCCTATTTATAGTGCTTACAAAATAACAAACATAATTCTATCTAACAACTCTCCCAAAAAATCTCAACAAAACTTCTTGAAAACCTAATCTTCTAGTTAACAAATCCTACATGATCTTCTAGCTAGAAAATCCTACATGATCTAATATCTTAACAATAAAATTTATTTAAAATTAACTGAATTATTCTTTTATCAAAAGAAACCTAGAAAAAATTTGTAGAATAGTTAGCACCATAAAGAAGAATTAGATAGAGGATCTGAAGTGACTTTGACACTAGTAATTGGAAATGGGAGTCGTTTGACGACTTTGATATCTAACCAACTTCAGGGAAACATTGTAGAACTGACCACATAAAGCGTGGTCGTACACTTGGATGTCTTCAAAGAGCTCTTCTCTTTGATATATACTGCTTGGAAATCTTCCTTGCCGCTTCCGTGATTGCCTACCAGGTGGCTGATGGGAAAGTAAAAAAGAATGCAGTGCTTGTCGTTGGTTGTGGATGCTGATTGCACCGTCTCTGACGACATTGTTGATTTAGGGGAACGTTACATTTTTTTTTTCATGTTCCGCACTGATGATTCGGATGCAGTCAAGCCCATGTGACACTTTGTGATGTTTAAGATTTCACGGATGGGTGGAGATGTTGAACACGGTCCGTCTGCTGAATTCTTGACGTGTGAATCCATTAGCATTTCAAGCCACGAGATAGACTGGAAGCACCCTTGCATGCATATTTGTTCCTTCACAATGTAGTCCAGTGATCATTCGGTAGCTTGTGTCGCATATCTTAGTTGTTACCTTAAAACTTTATCAGTTTTGTCAATTTACAAGTTATGTTTTTCTCGCGTCTGAGTTTTGAACATGAAAGGAATAGAAATTTATGCTGAAATCATAAATTAGAAAAAAGAAAAATTAACTAGACATTATTAATGTCATGTGCCTCGACGGGTACGTCTCTGATATAATTGATGAACCTTTCTAAACTTTATATGCCTGGATTGATTTTAAATGTAGCAAGTGAATAGTGCTATGCTACAATATTTGGTTCTTAATCGTGTTGTTTACAGATGCAGGTGTTGTCAGATTATGAGGCATTGTGGAGTCCTCAAATTTCTTGGATACATTACTGCAATCTAAATGCAGTTGTCACCGGGCAAGGGCAAATATAGTATGGCTAAATTATTAATGAAGCCCAGGAATTTCATGGTAAATAGAGAATTGGATATACCAAAATAATCAATGGTTAGATAGGGAGACTGCATACTAACATATATGTAGGTGAGAAAGTGCATCTCTAGATGGAAATCTGTAATAATCTTCATAATGCACTTCTTTCTTGATCTTTAAGTACATATTCTAGTCAAAGACAGTTTTAAAGAGAAATCAGGTGTGTTCTTAAAAACTTCAGATTACATGCTCGCCAATGTTATTTTCCTTTTTTCAGCTAGAAACATGTTTAGATGCTTTGTTTCCATAAAAGGTTTTTAAGAGAAGAAAGAGAAAAGGGTATTGAAATGAGATTGAGCCTTATCAAGTCTTAGCAGTATCCCCAATGTAAGTGATTTCTTAACGTGTGGAGAACCAACTTTGATGAATTTTGAGCATTAACTTTATGCTTTTTTCCACTTTCTTTCTACCCTACTTTTTTCTTTGACATGGACCTGGCTACTCTCTCTCTCTCTCTCTCTCTCTCTCTCTCTCTCTCTCTCTCTCTCTCTCTCTCTCTCTCTCTCTCTCTCTCTCTCTCTCTCTCTCTCTCTCTCTCTCTCTCTCTCTCTCTCTCTCTCTGTTTTCCATGAACTCCAAAGATTCCGGAGTTGGCTCATGTTAATGTGATCCAGTAATCTTTGTGCCGTAAGTCATGTGCCTGTGCGACTTCTCTCGTAAAGAAATTAGGAGGGTAGATGAATTTGCTCTTTGACGCGGTTTCTTTTCCTTCAACTTTCACAATCACATGCATGTGCATGTTGTAAAAGAGCAATCATTAGAATACGATTTATTCCACTGTCTAACTTGAAAATGAAGTTTCCATTTATCTAATTTCAAACTTTCCTGTTTGTTCAATCTTTTTGGCTTCCACCGTTCCCCACCCCCCCCCCCCCCCTCTCTCTCTCTCTAAGTTTTGACAAACCAGCAACACCAAATCTTGTTCTCGAAGAGTTTACCAGTTAAACCATACTTCTTGCACCCAGAGACCAGTAATTTTATGAGTTTTCCTCAAGGAGTTTTAGTTGACCACATATTCTATCTTTGAACTATAAAAAGTTTACCTTTCTCTCAATTTGTACATTGTTACTTGTATAATTGCATTATCTTTTCGGCTGTTTAGGTTTGGGATTTGCGAGAATGTTATTTGCCTGTCCGAAACTCTTCAAACCAATTGATTCATTTGAAATATGAGCACCATCTACAATAAGTGCAACATTCTTCTTATTGTTCGAGTTGTTGCAAAAGCAATTGATTTATTCAAAACATTAGCATCATTTCACAACATGGTTTTTTTGAAACATCCAGCCATAGATTGAAATTTGGCCATACCAAATTATCTTCATTTAGATAAGAATCTTATGCCTTTAAATGTGGTAGGTATGCAATCTACACAATAAAGTATAGCATCCATCATGACACATCTCCAAGTAACTCCTTCGAACAAGTCACAAGACAGCATCTAGCAAGGTTAATGATAGATGCACGTGAACAACGTAGATTGGGAACTTATTCCATCTACAACTACCACATAACATACAGCATATATATGAATGAACAATAAAAGATCCAGGCATATACTATCTCATTTGAGTGATCCATGTGATACCAAAACAGTAATCTCCACACAATTCTCAAGTCCTTTCTCTTCTGTTTAAAATGGTAGAGGTCAACATGACATGATCAATATTTGAACAATATGGTTTTCTTTTAAAAAAAAAAAATTGGGCCGTAAGCAAAAGATGTTTTTGTCGGGCCTTGTTGGAAGAAAAAGAAGATTGATCAGGATATGAACATTTGACCTTCTGCCCTACAAAAAAATTAATCAACATCAATCCTACATATCAATATCACTACGAGGCAAACAGCCACAGTTACATCAAAAGAAAAGTGAAATGACTTCGTTATTGCTAAAATCACGGATTAGTGGAACTGTTGAAATCCTAATCAAAAGATTGTTAAGTATAAATTATGGCATTGTCAAAAAAAAAAAAAGTATAAATTATGGCAGGAAGAGTTTCGTCGTTGAATAATAAAAATGTCATATAGTATATGCTCACAGATAGATACAGACAGCCGCACGATCACGTCTGAATGCTGTTTTATAACCATTAATTTTTGTATCCCTATGCATATTATGGGGTATGCTTTTGTTATGTTTCATAAAAATAAATGCATGAAAGTCCAGTTTTGTCAAAATTAGTGTGAAAATCCGCCAGTAACCATATTTGATGGTTGACCTTAAGCAAGCACCAGTACTTATTTTGGGATGAAATCCTTCGTTTTTAGACACATTAAAAATGGTTTTGGCTCGTATCAAAAAAAAAAAAAAATGGTTTTGGCTGTAAATCAATTTTCTTGAAATATGCCAATGATGTGCAGACGAGATGTCCTTGTGGGAGGACTAAAAAAAACAAATAAAAGTTTAGATAGATGGGGGCCTAGTCATAACTTTTGAGAGACAAATAGTAGTACATAGCCCCAAAGATTCTTGTATTGAAATTGTCGGATAGGCCAATTGCTAAAAAAATTCAGAATTAAAGGGAAAATGAAGTTTGCATTGGATTCTTTTAAAAAGTGCTTGCTCAGAAAGAGAAGATAAAGAAGTAAAGAATCTGCAACAAGATAAAAAGACAGGCTCCATCAGGTGACAATGGCTTGATCATTAATAACATATACGGGGATTGATGCTATAAAACCATTCAAGTATGTCTTGAGACGAGTATAAATGGTCAAAAACCATATATAAAATAATGTTTAAAAATGATTGATTTAGCAATGAAAACGAGGAAGTTCATCTTGAATTGACTGTACAGGTCAAAAACAAGAAAGTCAGTCTCAGAATGCGCAAATACTGAATACTGAACAGAAGTTCAGAAAAATGAAAAGAAAACTTTGAGTCGATCCGAGTGTATTTTTGGCCAAAGTACAATTAACTTAGTGGGTTGGTAAAGCTTCTCCAAAGTGTGTACTTTCATTTCTTCTTTTTCTGGGAATTGATAAATAGAAAAAATCTGGTCAGAGGATTGTACTTTGGACGTGTAAAAATTGGCATTGACTGCTACTTTTGTGTATAAACACAGCTACTCTACCTGTATTAGGCTTAGTGCATGATAAAACCATCAAAAGAATCTATGCAAGTTCCCTAGAATTAGAAAACTATCCCGGAACGCGCAGAGGTCGGAGTTGATTTAGCAGCAAACGACATTTTATCTTTTTTTGGTTATCCATTTCTTTTCAAAATTATTTTTCAGACACGTTTCTTCAACTATATTTTTATCACACAAACACGCATGCCTAGAAAATTATTAACATTTTTTACAAAACCTTGTAAAAAATAATATCCATATGAGGTTTTAGGTTTTTGAGAAGATTATTGATCTGCTGGGAGACAAGAAATGGGCAACCAAATGCATAATTTTATATTCTAGACAACAGTTAGTCGGAATGTACCTAACCAGAGAACTCCGACAAAGGAAAGTGAGAAAATAATAATCTTTTTTTTTTTTAAAATAGCAATATGGTCTGCATTTCTGGTTCTTCCTGGAGAGAAAATGCTTCTTCTCTGTCACAGAAGGACAAAATCGAAAATAATTTATTACCCGATTTGACAACGTTCACAAGAAAGTTTGCATAATAAAAAGAATGAAATTATGCAGATGATGCAACAAAATATATTATTTTTCGTTCTGCCTCTCTATCTAGTTCAATTTCTTTTTGTTTATTTTCCCTTTTTTCCATACAAAAAGCAAGAAAACAAATTGAAATATTAGTATTCTACTAAACCCATATACCAAATCCTCCTATACAATCACTCTCTATTTTCACTTCTACCTAATGTTCCCTTGCATCAAATTATAAACAAACTTGTACATGGCAAATCTCCACATATCAATCTAGAAAAGAGTTTCCCAAAAAAAAAAAAAAAATTACTGTAGTAATAGACAAATGTAAATTGAGAACAAAATACCTCTCTCTTCTCTTTTAGGAAAAATCTTCATTCGTGAATCTTTCAAGCACCTAATTCTTTTCATATGTCAACTTCTAACATCTGCAAAATGAATCCCAGTTAAATTCTTCAATTCACCCCAGTAATTCAAAACAATTAAATTAACTTGGCACATGAATGAATTGCAATGAACTAACCACTCTAGATTCAAAATAATCATTGAGAACTACTGGGGCCATCGTCTCCACTATCTGCACCTTGAGGCTGGTGGTCTTGCTGATGATGATGATCCATTGGGTGATTTTGCTGATCAGAATTCATGTTTAAACCACCTCTTGAGTAAGCATTGAGCGCAGCCAACATGCCCAAATTAGACTCTGATACTCCCAATCCTATATGCTGGGAAGGTTGCTGTTGCATTAGCATTGCTCCCAGCTGCAACGGACTTGCTCTTCCACCTTGAAATTCTAGACTCCCGGGAATATTAAACCTTGGCATGAAATGTAAAGGAGCCTGCAATGTGTTACCACTAGTAGTGGGAAATGGCCACATCTGCTGTTCTGATGGTGGAATAGCAACACCAGATGTGGCTTGCACAGCAGCTACAGCCGCCGCCAATGTCTGGCTGCTGTTGCTGCTACCGGCACCACTTGCAGTAACTGGTAACATCCAAAAAGCGTTACCAGTCGCGCCACCGCTGCTGGGTGCCGGTGCCACTGCCCACATGGCAGTGGCTGGCATCATATTAGTATGCCTCAGCATATTAGAAGATGGCCCGAAAACATCTTGGGTCTTCGGCAATTGCATGCCGCCACCACTACCGCCACCTACTCTAAATTGCTTATTCGAAGACGGTGAAGAATTTGCATCTGCCGCATGATCTCCTTGGCCAGTTGAACCTTCTTCTTTGAACAAATCTTCTCTGTATCTTTTCCTCAAATAATTCTCCGTGGCATCTTGTCCTCCGCCGTTATTATCTCCGCCTCCGCCTCCACTCGGAATTGCTTCTGTTATCTGATTTGCTGCTAACAAATGCTGTTGTTGCTGAAAACCTAACATATGCGAAAAGCCTTCCTCGTGATACGGGTGGTGAGCTAAAGCTAGTGCGCTGTGAAAAGAATGAGGAGCTGATTTTGAAGGAGGAGCTGAAAGAGTGGTGCCGCTGCTCCGGAGAGAGATGTTAAGGGTAGAAAAGTTAGCTGGGATGGTTCCAGTGCCAGTGGCCGCGATGATGGCTGGCTCGGCTTGTTGTAGAAGCCACTCAATAGTCTCGCCGTCAGACTTGTGGCCTAATTCTCTAGTCAACTGGAAAACCCTAGCTGCACAGGCTACCGGCATTCGGATACGCCGCCCTCGGCCGTCAACTTTGGTGTGGCGGTCCTTTGTTGATCTCTTGGGTGGCTGCTGTTGTTGGGTTGAAGGCGCTGCTAGTTGTTGCTGAGGCTTCTTGGAGGAGGGGTCAGTTAGGGTTTCGGATCTGGTGGCAATAGCTAAGGAGGCATCGACGGTGGTGGAGGAAGGAGAAGCACTGATGGAGGGTGTAGAGGGTGAAAGAGATGACGGATTGGCGACACCGCGTGCAGCAGTAGAACCAGTAGTACTAGTTGCACCCGTTGTACTACTTGTGAGGCCAGCTGCTGCTGGTGGAATGGAGATGGAGGCAATAAATGGGGCAGAGAGGCCATGCTGCTGTTGGTGGTGGGGGAGTTGGAGGTGCAAAGGTGAGAGGTAGTAAGGTTGTGAAGTGGTGGTGGTGGAGGAGGAGGAGGAAGTATTGGTGTTGGAATTGGAATTGTTTTTGGTTTCTTTATTGGTTTGGTGTTGCAATTCCATATCTTTTGTGTGGTTTGTTGTGTGTGGGGTAATCTAAAAATTCTAAAGTCTAAGATAGAATTTTGTTTGGTGGGTTCAAGGGTGCTGATGATGATCTTTGTTTCTTTTTTCTTTTACTGATGACTGATGACGGTCATGATTCATGAACCCCATCTCCATCTCTCTCTACTTCTTAGGGAGACTGACAGAGGGAGGAGGAAAAAAATAATAATAAACCCTTTAAATTCTTCTTGCTGTAGAGAGGAGTGGGTCTGGACCTAACTGTGACTGAGTAGAGTTTTTTGGTGGGGTTGTTCGGGTTTTCTGATTGAATAATATGACCAAGTCTGTCTTCTTTCTCACGACCTGAGAGATGAGAGAGAGAATAAGCAAAAGAAGAGTGAGAGTGAGAGAAAGAGGGGTGGTGGTTTGGTGCAGTGGTAGTCAGTATTGGTAAACTGGTAAGAAGCTGAGCGAAGCAGGAAGCTGGGGGACCTGCGCCAAAAGAAAAGAAATTAGCCGAGCCCACAGTGGGGTATTCTCATTTCAATGTTTTTACGATGGAAAATGGCTTTTAAATACCAAGTTTACAGCTCTTTTATAAAATTAGTTTTTAAATTATCAAAATCTACTATTTTTTTCTGCATCATCATATTACCCTTTTATATTATATTATGATATTATCACATGTTATAATCTTGCAAGTGTCGCAAGTATATGGGAAGCTTATGGGAATTAACATTGGCAATGTAAAAAAACAAGGGTGACATAGGATGTAGTTTTACATAAAAATTCGATAACAATAGAGCTAGACAGAGGATTTGAACCCAATTTCATGATATATTTTGCATAAAACTATTGCATTAATTTATCGTTGTTTAACCAAATAAGCTACTAGCTAGTCGCCTAGTATTGATCATCTAAGCCAACTTTGATAGCATGAGTGCTCAAAGCTTAATTTGGGATTCAAATTCAAATGTCTGAAATCCTGTGTATATTCACACTGTGCGCCAGCCAAGGAAATCATATGCGAGGTAACTACATATTACTATGAGTTGTTACGTGCATGAGTACATGAAACAGATGCTCCTTTCTCCCTACCGTCCGCACTGTGCAGACAATAGCAAAAGTTTCAGTCTCAAAAAACAAGTTTACTGCAGAACAGACAGTGGCATGTTTCTTCTTTCAGATAATCACGTGTGAATTCACATAGTCAACTGTTGTTGAACTATGGATACTGTGTCTTAAAGCATTTTCAGATTTTTTTTAACCCCTCTCACCTATCTTGGTTTGCGAATGAGTGGTGATCACATGAGGGGTTGGGTTGGATGGTGGCTTTTGCAATTTGAATACTCGAGTAAATGTATTTTTCTTCAAGTAGGAAAGAGAGGTAAAGTCCAGGGATGGCAGATAGTGCAGTGCAGATAGGTAAGCATCAGATAAACCAGCATCTAATGCTCTAATGGGACAGCTCATTTTGGATCAGGGGCTGCTCAAACTCAAAAGTGGAAATATTCGACTTATCCAGCAAGCTGGCAGTGAAATGCAGTCACGCCTAAATATTTTGAATGACCTGCAATATGTTAGCAGGGTTTAGTATATGATACACATTATTATTGTATAACATTGGATACATCTGAGAGACTATTTTGACGATTTTTCATCTACATAATAAGCACAAACTATATAAAACGACTAAAAATAAATCAAATAAATCATTTAAATAGTTTTAGAGTAGCTTGTGGAATTTGTACAAATTAAAGCTTGCAAATCCTTAATTAATTTCCAATCCGTTGTAACCCAATTTTACTTTGGTTTTGTGTGTTTGTATGTATATATATGTGCGAGCGCATGTGCGTGTGTATGTATGTGTACACACAATTTTTCTTAAGTGGTTCTATGGTATATTTTTCCCTTTGTAATTTCTGTTAATCGAATGAATTAAGTTGGAGATATTATTTTATGGAAAGACAAAAGACAAAGATGCACTATTAGCAGCTATTTTGGTGTCTTTTTATTAACCTTGATGCCAATTGCCAAACTCATGATATCATTACACAATTAAATATTAATTGCTTACCGTTTCATCATTTGCCAAAGTGCCTTTGCCGTGTAATTTTAGCTATGATTAATCCAAACAAATGTACATTATCAATCACTAATAATTACCAGTAATTATGTACAATCATCATTTGATTTGAATATAACTAGGTATTTGAATGTGAATAGCTAGTACCTCATCATTTCTAAAATTCCTAATTATGAAACTATAATCTCTCCTAAAGACTTTTGGCGACAACTATTGTAGAAAAAGGGGTGTGTAAAGGACAAATTTGTCCATTCATTGTAGCGGAATAAAATTTATTAAAAGTATTTATGAGTGGCCATAATCATTTCACTTTCTATTATTAAATTCTAACCAACTAGGTTGTTTATAAAAGTCATTAACATTATTAATCAGCCAGGTAGTTCCACCTGGACCCACTTTCTTCATGAATTATTGTATTGATCATTATAGATGACCCATCAACTAAGATGAATTTAAAATAACCAAACATTATTTCCAACCCACATCCTAATCCTCAATGATCCTATGCTTACTTTATTCAATAATCAAATCTGGCAACGATAGTGCATGTTTGGATTTGGAGCATCTTCAATTGAAAAATCTTTGTTCTTTTTCTATTCCTTTATTTTTAAAGAAGTTTTTGAGCAATAAAAGATTGATATAATTAAAGTAATAAGTATAAAAAGAAAGGGGAAATAAACACTTCAAAATTCTCAATCTTGGTGGCTGGCTTTGTATTTTACCACCCAATTGGCATAAATATAATTCCAATTCATTAGCATGGTTTTGAATGTTCATGCACCAACTGTGGAGAACAGAGAAGTTCTGCTGTTAATACACACACATCTATCTTTCCATCTATCTATCTGTCTGTCTGTCTGTCTGTCTATCATCTTTCTTTGGTTTTCCATTTGACAAGGGATACATGAAAAAGACTACTCCAGTGCCCTCTTTGCTAGCTTCTATCATTGTCCAACTAACAAAAAAATTAACTTGTTTACTATTTAGTAGCCCTGCTATATCTATACATCATATTCCAAAACAATGCTGTCTTTGGACGGTCAGAAATGGTGGGCACTCCACCTTTAATCCCGTTGGAATGCTTTCTTGGAATGCTTTCTTTTTCAAGAAAGCTACTCAGTTTATTATCCCTGAAACAAAAAATAAAATAAAAAACTGCAACTTAATTTACAAATAAGTACGTGTATAGTGTTGAAATTTTATTCACGTCTGTTCTTGTATGTAATTAATTTTGTGTCCGAATTAAAGTCAAATGATGATGTTCTATGCTCGGTATTTTGAATTATTGTAGTACCCTAAAAAAAATTTCTTATATGAATCCTATTCACGGCCTTATCTTTGAAAATTGTGATTTAAAAGCGAGTACATAAATATTCATCAATTTTTTATATCAACATGTATTATTGTACTCGCATGGTACTGTTTTAGATTACAATGTCAAAGTAGTGCCATACACCTATCCCGTAGAAGAATCTCTCACTGTATTCAAAGGAAATTCCAACTTCACTTGCAATTTATAGACTACAAATTACAACTAAAATTTCCATCTCATAAATATTCTTTATTATAAATAGTTGAAAATTTTCCCATGTGCATTAATTAAGATTCCAAATGCACCAATTTCAGTAAATTTCCTTATTTCCATCACTTCCTATATGTTTTGGGGTATACTTTCCGTGAAGTAAAAATACATGAATGGAAATTTAGAGAACGCTATATCAACCAAACTAACAGGTTTGCAGTAAATGGATTAAAAAAAGATGGGTCCATAGAAATAAAACAAGAAGAACAGTAGGAGCTATAGTACTAGTACTACTCCCTTTTTTGGTGCATTCATGATTCACACTGCATCAGAAAGTTTATTTTGTTGTTATCAACATTAAAGAGGGCTGTCCCATAAGCCCAGAAGCTAATCATATGCTTCATTTACGGCGGTTAAAAAGACTCAAAATCTGACCCCATTCCTCTCTGTCTCCATTTCTGGTTACAGTTTTGGTGTTTTTTTCTTTTGGAGTGTAGGTTCCTGACTTTATTGGTTGAGGAGTATATTAATCTGATAAGAGTGCTAAGTTTGACCTGGATATTACTCCACTATGTTCCTGGTACTAAAATTAGATATTTTTCTAACTTGTGTTTTTATTATAATATGATAGGGATGAATAGAGCTACGATTCTATCTCAAAAGTTAAAGATTTAAATTCCACTAACATCAGTTTACTTTAGTAAGTTTGAAGGATCAAGTGGAGCCAAAGGAGAGAATGTAGAAATTGGAAGACGAACCTTAATTAATTTCTTAAGTTTCTTCTTGGATTTGACCTTTTCTTTTGTTTTCTGGTTTCTCATGCCATAATATTTGTGGAAGAACAGCAAATGAGAGAAGATCTAGTGACCATTGGGATGCAAGATCCAGTTTGATACACGACGACAAAAAAAGGGTAGCTTTCCTGTTTCAATCTTTGACGTAATATTTTGTCCTAATAATGCATGATTAAGTATCTAAAATTGAAGAAATGAATCTAATTTTCAACTGTAAAGTTGATTGTATCATATATGTACTCATGTGAAGCGCACTAGCTGTAATATCATCTCCATTTTTTAACTAGATGTCTGGTCTTATATTAAATTTGAACTACGTAATAATTGAATGTTATCCAGACTTTCCTTGATATTTGAAATAATCAAGAGACATATGTGGCTTGGCTTGGATTGTATTTTATTTTAATATTATTAGTTGCGATACATGTGTAAGATAAAAAAAAAAGTAATTAGGAATATATAAAGATGGTTGGAAAACGTATTTAAAGAAAATTTAAATATAATTTTCTAAAAATTGGAGGTGGCCAACCCGAGCATTATTGCTTTTAACTTAAAATCATGCTAATTTCAATTGTGTCTTTCTTTTGGACAGTGCTATAGTGATACGGTGTTATAGTAACGCAATAAAATTACTTGATAAAATTCACCACTTCATAAAGAAACTTACTACTAATTTTGACGACCAGATGTAATTACAATATTTTCTCATTCTTTAATTATACTTGTTTGATCTTTCTTCTGCACTTTTTGTTTTGGATATAATGCTATTTCATTTAGGTATTGTTCTAGAATAACTTTTCAATATTTTGTTAATATTTTATGCAGAGAAAGTTAAAATACATAATTTGAAATTTGAATAGAAATCGCTTTGATTTTAAAAATCAAAGGAGACCACCGTGTAATTATGTCAAAGTGACTTTTTACTCACCCTCTCTACCCGCAACCCCTCCCCCTGGGGGCCGCTGCGGGATGGGGGGGGGGGAGGGGGCGAATCAGAAAGTGACTCTTAATTAATCTCAGCAAGTTATTGGGCCAACGTTTACACTAACCTCACGTTTGGTACGCGGAAATGTGGTAGAATGAAAATGCCTTTCCAACTTGTCAATTCCATTCTCATGTTTAGTATGAACATTTTAAGTTAGAAAAACCTTTCTCACGTGGAATGACATTCCAGCTTTTTCCTGAAATTCCATTCCTCAATAAAATCTAGAGAAAGACATTTCCAACTTCATTTTGGAATGACTTTAAATACATGAGTCAATTTTATCCTCACACATTTTTTTTGGCTAATTTTTTTTGACCTAGGGTACATTCACTAATTTTTATTTTTAAATTTTAAAAAAATATTAGGTTTTTAATTACTTCAATTAATAATTTTTTATGATTTTTAAATCACAATCAATTTAATATGTGCTTAGAAATTTTTTCTTTTTGCTATAAAACTGTTTAGAATACTATTTTTAAATTTATACAAATGTGTAAAAACTAAAATTTTTATAAATTAAATAAAATTGTCAATGTCCTTTCATTATTAATTTTTTCACATTTTTAATTTTAATGTTAATAATTATAAAAATTTTAAAATTAATTAAAGATTATAATTAATTTAATTTTAGTAAGAATATTAAGAATTTTAAAATTAAAAATATTAAAGTCTTTTGTAGGCACCGAATTACAAACAACAAAGTAAAAATATGAGATATTCTAGTGCCAAGAATTAAGGGCAAATAAGTAAAATTAATATATATTTTATTCCATTCTGACACCTAAATATGATTATACCAAACATTGGAAAATGAATAGGCATTCCATTCTGATTTAGGTTATCAAACAATATATTGAAAAGTTTTTTCAGTCTATTCTAGGAGGAAAAGCATTTTGGGAGGAAAAGCATTTCCATTCTGGACCATTCGGTGTACCAAACGTGGGGTAAAAGTAAAAATTATGCCTTTTTTTTTAATTTTCTAATTAATGTTGCATCCATTTTCAAGATAAAATCAATATTAAATGTGCATAACTTATTTTTTTCCATTGTAAGTCTTCCTTGAGATGTCAGGGTACGTTTTAGATGTCTCTATATATTCTGGGGGGTTTTAATTGGAAAAGTAAACGCAAGAACTTCAATGACTTTTCAACAATTAAAAACAGCAATAATTTCATTGACTTTAAAGCAATGGGCTGCAATTTACGCAGTCTCATTCATCAAAGGAAAATGTCTTCAGCTAATTAATGTAAAACCCAATTCATAATCACTCCATGTTGTGGTGCAAACAAGAATTCACATGGAAAAAGTCAAAGAGGACTTGAAGAAAATGGGGAATGCCGGATTGCAATAACATTGACAATATTTCAGAACTTGATGGCTCAAAGAAATGTGGCTTTAACTATTTCGATCTGTTTCACACTCTCAAATTTGAGCTTTGAAGTAAGGATAAACTATTATGCCCTTGCTATATATTTATTTTAATTAAAAAAATCCTTTGGAGTTTCAATTGCAAAATCTCATATTTAAAATGTTTTAACTTTTATTTCTCTTTGTTCATTAAGGGCTTGTTCTTAAAATATTCTGATTTTTGTAAAAACTAATTTTTTTTTAGAAGCTAAAAATATGTTTCTCCTAATTGTAGCTTAAAAAAATCCAAAAGTGAAATTAAAAAAAAGTAGTTGAAAATATCATAAAACTGATTTTTTTTAAATCAGAAACTAAAATCAGATAGAAAAAACTTGCTAAAAACATGCCTTAAATATAGTTACAATGTTGAATACAATCGTAAATTTTTTAATTCAGTGTCCACGTGATGCTGTCTTAGATTATTTGCACTTATTAGCTACTATCTGCTAGCAAACAGAGAAACATGTACAACCTAGCCTCCTCCAACAGTTTTGTCAAAGATGGCACACAAACACAAAAGTCATTGCTTCACATCAAGAAGTTTAAAAAAAAATAAAAAGAGCTTCAATATATATCGATCTCTTTTGAAATTAATGATCCCCAAACTTTCTATAGCTCCCCATTTGACTCGCTAACAAAGATACTGAAAAGATCAATTCTTACTGTCTATGATGCCTCAATCAATTTGAGATCTGCGGGGGTTAATCATTCGATTGTTACTTTGCTTTCCTTGAAAATTTTTTAATTTCTTTTTAACATTTAATCTAGAATTTAATATCAATAATTTAATCCCAAGGTGTTTGCCATTGCCAAAGTCTAGGGTTCAAACCCCAATCTTGACCATTTAATCGTCGTATGTGTGTAAGGATTTGTTAGGTTAGAAAACGTGTTAATTACTATAGGTTACGTTGATAGTCTCGCCCCATATTGTGTATATGAGTTTCCTCATCTTAATTGTATCTGAAATCTTCTGTGCCACTTTTTTCTGTGCTAATTGAGTGCTATTCATAAAGAATTGCTACCTTGTATTCACATTAATAATTATTTAATTTATTTAAGTATGAACGCAAGGTGGCAATTCTTTGTGAATAACACTCAATTGACACTGAGGATCCGAACTGATCCTAATTGTGTGTAGCAGAAATACTTGATCTGGAAATATGTTGGAATATAGGTGGATTTCATAACAGATCTTAGTGCGATGCTTCTCTAATTCTACACATTTATATGAAAGTTTGATGTTGCAATTGGTGATGAGCTTAGCGAGAGAAAATAAAAATTTTATTAAGACAAATAATGTGACTTTTTCTTTCTTTCTTTTTTTTTTTTTTGAATTCTATTAAAATTAGAAGGTGACATGCCAAATTAAATAATAATAATAATAAAAAAACTTCCCCTAATAGATCTAATGCGTGAGCAACAAACTTGACTCATATTACTTTAACATATAAATATAGTTAGACTTGGAAGTTGACAATAACTTGTTAAAAAAGGGTTTGAAGAAACAAGCTAATGTCCAAGTCAATATTTTGACCAATTCCTCATCTCATATTAGCTGTATAAAAAAATTTCACACGAAACGAAAATTCGCCTTTGTTGAAGTAAAGCGGTGGATTTGGTCGAATATCAGCAAAAGAAAAAAGGTTGGACGGAGCCAAGTTTTCACGTCTTTGTGTCCGGCAACAATAAAATATTATATAATAAATAATAACTTTTCCAGTTTAATACTTTGGAAAAAATTAAAAGAGAGAGAAAGGGAGAAAAAAAGAAAAAGAAAAAAGAATCATTTTCCTTCTGATTTGGGTCTTTGGGCCTAGGAGGCCATACCATAACTATCTTACACGGTTTGTTCAATCACATCTAAATTGGGTTGCCAAACATGATCTCGTCTTGAATGACCCAACCGCAACAGGTCCAGTCTAACTTAAAAAGGGCTGGGCTTGGCTTAGCCTTGGCCTTGACCTTGGCCTAGAGATAGAGTTCATAGTCAAGTTCATTGTCAGCTGATTGGGGCCCAAATCCTCAGCCATACTACAGGGGAGACAATGTCAGTGAAATTAATTTCATTTTTTTTAATTTTTGAACGTTACAAGTTTGTTAAACCTTGAACTTTTTCATAAACGCTTCAAAAATGAAATGTGCTGCAGTGTTACGGAATTAAGTGACAGGCGTAAGTTTTATTAAAAAACTGATAAAATTCTTTGATAATTGATTACTTTAGAGATTTTTTTTTTAATTTAACTTTATGTCACATTATTATATGCGTGAACAACGTTACGTAAAACTTTTGTATGTTGGAGTTGAGTTCGCTGCAAATCTAACAAGGAACACGCCTGCACCGTGATCTGATTATCCATTCTATAACTCATGAAAAGCAATACCAGAGATCACTAGGCAGAATAAGGATTGAAAAGTACTTCAGACTAACTTGGATTCTGAAGCAAAGTTTTAGAATTTGTTGCTGAGTGACTGAAACAGGACAGTTCTTTTTTTCTTCTTTTAAAGCAGGCACATTTGAATTTCCTAGTTTAATTGGACCACCGAAGCCCTTAGGCAAAATTTGCGCAGAGAAAATGGTAAGTCATTACTCTTGAGTGGCCTTGCTGAAATATGAAAACGGCCGAGAGAAGATTGGGTTTTCGGTTAGCACTTAGCAATCCGAACCTCAACCTCGTGTCCTTTTCGTTGTTTAACTTTCTAAGTGACGCTACAAATTTACTCGAACATTCATTTATGTTAGCCTAACGCCACGATGTACAAACCATTTATAGCTATCTTCACAAAAACAACTTAACATGAATAGAATCGTTTATGTCATTTGTATATCTAGATTCTAGATTGCCTTGATAATACCATGGCAAGTATCACCAATTTGAAGAACTTAATAGTTGTTCAACTAAGTTGCTCTCATACGAGTAATTAACTTTTCATAAGCAGATTGTATACAATAATTAAGTTACACAAGCGCGTCTAGAAGGACATCCTAAATTCTTAGCATCAATTGATAATTACAGTGTGTTAAGTCAATTAGATGATTCTGTTTTGGTGCCAGGAAGGCAATAAGAGACTTTTGTGAGGTTTACCAGGATTTCCACCCTGCAGGCTTTTACTTTTGAATCCCCAGTTGTCTGAACGCTTGAAACTATGAAGATCATCAGAATCTTGCCAGTGAAATGCTTGAAAAGGTGGAATTATTTTTACCTGGATGGATTAAAGGGTTCTGCACATTTGACAAAGTGAACGCAATTAGTCTCCAATAATTTTTTGTTGTAAAATTAAGGATCTTTTTTGTCTGCTAAAAAAGTCTTGCACTCCAGCCAGTACAACAAAAGTAAAAAGGTGAAGAGGGGGTCCAAGAACCAGCTCATATAGCATTCTCTCATGTTTATGCTTCGTCAGAGACCTTCACCTTTTGCCACTTGCCAGAACATCCTTTTCTTTTTTTTTCAACAATTTCATTCTCTTCTCCTACTTTTCCTTTTTCACTTTGAATCTTCTAATTTTTCTTTAGTTTATTAATGCTATTCTAGATTCTCTTCTATTCTTTTCTTTAACTCTGAAGATTTCCTCCTACTCCAAATTCAAGTAAACAATATTCCCACGCTAGATTTGAAGCACTAGAAAACGCGTTGGTGATGCTTGTCTATTCAAACATGTCATGCCATAGGCTTCATACTTCCTTTTGATAAACTGAATAACTTTATATAGAGCAAGCAGAGTCAATTTTGATCAAGAGGAGCCAAAAATGCATGAATTCAAGTATGAACAACTTGATCAAGGCACTGAAAACTTCTCTCAATCACGTCTCATCGGTAAAGGGAGCCATGGATGTGTCTACAGAGGCAGTCTTGAAAAGAATGGTCATGATCATAATCACCTAGTGGCTGTAAAGAAGCAATCACTAGGCCTTCAAAAGCTTCGAGACAATTCGAAACTCGAAAATGAAGCACATATCTTATCATCACTGTCCCGGAATCCGTACCTGATCAACCTTCTTGGCATCAGTCATGATTCAGCCAACAACAAAGTTCTTGTCATGGAATACATGCCCAATGGAACTCTTCATGAAATGCTCCATGGAGTGTCCTCTAGCCCGCTAACATGGCCTAAACGTGCCCAAATAGCCCTTCAGATAGCCAAGGCCGTGCAGTTTCTTCACGAAGCAAAGCCTCCAATTGTTCATAGAGACATTAAATCAGCCAACATATTGTTCGACTCAGATTGGAATGTTAGGTTGGCTGATCTTGGGCTTGCAATTAGGATGAATAAGGACTCTCTGAACCGGCAAACTGACTCATTAAACCGACCAGCTGGCACTATTGGATACCTGGACCCTGGTTATACTGTTCCTAGCAAGTTAAGTACCAAAATTGACATATTCAGCTTTGGTGTATTACTGCTGGAAATTATATCAGGCAGGAAAGTGATGGATGTCTCGAGATCACCATCTTCAATTGTTGAGTGGGCAACTCCATTGATCCAAAAGAATCAAATTTTGGAAATTTGCGACAAAAAGGTTCCAATGTCGCGATTTATGCAAGGCAAGATCAAAAACATGCTATCCATTGCTTCGCGTTGTGTACTTGCTAAAGAAGAAAATCGTCCATCAATCGGAGGAATTGTCGTGGAGCTGGAAAACTGCATAGTTGAACCAGTTAGATTTCCAGTGTGGATGAATCTTCTAAAGAATTTTGTGCAAAGAAAACTTCGGCACAAGCAAAAATAAGACTACAGCTACTGCTGCAACCAATGTTTGTGCACCACATCAAGAAAATGGTCATGCTAGTATTTCAAGAGGTAAGTTGTTACTAAGGGAAATATTGGCTGATATTTCTTGAAGAAAAATGAGATAAGGCCATGTTTTTGGTAACCGAGTTAAGTGTAACATTAACTCAGCTGAGTCAGGCGATCGAGTTTGTTAATTGGGCAGTCAATGATCAGCCTAATCCATTATGCAAGAAGTTAGACCTGCAACACATGCGCTCCTCCAATCAAAAAATTCTAAAAGCAGGTGACATTTGGGATAGAACAAAGCCTTTTTTGCAAACCTTATTACTCCATGCTGATGTCCATAGTTTTGAATGCTTCCTCTTAATCTTTTTGACGAAATCTTTGTTGATTTCCTTTTCGTAATTTACTGCTTGTGTTTTTCCATGCGAGATAAATTTGATGTGTGATACTTATCTTGGTGGAGTGGTTTACCGGTTGCTGCTTAGACTTTCTTCTTTTTTTAAAAAAAACAAGTTTCAGCACATTTTTTAACAAGCAAATCAAGATTCTGTAAATCATATATGGGCATGAATTCAAAGTCATGCAAATGATTTGGTCAACCCAGAAAATACACAAGGAATTCATGGGTCGAGACACATGATAATAACAATAAATATCAATGTGTCAGATTCAACAATTGGCATAAAACAAGGCCTCAGGCCCTCAACAAACCAGTTGTTTGATAGGAAAAAAGTCCACTACTTGCCATATTTTTGGGACAAAAGGAAAATATTTATCAACTCTATTCACGCAGGATCACTCATTACAATTTGTAAAGCAATGAGTATATTTTATCCCGATATCATCTTTTATTCCTCTTAAGAATTTCTCGTGACATTATTTTATCGGTTTTCATCCTAATTCTCAACATATTTTGGTACATAAACTCGTGAATTCTGATTACGTGTATGGCAAAGTGGGAACTTCGTTAGGGAGGAGAAAAATAATGGAAATTCTTGATATATTAACCAAAAATAAGAAGATAAACAAAAACCATTTTCATTTCTTTGTAATAATAATAAAAAAAAACCAAAAAGACAGGTGCTAGCAATATCAGATTGGGTATTGAATTAACGAATTGGATTATCTCAAATATAGCAGAAATAGTACACAAACAGTTCCAAAAGATAATAGATGTGCATATTCTTGGATAAAATACTGGCGTTATGGTCCAGAATTGAAACTTTCAATGAACAAAATAGACTGGCATTTCATTAACTTTATTTAAAGAATTGATAATTCATTTGGAATTTTAGAACAAAATCAAAGGTGTAGAAATGTTCTTTTCAAATGGTAGCTTCCTTTTTGCTGATTAGGTTCTAAGAAGAGGATTCAAGCTGCAAATGCATGAAAAAGTCAGGCATTTGGGTTTTCATAACAATTTCTTGTGTAAGACATTTGCTCGGTGTTACACTAGTTTTTGTTTTTTTTTTTCCCCATCCTAGATTGGATTTCGATACATGAGTTTGTGATGTAAAATAATCGAAGCAAAGGTTTCTTGGTGATTGTGGATGACAGAATTGAAATAGCCCAATCCTGTGGCCCATATTCATAGTTTTACTTTATCTCATGTTACTTATCGGATAAAGTCTAATAATCGTAGAGCTCTCAAGTTATATATATTCCTTATTGATCTCCAACTCCTGACACTACTAATTTACCTCAAATAGACCTTTTAGACTAGGGCTTTAGCCTTCGATCCTTCCCTTTCATTCCATCAGTATAAATACCTTTTGTTGAGTCTCATAAATCCAAACTCACAGATAAGCTCTCAAACTAAACTTTTGTTGGGTCTCATAAATCCAAACTCATGAATAAACTCTCAAATTAATTGAGCTCTTCTTCATTACTTATTTATTTTATAAATACTTTATTAACTTGAGCGTTCAAGGTATATTAAGGGAGTAGCTCCACCTGGACTTTGTTTTTGTGTGTGTAGGTGACTTTGGCCAACAAATTCGGCCAATTAGTTTGGTCATAGATAAGATGGTCAAAATCGCCGCAACAATGATCAAATATGCTTCATTCAAGTATTTGAGAAAATAAAAAGTCCTTTAATTATTTGGTGGTATCACTTCACTTCTCGATCAAAACCATCCTATGAAATATACATAAATGAACTATCATACTATATAAACAACAAGAAAAAGTGGTGTAATGTCACCTTTTAATCGATTTTCTCAATTGCCCTCTAAACAATACCACATTTACTTTTGCCTGAAATATAAAACAAATTAGTTCAAAGTTTTCTTTTCTGTACAATAACTGCTCACCCACTCTCCCATCTTTGAGCACATTTATGGAATGTGCCTTAATCACTAGTATATATAATGTATTAACAATGACATGGTTTTGGATTAAAAAATTTAAGAAACATTTTATTACACAAGTACGTTGAGATTAATTACAAATTACTTTGATTCAAATTAGAAATTTTCTTTGTAAATATGCTGCATCCAAAATTTGCCCGAATAACGAAATCTCCGCATTATTAATTTTGTATTTGTAAGCTATACGGCCAAAAAAATTACCAATATCTTAGAATATATGATACAATAAAAAATCAAATAGGTTGTGTTAGGTCGGAATTTTTTTTTTTTTGATAAAACATGGTTGGATTTTAATCAATGTCGATGTCTTACTCAAATGTCTACAAATCCACAATTTAATTAGTCACAAGTAGTCAATAAAAATTTCTTCAAATATTCTCGACCTCCACAACAATATTTAAATATCATTATTACTGGAATTTCAAAACAAATCAAATACCATACCACCATTTGTAAGCTGTATACACACTCCAAAATAGGAAAATGAAAAATGAAAAAAAAAAATCACTCCTAAAGATTTTGTAATGAATCCTCAAAATGGTTTGACCATAAACCATTCAGAAAGGCCCATGCAAATCGAGGCAATGATTAGGAACTTTGTGAAACTCAATCAGCACTTGCTTGCTATTGTAAATACATATACAAATAAATATTTATTTTGGTAAATACATATACAAATAAATACAGGGATTAAGGATAGAGATGTTAAAACTTTGTCCTAAAAGCGTTCACTAGGGGTTTTGAAACTTTACACCAAAGTATATGTATACTCTTGAGGGGATAGAGGGATTTTGGAGATAGAGAATTTAAAGGGATCGCTAAGGTGTTAACATTTTACACCAAAATATATGTATACTCTTTACTTTATGCTTCCATTTTCATGGTTCATTTATATGCAGGAAGTTTTGGCATAATCATTTGAAATAACAGAATCCCTCATATGAATATCTCAAATTAACAGTAGTCTTCCAATCAATTCATTCGAATTTTGAAACAAAATAGATACTGTATCTTTTTCTAAATCAGGAAACCAGATACACATCAACTTGCATATAGAAGAAAAATTCGGAAAAAATAAATGTTGATGCCTCCGTGATGTTTGGTCGTAAATGAATCTTCACGGCCCCTCTCCCCCCTCTATAACATATTATTATTCCCCCCCCTCAATCCCAAATTCTTGAGAAAAAGGATCATGCATAAAAATTGTAAATATTTATGAAGTACATAATTTCTAAGACAATTAAATTTACATAATAAAGATTCCACCAAAAAACAAAATAAATTTAAAAAAAAAAAGAAAGGGCAATTGAAATGAAGGCCGAAAATAAATGGAAATTTTGAACGTCCGTTGGTTCAAAGCACGTACCAAAACGGCAGGCCTCGGCCGCGGAGTTAAACGCGTTAGTTTTGAATTCGTAACAATTCCAAAACAGACGCAAACTTTACCACCAAATTATTGATGCTAAAAATGGAAGAAATAAAACAACTTTCTTTACTTTTACTAGTAAATTTTTATTTTTATGGGCTATATCTCATTAATTATGATTTATTATTTCCTTCTTTTTATACCAAAAAAACAGCAGATTACATGCATTGGATACTTAAACACTGAGCTGTCATCACATCTTCTCTGTTTTTATGAACCCAATAACTCTTTTGCCATTTTTGCATGTTTTCAAAGCAAAGACGTTAGTCATTTAATTCTCTTGAAACATTCATTTTTTTTGTGTTTTTATTTCCCGTCAGTTTTGTGAAGCACTCAACATTTGTGCCTGAGGCCACCAAGAATTTGTCATTTAAGTGGAAAATGGATGGCAACCCACTTTTGCATGTTGAAAAAAGATCGATGGGTTTCGTTTTGATTTTGTTGTTTTGGCTCCTTTCTTTTGTTTCATCAACATGTGAGTTACTAGTAGTATATTTCTGAGATTTAATTTTTTTTCTTTTTTTTGGTTGGTTTTCTCATTTAGTACTAGTAAGTAAATGGGGGCCTTCGATTAGATTTAATGGCTTTCTTAAAATCTTTTAATGGTGAAAACTTCAGTTTTGGTGCAGATGGATATGATCCTTTGGATCCTCAAGGCAATGTAACTATCAAATGGGATATCATGCAAGAAAATGACGGTACACAAGACGTAAGTTCTGAATTCTACACATTTTAATTTGCTTCATTTCTGTTTACCGTCAATTCTTGATTTATGCATTTTAATTTCAATAATCTTCCTATCACATTTTAATTTCAAAGTGATTGTTGTGTGGTTTAAGCATTTTCGGTTGTTAAGAATACAGTTATTTCTGATTTTCCAGGTCAGGGTATCAATTCTCAATTACCAGCTTTTCCGCCATGTAGAGCAGCCTGGATGGAAACTAAGTTGGGTATGGCCAGGTGATGGTGTAATCTGGAAAATGTGGGGAGCTGAGGCAACTGAACAGGGAAATTGTTCTGCATTCAGAGGAAGACAGCTTCCTCACTGTTGTCAGAAGGAACCAGTTATCATTGACCTTTTACCTGGAGCCCCTTACCATAAGCAGGTTGCAAATTGCTGCAAGGGAGGGGTGCTTACATCTATGACGCAAGACCCTGAAAAATATGGGGCTTCTTTTCAGATGAACATCGGTAGTTCTAACACTAATGGTGGTTCTGTACCTGGTATCCCCATAAACTTCAGTCTTGGACTTCCTGGTTATACTTGTGGAGATCCATTCCAGGTCCCACCAAGTAAGTTCAATGAGGATCAAGGCCGGCGAAGGACTCAAGCTCTTGGTAATTGAGCAATGTCATACTTCTATTTTTTGAAGCAGCAGGTCTATTGGAAGTATATAGCACCCAGTATTTTTGGTGATTTGCTCAAGATAGACATAGAATTTGATTTGATCATCAGACTACTCAACTCTTTGTTTTCTGTTTGATATTGTTAGAATTAGGAGAGAGTAATATGGATTACACTGCAGGTACATGGAATGTTACTTGTTCGTACTCGCAGTTCAGAGCATCACCTATGCCAACGTGTTGTGTTTCCTTTTCTGCTTTCTACAATGACACCATTGTTCCATGCCCAAAATGCAGTTGCTCTTGCCAAGGACAAGCAGGAGCAAAATGTGTAAAGTAAACTATCTAGATCATTTAATCCATTTTCAATATTTGCACCGAATCTAACTAAAGTTGTTTTCAACTTTTTCACCTGATATTCCATTTTAACTTATTTGATGTGAATGTTTATGCTTAGGCCTGGCGAATTGCCTCCTGTATTGCAGCTACAACGTTACGAAGAACCACAGCCTGTGGTAAAGTGTACACATCATATGTGCCCAATAAGGGTGCATTGGCATGTGAAACAAAGTTATACACAGTACTGGAGAGTGAAGCTCACTGTCACGAATCTAAATTTTGTTAAGAACTACAGTCAGTGGAACCTAGTGGTGCTGCATCCCAACTTGAGAAATGTAACACAAGTCTTCAGCTTCAATTATAAGGCTCTTAATCAATACGGACAAATAAGTAAGTTTACTTTTTTATCATCATTTCTACACTAAGTGATTTGCTATTGTTAACTAGACGAATACCGACTCACCACACTCGGCAAAATTACAAAACATCCAATGGTTTTATGCTTCTGTGAAATTCTTCATTTGTTTTTATGGCTTACGAAAGGTTATAAATAGTAAGGTTCTACCATTAAGTTGTACGTTGAAAGAATTTACAAGTTCCTCTCAAATTTCAGATGACACTGGAATGTTTTACGGGATTCAGTATTACAATGACATGCTGCTTCAATCAGGAGAGAGGGGAAATGTGCAAACAGAGCTATTACTCCAAAAAGATCCAGGGGCTTTTACTTTCAGGGAGGGATGGGCTTTCCCAAGAAGAATTTCGTTCAATGGTGAAGAATGTGTGATGCCATTACCAGATGACTTCCCAAGACTTCCAAATACAGCCCAGTTGGGTGCACCGGTGGTAGCAACCTCCCGCGTAATTCTATTATCATTTTTTGTGTATTTATTGATTTGATGAAGGTTCTGTTTTCCAATTAAAGAGTATAATTCATGGTTTGTTTATTAGATGATTCCTATGTTCATAATTCATCTTCAACGCAGACGAATCCAAAAGACAAACACGAGTTTTTGGGAGACGAGTATTTTGTTGTGAATGACAAGTAGCCTTTTTTTTTTTTTTAATTTGGGGATCTAAATAAATACATATTTTCTTTTTTTCATATCTGATGGCAGATTTGAGCAGATTTGAGTTTACTTTTCTAAAATCTAATCTGATATGCACATCTTTTTGTACTAAATGTTTTTGCTTATTCAGGGCAAATTTTGGAAAGTTAAGTGAGCTAAAGATTTTTATAGATTTGTCGATGCAATTGAGATCGTGAGATGAATGGTTGCCAGCTGCTAGTGGGGAAGCAAAAGTCTCTGTTCCCATCCTTTCTTGATTCTTCCTCTTTTGATGTACACCACACAATATTTATATTTGTTCACCACCTGTGGTCTTTATCACACCCAAAGAAAAGTAATTAATCTCAACAGAGAATAGTTATGCTCAAATCCTACCATAGGGGTAGTGGCTAGCAAAAGAAGAATCCCAGAAGTTTTAGGTGTGTATCATAATGGTACCGGATGTCACATTGATTCCTTGGAAAGAAATTTCAATCAGGTTTGACAGTGGAGCAATGATTGCCATAACAAAGTATTTCAGATAACCACATTCGTTGTGAGACAATTTCTATATAGTGTATTTAAAAATAAAAATCATAACTTGAATAACTGACAATATTACAGGGTGCATGAGGTGAAGGGTAATACATGAACACAACGGGATAAATAATCACTTATCAGAAAACCACCTCAGGTAAGTCAATTGCCAAAATGTCAATTTGATGGCAGTGACAACCAGGTGCAAATGAGGACTACAAAATTAATAACTAATGAACTTTCGGGTAAAAGACAGAACAAAAAGAAAGACAAGGTTACCAAATATCAAGTAACTTCATGGAATTAAGGCAACAGGCAAAACCTGGAGAATTAAATAGGATTAGAAGTGCTTGGTTTGATTTTTCGGCAGCAAGCCACAATTACATCACTGCTGAGACAAAATTAGTTGAGAAGCCGTCAGGAGGAAATGCAAAAGCCCTAGCTATAAGCAGGGATCGATGTACAATCAAAGGTTAAGTTGGCCGGTAGCATGATCACATCCTGAACTGGCATCCTTTTGTTTCAGAGAAAGGTTTGCAAACTGTAGATCAAGATCATTACTGTTGTTGCATCGATGGCAAGAAGGCTGCTGCTGTTGAGGCTGTTGCTGTTGCTGATACAATGCTTGTAATCTTCCTACTTCTCTCTCTAGAACTTCATGTTCCACTGCACAAAGATTGACAGGTTTAGTTCCTGAAAGAAGAATTAGCCAAACTTTCCGCCTAGAAACTGCATGAGCTCTTTAATCACCAAGGACAATGAAGGATTTTTACCACTTCATCCATATCAGTGCTAATTTCATTATTTTAGATATATCTAGATAGAGCAGTGGTCCGAAGAAAGCAAGGAATCAAACATCAAAATAGTTCATCATAGTTATAAATCATAAACACTTCTGCGATTTAGCCATTAGATGCTCAATACAATTACCATAGCTCTTTTTTCTTAGTCCAATACTAAACGGCTTGAGTGAACCAAGCACCTGCATTTTCCAATGTCAGATGGCCTGTTATCACTCCTGACGGATCAAAATAGATAAGTCAATTCATCCCTTCACCGTTTATTTCTTACAGAACAGCCAGCAACAAAGTCTTTTGTATTGATTTGTAATTCCTTGTTGCAACTAGGGAATCCAGATGGATTATTCAATGAAAAGGGTGATGTTTCCAAATCTGGAGCATATAGAGATCCATACAGCAATAACTCTTAATCCTAACAAGCTAGAGAAACCAGGTAGAATATAAAAAGAAAGACCGCAATCGACCTGCAGAACAGCCCGCTCTTAAGTAAAAGATGATAAAAAAGCTTCCAAATTCAGGTCTTGACAACAACCATCAGCATCCTTGATTTCGAAAAAAAAAAAAATATTCATAAGCACTTCTCTTTTACAACTTACGATAAAAAATGACATGCGTTGCTGGATCATACCATCAAATTAACACCAATGGAAAGTGATTCCGAGACAATAAGCAAAAGCCAAACAAAACATCTTGTTGAAACTTCTAAATTTTATGTCTTTAGAAAATACCAACTTTAGAATCTAACACTTCGCTAAAAGCCAAATCTAAAATAAAAATACCAGTGTCCTGTGAAGAGAAAACCCAACGCTGTTTTTTGGTAGAAAGAACAGTTTAATAACTATAAGCAACATAAGTTGCAGGAGTGAAATCTACTATTTAAAACCATAACTAGTAGGGACAAACACTCACCATGTTTAATAAGTTGCTCTTGAGCTAAACTTTCTAGGCGTTGTTTTAGAGCTTTATTCTCCATGCTGAGAATAAGATGTTGCTGGTTGAGGAAATCGAGCTCAGCAGAAACTTCAGAACCTTCTGCCTGTGCTCAATATAACGATGTATATGTCAACAATATGTAGCAGCCTACTAATTTATTTTAGGCATAATCTTCTTCAAGTGTCCAAAAGACTTAGCAACACTTGCCTGTAGTGCTTGCACGTTCCTTTCCAGATCAGCTATGTACTGTAGTTTCCTAACTCGCGAACGCTGAGCAAATTGCCTGGAGTTTATAACAGTAGCATTTTATGAGACAGTTAGCAAATTCTTGGCATAAAAATGCATGCTTTTACCAAGAAACCATATTCAGCATCAACAAAAGACCTACGTAGGACAATAGCATGCAAAAGAAGAATAGGGCATAAGTGTCAAGAGTTTTGACAATAAACTAGATAAGCAATGAGATATTTCAACGCAAGTTATATCAAAGTAAATGCATCGCAACAAAGGCAAGATAACCAAGTATAAATCTTCATTTTCCCAAATATTTGTGTAGGACAATAGCATGCGTAAGAAGAACAGGGATAGATGCAATGCATGCTGACAATAAACTAAAGAGTTTTTTATGCATGTCACATCCAAGCAAACGCAAAGCATCAAAGCAAGATCATAGCAGAAAAAACAGAAGAGCAGTTAGAACCATTTAATCAACAATATCTAAACTCTGGACCAGGGTAGAATTGGGTCAAAACAATTTTATTTTGCAATAGACAAACATGGAGGTTGTCAAGATGTGTAAACCTACTGCTTTACACGTTTGGTATCTGTTTCAGATTCAGAAGGCTTTCTATGAGAAGAATCTATTTTGCCAGAAGACCCTTTTGAATCCCGAGGGCCAGAGTCACCTCTATCCTGTTTCTCAGAAGCTGTAGTAGAAATTACATCTGCTTCTTGCTGAGCTCGTCCTGAGCTTTGAAGAATGTTACTGGGAAAAGGAAAGCCCCGCAGATGCCTGACTGAGTTTGAGGATGCATCCCATGCGCGACTATTACGTTTTCCCGAAGAATTTGGTTCTCCAACAAAAGACGCATACTGAGCATCTTCGTAATGATCAAAGTCTTGAGATCCCCATGAAGATACAGGCATCATGTTGTTATATCTACTCTCATCTTGAGCAACATAGTCTATGCACGCAAAGGAGTCACTTGATGAGCGCCGATGCCCTCCTTTACGTACTGGTGTTTCCGGTTCATTAAGGAGATCATCCAACCAAGAAGGCTGCTCCTCTATTAGAAGGCTTTCAGAAGAAGTACGTTGATGGTGTGAGTTCCCTTGTTGGCCCCCCATAGCACCTCGCTGCCCATTAGATGAACTAGGGACGTAATCAACATAAGGTTGGGCTATGCTAGGAAATGGACTTTTAGGAGGCAGCAAAGAGTTCCTGCCATTGTACATCATACTTCTCATGCTAGCAGGGCCTTTGGAATTTGCCATAGCCCAAGCACAACTAATCCCTGGCAAAGGAAATGAGTGGGAATGTATCTAATGCAATAAAGAGGGTGAAACATAAAAATAATCCTAACAAAGGACAAAATCACCGATATAAGGATACAAGGCATCAACTATCTTGATTTAAGCAAATACACATGCAGATAACTAAGAAACCAAGTAGTTGCTCTTACAAATAAAATTCACCATTTCATTATTGAAAGGACAACGACTCAGACAAATACGGTTCAAACAGCAAAGAGCTAGTGAGCCTAAACATGCATTTACCAAACACTAAAAGGTAACTTACTAAATACTAGCCATTAGGAATTATGTTAAATTAGCATCAAACATATGATCAAAGCAGAAACAATCGTGTAAAACAGAAAACGACTATTTCCAGAGTCCATGACGAATTCAATATGAATTTAGGGTCATGTTAAAACAACAATATGAAGAAAGGATGTGAAGTCTAAAGGCATTTTGGCATCTGAGACAACAGTATCCTAGTGATTGAGACAAAAGCTCTCCAACTTAAAACTAAATTAAAAAACTATATACAGTCGCATACACATGTGTATGTGTGTGTGTGTGCACGCTTGTAAATGAGTGTGTGTGAGTGTGAGTGTGAATGTGTGTGTGCATGTGTGTGTGTGTCTATATATATATATATATATATATATATATATATAGAGAGAGAGAGAGAGAGAGAGAGAGAGAGAGAGGGAGGGAGAGATCCACAGGAGCTCTGGTTTACAAGAAGTCAAAAGGACTTTTGATCTATCTTTCTATTGCTTTGCTCCTAAAACAAGCACAAGACAGAGTGTGTGTGTGTGTGTGTGTCTCTCTCTCTCTCTCTCTATATATATATACAGAGAGAGAGAGAGAGAGAGAGAGAGAGAGAGAGAGACTAGGAGCTGTGGTTTACTGGAAGTTAAGAGGACCAGTTATCTAATTTACTATTGCTTTGGTACTAAAACAAGCACAGACACCACTTAGCATATATCTCCTGGTCCCAATCAAAGGCCATTCTTCATCAGATGCCTGTATTCTTCCCAACAAACATTGTTGGGATACTTAAATGATTGATTATATGTGTAACATAAAGAATTTACAGAACTACACAATGTAATTTGCGGCACCAAACCCAGGAAAGTTAAAGGCAATTCAAATGCCAGAAGCCCACCCATCTCCTTTATATTTGCAAACAACCACATTTAGCAACAAGAGATGTGATATAATGAAATTTCAGCACCTTCCCTTAAACCCAAATAGAAGGAAGAAGATACAAAACAAAAAGAAAATTCGAATTACAACAACTGTTCAAAGACAGCCATAAAATTCACTGCCAAGTCCATCAGTTGACCCTTGCTGAACTCAACTTCAACAGGACCCAGACGAGAATCAAGATTTATTTCACTACACTTGTATAAGAAGATGTAATAAAGATTTCATGGCTAGGACTTATATCCAACCTTGACACTTTGGAATAATTGAAATGAAAGAAAATATATTTGAGAAGGAAACAAAAATGAAACAAAACTTCAATCCACATGGGAACCTCTGTCCAACAAGAAGCCAGTTAAATCAATCAGTGAAGAGGTGTCGAAAGAAAAAATACACATCAGTGCAGCACTATATATTCAGCTAGTTCCAAGAAGCCATCTTTCCACCACCAACAACACCCACTCCGCCCCCCCCCCCCCCCCCCCCCAAAAAAAAAAAAAAAAAAAAAAGCACTAGGATAATGTTAAGATTTCAATAACTATTTCAACCTACACCATGCACGCGACTTCAGCACAGCAGTGGATTAATCCTTCAAACAGCATAAAAAAGCTCAGCCAAAAATCATTACTACCTTAAATATTCAATTATCTTCAAAATTGAAAAAGATGAAAAAAAAAGCACTTTGCGCACAAAATTTTCAAGTTGGTTAGTAAATGAAAAGAATAACACCTAAATTAAGAGATCTTATGATCTCCACACATATAAGTATAAAAAGATCACAATTATTTATCCCAGTATACCAACTTCTGCTAGTACAAATTCCTAAACTTTAAAAAGAATAAAATAATCACCAATTTCTCAAATCTCAAGCTTCATGCTTCAAAATATTCATCATCCAGCATTTTAAGTAGCAGGAAATAGCATTTTGTCCTCCCAGCTTCCCATCCAACATTAAACCATAAAACACAAAAAAAAAAAAGAAAAAAAACTATGGAAGATTGATAGCATGCTTATCTACACACATTTTCTCACCAACTACAGCTACAAATTACATGGAATCACATCAAAAATAAATAAATGAATTACATTATAAAAAATATTCTACGTACAAATAAAAATGCTAACCTTAATGGTTTCTGTTAATAAGATCTTGGCAACGTGATTTCAAGATTATCTCTTTTGTCTGTGATTCCGTCAGGGTCTGCTGCCCCACTCCTCTCTCTCTCTCTCTCTCTCTCTCTCTCTCTCTCTCTACACTTTGTGGCTGACGGAGGAGACCTCTGTTTTGGGATGCAAAAGGGGCTGCTAGTACCGGTATTAACAGGAGAGGAGCCCAAAAATGTGATTTTATCATTTTTAATGATTCTGTTCTTTTATAATCTCACCCCTTATATTCTTTGGTATCTCAAAATGCTCCCTATCCTTGTTTTTATATTTGGAAGATACATCGCTTGGTTGTTTGTGAACATTTTTTTTCAAAAGCAATCCTGAAAAAAAAAAAATTCTTGAAGTGATTTTAGAGATTGTTTTGGGTATATTTATATGTGAAATAGAAAGATAGTTAAAAAACATGTTTGGATTAATTTAAAAATATGCTTTTGAAAAATACTGTCATACATTTATATAATGACAAGTTCAATTTGGCCACATTTTCATCTATCTAAATATTTCACGAGAGATTTCAATTTTCAAGAAGATTAAGAGTTTCAGATAATGAATTAAACATTTCATAGTGTCAAGTTAATATATCAAATAGCTAAATTCGGTTTATCGATATGAAAGGGAAAAAAAAATAGTGAATTCACTTGACACATGATCTTACAATTTCTATTAAATTAGTTAGAATCAATAAAATTATAATTCACAATAGTGATATCTATCTATCTAAATATCCAATGATTTTTTTATTTTTGGTGTTTCCATATTCCATGATTACCATGTTAATTTGACATAATTTAACTACTTATAGTGCTACAAGTCATTGTCATTATCTATTCTTGTGGGAAACATTAAAAGGACTTGTTTCAACATCTCACTTGCTACTTAGTGGTAACAGTAGGCATTTGTTGTATAATTAGTATTAGTAAGTTCTATTTTATTCGTGGGACACTCTCATAATCATCTTTCAAAGTTGGCAAACAATCATCTATTTTATGTGTGACAGAATTTTCACAGCACATAGATTAAGTACATTGAGGGATTGTGTTAATCTGCCTTGAAGTTGATAAGTTGATGTCCAACATTATTTCATCTTAAAAACCGTGCAGAAAAAGGTTAATACATTTTACTGCAAGTAATGGTAATCAAAGAATTAGAGGAAAAAAAGTAATAAAATAAAAATAAATGTCACCTTCAAAACCATAGCTTATTCCAAGAACTTATATTGCTATTAGTGGGAACGTCAAACAATGTGGTGAGCAATGAGGAGAAAGGGTAATCGACTCTGCGTCTGTGTGTGTGTGTGTGTGTGTGAGAGAGAGAGAGAGAGAGAGAGAGAGTTTAGCTTACTGCTTGGCATGAATTCTTTATGCACGTCAGTCCATAGCATATTCCAAAAGAAACAGCGCATCTTAGCCGTGAAGCAACCCTACCACCACCATCACCCCTCTCTCTCTATATGTGTGTGTGTTTATGTCTCTCTCTCTCTCTCTCTATATATATGTGTGTATATGTATATGTTGACTAAGAGTAAAAGATAAATGCATGTAGTACATAAAATTTGATATTAGAATTTCTATTTGTGTGTGTGTGTGTTGACTAAGAGTAAAAGATAAATGCATGTAGTACATAAAATTTGATATTAGAATTGTTTTTTTGGACAAAAGAGAGAACGCATATCCTCACCAACTTATGTTGTGAATTAGATACAATGACTAATTTTGTACAATTAGTGATATGTGTTTTTGTGTTTTTGTCTTTAATCCAAAAGTATACATGAAATGCATATTCTAACATTTTACCCTCCAATCTGGAGAAATACTAAAAAATATTAAACTAATTTTTTAATTATTCTGTTGATTGATTTGATAAATCTGGAGTTGATGTGTTAGGTTTCATCGTGTTCTAGATGATAAACTACAGTACCCCTATGTTACATGTGCATTATTTGAACTACCTTCACATCTGAATAAAAAGAGTAGAAATGGGCTGTCAACACTCATATCCCAGGACCACACTGATCTGCTTGTGTATTTTACCACAATGCTTCCAGATCTAGTCAACTTGAAAAGCTTATTAGAAAGCTCGGAAGCTCCATTCCCAAAAGTTAGCAGTATAAACATTGCTGTAAATTCATTTCATTTCATTTTCCTTTTTATCATGGAGAATTTGGAGTAATGGACCTCTCTCCTATTAGAGAAGAACTTGGCAAATCAAGTTGGAGACTAGATTGTAATTTAGCAACATCTTCTCCTATACAAACTATTTTGTGAGTTGTTTTACAAAACATCCAAACTTCAAATGTTATCTTTTATTTGTTTGGCAATCCAAGCATTCAAATCTAGAGGAGCATTTAACACGTCAATACTTGATGTCACACTCTGAGAACAATAATCGGATTATACCCTCTCTCCATATGAAAATTTTCCAATTCCAAATGTCAATATACGAGAAGCCAAGAGCATGCACAACAGATGTTATGCAAAACTGACCCCCAGAGTAATACCCTTCTACCAAAACATACTATTAACCAAGAAATAACAAAATTCAATTTTCTTGCCCAGCCACAAATTAGACATTGACATGTTGAGCAAAGCAGATTGATTATAAATGAGATATGCTACTGCAAGGCACGGAATATTTGCTGTTGCAGCCTAAATAATACTAGCAAGCCAATTAATGGAACTCTGCCTGAGGGCGGATATTCTTTAATGGAGTGAAAATCCTTTTTGTGTGCAAGTGACAATTACAAGAGCTCAACTAGAAGGAATTGTGCGAAAAACAGTCCTAGTGAGCTATAAAATCAAGCCACGCAACCAGAAATTGGTCCCCCTGATGGGAAGACAACTCTACAAACGCCAATTAAGGGACCATCCCCATTTCCCAATTCATCATGTACTTATTACCATCAGTTCCTGATGGGAACTGCTTCAAACATGCAACTGAAATTGCAATACGATGAGGATTGGAAGATGGAAGTTTAGGAAAAAGATTAAGAAGGAATTAGGAAGAGGAGATAAGACTTGCTTGTATGGTTGATCCCATGGTGTTGCATGGTACAGATATTGTACATTTCTAGTTTTATCGAGTAACTCCTATATATGAGATCATCTATTGGAAAAACTAAAATGAGGCAATGAATTTAGACACTAAATTTTACCCCAGTAAAGGGAAAAACCAAAGTAAGTATTGTCATTTTTTTTCCATTTTTTTTTCATGTCTGGTGTTAATAGGTGTTCAAGACCCAAGCAGCTTCTTCCATCTCGCATATCCCAGAATGAGAAAGAAGAGTACCATACAACCAGCTGTAACACCACCAACAAATGGCCAGAAGATCCCATCGATGTCGTAGAGTGTACAATGAATATTCATACCAAATATACCAGCAACCAGAGTCTCTACAGCAATGACAAATGAGGCAATGGTCAATGTCAATTGCAATTGAATAAGTTCATTTCTCTGGTTGTCAAGTTGGATGTTGACATAATCCTCTGTATCATCAATATATTCCCGAACCTGCAAATTAAATGAATTCAAAAATGTCCAAACATAAGATAACATCAACAACATAACATACAAAGTTCATAACAAACTTGGTGGCTCGATCACCTAACTTGGAAAGTAAACTAACAAAGAAGATAGGAAAGACAAAAACCATTAGTTTTCTATATGGTCTAGACTATAGTTTTATTTGTTCATTTAGGAAAAGTGGCTTCAATTCATTGAGCCAGAACGTTGATAATTAATCAGAAAAAATCTTTTTGAAAGACATAATTTAAAGCTTCTTCTCTTCACATACAAGCTTTTAGAATTCATGTAGAAGAGAACCTGTACATATATCACCTTTGACACTAAGTAAACAAAAACAAGTGTTTGAGGATGATCATTTGTGAATCCCTCCATTACAACATGACAGAGTTTTCAGACACACTAAAGAAGGGGAAGAATACAACCAAAATCAATGCTTATCAATTTTAAACAGTTCTTTTTATCTAATCTAAGAAGACTATATTATAAACTGTAGAGATAACTACAATCAACAAAGAAGTGCTCACCGATAATATCTTGTTACGAATGCCATCCAGCTGCATGAAGTAAGCCTCAAACAACATTTCCAAATCCTCCACGTCATGATCGTTTGAATAGTTGATAGTCAAACTCCCGCTTGTCATAGAATTAAGTCGCAAAAGATGAGAAGCAGCAGGTACACTGTTATTTGAGACCGTAACTCCCAATAGAGCCTCAGATTGCTGATTCTGAATCCACTTCCTGGTTAAGTATAATTGGGCCATATCTTCATTGTCATCCAAAAGATGTTCAATTTCATCTCTCACCTACAACCATAAGCATTCAACCCTCCTTAACAGTACTCCAGGGAAAAAAGAAAAGAAGATCTGAATAACTGTGAAAAGGCAGAAGTCAACTGGAAAATCTACTCTTGTTTGGTAAACACTAGCTAGGTTCATGTACATTTATTTACCACTTCAATTGCCCTGGTCATCGAGATCATGCTAATTCAGATTATATTTAGGACCAGATATCACCTTCTTATTTTGTCTCTTGGTGCTAATCTACCCTAATTGTCAATAAGATATTATTTAAGACTAACTTTCTTTTGGGTATAGTAACAAATATTCTCGGTGCTAAACATATCTATCGATTTTTTTACTAACCACCGAACTACAGCAATCAAGCAATTCTAACACCTCAACAAGTGCCGTTACAATTGATTATCAATAATTTATATTGAGATAATCTCCTTAACCAAATTACGAATCAGAAATTTGATATGGTATCTTTTGCAGGAAAACAAAAAATAGTTAAGACATCGAGAGGGTGACTTTGTCTTTTACTCATGTAAGGTCAGAATAAGCAGTTTTGACCTGAATAGCCAGTACAGGAGTAGACACTAAAGGGGTAAAACAGAATAAAACTGAATCAAATAAGTACCTTAAAACAGAATGAAACTAAATTAAATAAGTACCTTTTGTACACGTGCAAGCAATCGGGTAAGATTGCTTTTTAAACTCCGAACACGCTCAAGATTTTTCGTGCTAACGTTCATGGCAAGTTCATCTAGAACAGGGTAAGCATCTCTCTCAAGCTCCGCTACACTGGAGTCCAAAAATGTACAAACCATTTCTAATGCAATCTCCAGAACCTGGAACTCAAATGGAAGCTCTGTCTGCATACCTTCAACAGCTTCCGGTACATGCAACCATTGTCCAGATGTTGGAAATTGCATCTCATGATCTTGTGCAACTATTCGGCTGGTTCCATCATTCTTGAAACCACTTTCGTGAGGAAGTTGCCGCCTTAGCTGATCCACAAATGGAAGAACCTCCTGCCTCAGAGGATCAAGCAACAACACCTCTTCAGCTGTAATTATAGCTCTTATAAACTCTAAATTTACTACCACTGCCTTTTCCCTAGCTGGAAACAAGAAGCAGAACTTAAAGGCTGGAAAGTACAAGAAGAACTGACAAGAAAAGTCACAATATTCATCAAGAGTCTATGCAACGGAATTTCAAATTTTGATTGAGCTCCTTTTATCACAAAAAAAAAAATAAAAAAAATAGATCACCTGATTGAGTTCTTTTTCTCAAAATGAGAAAGAGATCAAAATGAAAAGAAGTGCACTTTCTCATTTTTTTGGAGGAAAATGAACTATCCACTCAGGAGACATACATCAAGGTTTATCCCTCAATTTTTGGACTTTTTTTTTTTTTGAGTTTCTGTTACGCTGAGTTGAAAGGGATGAGGGGCAAAACCGAAGTTCGACAAGCATTTTTCCTTAAAAAAGTTATCTTTCTTGAGCTCTAAACCTTAGGGGCTGCTAGCCTCCAAAAGTCGCCTTCCCTAGAAAAATGCTCAATACTTCTAACAAAAAACACATGAGTAATACACAGAATAAGCTGCATCAAGGATTTTTGTAACTGGGTTATGCTCAGCACATCAAATTGAAGGAGCTATCAGTCAATTTCCTTTTTCTGTCGAAATGGTTAACTGTAAATGAGACTTTGTGTTTATCCTCAAAATCTTGAGAATAGTGATTCTACATAAAAGACAACTCTTTGAAGCGTGTTCAATCACCAAGCTTAGCCACCAAATCCTACCATATCATCCAAAAGCAACAATAATAAGATGTTTAGAAGACATGAAACCTACGTCTATCTCAAAGCACCAATTTCTGCACCTCACACGAGCACCATTTCACAAAACAAAAATGATTGCTAATAAGTGTGCAAACAAGCACAAAAGCAAAGACTTTACAGAGTCTCGTCATATTTTTCAAAAGGAAAACTTAAACCTCTTGAACCAAAAAGTCTATCTCTTCCCCCTCCCAAACTGGAAATTTCAAGTGAAATAAGAAACTCGCACATAAAATTGATATTTACTCCCAAAAATGGTAAAAAATTGGCATAAGCTGCAGTCAAGAAATTTATTTGTTGAATTACATAAATGGAAGGCTAATCCAATTGCCAGATGCACAAGCAACTTAATGCATGATCCTAATGAAATTTAGAACTCAAACAATGAAGAAGAAAAGACAGGCACAATATTAACCTAAAATGTAAAAATCATGTAATTACTGAAATCCAGATGCCTGCTACCGATGAATGAACCATTGAAGTTTCTAAAAAAAACATCAGCAAGTCAGTATTTCAATTCAAGAACGCTGTTATGAAAAGCATGTAATTACGGCTACCGGGTAAAAAGTTAACCCCCCAGACCTACAAGGCTGACCCAGTTGAACTCTTCTCATACAGCAGGACCCCACAATTCCTCTCCCGCCTGTCTAAAGGCAAAAAAGCCTCCTTCCCAGACTCTTGATCCAAAAAAAAAAATCAGTGTGCAGCACCTTGATACCGTGTTCCAGCAGCAACAACCTCAAATCCCATATATAATCAAAAGTAGACCTCAACATAAAATGGAAAATCAATCAAAATGAGTATTAACATTTATCAAGGTCAAAACACAAAGAACTAGGCCAAGCTCATAAATTTCGTTTCCCATTAATGGGCAATTAATTAGGCTTGATAAAAGAGAGGAAAAAGAAAAAGGAAACAACCATAATTCCCAGTAAATCTGGAGAAAAATGGAGAAGATTGATGAGAATAATAGTACATTACCAAGAATATTGGAGGAATGAGAGAAGACAGGGCCAAGAATTCGGAGATCACGAGCAGGAATCGAAACCCGCTTAATAATAAAGCTTTTATCACATTCAATTAACTCCGACTGCCCATTCCGATCAAACCTCATCCACAACCTCGCCGCCCCTCCAGTCTTCTTCCTCCCTACACGTACCCTATTACCACCACTATTCCCCACCGCCGCCGGAATCACCGAGTCATCATTATTATAATTATTAAAATCATTATTATCGTAACTATTAGCAGCAGTATCAGCCGGCGCAGCCACAACAGCCACGGGGGGGCTAGTGGAAGCCTCAATCTCGGACACGTGCGGAGGCGGAGGCGGAGGCAGCGAAGCCTTCTTCCTCCGCCTAAAAAACGATTGCCCCTTCCCCATTTTTCCAATTCACCGTCCCTTATACGCACGTATATTATCGACTATGTGTATACGGCTGTACGTATAGATTTATGTACGCATGTATAAGAGAAAAAATCACAATTTAGAGATTTGAGGAGGAGGAGGAAGAGGGGCTTCTTCTTCTCCTTCTTCTGATGTCCTCTGCTTCTCCTTCTAGCAGCTCCATCCACATACGGAAGAAGCCTCCTCCGGCTGGGCGGTGGCGAGGGGGAGACTACATCTGTGCTTTTAAATAAATGTTATGTCGCGTACTAGTGTACCATGTCAATTATATTTATGATCTATAAGGATCATTTTTTGACTTTTTACTGGAAAATATATTAAAAAGACTTGAAACGTCGAACCAAAAATTGACAACCATTTGTTTAACGTCAAAATCAATTGAGTTGGTTGAAAAGCACATGTTATTAGTATTTGTTTTTTTGTATCTGCTAAGGTATATTTTAAGCAATTTAGTTAGTTCAAAAGTACATAATGTTTGTCTTTGATGTATATTTTAAGATGTGAAAAAGACAAAATTAAACATTTTATATATCTAATTGTCAATTTTGTAGTTTTCTTATCTAACAATTTGTGGAGCACAAAAACAAAAGGCATATTTGTTGTAATGTAATTTTGTATTCCTTCTTAAATCCACCTTAAGGCTTCGTTCTTAATAACTTCTGAATTTTTATAAAAACTGATTTTAGAAAAGTTAAAAATCAGTTGAATTCTGATTTTAGCTTAAAAAATATAAAAATATAGTAAAAAAACATGTGAAACATCACAAAATATATTTTTGAAAAATAAATCAAAAGCTAAAATCAAGTTAAAAAAACTGTTGAGAACAGGACTTTATTGTATTTGTTACTTTATTTCCGAACTATTTACCGTTATCTAAATATTCTTTTTTCTTTTTGTAATTTGAATTTCAAGATAAATATTCATCATTAAAATTTTCAAAATAATTTGATTAAAATAATTTATTGTCTTTTAAGATGCACAAGCGTGCCCAACTACTAGTTATTATAAATGGATAAGAAAATTTATTATTGTTGGTCAGCATAGGATTTTAAATCTTTTTTTTTTTTTTTTTTTGAGGAATAGGATTTTAAATCTTAATAAACATAAAAAAAAAATACAACTAAGTTACTCGAATTCAGCTTCTCTTATCAGCAACGGTATATTTTTTTCTTATTTTTTCCCTAAGTAAAAGAGATAATGTGTAGGGTACATTTTAGCATGCCTTCGCTCAGTACCACTAAAAGTACTAAAACCAATAAATGTTTGTTGATCTTAATTGTATATGTAGGGGATTAATAGAAGTTCCTAAACAATAATTTATTCATAGAGCTTGATTATAAACATTCAAAGTTTCAACAGTTTTTCTATTATATATGGTTATATTGAGCGAACGTAAATATGAAATCTCATCATTATAATCTAACTCAAAAAATTATTGATACAGAGTAACTCTTAATTCAGCTTAGATTTCTCATAAATTGGTATTACTGATTTCGATTCGCTTCGTTGGTTTCAATTTTCCATTATATCCAAAGGAAATAACTTTAAATTAAAAAGGAAAAAAAAAAGTGTTTCCTTATCGTAGTCTAAATCTACTAGCAACAACATACATATGCATAGAAAAGGCAAGTGCTAATTACTTTTAAAACAAATTTTCAACCAAATTTATACGAAAATTTCACATAGCAAGGTTTAACAAAGATAATGACTGTTATAATATAATGACAGCAAGTTGTTAAGACAAAGATAATGCTAAGCTTATGATTTGCTCATCACATTCGACACTATTAAAATTTCCTTTGAAATGGTAGCAGTTAGCCGACAATGTGGTGGAACTAATACACATAAATAACACAACTAACCCATACATAGTGGATGAACACAAACATAAACTTCGACTAAACTATCAAGACCTGACAACTGATATAGTTTAAATTAGCTTAATATTTAACAATACCAGGGAGGTCGGAGGAGAAGAGAGGGGTTAAAACAAAAATCTTTTACATGTAAAGAATTTACGATTTTACTTGTCTCTAGACCTTGTGATTTAAAAAATTAATTAAAACTCGTGATTTAAATAAGAATTGCTTGTGATTTAAAAAAGAATCAAATTTCGTGGTTTAAACAAAAGCCACCTGATTAAAAACACAAAAAGACGTAAAAACATTCATATGATATTTATTTTAAACATAAAGTCCACAAATAATATTTATTTTAACCATAAACTCCACAAATGAGTCACTACCTCTGTATCCCTCCAAGAAATTTCTTGTTCAAACTGAAATGGACCTGGGTTTGAAAGGATTCACGGAAAAGTATACAATACACCACGTGCATTGTCACGTGGTGTACTTAGAACCAATAATTTATCGCCATGTGACAATGGTGGGTCATACCTTATATTATTTGACGATGTGTGATTGGTTCTAGTGCACCACGTGACACGCCACGTGGCGCGCGTGGTGCACGCAATACTCACTCAGGATTCACTGGTTGACAGACGGTGACAGCTGTTGAAACTGAGGAGTGGGTCCATGGCTTGGGGGCGGATATACGTGCCATTCTATGTATAATCATATTGCAGATATTAGCAAATCTCAAATAAATGGGCAATTAAGGTAAATCACATCAAGGAGCAACACCCCTACGTAATACATCACCCACCACACAACATTTAGAAGTGCATAAACATATATGTACAAATTGGATAGATTAGATTAATAGAGGAAGTTATGCACAAAAAAAAAAAAAAAAAAGATTAATAGAGGAAGTTCTTTTTATTTTAAAACAAATTAACTTTTATTTACTGCCCTTTAGTTAAGTTTTAGCCCCAAATACCATGAACAGAACCAGATGCAATTCAATCAAAATGACTGACAAGATAAGAGGATGTAAACCAACTCTCTGCTAAGATGCTGAGAGATGACCCTTGCAGCATGTTACAAAATGCTGGGAGAGCACAAGCAGTACAGCAGAATACAAAGGATCCTCACGAATTTGAACCCCAAAACTACAAGAGCCATTAAATAAATTTGTCAGAATTGTTAGAGTCTACAAGATTTTTGCTCCAAAATACGTAGTCCAGCTGCATTCAAGCTGACAAGGAGGGTGTTGATACGTTGGCCTTGTACTCTTAGTCACAATTCCTCAGAAAACTTTCAGCTTCAGCACATCTAGGCATCAATCAAGCGTTATCAAACCTTTTATGACATCTTCCACTCTTCCATACACACACGACATAAAAAAGAGATCTTGTCCGTAATATGTTTAGACCCAAGAAAAAGACGAGGCACGTAGCAGCTTCACTGCACTTGCAACGTCACCTAATTCATCCAATGTGACCTGAAACTCCATTTCACCGAGCAGCCAAATTAATTCTATCTTCAGGCACTTGGGTACAAGAACAGAAAACCTCTCTTTAGAAGACATTGCCTTCTATAACTCAAAAATCACTAATTTTGCGAGCTTCCAAGTTTTGCCAAATTTGGCGTTGGAACAAACTCAACCTATATCCTAGTTGAGAACAACCTTGACCGCGATTGATAATCAACAACATGGCTACTTTAGGCCGCTAATCTAGAAAGATTCTTCATCTGCATATGCTGTGCATGGAAGCCTAGCTTTTCCCAGACAATGTATTGGCAAGACTCATGCCACCAACTAAACTTGACAGCCCATTAATACCACTAAAATAATCAGTCGACTTCTTCAATAAGAGATTCCAGCAATGCCCCAAAAGCATAATTACCAAATTTGCCAAATTATAAATCTTCCGGTAACTATTTAAGCAAGGCATGACATTAGAAGCTACTAGTCAAGGCTTCTACAACTTTTTCTGTACAATATTTACAGAGGCAAAAATAAACTTCCTACAGATCGCAGATGATGTCAATTATGCCATAAATTATTCTGCTAAAAAGAATAGGCGGCATCATGAAAACGTGGCATAGGGAAATCTCAAGACACTGACACTTCAAATCACCACTTGTCGATCATCAAAAATAGCTGGTTACTCCAAAGGCTAACAGGCAGGTTTCGAAAAGTCACCCCACTAAAGTCATTGCAAGAATGGAATAGCACTTTTCTTGTGAGCATGAAGTCAAGACATCTTGCCAACACTTTGTCAATCAAATTCATCAAAAGTCCACAACTATACCATATGCTGGAGCCTTCTTTGAAGCAAGATTGTCAGCCAATAGAAAGATCTTCAAAACTTAGAGCAAATGATACTACCATTTTTTTCTGGAAAAGAAAACCTGCAAAGAACAAATGAATTTTTTTAAGATTAATAAAATAAACTTTCAGTTAAATTATGTTGAAGTTATTCTTTGACATGCAAGACATACACGCCCACCTCATGTACACAGAATAACTAAAAGAAGCCATATCGGTCTTTGAAGTTATGAAAATGACAAAGAAATAAACACATAACGGTGTCACTGAATGCAATGATGCATCATATGAGAATGGTTAGGCCTAATGACAAGTCCAAATTCTCTATAACACATGACAGAAAGAAATTCACCTCTATGCCTTCTACTCTGTGTTTTCTTCCTTTTTAGAACATTTTTGGAGAGAGATGAAGTGGGAGGAGGTTCACACAGAAGGTGAAGCAAAATAAGAAAGATAAGGTGAAACTAGAAAATCAACGAAAGCAATAGATTTCAGGAAAAAGTTATTATGTTCAATTCCATTGGATTCCCCAGGCCTCTCTCCCTCTCTCTCTCTCTCTAAGGTACTTCGTCCATGAAACATTTCTTCTCTTCTCGAGTATTATTTCCTCAATAAGATTAAGACCTAAAAACAAAAAGCAAAAGTTAGTATCTTGGTTGAGGATCAAAAGCGTAGGTAGTCTCATTAACTCTCCAAATGTTTTGATGTGGTTCAAAACATTTTTCCACTTATATGATTTCTTTATAAGTTTTTGGCTATAGGTTCTTCAAAAATACCCATGTGGATACAGGTATCTGTAGTGCCACGCACATGTGGTAATGATTTTATCTTGGACCAAAATGTTTTGTACAATTATGTTGGAGAGCATGCAACTATGGTTGGTGCAAGTTGCGCAGCTAGAATGCCTGTCACACAATAAATATTGGTAATGGTCACATTATAGATGAATTGCTCCTTATGAGATAAGGTTCCGCATCACTATACTTAATCTGATTTAGCAGTGAATCTACGGACAAATCCAACAAATTGTTTACAGCTCAAATACATAAAATTCATCTCTACAGGTTGCATAATAATGCTCTTAAGTAAAGTTTATAAATCCCACAATTGAGGCACATATGGCGGTTACAGGTTGAACTGTTAACTAAACCCATAAAAGGTTCTTTGTTTATGTATGTGCTAAAAGTAAAACACTAGGACAAGAAGATAATTTTCCTTACTTGCTTTTTAGCATTCGCAAGAAAAGATGCAAGAAAAAACCATCATTATTATCTATTAAAATGCTCTAGAATTCAACAGTGTAAGTCATTTCTGAAGCCATCTCTTGGTTCTTTACCAATTTTGGCACTGCAAAATTGTCCCTCCATTTCGTTTCATTCTATTAAAAAACCTCCCAAGCAAGAGAAAAACAGTGCTCCCTTTCTAAATCATTTTCTTTTTACACATATCCAAGATTTAAAGAAACTCCCTGTATCCTTCATCTGATACAAAAGGTCTTGAATTACCTTCCAGTACTTTGTCTCATAAGCTATCTGGAATCAAATGGAAAACAATCCAAGGATTACCAAACGAATGAAAAGAAAAATCAAGACATAATTTGGGGAAACTTAATGCACAAAAGATAGACTGATGCTTTTAAATTTAAGCACGAAAACCCTAAAAATCCCACATCATGCAGACATCCACAAGTTGAAGAAGACGCCATTGAACCAAAGTATATTACACTTGGATATGTTGAAGGTACCATGGAAATTATTAAGGAACACAAGTCTCATAATATTACTCCGCAGTAAACCATCTCCATGTTACATCACCTTGTTGAATTGCAGCTTCCAGAAAGTTTTCTCCGTCGATTAGCTGTAGTCTCCAGGCATATACACTCCAGCTCTATTAGGTCATTCTACAAATTTTGATAACAGCCTAAGGAACAACCAGAGAAAACAATATAAAAAAATTATGAAGACTAAGTATAATCAAGCAAAAAGATAAATTCATTGAGACATCTGACCATTGAACAGCATCACTGAGGAACTGAGAAAAGCAAGCAGTTATTGTCCCAGCGAAGTCTGATTTCCCTTCCAACGTGAAGTCTCTTCCCTCTAACGATTTTGCCCCATTTGCCAATAAGATTGTAGTAACTCCCTCGCCATTTGAGCTTCATCAAATAAAGATCACCAGTGTCTTCATCCTGAGCATTAACATTTATCTGATGTTCATTCCTCAACTGCTCACGGGCCTGAGGCTGCCAATAGAAAAGAATATGATCTTCAACAGCTTTGCCAGGTAAAGTAAGAAATGGATGATTAGTGTCCACATCAGACAATGTGAGTGCCTTTTTGATAGGCCAATTGTCCTGCCCTGATGCTGTTGCAACGAGCCTCTCATGAGGAACTGAAAAGTATAAGCAGTCATTCAACCAGCGCAAATTGATCTCCTTCCCAACACCCAGTCCTTTCTGTCGAATTATAGTTCCCCATTTGCCAAGGAGGTTGTAGTAATTACCCCTCCACTTCAATTTCATCACGTAAACTTCACCTGTATCATAGTCTCTAGCATTAACATTGACCTGCTCTTCCCTTCTCAACAGTTCCCGTTGTTCCTGTGACCAATACCCAAGAATGTGATCTTCAACCAATCGGCGAGGCAAAGGAAGAAACGGATGATTGGTATCTACATCAGACAACGTCAACACCTTCTTAATAGGCCATTGGTCCTGCACTGGGGGTGCTGCAATCATCCGAATAGGTGGCACAGCAACAACCTGCTGTTGAGGGACTGAAAAGTGCAAGCACCCATTAGACCATCGTATATAAATCTCTTGACCAACATCCAGTCCCTTTCCTCGAACAACTTTTCCCCATTTGCCAATCAGATTATAATAACTCCCACGCCACTTCAACTTCATCATGTACATTTCACCAGTATCATCATCTCGTGCATTAAAATCCACCTGGCCTACGGCCCTCAAATGATCCTGTTGCTGCTGTGGCATGTGCACAACGATATGGTTATCAACTTGTTGCCTGGACAATGTGAGGAATGGATGAGTAATATCCACATCAGATAATGTAAGGGCCTTTTTGATAGGCCATTGTTCCTGCACCTGTGGGATAGCAACAGCATTATAATATGCCGCCCTCTTCATTTCAGCAACCTAGTTTAACACAAAATACAAACACCAATTCTTAGTGCCTCATCTGATAATTGTTCAAATTACCAAATTCATTGATGATTGCTTTGCTGAGTGGTAACTCAACAACAAAGCAAAAATGCAGTTGCCCCCGAATCTATACCATTCTTCTAGATCATTCCCTTGAACAGTTAAGTTCAATGGATACACGCTAGATGCAAGCCTAAACTTATATTCTCAACAAAAACTATAGCCTAGAGTTAGTTCATTCATCCAGCAGTTCCTTTTTTTTTTTTTTTTTTTTTGGGGGGGGGGGGGCATTTGACGCAATTGATAGTTGTGGAGGCATTTTCAGACAGAGATAAATTAAGGGAGCTGATTCATTTTATGCTAACATTGAATATGGGATTTAATCACATGCATAAGTATGAAATTACAAGTTATGGTAAACATAAAGAAACAGATTGAAACCTTTTTGCGGAAAATGATAAAAACCAAACTGATTGCTCAAGTCAGAGTCTTTACACCGTTGACTGGATCCATATCCATAAGAAACTCAAAGAAGTTACTCAAATGAAACACAGCTACAACAGAAAGAACCACACTAAAAATCCATGATAGTAAAACCACAATACTGACATCGACAAGGAAAAAACACATCCCATTCTGACAAAATTTAGAGAACAGATCAAAACAATGTGCATAAAATAACTCACTTGACCACAGAGTTTAAAATTCTACCTCCCCTCCAGGAGTAATTAGTTTCGAAACGACAGAGAGGTAAAGAATTCCCAAAATTTAGAAATCAAGAACACGTCAAAAAGCCTAGAAATATAAGTCAAACATGCCATACATAGCAACATGCAGAACAAATTCCTTAATTATTTTCAGCTTTCCAACATCTTTCCCCGCACGAAAGCATACACATCCGACAGAAGAACACAGATAATCACAAAAATTAACTTTAAAACACTACAAGAAAACCCTAAAAAGATCGACTCGGGTTCACCTCATACATACCCACCAAAGAAAAACCATAGAAAGTCAATTCTTCCGATATAAACCAGTCAAAAAGTAAACCCAAAAAAAGTATAAAAAAAAAACCCAAATTTTTAATCGAATAAAAACCCTTCAATCAACATGCAAAACAAAAATATTTCCAAAACGGGGGAGCTTAAATTTTCCAAATACGGATGCAATGAAACAGAAATGCAGTCACTAAATGAATCAGGAAAAGAGAGGAATAATGGGTGAATTGTGCTTACTAATGAGAAGGGATGATCAAGGTAATCGGTCAATATGAACTTGGGGCCGGGGGGGGGGGGGGGGGGGCGGGGGAAGAAAACCCTAGATCCTAATTTTGAAAAAAGCCAAGAGTATTATATTAAGGCAGTGAGGCTTGGGAAATTTGGAGGAGAGGGTTTTTATTTATAATTTATTAATTTAGGCATAATTGAAGGAAAGGAAAAAGGTGGGGAAAAGTGGAGGAAGATAAGCAACACATTTTCTGAGAAAAGCATGTGAAAAGACAAAATAAATAGAAGTGAGAAAGAGGTTGGAAAGAAAGAGAAAGACTGGGCCCCCCTCTCTCCCTCAGTGCTTTTCTGGGCTTTTGTTATTTTTTTCTTTTAGAAATTTCATGGGATGGGTTGAAGGTAAACCTAATCCTTAAACCAACCTAAAGGGTAATTGCTGACTTTTGAATTGATCTAAGGGATTTAACTACCACTCACTCGTTTCTTACCGAACCGATGTGGGCTTTTGTTATTTGGAGAGTGAAGAAGAGAGGTTTAATAACCAACTCAACCAAGGGTTTGACCACCACAAAGGTTATGTGAAGTAAGAAGTTAAGAGTTCAAATCTTGCTTCTTGTAAAAATTCTAAATAGGTGCATAAAAGATTATGTGAAGTGAGAAGTTAAGGATTCCAACATTACTTCTCATAAAAAATCTAAATGGGTACATAATGTACTTGTTCGATGGTGATTCATTTTCCATCTATTTTCCTAGATTCAGTTGGGCCACTCTCCTGTAGTATAAGTTAAAAATAAAATATTATATTATTGACTATAAAAAAAAAAAAAAGAGGTTTAATGAAGCTCCTTAATAAACTATGTTTGGGTTAGGTTGGAATTTGGGAGAGGTTTTGTGGGGCGTTTCAGTTGGATTGTCAAAGGCCCACAAGATTGTAAAGAGAGGGAGGATTGCTTTGCGTGAATGTGTGAAGTTTCTCAATCTAAAACTTTCACCCCTGAGCTCTGCTCCTAGTCTTCTCGGGCAAAATGGGCTGATAATTATTACGTTTGTTCTGATTACTATTTTATCTGTGAATCTAATTTATTTATTTAGAAGATTTTCCTGTGAATCGAATTTTTTTATTAGGAGATTTTATGTAAACCTGTTTACTTCTTATCTGTGACTCTTAGTTTAAGGGAGAAACACATAAATACAGAGAATGTGATCCTCTTACTTTAGAGGAGAAATACATGAATATAGCGAATCATAACCAAACTTGACGATGGTTATAAAAAAATAGACACGATAATTTGTATGTTTGTACTACTAATTCTTTTAATAAATTAAATGCCACCATATGCAGTTTTTTACCACTGGTATACTTACCAACATTACAAAGCCCCGAAACAAATAAAACATGCCAAATTAAAATTGGAAGCAGAAGCGAGGCATGACAAAAAGAGCAAAATTAGAGGGAGAAGAGAATTTTGATAAAAAAAAATGCAACAAAGCCATCCAAGTAACTAATTTAAGTTACGAAATGATAAGTGGGCTGTAGACTAGTTTTTGTTTTAATCTACAGGACAAACAAGTGAAATCAGCAGTTCGTTTCCGCTTCCTAGGCATCAAGTCTACCAAACACATGCTCTAGATCCACCTGACGAAATTTATAAGAAAGAAAAAGGAATATTGGCCTAAGATGAAAGAGGGATTGGCTTTACAGCACTTTTTATTCGCTGGAATGCCATCCTCACGCGTTCCTTCAGACCTTCATTTTCACTCTCAACATCCCCACTCTGTTTATCAAGATGTGCCACATTGCCATCAACGCTTATCACCAGCTTCCCATTCTCCCCAAATTTCACATCTCCAAAAAGAGAAACAAGGAGTGCATGTACTATCTTTTCAGCTTTTCTTACATCTTCTTCCTCACTCACTACAGGTTCTGATTCCATTACCACCTTAGACATTTCCCTGTTAGCATTTAAAACCACAGCTACAATCGAGTCTGAAACCATATCGCTAATTGGGTCGGCAGTCCAGTGCAGTGATATATGGTTCTCTGACTCCTGCTTCACAGTCACCTGATCATGAACTCGGAGAGTTGGAACCCCTGATTCTTCATCAGTCGAGGATTCCACACTCTCATATATCTGCTTAAGCCTGTGTTTTATAATAGCAAATGCTCCTGAATATGGGATTGTGATCCTTTGTGTGATATTAGCTGTGGACAGCTGGGAGAAAACACGCAGATCATCAGGTGCCATTATCTGGTATGTGAAACCTTTCTTTACAAGCAAACCACTAACAGCTTCACCAACTTCAGGGATCTTTTCAGCCAACTTTCCGATGGTTTTTGCCATTTTCTCAGAGGTGAAGTACATTTCAACAGACTGGCAGTTCTTAGGTGTTATGATTTTGGTATTTCTGTCAGCAAATAGAGACAGAAGCTTCAGTTTGAGCCTTCCCATCTCATTAGCTTCACCATGAACCAAAATTATGTTAGGAGGCATTAGCTCTTTCAAGAACGTACTCGTCTGAGCATAGTCAGCATGAGCTGAAAAGGAAATGTAATGGACTTGCATGTTGAGTGGAGCGGTCAAGCCATTTGTGAGGGTGACTTCCTTGGGTTCACTAATAATGGTCTTCGCCAATGTCCCTTCAACAACATACCCAGGTATAACACAAGCATTTTTCTTGTCAGAGCACCATCTGTCAAAGAGCTGTCTTGATAATCCACTTTGAAGACCACCTGGGCTTGCCATCACTACCGACGGACCCACGTCATTAAAATTCTCGATGCTTTTCAATGGTGAAATGTGTTTAAATTCAAAGGGGTTTGAATTTGCATATTGACTCCTAATCCTTTCATTCATGGAATTGATGTATGTCTGGTAAACTGCCATACACCTTTTTGCCAAAGGAGAAGCATAATATATTGGGACATTCTTAAGTTCACTATGGTTTGACCAATATTCATCCAAGATCAGTAGAAGCTCTTGGGCACGACCAAGAGCAAAAGCTGGGATCAGAACGCGACCACCTTGAGAAATAGTGGAGTGTATGACATCAGTAAAACGTTTCTCTCGAATAACTCGTGACTGATGAAGTTGAACTCCATATGTCGACTCAATGATGCATATATCTGGAGAGAACTGGGGAAGCTCAGCTGCACGAAGATGTCGATCTTCTTCTCGTGAATAATCTCCAGTATAAAGCACTCGAACACCAGCAATATCCACCATAAACATTGCAGCACCAAGGACATGGCCCGCAGTGTAACACCAGAAGCGGATGCCATTGACTTCCAGTGTCTGATGGAAGTCGATAACCTGCAGAATGAGTAGAGTTAGTAGATACAACCAATAGAATTTAGTATCCATGCAAAAGACCATACAAGCAAGCCAAATGGCACGTGAATATAGCGCACACCTCAATTCTTTCCATGGAGTTGTTAATGTCTTGCTCAGTATACAGCATATCTTCAACTGAGACCTTGCTCACTTTGACATAATCTGACAAAAGCAACTTGTAGATGGCTTTTGTTGCATGAGTCATAAAAACTCTCCCTTTGAATGTAGTCTGAAAGATAAAGAAAGTAATGAGCTAATCTAAGAATAAACTTGAACATAAAAATCAAGAAAATTCATTATCCAGGAATCAAACCTTCTCCAAAAAGTATGGAAGGGAAGCAGCATGATCCAGATGAAAGCTGCGAATGAAATCATTTCAGTACACTTCTTGTGCCGAGAAGGTGGGTTTGGGAATAGAGATAGAGAAACAGATAATCGAACAAATGCAAAGTTGAAAGGTCAGCATTCCAAGTTTCAGAAGGCAAAGTTGAAACGCCAGCGTAGGCAAAAGATGAGAATCTTCGACTGATAATGATGTCGTCACTAAAAACTCAACCAACTAGAACCTTATATCCATGAAACACACTGTTAACTAGATACAGCCTCTTTCTGAATTCCATTAAGATGATAAAATGACAGAACATTTTCCATGCTGCCTAAACAACATCCATTTTCCAGTTCGTCAGCCCAGCCATAACAAAAGAATAAGGAAGAAAACATACTGAGTAATAAGAAGAACATCAATGGTAGAAGGATCAATTTCATCAAAGTAAGGCAATGCAGCCATCCCTGAATAAGCCGGATGAATCCCACAATCAAACTGCCCAACCAAAAACAGCAAAAATTATTCAAAAACAAGCAACCAAACAAGAAACCCAGATCCTAAAAACAACTACTAGGAATTAAACAAAAAGGGTTGGTGAGATTCAGCAAACTGAGCCATCATACCAAAACAGTTTTGCCTTTGTAAGTCATGTAAACGCAGGAGCGACCCACTTCATTGCCAGCACCCAAAGGCGTGATTATCAGCCGATCCCCTTCTCTGTTAGCATTTGGTGCTGTTGTAGCCTCCCGTTTCTTTAAAATAGATGACACTGATTGCCCAGTCGAAGCCATTGTTGTGAGTTTTTAACTCCAGATAAAATTAGAGGAAAACTCTTGAATTATCGAAAGCCCTCAAAAAAAATTTTTTTTATAAGCTGGAAATGAGTTAAGAAATGGAGAAAAGTCTTCAATCAAAACCCATCCAAATCGAGCCAAATCTCAAGGAAGGTATTTCTAAAACCCTAGCTACAATTTGTATTATACTCGGGATTGGGGGCTCTGGCTCGGTTTTCCCTTGAACCGGTCCGGTTTATTTTTATTTTGATTTTTTTTTTGGGGTCCCCGTAATCCTTTTCGCATAGTAGGTGGATTAGCCTTTTTTTTTCTTTTTTTTTTTTACATAGCAGTACAATTTAAAATTTTTCCAAAATATTATCTGAACGCACTTTTTAATTCACTTTTTTGGTCTTTACAGTACTTTTTTTTTATTTTTATCTCATTACATCATCATATTTCAAAAGAAAAATGTTTTAAATGTCATACATTTCTTAAAAATGTAATTCAATCTAATTCCATAACATTTCCAACTTTCATAAGGATTCGAAGACAAAACATGCTTTCTTAAGATTACCCAAAAGCAAAGAGAGATTTGAGTGCGTATTTATGATCTGAAAAGAAAAACTTTAGGTTGCAAATTACATGATATTCTATTTGGTTTTTCAAAATAATACGGTCTTGCTTTATTACATAAATATTTTAAACTGGGTTGTATTTTAGTGAAAATTTTATTCTGGGGTTTTCCATGTACTCATATGAAAGTTAAAAAATAATGTAAGACAAGCCATTAAATATTTCAATAATTGGGAAATGTACAAAAAGTTGTAGAAAAAATAACTGAAATACTCCTTTTCTGTCTTCACAAATATTTTAGCTGTAAAAATTGAAAAAATAAAACACAATAGTAAACCGACCACAGTGGGAGTCGAACCCACGACCTTCTGATCCGAAGTCAGACGCGCTAATCCACTGCGCTATGCGGTCCTGGCCAAATGTTGGTCTATAAATTTAATATTTATTTCTAGGGTACAAACTAGTAGAAAATATTATTTGAAATAAAAAGAACAAAATGAAAAGTGTGGATTGATGGACTGTGGTGTAGTATAACATAAAAATATTTCATTAACAACTCTAATGATCTTCTAGCACATGCAAGCATAAACAATTAGGAATTTAAAAAAAATAAAAAGTCGGTAGAAGCGCGAAATGCTTTAATGTTCAATTTATTAGAAACTTGTGTTGTCCCTATAGATATTCTTATTAAGGAGAAAATAAACTGCTTGAAGCGTATAATTTCGGATTCTGATACTTTTATGTCAACAATTCTTTTAGTTACTGTCCTTGTTGAATTTAGCAGTTATTTATGTTGTCTCTATATACATTCATATTGGTTTCTGATTCTCATATTTATATGTCAAAAATTTTGGATGGTAGAATTACACTTCCCCACTGGAGAGAGTAACTAATGCATTGCAGACACCATTAACTGTTTCTTCCGAACCAGGCAGACGGGTGATTATATCTTCTTGTAGATGGAATTATGCAAGCCTGCAACCCACTTTCCTCGAGTGGATTACCGACTACGAAGTTTGTTCCATCTGTTGCTTCTTTTCTTGGTTTCACCCTCATCTTTCGAGACCAAGAAACGTCTTGAACTAACATCTTGATCAGTGTATGACACTTTCACATTTCCTCTTTATTCTATAAGGTCTCCGGCTCAGAACAACACATACAGACGGGCAAGTTGTGCATGTATGGCACTTACCAATCACCCGAGAAGATCAATTTCATTCTCTTGAATATGATGCAAACCTGCGGCTAATGAGTGCCACCAAAGTGTTGAAAGGATTATGCATTCAAACTCACTTGAACCCAGGAACACTAACACATAACAACTGGCCATCTACAAAATAGTCTTCCAGATTAACTCAAGCAAATAAGACATCTTAGACATCTTAAAACAGCATTAAACAGCTTGCGAGAGAAATAAACCAGAATGACAAAATCTTCACATAATCCACCGGTCACAAGTTTCACCAACAGAAACAGATTGGTACACTATTTACTAAAGAAGCCAAAACTCCTCTTATGACCATTTTAACTCCATGTCAAGCAAGTGAAAGTCACGGTGATTAATTACAATATTCCCAAGCTAGATTTTTTTAGCTCAAACAGTGAAGGATGGAGAAATGCTCCACATCAAAGGTTCTCTGCATTTCTGGTTGTGGAGTCTCATTAGAAGGGCAGAATTCTTTTACTGTCTCACCTGCAAAAATTGACACGAACATCAATAAGCCCCACGAGAAATGAATAAGAGGAACATAGCATGAAGGGAAACATGCCATGTATCTTTATGAGTGCATCCATCATGCCACATTGAGAGACTCATTGGACCACTTCACTTACATCATAACATTCAGTTTAATACTATATTGAGTGTTCAAACATTCTTTCGAGGAAGCAGTATTAAGTATTAATGGCCAGAAGGAAAAGAAAGGATATCACTTAAAAGGTCCAATTCTAGAAGATAGAGTCAACAAGAAGGAAAGTCCTCCGGAAGGATCTGGTCAAAAGCAATTGAAGACAAGAATAGTTATCACATATATTGTTTGCCCATATCTACAGGTATGATAAAACACCTCATTTTCGTTGGTTACACCTCTCATTCTCCACTACAATTACCAGAACCCCCATCTCGTTGGAAAAACACAGACAGAACCACCAATTCCACAAGTGCTCAGCTCCAGCCTCCCCTATCATAACCACCAGCACCACCATGATCCACCAACTCCAAAACTACAACAAACAAATTACCACTCAGCCACCAGCCCCTCTTCGCCAATGGAGGACCATGAAATTTCTCCACACTTTTTATTATTTGTTTACACAAAAATGGGTAGGTCTATGAACAAGACACAGACAGTTTGTAGCGATTGACCAAAAGAAGCACACAATGGGATGAATCTATCAGGTTACATTTTAATTTATTTTTTAATTTAGCATAATGTGATTCCTATTCAAATTTACAACCAAAAGAACAGGATACATGGGGTCTTGCATCCTAATATAACTATTCCAATTTCCAAATACGAACCAATAGACCCTAATTCCAAAGAAAATACAAGCTTGCTCCTGCTAAGAAACATATTATTCAATGGACAACTTTCCAGATGCCACTCACCTAAACATTGAGAATTTCTCTTCATTTTTATGCAGTGTCTAAACAATTGTACAAGAACCAAATTGAAAATTTGATACATCTGAGTAATACTGTTCACGGAAAAGTAAATATGCTAAGAATAAAAATTCTATTGCAAGGAAAAAAAAAATTTATCTTTCTAAATATCTGTTAAAAGAATATCGTTTGAGAACTCAAATGCATAAGCCTAAATTGAGAGATGTGAAATTATTGTCTAAAAGAAGTCTTATTGAAACCTATTTGCCTTAGAAACACTTGTTCTTCTCTTTCAAACCACCACAAACATAGAAAATTAGTCCACTACAAACCTAACAGCATATATAGAAAGCATCCAGAAAAGTAGTTTATACAACATCATCTCTGTAACATTTCAACGTACCACCCAAAGAAGTTAATCTTATCAACAGTTATCTCATGTATAATTAGAGCAAGTTAATCTTATCAACAGTTATCTCATGTATAATTAGAGAAAAAGGTAGAGAGCTAGAGCCAACCTTTATGCAAATCAACATCTAAGTAACTCGCCAGATTGACCAACTTTCTTTATTATGGTCATAGGTGATAGCATTATCAGACATATCTTTTACAATGTCAAAGTCCACACACACAGAGACAGAGACAGGCATACATACATACATACATCTACCTATACATCTCTGTGTGTGTGCGTCTGTATATGTACATGTATACATATGTATGGTTTTATACTTTTCCTCTCCAAAATCCATATGGTATTTCTGTTGGAACCGTATCATATGCTTTCTTTAAATTCATAAATATCACAAAAAGTTATATCTTATTAATTCTATATGTAGATTAGTATACTTGACAATTATAAAGCCTCAATGGATCTCCCACTCATAAATCTGGCAAAAAAAACATTTACGAACTGTCATTTAAAATCTGAGTTATTATTGTGGAGGAAGAAGACATTTTTCTCCAAAAAAAATTCTTACTCATCAAGAGATAAAAAGGTTTCAAAAGTTCATATGCTACAACTTTCAACCACAAGCAGGAAAGTAAACCTTGTGAAATTAATGCTTTAACTTTTCAGGAATCCATGCAAGTGGAAGCAAGAAGAGACAACTGATGCGATAGAACAAACATGAATTATCCATAAAAGTACAGCAAAAGAAAGTAAATATACTGTTTGAGAAATAATAACAGCTTTGAAAAAGATATTCCAGCAGCCAATACAAGATAACAAGAAGAAGCATGAAGAATAATTCATATACTTCAGGTCAATAAAGAACCAATCAGCAACTAAGAAGGAGAGTGAAAACATAGAACATTAATGAATTCATAGCAGGTAACTAAACCAGAGAAGCATGGAAAAAAGATAACATAGCCAGAACAAGGTGAAAAATGACAAGGGTAATAATGGAAGAAATCTCATTATAGTCCCCATCAATTTCTTAAGGACAATTTTAAATTGGTTAAGCTAATTCCCTTCTCAGATAATATCACAGGCGTCCTCCAATTTACATCCTCTCATTTAGTTCCAATGAATATTTTTCTATTAGAGCTTTTGCTACTCCAACTAACTTATAGTCATTTTACTAAACACATGTTAATGCACGATGAGTTCTCCATTAGCAAGAATAGTTAGAATGCAACTGAAATGAGTACAACCCATGTACTCTATTGCCATTACTAATTTCAAATTCATAAGAAGTCATGAGTTTAGATTGGATAATGTGAGCGAGATGATTGAAGTGTCTGTTGAAAGTTGTTCAGCTCAAATACAAATCCCTTCATACAACATATGAATCCCAGCTTTAGGACTCAGTTATAATAGGAGTAAAATAACTCCATCACAATTCTTTCCCCCCATCCATTGGAAAGGGGGGGAACTCATTATTCCACTTGATCCCAAAAAGATCAAACTTTCTTGCCTTTCAATTGACCTGCTAGTAAAAATAAAACAAGAGGATCCAGAGAATTTATAGCTTCCAATTAGTAAATTCCAAATATCAAATATAAAATGGGAAAAAAGGCTGCCTCATTAAATATTCCTGGATCTGTTTCATAACCTTAGAGAATACTTAATTGTGCAAGGGAAATCTTCCATCCTCAAGCTTAATATGATGGCTTTACACAAAAGAAGAAACATTTTAAGAAAAAACATTAATTGACCCGGTATATTGAACCTTTATTATAAACCAAACATACTAGCAAAAAACCACAACTATCTGATTCTCAAAAGTATATGCAATTTGAATTATAGAGAGGAGAGAAATCTTACATGGTCAGGCAAATTTCCTTTCTTCCCCACTTTGGAATCTGCTCCTCTGGTCAACCTCTGAGAATTTCTGATCTTCTCCATGCATTGGGTGATTCTGCCCATAAGCAGGACCCATCTCCTGCCCTGGAGCTCCTTCTAAACCCTGACGAAAGATTCCACCTTGTGAAGGAGTATAACTTTGACCTGCAAAGTTTCTGCTGTCAGCGGATGCATAGCTCTGATCTCTTTGTGGGAGATCTCTTCTGCCACCATGATATTGATCGCACCCTCCGGGAGCATTTGTGGTACCTCTACCTTCCAACCCTCCAGGTTGCCCATAATTCTGCTGAGTTGGAGAATGCATCCCTGGTGATCCATAACTCTGCTGGGGGTTAAAATTCTGTGGAGGGCCATAGCTCTGCTGATTCAGATGATTCTGCGGCTGTCCATAATTATGCTGAGGTGGGCGATAGCCGTAATTCTGTTGAGCTGCAGCATTTTCCGGCTGACTATAATTATGTTGAGGTGGAGCATTTTGTTGTTGGCCATAAGTCTGCTGAGGTGGAGTATACTGTGGCGGACCATAATTCTGCTGAGAGACAGGACCCCGAGGAGGGCCAAAATTTTGCTGAGGGCCAAAATTTTGCTGAGGGGGGCCAAAATTTTGCTGAGGGGGGCCAAAATTTTGTTGAGTTGGATGATTTTGTTGAGGACCAAAATTTTGCTGAGGAGGATGATTTGGTTGAGGGCCAAAATTCCTTGGCATTGGTCCCCGGTTTTCTTGACGTTGAGGCCCCTGAAACTGACGGGGATTCCGTCTGTGAGACATTATTGGGGGTGGCCTAGGAATAATTGTTCCATTGATGTACTTGTCTCCTGGTATTTAAAATTCACCGGCAGAAGCCCAAATGAAAAATAAAATGGAAAATCATTAGCAGAAAAGTTACCATCATGAAATATTTGGACTATGATGCTGCCTAAACAGCAGTATGCAATAGTACTATACCTCCATACTCCTTGTTAACGGGATCAATATAGGAATCAGGCAACACAAAGACAACTGCTGGATTCTCTGTTGACAGAAAATTTGTAACTGAGTCACCCAGATTTATAAATCGATTTTGAATCATGAAATGGTCTTATGCATGGAATACCTTTGAATTTTTCAGAAGTTTCCTCTGAACATTCAACCTGAAAACCTTCATAGGTTGTTGTGCTACAGGCATACATTCTCTTCTTTGCCTCTTCTTCACTGAATCCCGGAAAAAAAAAAAGGCAAGATGAGCCAATAATCTCTTCACCCTAGTTTATGCTGATCAACTAATTAAACAAAACAGCTAATCCCCAAAACATAAAAAAAAACAAAGAGAAAACATAACAGCTAATCCAGTATCAGAACCAATGACAAAGAAAGCATTTAAAACTTTAAAACATCAAAACCTGCATTATAAGAACTCTCTGGATAACCTTTTACCAATATCACTCCTAGCAACAGGTAAACTATTAGTATAACATATTTTATAGTTCCACGAAAACAGAAATCTCTGAATAATACATTATTTGAAACACAAACAGTAAAGATATAAAAGATAATGCAGGATTCATCCAATTCTGGTCTAATACGAAACAAACAAATTGCAGAAGATTAATACTACTATTGCCGTTTATATATTAGATTTCAGGTAAGTATTGGATGCGAAAAGGAGGACCTTCCGAAGACTCCAGCAGCGATTTCAACATATTTCTGAACCTTCTCTTCAGCAGAAATGTTAGCGTCTTTAGGGAAATCAACGGTGATGAGCCAGTGGTTGTAATCGCAACCTTCGAATAAGATGGTATCGGCTGTAATTTCCATCTGGTCATCGGAGTCGAAACGTCGGTTGTTCCGGGATGAGAGAGAGATCGGAGATGATCTGAAATGCCTGAAGGATTGAAATTCGGAAGGGCAAGTGTTGGTGGTTTTAGGGTTTTGGGGGCTGACAATGGAGGAGATTGAGTGAACCGGAGAAATGAGTTTGGTGGAGTGGAAACAGCGGTGGTGGAGGAGGGAGGAGGAGGCGAGAGATAAGGCGCGACGGAGGCGAAGTGAGCATAACGCCATCTCCGGCGGTGACGATGGTGTAGAAGTGAGTTAGGAGTGTGTGTAGTTTGTGTAGTTTGGGGGTTTTAGAAATGGAATTAGGGTTTTAGCAAAAGCTGCGGGGGAGAGGCGTGGCCCAGCTTTATATATTTGTACCTTCGTAAAAGGTACAAGTACTTGAGGAGCTTTGATCTATGTGACCTTAAGGGTTAAGCAGTCAAAGGGTAAGGTGGTCATTTAGTAAACAATTGTGGTGGCAAATGGTAGCATAGTAAATTTGCAAATTTGGTTCTTGAACTTTATCTTTTTGTTACTTTGGTCTACGATGTTTTGAGAAATGCACATAAAGCCCTGATTTTACACGTAATTGATCAACGTAACAATAGTTGATTAACTTGACCGGGCAATATAACTCTTTAACTTAGGAGGCGCTAACACGAATTCATTAACTTTATAGCATAAAAAATTACAGTGAGTAGTTGCACTATAAAGGATATTAAATGCCTAAGTTAATCTTTTTGGCGTTGCACTTCTTCTTTTGTTAAAAAAAATAATATTTGTTGAAAATTTGCCACGTAAAACTCATTTTTGAAGCTAGGTGGAAGGAAAACTTCCTTGTGGGTCTTGTAGGCTTCACAAAATGATATCCTAACAGTGGCCAGCTAATATGTGCTAGTGTTTGATTGTATGTTACAATCTGATATATGTTAAAAGTGAATTGTGGACAAAAAAAGAAAAAAACGTGAACTTGTGCCTTATTATTTGGATTTTTCACCCCTAATTTTAATTTATTTGTTATCTTCATACTCATTTTTATGTAATTCAATCAAGGACTAGCAAAAGTTGTAATTTTAATTTCGTAAAAGTGAATATTTTTCTATTTTTCAGTGTATATTTCTCAATAATTTCCCTTCTCTAACATTTTCAAATTTACTTATAACGTCCATTAAAAATTTATCCATCTTCTATCATAATATTCTTAACTTCGAAATTATATACATACATATACATACATATATATATATATATATAAATGAAATATATCGGTCCCCTTGGGAAGAAAAAGAGAGTGAAAGTTGAAAATACAAACCTAACACGTTGCCTCTGTACAAATTAGCTTTACTAATTACCCTAACCACTTATCTAATCTATTGCAAATTGGAAAGAGCGGGACTTTAGGGTGCCGTTTGGTAAAACTGAAGTCTGAAGTCTGAAATTTGAAATCTGAAATTTAAGTACTGAAAATATTAAGTTGCTGAATTAATAAAGTTAAACCTGTTTAATAATTAACTGAATTTATACACTGAATTCAAATATTTTACCTTATTAATATAATTATTTTATCTTAAAAGGTAGAAATAATTTATTGATAATATACATGATAAAAGAAAATATTATTTGTTTGTGAGAGATAAATGACAAGTGCATTTGTGTGTGAGAATGTGTGTGAGAGAAAGTGTATGTATACGTATAAAAGTGTAAAAATGTATATATAAAAGCATATGCAAGTATGTGAGAGAGAAAATATGTGTGTGGAAGTGAGAAAAAAAATGATATACTTATGTGTGTGTGTGTGTGTGTGAAAGTGCATGTGTGAGAAAATATGTAAGTGAGAGAAATTGCGTGTGGAGGAGCGTGTTAGTATATGTTCTAAAACCAAGATGGTTTAAGGTGTTTTGTGTTACAGTTATTTATGTTATATTTATCCATGTGGTATTTTTCTTTATCATCTATACTTGTATTTTCATGTTACTTGTTTGATTGATAAAGTCCTTAGAATATTGACTGTGTATTAGAGATTGTAAGGGTTACAATTATGAGACTCTAATACATAAAGTCATATTCTTAAATATCCCTAGTCATAGTATTAATGAGATTGGACATCATTAATACGGATAGACTAGCACATACTTTGCCTCTACTTATGGTAAGTAGTAGTTGATCTCATTGACTATGGTGTGCGTGACACTTAAGCTGGTATGTGGATGCTTGTTTGAGAACAAGTTCATTGGATTGATCCGCCAAGAGTTTTCAACTATAGTGCCAATGGTTGAACTCTTAATGGCAATGGTGTAAGTGATCATTTGACTTGAGATTACCATAGTATCTTGAGTGTGGATTGCTATACTTTGACTCTATTCCTCGGTACCTGTAAAAGGGTAACCCATAGGTTAGAGATTGGGTATAGTTTGAAGCATGGAAAGAAAATGAGTAATCGATATAGGATTCACCACTCCTTAATAGGAGAGTATATCCCTTTATGGTCACTTGTTAGAAATATTAACTCATAAATTTTCTGCAGAAGTGATAGTACAACTTGGAAGTAGTTCCAAGGTTATACATTATGGAGAGTTATATTTCTGGAACAAGGAAATATAAATTAGTCTTTTAAAAGTATGCACTATACTTTTAGACTAATTGAGATATAGTGTGGTGAAAGGATATTAATTACACGGTAACATTGTCATTGAAGGGTATGGTCTACCATATGACTTTCCTATTCACTTGGGTGGTCATGATGCATTGCTAGACGCCACTCATGATCTATAAGTATGAATTGATTAATTAGTGAATTAATGATAAATTAAAAGTGTTTAATTTATCTAGCTCAATTAATGAGTTATAATTTATACATAAAGAACAAAATCTTTGGGTTAAAATGTAATTAAGATAAGTATGAGATACTTATGGGGTTAATTTATGAGATAAATTAACTTAAAGGACTTGTTTATAAATATTCTAAGTCTTGCAGGAAATTAGTTTCCTAAAAGAAATAAAGTAACTAATTGGTTTCCTTATGGAATAGATTTTCTAAAGGAGAAGGATTAGTTTAAAGTAAGTTGCCTAAACCTTCTTGGTTTCCAATTAGCTATATTTCCTAAAAAACTAGAATACTTCCTCTATAAATAAGTTCATGCTTTGACTTTTGAATTATTATTGCAACACAAAAGAAAACTAGTGAGAGAAAATTGAAGAAAGAAAAGACACGCCTCTTCCTCTCTTTCTAGGCGTCTCTCTCCTAAGGGTTAGGTTTTTCTTCTTCTTGTGTTCTAAATAATTCAAGGGAACTAGCACTCAAAAGTCAAAGCAAGCAAGCCTACAAGGTTCCCAAAGAAGTTGTTCGTGTGGATATCGTTAGAGGCTCTACGCTTGGAGGGCTTTTTCGTGGTAGATCAAACATTTTCTTCTAAGGATCTTTGCCTAGTAGCATAGAAATCTTCTGTGCTTAAGGTAATCTTCTTGCAAACCCCCTTGTTAATCATATAGATATGTCAAAGAGATCCATGGTTAAGGTAATAAATTTTTATTTTTCCACTGCGTTACCTATGCTATTACCTTACAGAGCGTGCATGCATGATGTATGTTTGCGTGCGTGAGAGAGGAAGCGAATATGTGTATTTGTGTGAAACTGTGTGTATGCATGTGTGAGAGAGAGATAGAGAGATTGTACGTGTGAGAAGGAGTGTGTATGTGATAAAAAGAAAGTTTATGTTATTGCATGTGTCTAAGAAAAACAATATATGTAGTTTGTGTGTGTGCGTGCATCAATGAGTGTGTGTGAAGGGGCGAGAGAGAGAATACTACATGTATATAAAATTCAGCAAATTAAGTGAAATTTTTCACTTAAAACTTTGTGTACAAATTAAATAGGTGCTTAATGCATTAAGTGATAAAGAAATTTTGTTATCAAACACACTAAATTTAAAAAGCCCTTAATGCATTAATTTTCAGTATTAAGTAGTGTTATTAAACACCTGTCTAAGTAGCGTACTAGTAACTTTTCAGCCTTCCACAACTTCTATCTTTTTTGAATTTAATTACATAGTTATATTACTATACTCAAGTTCATCTTAAGCATCCAAGATTGCTTATTCTTGCTCTTTATATTATATTTAACTTTTCTTTATACCATAATTTCAAGATTCTGTTTGCATGTGCGGATCTGGTATCTAATTTTCCTTTATTAGTGTATCAAGATTTCCAAAAAAACAAAACGCGCACACCCTTTAAGAACGCAGACTAGAGAATAGAGGGTGGAGAGGGACGGGATGCCAACCAGGGTAGCAGCAACTAGCTTCCATGTGGGGAGGTCGGTTTTTGGGGGAGCCAACGAACATAATTTCCATAAATTCCAACGCATCCAAAGCTGAGTTTTTTCATATTTTAATCTAACAACCTTAGTGTGGCAATAGAGCTGTATTTGTTCATGCACGTATTCAGAAGAGAAAAAGAAAGAAAACTGTATAAAGAAGATTTTCCGTGATCCATCAGCATTATAATAAATGAAGTTCTGCAATTGGTGGACTAACAACTGTACTATTACATGACCAAAAGACCTGCAAGAAATTATAAAATGGACTGCTTTTTGCACTGCCCAGTTGTTTCCCATTGCCTGGATCTTCTGCTGTCCTTACATGTAGTATATTTTTTCCCACAAAAAAAATTACTTCCAAGAAAAAGAAAATCGAGTACTTTGGTTCTCACTATTGAGGTGCAAAAATGCCAGAACTGATAAGAGAAGGGAGATCTTTGGAGGTAACACCAACATGGTCAGTGGCTTCAGTGACCACTGTCATGGTTTTTGTCTGCTTGTTTGTGGAAAGGTCCATTTACAGATTTGGAAAGGTCAGAAATTTAAGGGAGATTTTGTTCTTGGTGATCAGTTCTAGTTGTATTCCTTTTTGCTTAAAGACGGTATTTTTAGAACAATAGCACTTATATTCCTTGATATGTGTAGTGGTTGAAAAAGACAAGAAGGAAGGCTCTATATGCTTCTTTGGAGAAGATTAAAGAAGGTGAGTGTCGTAATCAATGCTGAGTATAATCTGATTGAGATACTTCTTGTGAATCTTGAGGGTGCTGAGTATAATCGGATTGAGACACTTCTTGTGAATCTTGAGTTAACTTGGTCTATTTATCATTGTAGCTTCTATTTATTGGAATGCTTTGTTTGAGATGATTGGCTTAACTATTACAGCACCTTTATCTGATGCATTTTGAAATGAAACTAAATTGAAATTCCTTAGAAATACTAATGTAAATTATTTTCATGCCTTTTGGTTTAATTTGATACTACTGTTATTTGGCAGAGTTGATGCTACTTGGGCTTATTTCTCTGTTGTTGGGGCAATGGGCTGGGTGGATTTCTCAAATTTGTGTGAATTCATCCCTTTTTAGCAGTAAATTCTATCTTTGTTCCGAAGAAGATTATGGCAAGGGAGAGAATGAAAGAGTCTTATTCACAAAAACTGATACTTTTTCAAATGAAACTGAGATTCCAAGTGGACTTATTTATCCAACATCACATCAATGCGGGAAGGTAAATTGTCATTTATTCAAATTTCAGTTTTGCTGATGGAATATGGAATATTACATCAAAACCAAGTTTAAATTTCAGGGTCGTGAACCTTTTGTTTCGTATGAAGGCCTTGAACAACTTCATCGCTTCTTGTTTGTTCTTGGCTTTATCCATGTTCTGTATAGCTGTATCACAGTTGGCTTGGCTATGAGTAAGGTATGCTTTTTCCAGTTTCACATTATTTAGCAATCAGATGTATGCATTTCTCAGGAATGGATGTTAGGAACCAGCAAAGAAACTGGATCACATAAAGTTTCATACTGACAATATTCTTGTGAATGTTTAACAAAGGATGAATGTTAACCATGGAGTCAAAACAACTCATTCTTATGTATTTTGAATAGCTGTCTGGAAGGTAATTACTTTCTCTAGATGTAATTGCAGATATATAGCTGGAGGAAATGGGAAAATGAAGCAACTTTCGCACCGGACAGGAATTTGCAAGGTATGTTGAATGAACATTTGAGTTGTGTAGTTTTCTCTCTTGCTATGGAAATAGTTTGCGTGAGTAAATGGTGCTAGTACTGAATAACAGGAAATTCTGGAATTAATTTGCACAAATAAATAATTGATTTGATCCCTGAAGTGTATGGAGTCTAACTATTTGTTGTTTTGTAGCATCAAAGAACAAGGTGATGAGGCGACAATCTACTTTTGCTCTTCATCATGCATCTCATCCATGGAGTAGGAGCCGTGTTCTCATCTGGATGGTAATTATTCCTTCTATAACAATGTCAATGACACGTATACGAGCACAAGTTTTGCTTACTAGTTGATTGTTGTTTAGAATGTTACGGGATATCATTATGAACCTAGTTATATACAACTTCTAAAATTTATGACTGTCACGCTAGCTTCCAAATTCTTAAGTACCACTTTGAGTCTAAGATAGTGATATATCTTTAACCACCTCAAATTTTGAAAATGTGGAATGCCAAAAGAGAGGAAAGCATGATGAACTGAGATGCTCATTTTCTGTTATTGACTGGAAAGCTGGTGCTAACTAATGAAAAATGTACTTTGAATGATCTGTGAATTTGTAATTTGTATGTTCAAGTTTCTAAGGATATTTGGGGTTCCGTTTGGAATTAATCTGCAAAATAATAGCCAGTGGGGAAGTGGAAATAAAGATTTGAGCTCACTCTCTCATAGTACAAACTTTGTGCTTTATCAAATAAACTCCTTGGTTCTTATTTTCATTTTTCTTTATTTTTTTAATATACATTGATAAAAGAAGCCGTTCCTCCAATAATTTTAGCATAGTAATTTTTTGCCAAATTTGAACTTATACTAGAAATGATTTATTTGTCTGCATGAGGAAAAGACATTTACTCAGAGGAAGAAGAGAACATTTATTGAGTATGAGTACTGCAAATTTCGAAATAGAAACCAACCCCCCAACAAAAATTAAAGAAGCAAAGATTTTCTTTCTGATTCATTTTTGCGTAGAAGACACTCAAAATGATAACGATATATGTTATACCAATATCTCATGACTAATTATATGATTAATGGGATATTGTGTTGGCACTTAGTTGATCAAACAACTAGTTCATGTAAATGGAAACATCTTGTGTTTTATGCTTCTCTAACATTGGACTTGGGCAATTATTGTCAAGGTAATTGTAGTTCTCTTTTGTCGAATGACCTTGTACCAATAGCTTCTTTTCCATGTAAGAGAAATATCCTAACTATATTTTAGTATCTACTAAAATGCAATTGCTTTGTGTACAACATCAAGACTACTTTAAATTTAGCCAATACCACTAAGTACATCCAGACTGGTTAAAAGGGACTTGATTATGGGTGTTGAATTGTAAATGACAAGTGTAATTTGTTGATTTCACCTTCTACTTCTAGTAACTTTTTTCCCTTTTCTTAATTATTGTCTTACAAATGTTATATTATTGTGTTGGCACTTAGTTGATCAAATAACTAGTTCATGAAAATAGAAACATCTTGTGTTTTATGCTTCTCTAACATTGGACTTGGGCAATTATTGTCAAGGTAATTGTAGTTCTCTTTTGTCGAATGACCTTGTGCCAGTAGCTTCTTGTCCATGTAAGAGAAATATCCTAACTATATTTTAGTATCTACTAAAATGCAGTTGCTATGTGTACAACATCAAGACTACTTTAAATTTAGCCAATACCACTAAGTACATCCAGACTGGTTAAAAGGGACTTGATTATGGGTGTTGAATTGTAAATGACAAGTGTAATTTGTTGATTTCACCTTCTACTTCTAGTAACTTTTTTCCCTTTTCTTAATTATTGTCTTACAAATGTTATATTATTGTGTTGGCACTTAGTTGATCAAATACCTAGTTCATGTAAATGGAAACATCTTGTGTTCTATGCTTCTCTAACATTGGACTTGGGCAATTATTGTCAAGGTAATTGTAGTTCTCTTTTGGCTTTTGACCTTGTGCCAATAGCTTCTTGTCCATGTAAGAGAAATATCCTAACTATATTTTAGTATCTACTAAAATGCAATTGCTATGTGTACAACATCAAGACTACTTTAAATTTAGCCAATACCACTAAGTACATCCAGACTGGATAAAAGGGACTTGATTATGGGTGTTGAATTGTAAATGGCAAGTGTAATTCGTTGATTTCACCTTCTACTTCTAGTGGCTTTTTTCCCTTTTCTTAATTATTGTCTTACAAATGTTATATTTGTTTCAACTCTCTCCCTGGTCTATCCTTATTTTTTATTATTTAGTTCCCATTTCAATTTCCTGATTTCTTACCATTTCAACTCTCTTTCCCTGTTCTATCCTGATTTCTTGATATTTCTGATATAAGATAAGCATTGATGGGGCAGATATGCTCTGATATGGCACTTGCCTTCAACATGAAATGTCAAAGTTTTTCCTGTACCCGTTCCTAGCCAGTAATTCATGTCAGTGCCTTAGGATTAAAAAACCATGTTAATGGTTGATTGACCTTGTATGTTTGTTGGATCTTATGGTGACATGTTAGTTGTGTAATCTTTTTTGCAGCTTTGCTTTCTAAGGCAGTTCAGACGCTCAATTCAAAAGTCAGATTACTTGGCATTGCGATTGGGTTTCATCACTGTGGGTATTTAGTTTCACTTTTCATTCTGCCAGCAGATAATATGTATTGTATCATTTTTGAGGCTGCATATTTTGTTATTTTATCTTCTTGCTTTCCCTACTAGCATCTGTATTCTGAGATTTTGACTGACATGACTTTCTGGGCTAAACTCTTTAAGTGCTTTCATTCTCACTCTATATATAGTACTTTGGCTTCTTTGATAGTGATCAAATTCGATATAATATCTAAACATAAGAAGAGGATATGATATTATTCCTAGTGTTCATGGTGTATGCTCCCTGCTGCAGAAATGAGAACTATCTGAAGCAGAATGGTGCAAACTATGTTGGTCAGAAAATCCTTAGAACATGACTCTACACATAGCCATCCGTCACTTATTTACTACCAACACTACACTATCGATTTGAAAATGTCCTCAATCACAATGCTGATCAGAATTTCCCAACTCTCCACCAACTTAATTCCACTGTCAAGGAACCAATAGCTCTATAGCCCCTACTGGTAGTATTTCTCCAAATCCAAAGTCCTACCACTACAGCTCACTTAAGCTTGTGCACCTGCAATTTCAACGCGGCCGTTTACCTTAAACATGTTCCTTGCACCTCCCTGGCCTTGTCATTGGAACACGGCAACCAACATTTATCTTCCCTGTTACTGAAGAAAAATGACTTCCTCTATTCTGACGATGAATAACAGTCAAGGGATGGGTTTTAACTGCTTATCTGACCTGAACAATGGGGATCTGAAAGCATTTGATGAGAAAATTAAGCCAATCCTCTCCCACAAGGCTTTTGTTTTGAAGAAGAAATGCTCAGCTTATAATGGCACCAAATGAGTAACAGCATAGTTCTTGTTGTAATACGTATGCAATGCAGTTGATGCTTCTAATGGATGCGATAACAATGACACATGTATCAAGCATGAAAAAATAAAAAAGCTACATATGTTCTGCAGTTGCATCTCATGTCAGCTATAGCATGCTACATATTTGTTACTTGGTTTTCCAATTTTGATGGTTAATTTTTAACTTGATATTCCAATATTTTCAGAATCACAGTCTACCACTTTCCTATAATTTCCACAAGTACATGGTTCGAAGTATGGAAGACGAATTCTCAGGAATTGTAGGGATCAGGTACATATGTTAACTGATTTAGATCATTGCTTCATGCTCACCGTTAGTTTGCAGTATTTTACTCTGTGTGAGTAGTCATTGACATGGCTCATTTGTCAACAATCAGTTTGGCCCACGAATTTGATTTTCTTACATCCACCAAGTTACATTTGGCCAATAGAGATGCATAGTAGACATGAATTTGATTCCTTTTTTCCCCTTGCTTTTTTGGCTAGTTCAAGATCTTAATTTTTCATCTCTCTTTTGGACCTGGAAAACGCCTAAAAGTTTGAGTTGCAATCACACATCTTTCATCATGTGCAAGTCCAACCAGAATGTATACAGGCTTGCGCTGCTAGAATGCCATTGACGGGTTTATGACTTTGATTCCTTGAATATTAAGAGATTAAAATCTTTTAATATACTTTAGATAAAATGGAAAAGTTATTAGCTGGCTATGAAAAGCTGAAAGAGTTTGATTTCTAGTGGCAACTCATGGAAACTATAGAAATTTATGATGAATTACACTAATACATTTCCTTTTCACTCTTTCCATTTCTCTTCTGGTTCTTCAGATGTAACAAGTTGACAACTTATGTAAACTCCAAAGGTTTCTACCTTCATTTATGAAAAGTCTCTCTAATAACTCTTCTGTGACACAGTTAGGATTATCTTCATCAGCGAAAAATGATTTGATTTTGCATAACATAACAGTGCATTTTTTAATTTGCATTGGTAAAATCATTTCATCTGTCATCAGAGGAAACTGCAGGGCTTATACAACCATATACTCAACAATTTTTTTGAATTATGAAAAATTAAAAATGCACGATCATCTTCCACATAAAGCTTCATTTTCGATCTGCAGGCATTTTAAAATTTGTGTAATCACCAACCCAGTGGTGAAGAGTTATACTTTGTCATAAATCATGTCATTTTCTGCCAAGCTTGTGGGACGAAGTTCCAAATTTTTAAACAACATAAAAACTATAATCTGCCGTACATGGTTTACCTTGTATTGATGGATTTTTTGGATTTGCAGCTGGCCACTCTGGGGTTATGCTATAATCTGTATCTTCATCAACATTCACGGTAATCACATTAAATGGAAGACGAATCACAATGTCTTGCCTTTTGAATCTTCATATATGATTCGGTTCTTATGGCACAGGTCTCAACATTTACTTCTGGCTTGCTTTTATACCTGCCATTGTAAGTCTTCCCAGCGTCTAGCTTTGAACTGAACAGCATGATTCTCCTGAAGGCCATTGTTTCTGATGTGTGATTATTTGATATGAAAAAGCTTGTGATGTTGGTCGGAACAAAACTCCAGCATGTTGTCTCCTTGTTAGCACTCGAAATTGCTGAGCCAAAAGGTTCATCAACTGGAAACCAAGTAAAGCCACGTGATGAATTGTTTTGGTTTGGGAAGCCAGAAATACTGTTACGCTTGATACAGTTCATATCATTTCAGGTGACACTATATTCTTACATGCATAACGCATGGTTTATTGTGTTTGAGGGAAAGTGCAATATGCTATGTGGTCCTGATTCCTGATAATTTTGCTTGTTCATGCAGAATGCTTTTGAGATGGCTACCTTTATTTGGTCCTTGGTAGGAACATACTTCCCTTTTCCATGTAAAATTTTCAAGTTACTGATTTATCCAAATTGAAAATTCTTGAAGTATGTGATGAAGCGTATGCAGTGAAACCGCTGATAGCTTATTTGATATATGCAACAAACTAAGTTCAGAAGATAAGATGTTATTTTCACAACATTTTTTTCATTTTTAAATTATCGAAGTCATTATTTTTAGTCATGATACATAATGCAAACACTTCAAAAGGAGATTTCAATCCTTTTTCATGTTCAACATCTTGTGCCACTAAAAAGTTTCAAAAATCAATATTTTTGAGGGTTAAGAAAAGCACTCCATTGGTTGTTTTAGCGTCACTGCACGGATTGCTGATTTACATTCCTATAATTTGTCAAACTATTGAAATGTAAAATATTTAAAGGAACTCGGAACTCTTATTAAGAAGTGATGGCTATTTTATTCATGCTGAAAAATCCACCAAATAATGGATCTTTCTCCTTGATTTTTAGTGGGGATTCAAGCAAACGTGTTTCATGAAAAACCATGCATTTATCACTATTCGGCTGATTTGTGGGTACGTTTCTTCTCTTCAAGATCTTAAAGACACATTGTTCAAGCTTCTGCAAGTAGAAACATTGATGTCGCAGCATATAATACTGTACTACGTACAGAGTTTCATTTAACTGCTCCCTAGTTGTATGTATATGTGGCCTCCCTGTCTGATGTGGTATAACTTTGCCATCACTAGAATAGCAAAATCAGTGTATTTAGGCATCATTTAAGCATCCAATTCCCAAGGATCTGGGGACAATGGAGATTTAGTGGTTGAATGTTCTTCCTACACAAGTGTTGGAAATCTTGAGCCCAAGTTTTTGGAGATACCTCTGTTGCAATTGTCCATTGCAATCTTTAAAGAGAAATCAACTGTAAGATTGAGAAAGGAGTAGTATATAGTTGTGCGGATTTTGTTATCTGCAGCAGTTAATCTCAGTGCCAATTAGGACTTGGATGGAAATCTATTTTACTAGACTAGGTTTCAAGTAATGCTGGCCAAGTAGATCAAACGCCTCTTGCTTGATGTAGCCAACTTAGATTCAAATGTCCAAAATGCAGATGATGTGCTGATGCTTCGTGTAGATTATTATCCTCTTTCACTGGTGAGTTCTGTTTTCTTGAGTTTATAGACAGTCCAGAAAGAATATATAAAGGGTACCTTTTCTGTAAGCTCTAGTCTTTAGCATATCTTTTACTTGCCAGCGAATTAAAATTTTTAACATGCTATTTAGCATTTGTATTCTTTTAATAAATGCAGGATTGTGGTTCAGTTCTGGTGTAGCTACAGCACTGTGCCCTTGAATGTAATAATTTCTCAGGTTTGCGGGTCATTTTATTTCACATTTTGTTTTTGATAAGTCCAGATCGTGGTTTACTGAACGATTAGATTCGTAATGGAGTCATTTCATATACCTTATGATACATTCATCTCATCTATGAAGCTCATATGGACTAAAAATTGTCTCATCTTGCACTTTAGATGGGGTCCCGACATAAGAAGGCTTTGATTGCTGAGAGTGTCCGGGAGTCACTACACAGCTGGTGTAAGAGGGTGAAAGAGAGGTCTAGAAGAGATGCTTCACTCTCGGTCACTACAAGATCTACATGTTCACTCAAATCAACAATTGATGAGCGGGACGAGATAATTACTGTTGCATCCGGTACTCTATCTCCATGCTCATCATCAGGTTCACTAAATCATCAAGACTTAAACGAGGAATCAGCTATGCAGCCAGATTGCGCTATTGAAGGTTCAAATCCACCCGATAATGACATTTCATTCCGAATTTCAGAATACTTATCCCAAACAATAGCTAGTGGTGCAGAAGAAAATGCAGATGACTTAGAGGAGCATCATCAACCCGAGACTCTTTTCGATCTATTTCAGAAGGACATGAAGTTCATTTAAAGAGAATTAGGAATTAGGAAGTTGGAATCTAGAGAAAGTTCCATCAGTTGACTCTAACATGAAAATTCGTCTTTCTTCCAATTACTTACCATTTTATCCACAGGAATTTGTTTGGTGGAAGTAATTCTGTTTGGACTGGAAGAGTACAACGTTACTTGTTCTATAGATCATCAGGTATAGATGATACGGCAATTTCAAACTTGCAAAATCCATAGATTTTGATTCAAGTGTCTGTTCATCCTTTTTAGTAGTATGAGATGGATTCTTTATTTTGTTCTCTCTCTATAATCATGCTAAACGGCACAAGTCATGAAGACACGAAACTGACTGCAGCCCCGAAAACTTGTTTCACAATGGAGGAGAATGTGAAAAAACCGCCGCAATTCACACCTTGAGGAAGCTAATATTGTCGTTTCTTAATGTCTCGGCAGCAACCTGAATCTGCCTGTAGCTTAGAATTTGGTTTGATCAATTACTATAAACAGCTAGTGACCGTAGAAGTATTTGTCATATGAACTAGAACCACGTTCTATATGATCATTGATTTTAGCCATTTTTTACTACATTATCCTTCGGATAATAATCCGAAGTTAACCGTGTTCTGTTTGCTCGTAGATTTGCGCCAATCTTTACCATGGACTAAACTGTCAATGCTGAGAATTTACCCTCAACCACCTCATATTCTGATAAATGATATACGGGTGAAGGTAAACAGATTAATCGAAGCCCTTTTAGCAAACAAGAACTTAAATTAAAGAGAGAAACAAAATTATGATTTATAAGCTACTACAACAACTTGTGTTGTGATAAGAAAAAGTTACATTGTATTAAACTAGGTACTCATCGTTCAGAAAGAACAGAACAACATCCCTGCAACAGCCAACATAAGGTAAACAAGGGATACAAATCGAATGAATGCTGCTAGTACAAATAAAGATCAACCAGTGAGCTCCGCCTCCTTGTGGGTCTCAATGACAACATCAGATTTAGGAAAAGCAATGCAAGTAAGAACCCATCCTTCATCCATTTGATCGTCCTCAAGGAAGCTTTGGTCTGACTGATCCACGGTTCCGGATACAATTTTACCAGCACAAGAAGAGCAAGAACCTGCACGGCATGAGTACGGAAGATCGTGTCCCATTTCCTCCGCATGGTCAAGAATGTATACGTCTTCTGGGCAGTCAATTTCAACAGGTCCATCAGGTGTAACCAGCTTGACTTTGTAAGTAGCCATGCATGTTATTCTTCCACCACGCCCAACTCCAGCACCACTCTTTAGGCCAAAAAGAGCCTGGTTGACATTACGGAGGGAGCGGAGGCTGGTCACTGGCTTCCTTGGGAGGAAGGAGGTGCTAACCATGGTGCCTGAGAGGGTGGCCATTGCTGCTGCTTTGGTTGTTGGTGGGCTGTGAAGGATTATTTTTAGCTAAAGAAGGCAGCTGAATTGATGAAAGATTCGTATCTATTGACGGCTTGTGGAAATAGTGTGGCTTGAAGTAGGCTGAGGATGAATTGGCATGGAGGTCTATCCTCCACGTGTCAACATCTTGTGGCTCACTTTATCATTTTATCACTTGGGTGTGGTACACTACTAGTTTTATTTGTGAATATGATTGACACAATCCTAGTTTAATTTTGGCCTTTCATTTGTGAGAGGAATAAATGACAGGTAGTTTTTTTTTTTTTTTTAATTTCTGTTTTCTGTGAAAATATCTATAGTAAGCGCACCATAAAAGGTCAACTAGTACTAGTTTTTATTGTGTGAAGGACAAATGAACACACACATGCTACAACTAGTCTACTAAAACCAACTTTCCAGCCACCAAAATGGCAATATCCGGATTTGAAAGGAATAAAATGAGGCAAATTCGGCTACAATTAATAGAATTTCCAAACAAATCATAAATGTGGTCGAAGTTTAAACCACGGCCTAATAAAGCAATGGCCGAAATCTATTCAAAATTTCAATCCACCAAAGTTTCAAAAAGAGAAGAGAAGATTTGAAATTATAAATAACCAGTAATAACATGGTAAGCAATGCAACTGCAACCACGTAGCGATTATAGCAATACCAAGGAAATGCTTTATTATTCTAAGATATGAACATAAAAGACAAATGTACCAACAACAGCTATTCGTTTATACTGCCGACGTAGAAGCGCGGCCTAAATTTGCAAGCAACCAATCGAAGCCCATAAAATCATATTGCAATGGAGCCTTCTCCGCCACTTCATCATATTCCATGTCGTAGTATCCAAGGCCAGAAACTCTCTAAACACGTAAATTTGATAAATTTTGGTCACGAAACCGAGAAAGGAAGCAGAAACAAAAACCACTCCTGCATACGCAAGATTCGTTAATCGAAAACCACATAATTTTATGATACGAAAACTCCTAATAGTAACTTCCCGTTAGATGGCGCTTTATGAATTGCAAACATTTTATTAGAAAACATTTTCTAATAACATAATCTTTTGAAAACGTATTAAAAATAATCTTGCATAAACATAAAGAACCAACCAAATAGAACTCAAATAATGAAAAAACCACATCACTTTCCCCCTTTTTTCCCCCAAATGTGACCACAGGACTCCAAATAATTGTATGGACGTCCTCCAGTCGATTAAAAGAATAAATCTCCGTAACGGAAGAATTACAAAGAAGACTTGCATAATGGGAACAGAACAAGTACACCTCAGAGTTCGAACATAATATGATGCACTATATATAACTTAACTGTTTAGAAAGTTCATAAAACAAAATTCATTTCGTGAATAATCTCCCTTGACAAATCCCACATCTGAAGGACATGTAAGTGCAGAACAAAATCAATAATCAAAACGAAAAAGAAAATTAAGCAGGAGGCTAGCCAAAAACATCTACTGTATAGAGGGATGAGGAAAGAAATAACTACATGACAGGTAATATTGTAATCATGCTAACTCTTTCAAATTATAAAAGCAGTCTCTGCATTCTAATTATGTAAAACAGGCTTTCTTTTACAGCCTGGGGAACAAGGGAAAATTTTCAGAGCTTCCCCACAATCCTGAGTTACAAACCATCCTCAAACCCCATGGATTCCTTGGTGAAACACCATCAGAGACCCAAAATAATGACTTTCATGCTTCTTGGATTCCTTCTGAACATGAGGCAAAAGAAGCAACATATGTCCATTGTCCCCTCAACTAAATTAATCACATTTGATGTTTCTGTAGATCCTCCTCACAAACAGATTAGAGCCCAAATAACCAACAGCCCCTGAAAAATACATGTGAAACATTTGTGATTACACAAATTTATGAACAAGTAGCCAACAGCTTCAAGTTAAAATACGGAATTTTTTGGTGATAGCCAACCATAATTTGTGAGCAATTTCAGCTACCAACAAAATCTACCAAGACAGACACCAGAGCATACAACTCAGTCAACAAAAGCAAAACCCTACATAATCCTCTCTCTATAGACCTATATTCCAAGCGCCACGAAAGCCACTGTACCTATTGTAAGGATTTTGTCGATACTACTTTAACTTCTTCTACCAGTTACTTGGACATTCATGTCTACCATGGTTCTCTCCTTTAGACAACCAAATATTAGCACCCCACAACCCCCCCCCCCCCCAAAAAAAAAAAAAAAAAAACCCAGACTAAAAAAAAATTAAAAAAAAACTCCCTCTTCTTTTTCTCCTTTTCCCCCAACCGAAAAATTCAACTTACAACAGATGCTTGATTGAAACAGGCTAATCATCTTAAAAACCAGAATATTCACATCCATGACCACAAAACTTAAAAACACAATCCCACCGATACGGATGCCTATGTACATTATTTTTTCTGGAAATGTGCAAGTATCATAAATGCAATGCAAAATAAACAGAAAAAATACCTTAAGTGGTCACCTCATTTTAGCACTTCCACAAAGACAGAAAAAATAAACAAAAGAAGAAATCTGCAAGTACATCATCTACTCCAAGAAAAGCAAATGAACAAAATAATCATTGCACAAGACAGATACCTTTAATCACCTTTGTTCAGGAAACCCTTAAAACACAATCAACATGAACATCTCAAAGATGAGAATAACTCAGATTTGCAGTCAAAGCCCAGCTAGTAGCTCAAATCAATATAATCAAAATATCTAAACACCATACAAGTTGCATTCTTCCAGTAACAGAGAGTATAATTTGGATACTTGGACAATGATCAGTTAACTATTTTGCTAAATAGAAATCAGAATTACATGCATAAAAGGGAATTCAAAAATATTAAAATATTCCACTGACAAACCAAAGAACGAAGAGAGAGAGATCTTTTATGCTCACCACAAAGAATTCCTAAGCCAAGACAGAACATCAGCGTGTAACCAAAGTAGAAGCTGGTTTGGAAGAAACCCGACATCTTAGTCTTCACATAGTAGTAGTAAATCGAATACAAGTACACATATACAGCTGTTGAGGCAGCTGAGAAGAAGGAGGTCCATTGCCAATGATAATTTTCAGCATTAAGCAGGAAATACGTTCCGACAATCGTCACACACACTGTTACAATAATGAGAATCAGGAAGACAAGCAGCATAAATCCGTACACATAGTAAACCTGTAAAAAACAAAAATAAAAAAAGAAAGAGATAAGAAACCACAATGTTACACATTTACCAACAAAACAACAGCTCTCGTCAAAAATCTTATTACCAAAACAAATTATGCTAGAGGCCTGGAGAGCCCCAAAAATAATCTTCACATTCCAGTTAATGCACACTTAATTTTTTCTTCCTTTTTCCCCCAGTACAATTTAAGAATATAACAAGGTTGCATCTTTTCTACAGAGCATGTGCAGATTTATATGTTGATGCAATCCTCATACAATTAGCCATTTTAACATAGCATGAAGAGAACTCAGTAGATGGTGACAGAGAAACTACACTAATTACTGCCTTTTTTCCCAAATCAAAATCATTTTCCATGTAAGTTTAAAAAAGTTGCTAAATGAGATGCATTACAGAAATTGTGTATCCTCAGCAGCACGGCCCTTGTACTCCATTCTACTTAGGGACATTAAAACATAAAGGAGAGCCAGAAGTTTTAGACAAGTATACAAGGGGGCATCTGAAAAAATAGAGAATGAACAGCCAGTCCACCTTCCACTAATCTAAACAGCAGACACGAAATTGTATGTAGAAAGGGTTTTTTTTTTTGGAGGCTGAAAACACCTTAAAGTCATCTATAGCACTATAGTTCACTTCCACAGCTAATTTAATCATCTTTTGCTTCAAATGCAATATATGTGTAACTTCATCTGCTCCAAGTCATATTAACCCGGTCATCAACAAAAACCGAGAAAGACAAGGAAATCAAGTCCCTAGCCTCAAGGCAGAAATAATTACCTTGTAGTTCCAAAAAGAGGTGAAAACAAAATACATCTCAATGAATATGCTACCAAATGGTAGCAATCCTCCCATCATGGAAACTACAGATGGTGTCAAGTACCACTTTTTCTCAGGGATTGGCCTGGGAATGGTCTTCACCCGACAGGGATTGTTTGGTGCACCACTCCAGTTCCTACCAACAACTGTACCAAGAAGGGCCAAAGGGAAGGAGATAAAAGCCCAGATGACAAGAACAACCACCATTGTTCCAAAGGGAATGGCTGCCAGTGACCCATAAAATATTGCAATTGTATTCAGGATAAAACCAATGCCGAAGCACAAGAACGGGAAAAGTGAGGCTGTGAGGATCATTGATTTAATCCAGTTTTTACCTGCAAAAAGGAAGACAACATAATTTGGAAATTAGAAGAATCAAGTAGCCAATATACCAAAGTAACACCAAAGCATATATTCAGTAATGCTACGTACCACCATTACGCGAATACATTCCACCACTAACATAGCCAGAAATGAAAGATGTGAAAGCATAACATACTATGAAAGTCGTGACGATTGCTCCTCTCCTGAGTAAAAAATATAAGCTAGTATCAGTGTCATTCATGGGAATGCTGGTTGTAACCAAATACATATAGGATATATCAAACCAATAAATAATATCACGAAACATATGCAGAAATATGAAACCTCCAAAACCCCTCCCCCAACCCCACCCAAACAACAAAAGAAACGCAAACTAATTGGAGAAAACTTAGAACAAGGGAACAGAGGGTCAGCCTAGATGTGAAATTGATCCTACAGAGAACATCAATGATCAAATTGGAAAAAAAAAAAAAAAAAAAAGAGTCACAAGACATATAATTCAAAGTTTCAAAGTACTCGACAAGTAAACAATATAACTTCGACATACCCAACATATAACATTCCAACAATGGCAAACAAGATGACCAGGAGAACCAGCAATGCCAATTGTGCACCAGTACCAACAACAGCAGAAAGTAACACTAAATTGCGAGGAGGCCTGAATACATCTCCATGAACAAGCTTCCAACCAGACTCCTCACTAACATCTCTTTCCTGCAAAAAGAAAGATTTATAGCGCCACTAATGCAGGCGTACAAGCATGAAAGACATTCCCAAAGGGCTGTTTTGACATCTGGCAAGTTTCATTTCATTCCAGACTTAAAGAAAAAGAAGCTCAAAAAGGTTCAGATCAATAACTGTGTGCTTTTTTTCTTCAGGACAGCCGACTTGTCTCCTCAACAATAGCACCATTGTCTACACCATCATAAATGGGTTCCCCTCTCTCTCCCTCCATCCCACCCTCCTCCTACCACCAATTGACAATATCTAGCAGCAAGCAAAACTATTTTGAACCTGAAATCAAGTACAAGCAAACTAACCCAACTTCATGTTTCCAATAGTAGTTTTAATACAATACACCACTTCTCAACAACAAAAACTCCTGACAACCAATGCTTCAAACTTGATTATATTTTATTTAAACAGAGTGCACTTGACGACAACCAAAGTAACAACAGAAAACCTGTCTTCACTGTGGTTGTGACTTGGATAAGAAAAAACCTCATTTTTCTTCCTTTTAGATATGGATTTCACAATATGCAAGTACAGTTGGACAAATTTGTATCTTTTATGTTACTCTCTCTTGCATTCTTTTCCTTTCTCCCTGATGTCTTTGACATGAAGGAAACCAATGTTTATGAGAACAAACTGACAGAATGAAGAACCGTAGAATATAATGGATAATTTCCAGGAAATCCTTCTTATCAAAACACTACCCCTTTTCTCCAGAATGAAGGTTTACACTTCAAACAACAAAAAACAAATAAATCAATAAAATTACCCACTTCAGGGACGATTACAAGCTTACCAGGGTTTCCAGATCATCATCTTCCCGAGCATATTTAGCATAATCATTTCTTAGAGTTCGCATCAGTATCATTGACACGAGCCCAGTGAGAAAAATAACCATCATGAAGGAATTAAAAATGGAGAACCAATGAATCTGCAAAATTAGAAGGAAATCAAAACTTCATATCATGAAACTTAGAACAATCCTAACAAATAGTAAAATAAATACAAAACAACATAGAAGTGTAGATCCGGAAAGACAGCTAAACTTTTATTTGAAGCTAAGAGCAGTAAGCTCCGTTTAGGCTTCATGATATGCATAATAATTATTGACACTGTATAGAAGACAAAATTTCCCTGCAAAAAGAAATTCTATCGAGAGCAACTTTTGAAAATAGAATGCAAAACAAAGAGAGATTAGGAATTCAAAATATATACAAAGATGCAATATTTACCTGATGCTCAAAAAAGGGGTAATCCAGATAAACATCAAAGCGATGTGCAAAAGTGACATTGGTTGATGTCCATTTCACAGAATAGGTCATGTCCAACGTCTTCCCAACTTCCAATGGTCTTGGATTATCTTGAGAGAGATTAACATGAATAATCTGCAACAAAATAAAATGAAAATGGTTAGGCAACAAGCAGCCTAAATTAAATTGAATTCTATAATAATATTTCAAAACTAGAGACCTGATCTTTATTGTATTGGAAGTTAATGCTCTTATGCGTGTAAAGCACGTGCTTGTTATCGCTGTTTCTGTCAGGATGCAGCTCACCAACAAAACCTGTAAGACCGATAATATGATGCCAATCATCTATGGTCTCAGAAAATGTTTGAAATAAAAAAAGGTTAAGAGACACATACCCCACAAAGGCAGATCATCTGAACTCGTAGACAGCACACCAGAGATCAGAAAATAAAACAAGATCAAAAAAGGTAAGCATGAGCTGCTAAAAAAAACATACGAGAAGAGCCTTAAACCACAACAATAAGAGAATAAAAAACCAAAGGCAGTACTCATTCACATATCGAAACTCTGTCATACCTCATCACATTAAAATTGCATAATTGACATCTCAATTACTAATTCCACAAACCAACCATCCATGACATGAGAAACTAAATAGACTACCACAGTAATTCCTAATAGAAGTAAGTTCTATAATTATTACAGTAACAAAATGCAGGTGTACAGATTAATCACCCTATATGATATTAAGTAAAATGAGCAACATACCCATGAAGAATTCAAACCAGTAACTGTTTTCAATTGCATCCTTGAATTGTTTAACCTTAGCATCATCGAGCTCAAGATAACAAACAGTAGTCCTTTTCCACATTTTCTGTCAAAAGGCAAATATTCAGCATCATCTCCAGATAGGTAGTTAATCAGTGCCTGATAACCCAAAGACAATTACATACTTTTAAACTTTATGTCAATAAGACTATCAATAAGCTCATTTCCGCCCAGAACTTCACCAAGACCACCCCACTTGTGGGCAGCAGTGCCATCTGGATGACAAAATGGAAGGCTGTAATAATTGTATGTCTCCTGTGGATTATTATATGGCCCTACTTTATTCACCCACAGGGTAACTTTTTCACCATCTTGATACTGAAGGAGAAAGCAAAAAAGTGTCAGAATAGCATCAAAATTTTTAAAAAGAAACATGCCATCATGTGTATGTACAATTACAATGATAAAAGAAAAAAAAAAACATAAAAGACAATCACCGTCGACAATTTTTATTCCTTAAATTCAATTTCCCAACAGTGACAGGTACCACTGATAATTATAATCATCACATGACATGCATTCCCAGTTTTTTTAAGTTCCTTCTTCCAGAGGACAAGATATTTCGATAGAAAATATTCGCTCGGCTGGATCAACATAAGCCTATTGTAGGATTGCACTTGGGGGCTTCCCCATGGAACACAACTACAACAGCCCGGGTGATGAAACTATGTATTTTGCTTAGCCATTCTGCTTATATCGACTTACTTCTGTCCCTCTGTTCCTGATTCTTTCAAGCAGGGAATGAAGCGTCTGGGGTACCATTAATAACTTTCCTTATATCTAATTTCCCAACAGTGACGAGCACCAGGGTGCAAACAGTTGTTGTGACATGTGAAAATAAGTTTCACTCATTATTACTATGATGAGTAGGTCCTGGAAACAATTTTTTACATGCAAATAACTCATTAAGTGTAATTTCTAGTTTGGTAGCAATCCTCAAAGAATGGTCATATCTGTTAATAAGCTAGGAGAGCAATTCAAAGCAGATGGAATTGCAACACTTCTTAGCACATTGCCAATTAATCCAGCATGCCCAAGAGATGAGGAAAAGCTTTCAAAACAGTATTTTATGTTCATTATTGATTTTGTAAAAAGCAAAATGCCTTGAGAAATTGGTTTAAGCAACAGAATTTTTGTGTTAGACGAAGAAGGGATCGTGTAAAGACCCAAAAAAAAAAAAAAAATGAGGCCTGATATATTAAATATCATAATCCAAAAAGGAGTATAGTTCATTTTATTCAATGGAAGGAGTATTTAATAAATATCATAAGAGTATAGTCCATTTTATTCAATGGAATGTATATTTAATCTCTACATCATAGATCTGTATATATCACCTGAGAGGATTACCCTTCCTATTGTTACAATGCTCTACCACAGTTACACTAGCAAACAACATAAGTTAGAACGCTTATTCTCCCCAACTCTTTCCTCAGGAGGGTACCTCACCTAACTATCAACACCCTGCCCCCAAAAATAGAAAGCATCCCATATGACAAAAGTGAAACCAATAAGCACTTGTCCTTTATTTTCCCCCTTCTCCAACTTCCAACACACGTGTGACATCTAGTAGGTTCGTCCATTATAACTCATCTTTAACATTTATATCTTGATTTGTCAACCAAGCACAAAAGCTAACAAAGAGGATAAAACCAGTCATAGTTCAAAAGAATCATATGTTCACCAAACAAGTAGAAACACTACTACTTATTGAGCATGTCCTTAGTCATGTCTAATGATACTGTAGCCTTATTCATATTAAACATTAAATACTTGAGTTCAAAATAGAAGTCAAACAACCCCTTGGCCACTCATCAAATGCTCAATGCGCAACAGCTCCCCAAGGCAAAACATAACTTCACAATAAAAATGAAGAAAAAAATCCCTAAAAAAAAAATTACGATAGAACACTAAAAATTACAAAAACAAATGCAAAACATGAACAAGCTAAAAAGTTGATGAGAAGGCAATAATAAATGAGAAAAATCAATCTAATTCTAGGCTGGTTAACAATATAGGGTTTCCCAAAAATGAATAAATGACAGTGGTTTAATAACTAAATCATACAATATATCTATTACGCGTAGATCATGTATAATTGAGCCCAAGCTCCTAGCCTCCAAAGCCATGTTCAATAGCCTCTGCATCCATGATTTACTATTACAAAATAAACACAAGTATGATCCTTGCTTCTCCTTCATCAAATCCAGCTAAAATTGACCAATGGATCAAATTTTCAAACGCTAAATCCTGTTTTCCGTCCCTGCCCTTTGATCTTCACTTCCATCAAGCTCATATTAGACACTAATGAACCCAGTCTAAGACATCACCACAGTCTCATGCACCAAAAAAATTGGATTTAGCCAGCATTGAACCTCACACTGTGATCACATTAGCGTCAGCAAACCCCCGTGTGTACATTCACACCTTCCCTCTTTCCTAAGACTTGCATAGATACAAATAAACGCAGCAACGCACTCACAACAAGTATATTCCAGAAAGAATAACAGAAATTTGTCAAGATCTACACCACTACAATTCTTATTAGCACAACATTTTACATTTTCAAACACATCGAACTCCAATAATAAACATAACCGAAATCTTCCAAACACCCAAAACAAAAATGTAAAACCAAGGAAATGAACTAATAATCTTCTAATCTCTCCACAGATCTGAGTAATATCAAAACAATCACAAGAAAACTCAAAGATCCGTGCCAAAAAATCCGAAAGCAAAAGCAATCGACAGCTTCAATTAGGGTTTTTATGGAGCAATGTAGTGAGATCGAGTGTGCAACAGAGAAAGAGTATATTTTATTACCCGATGATCGTACTCAGAGGCAAGCGCCGGCGAGGCAACGATGAGGAGGATAGAAAAGAGAGCGAAAAATCGTACGGTGAGCCACATGTCGGAGATGGAAATCGCCGGCTCCTATGTGGATCTTTCGGTAACAAAATAAAAAGTCGACTGAGAGAGAGAGAGAAATAAAGACCCAATGCGAGTGTGGGAGTCGGGGTTTTTATATAATGTAAAAACAAAATTATTTTTGAAAACAATATATTAATGCGAATTGATTTTCTTTATTAATTGTCGGACTTTGTAGTTTTCATACGCTCTGCCTGTTGTGAACTTTGCTTGCTGTTAGATAGATTCAGAGTCCGAATAATTATTGGAGAAATATTTTTGTGCAAGTTTACCCTCCAAAATAAAATATTAGAAAAAACATAAATGGTAAATTTTCAAATTTATTTAAAACTTATTAAGGCTTATTTTCAATGGTTTTTTATTTTTATAAAAAATAATTTTAGAAAACTGAAAATATGTTATTCCTATTTTTAACTTAAAATTTTCAAAAAATAGTAAAAGAAAAAAGTTAAGAACATTACAAAATAAATTTTTTAAAAATAAGAATGTAAAATCAGTTAGAAAAAAAGCCTATTAAGAATATGCCCTTAATATTGCAAGTCTCACAATAAATTGTAATTTTTTTGTACTGGTTACGGTTTTATTATTTACGTTTGTTGAGTTAATTATATGTGACTAGGGCTTCTGCACTTTTATTTTTTTATGTTTTGGAATTTTTCTATTGTGTGTGATTTTTTTTTCCCCTTCTTTCCTTATTTTGTTTGAAAATACAAAATTGCTGAACAAAATCTGATGATTTTACCTTTACCAAACAAACAATAATCACGCTTGATTTGATTGTGTGTGTGCATTTTGGAAAAACAAATTTATAATCTCTTTTTTTTTCATATATGTGCTAAAATATGAAACGTTGAATACTTTAGTTTTCTTGGTAAATTGTTTACTTGGTGCAAATTTCTCTTTGGGTACTAATTATAAGGATTAGAAAAAAATAACAAGGTTTAACTATTAATTAAGGGCATTGCACTAAATTAAAATGTTTTAACAAAATAGAGTTTTTGAAGCAACTTTTATACATTTTATTCTTCAATCAACTCGTGATTATTAATGAACAATAATGCAACAATTTATAAGATTCACCAAGGGGTGGTGTGGACTAGTTAATCGATCCATACAACCAATATTCTAACTGGAACTGGTTGTACTGATTTACCTAATTTGCTAATTGTATCCGATCTCATTAGTCGGTTAACCACTTATTGGTTACCCAATTAAAAATAGTCAAAATTTCAGGTTCGCATAATATTAAATTAATTTAACAGAATAGGTATAAGATATTACAACATAAATACTTGTTCAAATTATAAAAAAAAAAAAAAAACACTCATCCAATTGTAATTGCTTTCCAAAACAAACAATAAAATTACAAATTAAAACTTTCACATCCATTTTTTTTAAAGTTCAAAAAGTTATAAATCAAAATATTTCACAACGCATATAAGAAAAATACTTGTACTATCTTCTATATCCCTCATCTATGTTATATGAAAGCAATTTTTTAGTTCGTATAAAGAAAACATATGATAATCAGAGCATAAAAACAAAAGATAACATGCAAATTTAAAAAAATTAAATGGAAAGAAATACCAATTACAATATTCGAATTTTTGAGTTATCCTAGACTTGAAAATAAAATGATTTAATACTCCTTAATTTCAATACAATATTCACAAATATTAATATCTAAGAGCAGTTCAATTAATCACAATTTTTAAAAAGTGATTCCCGCAACTAGAATTACTTTTGCAAATCAGGTTTAATTAACCTAACTACTTTCAGAGTTTAGTTCAATTACTCCCAATTTTTTATTTAAAATGGACCAATTTTTTCGATTTTTCAAATTTTCAATTATTTTTGCCTACCACTTGATTTTACCAACTAATGGACCACAAACAGGACTTTTTTAAAATGTTATTTTTCTAATTTGTATGCTAGTTTACCCAAACAATATTGTTTTCTTCATGCAAATTACGCGCCCGTGTAAATAGGCAGACCTTGCGACAGATCCTTTTTTTTTAATAAATAAAAGTGCTTTTCATTACTTTAAATCTGCATCAGCAACGTACAAAACATCCTAGGAGAAGCTAACAAACCACACATTATTTCCCTCAAGTAGTAATGACATCTTATCTAATACATGAGCAATTTCACTGTTCCTTCTCTTAACACGAGTAATTCTTACAAATTCAAAATCTTTCAACATGATTCTACAAGGGTTAATCATATTCCCCAACATTGGTGAATCACTCTTTGGGCTGTCAATCGTTTGGACAATATGCCTAAATCACCTCCCTCAAGCAAATAAATAATTCCAAAATCCTTAGCAAATTTTAGGGCCTTCTGCATGCTCTGCATTAAGAGTTTCCCTAGATTCTTTCAGCCATCATAGCTTCTGCTTGCCCTTGTGATCTCTCACCACCTCTCTTATGCCAGCCCTATTGTCTGTAAACTGCTCCATTCACGTTTAGATTTAACACTCCTTCAGCTAGAGGCGTCCATTTGGACTCGTCTTCAATTATTCTTACATTTTTTTTGTGATGCAAATCCCCACATTCCTTAAGAAAAGCTATTGCATATTCACTAATATTTTTTGCTTATGTTCTTCTCACTTCAAAAATTATCTCATTCCTGCTCCCCAAATCAGCCATGTAATCATTGTTGCAATTTTGCATATACATAGCTCCTTCTTAAAATTAAACCAGTTATGTGTATATACATTAGCAAACTAAGAGTACGTACACATTTCAAGGAAATACTAAGGATAAATGACAGACATTGAGAATATAATGTTCATAATACTTAAGTATTTGTATAATTACTTATGTCTCATAAGAATATCATATTTAAAATGTGAAACTGGCTGTGAATGGTTTGCATCAAAGAGACGTTATGTAAGAACCAAAATAATAATAATAATAATAATAATAAAGAACTATAAATGATACAATGATAAAAAAATAAAAATACAATGAACATGATAACAAAGCAATTCTGTTTGAGCAGTTCGCTTTTGAATTATTCTTAAAACATGTTTATAAATTACTTTTGTTATTTTACAATCATATTTTAAAAAGTGTAATAGTACTGAAAAGAGAATACAGTCCAAATAGATTAATTTCTCTTCAAACTTTTTATTTACAGTATTAGTTTATTGTTCTCATTATTCTTTTTTTTTTTTTTTGAAAAAAAATGGGAGTTCTTGTTCTCATCTTTTTGAGTAATATCTTTTTGTTTTATGGTGCACTGGTGGGCCTAAGGCCCTAATTTAGTCTGACCAAACTAAGTTGGGTAACAACCATACATCACATGCCAAGTGGATTAGGGTCATAAGGTTGTTGGATGCTTCATTTTGTAATGATATTTGCAGCAACATTTGTCCCGTCTCTCTATCTAACTAATAGTTCACGTCGGTTATTTAAATGAGCCGGACATTGAATTCATAGTTACAAACTTCAAATGCGTTAAATAATTGGGCAATTTGTAACTTAAATTAGGCCATTTCTTACAATCTACCCAATTTTTTTTTCAAAATAAATTTTTTAAATTAATGGTCAAGATTGACTTATATAAAAAATAGTCATAAATTTTACTTTTTACTTCAACACTATTTAGCATAACTATAATGAAACATTCGCGTTGAGACATCTTTTGTAAATGTTATATTATTCAAATGTATGGTAGCTTATTGCGAAACTTACAATTATACTTTACTTGTAAATTCTTAAAATATTTTTCTATTAATAAAAGAACCATTTATTGATTGTAATTCATAGGTTAGTATTTTGATGTGTAACATAAACTTAGCATCTCTTACTCAGAATGGTGGGTGCTACCTTTCTATTTTACCCACCAGTACAAGCATATTTATTTATCTAAGGTCTTTTTCTTGATTACACAGAAACTGAAAAACAACAAAGGAAAACCTTAAAAAATAAGAACAATAAAAATTATTATTATTGTTGTTGTTGTTGTTGTTGTTGTTGTTGTTGTTGTTGTTGTTGTTGTTATTATTATTATTATCATTATTATGGTAGGTCCATTAGGGGTTCACAATAACAAATAAATAATTGATTTGTTTAGTGCATTTCTCTTCTAATTTGTCTAATTGATTTGTTTAGTTTGGTTTCCATCATTTGAGCACATGTTAAAGCAATTAAAAGTAATCATAGTCATGTAATTTAACAAATTACCTTCTTTCTTTCTCATGCACACACTTTTTCACTAGTGCTGTAACAAATTCCTTTCTTTTTCATCAAATCATAACAAAAATAACTCCACACATTTCTTATTCCCCAATTCCCTAATTAAAGCCCACCTCAATTTCATCACCATCTCCATTAATTCCTCTACAAAACCTTTCACAATCAAAACTCCTTTTGCCATCATCCAATCTACTTTTTTATATTAAACTCTGATTTACTTTTCCAAAATCCCCCAGAATTGAAGAAATTCTATAGTTTCTTTCTAGATTCTTGGCATATTTGAAGAAATTATGGGAATCCCTGTTGCAATTTAGCTTGAAAATATTTATGAAAGTTCAAAAAATTCAGCCTTTTTTCAGTTAAATTGTGGGGGTTTTGTTGATATAGTTCTCAGATTATCCAATTTTATCAAAAGATTAGATTTTTAGACCTTTTTGGATAAAACCCTAGCCTCAAATTTGCTTGTGCTTATAGATTTAGGGTTTGGTATTAAAGGGTGGTAGTCAGCTTGTGTTGTAATTGAGCTTTGGAGGCATGAGTTGAAGCTCAATTCGGAGATTTTTCGTAGTTCTAGTTAGATTTAGTTGGTTTTTATGAATTAAAGGGTTTTTGTTTATTGGATTGAAGTTATATTATTTACAAGGAGGAAAAAAAAGCAAAAAATCAACAAGAGAAAAAAAGGAGAACAAAAAAGGAAAAGTACGAGCTTGTTAAGAATATAGATTCTGGCAATTTTGGTGTTGCTAGGCTTATGAGGAATAAGGAGACCAAGGAGCTTGTTGCAATGAAATACATTGAAAGAGGACCCAAGGTTACATTTTAATATGTATTTTTCTTACAATGCAATTATTCTATTGATCTAATTTTCTTTTATTGTAATATTAGTTAACGTTGTCAATTTTGTAGTTCCTTGCCTTTTTAGTATTTGTATTCTGGAGCTTTCTATGTCAAATTGTTTAATTTTTGTTTATTCTTTCTTGCCTTGTGTGTTTTTTACATGTGCTTGAAGTTGAGTTCAAATATTGAAGTCTAATGGAGTTCTGCAAATTGATGCTAGAATTTTGATTCTTTTGTGTAGATTGATGAGAATGTTGTACGAGAGATATACATCACAGGTCTCTTAGGCATCCAAACATTATTCGATTCAAGGAGGCGAGCCACTCTAGTTAGTTTTTCATAATTTTTTTTCTTATATATTAGATTCTGCTTGCACGAAGTAGAATAATGCTCAGGATCTCTTGTGGATTTGATTTGGACTTGCAAGTGGTATTGACTTCAACACATCTTGCTATAGTGATGAAGTATGCAGCTAGTAGGGAGATCTTTGAAAGAATCTACAATGTTGGAAGGTTTAGTGAATATGAGGTATGATATCTTGTGTGGAAGTTCATTTATAAGTTAGCTACCATTTTCCACTGCCAAAAGCCCCAAAAAAAGGGGGAAGGATAAAAAAAAAAAAAGAGAGAGATTGAAAGAGACAGAGAGACTAAGAAGAAAACTTTCTCGCCCAATTTTTTTTTTTGGGTTTGGGGGTGGAGGAGACAATTGTTTTACTGAGAGAATCACAATTTCTTTGAAGACAAAACTGTTTTATATCTACATGTTTATATTTCACAATTTGATTGGTATTTTCACTTCAAATATTCAAGCTAGGTACTTCTTCTAGTAGATCATTTCAGGAGTCAACTATTGTCATTGCACAGTAAATTGGCAGATAATCTTGTGCATTGCTATATTTTTTAATTTTAAGCACTCAAAAACCTGCATATGATCGACTTGCCAAGTACGTGTGTGTGTTTTTGTGTGTATATTTATATATTTATATTTGAAGCTACTTAACTTGTTTCTCGTGTGCAATGTGCAAATTGATAATTAAATTCTTTTTACAGCAAATATGCCATAAAAATTTAAAGTTGGAGAATACTCTTTTGAGTGGAAGCCCTGCTCCACGTCTGAATATATGCGATTTTGGTTACTCTAAGGTGCAAATTGTGATTCATCAATTAAAACTATAGAATTTTTATTTTATGATATATACATTATTGCCCTTACTGTTTCTATTCGCTCATCCCTTCTTGACTTGGTTTATTAATCTCTTCTTCATTCAAGACCAAAATCAAAAGTTGGCACTCCAGCTTGTATAGCTCCTAAGGTTCTATCTAGGCAAGAATACGATGGAAAGGTTTGTGTCTTTTCTTTCAACTTATTCTCCCTCATAGAACAGAGATGTGTCTATTGTATTTCAAGTTCTTAAAGTAGTTTCTATTTCAGCTGGATAATGTGTTGTCTCGTGGGGGTGACACTCTATGTTATGCTTGTTAGAGCTTACCCTTTTGAAGACCAAAAAGATCCAAAAATTTTCAAGTAGACTTTCAAGTGTGTTTTTTTCGTTTGATGTTATCTACTTTTTGTTATAGAGGAATATGATGTTGTTGACTTTGTTATTCTTTTTCCGCGAATCATGGCCGTGCAATACAAGATACCTAACTATGTTCATATATCTCAAGAATGTAGGCATATTCTTTCTCGCATTTTTGTTGCCAATCTAGCTCGGATATGTAATTGATTGATGTGACTCAGTTGTTGACTACCTGATTTGAACTCTTTTTTATGAGATAACGAACGAATCTTGCATAGAAAATCATAGTGCTAGTGTTGTTGCATCAAGAACTGGATGGTTAACATCTCTTTGTTGCTTATGTCAAGAGACTAACCAGTTGGGCTTGGGATAATTTGCATTTGGCTTTTTAACCGCTAGGAACATGCTTGATTCTTACTCCATTCAACTCTTCCCTTGCATTGATGTAAGATGTATATATTTCTTTGGCACAATCTCTTATGCAAGACTGAATCATTTGACCTCTCTTTTCATTCTCAACATTGATCTATCTGTTTATTTATTAAACACTTGTTCAGTTGAAATAGTTAAAAAGTATACTTGATGGAATGATTATATCTCACAAAATTGTTCTGGATTTGTAAAGAGTTATAATCAAAGACATGAAAACTCATCCATGGTTTTTGAAGAATTTGCCCAGAGAATTAATAGATGCATCTCAAGCTGCCTATTACAGAAAAGAAAACCCAACTTTTTCTCTTCAAAATGTGGAGGAGATCATGAAAATTGTTGCAGAAGCAAAGACTTCTCCTCTTGCTTCCCATTCAATTGGTGGCTTTGGTTGGGGAAGTGAGAAAGATGAAGAGAAATAAGAAGATGTGGACGGGGAAGTGGAGGTAGATGAGGATGAGGATGGTGAAGACGAATATGATAAACATGTGAAGGAGGCACAAGCAAGTGGAGAGGTTCAGCTCAGCTAAGAGCTATCCATCTTTACGTGTTGAATACTAAGTTTTGAAGTTAATCAACTTTGGGATGTTCTCATGATTGTATAAAAACATGATAAAAACTTTGTAGATTATGTGATATTATGGTAAACAGGTTTGTGAATTGTAGTACAGAGATATATGTGTATTGCATAATGAAGTTCAAACATAAAGAGTCCCATTTGATTTTGTTTATTTTTGAGCATGCAGCTCAAGCAGGTGTCTGTAATATTTCTGTCCTCTTGAATGGTTGTCTCAGTTAAATATCTTGTCTTCTATAGTTTAGTTGTATTTTGATTAGTCTTGAGTGTCTATTTTTTTCTGCATTTCTTGTTTTAAGGCATTTGTTCTCATTTTTGTCTTTTCATCGCTTAATGGCGATTCTTGTGGAATAGTATTTAGATAAACATATTGTAAATATGAGATGCCACTTATATAATATTATTCTCAACCATTTATTGTTCAAGAGTTTGTGAAAATTGCACAGAGGACTTGTATGGTCCCAGAGATAAAGGATCCGAGCATTTACGGTTGGTAAGCCCCTCCTGAGATAAAAGAGGAAAAAGTTCTTGTTTTCATCATTTTGTAGAGAACCCGAATCTCTATTTATTGGATTGAATGATTTGTTGCAATTATAGTCACGCGTAGAGCAGTGTGGTTAGAAGCTTGCAAGTACATATCTCAATCATATAAAAATCGCCAATTGTTTTTGTTTCTCTAAACAATGTAGATATTCTACTGCTTGTAATAGTGACGGTGATTTGTTGTTTGTAGTTTCCATTGCGATTCACAGGTTGAAGTCATTAAAATGATAAGAAAACAGAAATACATATTTGTAAGATGGCTGTTTTCTTTTCCCATGACCTCTTACATCGTGATTGCTTTTACTTTGTGTCTTGTTGAAGATAATGGTGTTATTAATTGTGGTTGCTTTTTCTGTCTTGCAAAAGATAATGGTTTTACTGCAGTTAGAGACCAAAAGGATTTTACTTATGGCTCATGGATACTCAAATTATTTTAGAATTAATTATTACTCATTGTGCTATTTTGCTGTAAGTTGATTCAGCAGTTGCTTACTTTGTATTGGAAGAAATTTCAGTAGCTTCTTAATTCCACCATTTCTTCAGAATTTGAGTTCAGTTATACTTTTCATTGTATAACTTTGATAGGTTTCATACATGTTAAGGAGACTTGCTGATTTTATCTTCTAATTTTCATGTATATTGTCATGGATAAACTTCTTGTTGTCCTTTTGAGAATAAAATGACTGGATCCAAAAATCTGCGGAAGTAGTTATCCAAATTTCTTAGATTTTCAACAAAACTTTTCATTACTTGAAGGTTCAAAATTAACCTCTAGACAGATGGGTACCACGTAAACAGCTGCAAATACTAATTATCGAGTCTTTTTTTTTTCTTTGGTAAAAACAATTCAGATATCAGAAGTTTCACATCATTTGTAGATGACATTGCTTCTTACATCCATTTGTGTTTCTAGATTTTGGCTTATATGTAATTTAATGTTATTTCTAGATAATGCTGGTCGATCTATACGTAACGAAAATTTTTTGACTTCATTCCAATTGGTTTCTTCCTACTTCTTTTGCTATAATCTCCAATGATAATCTAGTTTGGTATCAATTTCATTATTAAACATGCTACTGTTCATTCCTTATGTAATGGCTAAAGGTTCCTTCACGTCAGAATCCTTTTATCTAAGTTCTTGGTGTAAGGAATGAATAGTGGCATCAGATTTGTAAACTCTAGTTTTGTTGCTCTAAAAGCAATGGAATCCATTGGTAATCTTGTAGTAATAATCTTAAACAAAACCAGCATTGTGGTATATAAAATGTCAAATCTGCCCAATTTTGTGTTTTAGACTTTTTTCAATTTTTATAAGTTCATCTTTCTGTAATCTCTGAACTAAAATCTAATAAATGTAAGTTTGCAGGAGGTTTGAAGATTGGACAACTATTTTGACCTATGTACAGTGATGCTTGTTATCATGCTTTGCTAGGTTGGCTTCCATGGCAGAGTGATATAGAGATGGCATGTAATGCATTTGACTGTTATACAACCACTACATCATTGAAATCGATAATGAGCTTTTGGTGTTAAAATGGCTTGAACTTCAAACCCTAAGCTGCTGGCTCTACGATATAACGCCTCCTACTCATCATTGATTTGTCACCGATAAATATAATTTATTTTAGACTTTAGGAATTCTTAATTTTGCTCGTTAAAATAGTGTATTTGAGACTTTGCAATCCTTAATTTTGTCAAAGATTGATAATGAGTGTGAGTGTGTTCATTTAGTTGCTCACTTGATTTGCAAGTTTGTTTTATCAAAATGCAATTAGAGAAATGGTTGAACGTGTTTTAACATTTAAAAGTTTAAATTTTATCTCTTATAAAAAATTTATACAAGTGGTGCTAAATGTATTTGGATGCCCCAAGATGGTTCAGTTCCTGTCAATTTCTCATGATTTAATTAGGCTCTCTCTCTTAGAATATGCTAGATTGAGAGTAATGGTAAGGTAAATATTATCAATTAAATTAAATAGAAAAAAAAAAGATAAAAAGGCATTGATTTGGATAAAAGTATCCTTAGTTGTTAAATCCATTTATACTTTCACTGATTGATCAGTAAAGTAAACCATCAAATCTAATCCCAAGAAATTTGATTAGACAGGTAGACATTTGTACTGCTAAAATACCAATATTAAATAAATGGACCCCACGAAGAGAATCAGCCCTTTGCCTCCTTAGATATTTTATTTCATCATCATCATCTTCATATAAATACCCAAAAATAAAAAAAAATGAAAAAAAAATCGTCTCTTGCTTCTGCTAAAAAATTTCAAAGATTTTCCATCTCAATTTTCGATTCCGATGAAGTTCTTCTCCGGCCTCCGTTTCAGAAATTGTCGAAACCCTAACCCTAATAATCCAACGTATCCAGATCCAGATCAGAATTATCCGATAATCCCTAGGGATATGGAAGACGCAGAAGACGACGACGGAGTCATCGCTGGAGGAGGTAGATACCAGGATTGTACGAGTAGAGAGGTTGCCCAATTCTTAGACGAGGAGGACGATTACAGGACGGCGGTGACGTCGTTGTCGAGTGAGTGGAGAACCGGGGATGAGGATAATGAAATTTCAAGTGGTGGAGAGAGGTACTTGGAGGCGGCTTCGACGTCGTCGTCCAGTGTGAGAAGGAGAAGAATTGAGAATGATGAGAATTCGACGGCGGTGTCGTCGGGGGTGGCGGCTACGACTGTTGTAGTATCAGAAGGAAAGAGGAATACGGATAGTCCGCCGACTGATGATTGCTGTCCTATTTGCTTTGGTGCGTTTGTCATTCCTTGTAGAGCTCCCTGTGGCCATTGGTATTGCGGTAAGATTTGCTGCTAGTCTAATGATACTAAATTTTCAAAAATCTATTTATGAATTTTTTTGTGGGTTGATTTACTTATTGGAAATTATGCAGTATTTGTGTCGATCGGACTACTGATTTGTGGGATTAATCTTGTACCAGTTGCTGAGGACTTTGTGGAATGATAGTTAAAGTATTCATTTACACTTGTTGCTCCACTATTGGGGTTATCAAGAGGCCATTTTGTTCTTGCATTCTTGATGAAACTTGAGTCCTAAGTTTCTACGTTATTTGTGCATTGAAGAAATAATTGTTGGTCCAAAACTGGCTTTGCTTAATAGGAACTATAATTGGAGAAATTGCTGGTGCAGTGATGCAGTTTTTATTAATTTGAGCTTTTGTATATTGGTCCTTCAACCTTGGGATTAGGTCATTTATAATGGTAATTGGAAGTTTAGAATGTAGTGCCTTTCAGCCCTTTAATTTAGTTCTTTCTTTGGCTTTGGATGGCATTTCAATGAGCACATGGATTCCACTCCTTGATCATTGCCCCTTTTCCGGACTAAAATAGAGTGGCCCATGAAGAGGTCCAAGCTTTACTTCTTTGATATTCTTAGGTAGGAAGGCAGTCTAGGAAGACATGAGCTGGTTGATTGTTGATAAGGGAGCTCTTTGCCTAATTTGAGGCCCATTCTATTTCAAAGTTTACTTGTTTCTCAGGTAATTACTGTCCTACTGACAATAGTGTCTCTTTTAATGAGGGCTGATTTAGAACTGGAGCTATCTCATACGAGAGATGTGGATAAGAAACTATGGAGGAATCAGGAGTTATGGCTTAACTGGAACTAATTATCTTTGAGAATCGAGATGTATTTCTGCTTGTGTTGGATGATTTTTTTCTGTTGTGCAATGCATTAACGAACATTAACAATCTATCGGATGCAAGTTTTGAATTGCAATGTTATTTTTACAGTTGATGATCATGAACTGATGAATGGATGGAGTTGTGAGCAATATCGGACTTGTTGTATAGTCCATTTTCTGTATGTTTAGAGTTTCCAGTATATCTTTCTCCTATCCTGCAACCACTTAAAACAATGGAGCATCTGGCTAATGTTATTAGTTATTTAAGTAAATTATTTTGTTTGTCATTATCTGCTTTGATTCTCAAGATGTGGTAATATCTCTCTATAGGAGGCTGCATTTTGCAGTATTGGAACTATGGTGCAGCACTTCAGCCTTGCAACTGCCCAATGTGCTCGAATAAAATTACTAGTTTGACACCTGAGGCTTCGTTAGTCCTGCAACAGGAAAGTGAAGTTATTGAAGTTTTGAAAAATGTTCGAAAGTATAATCGCCTTTTTGTCGGAGGAACATATGGCTTTATTCTGGTGAGTGTGAATTATTGTCTATACTTTTTAGGTGTTCAGAAGTGTCTAACAAAAGGGCTTAATTAAATCTTGATGTGACTGAATTAGCTTAGATTTCATTTTTGTGTGATTTTTCTTCTTTTCTCTTATCCCTAGGTTTTCTTTGTAGTATTACTTTCTGGAATATGTCTTTAATTTAGCAGAAATACGTGATTGCATGTGTAACAGGAGAGGGTTTTGTATTGTTGTTGCTTTACTCAAAGTGTTAGTAAATCCTAGGATAAACTAGATTTTGGTGGACATTAACAGTTATTTTCAGCGAATACTTGCAAGTGCTTAACAACAATTAGAGTTTTAGAGTGTATGATGTTGCCATTGAATATAATAATCTTTAATTCATGCACTAGTAGTGTGAGACATGTTTTTGAACTCCCAATATACGAGGTTGATTTGTAATTTTACTTGGATTCTCTTGCTAACTGATTTTTCATGATGTAATTGTGTGGCAGTTATTCTTGCATTATTTCCTTTCTAGAGCTTTGACTTCTTTTACTTAATTTTCATCTCCTTGCAGAAGCTGCTTGAGTTGCCCCTGTATGTTAGGAGAATGTTTCAGGATATGATGAATCCTGATAGACCTGGGGCTCACCTCAACAAATTGCGAATTCTTGCAGTTAAGTTTATTTGGCAATTGCAAGAATAATATATATGCGTGGCTGAAATACAAGTATGCTTTATATGATTGCTGATTTTATGTATATATACCGAGATTTAACTGGGTGCATTGTCCAAGTAATTTATAACTTGAATGTGTACCAGTCATCTTTATTTTTTTATTTTGTTAATATTTCATTCTAGACCAATAACCCTAGCATACTCTGCCTACTGCTGTGGAATGTCCTTTGAATCTTCAGATGTTCTTTCCTGCTAAACATGAAAGTCTTACAATCTGTTATTTCATGGCTTTAGAAGTTAAAAACACCAGTAAGAGAGATAATGTTAACTCAGACAGCGAGTATCCATTATGGAACTATATGTGTGCTGCATGATTTCTGCATTGGTAGACTTATCTTGTCTCATACTCTGTTCCAAATGTTCTTAGTACTGGACTACCTTCTGTGCAAAGTTAATATTTAAATAGTTTTCTGTGTTTAACAAAATTAGTCTAGGTGCAGTTCTGATTTTCCTTCTTTTCGACAGATGCTTATGGGTCTTCTTTACACAGTCAGCCCCTTCGATTTCCTGCGAATAGGTAATCAACCATAGTTATTGAAGATAATACCGTGATAACTTTGAACAATGTGAAAATGATTGATATCGTGATGTTCGAAGGCACTCTTACTTCTTGCACTCTCACTTCTTGCTGCTTTCTGCAGGTAGACAGAATGTTGTTGATGTTTTTGACTACTCAGCCATCGGACTCTCATTCATCTTATATTTTGTTGGCCTTTATCTCCGAAGAAGGCGCTTCCAGCGTGTTAGGGAAATGGCTGCCATCCAGCTTTAATGTGATTTAAATGGTATTTCTATTACAATTGCTTCATGATATGTATGTGGTATTTTGTGATGAATTTTGGTTACTTTTACCCCATGGTGCAAGTTTTGTCATGTTATTTTATTTATATCTTTTACAATACGCGGCTCTAATTTTCTTCAATTGTCACAGTTTGGGCCGTCTGTTGTTTGATGGAGGCCACTTGTCACGTGGTTCCTCTGTTGCTGGAGATGTTCTCCGATTGGGTTTACTGCAGTCTCAAAATGGATGTGTACAGTTTCTTTCTTCCTTATTTTGGTGCCTCAGGTTATGGCTGCACTTGGTCCAACATGACTGTTGCCAAATGTCCTCAAAGATGCTGGGGTTCTTTCACAAGCTTTCCGCTATGAGCGAAGTTACCACTTTGGCTATATAATTGCACTGGAGCTTTGATCACACTGGATGTATTGTGCCTGGTTAATGAACGTGTACGGTTATCTCCCTTCTCTGTTCTGTCTTGCAACTCTAAAATGCTTGCGTTTCTTGGGCAACAATCCATTTTTGGCTGGACATTAAGACGTCCTTTATAAATTTTCTACATGACTCTGGCAAGTTGAAGAATTTTTTGTGACTTCAAAATCAAACAGGCAATCGATTGGTGAACTCGAATGCATAGCTGATAGCTGATGGTAATCCATGTAATATTTAAGACTTTATCTGTTGGGATGCGTTTGTACAGCATTTGTATGTAAGAATATTTATTAAATTCTTACGTTAAAAAAAATGTAATCGTTCAACTTAAGCCTTTTTGTCTCTTGCTTTGTTAATTAAATCCCAATGGATATGCAATCATGTTAGATCTCTACAAATGTAATTCCTCAATAGTTTGAAAAAATTGACATGTAATTCCTCAATAGTTTGAAAAAATTGACCATAGGGTCACGTTGGAATCCCGGTATTTTTCTGACATTAGAAACGTATTCTAGAATCTCGAAACGAAATTTTCAGGTTTGTGTTCTCTCTTATTTAATGACACTTGCTAAGAGAAATGGATTTAGAAACTGATGTTTGGAATGGCCACATAATTTGAATAGTGAAAACTGAACCAGCATCCATGAATAGTACCAGACACAAACAAGGTACGTACTAAAAAGTAGTAGTTATTACATTATTTGCTGCCTAATGACAACCATAATCGAATTTCATACATTAATAGATGGAATTTCCTATTTTCACAGCACTGGAGGAATATGATCCCTAATGCTAAGCAGGTCGCATAACAGCATGACATGAGATGTACCATTCCCCTATTTGCCAGCATTTCCAAGGGCAGAGCTGCTTCTGCCAGCAGTCTTCAGCTTTTCAGGGATCTAGTACCTATTACCCCATTATTTTTTTCACTATATTTACATTTCTCCTATCCACTACTAAAACAATTCTTCAGAATAATATTGTCTGAAATTTGAATTTTGAATCATACAGAAACCAGAAGCCCTAATATATACAAGAGAATCAATAACAGATTTATTTCTCATTACATGTTCTCTACCAATCGCGCATACCATGGCCCGTGGACATTAACAGACACAGTAGCTGCCACAACGAGAGTCGACGCAGCACCAACTACCTCGTCCAAAAGACCAGCCGCGCCAACCTGCCGCAATGCAATCTCTGCTAATTCTATCCCACTTGTACCACTACCACCAAGTACAACACCTCTAGCGGCTAAATAGATTGCTCGGGATATACGACCAAAAATAGTATCCCCAGCTTGCAGGCTTTTGGTTAACATCCGAGCCATGATATCCTTCATTGATTGAAGCTTCATGCTATCAACAGAATTACCACCATCATCTGCAACTTTGATCAGTAGCTCAGTGATATCCGAGACGCCGGCATCCTCAGCCTTCTCCAGGTGATCAGACAGTTGTTTAATACTATTCAAGACTATGTTTTCAGTGTCTGCATGACCGATTACCACTCTCTCACTAAGAAGGGACTGTCGCAGGACTAGGACACTGCAATATGAACATGATGTATCAATCCATGAAATAGGAAGAGTAACATTAATGTCTGCGGAAAAATCATATACACTATGCATATTAACTTTACCAACCTTGTGGCAATTACAATGATCTTCTGAATGCGAGCCTGAACAGTCCTCAACCTCAGGAAATTAAGCTTCAGGGTTTCCGGTAAGCTTGCTTCTGTAATACCAGAAATCTCACTAACCAACTTTAGCAACCCAAGCCTCACCATCAAATCAACCTTCTCTCCCTTGCATTCTGCGTGTTGAAACCCTGGATAAGGCAGAAGCATAAAAAAAATAAGAGCAAACACAGACCATGTTAAACAAAATGCAGATGCCAAACTCAAAAGAATCAAATTTCAGAACAGGGGAAAAAACTTGATAAAACAGAAGAATCATCAACCTGAAGAGCTAATAGCCGAGGAAGAAACTAAAGAAGCCTGATTTCCACTCCTGACTGAAAAGCTTCCCCCAGTTCTAAGGGTGGTTGTAGGAAGTGACCTACTTCCAGAAGTAGTTTCATGTCTCCTAACCAACAACTCCAACAGAGAATTCGTGTGCTCAGCCCATTCTTGGTCTTTACTGTCTCTTACCAACAAAAGCCATTGCATTGTCGAAGGTAAGCTGGTCAGGGAATCTTCAGGAGCCCCATTATGCTTGGCAAAAGCTTTCCTCAGAAAATCCAAACCAGCAGGCCCCTTAAGTAATGGTTCGAGAAGTCGTATGCGTGCTTTACTAACCTCTTCCTTGAGTGTCTGTAAGAGGAATCAAATATATGTCAGATGTGGAATTGCACACAGCATGTCAATTAAGAAAGGTATACATGTGTACTCCAGCCCAGTTGGTGACAGTTAACCATGGCAATCTGAATATCCTTTTAAATTCTAGTCTGATTTTTTTATTCAATAGCTGCCCACAAGGGTACTGACATAACATACAATACCAAAACAAAATTTAAAAAAAATAATAATAATTTGCTTTCCTCATGGGAGTAATTGCATCATAGAAGATTAATTACTCAGTACCATGATACTCAAACGATGCTTCCAATTTCATTGACACTATTACTTATTGTTTGTTATTCTTGTAAATGCACTTTGACCTAAATATTTGCTTCACGTATATTCTACTTTTCCTATAATTCAAAAATTTTCTATGTAACTTGCATCATGCACAGAAAGCAATTAGTTACAGATCTTATCAGGAAGCCAAATAGTTCCGCTACTCTTATTTCATTGCAAATCATATCTGGAAACAAGTTAAAATGCAAGGCAAAGGGATACTAACCTGTATATGTTCGAGCACAAAGCGCAAACCCCTAACTAATGCAATGGTATTTGACTTCTTTGATGCATGACTAGCCTGACACGTCACAGCCAGTTCTTCCAGAAATTTATAATGGTTTGCCTTCAGTTCATCAGTATGAGCTGGAGCAGAAAGCTTCTGTAGTGTAATCAGTGCAAACTCCAGAATCTTCCCAAAATAGTTCATGTCTAGATTACCCGAACTCAGTACCTTTTTAAACAAATCGAAAACATTAAACATATAAAGTTCACAACTGGTACCTATCCATCAACAAGATGTATGCAATAAAGCTGACTAGTAATTGAAGCAATGAGTACCTGAGAAATAATGTCCAGATCAATCACTTCAGAAATCTCTCCTTTCCAGCTCTCAGGTGCTATCCCACCAATTTCATCTCTAACCTCCCTCATTAGTTCAATAATGCGGCCAAAGTTTGGTTCATTCTGTTCCACTGATTCAATTATGCCATCCCAGAAAGCTTTCCTCATTGTCTCTCTGACCTTTTCCTGAAAACAAGCAATGTTCCAAATCAATTCCACAATAAGCTACACTTGCTACCAGCAACTTAGCACTAACTGTTTGCTTGCCCTAGAAATATTCACCATGACTAGAAAAATAGCTTTACACTAAAAACAGAGTATATGTTGAGATCCTGTGGATAAACTAAGCAAAATCCATGCCACCACTAAAATAGCTTTACACTAAAAACAGAATATATGTTGAGATCCTGTGGATAAACTAAGCAAAATCCAAGCCACCACTAAATTGGCCAGGACAAAAACAAATCCAAGACAATACAATCAGATTCATGCGGTGAACAAATAGTTTGACAGATATAAAACTTCAAAAGGAAGTTAATCATCCAACCTCCATACTGTTTTGGTTGTCATCTGCAAAACTAATGCTCTCATCAGGGACAAGTTGCTCTCCATGAACACTTTCATTCACAATCAACTCATTCTCCAAGTCCATCCTTACACCGGAAGAGCGCAACTGCCAGTGAGAACCAACTTCACCGAGATTGTCTTCATCTGCAAATAATCTTCTTGCTACATGATTTGGCCTCTCAATATTTGCATCCACGCTACTACATTTTTCTAAGGTACCAAGACTAGCATGGGAAGTTGGGATCCTAGCAGTGATGGGAGATGAAATGTCGGTGACTGGTGAACCAACAGGACTCCCATTTTCCTTTGCCTGAAAATATTTTGTTCGTGTTTCAGAAATTGCAGTATCCATACGTGCGATACCAGCATCTCCACTCAGATGAAGCACCTTCTCCCTCAAAAGTTTCTGATCTTCTGTGACCTACATCATGAGATACGGGTACTGAATTCAGGGAAGGAGAATTGATAAACCAATTGAAACCATAAAATCACAATTTGTTTGTGAAATGAAAACTTTCTACAAGCAGACTAATCTTTTCTTACAATACTGTACTTAAAAAATTAAAAAATATCAAACTAAAAGGTTATTGTTGCAGTTTTCTGGTTTTGCTATAAAACTCTTGGCCGCATCCTCCAGGTTCTAATGTGTATTTCAAAAGAGGAATGATAGTAGCAAACCTGTCTCTGAATAGCCTTCATATCATGAGTAAGAGAACCACTGTCACCTTCAGGAGTCATCCTACAAGTCTGAATCATCGATAGTTCAAGATGGCAAGCAGCTCTCACTAGATCCTCCTCAAGAGACCTAGCATCTTTAACTTTCCACACGACAAAACTATTCAAGTAGGAACACCATGCTGAATCAAAAGCTGCAAGCTGACATCTAAAGTTCCGTCTTCTTGCTAACACAGGATCAGACTTGTTAAAACTCTGGCTAGGCCCATCTAACATAGTCTTAACCAACAACTCAAACTCCCTGACAAATCTCTCAGCAGACTCTGCCAGAGCAACTTCACGATCACCATGACCACTAAAAACTGAAGCTGGATGTCCCAATATCATGTAGGCACAAAGCACAACTCTCACTTGATACCTAGATAATCTCGGAGGAGTTTTGGGTGCTTGTTTACTGCAGCCCTGTTTCCTAGACTCTCTGTTTCCCACAGGTTTCCTGGATGTAGCCCTCCTTTTTGGGGATGCTACTCGGTTGAGAAGGTGATCAATGTCACCCCAACTGGAAGGGCTAGGAGTAGAAGCAAAAGCTCGTGACAGCACATACCGAATCTCAAGCCGGTCAAGCAAAGCTTTTGTCGTCTGAAGTGTAGAGCCTGATTCAATCATAAGCGCTAGCTGCTCAAAAGGCAATGACGTCACTGAGCTCTTATTAATATTCAGTGCATTATAAGATTTTGCAAGTTGATGGCTGGTTTTCCTCTGCTTATAAAAACGTCTCCAACACCTGCAGAAAGAAATATTGATGCAATTAACAAACAGAAAAATGACAGCTAACTTCTGAAGCTACATCCGTCGTAATATATTAGACAAACATATATAGTACATTGAATATGATCAAATTTCCCCTCAAGGCTGCTTGAATATCTGAAAATCTATATTTGAATGAGGTCATCAAAAAAACAAAAAAAAAAAAAAAACTTAAATGTAACATGCAATCCATAATGCTTATGTTGCAAGGTGTAAGGAATAGCATGCTATAGGACAATTTTAAGAAAATAAGTTGAAAGGATTGACAATAACATGTAGCAATAACATTCAACTTAAGCCCAACTAAGTTGCAACTTCAAGCACTAATGTTGTGAATTCAGGAGCCTTTCTGTTATGGATTGGTAAAAAATAATTAAGCTCCACAGCAATGATTGAACAAAAACCTTCGCATCTTAAGAAGAAAACAAAAGTCAAAATTTTTTAAACCCTCAACCTGAAACTAATACCAACAAGCAGCAAAATGTTGAAAGCTCTCCACAATACTCCATACTAACTTATATTCATACGTACATTAACGAAGATGATTAAGTAACGTTTATATACCTTGCCAATTTCCTAGAAAGAGCATTCGCCTGTTCATGAATCTTGTTCCAATTCCCACGAGCAGGGCAATGCCCCCTTCCTCTCTGCAGTAGATATTCAGCTCTCTGTCTCTTAGCCTATTTACCATACAAATCCATCAGTAAGTTAATACCATACATAACAAAAGGCTGGTAAGCAAATATTAGCATTTGTTAACAAATGTAAGTGTTAATTTAACTTTTAAGTTATTTAAATACCCTTTGAAGCCTGTCTTCCAACTTATGTTGTATTTCCCGCCTTTCAATTTCACGCTGGTGAGAGATGGACTTGGCTGCCTTTCGTACTTGAAGTATTCTTGCACGTACTCTCCTTTTCTCAGCTTCCAGCAAAGCTAATCGCTTCTTCTCAGCAGCAGCACGCTTTTGATAGATAGCAGCACGAACTCGCTCCTTATACTTGCTCTCTCGAGCCATTCTTCGCAATAATGATTGAGAAGTCCTCTCCTTCAATGATGCCTTCCTCTGACTGCATGCCTTGAGGATAAGCATTCTATTAACCTCTGCCTGCCGAACCCGCAATTCCACCTTTGCACCCAACTCAGCCCTTTCCTTCCTTAAGCGCATTTCTGCACCAGTTTTAGCTGCATGCCGTAGCTCATCCAGCTTAGCAAGGCGCATCTGGGCCTTTGCTAGAATGCTCAACCTAGTGGTTTAACAAATACTCAATCAGTGGGACACAGAACTCGCTAGTTTAATAAAAAATTTTTTTACATAAATAATAAAATCAATCCACATTTTGACTTCTAGATCTATACATGTGATTTAAATAAAACAGCTAGATGTTTCCTGATAAGAAAGGACCATAACATTCATGATAAAGTCTTGCTCGTTGGCTCCCAGTAAGTTCTCGGATGCACCCAGATGTCAAAGATCATGGGGAGAAAATATCACAAAAACTATTTGAGTAAAATAAGAGAAGCTCAAATACTAGAAAGGGTAGTGAATTGCATAAAAGTTGCCCCCTTTTTTGTTTAATGCAGTTTTGTTACATCTGGAGGAAAGAGCATGTCAAGTCAAACAGATGACAAGCCTAGCTTTATTTCTATTTTTTCGTAATTTAGGAGCTGAGAAGGCAGGGGTAAGCATGTCATGGATAACAAAGCTATGAGATAGAAGCAGGTAGCTGACCACCTTGAAAAAGACCTGCAAGTAACTGGTATAGAAGACAATACTTAACAGGGCTGCTTACTGGTTTCAAATAATGAAAGCCCAGGTAATTTTAAAATTCACGACCAGTTTATTATAGTAAAAAAAGGACAACATACAAAACAGTAAAGTAATTAAGAAAGTAAAGTCCAACTAAGCACCATGATAGTTATAAAAAGGTTAACCATGGCCTATCAGAATCCTAACTGGGACACTTTATAATATCCCAAAGGGCCACAAGACAATAATTATGACATCCACATGGATAATCTTTTATAATTGAAGTAACTAAACTAACCAAATTCAACAAAAGGGATGATAATTATAAGTGGTTCCTATTACCGAGTCTCCAACCAAATAAATCCAAAACACAAGAGCTCCTCATATAGCAACATAGGATTCCTCCCAAGTACTGAACTTTCTTCTTCACAAAGTCAAGAAGAAATTTTACCTTTTCTGTTCAGCAGCTTGAAGCTTAGCCTCAAGGCGCTGTCCACGATCCTCCTCATTAGACGAAGACTGTGAAGGGCTTCTCGGCTTCGGCCTAGCTTTGCTTGATAAATGCTCATAGAATTTCTGCAATTCAAACAAAACATATACTTATTAACCAACCTTTAATAAACAACCTTGTAAACGAGAGAGAGAGAGAGAGAGAGAGAGAGAGAGAGAGAGAGAGAGAGAGAGAGAGAGAGATAATTCGTTGGGAAAGAGAAAAAACCAAAAATTCCTTAACTACTAAAGATAACATTCACGTGCAGTTAAATTAAAACAAAATATCTTTGGTCATGATAATTAATTAAGAACTTATGTTCAAGACTTGATATTCAAAATCAGGAGAAAAAAAAAAAGACTATTCTTTAAATTTAAAAAAGAAAGACCAAGAAAATAAAGAAAATATTAAAGAAAAAAATCACCACACCCATACCTAACCCAGAAAATAACATCCTTCAACCCAAAGGCAAAAAAAAAAAAAAAAAAAAAAAGAAGAAGAAAAGAACTCAAACTTTACCAAAAAAAAAAAAAAGAACAAAATAAACTACAAAAGTTAAAAGATTTTAAGTAATTTTTAATCCAAAAATTAAGGAAGAAACAGAAATTATGTTCTTGCAATGACACCCAAAAAAAAAAAAAAAAGTAGTATAATTGTAGTAACCTGACGACGAAGATGGGCGTGACGAAGCTTGGATTCAATTTCTTCAACAGTAGAAGGAGTGGAAGTTTTGGGCTCCGACATCCTACGGAGAAGCCTCGTTGGCATCTTCGGCGGCGAACACGACATCGCTCCCTCACTCACCGGAATATCCATCGCTATTCCCCTCTCCGGCGTCTCCACTCCCATCTCCATCGCACCACAATCAATCAATTATTATTATTATTATTAATTTTTCTCTCAATTAACACTATTCACCCCACAATTAACAGCAAAAAGAATTGATCAATTAAACGGATAATCAAGTAATCAATATCCTTTTCTTTATTTATTTATTTATAGAGAGAGAAATAAAGAAGGGGACAGAAGGAGAGAGAATTTGAATTCGGAGAAAAGTGTTGCGACGATTGAATTGAGAGAGCTCTCTCTCTTTTCTTCAATTCTTCGTCTTCTCCTTCTTCTTTTTGTAAGAGGAGAGAGAGAGAAGGAGAGAGAGGAGTAAGAAACGTGCTTTGCTTTCGCTTTTTATTTATTTATTTATTTATTCTAGGGGTTTAGTTGTTTTGGACTTGGGAGAAGGGAAAAGCGTGTGGGGAAGGCACTGGGAGGGAAGAGATGGTGTGAGAAGTCATTTAATAATTGCTTACCTGAAAAGGCTGTCCGACACGTCATCGTATAATATAAACCCAACGGTACTCTTTGTTGGTTTCTTCTACTACTGTTACGTTCTTGCTCTACTCATTTACTCCAATTTGTTTGCTTCTTTTTTTTTTTTTTTTCTTTTTTCTTTTTACGGTTTGTCCCGGTACTAGGGTTATAAACAAAAAATTGATCAAACTCGAGTAGCTATAGTCGAATATTTGTATTTTTAGACAAATTACATCTTTTATATTTTATAACTTTGAATAGTAAATAATGATTTACTTATTTTATTATTTCAAATTAAAAAAATTAAAAAGATTATAAAAATTTAAATATTCAACTCGAATTCTAAGCATGAATCGAGTCGAACTTGATTTTTAAAATCATAAGGCAACGAGCTCGAGTTTAAGGTCAAGCGTATCTATTTAAAACTAGACACGACTCATTTATGCTTTTACCTGGTATAGAGTTGAACAACAGTCATAATTTTCATGTGGAAAATTATATATATATATATACACACACACACATGTCATCAATGATGAGTTTGTCTTGGCGAATGCGTGGAGATGTGGTAAAAAAAATATACATAATTTTATTGTTTTAATTTACTACCAATTGCGTTTAAATATCTCATTTATTTGCATTTGAAAAATACTAAATTTAGATTTTATTGTTTATACACTATTTATGTTCTAATATTTCCTAATAAATTTGATTTATGGCTCATGGGAAATCATTTTCACAAAATTAAATATTCATTAATGATTATTGTATTATAGAAATAAATGTTAAGAGCAAGTATATTCGTGTAATATATCTTTTGAGTTAGTAGGAAAATTTAAAAGAAGTCGTGTTCAACATGACAAATTCATCTAATGAAGTTGGTATAGTATATTAATTTTAAGTTTAATAGATATTGCTCTCAACAATATCTCAAAACCTTCACTTGAACCAATAGAGGATCAATTTTGTTTGTTGTGAATTAATATCAACAAATATTTAAAAAAAAAAAACAATAGTGAGAATGACATTAAGGAACACATAAGTTTTTATCTTTGTTCTGTTTGCAATCAAACAAGGAAACTATTATTTAGGTATTGTGGTTTTTTCTTCCCCTAAAAATTCATTTCTTAGACAAGTTTTTTAATTACATTTTTGTTTCACAAACACATTTATTCACAAAATACTGTAGTAATATATATTCTTTAAATTGTCCTTCAAAAAAGTTCACCCAAACACAGTGATGAAAGTTATAATGACCTTTTAATTTGTTGATAAAAAAAAATGTAACTTGCATTGTGCAAAGTAGCATTTGGGAACTCTTAAAAAAAATATGTATTGATCAAGGTCCAAAGGTAGCACTAGAGAACCATTGATAATGCAACAACTTTCTTTCGGTTAGTTATGAGAAGAATCAATAATCCAAATGTGGTGGTGCACTCCAATATGGTGACCCACTATGACCTTTTTGTCAACACAACAGTGGAATTTTGACACTTTAAAACACCTTAATCTTTTATATGTTGTGCACGCATCATAATTATCCTTCCCCTTTTTTACTTTAGGCACAATTGCAAATTTAAAAAAACAAAAAAAAGAATTTAAATTATCAACATGTAAACTAAAACGTTTGAGAACGATGACTTTTACTTTTCAAAAATAAAAAAAATGTAGCAAGCAATATAGAAGAGTTTAAAATATAATTAATTTAACAAGTTTTATTAATAGGATAAGACGGCTCATCGTTAAAAAAAAAAAAAAGATTAAACAACTAAAAGAATACGTTTACAAGAAAATGCAATTTTTTTGTTATTCAAATTTTCATTCTCAAAATGTTCTCATAAAAAATGCCAGCAATGAGTTCCCATCATATTTCAAAAGTCAGGCCTATGTTTAAATTGTATTTTTGTAAATTACTATTAAAAATTACAGTGTAATACTTTTTGGAATAGAATGTACTTGAAATATTGAGAATACAAAAATAACTAAAAACATATTTAGAAAATAATATATCAAATATTTTTCAATAATAGTAGTTATCCAAACAGACTCCTTATTTTTCTAGATGAGTAGGTGACTGCTCAATCCTCTGGGAATCAATTGAGATCAAACGGTCCACATGTCGGGTTGATTGCAGCGCAAAACTCTCCTAACTCTATCCTTGACCTTCATCTATAACTCGTGGCAGAAATATTTGATCCATACATTTATTCTATATATAAGTTCCAAATGTAGATGCATAAATGCGTGCATCAGGCAACTTCTCGTGCTATAAACACATAATTGAGCTAATGGCAAATAAGAAGAATTGTGATCAATTTTGCATTTCGTTTATTTATTTCTAGTTATATTTCAGTAATCAACTGTTTATTACATCGCATTCTAATCATACAAAACCTAAATGGTGAGAACTACGGTGAAAGGTAGATACTAACTGAAGTAGCCACATGAAATGATACATATTGCATAAATTTCTTAATTTGGATGCACTTTTTTTAGGGTTACAGTGAGTTGGTTTATTATAAGAGTAATTATGATTCTAATCCAATTTTCTCATTTTCAACAAATTTTCTATGAAGGAATTAAATCAAGTTTAGTGTGATTATATGGTTTTTGTCTAACATGTTTAAAGAAAATTTGAGTTGTCTGAGACGTTGTTCAGAGACTAAACAAGAAATAAGCTATCAATTCAACAAGAGCTTGCTCAAACTTGGTTTATTAAAATCCAGCTAAATATGTATACAATCTATGTTTTGTTAAAGTTTCAAACAGGGATTTGGATAAACTCAATAAGTTATAAAATAAATAATATATATATATATATAAACAATTCAAATTACTTGAGCTAAATTTAAATTCTACTTGATAAAGATTGTTTAAATTTAACCTCAGAATTGGTTAACCCAAAATTGAATACAAATTTATCCTCATTAAAATAATCAGATAAGTTTGGATATCGAAGTGTTATGGTCAATAAGAATCGTTTACAACGTTAGTGCAAACTGACTATTATTGCTTCTTGAAAGAAAGAGTAACGTTATGGTCAATTGACCAAACCGCGAGGTTTATAAAGTAATTTCAAGCCGTATTTTTTAACGTTAGTATACGCCGTTTCTTTAAAGCAACCGGTGTGATGTGACACTTGGCGTTGACGGCTACTTGCCCTCCGATGGACACCAATGTCAATCCTCCCGAAACGCCGAAGGCTGAACAGATTGACGATTCTCGCGAGTATATAAATAATTTATACTCGCCGGTTTTTGACAATTACGTAGGCCGACAGTGGCAACCTTGATGGTCCACTTCACCTCTCCTGGACGGTTCTATAGACCAACATTTCTCCTCCAAGGAAAAAGTGGCTGCTGCCACATGTATATACCGTAGAACACAGCATTTGACCACGTGTCATAATCTAGCTAAGCTGAGGATGGAGTTTCAACCGTGTAATTTGAAGACGTGTCAGAATACTGAATAGTTTGGGCCCACATTAAATGACAAAAGCGAATAGGCTCCATGTAAGTGGGCCCACATGAAACGGTGGCTCCAAACCCCAAATTGTGCATAGCCATGTGTACGTTCAAATGCATACATGGGTGGGAAATTTATATAAGAAATTATTACGCGTGCTAAATTCAATCTCCATCTACAGGACATATGATTTAAAAAAGTGTAATATAAGCACAAGATAAAAAAAATCGATATAAGAATATTTTCGTAATTTTATTTTAGATATAAACCGCAAGGTTCATAGGTACAACAATAAATTGAAAGTTGTTAAAACTTTCTGTAATTTATTAACAATTATAATCTAAACAAAAGTCACAATATATTATTTTCATATTAATACGCATCATTTAACCTATGTGAGATCACAACGTTCATGCATTACTTAATTCGTATGTACTTTATTTAGATCACAATGTTCACAAATATAATAACAAATCAATTCTACACAAAAATTTCTTATATTTAGATCACAAAATTTACAAGTATAATAGCAAATCGACTCCATTTTAAATTTTCCCATACAGGTGTATAGTGATTCGACGGATGAATTATATTAGTAGAATGAAATATGAATTGCATAAGCCTTTTAGACTCAACCACTTATACCTCTTGAGCATAATGTGTGGTGGCTTTTATTAGGAAGTCATTTTCCGTGTTCTGTGGACAACGTTTTCATTTGTTATGGTCCTATTTCATCTTAAATTCTTGACTGTGGGACCAAATTTGTGGGCCTGTTGCGTAGACACTAGAAACTCCAATTGTGTTCGAAGAGTAGCTTCAAGAAATTGGTCACAACTCTTCACATTTCAATAATTAATTCTAGCCCCGAGAGAGAGAATACAACAAAGGCACATAAAACCCGAGAGAGAGAGAGAGAGAGAGAGAGAGAGAGAGAGAGAGAGAGAGAGAGAGGGAATGTTGCTTTGGTGTTTTCACTGTTCTTGAGCACATTGCAAAGAGTGCGAAACAGTTGTGGTTGGAGGAACAATACAAATTCTCACTCGCATTGCTGGTCGCCCTGCTTCCACCTCAATCATGGTCGCAAAATCACAAGATCAATTTTGGACTGCGGATCCAAGAAAATAGAATCCTAACTCACAAAAATCAAGAAAAGCCACTAATCCTTGGATCAATCCGCCAGCCAGGCAGCACATATTTGGTCGGATCAAATAAAATTTTTTTCTAATATGTCTTTCTCTTCACGTATTTTTCTTAGTCTAGTTATTTATCTTTTTGTTTTTTTGTGTTCAAAAATTTTGATTGATCTCTTTTGGTTCTTATCTCGAAATGTTCAGGGTACAGAATTCTTGAATGGTCCGCTAGAGTGTGTAAATTAACTCATTCTGGTTCTTCAATGCCTTATTCCTTACATGCAAAAAAGCGGTCCTAAAATGAAACTCTGAATCGTATGCTTTTATCTTCCAAAAATTTAATGGGACACGGAGATATAGGACAAGAAAGGCATCGAAAAAGAAGAAAAAAAAATATACTCTAGAAAGAAGAAAAAAAAGCTAAAAAGAGATGGCGAAGAAACAACGATCCTTTATACTCATTCTCCTTTTCCTGTTAATTATTGAAAAAAAAAAAGAAGCAACCATTCTTGATTTTCGTAAGAAAAAAGGAGATTATTCCACCGAAACCGATAAAGATACCTTTGATAAACTAGTAAATAACAAATAAATGAACTTCCAAATCAACAAAACAATTTTAACACCTAAAAAAAAAAAAAGAACACTATTAGCAGTGACAAATTAAACTATAAGAAATCTAATTTGTTTTTCTAATGCAAATGGATGTGGGAATTTGAATTTAACACATCTAGCATCCATGTCAACTTGTTGCATCTGCAATTTCCAAAGCATTCCTTAGGTGAATGGGCGCTCTGATGTTTACATACTCCATTTTCATTTGTTGCTATAATATTTACCAAAATAACAAGAAAGCAAATTAGTTATAGGTAATTCACGTTTCTCTTCACTTTGTTTGCGTTAATAAGAGCAATATAAACATAGTTAATTATACTGATAATCGTCAATAAAACGAGGATCAATTCTAAGACGGCAAGACCTTTACCTTTAGATTTTTGCCTTCCTACATCACCTTTAAAATTAAAAAAAAAAATCATTCACATATTAATTGGCATATGGTGCTTATTTAGTGTAGTAGTTTTCATGCTTTAAAATATAATTATCTATGCATCCCACAAAATTTCAGACTATAAATAATTTTGTAACATTCTTATCTTAGTTTCATTAGGACATGATTGGAGTGCTTATAAATAGCTGTACATTATTGAAACTATAGTTGACTAAAGTATCTTTAACATTTCTTCCCAAACAAGTAAAGAAAAGTATCAATTTGGGCATTATTTTGCCGCTGCAAATTGGAGGTTCTAACACGCAATAAGGTGCTCATTTGACCATATTTTGTCTTTAAAAACCTGAGATTCTCCCTACCTGAAATTTTTCTAAGAAAGTGAGCGATAAGGATTTGTGCAGAAGCGATACACACACACATATATATTCCAATTTGCAAAGAAGAAGGGGGCAAAAGTTAATAAAAAATCAAAGTACATTTTTAACCAAAAAGTATGCTCCAATTATTTTGTGGATTATATAGACATACAAATTGAAACACTTGGTCACTCATCCATATGGAAATGAAAATCCAATTAAGAATCAAATTTCTTATCTCCACACACTCGCGAAATAACCCTTAGCGGATTTTTTCTTTTATTTGGTGGTTTATTGTGGTCATCACCCAAAGTGAAAGGTCCAATTACCAGCCCATGATGGGGAATATCACATGTAGCATCTAGCCCACGGGAATCGAAAATATAAATAAACTCGAATTTGAGTCCACCTCCAAACAACACAAATCGAATCCAAACTATATTTATTTAGGATTCAAACGATTCACAGTCCTACGTATGCACAAAGCACATGTATTTAAAACTGCCTCATGTAACAACATTTGCACGATGCCTGGATAATTTTTTTTCCCATAAAAAGTCAACAGTATTCATCATTTGTATTGATTAGTAAACTAGTTACATCATTGCTTGCAGTGGAGACAACTGCCCCCACAAATCTGGTATGGTCCTACAGACCCCTGCTGGGAAACTTTTTTCCCAAACTACCACTCCTTTTAACCTTTCACCAAATTTAGCAATCTTACCTGCCAATATATCATGTTTGATTGGTACTAACTGAAATGAACATGAGTTGATCGGACGGCTCAGATCCAACACATTATCATTGATGTTGTAGCACACATTTTATCACTTAAGTAAGAGTCTTTGGAGTGAGTAGTGCGTGCACCACGCGCGCCACGTGGCGTGCCACGTGGTGCATTAGAATCAATTACACATCGTCAAATAATACAAGGTATGACCCACCATTACCACATGGCGATAAATTATTAGTTCTAGTACACCACGTGGCAATGCACGTGATGCATTGTATACTTTTCCGAGTCTTTGGCTTCGTCCGATAGTTGTTCTTTTATATATATATATATATATATATATATATTTTGAGTTGTTTTATATATTTTTTAAAAAATATTATGTAATAGTTTTGAAGATTATTTTCGATAAATTTATTTAATAAATAAAAATAATAATAAAAAAACATGTACAAGTTTTCTAGAATCAAAACAAAAAAAAACTGATTATTTCTAAATTTCAGGATGAGCTTCTTATTTGTCCCTCGTATTATCATATTGCTCCAGTCTTTCGGTTTTTTTTTTTTTGTTTTTTAGTTAATAGTTAATCTACACTATAGGTCAAAGTCCCAATTAAACCCGAAGAAACGAAGGAAACTGAACCACCATCGCTCAACCTTTCTCTTTCTGTCTCGCTAGCAACAGAGCCAATTTAATTGTGTTTGGCTGTATGAAAAGTGTGTGACAATTTTGCACCACTTGACTCGGGACAGGGACAGCTCAGATCTTGAATTGGGAAAGATCTAACTCTTGATGGTCGAGGTGGGTAGGTTGGGTAGAAATCGCGTTCAATCTGTTAACGTTTATCAATATTCATTGACAAGAAAGAAAAAGCCCAAACCAATAACAATAAAAATAAAAAATTTAAGGATCCACCCATTAAATGCTTTTTAGTCCCCTTCTATAAATGGAAAAGTATACAATACATCACATGCATTGTCACGTAATGTACTAGAACCAATAATTTATCGTCATGTGGCAATGATGAGCTATAACTTGTATTATTTGACGATGTGTAATTAATTATAATGCACCACGTGACACGCCACGTGACGCGCGTGGTGCACGCAATACTCACTCTTCTATAAATCAACATATTAAGTCCGTGCCTGCCTGCCTAGTATTAGATTCATAAATAATTGCAAACCTCCACGTTGTCATAAGAATAACTGACGTGGACCCTACAGGCTACGAAATTAAAAAATTCAATACACTTGCTCCATATCGAGAGGGAAAAGTATACAATACACTACGTGTATTATCACGTGGTGTATTAGAACCAATAATTTATCGCCATGTGGCAATAGTGGGCCATACTTTGTATTATTTAGCGATATGTAATTGGTTCTAACACGCCACGTATGGCGCGCGTGATGCGCACAATACTCACTCATATCAAGAGTCGTTCAATCCCATGCGGGTTTCGTTAAAGTGACAGCCGAAGGCAAAGTCACCGTCAAAATCACTCTCCGTGGACCTTCCGTCGAAAACTGGTCCAGGTTCATTCCCCTAGGAATCTACCCGTCTCCTTCGTCAACCCCCACGCATTTTCCCCCAAAATTCCTCCTCCTTCTATGAGCTCTCACCAGCTGATACAGTTAACCCTATAAAAAAAAAAAAATCTACAGCTCCAAAAATTCATCTCAAATTTATTATCTTAGAAAAATAAATTTTTTATTGCTATTTTTATATGGCAAGTGTATCATCGCGGCCATCATCATCATCATCAATCACCCGTTCGACGACTTACAAATCCTGTTCCTGCCGCTGCTTCCCTTGCTGCTTTTCTCGCTGTTTTTGTTGCTGGAATTCTTAATTTTTTTTTCCTCCAGAAAACCCTAAATTTATTCGCTTGCTGAATTTCTAGGGATTTTGTTTCATAAAAATCCCCAACTTTTATTTAAAAATCTAATTCGGATTAACGGGAATGGACTTGTCTCACTCGCAGTCGAGTAATCTCTCGCTAGGGTTTCTCTCTCACGCCGCGGCGGCGGTGGCAGCTCCCACGTCGAGCAATCGGACGCAAATCGTGGACGATTCGATTTCGTTCCAGATAGATTCGAGCTATCGGGACCCCGCGCATCCGGTGCCGGCGATTCCGCTTCAGTTGATGGAGCGGCAAACTGAGAATCACAAAGAGGGGGGCGTGAATGATGGTAAAGAGAGTGAGGATGACGAGAAAGTGGAGGAGTTTCGGATTTTAGGGCATTCGATGTGTTTTAAGCGGAAGCGCGACTGCGGGGATTCGCTGTCGTCATCGGCTTCTTCGTTGAAGTGTTCCAGGGGGAGTTCTAACGACCTAGAGTCCCGTAGAAATGCTGTTAAGGCGTGGGGGAATCAGGGTTTACGAGTGGCGGATCCGGACGTGTTTGAGATAATGGAGAAAGAAAAGCAGAGGCAGTATAAAGGGATTGAATTAATAGCTTCCGAGAATTTTGTGTGTAAAGCGGTAATGGAAGCTCTGGGGAGTCATTTGACGAATAAATACTCGGAGGGGTATTCTGGGGCGAGGTATTATGGTGGGAATCAGTTTATTGATGAGATTGAAACACTTTGTTGCGAGCGAGCATTGGCTGCTTTTGGGCTTGATTCAGAGAATTGGGGCGTAAATGTGCAACCTTATTCCTGTACATCTGCGAACTTTGCTGTTTATACTGGTTTGTTGTTGCCTGGTGATAGGATAATGGGGTTGGATACACCATCTGGTGGAAATACAAGTCACGGGTATTATTTGCCGAATGGGAGGAAAGTTTCGGGGGCTTCGATTTTTTTTGAGAGTTTGGCGTACAAAGTGAACCCGCAGACAGGTTATATAGATTTTGATAAGCTTGAGGAGAGGGCACTTGATTTTCGCCCCAAGATACTTATTTGTGGAGGGAGTTCATATCCTCGGGAATGGGATTATTCAAGGTTCAGACAGATTGCAGATAAATGCGGAGCTGTCTTGTTGTGTGATATGGCTCAGATTAGTGGGCTTATTGCTGCAAAGGTGAAACTTTGCTACTTAAGTTTTAAAATGGATGCTTTTTCCTGTACATTTCATGATTAGTTAATTGGTCTGTACTTTTTAATGTATGCTTAGTTAGTATATGTTAGTTAGTATATGCTGTCGTTTGCAGTTTTTTAAATATAGCCTCATTTGCATGAGGCTTACAAATTTTTTAGTCCTCTGCTTAATGATTTAGTGTGATGTAGCTGTCAACTTTGTTCATATCTAATAGTCCTATTCATATCTAAAGGTCTGTATGATTTACATGGATTCAGATGAACTTAGTATAGTTTATGTCATCATAAATTACCTACACATTGAAATCTAGCCGTTGAAGAGAAAAGGGCCTAGAAAACAGAATGAGCTTTTGGAAGAACTGATAGGAGAAACTAACAGTGCTTGTCTCACATGTTAGTCAGAGGAAACATGCTATTGACAACCTAACTACAAAAGCAGGAGTGACTTTCAAAATGGGAAACTGGACCCTGAATTTGTGACTGGGGGTGCAATTGCAGTTCCTATATGTGGTGTGCAAAGTGAGTGAGTGCGTGCGTGTGTGTGTATGTATATGCGTGTGTGTGTGTGCGTGCGTGTGTGTATGTGTGTGTGTGTGTATGTATCTATATGTATGTATGTATGTGTGTGTGTGTGTCTGTGTGTCTGTGTGTATGTGTGTATGTGTGTGTGTATGTATGTATGTAGATATATGTGTGTATGTGTGTCTGTGTGTATATAGATATATGTGTGTCTGTGTGTATATAGATATATATTTGATAACAACATTGGGATACTGGACTAGAGGCATTACATCACATCTATTAAAAAGACTTTCACTGAACTTAAGGCAGTACACCATCAGTAGTTTAATCCTTAGTTTCTTCTACATTGCTTTTCTAGTTCAGTAGGTTAAGACACTGTCCTGCGTATCTTCTGCTTTGGAGTGTTGTGATAATGCTTTTAGACCTCACTAACAGCATCTGTGATTGTTTTTCGTACAGGAGTGTGTAAGCCCCTTTGACTATTGTGACATTGTAACATCAACAACACACAAAAGTCTTCGAGGTCCAAGAGGAGGCATAATATTTTACAGGAAGGGTTCAAAGCCAATTAAAAGAGGCATGCTTTTGAATCAAGGTGATGGAAGCGATAAATATGATTTTGAGGAGAAGATAAACTTTGCTGTTTTCCCTGCAATGCAAGGTGGACCGCACAATAACCACATTGCTGCCCTTGCCATAGCATTGAAACAAGTGGCTACTCCGGAGTACAAGGCGTATATGCAACAAGTGAAGAAAAATGCTCAAGCTTTAGCATCTGCTTTGTTGAGAAGAAACTGTAGACTGGTAACTGGGGGTACTGACAATCATTTGTTACTTTGGGATCTGAGGACTCTTGGATTAACAGGTATCTGGATTTGCTTTTTTCGTTTGCGTAATAGTTGTTGATTTTTCTTTAATTCTGTTATAGTACAGTGTTGCACCTTGTTTAAGGCTGCCTATATGTCTCGATGGAGAATTGTATTTGGGTGGTTAGGTTGTGCGCAGTGATATTACCAAAGAGTATGCTTGTAATTCGAAAATTACTAGGCATATTATTAGTTTTCGCAAATAAAAATCCTAAAATAGCCTTTGTTGGGACATGGGGAAGGGAATTTCTGTTTCCATAGGTCTTAATGAATTCTTTAGATCATTTTTATCTGTTGAGAGGAGCATTATCAATTTTTTTAGGGTCGTTATATTTAGTTGTTTAGGGGGTTAATTCTCTATTTGTGAATGAGTATCCATGCTGGCAAGCATTGTGTTCCAAGCATACAGAAGGGCATTCAGATACCAAATGTAGGAAGCGAGGACTTTGCATCTGACCTTTTCAGTTGTTTATCATTATGAGTCCTTGCAGGGAATGGTCATTTTTCTAGGATTTTAGAACTACGTTTAGAGGCAAATTACTAATGAATAAGTTTTTTTAAAAATGAATTTTTAGTTGTAATAAATCTTCATCGTATTCGCCTTTGAAGTAACCTAAAAGATAAAAGAGCCTCTTGTCCAGATTTCCACTGAAGGAAAAAAACTTATGGGAAAAATAAGATTATATATTCGATTATGGTTTACAGATGAGTGCTACCTTTATGGTGCTTTTGCTATTGCCTTGTGATTTTTAGTTGCTTGAGCCCCCAAACTAGAGGTCTTTTGCTATAGTTAGAGGGTCTGAATCATATGATCCCCCTCTCCCTCCCTCCCCCACTCCCCCACTCCCCCACTCTCTCTCTCTCTCTCTCTCTCTCTCTCTCTCTCTCTCTCTCTCTCTCTCTCTCTCTTTCATCCTGATTGATACCATAATTAACATGGAAAATTGGACTTTTCTGTTCATATGTAACTTAACAATGGTTTTTGAGTTGTATGTATGACGTACTGCCCAGCCCATCCTTTTACATATATTTTGACTTTCCTAGTTAATGTGTGGAATTTTGCTTTGTCAAAGATGACAAGTGACTTTATTTTTTCGTTACAGAAGCTTAAGTGTTCTCATGTTTTGTAGGTAAAAATTTCGAGAAGGTCTGTGAGTTGTGCCACATGACTCTGAATAAAGTTACCATCGTTGATGATAATGGCACTATTACACCTGGAGGTGTAAGAATTGGTAAGTGATCTCATGTTATATCCTCATCGTCTTTGTAAATTTAGTGTGAGCTTAATCCATTGATCATGCACGTGCCTCTTGTTTTTTATTATAGGTACTCCTGCTATGACTTCAAGAGGCTGTCTGGAGGCTGATTTCGAGACAATAGCTGACTTCCTTCTCAGAGCTACACAGATTGCTAACTCAGTGCAGAGAGAACATGGGAAGCTGCCAAAGGCTTTTTTGAAGGGTCTTGAGAACAACAAGGATATTGTCGAGCTTCGCACTTGTGTTGAAAGTTTTGCATCACAGTTTGCGATGCCTGGTTTTGATGTATAAAGTGGTCTGAGTTGGTGAGCCCATCGTGAAGGCTTTCCCACATAAAGGATAGGACTGGTATTTCCCGTACCAGCAATTGATTTGGCTCTGGTATGATGACTGAGCCAGTCTTTTCCTGCTCAAACTAACCTGGGCTAAATCATGGTAAGCTTGGCAAATTCTTGTTATCAACAGGAAGTACAAGTGTTTGCTTATGCACCAGTTTGGATCTTGTGCTGCAATGTCAACTACCATGTGGGGAGCCAAGTTGGTTATTACAACTGAAACAATTATGCACTTGCTAAACTCGCGGCATATTTCAGTAATTTTTGGGTGACTTGGTATTAAATACATACTCAATAGGGAATTAAAACCCTTTGATTTTCTATTCTGTATTCATGGTCCATTGTTGCTTGAGTTGGCTTATAGGGTCATTTGATGTTGCTATATTTTGTACATGCTAGGATTACTTAGAGATCCACAGTAAAATATCATTCATCGTGTTATTTATTGCAAAGAGTTCCTTCTTTTGCATATTCTCCTCCACAACATTTTCTTCTTTAGTTTTGTTTCCGGGGATTAGCTATGTGCTTGAAGAGCAAGTGCAATATGCAAGAGTCCTGGATTGCTTCTGGCACGTTAGGCTCCAGACGAGGGAAGTCTATTGCATATGTTGCCACTCTTCTCGTTTCCCTCGAAAACCAAAAATGAATGCTCAGTCTATATCTGCTGGACGAGCCCTCCAGAAGTTGTAGGAGTTGCAAATTCCGCCTTTCCTTTTCCTTAAATTAATTTTGCAATTATGGAGCTTTTGTGTTGCATTTTCATGATCTTTTTGAGCATCTCTAAGGAATAATGTGGAGACTTAAATTTCGTGCATCGTTTTTCAATGTTGCATGCGCGTTTTCTCTTCCTGCAAATGTGTAAATAAAGTGAACGTTAAGCTTCCATTACTGATTCTCCTGTACCTGTATTGCCATAGCCATCTGGCACAGAACGTGTTGAATGGTATCAGCTTCCACGTTTGAAGTTGGTACAAGTCCAACTGCCGTCAGAGAATGTTGTAATGCTTTTCATTCTGTCGAAAATGGGGAAGACAGGCTATGTTTGAACTAAATGGGATCACTTACAAAAATGAAGGCAAAACTGATTGTCCTGACGTGATATATGAAAGAGGCTATTGGTACTTAATTTTTTTTAATTTTTTTACTCGTTATATATTATTATTTATTTGATTTTACTTTTGTATTTAGGCATCTTCATTGGGATTCTTTTCTCGGAAAATTAGAATTATAGTCTATTTTTGTTTTCTCGAGTATTTCTGATTCATTAATTCAAGGCAACGTGTAAGGGAGTGGAATTTCATATGAACAATATTGGGGCTTCAAATTTCTAGTACTTAATTGGAAGTCCCGATAAAATATTAATAATCAAATTTTCCATTTAATGACAATTTTTTCTTCTCATACACAAGTTTGTTTTGTCTCGATAAAATATTAATAATCAAATTTTCCATTTAATGACAATTTTTTCTTCTCATACACAAGTTTGTTTTGGGGCACGCATGTGCTACTATTACTAAGTAGACTACCCGTTAAAGAAAATGGCCGGAAGGTTTATGGGGATGCTACCCTTGTGCAACTGAATTTTGACGGGAGTTAAAAATGAAATAAAGAAAAATATTTTTATGTTTAGAGAAAGGATAAATTTACTTGCGAAATAGCTCACTTCCATCTCTTTCCTAAAGAAAAATCACATTTAAAGTGAAAAAAGCTATTTTGAAAGTGAATTTATCCCTCCCCATGTTTATTGGCAATATAAGTCTTGGATTAAAAGATTGTTGAATCCGGTTATCGGACTGCTCTAAACTCTGGCTTCTAATAATTTCTTTTGTCTTAAAGGCGTTGCTGCTAACAATATGTAAGCCTATCCGATCAGAACAGAAAAATGGGGGATATTCACTTGCCTTCAAATTTTTAAGTGCTTGCAACTGAATTGTTGTGGGTATAGGCGTATTAGTTGTAATACCAATGACCTTAGGGGCAATTATGTAATTTGGGATGATTTGGGGTGAATATGTAAAGTGAAAATTTATGAGGGACTTGGTTGCAATTTAAGCAAATTTGCTTTGTCAAGATTAGGGCTTTATTTCTTTTTATTTCCATTTTCTCTTTTACTTATCTATGGAAGCTCTCTCTCCCTCTCTCTAAAATTCTCTTTTTTTCCCTTTGAAGAAGGAATTGATGAGCTTAATCCTTTAAGGGGAACAAGTAGTAGGAATCTTAAAGTCTCCACCCAAGCTAATTTTTCCCTCCAAGTCCAAGTTTCTTTCCTTTGGTTTTATTTATGTAAGAGTAGTAGATTGAATAATTAGGTGAGAAAGTTTGGGATTTTTATACTTTAATGGGTCTATGCTTAGTATTTTGTAGTGAAGATATGTGAATTGATGATTGTTCTTGGTGATTGTGAGTGAGGGACTTGAGGGGCTTGAGTGATTGTGATTTGTGTTCTGGACTAGTACATATTTGAGCCAAGTGTGCTTTGTTATTGCTTGATTTTGCCAATTTTAGTGTTGGTTTAGAGTTTGGTTTGTGTGGATAGAGATTTGGAAGAGTGAAGGTTGGAATTGCAGGATTTTCGCAGGTGAGACGCGGTTAAAGGTAGGTGAGATGCGGCCATGGCTCACCTGGCTCGCTCCTGCGGCAAGTCTCTGATGGACGAGCTGCGGGTGAGGCTGAGTGAGCTGCAACCGCGACTCAAGGTAGGAGCCTGCGGCAAGTCACTGACGACTGAGCTGCGGGCAAGGCTGAAACCAGCTGCGACCAGAGGCCACGGCTCGGCCTCTGCAGTGAGCCGCGGCTGGTTTGTTTGGATCTGGGGGCGCGGATCAGAAGGGTCCAGCCGCGGATCATCTCAGTTTTGACCGTTTTGTTTCGTTCTACGTTCTAAGTCCAAGTTTGAGTTTCAATTATAATTTCTTGGTAAAGTTAGTGTATAATCGGATGTTTAATTGTATGTTTTAGGCGAAGAGCGCGATCAACCCTTCGAGAAGTATTGAGTTAGCTCGGATCGAGGTAAGTGGGACTTGTATTCCTTGAATTTTTGGAAAACTATATTGTCAGAGTACGATTGTTTTGAAATCATATTTGCTATATTAAATGGCTTGATTGTGATTATGTTTTTTTTTTACTTTGATTTGACAATATAAGATATAAATGAATTATTTGAACAATGAAGTGAATATGTGCATGTATGAGGTTATATGAGTGACCGAACTGACCGGGTGATAGTCAGTAGGACCGAAATGACCAGGTAAAGTCGGTTTGACCGAGCTGATCGAGTTAAAGTCAGTCTGACCAAGCTGACCGGGTTAAAGTTAGTCTGACCGAATTGATCGGGTAAAAGTTACTATGACCGGGCAACCGGGATACAATGGATTACTGGATATCAAGGGTTTTGTTTGAATGAATTGAGCCTTTGTTTGAATGCAATGATGCTTTGTTTGAGAGCAATGTCCTGTTTTGATATTTGATATTAGATTTGTGGTTAATTGTGCATTGTGTAGCTCTTTCATACTTATATGAGCTATTATCTATGTGTTTTGAACGTAGCTATATGTATGACACTTTCAAGTCATAAGGTGATACTTTTGCCACTTACTGAGTGATTTTGTCACTCACCCTTTTCATTTTTGTTATGCAGTGACAGGTGATTAGTAACGAAGGGGTGTACTAGCATTTGGTGTATTCAAGGTGATTAGACAATAGTTTGCCAGAGAGGTTTTGTAGTTATGTTATTTATGTTATCTAGACTATGCTTGTACTATGTTAAGTAAGGTTAAGACTCTAGAGATTGTGATAGTCATCTAAATTTGTGTATCTAAAGTATTAAATATTATGGTTTTGGATGACAATGTAACTGTACCTAATGTTATTACTCGACTTGGAATATTGTTAATGGCTTTGTATGTGTAATATTCGAGATGTTTAGGTTAGATGCTTTGACCATTTAAGCCTTGTGACTCAGCTTAGCCTGGTCACGGCGGTGTTATGTCTCGGGCACGTGGCGTGACATTAGTAAACCATAATAATATGGATCCATTCAACAAGGTGGAAACAAGTGACCACCAAAGGAAAAAAGAGTAAACAATGAAGGTTTCTCTTGTTTCCTTGGAAGGAAGAAAGTCTAGACAAACGGCAAAAAAAAGGTGAATAAAGATCCATGAACAGCAGACTACGATTTTAACGTATGATATGAAATTCTAAAGCTTCCTTCGCCTTGCACATCGATGCAAGAATAATACATAGGAATGCATCTAATTGTTCATCAACAAATTGAATCAAGGATGGTAGGTTAAATAGGATCCCAATAATTTTGCATCTTGCAGTAAAATTAGTAAATAACTTGCTTGAAGTACTTTAGCTAATTGGCTCTCAAGGTGACAAGACAAAATGTACAAAACTATTTCCGTGGTCAACAATTTCAAAAGTAGTGCACTTATGGTTCACATCCGAACAGATTTCTTCTTTTCTGCTTTAGCTGTACTCCTGTGTGCATTACAGATTACTGTAATACACTTTTCCTCTCAACAGTTTCTCTATCCATTAAAAGAAGGGGGAAACAAGGCATCATGGACGAGTTTTGCCCCCTAACATTCAACTTGTTTTCCATTTTTTCTAGTCGTGCACAGTTTTGAAGCATTAAGACGGAATAATTGTCAGGAAAAACAGATCGATAGGTTTGCCTGCAAAAGAGAATACCTCTTCATAATGATGATTAAATGGAGATCCAAAATAGAATTGACCATTTCGACATATATAATTGTGGTGGCTTGAATCACTCCAAATCCTAAGTTACGTCCAAAACAATTCTTTGGTTTTGTTTTTTGTTTTTCATCCAAAATGATTTCTTTTTGTCATTGCATGGTATCTCTTTATTTCCTTTTCTTCAATTTCAACAGTCCCTTCTGCTACATAATTAACCCTAAAAAAGCACACACTCTAGGGATTGTGGAAGCTGTTATCAATCTGTTTCATAGAGCAACTTAGGTGAAAAAGGCACCTTGGGATTAGAAGATTTATCTATCAGACAGGGAATCAAATTATAGTAAATTAAGTGTTATAGCAGTACCAAATACTGCTAACACTATTAAACACAGCAGGTGGTAACAACAAAAAAGTAATGAATAAAATGATTAGTTTCTGGCAATAGAATCATAATTTCAAGAGGTTGAAAGCAACAAGTCATCTTGCATGCTGGATGGAAGTGAAAAGAGACCATGATAACAGAAAGAAAATTTTTCTTTGATGAGGAATCACGACATGTCTTTCACAGCTGGACTTACAAGACAATTTTATGTACGTACGTAAAAAAAGCAAAAAAAGAAAAAAGAAAAAAGAAAAAAGAGAAGAAGACTTTGAGAAGCTTTTCATCATCATATAACAACAATAGTAACACAAACAAACCCTTTACCTTTTGAATTCCAAGGAAACTCGAATCAGACAAAAGGGCTTCCTCAGAACTGCTCTCTAGCTCTACTTTCCTTTCTTTTTTTTTTCTCCCCCTACTTCTGAGATGAGTTGATGATCAGTGAGAGAGAGAGAGAGAGAGAGCAATGCCAAGGAATCTCATAATCCCCCTTCCTTTCACTTTCTCTTTAGTCTTTCTTCTCTCCCCTCCTTCCAAATCATATCGACCCTTAGCCCACTTTTCCATTATTATTTCACAAGTGGAATCATTAGTCATTTACTATTATGACAATCAAAGAATCTCCCATCATATTTTATTTCAGTATATGAAATGATAACAGTACTTGATTGTGTGTTCAGCTTGTAAATGTGTTGTTGAGCTACAACTACATAGTTATTCTTTTTTGAAGAATTGATATTGTTGGAGCCCTTTACCTGAGTTTGACTTGGGCATCAATTATCATATTTACTTGGTAACAAGAACTTTATTCATTAATTGGAATGAATCATCTAATCGAGTACTACTGTATAGAGAACTGAACACCTCTTTTTTAATCCTAGAATTTCTTGCAAAATCAGCTTGAAAACAGGTCACTACTTTTGTTGCTTTTCCAAGTTAGCAGACAAATTTTAATGGAAAAGACATCGAAAGTTTAATGCACGATATCTTTTTGACAGCTACCTAATTTCATTTGAATTCATTTTCTAAACATCTCATCGACTGACTCTTTAAGTCAACTTGCACATGGTCAATTCTCTGCTTGACAAATTGACTAGCTTAGGTTAATCTTCATTCCCACTTACAAATGCTTTTCCATCTAATTAATTAGTGTTTTCTTCTTTGAAAACATAATGATCAAGCCTAACTTTTGATCCAAATCTGTCCAGGAAAAGAAAGTTCTGTTCTGCTGCTATTGGAAACATGGTCTATTTGTTGTTGAATTTGGATGTCTAAATCATTGTTGGTTCACTGCTTTATTAGCTTTAATTGACTAAGGGGGTGTTTGATTTGAGGGAATCGGGGTGGGAAATAAGTGGCAAAAGTAATGACAATTATTGTTGATATTTGAAAAACAAGTATCACTGTCCTTAATCACAATGAAAGTGATTTGCTAGGATCCTTATGATTTGCCCTAAAATACTATTTTACCAAATTTATTAACTATTTTGGGAGGATTGATATCAATTCTATTATTAAACCAAAACATGTTGGGAAAATCGTCAAAACTCATATTCATGGGTTAATTATAATTATGGTGACAGTGGTTGAGGATTTGAGCCAAACGGCTCTTAGTTTTGCCGGTTAGTCACTGAACAAAAACAATTTTGCTAGCTCTAAAGTAATGTGAAATAGACAATTTACTGCGGGTGTCTGGAGAAGGAATTGGTGGCAAAATAGAGTTTGATCAAGACAAAGGTTTCTCTAGCTTTCACTTTCTTACTTACTGGAGCTGTCATTTCTTAGTACTATTGTGTACATGCATGTGCATTTGGTAATTAATTTGTAGTGCAGAAAGGAAACATCATTCTTGCTCACTTTACTTGGTCTAATGACATTCTCGGTCTAATTTTGCAACAAAAATTTGAAATAGAATCTTTATTTGCAAATTTAATTTCGAAATAGAATCTTTATTTGAAAATTTAATTTTTTTGGGACAATATACTGCATGAATTTTGCATATGTGAGCATTGATTGCTCTATGCCGGAGCATAGATTCTAATCTTCAACTTTATTATCTGAAATTTTATCAGGTCTCATTCATATATTGTCATTATGTGTATCAAGAGTCTAAATACTCTGTCATCACCAACAACCATTTTTGCGCTTTAATTATAATAGCTTGGCTAACCTTATTAACAAGCCAAGCCGATGAATCAACTTAAAAGGGTAATTATGAACAATTATCTCACAGCAATCCATAAATTTTTTTCATCCATGTTCATGTAATATCTTTAATGGGCAACTTCTATTTTAGATTCAACAGAGAAAGACACTAAAGTTCAGTTGCTAATTCCCAGGTAATTCAAATGCATTTATATGTTCTTTTTCGACTTCAAAAGGCACTTGAGTTAATTGTGTGAGATTTATTTTGAAAATCACCATTCTTTTATTTTGGAATTTTTTTTAATGTAGTATTGTCGATTCTCCTTAGTGCCTATGCTTTTGTGGGGGATGATCTCAAATTCTGTTCGCAAATTAGTAAGATTTTGTGGAGGATATTTTCAAATTGGGTTCACAAATTAGTAAAAATGGGTAATTAGAGGAAAGTGGGAGGAGACAATATAGTAGTTGCACATTTTTAATAAATGATCGATGTGACCGATTAAAGGGAATAAAGTTAAATAATATAAATTGACTCTTATCTTCCCAAAAAAATTAATAAATGACTTGTAAGTTAGATGAGTTTGGATATCGATAAAATAGTCGTTCACAATTAATTATTTTAATTTGATTCATCGGCTTGAGTTTTTAACAAGGCCAGCCCAGCTATCATTAGTAAAAGCACTAAAGTGGGCACCCATGCAAAAAAAAAAAAAAAAAAATCTAAAAATACTAACAATGTACGAATACGGTCAGATAGAGCTCAATTAATAAGATTGAAAAATACTTTATGTGAACAGATACACGTAATTAACCTGTACGGTTAATTTCTGAATATTTGACAAAAAAAGAACATATACACGTAACAATAATACATGAATATTTAGGGTGGCAATTTCTGACACGACCCGAAAACCCGATACGAATCTAACACGAAAATAGCAGGTTTGGGTTGGGGGGTTTTTGGGTTCGCGGGTTGGCGGGTCGGACCCGACTGACATGATAAAAAAACAGGTCGAGTTCGGGTCGACCTGAGTCGGGTTCTGGTCGACCCGCGAACCCGAAAGAAAAAAAAAACCCTCTAACATTTTGTAGCTTTATTTCATCCATTCACATTCAAACATAACAAATTTCACTCATTGGATAATTAATCAAGTAAATTGTAAGAAAAAGTAAGAATTTTACCTAGATTTATGAAGAGTAAATTGTAAGAGGAGTTAAGTGTATGTTAATAAGTAACTTTGATATTAATGTGTGCAAAAAATGTGTTTGATCATTTTTTTTGTATGTGTTTTAATCTCTTTTCTTTGCTCTTTTCTTCTTATTCTTCTTCCTCTTTTTTTTTTTTGTCGGGTCGGCGGGTCGACCCGCCAACCCGTTTCGGGTCATGTTTAGGTTGACAGGTTGGCTGTTATATTTGGGTCTCAACCCGACCCGCTAACCCGACCCGTTGCCACCCCCAATGAATACGGTCTGAGGATTGGAACTGCAGCAATAAACCTTTAAACTAATTGGTGGTTTTGGTGGCACTCTGTAAAGCATAGTATTCTATAAATTTAATTAAATAATTCAAACGACAATGGCTTTTCTTTTCTGTCATCCTAAACGTTGATATAAACGCATAATAAAAAATAATTACCCCCTAACTCTTGTTAAAATGATTCAAAATGCTAATTAGCAAATTTGGCAGATGCATCTTAGCCTTAGGTTTTACTTTATCTTGGCTTTCAGTTTAACAATCCTTTCAATTTATATTTGGAACCAAGTTGAAAGAAAATAAGCTTCATATCGGTGAAAAACCAATACAAATCCTAAACCCAATAATCCAAAGCAATCCTGGTCTTGATTGCAAATTTTTGGAAAAATAAGGCAAGTTTGCAAGTTGAGATTTTGAGAAATATTATTGACTTAAATTGGTGTCTGCCAACATTCTTCATCACTGACAGGAGAAGGATAGTCCAATTGTAAAACGCTGTATCTTCCTCTAAATTTATCAAAAGAATCTAATACACTACCCCTTTTGCTTGGCTAAATTTAGCATGCTTTTTTGTATTATCCCTCTTATTAACTATCATAGTAAAGAAAATTACTTTTATGGGTTCCCAATCAAATGATGCTTTTCCTAAATTGACATAGCACACTAGAGTAAGTGTGCTTAAAAAAAAAAAAAAAAAAAAAAAAAAGCTGCATTAGGCTGCCTATGCTTGGAGCAAATGCTTGTATCTCAACGTTGTATATTTTCTAGTGTACTTTATCCTAGTGGCTGTCATATGTGTTAATCAACTGTTTGGGGAAAAAAAGAAAATGAATAGAAGGACATGGGGTTTGGGTGTTGTTTTTGATGGGGGGGGGGCGGGGGTGTAGGGGATTTGGAAGTGGGGTGGTGCTTCTTTTCCGTTGTTCAGTTTTTTTCAATTAAATTTGATGTTACATACATAGCTTTGAAATGCACAAAACAAGTTATCAGAATAAGAGAATATTTTTTACGACTTTCAAGTTGATTGTGTCATTCTAATCTATCTGATAGTTTATTCCACTAGTTAATGTGTAACTTTTGGTCTCTAGGTGAACAGCAGAAGCATTTTTTTTTTGTTGGTAGAAGAATCTGTGCTTTCTTTGGAAAATCACTTTTACTGATCAAGATTATCTTTGCCTAACATATTCTTCTTGTTTCTTCCTTCAAGATAGAAAAGTTGCCTTTCTTTGGAAGAATCACATTCTCTTTGCTTCAAGACCCTTCATGTGTTTTTATAGAAACACTTCTCCTTAAAGGTTAACCATCACATTAGTAGCAGTTGCAAAACAACCAGATTTTAGACTGAAAATGACATTGTATTTGAATACATAAAGTAAAATTAAAAAAAAAAAGAAGATAACAAACACCCAACCCCCTACAAACACCCCCCCCCCAAAAAAAAAAAAAAAAAAAAAGGAAATGGCTAAATGGACTAAAAGAAAAAGAAATTACTACTCCACTAACTGATTTCTTACACTTAATGGTCACTCATCACTCTGTTTCTCTAGTCTCTCTACTAAAGCCATGGTTTGTGGCTTGGAACATTGGAAAATATGGAAGAATATCCTCTTTCTTCTTAATCTTAGCCTTAATCTTAATCTTACCTATGGGTGCACATATCTGAGAGCTTCTTTCTTCCCTCAACAATTTCATCAAAGAAGTCATCAAGTTGGGCAATTAACGTCTCAGCACCACCTTTGAGCAGTTCAAAGCAATTCTTGAAATTTTCAGCCTTGTCCTGAATGTCTACTTCTGATTCATACAGCATTTTTCTTTCTAAATCCTGTTTCAGCTCATCCATTGCTATCCTCGCCCTCTGGAACTCATAAAGCAGGATTCTTGGCTGCCCTTGAATATGATTAATTTCTGCTGCAATTCTCTGGTGCAATCTTGCTGTTGAAACCATGAAGGCTGAGCCAAATACCATGTTCCCTTCATAATCTCCTTGCCAGAGGCTGGTTTGAGGCCAACAATAAACCAGGCCACTGAGCATGATCAATAGAAGCAATGAGCTCACGTTCCTCATTGCATAGAGAACTCCTCGAAAACCAGTGAAACCATTGAACTTTGATTCAATCAAAACATTTTCATCAAACCTCAATGATAAATGTTGTGCTCTTGTTTCCATCAGGCTCTTATTTTCCTCTTCCAATGCCACTATTTCCCTCTGGCAACCAGTGATCGCCCGAAAGACCTGTCCAACAAGTAACTCTTTGGACAGCTCCAAATTGCACAAAAAAATTAAAAGAAAAATATGGCTAGCTAACATTCATAAAGTATCAAAATAGTATTACCTTAAATTTATGGACTAACACTAAGTTACTAACCTGGCGGGAAAGTTGCATGTTTAAATTAGGATGATCATCAAGAGAAGAAGCAATATTGACACCAGCTGAGTAGTAATTCTCCATATTGCATACCCCTGATTTCAGTATATGGCAGGCTTCCCAGAGTCTGGAGCTCTCATCCATGTATTCGTCGAGCCATTTTTCACCAACAGGCAAGTGCAGCTTCTGAATCAAGAAGGTTAGCTGGGAATGAAAGGATTGGAGCAATGAGAGAACGTGTTGAAGAAACTGGAAAGACATGAAATTTTGAGAGAGGAATAAATGGTCCAGATTGTCAAGGCCTCTGGTGAGGAAGTTGTAGAAGCCATTGACAGAAGTTGTTGATGCAGAATGACTCATCATGCGAAGTAAATAAGAAAAAGGATGGTATTGTTGGTATGTTATGAAAAACAAAAGGTGATAGAGATTGACAGATATTTAAATTGAAAGTTTATACAACTAGTAGCTGTAGAAGGGGGAGGAGAAGAAGAAGAAGAAAAAAGTGTTTTATAAACTAAAGAGCTCAGATTTCTATATGGTGAAAAGGATTGGTTATTGGGAGCAATGATGTTTGTTTCCTTCAGAGTGGAGGAGATGATTGAGAATCTGCCTATGTACCATTATTTAATGGCAGAAAAGAGATGCAGCTAGCAAAGGAAAAAACACACAAAAAGGTTGAGAGAGAGAGGCAAAGAAGAGTATGCAAATGCAATGCAAGTTCAACAACAACAAAGGAGTCAAATACAAACTTAATACTTCAGCTTTAATTTCACACTCAAAATTTTTTTTTCTTCTTTAAAGTAGGAAAGGGAAATAGGAGAAACAGAAGTGGTAAGAATCGAATTGAATCGATAAGAAAATTATAATTACTGGGCTATGTTTGATTTTTATCCTTAAATTTTAGTTAGCAAACTACGCTACTATTGATAAACACGGGGTCTGCTGTGTGTAGATACTGAGATAGGTGAAAATTAGGGACAAAATCTTGAATCTTTTGGAGCTCTTTATTCTATGAAGCTGTAGATTTTGTTTCTTGGGCTGTAAAAGTTTGACCACTTTGACTGAAAGATGATGTTTCTTCTCATTCTTCAATTTTGATTTGGTTCCCTTGAGAATTGAGTGCTTCTTGTTGGCTGCTGCTTCAATAACTTTTTCTCTCTTTCTTTCCAACCAATTTTTGGTTGTCCTATTTTATTAAGCAACTTTGGGTAAATAATTCTTTATGTGTTTTTCGGCCTCGTTTTGCTTTAGTTTTTAGGGAAAAGAATGATGAAGTTCCATGAATACGGATTATCTTTGGGAGGAGATGCTTCCTTTTTCCGTGTCCCCAGCATTCTATTTCGGGCACTATTCTCAACTCTTTTTGTGTTTTTCATGGAAAGGAATACATTTGGTTCTTCACATTATACTCGAATTTGACCAGTTTTTAATGGGGTCCCCCCAGCTTCCTACTCATGATCTATGAATTTAGCATGAAAAAGGGGAAATGCAAAGTATATTTTTTTCTTTTACCATTTCTTTAGACCGAAATTACAGCCGAAACAAAAAGAAATACTCAAAATTGTCATTACAGAAAGGAACAAGAAACCTGCTCTCTTTGTTACATTTTCAGGTATCAATGGGCATAAAATGAGGAGACAGTGTTATCCATCATGACACTTGTTCGTAATTGAATTCCAAGAATTTACCTTTTCACATGAAGCATTATAGTGGCGGTGAATATGCTAGCAAAATAATAAACATCGGAAACAAGATGATATTAGTGAAAAAAAACACAAGAAAAGTGACACACAGTCATATTGCAGGAGGTTACGTGTTCAAATTATGATTCCCATTTTTACCAACAAAAGACTATACCAAGTTAAAAGGCAAAAAAAGGAAAAAAAAAAATCTAGAAAAGCTTTCACAGTTTAAGCAGTGAATACACATTATTCTTGAGCCGTATTTTGGTTGATTTTGGTGGAGGAAAGAAAGTTCTTGAGTTCATTGTCACGCGGTCCTAAGAGATTCTTTTATGCCCTTGCTGATCTTGCAAACTTCTTACAACAGTTCCTGTTTGTCAATGATGTGCAATGAGCAAACTACAATACAGTTTGTATGCTAAAGGGCCCTAAGTTTGTAATGGAAATGTCATACAACAAACGTATGTGACAACTTCACACTAGCTTATGAGTGGGGCATGAACTTTAGTGACAGGCAATCAACACACCTAAGTTAATAAAAAATTCCGTTACAAAATCAGTCAAGTCTTTCAGAAGTTCTAGTACATTCAAGACTTGCAATATACGCACTAAAGATTTGCATCAAGTACATGGAAGTTTCATACATGTATGCCATGTACTTATAATCGTCATGAGTTGATTTACGTATGAATTCGTGCTAATGTTATACAGGACCCGTATGAATTATCTTTTAATAAATTGCTATAAATCATAAAAGGAGAAGAAGATACCCACATATATTATGCCACGACAAATTCAACTTATATTCTAGGGATCATAAGAAGGATAGGACACCAATATAGACTTTTGTGATGCAGCAATTGGAGAGAGAGAGAGAGAGAGAGAGAGAGAGTTGTCAATCAAATCCAAGCATAAACGATTTGCATGGCAATTAAAAGAGCAATCAAAAGTTGCCAACCAAAGTGGTAGTAGTGCTTAGATAGGCAACACTAGAATTAGCATTCCTTCGAAGCCATATTGGTGGACTTCACTACTTGGCAACTAGCACTATTCTTGCATATAATGCATAAAATCAGGAGGACTAGGATTCCAAAAATCACGAGTCACTCACTATGGTCTATATATAGTCCGTTACCATGAGAATTCATCACATTCCCTGGTTAGAATTTTCCTTTTTGACTCGAGAAAGATATATCAATCACATCAGGGATATCAATCAGGCAATCTTCGCAGAAGATCAAGAGAGATTTTGAGGTTGATAACCATATTGACTGAAGAAATGTTTGACATAAGCATCAATTTAATGGGCATTGGTGGCTTCAATCTTGCAAATATTTCTATCTTTGTGTCTCCTTTTGTTACTTTAAGGCATGGATTGAGAATGAAGAAGACAATTGCAAAATTATAATGGAAAGACCAAGCTTGTGCTGCAATTGCACGAAACAGTGAAATTGCAAAGACACTGATCAGCTGCCCATTCCGGGATTGAAGGTTTATAGGTGGTGGTTGAAGGGGAGGAAATGTTTTAGGCTATAGAAAATTGCAGAGGATCCATCAAGGTTTCAAGAAACTATAATGTGAAGCAGAATCTTATGTTGTTTAAACAATTCAAGAATATAAACCTGACTTTAGAGCAAGTTTCTGTTTTGTGAACAGAACGTTAAGAAAATGGAAGATCAACCATCAACATAATAACCTTTATTTATGTCATGAAAAAGTGTCAATCTAAAATTTCTTTACCCTACAATGTTCTTAAAGGATAACCAGGAAGAACAATGATGATTAGAAGCTTATGATGAGAATTGGTACAAATTTAGATTCTCATACAATTGAAGTCGAACGAATCATTTATTCCTGAACTGCAAGGAGAGGACTACACTAGCTATGCACTTTGTTTTATAAATAGATCCTATCATTCAAATCAATTACCATTAAAAGTTGGGGTCTTCAATTATGAAAATTTTGTCATTATCTCTTATCACTTCGATGGAATCAATTTCAGCTCCTTCTTCATTTATCACCACTGCATTTGTTGCATCAAACCCAAACTTTTCACCTGTCAGAAATATTACAAAGAAGAAGCTGAACCCCAACTTTTCAGACTAATGTAAGTTTCTCTCCAAATGGTAGTCACAAACTCAAGTCTAATAATCAATAATGTAAATTCAGGTTTACCTTTATTATGCATATAATAACAAGATAGTTTCTTCCAAATAGCATAACTTACTATTTCAAGGGTTTTTTTTCAAGTTATTCATGTAGGTCAAGGATTTTGATAAAGAATATATTCATGGATTGGCAGATAAGCTGGCCACTAGGGGAAGAAGTATCAAGATATGAAGTTGACGAGCATAAGTCCTAAAACATAAAGTAGAAAGGACACCAGAGTTTCACCAAATTTGTACTGAAAAAGTTTCAGTTGCTTGCAGGTGGAGGATTTGAATGGCCTCCTTTCAAATAAGGTTTAAGGATTCCATTTGTTAGTCACTGGGAGCACAAGAGCTAATGGCATGGCGAGGATGCAAGAATGTGAAGGAAAAGCAACGGGAGCAGAGGGCTATCCTTTACTTAAAGGAAGCAGCATGGCAAAACAAGCACCACAATTCTTGTAAAATTACCTGCAACGTTTTTGAGCTCTGCAAGTGATTTTGGCAACCTGATTAATTTTCCAGGCTCGCTGCAACGTGTATCTTTCCTGATGACAGGATGGCCTCGATATATACTCACCCTTATGCTCACCCTCAAAGAACACGTGCCTTCATAACATCCCTGGTCACATTCACGTTTTTCTTCACTCCATCTAAAAGCATCTTGAGCCACTGCATTAGGCATTGTTATTCGATGTCCTACCTCTCGATTTTGTACAATTTCATTCAAATTAACTGATGAAAGCTTGTGCTTAATTGTATCATCAACATCAGCTCCGTTCATCAGGAGAAGTTTGATCATGTCTACATGGTTTTCTGCCATGGAAACTTGAATTGCAGTCATACCATGGCGATCTTTTGAGTCAACATGTAGTCCATGTTTCAAGAGCTCTTTCATAACTGCAGCATCATTTTTTCTTGCTGCTGTGCATAAGAGATCACCAGCAATATAGGGATCAGAAATAGAAGCCCAGTGGTAGAGAATTCGGAATATGGGATGGTGCTTAGCCGCTATAGCTTCCCATATTGCAGTGTTCCCATCTAAATCTGCCATTCATGATGATCCTGATTGTTAAACCTTTTTTATTCCTCAAGATATGTAATTTACTTGCTCACTATCTATGTTAAGAGATAAGGATGCTTTTTACCCTGCAGGTAGATGTTACATGCATGGTTGAGGAGCACCACCACACACTCTTCATGCCCTTTTGTAGCTGCTATATGCTGATAGATCAGAAAAGAAACATTATATGAACAATTTTGACTAAACTATGCAAAATAACACAGATCTTAAAACTGGTGAAAGCATCAGAATTAACAACTAGGGCACAAAATATGGTGGTAGTGCATATGGTAAATCAGTCTTCCGGGGATATATCTTGATGTGCCTTTGGAATCTAAATGTATGAAGCCAAATAGTATTATTCAGAATTGCTAAATGGGATATAGGTTAGCCTATAATGACCATAACAAATTCAAATATTAAGATAACAGTTCATAGGTGTAACATAGCGCAACTTACCAGTGGGGTTCTACCTTTGGAGTCTCCAACATCAGGGTCCAAACCCGCCTTGAGAAGCTCATCCAGAAAAGCAGCATTACCTGTACTGGCAACTGTCAGCAAGTTGATAGACAGATTCGAGTCACCATCTTCTTCCACACCATCAAGAAATAAATCCCCAAGGCGCAAGTCTTTCAGATTTTTGTGGTGCTGCAATGACCATATTACTAAGTTAGTGGAGCTAGTCTAGGAAAAAACTTGTCACAATTCACATGTACATGCAGTATTTGAAGGCCAAGGCAGTTTTAAAAATCATGTTACCGAGATAGCTTTGTTGAAAGTCTTGTATTGTGGTTCAGAACATACTACCATACACATAAGTAAATCACGTAATTTTATTTAAGAGATCCTTTTTTAACTTCTTTGATTTTTAACTTGAATGTAGTTCAGTTAGAAACACAAAAAGGGGATAACAAACTCTATACTAGTTGGTATTACTTGTCCTGATTTCAGTGAAACCTTCCAATATAGTACTAGTTTGCATCTTTTATCTCGCAATTAATCCATCTTTAGCAGTTTAGAATTCAAAGATCAACCGTGAGATAGTGTTGAGTAAGAGTGCAGTATAGTTTGCGAAGAATATTACTTTCCTAAGAGTAACAAAATTAATAATCAGGCTACATAGTAAACTTTTAGAGCTAGTTAGGTGACCCCTGCAAAAATATTCAAACTATAACTTTAAAGAGAATATTTCCTCCTGATTTGGTTTCCCCAAGAAATGATCCTTAGTGACTCCATCAAGACAGGAAACAAACATGTAGCAAATTAAGCTGACCAAGTACCATACCATTAGAAAGTTCTTAATCATTATGATATTATCCTCTCGATTGTTCTTCATCAATTCAACAAGTGCACTGGTTTTCAGCCTCAACAGTTGTGAAAGCATCTTAGTGCGATATGTAAAGCATTGAGGCCTGCAACAGAATGCACCAACTTCTCCAAACATGTCTCCTGATTTTAGAGTCCAAACAGCTCTCTCTTTTTCCATCTCACAGGTAATGATTTCCACTTCCCCTGATACAATGATGTAAATGTCATCAGGTGCTTCATTATGCCATATGACATCTTCTCTAGGGGGAATATATTCGGCCTTCATATCCGCAACCTGATCAATTCAGTCAAAGAGCAAGTCTGCTTTAGTCTGGTGTCATCAAAACTCTTTACTCTTTATGCAAAACAAAAATCTTCAAGGAAATGATCAGATGATTACTCCACCATTGTTTGTGCCTTTTAACATATAGCTTTGAGGAAATCGAAGTATATGTTCAAACTTCTAAAGTGATGCATCTTACCAAGAGTAAAAGATTTTCTTTCGAAACACCCTTGAAAAGGTAGACCTTCTCAACTGTTGGGAAAAACAAATGCTGGCGGATACTCTTGCAGATACTTTTTGGAAGCTGTTCAATCAGCTCCTGCTGATTCAATCTTTCAGCCTTAAATCTTAAATACATATAGGCTAGTATCTGTTCTTTCAACCTGGGGGGCAATTGATTTTGGCTCACAAAGCTTGATGCAGCTTCAATGCTGCTCCGCTGCAACATCAGCCAAGAAAATTACATAATTGGCAACCATGTTGCACTAACCATACAAAATCAATACAGAAGTATGTAGCATAGGAGGCAAAGAAAGAAAGAACGGGAAAGATATGCATACAAATTCCATGGTTCGACAAGTCCCCTCAACAACCAAATTCGTCATGTTGCCAATGATATAAGCAGTTAGTCCAAGATTGAAGAGCATATAGAAAATTATAAATATCATTTCCAGAGTGTTGACTGCATGCATGTCACCATAACCAACTGTAGTCATGGTGGTAATAGACCAGTACAAAGCAGAAATGTATCTAAATCCTAGGCTTGTCTCTCTGAAATTTGGGATTGCAACTCCAAGCCATGTTTTCCCCTCGTGTGGATACAAATCAACCAGTAAGTAGCAGAGGCATCCAGCACAATGGACAAGAAACAGTGTTACCTACAAAAAGATAGCATTACACTTACAAGAGTAACATGTCAGATTTATGTCCAACATTCGGTAAATATGCATTCAGAACATTTTTTCTTTGTGCTTTTGAAAATTACCAAGCATTTAATTAACTTCTTTCGACACCATTTTAGAGAACTCATGAGGACACTAATGTAACATATAATTAGACTGCAGCAATAATTTTGCCACTCCAATAATATATTTTGACTTGCAAGTTATTACTAGCTTTTGTAAAAACATTCTGGAATAGAACAATAAACATATGGCATTTCGGTTTACTTACAGACACCAGCCTGGCACATCTGACCCAGAAATAGCTGAATCTAATGTCCTTTTCAAGCCTGCAGTGCAGTTAAAAAAGGGAAACACAGTACAGCATTAAAAGTGTAAGTTCCCTTTTTTGTTACTTGATTGATTTATCGGTAGCAATACAGGTTGTATCAGGGATATCTTGTAACCTTGTAAAGAAGTTCGTTACACGCCTAATTCGCCATAATCTGAGCATCCCTAAGAATGAATAAGTGATACCAGCTTGATGTTTGCCCGTAAACAAGAAAGCTATTGTCTCGAATGGGATTGTAGAGGTCACATCCATTAGAAACCATGTTGAAAGATACCTGCATGTCACATGTGCAAATTTTTTTTTTTTTAAAATTCACAACCCAGTTCATTGTTCTATGTTTTTTTTTTTGGGTTAATTACACTTTTCCCCCCTGGACTTGGGGGCAATCACACTTTACCCCTTGGACTTCAAATAACTACATTTTGCCCCCTAAGATTAACGGAATTTCCACTTCCTAACAGCTGAAAATAGTACAAAAATTTAGTTGACCAAAATACCCCTCCTTTAAAACCAAATGGGTCAAAAATTAATTACACTTTGCCCCCTGAACTTGGAGGTGAGGGAGTAAACACACATTATCCCATTGAATTTTAATTGTATACATTTTGCTGCCTCTGGTTAATAGAATTTATACATTCAAACAGGCCTATAATAGGATGAAGTTTTGCATGCCTAAAATATCCCCTACTAATAACAGGTTTATTACATTTTGTCCTCCCTAACTTTGAGCATTAGCAACAATTTACCTTTTAAACTCTTGATATATGCACTTTGCTCCTAATTTCAACACTATCAACATTATTTCATGGTGATGCATGGATTCATGTTTTGTCGTGACCAAAATATTCTTAGAAAATTTAATATTTTATCCCTTTTTTCCTTTTGTGTTTAACAAATTACAATTTTATTTTAAATATATGTAAATCAGCTATAAACTTATATTATTTATATAATTTTTTTGAAACTAACATATTTCATTCTAAAATAATTTTTTATATAAATGTAATATAATTCTTCAATAATTAAAAAATTTATAATATTACAAACAAAAAAATAATCACCGATAATCTTATTAGTATTTTTTGTTTAATAATATTAAATTAATACACAATAAATTATAAAGAAACACAAAATTGTAAGCATTGGTCAAAATTTACATTTGAAAGTAATGATGACAAATTAAATATAAAAGTTGCAATTAATAAACCATCAATTTTGAGCAATTGTTAGAGTGTAAAAGCAACATGATTGCACTATGATTATTTGGCATATATGTAAGAATATATATGTGTTTTTAATTTAGCTACAACTTACATTTTTTTATACTAATAATTAACTTTTTGAATAATTTTAACTCCTCAATTCATTTTACGTGATCTTAAAGATATCAATGTATTTAGGTAAATTTTTTATTTTGTTTTTCATTTTTTAAAATTTTTGTATTGCCAAGTAAGGCCATGTGTCTCAAGTGGTTTTCCGCTCTAAATTCTTAATTTGATATATATCGTAGATTTCTTATGGTTATATTTTTTATAAAAATTTGGTAAGTCTTAAAGTTTTTTGTATTTTAACTATATTATTATATATATTAATCATTTTCCCGCGATTATTCTATATAATCATTTTGTGCAGGAATTACTGCTATTTGCTAATATTTTTAGACAAAAATATCATTTCTAATCATTGACCAATCTTCATTAGGGTTCAAACACATACACACACACACTCTCTTTGTCTCTCTCTCTCTCTCTCTCTCTCTCTGTGGAGGCAAAGTGTTACTCCACTAATTAAATCTAACTATTATTCATGGACATTAATGTCATTTCCCCACATTTTTGGATGGAAACTTTATGTCTAACGTTTGACTAATCGTCAGAGGGGGCAAAGTGTATAAAATCAGAGTTTAGGGTGTAAAGTGTGATTGGCCCCCAAGTTCAGGGGGCAAAGTGTAATTAACCTTTTTTTTGATTTTGTAATTTGCCCATAATTATTTATTTGCAGACTACTTTAACCCACACGCACACGTATCATTGGTATGACTTGTTTCGGAATAGTTTGTATAATGAATAAATAAGAGACTCGAAGAATTTATTGGTGATTTGGATTGTAGAAACACCTGCGAAGAATCAGTCTGCGGATGATCAGTTATGGGCTCAGCTGTGAGTGACTAGTCCTGCAGCTCGTTCCGCGGCTAACTCTCTAGAGAGTAACCGCGATCATTTTCTAGCAGAAAGTTTTTGATTTTTGTTATAAAAAACTCTCACTTTTGTTGTATCTTAGAGGTGTACTGTTCTAAACCTAGTAGCAAGATTACTAGTTTAGTGGAGACAATAACACATTAAGGATAGTATTATCATGCTTCAAGAGTATCTCTATTTGTATTATTATAGATTTTTTGTAATATTTACTCTTATTTACCCCACTTTTATCCAACATCTTGTTAATCTAAGACTGTAGTTGACTTACAACAATTCAATTTGTGAAAAGATTGATTAGACAAAAAGTTGAGCAACTTGAAAAATACGCTAAAAAAAATGCATGAAAGCCTATACAATATTTTTTTGGCTTATTAGTTGATACAGTAATTCATATCTGTATGTTAAATTGACTCCTCGTCACTTGTACAATATTTTTTGGGCTCATTAGTTGATACAAGTAATTCAATATGTATGTTAAATTGACTCCTTGTCATACTCCAGGCCGAAGGCCTAGACCGGGACCATAGTCTCGACAATCAAATCCTATTAGGCCTCCGTCTTGTTAGTTTAAAATGAATATCCTAAATTAGACTTAAATGCTCAATCTCAATTTATACATTGGTCTATGTCATTTAACTGATATGGGATTAGATATTGCACTCTCGATCTTTTGTTATATTATACTTCATGTTATACATTTTAATAAACTGAATACGTGTTAGTATTAAAGAGTATAAAATAAAATAAAGTGTAACATGAAATATAACAAATAAAATATCTTTACTATTAAAAATCATTCGCATAAGCTTGATGTGCCGCAATTGGTTTGCCTTTTATCTAAATACTATATTCTCTTCGCTTCATATGCAAACTATTTTTAAATTTGAATTTGTACAACATTTAGGGTCATTTGGTTGGATGTAAAACATTTTTCAAAGGAAATTGTTTTCATAAGAAAACATTTTACATGTAAAATGTCATTTTCCTTACAATTTTCTAGCGTTTGGACGACAGTGTAAAAATCTTTGAAAAATAATTTTTGTAATATCTTTTTTAATTTTTTATTGTTAATACGAGTTAAATAAACTAATAAAAATTGTAATAAATGTTTGACAAGTAAATTGAATTAACTAGAGATTGTTTTATTTATAACTAATCTTTAAAATAATATAATGGTAAAATATACATAACTATATTGTAGTACTCAAAATGATGAAAAAAATTAGTGGATAAGAATTAAAAACAAAAATTAGTTTGGTAATTGAAGTTATAAAAATAGATAGTTAAAGTGTCACTTTTGAACCCTATGGAAAATAACTTACATTCATTGAGTATGTAAGTTATTTTCAATCAAAGGAAGGACAATTAGAAAATATTTTACACAGAAAAATATTTTCTGGTGTTTAGCACGATGAAAAATTTTAAAAATATTTTTCAGAAAAATATTTTCAATCCAAACAAACAGACCCTTAAACAAAAGGTTACCAAAAACTATACACCTTAATAATCAATTTTAAATGTTGGAAAATATTTTCAGTCCAAATAAATAGGCCCTTAAACAAAAGGTTACCAAAACTATACACTTTAATAATCAATTTTAAATGTTTAAGTTTCAAATAGTCGACACGGATAAGAAGTTTAAGGTTGTTTCCTACTAGGATCGATGTATGGTGCTGAAGTTTTCCTGGGTTTCCAACATAAAAAATGTGCAATTATTAATGGTCGGCCACTGGTATAGGCTAAAGTTGGCTGGTTAGATATTTTCTGCTTTTCGGTCATTGATTAAAAAAAAATTAAATGGAAAAAATAATAAAATTGATTACATCAATTATTGTGTAGTTACGGCGCAGGAGATTGGCTTGCGGCTTAAATTAGTAAAATTGGGTTGATTAATTAAAGCGAAATCACAAAATGCCCCATGTAATATTGCATCAGTAGTAAATTGCCCCTGTATTTAAGAAAAACAAAAATTACCCCCTTGATTTGATAAATGACATTTGTGCCTTTCTATATACAATGTTTTGAATATTTTCTCTTTTCACGCTAAAACTTTAAATTTTTTATACCATCCATGAGCTGGTAGAATAAAATGATAATAGAGAGAGAAGTTTTAAACACATGAACTACCAAAAAAAAAAAAAAGTTTTGTTACTTTTATTACTAAGATGAAGTTGGTTTTACATTCTTTTGGTTAAAAACACAAGGTTGTAATTACTAAATTTTTTATTGTTATCACTAACAGAAATAATATAACTAGTATTTTTTTGATGCTCTATTTTGAATATATTTAACAAAAATCACATATTTATCTTCACTTTACAAGTTGCTAGTTATACATTATGGCAAAAAAAAAAATTCATTTTTTTCATACTTTTCTCCATCTTCAATACAAATAATAGCAATAGTTTGTGATGAAAAATTTTGCACTTTTGGAATCATGATTTTGATGTTTACATATAAGAGTGTAACAACAATATTAGTTTGGAGTAATCACCTTATTTTGTTTCTATATAATAAATTAACAATAATAGTAATATTAAAAAATTATGAGGGCAAATTTGTCCTCAAAAAGGTGAAATGCACATGAGAGGGCAATTTACTACTAAAGAAGGGGGCAATTTGTGTGTTTTCTAAACATATGGGATAATTTGTTATTTAATTAACATTACAGGGGTCCGTTTTGAGATTAAGGTATTAATTAATTGAGCTAAATTTTGGGTGGTCCAATCCAATGTCCATCCACTTAGAAAGACCCAGAGCTAGGTGTTCCAATTGCTAATTGCCACTAATGGATGGCAAAATAATGGTCCAATAGCCTGAAGTCAGGAGAAAGAGAAGAATTCATCCAATCACATACCGAAGTAAAATATTGACCACAAAAAAAAAAAAAAATTGTTAGGAGGTACAGGTGTCACAAGATAATTAACTAATATGGCAACGACTGTTACAAGTTTCATTTGGGACAAGTTGATGCCTCTAATTTAATATATGGACGAAATTGAGTTAGTAAGGCCAAATTTGAAATGAAAAAAAAAAAAACAACGTTGTTTTGAAGTGAAAGTGATTACACCACGATTCAGTAGAGTTACACCATACATTTTAATTAACTTGTCACGCACACTCTAAATTGTCTAAAATGGTAAAGGCTCAACTTGCTAGGTCCTGAATCCAATCTAATCTCACACTAGCTTAAGAGAGAATCAGCAATTTTAATGGTTAGAATCAAACTTCAAATCACATAGAATATAGAACTTCTGGAGCTATAGTTGTACACTTCAAATCTTCTATAATTTAATTCTTTTTTCATGTCCAACGTGAAATACGTCATAGTCTATGACGTAATTTTATATCAAATGTAGTTAGATACAAAAAAAATTAGACACAACATTTAAACTGATAATTGTACCGTCTTAAGCAAGTTAATACTCATAAAGAACGGGAAAAAAACAAATGTTTTGGGCATTAACCAATCTACGACCAATTGATGGCGGTGGGGGACACAGTTACATCTTTCACAAAAATTTTCCAACTGTTCAAATGAGAGAGAGACCATTTGTGTATGGATGTTCATTCATTTTCTTTTCTTAATTAAATTTTATAACTGAGCTCAGCCACAAAATATGTTGTTAACAAATTAGACACCGACATATATAATCACAGATAATGTGAGACCACTCATTAAAGATAAACCAAATTTCTAAATTATGCACTAACCTTTTGGCAATTTTTCTTGAGTCAAGAACGAGAAGGTGGGTAATGGGATCGATGTAGGCGACAAAAAATGTTAAGACAATATCCACTGCAAAGAATAGATCAACAATGTTGTCCGCTATGTAAAGCAGTTTGTGTGGATGTGAGCTGAGAAATGCAATCTCGAAGGGGCAAACCCATGCCGAGTATGCAACCAAAAGGACCATTATCGTCTCCCAAGACCTGCAAAGTCATTATCCAATCATTCAATTTCCTGTTGTCATCACATAAGCATTATTGTCTCTTTTGCTTTTGTCCATAAAAGATATGAAGATTGAGTCCATGATCAAATCATATAACACGTTTAAAAGTGTGATGAATATATATTCACGTTCAAGTGTCCACTGATTAAACTGATTATTTGAAATGTGCAATAATGCATGCACGACGTGTCTATACAAAATAGGCAAATACACCAAAAGATGTGTACTTTTGTGCTCAAACGAGGGAATTTTGAACGCTGGTTATAAAGAAAGTTTTCGTCATGGATTCTTCTTGCTAGTACAATTTCTTTGACAAATGTTAATGTGTAATTATAACATGGATAAATCCATATGCCTCATTAGTATTGCCAACAACAGAGAGTTAAGTAAATGAAACTCTAGAAATTCACCTGTATCTTGAATCCATTGGAGATATGATCCTCCCTTTGACCTCACTCTGGTTTTGGTTGTAATCTGAAGCACCCAATGGTGGGAGAATAAGCTTTGACAAGTTCCTCAAACTCAGATCATTTGAACTAATGTTCCCATCTTCAGACTCGTCATCTTGGCTTTTCTTGCCAATCTTATTCATGCTGGAGCAAGAGCTTAAACTACTACAAGCCCAAAATTTCTTTTCCATTTGCTGAGAAAATATCTCACTAGAAGAGAGCTGATGGTGGAGTTCTTCTGGAGCTGGTGGTTTTATAATGGAATGATGATTCCAAGAACGTAGAGAACGGAAGTTTATTGGAGAAAATTGTGGTGTGACTAAGATGCAATGGCCGGTGGTCCTCAAGTGCTGCAAGACTACTGGACTAGTACAAGAAATGACACCCCTGCATTATGTTGAGATACTTGTAGTGAAAAGAAATGAAAGTTATCTGCCATTTATTGATTGATCGCTATGAGATAAGGGTCTTAATGCGAACGTTTAAGGTGTCCAATAATCTGGACCCTTATGATGGTGTGAATTCAAGGGCTTCCTCTCTTTTTCTCGTACACTAAATACTCATGCCCACATGATTGATACTGTTATCAACACTACATACAACTGCCAGAACTTTTTTGTGGTTTTACAGTCTGTACGATAAGTGAAATTAGATAGTGCTAAGTCTTAAAGGTAATTTTTCCCATTGTGATGTTAAACATTGACCTAAGTGGTCTCAGTTCCATGGGATCTAGTAGGAGGACACGATAACGATAAGCCATTTGCCATAAATGCTATGAGATTTAGAGTCTCATGTTAGTATGTAACTGTTTTTTTGTGGTAATTTGGAAGATGACTTTGACATTGTCCAGCTACTAAGTTATGTTGAATTGACTCACGTGTAATACTACAGTAATGAATTTGTAAGAGGCCATGGTACCACAGTATTCATTTCTTAATGATAGTACAATATATTTGTTTATAGATCCTCCAATATAATCATTGGCTGATGATGGTTCCATGTAGCGGAATCTGTTGAAGAGCAAGAAGGATGTTTTTTTTGGCTAAAAATCAGCTGATAAGTGCATGCTCATCACCCTTTTAACCTCATGCTCTTAACTTGCCTAAGGCTGTTACAAACAAGAATATATGCAACCAAAATTTGGTACTTTTTTTTGGCCATTGCCAAATGGACATGTTAGATAAGTTTTACTGGTAAATATGCAAAGACTTCGAGAATGATTGACAATATTATACAAACATAGGAGGCTTGGTATATATGATCAAAGGTTTCTCAACCCAGTTTTTAAAAACCTATGAGAATAAGGCTATGCATAAAGAACGGTACTTAAAAGTCAAGCTTCCTTGAAACAAATCCTGTTAACTTTAGGGCATCGAAAGTATCTTGTGAGTGACGAGTTATGTATCATTTCCGGTTACTGCCAAGAACAAAGAAAAAGTCATCAATTGGAATCAAAAGACCAGCTCCTTTAATACATTTGTTGTATTTTACTTTGTTTTATCTTTTGAGTGGGAAAGTGGGAATCTCTTCAGGCACATCCTCTAATTCAGTTATGAGTAATGTATAAGGTGACGTGGTAGAATAGCATATATAAGGAAGATTAGTCATTTGCATTTCAAGCATTAACCGTTAGTCTTTCTGGAATTAGTCTTTCTGGAAGGTAACATACGCATGTGGTAAACAGGCATAGAATCAGTAAGCAACAGAGGAAATTGGATTTCCACTCATGAGATGATAGATTACTACAAGCTAATTGAGCTAAAGCATATATTTGAAGCTTTATATCCTAATGCAAATGCAGCATCTGTGGAATCAGCACTGTCACATCCTTTCTTGATTTCTTTTCTAGATGAGCGAGAAACTTTTCATTGCAGCCCATAATATAATAGAGGTACGCATGCAGAATAAGCCTAGAAACATCTAAGAAAGAACTGCATCTAACCACACCGGCATTCAACGCACAGCCCAACCTTTGCTCCTTGTAGGGATTCGACCTGGACCAATATCTTCGACCATTTCGGCTACTGATTGAATTAGAGCCTTGGGGGCCACCTTTCAGATTTTCTTGCCTCAGAATCATACAACTCCACAATACATGAGTGGCGATGCGGATCCAGCATCCCTTTCCAAAAAGTAGTAGTACTTTTGTCTCCAACTACAGCCCATAACCAGGACAAAGGACAAAACATCTTATTTTGAAATCGATTTGATCCTATTATAAACCAAATATTACAGAAATTTCTTTTTTAAAATAGAATTGTGAACGAAAATGATACATTCTTTTCGACTCTCTCTCTCTCTCTCTCTCTCTCTAAACTAGAAACCAATCAGCAGAGAGATTACAGTAATTAAGTCCAACCGAAAGTTTCGGAAAGATTCAGGGTTTGTGTGCATCTGCTTGTCTTTCACCATACAACACAAGAACTTTTAACCATAAAAAAAAACAGAAAATCCAACAAATTTACTGATAATAAGACCTAAGTCTGTCTTTCTGGTCAATTCTAATCTAAACATTCATACTTGAGTAAAATATAAGAACGATATGTTTGAATTTTTTCTCCTGCAAGAAACTGATAATAGTTCATCTTTTTCTGTTACTATTTTTCTCTTTTAACATATTTTTGGTTTATCAGACTTGATCTTTGTACCACAATTATATATGTCCTTCGTGAAGACATTAATTGGAACTCGACAGCAAGAACATATTCCAAAAACCAAGAAGGAAAGAAGATAATTGGAAGAGTCAGCGAGGAGAAAAACTTGGGTTGTCTTGTGACCAACCTTCATTTTCGTCTCACTGTTTCTGGATAATTTACCAGCAATAACAAATTGGGATCAAAATTGTACAGCTCTACAATGTCTTGTATAATATCCTTAAAGGTTGTTCTAGAGACCGTTAACCAGTTACCCTCTCTTTCTCCATTGATTTTTGAACTTTAACCCCTAAAATTAACTCTCTAGGCCTCTACAACAAATGTAGTTCTTGTAAAATCTGCAGGGTCTAGAAATGGGCTTCCGACAAAATCAACTAATGCTAATCGGGCATTCTAAAATCCCGTACTTAAAAATGCAGTTCCAGAGTTTGGTTAAGAGATCCATCGACACTAAGATGGAACACTTAATTTAGCTCTTGATAAGCTATTCTTCAAACAGGGAAACTGTTCCCGCAAACTCTGCCAATTTGCTGTCAAAAGGCCTCATAAAAGGGCAATCCACCAAACCCAGTTCATCAAGCTTAATCTTCAAACTGCGTTCTATATCTTCTCATCACAGCTCTGATTTTGATTCCAAATCTTCTGTTGAACCAATAAGGGTTGGATTTTGTGATTCAAGGGGTGGTGCTGCTTGCTCTTGGGGATCAATAATTTCCCCTAAAATTTTTGCAGTAAATTGTCTTGCTTCCAAATCAAGATCTGGCCACTCCGCAACAATTCTTTTTGCACCCTATGGTCCATTTATGCACCAGAAGAGATTAAGAGAAGAAAGAGAAAAAGTAAATATACAAAAGAATTTTATTGAGGCAACTCTCAAGAAAGTAAGAATCACCTGAAGCTTAGGTTCCTTGGTCATGGGATTGTTGCAGAGATCTATTGTTTTTGCCTTTGGTTTAGTAGCATTACCACACCATGACTCACACCACAACCATTCTTGTGGTAGCGAAAAGATGGGCACTTGATGCTGGGCATAGTTTGGAAGGTCCTGAGAGATGAATGGCGTTGTTACTATCAAAAGACTAAGCACAGCAAAGAAGAATAAATATTGCTTATACATATCAATAAAACCAGAGCCATAGTAACTTACTTCACCTAAGGTTAAATAAGGAACTTATTAGCCTTTTAACTGCACAAATATTAGTCAACAGTTTCAACAACAATCCACATCCAGACTTTACAGAATTGTCACAACATATTCCAGGTTTGACGGTCATATGAAAGTTTACGATCAACTGCAGATATATGCCCATGTTAAGGAAGCCACCTTATACGCAGACAATCAGACGTAATTTGAACTCTATCCATTCTCCTCTTCCTCCGTTAGCATCCCCCCCTTCTCTCCTGTTCTCTCTCTCTCTCTCTCTCTCTCTCCCTCCCTCAAATAAAACTTCTGAAACACACACATATGCACAAACGTGCTGCAAATACATACACACAAGTAAATGCATAAACATATATTTTCAGCTGATAATCCCGTTTGAGTAGTCTGATTGAATTAAACAAGAACTGAACTATAGTTAATTATGTCATCTAAAATGTAAGAATCAAATTTTCAGAAAATATTGTTGAAACTAGATGTTAGAAATGTAAAATTCTATTTTTTTAATATGTGTATATGTATCTGGATGTTACAATTCAGCTGTGACAATTGTGAACTTCTGCAACTTCAATCCCCTCTAATGGAATTTTTTGGGAAATCAAGAATGTGGGAGTTAATCTGTGTACATGCTTGCAGTTGGGTACGTGTCTGTTTGATTTGGAGGAAGGGGGTGGGGGGCATGATGTGGCAAGTACAGAGGTTTGGTTCAGGGACAGGATCATTTCTTATTTTGTTCCTTTGTAGATCACAAGGAGGGGTGGGAGTGAAGGAAATAGTTAGTGGTTTAAAGCATGTCAGGTAAGCAGGTTGCTGGTGGAGCATAAAATTTGAGGCTATTCTTGCATGATGTCCTAGTGGGAACCCCAGGGTCAGGCTACTGTGAAATGAAGCTTTTTTTTTTTTTCTTCCGATCTTTAATGCTCATTTTTTCTGTTGTTATTGACATCAACATAACTTTTAAAGCAGAATTAGTTTACAACTCCACGAAATAAAGTCACATCACCAAGACCGGCTTCTTTTTCAGTTTTCTTGTCTTGAAGAAGTCTAATGGTAGCTGTCCAAACTAGGGTGCCAAAGGTAATCAACACTTGTATTTAAGAATGTATACACACAGACCTATACATCAATAAATTATTTTTGCTAAAAAATTTCTTTCAAAAGATTCACAATCCCTCAATATTCTTATAATCTCAGCAGAATAACATATATCCCAATTTAAGTTGATATCAACATAGGACCAGCAGAATGAACTATTTTAGGTTAAAGACAAACCAGAGTAAAAAATTAATAAATAAAAATAAATACTTACCTGATCCAAATTAGAAAGACTGTTTGGATCTTTGCTAAGGGTTTCATAGAACACTCTTAACTGATCTCCAGCTGCAGTTTCTCGGAATTTGACGAGATCAACGACGTACAAAGCACTACAGGGAGTACCTTGTAGATATATCAATAATTTCTAACATTAATATGGGATAATTTTAAAGTTCTATACCTACCTAATATGATATGGTCTTCCTCGCAAATGTTCTTTCCAGAAACCCTGTCAAAAGAAGTTGGACAATTCAGGCAGCAACAACAATATTTCCGTTAGGTGGCCCAACCAGTGTCTAGTATGCATTTTAAAAAACGCACGGCTGGAGACAACGGGAATGTGAGAGAAGGAACTTTTAAATATGAAAAATAGGATATGTGCACCTGTTTCCAGAAGCGGTAACCATCCATTTCTTTGTTGTTATCACAGAAAGGGGTGTATGCAAGGGGTCGTCCTCTTAAATTCATATCATAGAGCTCTCCCATGTCAGCCCTGACAATCTGGTCTGCATCAACAAATATAACCTGCAGGTTTAAACAATGAAGGATTTCAGTCCATTAGCCCTTCAAGTAACGAACGAAAACACTCCCCAAATAGCGAGAAGGGGAGAATGCAGGTGCTAAAGATGGACATCAATCAAGAAATATATTCCATATATGCATAAGCTAGAATATTAAACCACCTTCTCCAGAGCAACCGGGAAAATGACATCAAGAAACAATATTTTGTATGCCCATATAATTCGCTGCTTCTCTTTCTGTTTGTGTAACCATGTAGGCCATTTGTAGGTAACTAATCCGTACTCAAAACCATATTCTCGTGCCATATGCGGAATTACATCCTGAAAAATAAATCACAAGCAGCAACTCAAACATTTCAAACAAAAAGAGAAATATCACATTTGCAGCAAAACATGATGGAATTTTCAGGGGATCAGAAAGAGAAAAATAATAAAAAACAAAACCTTAAATTGAGGAGAAAGGTAGTTCTTTATAAACCAGAACTTCACAGGTCTGCGTGTGTTTTTCAGGACACTTAGTATCATAATTTTCAGGAAGCGTTCGTATCTGTAGAAACAGAATTTAGTGAGATCCGCCCAAAGAATTATATATCCAAACAGCCAAAAGGTAATTTACAAGTGATATAGGAAATAATGAAAGGAAATAATTTATACACTCCACTTTTTAATGTATACAATCCTCTCTTTGTTTATAATGTGAAAAGTCCAAAAAACCTTGGTTTTTGTACATGTAAACTAAAAATCTAATTATAGGTATTTCAGTGTTTTCATTCAATCAAAAACAAAGAGAGTGTATGTATCAAAAAGTGAAGTGTTTAAATCATTTCCCATAATGAAAGACAGAATAATATTTCACAAAGCAAATTATAAGTTTAAGAAGGAAGCCCAGATATATATGCCAAAATGAGATTTGGGCTTTCACATGATACCAATTAGAAATTTTTTGACATATACCGAATATTATTATGTTTAGATACCATCTTAGTTTGTTACACAATACAGAACCCTTAGAGATTTGACAGTATTGTAAGCAAAGCAGAAAAAGGAGTCACAAAAGATGCGGAAGACGATACTCACAAGTGCCCAGACGCAACAGAAAATATATTTATTGTTTTCCCACGTCGACCAGTGTTTGCTTGCTCCTAAAAAAGGAATGAAAAGCTTATTAATCTCAATGGTTAGTTTCTTTTAAGCTCTTTTAGGCATCAAGCCTAGTAGAAAGGAGAGTAACCACATATAGTATCAAGCCAATATTCATGTGTGATGGGGGGGCCAGCGGGCACACGCGGCCCCTCCCGGAGGCCCTACATTTTTTAGATAAAATACAAATTACAATTACCACTGATGAGCGTCCAATCTTCTTGGAATGGTCATTGCCACCAATAAACCCAGAAGCCCATTTAAGTAAATTAGAGTTCCAACTCTTCTGATCTCCCTGAATGATTAATAGATGAAATGCTTTAACTAACTTACAGGCCATGAAATAAACACTAAATATGTCAAATGAAACAAATAGCCAGATGATGTTTACAGAATAAGTTGCTTACATTTCTGTTTTGTCTGTCATCATCATCGGAAGGAACTAATAACTTCTCATTTTCCTTGCCCTTTTTCTTCAAAACTTCCAAGTGAACTGGTTTACCTCGCAAATCACTAATTGTGATCCGCTTTGACAAAGTTGTATCCTGACTTCCATCATCATCCTCTTTCATGATATACAGATCGGAACTTCTACCTGGTGCAAGCTGCAGGTACCAAACCCCAGGAAAGACTTTCATTTGCCAATACCCTAAATTGGCCATGACCAGAGTATCGACCAAGTGTGGTGTACTCTTGGTACCCAGGATCAGCTGAAGGCCTCGGGGAGGTTCATGATCCTTCTCTGAGCAATGACCTGGATACAAATTGGTTTATGACTGGCATGATATACTAACAAATGGAAGATTTTATGCCTGTAAAATTTAAGTAAAAGATCAACATTAACTGCATTTAATCTTGTCAAGTCTGACCAATTCTACCTGTAAGAACAAGAGCTTCAAGTTCAAACACTGCTTGCAATGTTCTGGCATCACCTAGGTTTTCAAGCAGTATGTTGTCCAGGTCATGGCTAAAAACACCAAGGCAACGAATTAGGAATAAATTGTTTGAAGGAGAGTTGCACAATGCATGAGGATAAATGAATTTAAATTCAGTGTGCAGTGATATGAAAATGTTTCCATTAAGGAAACAGAAAGTAAAACATACACAGCAATTACAGGCTCAACAAGCCACGGCTCTGGGACATCAAGATTCATTGTAAGAGTTTTAGATAGTGGCATGTTTGCAAAGAAGGCTTTGGGGCCATGCACTGTGTCATCAGTACTACTGAAGTCATCCTGCACAATCATTTAGTAATAAGATTACAAGCAACAAAGAATTCGAAGAAGGAAAAAATCTGATGGCTTGATGATACCAGTGTAGGCACTACATATCTGTAGTAATTCTTCAAGGGAAGATCAACAAGGGAACTCTACAAGGAAAAGATCACAACATTAATATCTTCAAACCTATAGGTCACCAATAATTTAAATTTGCAAGACAAGTTTTAGTAAGAACTTCAACACAAAACAAACATAAATATACAAGTAGGAAAAAGTAGGATAATTGTTGAAGACAGTGCAAATGACCCAATGATGCAACCCTAATACATACTACCACCAAACACCCCCCCCCCCCCAAAAAAAAAAAAAAAAAAAAAGAAGAAGAAGAAGAAGAAAGGAAGAAAAAAAGTGAAAGGGGCTCTATTTGAGAATCTATACATTTAACACGACACAATTTGTTTTTGCTGGAAATTTCCCCAAAAAATATATATATATATATACTGAATGACAAAATTGAGAAGAGTACGGGGCATTTTGGGGGTAAAAAAACAAAAGAAACATGAAACTAGTTCCTGAAGACAAACTCTATTTTCAGGACAAACTAAAATGGAAAGTAAATCTCTTCTATTTATTTGTCTTTGGGTAGAATGGAGTATCTATAAGGACCTAATTTGGGCCACTAAATTATATGGGAACTAATACTGATCTTTCAGGTTCTTATAAGAATCCAAAGAATCAATTATATTTTTAATCACATAGGTAAGTATTATCCACAAAGAGCACATTCAAGTAATTCATATGCAACAACACTTTGAAAATGTAACATACCACTGGATTAAGCACCAGCCTCATGCTTGGCTGAATGTACTTCGACAAAAAGCATAGAAGAGATGATAATTTTTGCCCAGTAGGACTCAAAGGATCAACAACAGCATCAATGTGAATGCTTGAATCTTTGTTATTAAGTACAACAGCACTGTACATCACCAAAAGAGGGTCAAATTAATTTGGAACACATATTTTTTCAAATGAAAAGCAATAATCATCTATGATACTCAGACTTGGGTACAGGAGTATGTGAACATGATATGAATGTAGAGTCTGACACAAGTATGGCGAGAAAAGTTAGGAATACAGTTAAAATATGCCATGCCCACATCCACACCCACACCCAGACCAACACCCATGTCAACAAGACACAACACGGGTATGGGGGGTAATTTATCATGTTATGAAATTTCAGTAAGGATCTCCAATGTGGGTTTTACAATGAAATCATTAATAATTGACAAGAAATGAGTGAAATCAACTAGATTTTTTTTTTCAGTGGTAAAATGAATTCAATAGATAGTGTGCAGTAACAAGCTTATCGAAGATATCTAATGAAAGCTTGTGCCCAGCACATATGTATTGAAAAGTGCACCGATTTTGCACAATTAGGTTTACTAAAAAAGTCAAAAACTTCCTTTACAGTAATAACGCATCAGACAAGATAAAGAAATAAGATTTTGTAATTTATTTAGAAGAACAATGTTAATGTAAATCAAAATAATTAACCCAGATAAAAAAATCCATAAAACAAACTAAAGTCTTCTCATGCAGTAGTTTTTCATCCACAACTGTTGCTTATTCACGGAAAACAGAAGCAACAGTGAAGAAAGCCTTTATGCAGGAGTTCTGAAGGAAAAAACTATAAATTGCCATAAAATAAAAAAAATTCTCTGGTGCAGGTGATGATAAGAGAACAAAAAGCTTCATCCAAAGAGTCAATTTACAGGACTTCATGAAACTTAACCAATCTTATCTGCTAATAACTTTTGTCACTATGGATATGGGAAGATATAAGTGCTGAATGGTTGGGGCTCTTAATATATTTAATTAAAACTAGCTTGGGCATAACATATTATTCAGGAAAATACTTTCAGTAATTGAAAGATCTAAACATGTTTGAGAATAAGCATTTTCCTGATACTCCTTCCTTTGACAGAATTTAATTTAGAAATTTTGGTGAAGTGGGTCATTTTCAAACCTGGGTGAGCAGATCAACATTGATGTGTGCAAATCATGTGGTATACAAAGATTATGCACAATGGAAAACTTGCAAAAGAAAGTACTTAGCCTGGGATGTGATTCCAGGAAAGAAAAATATATCACAATGATAATCAGCCATGTTCATGCAAAAATCAAGAATGTGCTAACCTGTAAGTGGAGCTCAAAATTTCAAAGCGAGCACTTTCAGAACTCCGTTCTCTCATAGATATTGAAGAGGAGATGGACAAGATGATGTCACTAATGAACTTGCTGCAAGGACAAAATATTAAGCAAACCTTTTACACCAAATCTTTTAAGCATTCGAACTAAAGAAAAAGGAAAAGCATGAATTCTCTTATGAGCAACGTTACAAAACCTCTAAAAATAATATATATTGATATATGGATGTTTATTCAAAGCCTCTTAAGTGGTAATGCATAAGTTTTTTTTCATAAATGCGACAGGATAAACAAAACAGAATACAGATGTAGACAATATATGAGAGGTAACCATTTTAAAATCGAAGGAATCTGCCAGCGTCAGCATTGCTTTTCAAAATCACCAAGCAAAGTGAAAACAGACACTATAATGATGAACCTTAAAGAAACAGATCCGCTGTTAGAACAATTAGCATCATAAAAAAACAAACCAAAAACAAGCATGAACCTTGTCAACAAGTCAGGGTCCATGTCCTCCCACTTCACTTCTTCAATAATGTCAGCAATCTGCTTTATGCGTTGTTTAAACTCCATGGACTCTAAAAGCGATAAATCATGGCTCAAGAAAACACCACCACCAACAGGAATCACCTGGCAGACATAGAAAAAGAAGCTTGTAGAATGGTGACTGGATAATATGAATGAAATTATTGATCAAACAAAAAAGCATCATAACAAAATACTGCAAGTTTATGAATATCATAACTGATATTCTTCAAGACTTTTCTATAATGATTTAGGGTAAGATTGGATAAAGGGATTCCAAAATTTCAGATCCACTGGTGTTAAATCCAATTATATTTGTTTGGATGAGTAAGATAATATTTTATCACATGCCAGGTCAGTTCCATGATATTCAAAGCATAAAGACCATGAAGTACTGATATCATATGTCTCTCGTTGTTGGTCTTAAATAACTTTCAATAATGGATTTAAAACCTTCTTCAAATTTTTTCGTTGTCCAAACTATATAAATTAAAGCTTCAAAATGGAACAAAAACAGGGACAGGGATAATTGAGCTGTTAAAACTACTGTTTTTCAAATTATTCCCAGAAATCAAATCTAACAATCAAAATCCACAAATTCTTCAAACCAGATTCTACCATCAATAAAGCATAAAAGCTAAGGCACTTAAAAACGAAACTCACCCTCCCATTTGTAACAACTGCATTGACACCAGATTGAAGCCCAAGTTTCCTGTATAAAAACTGTGTTGTCTGCACATTTGAAGAGTTCATGTCAGCTAGTATTCAATTACTTGTTATAATTACAAGTATTAACAAGTAATCAAAAGATTCTGAAAAAGCTTATAAAGGTCTCGGATTGGCTAAAAGCTTACAACTTACAATGGGATATTAAAATAACAAAAATTGCTTTATAAACCCCTTTTTATCTTGACTGATGTATGGCAAACTATTGTTGGATGTGGGCCGCAAAAATAAATACTTATCCTATAAACCTTATAAGCACCATGATAAAATACAAACGTGAAGGGCTATGCCCCTTAGAAATTTGCCAAATCTTTTCCGTACAAGACGAGGTGCAAAGAAGGTTAAAAAAGAGACAACTATGAGGCTTTAACAAACTTCGTAAATGCATCCACAGCTAGGAATGCTACTCTAAAGTTGTAAATAATGATATATTAGCAGTAGAAGATTGAATTGCAATCAGGCATGGCAAACAGTTCCGTGATCTGGCAAATGAAGACAACATTAAGACAGTTGACAAAATAAAAATATATTTGACTTATTGGCACAGAAGAAGTAAAAAATCCAAAGCGAAAAAAAAGGCTCAAACCTTATTCAAATGATTTTTCAATTTGTCAACTGAAAAAGCAGAAAGAGAGGATTCATAGCCCTTGGATGGCAAACCATTTGCACCAGCAAAATGAACAACCTTATCAACAAACCCTTGATCTCCTTCATTGGCTGGAGAAAATGGAGTCATATACTCCCGTTCATACAATGAGCACACTTGATCCAAAAATTCTAATACACCTTTCTTATGACTGCGGAGCCACATGAAGCATTATTGGGGAATTAGGAACAAGTCAAAATGGAAATGAAAACAGAGAAAATAAGCATCCAATATTCACATGAATAAGGTCAATTCAAGGGTTGAAATCTCTTCTCAAATGTTGACAATGTAAAAATGAAGCAGCAGCTTTTAGACATACCCATGTGAAGATGCAGCTATCTCAAAGGCTTTTAGGAATACGTAACTCGGTGAATGCACTTCCTGATTAGCATGAAACAACACGCCTAAACGAGCAATTTTTGAACCTCCCATCTGCAAACAGAACAAAGGTTGTTAATTCTCGAAAATAGTATTAGGTGACGCTCTAAATTAGATTGGAAAACATTCAACTGCAAAGTGTAATCATTAAGGATGCAATTACCAGATAACTTAATCCTTCACGAAGCATTTTAATCCCTTTCTTTGAAGTAAAATCAACAGCTAGAAGATGAGTCACAGGCTTTATATCGTCCACAGCTAGAAAAAGGTTTGACAAAGAAATTATATTGCAAATATACATTTAAAAAGTTAGATACTATTTCGATGATATTTGACATGGAAAATGGATGGTTTAACCTATACAACTTACTTTCGGGAGAATGCAGGTAGCTGATCTCATTTATCCAAGACCCATCTCCAACCATTGATGCAGATAGAGAGACAAATTTTGGTTTAACTTTTCCATCAGCAATAATCTACAGCATTAGAATAGCACAGAAATGGCTTATATCTGCAAGTTACCAGATTCCATACGTACTTCAAAGCAGAAGGAATCAACCAATTGAAGTCTCAAATTCAGTACCTGTGGATTATAGCGCTGGATACCACTTTCTGTTAAAAATTTGTCCAGAATATCTGTATGTGAACTTATGAGGCCATAATAAACTTGTTCCTGTATCCTAGGAAGCTCATCATTCATTGCATTAATAAGTGCCTCCTGAATAATCAGAATAATATCACCATATTAGTGTTTCGATCTATTCCAGCTATTTGAGATAAATTTCAGCAGACTGCTAACTTGAACATTAAAGTTTGAGTGATGTACCGATGTATGCAAGTACCAACAAAGTTCACACTTGACAGACAACTCAAAAAAAAAAAAAAAAAAATGCAGAACAACCCAAGGTAGAGATAGTGTCATGAACACAGACTAAAACTTTTGCTCAAGCAAGAAAATGAAGTTGAATTATGGCACAGATAGACATATGAAAAACTGATCTAGCATTTATCCGGAAATTAAATGGAAAAGGGTAATCATCCAAAAAGCACTTTGAACAAAAATAATGGCGTAATCAAATCCTAGTACATATACTAGCTGCAATTCAAAAGGTAACAGCCAAATCCTAGTTGCATATTTTGCAAAAATCATTAAGCTCACAGAATTGGAAGCTGTACCTCATTAGAATCATAGACAAGCCCATTCATCAAGAGGCAGCATTGCAGCTTTGCCAAACCCAGCTTAAAAACAAACATGGAGCTTTCCCGAGATAGTTCATCAAACGTTTTCTCCTTTTCCAGTTTTAATAGAATGTCTTGAGGTGGAGTTTTTGCAGAAGGTCTACAGGGAGTAAAACATTAACACATGAAGAGAAAAAGTGAAGAACAGTATGAATGTTGCAGAAGTATCAGGAGAAACTACATAAATGTAGACTTTGATGTAGATATACTGAAAAATAGGTACACCTTTAAATATTTAACATGACATATATGCAGTTATGTTTGAAACTTACAATACGGTTTCCACAAAAGCTCCTTCCACATGATGAATTTCGGGAGCTTCTTCAGGGGCAGACTCAATACGCAACTTATTTACCTGCATTTTCAGCAAAATGCAACCCAATTAACTAACTTTACAAACTAACTGGTGCTACCTGATGCACTCAGAGCTGAGGCAGCAGATACAAGAGTGAACCACAAATCCATGCACTTGTTGCTGTGGCCCCAAAGAAAAAGAAAACAAAAGGAAAGAACGAACATTTCCAGATGCTTAATAACAATCCTGTGGAGAATATCATCAATCAATTACAATTGACAGATTGATTTGCTATGTTGAATTTCCAGGAAAACAAAAATGAAAGAAGGAACCTATCAATACAGTAGAATGTTACAATATCAAATGTAGCAAGCCTTGATGTGTGAAACACATCTAAACTAGACAGTTTCAGAAAGTCCAGGATCATCAATATCACTAACCACAATCCTGGGATGCATGTCAGGTAACTATTTGCACAGGCAATAGCCCACATGGAAATTTCTATCTTTTATCTGAATTAGGCTAAGGGATGAAGAATGCAGGCAACATGCTAAAGGGGTTTCTTAAGCAAATCTACACGGATTATTCAGTATAAAGTTTTTGCCTATTTTAAATATGATAATTTTTCTGACAACTTCTGACAGCATGAAAACAAGTAGCTCAGTGGCACACACATTATATGATAATAAGCAACAGACCATTACATTCCCATTTTTTTTTTTTGGTTAAAAATATGAGACAAATAAAGTGAGAAACTTTGCATTTAAGCAATTCTGGCACTCCAACGAGATTAATAAAGAGAATAAGAATTAAAAACATACATTGCTCAAAAACTGGAAAGCCATCAGAGTCCCATGATTTTCCTTTATATAAAGGAAAAGATGAATGACCTGCAAAATAGAATGCCAGCAGTATATCAAATAGTATACAGAGTCTCAATTGTTGTAGAGAGCACTAAATAAAAAAGAAACAAGATTCAAACTGTTAACATCACACATCATCCACTCATGAAGCACTTTCCTGAGAAACAAAAAGATCATCGTCTATAACATAAAAACAAATTCTTTTCAGTTACCAATCTGAAAATACATGGATCTTGACCTACTTATGGATATACTTTTAGGTTCACTCTTTTTTTAGTGGAAACACACCATGTATCAAATGCTAGAGTTCTTATAGTTATCCAGGATATTAATGCAGGTCAATCAGATCTTGGACAATGCTTTTGACATTCTCTTGGTTTCCCTGTAAGCAGCTTTTTGCTGCTCATAAGGCCTGCTCAGTGTGTGAATTTTTATCTTGTTTTTGAGAAACTTGGATACCAAAAGTGCTTGAATTTTCTTTCCACTAATTTGGAGGATGGTTTAATGGTATTGCTACACTGAGAAAAAGAGCCTCCTTTCTTAATAACAGGTGAAGAAATCACCCATTCATGCCATCAAAAGCTTTCTAGAAGAATGTCCAAAAACCTTGATTCCAAGCCTCAAACTTAAACCAGGTTTGGAAGTTGTCAAGCTTTCTTGAGACATTTAAAGCTTCCAATATGCCTTTTTCATCTATAAAATTTCAATAGTATTTTGATTTTCCGGCTCGTTGCATGGTCAAGCCAAACTAAATGTCTGTTTGTACTCCACTAGAGTCCAACAAATATAGGTAAAGGTCAAATTTTCGGAAACCAAGTTTACTTGGTCACGGGAACAACTTGGTCTACAAAACTACTCTATGTCTGCAACACAAGTCCAATGTTCACAAAAAGGAATAACAAAGAATATGAAAGGATTGTGGACAGTAATCATGAGCTTTGTTAAAGCAATTACCTTGGTACCAAATGCCGAAGATAGAGGCTCTTATCAATGAAGTGTAAGGGCAAAACTAGATCATAGTTATAAACGAGAAATGGATCACATAATCTAATGCTCCTTTCCTAATCCTACAAGAGAAGCACTTCAAATTCTCGGATCATAACAAACATAGGTTTATCCAGGATAGACGTGTTTTTCACCGTCAAGGCACATTAAATAGCTGAATTGCCATAGTGATTTTGCTCATTATCTTTTGTTCTTCCTCCCCCCCCCCCCCCCCCCCCCCTCTTTTCTCTCATAAGTGGATAAATAGCAATTACCATTGCAGCCCATTGATAAGGTTTTAAGAAATTAGAATGAGATGGAAGTCATTACCAAAGTGGAAATATCTTCAGATTCATGGTCATCCTCCATACTTTGTCGAATCTCATCACCATTAGCTTCAATCTTCTGGATCACGTTCGCAGAATACAATATCACACCAAATCTCATAGGCATATTATTCTCAAATAAAGAGATAACCATGTCGATAGTCTGCATGATTTTAAATGTCACATAAGAAATTAAACCTCTGAAAAAAAGAAGAGAACAAACGAAAGACCAAGTGACTTGCCTCAAGCCCACAAATGGAAGCTGGATCCAAAACATAAACTGCATGATATATATTTTTACGAATGTATCGTAGTTGTCCGGGAAAAACTGGCATCAAAATCTACATGAAAAAGGTAGAAAGGTTTGCTCATTGCCAAAACACTATCTAAGATATCCAAAGCTTACACCAAAGAGACAAATGGTTGAACAAGCAAATAACTCACCTCATTTATATTGCTTCTCCAACGCTTATACATGAAGTCATGCTCCAAATCATTGAGATAGTGAACATGTGTAGAACGAAAATCTACACGAATCAGGTTGGATTCAGAAGGCGGTAGAATTGAAAGAAGTTTCCTTACAGTGGTGGAAGGAATCTGAGGGTATTGATAGGCCATTAGTGGAGTACTTAAAAAATGATCCAAAAAGTAGACACAAAATTTCAATGCAGCTCTATCAAATAGCAGCTTATTTGAAGAACCGAGAAATGACAATTAACAAGAGGGTGGGCAAGTTGGCACTGGCAGAGTAAAAGAAATTCCAAACAAATTCCAAGATAACATCGATTGTAGTGTTGCCTTGCAGAAATAGAACAAATGCCAAGAAAACATTAATTGCGGAAATCCCATGGATATTATAAATCCAAAACTATGTACATTATAACTTTTTTTTTTTAATGCATGATAACTTTAGAACTTCGGAATTATCAAATGGCACCAAAAGTAGAGAAAATTTTTCAATTAAGATAACAGAGTAGAATCTTAGTATGGTAAATAGCAAATTATTCACCAGGAACAGCAAATAAGCTAAAACAGACAATCTACAATTGAGTTATTTTGACACATCAAATTCAAGCTCTCACATCCATTAGGAAGGCGAAGAATGTAGTTTATCATACTGCCTGGTATCACTAAAAATTATGATCGTCTCATCGCCCTTTTCTCCAAATGTGCTTAAATATAAAAAAGCCACCCACTCAGTAGTCTATATCCTATGCACATGAGATGCCTCCTCAAAAATTATAAAAATATGTAAAATCATAGGCAATACATCTGAGAGAAAAGGGTCCAAGGCAATTATAATCTTTGATTGATTCATGCACACAATTTTGTTGAGAATAAGATAATAACTGGGAGAAATCATATATAATTGTGTAAGGTGGAATACGTTTAATGTATGAAGAAGAATAAAGACAGAAAGAATCAGAATAACAGAACAATGACGGTATTTATTAAGCGTTATCTTCTAGGTGATCTTGGAAAATTTCCCAGTAGACAGATGCATTGTATCTTCAAAAGTATAGGAAGCCAGGAACAACAGATTTACACTGTTTATAAAATTAGCTTGTATATTAGTGCAGGCAAAAAGGAAAACTTCCAGAGATAATAGCTCGGACCACATAGCCTCTACTTTGGCCCTCAAACTAAATTCCACCACAACCCTGAGAAAATTCTGGCTTTCTTACCTTTAGTCTTGAAAATTGATCAGCCAATGATAACTCCTGATGGACCATGTCAACCAACCTAAAAGAAAAGGCACAAATAAATTTTCACAAGTTCACGCAACACGGAAATGCTGACAGTAAAAATGAATGATATACATATAAATAATTAAAAATTACAAACCAGATGGGAAAATCACAATTAAGAGATTAAAATCAACTAAATTCGGTCAATCTTTAGGTGGGCTTAAGCAGTAATTTCTCTTCATTGAATGACAATAGTACCTCAGAGTGGACATGTAATGGGTGTTCTGTTGTTCAACATCATTCTCAATTACATAGAAATGGGTGGTTATAATAGCACTATCAAACAACATATGGCCCAAAAGTTAACCCCCAAGGCTTATTGATGACCTCATCTAATTTTTGAATGGCAGCTGTCCTATAGAATTGCAGGCAAATTAGCAATGTCAAACCAGATGGGAAAATCACAATGGAGAAATTAAAATCAACTAAATTCAGTCAATCCTTAGTTGGGCTTAAGCAATAATTTCTTGTGATTGAATGACACTTTTCAACCTCAGAGTAGACAGATAATGGGTGTTCTGTTGTTCAACATCAAACGGGTGGTTATAAAAGCATTATCAAACTACAGATGGCCGAAAAGCTAACCCCAAAGGCTTATTAATGACCTCATCTAACTTTCGAATGGTAGTTGTCGTATAGAATTGCAGGCAAATTGAGATCCCCTTAAGGCAATTTACTACAGCAGCACTGAACAGCATATTCAGATATAAAGGGCTCCACAGATTTATAAGTATATAAAGCATATTCAATAGATCAACATGACAAATATCCAGAAAATAAATTGAAGAGTTGGATGATCTTGAAACTCAGAGACATCATTTGTTATTACACGACACCTATTTAGGTAGCCGTCATGATTTATTATGTGTAACAGATGAGAGACACCAACCAATGAAGCATCAGTTAAAATCATTGAATGCAGCTCTGTTTGGAAAGGTTGAGGTGTTTTCATTCCTCATGATACCGTTTGTCTTAAGCATTTGAATGACGAAGATAGCACTTCATGCTATTATATAGCTGTGTTGGGATCTGTCAGTAATTTATGTACGAATTTTACTAGATGTAATTATTTGTACGAATTTTACTAGATGTAATTATTTAACTCATGAAAAGAAAGTATCAATATGAACCGTTCTTCCTTCCCAAAATATAAATAAGATATGACAGTTTTGATAGGCTTTTTAAGACCTATACACCATGAAGCACTAGTTGGAACAAACCAAAAGGATTTAATTCTCAACATAAAAGAACAGAAGGAAAATTGGACATTCAAAAAGTTTCTCTTTTCCCCAAATAAATTTAAAATTATAATATGTTTGCTAAAACCCAAATGCTAGTACAAGAAACATCAATGAAACCAAATGAAAATAAAACAAAATCAACAAAAATTAAAACAATAGGTAAGCTTTTAATAGGTATGGCAAATTGAATGTTGTCATAAAAGAGCTTCTCCTTTTGGAAATTAATAAAAAAAAAGAGAGAGAGAGATTAAAGTCGACAAAGTCATAATCTCAAGTCAACATTTTCCCATAAACGATCTAAAACGGACAATTTAGAGGAAAAATCATCTAACTCAAGCTATAGTACCTGAAAAACCTATTCCTAAGGCTTCCTCCTCAGTGAAATCTTAAAAAAAACAGACCCTTGCAATCATAAGACGGGTCTGTGATATCTTTAACCTGTCAAAAGCAATCTCAGAGAACAACCCAGCCATTTACCTATTTGATGTTCTTCTAGACCCAAGGATAAAACCGCAGAGATAAGTTCTATGAACTGATTTATCACAGCAATCATCCTTGACCTAGTGGTGGCTATAAATGTTTCCTCATGAAAGGGGAAAAGATCAGCATCTGCAAACCAATTTCATCCCTGCTAAATTATCCCAGACTTCTTACCCTGTTTACTTCCATACCAACTTGGTTTACTACGTCATTACATCCCATTTCCTCTACACCATTGCCAAGACAGATTTGTAAGTTTCTTTTGAACAACAAATTTTAAAGAAAAACATACCACAGAGACAGAATTTGAAAGACTGGTACAGCAAAAACAACTCAGCTAAGGATAAAAGAATTACAGATAAAGGTCAATATCTTCCGCATTGATTAAGGCACCATTCAGAGCCAATAACGACTTGCCAGGAGGGATCATTCGCTGATTTGCAATAATTTCATCTTTAATGGAATCATTGAGCTGCAAAGTTATAAATTACGAAGGAACTTGTCAGTCTACATATAGAACCTGCACACACTTGGGAGCTAGTACACCATGTATCAGCTTTCTATCATACCACCCAAAAAAAAAAAAATTACTTATGCAAGTTACCCACCTTCATGCGGGATAAAGAAGAGACAATGCTAGGAAAATTTTGATTAATTTCTTGCATCAACTGCAAAGGATCAGAAGCATGAACTATCCTCTGTGCAGTTTGATGACCTAAATCTGGATAGGGTCGAAGAATCAAAATAAATGCAGTTCAGCAACCAAAATACTTTGGAAGCAATCTGGACTAGACGACAAAATCAGGATGATTACCTTTTAATTCCCAAACATCCAATGTGTCAGATATCGTTGATGACAACAGATAATCTCTGAAAGCCATAACCTCAGAGGTTAATTCTGGTTTGCGTTCCTACTCAAGAATAGACATAAACAAAAAAGTAAGTCTAGAATAATTGAGAAGTATATTCAATAGTGTAGTAAGCTAACCCATGCCATCTGAAATCGAATTCTAGTGCTTGTTAGAGCAAAGGAGCATTTATCGTCTTTTTAAAATATATTCCTTTTCTTTTTGAAACATTACATCAATCTATGGGTCGCCTGACCTGTTATAAAAAATAAAGAAGTTGATAGCAACATAACAATAGGTAATTCCCTACAAAACTGAGACATTAACCTAATTCAAAGCCCCACTTATTAATAATCTTTAAATAGAAGACCAAATATTTCACTTTTCCATTGGTCATTGCTATCTCTGTTCCACCACCCATATCTACCACTTAAGTAATGTGCTGCAGCTATGTTCATGTTTAACTATTGCTTTTCTTAAGTGCACAAAACATGGAAGATAGAACAGGCAATCCTATGATCAAAGTAGATAGACCATGACATTTGTCATCCGCTGATATTAGACAAGCAAATCGAACCTAATTTAGTAAAAACTGCAATAGGTACTAAGCCTGAATTCACAAAAGGAAAAACAGCCAGGCAAAGAACTATCATCCCAGAGAGTAATGATAAGAAGCACTCTAGGATGCCTAACAATGCTTAAAAGGTCCTGTGGCAACATTGACCCAAATATAACCGGCTTGTATCCTAACCAAATCCTAAATCAATATTCCTCTATGCTATCACTATTCATGCTCCACTTCACATTTCCTAATATTTATAGAATAAAAGAAGATGCAAACCAAGTTTTTGAGATTACCCCTATCACCTAGTTGTACAGGTAGTATTATTTTGTACACCGAACTATAACATTCCAGTCAACATTGTAAGAACCTTCCAAGGTTACCAATTAAAGGAAGAGTTTGCTAAAGAATCTCCAAATTTCTTGATGAAAATGGGTTCTGAAAGTACCCCATCATGCAAAATTGCTCATTCTCTCTTATCCTTTCTTTCACTTGCAGAACAGATCCCAACAGTTAACCACAATTACAGAATCAGATTTATCTCCCATTTCAATAAGAAAATAACAGTTCATCTCCTACAGCTGCTCAATAAGGAAACTAATATCCAAAATTTCCTCCAATTATTTTTAGATTTTGTAATTAAAGTACAATATGACTTCACCAACAGGTACCAGGTTAAAAGTAGCCATCGAAATGTTAAGAGTCCATCTTTACTCTGTCAAGTTAACGTCTATGCGTGTTGTGCGCACACTAACTAGTATACATGAAAAGTTTCCCATAAAAAAATGTGCTAATTTAGCTGCGCTAAGCCAAAGCCTAATGGAATTCTTTGACTTGGAGATAACTAACCAAATTCCGGGAGAAGGTGAAATCTCTGACGTCTTGGCTGAGATCTTCAGTATGAGGATCTTCAAGAGTGACGCCTGCAAGGAAAAATAAAAAATTCTATAGCTTACACGTATTGTGCGTAAGGGAAATTCTATTGAAAATGAAATAAAAACAAAATAATCTTTGTTATTCCGACCCCCAAGGTTTGTAAAGTGGCAAGTAGTCACCAAAACTTTTAAGAAGTGGCAAAGAGACCCTACCTCCTAGGTTTCCATCCATTTCTGATCATTTGAAGCAAAAGGGCAACAATACGCCCACAACTGAACCAACCAACAACCTGGAGAAATAGGATCCATCTCCCAATCCCATTTACACAATTTGTCTAGCCTCTCACATCCCCCCCTCCTCTTACCCATTCTTCTTCCTCTTGCTTTCTCCACTAAATCTATATGCCAAGTCACCAACTACTACAATCTCTCTCACACACATGCCTCACACATAAACACTCACTAAGCACAGAATTTCATGAAAGATTTTGCATTCAAGAGGTATTCCTGTAGCAGCCTCAACTAATCTACCAGCTTTTGGGAAAAACGTACCCATGAATCCTGGATGTTGGAATAGATTCCTTGCTTACAAATACAACAAGTGTAAAGAAATAAACTCTTGAGTCTTCCAACTAGCATGGTTTCTAGTTTCTTTTCTTTTTTAATTGAGATTATTTGTTTCCAAATAGTATAATGGTTGCACAGGCAGTGAACTAACATCACCATATGGATTCTAGGTAATGCAATATTTCTGGGGCCACAAATCCTTGACATTGTTACTGAAGTTATAGTATCTAAATGAATTGCAAGGAGAAAAGGGAGGTTAAAAACTAGACGAAATAGATTAAATGGCAATTCAGTAATAAATCCAGAAGAGACCACAGACTGCTACAATTGAGTCACCTGCAAAAAACAGACCTTTCTTAACAGCACTATCATCCATAGCCTTGTACTCCATGTTCTTCATGGCAAGTTCTACACCATAACCACCCAAGTTCACAGGATCTCTGGTACCAATGGCTCCACAATGGCCAACTTTGGATTCACACCCAGAAGGTAATATGGGTCTAACAACATAAGTGATTTTAGCCTGAAATACAAAATGGAATACATCAGCAATCAACGCAAAATCTTGTGGCAAAATTTTATAGGTTATTTAACCAACTTAAAACTCAATCTGGCTAAATGCTTTGAACTACAGCACAGCATTGACAAATTAATGCTTCTTTGACAATCTCATCATAACGATATTGATGTGTGTGTGTGTATGTGCATGTTCCTTGGATACCCGCTATTTGAGAAGTACATTCACTGCATAGATAAGATATCTTGTGTGCACATTTAAGGGGAGAAAATACAAAAAAAAAAAAAAACTGTACATATATGACAATGTATATTTGTTGCAACACCTTTCTGCTTAGAAAGGTATTCATTTTTCTTATGACATGCCAAACCCTTTAATCCAAATTTCCCACATTACAAGCATGCAGCTTACTTAAGCAGGAAGTGAAAAGTGGTAACCAATAAGTTAGTATCACAGAGCTGTATTGATATTCAAATTACAGCTTCTCTTAAGTCACTCTCTTATTTTTTAAAAGGAAAAAGAACCCATCAAAGAAAGATCAAAATCAACTAGAAAATACATAAACTACTTGACCATACCTGTCTGGCTGCACCAACTAAGGTATTGTGAAATTCCTTAAAGCAGTTCATCCCGAGAGCTCCATATAAAATGGCAACAGGACTTCCAATACTTGAATCTGGATGGACATGATCAAATTCAAAAAGCTCAGGCTGCTGAAATGTATCACTGGCTCTGTCAGTAAAAGGCAATACTGTTAAAGTATGAACCAACAATATTCAATGGCAGGATTGATATTGTACTTAACAAAAGCATATAATCTCAATTATAGAGCAAGACTCACGCTTTGCTAGGGTTTTCAAGCCATGGCAGCAACTCATTTGCATCAAAAAGCAGCGCAGCACCAGTGTCAACCCAACAACATTTTCCATTTGGAGGTCTTGAATGTACTCCCAAGAGCAAGGGTTCTACCTTTTTGCTTTTGATGCTATCATTTGTTTCAGAATCACCCTCATTGCTGGAAGTCGAGCTAATATCATCAGCTAGTGGAAAAGATGAAAGAGAATCTTCTGCTAACTGCCGATACAGCACTAACCGAGGCGATGCTGATCGAAGAGTAAGAGAAAATTCAAAAACTGATGCCAAAGGTTCACTTAACAAAGACTTCCCATAATTTACAATTGCCTTTAAGCAATCTTTAGCAGTCTGATAACCAGAGTGTTCACTTCCTTTGAGAAGCCATAATTCAGTGAAATCCCAATAAGCATCTTTCCATTCATTAGAGAGTAACTCCCTGTATTTAAAAAAAAAAAAAAAAGATGAATAGTCAAGAAACCTGCAATAGCTAGTTTTCAAGCTCTATTAACAATAAGCAAGAAAATGAAGAAAGTTAACCCTTACTAGTTGATAATCATCAATAACATCATCTGCATTGACTTACGAAAAAAATTACAAAATAACACAGATTCTGCAAAAGAAGGACCTCATACAATGCTCCCAATTTAACCAAAAATGCATAACTACTATTTTCAACAAACTGTTCTCTGAGTATTTTTAAATGAAGAAATTCATGTGTACTACATTTGCTTGTTGACATGGCAAAATTCATGTGTACTACGTTTGCTTGTTGACATGGCAATCAAAATTCTCAGACAACCAAGCTATTTTCTCAATTTTTTTCCAAGGACACCCAGTATCAGCACACAAAAAGCTTTCAATATTACCAAAAACTCCTTGTTTTACTTATATTAATTATTATATTCCAATTGCCAGATTAAAATTTTATGATCAAATCATTAAAATCATTTGTTCCGATAAAGCATAAAGTCTCACAGCCAGGCCAAACAGGCAACTTTACCATTCACAATTACCAACGCAAAAATAATCAAAGGCACTCAATTCTCCGTTTCTTGTAGCCTCCAAGCAAGCCCCGATAAGAGCAACCTCGGCTAACAACCAATTTACTATTCAAAAATGAACTTTGGATCAACATATCAGAGCAAAACTACCAAACACAGAATACATCAAAAAACGACTTGATTACATTCCCATTAAAACAGAGGAAAAATCCAACTGAAAAACAATATTCTTTCCAAAAAAAAAAAAATCCAGTTATCAATGACATACCCTGCTTCTAGAAGGAGTGGAGTGCCCGACCACTTAGCCCTGAGAGCCACCTGAACATTCTTTGGTGTCCGAGTTTGTGCAGAAACCAATCGCGCAGAAACGCCAACCAAGAGAAGAAGAGCAAAAAATAACCAAAACCCAGATCTCAAACGGGTCTCCATTTGTTAAATCTTGATCAAGACTATCCCTTTTCCAATATTTTCTATCAGATTCCTGCCATTGATGAAAAACCCAATTACAAAATTTAAATTTTTTTCCTGGGTTCTTGGGTATTTGTCACAGGGTTTTGAGAATTTGATGTATATGTGTACAAATATTCGCAGAGACCAAGACTCTTGTGGGGTTTGAGCGTGTTCGCTGGGCTGTTTTACTCCTATTATCTCTCCAATTAAAACAGGACACGTGTTAGTCTTGCGTATTCTTGCCTTTTCATATAAGATAAGATGTAGGGGGTAGATTGGTACTTTAATACTCTTGAGCCTTACATCCATGTCATAACCTCCAAAACCTCCCCCGCCGCCCCCGTCCTCCAGAACTAGACTAGCATTGTCTGCCGGGATGGATGATAATGGGAGTGTGAATGGCAGCGGTGATGCTACTGGTGCTAAAGAAGTGGTAGTTTCAGCAGCAGAAGAGGGGCAATACTGTAAAATCATATATATACCAAACAAGCCTCCAGTTCCTCCTCATCTCCAACCCACTGGTAATCTTAACACAACTCAGATACAAATATACAAGGGGCGTTTAAATATTGGCTTCTTCTTGATAAAGTTTTGGTCTTTTTTCGTCTATAACTTTTTTTTTTTTTTATGATTATATGCTTGTTTGATAGTGAATGTCCATGCTGCTGTTATTGAACCAAAATATGCCAATACACTGGTCAGGTTTGTCTATTTATCTGGAGCTGATTCTTTTCTTGAATTGTGTTTCTTATAGGAAGTTAAAAGCTTTGGTGTTAGTACTAGTCCAAGTAATTATAATTGTGTTTGTGATTTTTTTTGTTTTGGAAAATTAGGAAGTTGAACCAAATTGCTCCATTGGAAAATCTTCGACATGTGAAGCGTGTGCGCAGGAAGAAAGCTCAGGATGGAGGTAAATATTATGATATTATATGCTGTGAATATCTGCAAAGTCTATTAGGCAATTGCTTTTATTTTTTAACAGTATAAGTAGTTCAATTATCATATTTGTAACCAATGTGAATTCTTGGAGGTAATGTTAGGGAAATTCGTTTATGCTTCGGACACGATAATACAAGAAAATCATTGTATTATATTCACATATCCATAATGGAGATGTAAGTGGATTGATATAATTGCAGTTTTGTTGGTGCATCAGAAACAATTGGGCATACTTTTTGCACATCATGTTTTTTTGTGCTTTAATAGTGTAAACCCTACCCCTTTTAACTTACGAATAACAGCTTAGGTTAATGCGGAACCATGAGTAAATATGAAGACGTGACTAAAGGACAGTCACTCCTATAAGCAAATTAAGTTATTTGACCCAAAAAAAAAAAAAGAAAATGGAAAACGTGACTAAACATATCTTACATAAGCCTTACGACCTTTTATCTTTCCAATTCATAAGATAGTTTTTTACCCGTATTATGAAATTGTGTCTCTAAGTATTAAAGTTGTAAGATCTTATGCTTAATGGTGACAGTTTTATTTTTAACAGGAAAGAGTAAGCTGTCTGTCATCTTATGTTTGGTTTCTGAAAGCGATAGTGAGTTGGATGGAGTTCCTAACGATGTGCTCGAGCTCATCAAGCAATACCAGTTGAGTACTTTTGTTGCCAAAGTGGGTCATCCTCTTTTTCTCTGAGCATTTCTTTTTGGTGTTAATTTCCTGTTATGAAGCAGCTTTTCCACTTTCCTATCTCTATTTTTTTAGCAAACTGTCTTACATAATGATTTGTAAGGTTTTGAAATCAGAAAATTTTTTGAGATATTAACTAGCTTTTGAAGCATAATATAGGAAGCCTAAAGGACACGTGTGTGTGTGTGTGTGAAATTTTGAGAGGATCTTGCACTATCTTCTTTCAGTTCTGCTGTTTTAATGATTGCTAATGATGTACATTCATGTTACTTTTTGTGTTGTTCTTTTCTTACATTGTAAAATGGGATTTTGTTCTTTATTCTTTTGGTTATTCTTTGTGAGGAGAGGGAAAAGAAGTGTTTAAACGGCTTGTAATCTGGCAAATTTTCAAAATTCTTCACCCAAAAGATGTGAACAGAATAGCGGACACTTTGTTGGTCAACCACTTCTCAGTCCTATCTGAAGTGGAGTAGGCTTCATATCATTTCAAATTCCTCATCAGTTCTTCCTAGTATGAATTTGAAATTTTGTATGTTCATAAACGAGAGGGATCATGATATTCTGAGTATAGTTCTGTGTGATTGTGTATTTTGTCACATTTTGCTTTTATATGACTAACAGCGACAGTATTATCTACTCTAACGCTAGTATAATGGTATTGGAGCCCTTTTATTTCAGGTTTGCAAATATGCTGCGTTAACAAAGGAAGAATGGGATGAACAATGCAAGTTATGGCCAACATCTTATCATCCACCCACATAGTGAGTTAACTTTGAAATATTGCAACAGTTATCTCTAATTTTTTATTATTCTTATCTCTCTTTCAATTTCTATCTTTCAATTGCAGTAATATCCCTGGCATAACTGGATTCAGCGAAGAGGATACGAAGTCAGTTTTTTGCTTCATGAAATATGCGGTTGACGTGGCAAAATCGAGCACTGATCTGGTAATTACTTAAAAAGAGGTAGCCTTTGACTTATCAAATTGCTGTTATAGTGCAAATAAAAGCTATCAGTATTATGATTATTATTGCATGCTTATCCCAGAGTTCCACCACTTATATGTGAAAAAATAAATAAAAAAAGGTTGAACAAACAGGTCTTCATCTCTTAAATGATTTGTGCTTTTTCTATAGGGGAGACTAAGATAATACAAAATTCTCTGCATTTCTTTTTTCTCTTTGTAAATGAGCATCAGTTTACTGCTAGTAATCAATTGTCCTTGGGTTATATTGTTTTCCATTGTATTGTGCTCATTGTCATGTTGTATTTGTGGTAATTTTGAGCTTCTGCGGAGTTCAGTTGTGAGTGAACATAACAACTAAAAGAAAATTGGCAAATTGCTAGTATTCACATAATTAAGTTCTTATGTGCCAAAGGTCATCAAATTTGTTGTCTTGCTTTTGATGCTTTTCGCTATAATAAAATAGACGTTTCTAATTTGTAATTGATCTTTGTCAAATTGCTTTTGAACGCATCTTTGATGATTAGTTTTATAAAAGAGAAGGCTTCATTACCTTGTCTACTTTAAATTGTAATTATCCTCCCATATGGTAGCTTGTGAAATTGTTAAAATTCTCAATTGTCCTCAAGTTCTAGCCATTTGTTTCTTTGGTTCTTACTGACATCCAATCACCTTTTCTTTGGGAGGTGAAGGGTGGTGCTGAGGATGGCTGGTTACGATATTGAGACAATTAAATTGAGCTGAATTGAAGCTTTTATAAAGGTGTTTGATTTGCTTGAAACATTTAACACCAAAAGCTTTTGCTTTGCTTGAAACATATAATACCAAAAGCTACTGGATAACGATTGGTAACACTTCAAAACCAAACCTATTGGCCATGCAATGTAGTATTTAATTGGGTTGGTTGGCTGCAAGTTATTCATAACTTCCTGAAACATTGACATGTCTACTTGGGGGGTTTACTGCAATGAGAAACTTTCTTTGCTTCCTAAGCTTTTATTGAATTTTGACTGGGCTCAGGTGTGTTGTACGAGCATTTTGAAATTAGTTACAGCACAAGGTGCTTAAGAACTACGTTGTGATTTTTTGTAATTGGCATCATTTTTAACCTGACTCTTCTCTGCAGGTGGTCAATGCTGCTGTTATTGTTGATCCTTCAACCAAACAGGTGATTTCAAGTGCATGTGACCAAGATCTTTCTGGGACTGCTCCCAAAAGTAAGACCTACACGGAAAAAAATTGTTTCAAGCATCCTGAAGCCCATACTCTCACCAAGATATCTGAAATGGAAAATCATCGAACATTATTTCCATGCCATGTATCCAATTTTAAAAGGTTGTGTATCTCTTGTTTGCATCCATGGGGGTGGACTGAGCAACAGTTTCCCACAAGTTCTTTTGCCTGGCATCCTTTGCGCCATGCTGCCATGGTAGCTATTGAACATTCTGCTGCAAGAGATAGGCTTCTTTATCCTAATAGTGGACATAGTGCAGCTGAGATGATTGATGAGGGTTATATGGTTCCCGGTTCAACAGGCTTGCCTTCAAAAAGACAAAAGGTTAATCTTACTCAGGTAGGCTACCTAGCTTGATTGTTGTTCTTGGATTGTGTATTTTGATGTTCCTACGTCCCATGTTTTTATTCACTGTTGTATCCTGAAATACGTCTTTTTGAAGGGGAGATTGACTGGACCTAGAACTAACTCTGGTATGGTTAAGAAGTCTGTCCTACATAATCAGCATTTTGTGTGACTATGGTTCTTTCGTTTTTATGACAATTTTGATCCAGATACAATAAAAAATTCTGTGGTTATAGTGCATTGGTATGAAATCTGTAACACAGGAGTATATGTATCTAATAATAGAGTGTATAACATATCTTTGATGAGTACAAAATTTTAATTTTATAGATATCTACTTTTACTCTCTATTTGTTCTATACGGGGTAAAATTTCCTGGGGGGTGAAACAAGGTTTGGAGGTTGGTTATTAACGGATCTAATTGATTTTTAATGTTCTTTCAGGGTGGGGTTGAAGAGAATCTTGACTTGGAAAGTAATATTATGCATTCTGATCCAGCAAGGCCTTACTTATGTACTGGTTATGACATTTATCTTGTCTGGGAGCCATGCATTATGTAAGTTCAGTTACCTTGTATATCTTTATTGCTTTTTCTATTTTCACTCGTCAAACTGTTTTGTATCATTAGGAAAGTGGTTTAATTCTTTAATCTTTCCTTGAGTTCTATGATCATGCTTATACATTCCTAGATGCCTCCATTGGTAAAGGGAATCCGAATCTTGACCGATAGTTCTTATGAAGTGTTCATATTCCTCATTTCACTTGCTGCCTCAAGCCAGGCAAATTTTGTTTGGCAAGAGAGGAAGGACAGTTACGGTTTTGTAATCACAACAAAATGGACAAGTGGAAGTTGAATTCATGTTTTATAAATTATGGAGTTTAGTTAGGATGGTGGAGTGCAATAGATCTTTAATATGTAGTTGCTCTCTATGTCAGTCTTGTTGATCTTTAGCTTGTGCGATCTTACTTGTGTTCTCTCTCTCTCTTTTTTTAATTTTTTTTTATTTTTAGGTGTGCCATGGCACTTGTGCATCAGAGAGTTAAGCGAATATTTTATGCCCTTCCAAACCCAAATGCTGGCGCACTAGGAAGCATTCTTAGGCTACAAGGAGAGAGGAGCTTGAATCACCACTATGCTGTTTTCAGGGTTTTGGTACCTGAAGAGATACTCAGAGATGAAACTTTAAGCTCCAGTAACTCCGAAAATGGTCAAATTGAAAAATAGGTATGTGAAAATATAGCTGCCGAATAATTATTGCTTGCTCTTTTTTCCAGTTTTAGTTGTATATTTTATTATCGTTTCAATACCATTATTTACTGTCAAAATTAATCTGCATTTGTCCGAGTCTACTTGTTATTTTGGTTATATATGATATCAGTGCTAGATATTACTAAGAATTTGCTAGCATACACTTGTTAACTTTAATTGGCTTAAAAAGTTTAAACACCCTACGACGATTTACTTGTATCATTGTGCTTAGTGTTTTACAAAATGCATTTAAGCATCTGAGAAAGAAAGCATACGGAACTCTTCGTCTGCCTTTGTACTCTATATTTTGACAAGTGCATTTAGATTTCTTATGGAGTTTCCATGAGGTTTTGTTGACTGATTGCAATTGCAGGAAAAAGATACTTGCCAAGGCATTGACAGTACAATATACACCATAGGCGTAAAGATAATTTGTACATTATGATCCCCAACTGGCTTTTCAAATATTCTTTGAAGATCTTTGGAGAATGGAGATTTGGCCATATGAAAAGTTTCTATTCCAAAGCAGTGGGGAAATCCTGAACCAAATGAGAGCCAAGGTGATATTGCATTGTGATGATTGGAACAAGTAAGCCTTGTGAAGAATTCAAAATTTCAAGCTGATCTTTTTTGTCAGTAACAGGAGTTCCTCTCTTTTGGATGGATAGGTTTTCCTTGACTTCAATGTTGTAAAACTAAGCAATTTTGTTAGCAGTAGAAATATAAGCTCGTTGATTTACTTGCGGAGGATAATATTCATGAGAATTGTGGTCAAACTCTTTTTTTTTTTTTTTTGGGTTGGCCTTTGCCAGTCACAAATTAGACTTTGTCCAGCATATATTTTTGCTGCTACAGTTCAGTGCCTTTATTCAATTTCATTGTCTGGAGAACCAACAGATATATCCAGTGTGAAAAAGTGTTAATGCTAATCACTAAGTTTTCATATCGTTGTGACTCTATTTTCCTCTCTGCGCCTAGCAGACTTTCAAATAACAAATTCTTCATTTATAAATGCTAAATGTTATGTCATGGATTGTACTCCATGTCGGTTGTCCTTTCCAAGATAACCATAATAAATACTCCTTTTGGGATACTGGCGATGAAGAAAAAAGCATAAGCTAATTGTCGTATTGCACGTCTTTCATTCATGCTAAGCAACCAAATCTAAAGGTTCGAAGTAAAAGACAACCTGTTGTACTTAATGAACAAAATTTGGGCCATGATAGTGATATTGTTGCATTGTATCATAGTCTACTGAAACTCTTTCCAAGCATCCACTATATGCCTATAGTAGATTAATGATCCTTTATCTCTTTGAAGTGGACCTTTCAGTTAAATAACATGGAAATTATACAATTCTGTTGGAAAATATTTATCATATCAATAATGATGGAATGCTCTATGATTGTTTGTTATAATTTTTGTTTCTTTTTGTTGGTGGGATGGGAAGGGGGGAGTGAGAACTGGGGGAGTATTCATTGGCTTTGTTAATGCACCTTCAATACTTGGGGAGTCTCATATCTAAAGACTAGAATCGATTTCAAAGATGAAAGATTTTATTCCTTTTTGTTATTTTGATTTTGTTTGTGTTTAACTAGAATGAGAACTCTGCAATTATGTATTTTTTTTGAGAGAATCTGCAATTATGTATTGAAGAGGATAAAAGTGAGTCATTTAATCAATTTTGTTTTGCAAAACAGAGGACTTGCCCTCTATTTCATTGTTGGAAACGATTAGACCTAATTTAACGCTAATTCAGTAAGCATCATATAAAGTAAGACTCGATGAAAAGTACAAGGTATAGCCTTAAATGCGACTGGCAAGTTTAGTAGTTCATATATCGCATGATATTACTTTAGAAGTATACAAAGAATCCAAATCAAGAATGAGGCTTGTGGAGCTTGCAGCAATAAATGAATATTCTGCATAGTCAATGCCAGAGGCTACATCAGGCACAAATATTCACCTAAAGCACTTGTTTCTCTGTTGCCAATTACGTTTAAGCTATAAAACTTCCTTTTGTTCGCAAATCAACTCTGCAGGCTTTCATTTTGTTCACCTTAGAAAGTAGAAAAAAGAATATGTACAACACAAAACTGTGTGGTTCATCTAAGCATGTCTCCTGGCTTTAGCTTCAGCGTGCTTAATGCTGGTGATATGCTGAAACTATTAACATCGCCTCCATGAAAGGAAGGATGCATAAGTGGTGCAGGCCTATCTGGAATTGCTGGAACCTCAATATCTCCTTCCAGCATTTTCAGCGCATCCAAAATGGTTGGCCTCAGAGCCACCATCACATGAGCACATAAAATTCCGACTAGTAAAAATCTCTCCATGATAGCCTTTGGATTTACATTTGCTGAATCCTCATTCTTCAGTAAAGCAGGATCCAAAACTTGTTCCATCTTCCCTGATTTCATCATTGACCAAGCCCAATCGGTGATTAAAAATGCGCGAGCTGAACCTGAAGACAAATCAAGAGCTTTTCTCCCACACATTACCTCCAAAATAACCACCCCAAAGCTATAGACATCACTCTTCTCGGTCAGTTGCCCATAAAGAGCATACTCAGGCGCCAAATATCCATGTGTTCCTGCCACTCTGGTTGTAAGATGGGACTGTCCTTCTCTGCTTTGCTTTGCCAACCCAAAATCTGCAACTCTTGCCCTCATATCTGCGTCTAACAGTATATTTGTAGCCTTAATGTCTCTATGATAAATTGCTGGCTTCACTCCATAGTGCAAATAAGACAGGCCTTTTGCCACATCCAAAATTATGCTTTTTCTTTGAGGCCATGTTAACGGTTGCTTATGAGTTCCACCCTCATTTGTTGGAAACAAATGGTCTTCAAGATTCCCATTAGGCATATAATCATAAATCAGGAATCTGCCACTCTCTTCATGCCCATCAGTTGGATCTTCATCTGTCACACAACATCCTCTAAGCGGTACAAGGTTTCGATGCTTTAAGTTACTAATGATCTCAACCTCATTGCAGAACTCATCGTTTCCTTGAAAATCAGACTCTATAACCTTTTTAACAGCAACAGCAGTCCCATCAGCTAGTGTCCCCTTATAAACAACTCCAAATCCCCCTCTACCTATAAAATTCTTGGACGAAAAGGTTTCAGTAGCCTTCTCAATCTCACTGAATTTAAACCATATAGACACATTATTAGGCCTCATTCTTGGTCTAGACTCCATTTCTTCTGATCCCAAATCAAAACTCTGACCTCTTCTCCTCCATTTCTTAGCCCACCAAAAGTACAATCCCAAGAAAATAGATACCACCAAGACAGCAAGACTTGCTCCAGTTAGTCCAAAAACCAGAGCTGAATGGCTCTTTTTCGACTTAATTTGAAGGTTAAAAATGCATGAAATGGCAGCATTACTTTGAGGTCCAAACTCATTGACAATACCAGCAGCATACAGAACAGCAAAGTAAAAACATTGTTTTGAGTGAGATATATTACCATCAATTCCAATCAACTGTGACTGAACCTGTAAGCCGGCAGCTACACAAGAATCACAAGCAGTGAGATCAGTAAGATCAGGCCTGCAAGCAGAGTCAAGAGCAGTTGAAGGACCAAGAGTCTTAACCCAATCGTGAGCGGTCTGAATTGAGGCACAGACATTTGGGGAAATCACAAACTGAAGAGGGTCAAAGCAGAGAGAAGTCAGATCAGGGGAAAGAGATAAAGTACTAAGCTTGGACTGAAAATCGTGGAGGCAAGAAATGGAGGTTTCTAAATTGGGCAGTTGGAACAAATTGGTTGCTTTAAGGCGTTCTGCAAATGCTATTCCATAAAGAGAAATCAGGGTCTGGCAACACTGATTATTGCCTGAACCTGAAGTGCTATTGTCCGAAATTTTAGAAACTTTCCGGCAGTCCTTAGTTGACCATGGGATTCTCAGAACATAGTTAAGATCCATGGGGCATGTATTAGGTGAAGTACTGTTGTCTGAAGCTGGAGATGCTGAAGAAATTTTGGTCACAGATAGCGAAAAAGAAAGTACAACTAAAAAAAGAATCAAGAACTCGGACTTCATGCTGATTTCTTGCTTCTCAGAGTTGGAAATTTTTTTTGTTAGGATAAGTGTGTTGAGAGGAACAAGAACAACTGATTTTTTTGGTATTACACGATTGAGATATGCAACATCTGAGTAAAAGGGACAGAGAGAATCAAGAAAAAAAATTTCATGGCTGTCTTGGATGGTTCCGAGAAAAAAGTCAGTAAGAGGCAATTAAGGTACAGAATATTGTCCATTTAGTTGCACTTGCTGGGAGGTACAAACTATGGCAACTGTATCTTGGGGGAGATAAAAATGGAGCATTTCAAAATTGACTCCTTTTTTGTCAATTGTCATTAATGGCTGCTGCATTCAAGTTTTAATTTAAGAATCAAAAGTAGAAAAAGAAAAGGTGAACTTGGTGGAATCCAAACGTACACGAGGGATAAGCAGAAATATCATCTTGGCTGATGGGGGCTAAAAAGAGAAAAGGTTGCGTAAAGATCTTGGATTAGAATACGGATTTGGAGGGGTCTATTGTGCCTGCTAATTTTGTTGTGGTTCGACTTGGAAGTTGGAATCTGATGAGTTTTTTTCGAAAGCAGAAATAAGATTTGGTTTGCTAGGCACAGAAAAATATCTACCCACATGCTGCCAGAAAACTACTAGTCTACGGTAAATATAGGATAATTGGATAAGAAGATTGTAGGTGCTTCAGTTTTCTTAATTTGGTACGAGTTTTGGTTCGAAGAATGGAACGTGGTCAGCTGGTTTGACCTTTGCTTAGTTGTATATCTGACAGATTGATCCAAAAAACAAAAAAAAAAAAAAAAAAATTGTTCCTTACCCAAAAGAGATGATTAAGTTTATTTTGTAACTCACAAAATGCACTTTTTTTCATTTCGTCTTGTTTTTTTAGGTGTTTTTTAAAAGCATTATTGTAGCAGTTTTGGAGATTTTTTTTTAATAAATGTGTATCTGAGATATAACGATGATTAAAAAAAATTTGTTCAGAATTTTCTAAAAATAAGTTTTTGCATTGAATTTAAAAATTAAGATTTTGCTAAAATTTTTTTAGATTTTAGCAAATAAATTGACAAAATAAATATTTTAAAAGTTTTTACAAGGAAAATGATTTATATATTCTACTTTTTTTTATGCGTCAACTCCCTCTCTTTGTTTTTTATCATGTGAAAAGTTAAAAATAGAAATTTATTTTTTATACACGTAAATTTATAATCTTATAATTAATAAGTGTATTAGATGAAATGCAAATTTAAGATTTTATAATATATGAGTATATTAATATTTTTATCTAATAAAATACAAAAAGAGAGTGCATGCACAAAAAAATAGAATATATAAATCATTGTTAAAGGAACATGATATTGTAATATATAAACCAAAAGTGAGCCCTACGTGATTTCTTTATAGACTCCATGTGGACCTACAGTACTTTTATTAGACATGATAGAAGGTGAGTTATAGATTTACGATTTTACGTGTGAACCCGATCCACCAAAATATTTTTCCACGACACTGGATACTGGTACACCGCCAGAGATGCTGGCGATGAATTAGATAATGAACTAATAATACAACGTTGTTCTTTTCTACAGCCACCAGCTGTGGCATAAAATAATCTAGCCCCCTTTTATTTGAAAGAAAAAGGGCCAAAAAATCTTTGCCGACTGGCTCTTGATGGTTGTTTTATATTTGATAGATTTATGCAGAAATTGGCACGGATCAGTCTCCATTCCTAACCTTAAAAACAGAATGATAATTGACAACTATGAATCAGAGCACTGTTCTCATTGCATCATTTAGCTGCGGTGGCTACTCACCAAGAATATCATAGAAAGAAAAATGCATCAAGGGTGGTGGCCTATCTGGGATTGCAGGAACTTCAATATCTCCTTCCAACATTTTCATTGCATCCAAAATTGTAGGCCTCACAGCCTCAGTCACATGAACGCATAAAATCCCAACAAGCACAAACCTTTCCATTGCAGCTTTTGGATGTGCATTTGCTGAATCCTCCCTCCCGTTCTTCAACAAAGTAGAATCCAAAACCTGATCAGCTTTCCCTGATTTCACCATTTGCCAAGCCCAATCAGTGATTAGAGCCGCGGTAGAAGATCCTGAAGAAGGCCAAGAAATAGATTTCTTCCCACACTTTATCTCCAGAACCACCACTCCAAAGCTGTCGACATCACTCTTCTCAGTTAGTCGCCCATAAAGGGCGTATTCGGGAGCCAAGTATCCATATGTCCCTGCCACTCTAGTTGTGAGATGGGATTGCCCTTCTCTATTTTCCTTAGCCAACCCGAAATCTGCAACTCTTGCCCTCATCTCTGCATCCAACAGGATGTTTGAGGGCTTGATATCTCTGTGATAAATTGCTGGTTTTACTCCATAGTGCAAGTATGATACGCCTTGTGCAACATCCAATATTATGCTTCTGCTTTGAAGCCATCTCAATGATTGCTTCTTACTTCCATCATTAATCTCTGGAAACAAATGATTATTAAGATTCCCATTAGGCATGAAGTCATAAACAAGGTATCTCTGGTTTTCTCCTTGAACTTCAACATCAATTTGTTCTTCATCTGTCACACAACAACCTCTAAGTGGCACAAGGTTTCGATGTTTTAAGTTACTAATGATGTCAACTTCATTCTTGAACTCTTCATTTCCTTGAAAATTTGACTCTATAATCTTTTTGACAGCAACACCAGTACCATCAGTTAGTGTCCCTTTGTAAACAGTCCCAAATGCACCTTTTCCTATAATATTCGTAGGGAAGAAATTGTCTGTAGCCTTCTCGAGCTCATGAATCTTGAAATATATAGATCCTGTGTTGGTCCTCAAGGTTGGTAATGCTGCCACTTCCTGATATTCCAAATTAGAATGTCTACCACTTGTCCCCCTTCTGTTCCACCAGAAATAGAGTCCCAAGAATAGAGATACTGCCAAGACTGCTACACCTGCTCCAGTTAGTCCCCAAATCAGGGCCAAATGATTCTTGTGCAAAGAACCCTTCTGGAAATTAATTGGCAGGCTAAAAATACAATAAATTGCTCCGCAATCTTCAGTCCCAAGCTTACTTACAAAGGCCGCCCCATAGAAAAGTGTGAAACGGAGGCAATTAAAAGAGTGAGACTTATTACCATCAAGTGCCATCAATTTTGACTGAACTTGAAATCCAGCAGATATGCAGGCACTGCAAACACTGGGATCATTCAGATCAGGGCTGCAAGCAGAGTCTAGAGCAGTGGAGGGACCAAGCTTATTGATCCAGTCTTGAGTTGTCTGAATGGAGGCACAGAGATTTGGTGAGATCACAAAATCCAGAGGATCAATGCAGAGAGAAGTGAGATTAGGGGGAAGAAAAAGTGAGTTGATCTTGGATTGTAAGTCTTGAAGGCAAGAAACACAAGTTGCTAAATCAGGTAGCATGAACAAAGAGGTTTCTTTAAGTCGTTTTGCAAGCGCTATGTCAAAGAGGGATCGCAGGTTCTGACAGCAATAGCCGCTGCCTGAAGTGAAATTATCTGACTTATCCAGGTTCTGCTGGTTGTTACCTGAATTTGGACAATGTTTGCAGGCATCAGTTGTCCATGGGATTGTTAGGGCATGGTTAAATTCTAGTGGACATTTAGTAGTGTTTGGAGCAGGAGATGAAGAACTTGTAGCAGTAGTGGTGGACACAGCAGCAATGTGAAGTACTATAAATAGAATCAGAGAGTCTGAACTCATGATGAATTTTCTTGCTTATTTCAAGGACTGTCTGGTATCTTCTTCTTTTGATTGTGTTTATGTCAAAAAAAGAGTTGAGGTTTGCCAATTAAATTCATGCACTGAAACAACGTAAGATTTAAAGAAAATCAGGTGATAAAGCACATGCAAATGTGAAAGAATACAAAAGATAAAATAAATAGCTGAAATCCATGTTTTTACCCTTTCTGACAGAAATATGATCCAGTATTGCAATACAGATTTCTGCAGAGACTCTTTGTACATGCATGTGGATATATATAGCTAACTGGAAATTTCCCTGTTAAACAAATGGTAGAGGTCTTGCCACGATGAAAAAATGAATTCAACTTAAGCCATATATAATATCACCAAGAGCCATCGATTACATGACTTCTTTTTCCTTCTTCTTTCCTTCCTAAGTATTTAAATTCAAGAAAATCTAGAGTTTGAATACCAATTATTCTAATCAAACATAATTCAGGAGTTTGGGACTTTTTTTACTACATAGTCTGTCCTATTTTTGCGCATACGTGTTGTAGATGATCCTTAAAGTTGAAACCTCTGGAAGCTATACATTCAAACCAGAAATTTTGGCCAATGAATATTGGCCAAGTTTCCAAGGACTTGGCTAACTTTCAAGTCGTTCTTCGAGAGTCACTTACTAAATTGCCAGAAAATGATTCCATGATCAAATTTCACCAGAACAATATTAGGCGGCCTTGGGTGTAGGTTTTATCCTCAGATACATGTACTCGATAGAATCAACTAGTAGAAACAAAAATGTTTTCTTGGGCCGATATATTTTATTTCTTATCTAGGGGACTGCGGGCCCAAACTTTGCATGCTTTTTGAAATTTCAAGTGTTCTTGCTTCTATTTTAATAGAGAAATATTTACAAATTCTTTGCGAGGTGACAAAACTTGTGATAGGTGTTCATACTCGTTACATGATCTGGTGCATGATCATGCATTGATTTTGTACGAGGATCTTTTTGGTTGAAAAAATTAGCTACAAAATTTATGGGTTGTCAGTCGATTTGAGAAATGTGCTACAAGTTCGCATCATAAAGTACTTTTTAAGTTTTTAGCTACTTGAGCTATTCATGTCATGATTTTTCATAATTTTTCCAGAGTGAACTCTGGTTGACAAAATTAAAGTGGAGAAAGGAATATGAGTTTTCATAGTTTTTGAGAATGCTAACTTTAAACCACAAGTTAAAACAGTAAAATTGAAGATTTCAAATTAAATTTGTAGTTTACTATAAAAACAAAAAGAAGAAGAAAAACAAAATCTCCATACTTCTTTAATCGAACAACTACAACTAAGAGAAGAAAAAATTAGCCAATTCCAATTTTCAAGAGAATTTTTACTAAAAAGATACCTGTTCTTGGAGTGACAAGAATTAATGTGGGATAATTAAACAAAGTAACTGGTAAAAGTGGGATATACTAATAGTAATACTAGGCCAGTAGCCCCACTTAGTGCATCAACAGCTGGTAATCAGGTTGCAGCTAAATGCTAAAAGCATACCAGCCCAAAGCAGAGAAGCAATCAGTGGAGACAAACAGATCCCTACTACTTTGTTATTGGAAAAAGAAACCAAAAACATTTATGTACCAAAAGCTTCTTGCAGTTAAAACTTACAATCCACAGTTAAGGACTTCAGATTCACAATCCAGCAAAGCATCCCAACCATCTGAAAATGGTTTGAACACAATATCAGCCTAATATCTGTCTGCAAGAATATAAGTAGTTTCATGAAACATTGTTTCAATGTGCTCCCACAAATTATGCATGCAGCAGAAACTATAGACAGTTGCAGGCAGAAGTATTTTGATTCAATAGTAAGAACTGATCATGTTCTTATCCGTATATGCACTGCCCTTGCTAAATTTCTTGTACTGATTGTTTAAACTTGATCTCTACTAACTGATCGAGTCATTGCAGACTAAGAGGAATTCAATTTCTTTGTATGAGACTCCGCAACCAGGTAAGTAGGCGTCTCACCTGCATCCGCAAAGAAACATCAGATTAGTCCTATAAAATTCCTACTTTGTTCTTCACTGACTGCTAGTAGACATATAAATAAAGACTTACTAGAATGCAGCCAAGATTGTGAATAAATGGAATCATGCGAAGGTAGAGGGCAACGGCATGTTGTGTAAAGTAGTTATTTCCACCACGAGCTTCTACCACAATCTTCTGACTGTAGGCCACTACATACCCCGCGAACCACCCGAAATTGAAACCCATCTGCAACGAATATATATATATGTATATGAAGCCACCTCATCTTTAGGTCCAATATATGTTTTAAGTACTAATGAACTACATCCTCATCCTATAAAGGTTTCTACAACTTGCCTATATTGCTGCTAGGTAGTTTAATTATGATCAAACAGAGGTATATTGCACATGATGCCATAAAATCAACACACTATGATTAGACAACAAGTAGTATAATTTACTCCATGATGCCCAACTTAGACTGCGAGGGAATATAAAATCCATGTCTAGCAACAAATTTTGGAGTAATTATTTAGGTTTTCTTTACCATTTCGTAGGCTTGTGCAGGCAACAACAGTATACCCACAAGTCCAAGTGAATATAGCGCACCAACAAGATACAATTCAAGCCTGCGTTGTGAGGATCTAGCTGCCAATCCAAAACCGCCAAAGATCATGGCGTTTCCAATCAGAGCAACAAAAATGTTTCTGCAATCAATGAATATCTAGTTAGATTATGCATTGTATTAAATAGGTATTAATTGAGTTTCTACATTCTGTTCTGTGGTCTGTAGGCCTGATGTGCAGAAGAATTAATCCCAGAAGGAGTAGAATTATTGAAAAGAACAAATGCATGCATATCTATTGCATCAAGATTTTATGTTAGGAAAACAATTTCTCTCCAGAGCAAATTTCCTACAAGGCCAAAAATCAGATCGGAGCATCTGAGTTAAGACTACATTAATCTTAGTAATTGACAAATTTGCAATACCATTGTCACCTTGGAGCTAATAATTTAACAAATTCCATAGGAGTAGTTAAAATTAATCCCTAAGAAAGTTGACTACTGCACAATGATTAAGATGATACTAAATTAGTAATTGTCAATACTCTTGCTGAAGGAGAAGCCATAGTTCAAGAGTAGATATGCCATGTAGTAGTAGTACCAGCCAGAGGAGTTGAGAAAAGATGCAGAAATAGTTTAGGGCAAAGTGTTGAGGCTACCGTTGATCAACTCGAATGAAAAATTTAATCAGACGACCAAGAGATGCTCCTCCAAAAATTCCAGCAACTGCTTCATCCATTCTAATGAGAGGGCCAATCAGAGGACCAAGATGGCCAATCATTTCATCCAAAGAAACTCCAATGCAGAATCCAATTACCATCAAGAGACGGACTCTTTTTGCCTACATTTATCAAAGTGATATACTGACAAATTTAACTAATCTGAGATAATTAACAGCATTCAACTGGAAAATAAAAGGAAATTTTATCAAAAGACTGAATTAGAAACAAAATTCATTAGAACTAGACCTCCCTCCAAGGGTCTGTTTTCCAAAACCATGCAGAGCTTCCTATGATTCCAAGAATTGTGACTATTCCCCCAAGATGGGTATAGAGATTCAGTCCATATCCAATAGACATGAATGCTAGAGCCCAAAAAAGCGTGAAGTAAACCTGCATTGCATTTGTATGCCAAAAGAAAGTTGATAGCAGAACCAAATGCTCCATTAAAGTTTATTTGAAAATAAAAAAATTGCAGCACTAGAAGTCCTATTTAGACACTGTATCGAACTTTAGACAGAAAAGAATTCAGACTTAAAAAACCACTCTGATTTTGTGATCCAAGACGTTCAAGAAAACTCAACAATTACAAAACTAGAAAGCTATATTGGAAAGCCTGACAAATTGCCATTGATGTTCAACAGTTTTCATGAGACACTCAGGACAAGAACTGAACACAATCGTAGATATGGTACAAAACAAACAAATGGTGTTATGTTTTCCTATGATCAAACTAGCTAATATGAAAAATACTAACAAGAACTCAAAATTGGTAGATTGAAAGGCCATGAAAATGATCAACTGCGGAAACCACTCCATGATTCTTAGAGGGAAACTAAATATCGCAAGCAACTTACAAGAATTATAATTGATCATCCACACATCCAATCAGTAATCAAAATTTCTACAAAAGATTACACAGTTTAAAAATCACATCCTCAATATGAAAAGTACTACAAGTAAAAATTAATATCACAGACAACAGAAATCTTTAATTCACTGATCACATTATCCTCAATTTCACTTGTCAATTCCAAACCAATCCTTTTTACTAGCAAGAAATTAACAGGCAATAATACATTGTAGCGGTACAAAATACAAACCAAATGATCATGATCACACACAATTAATTAATCAACTTTTCTTGGTTTTTGTGTTTGTTGCTAGCTGGTCATACGCAAGAAAATTAGTCATTTCTTTACTCGTAGATCATTTTCAGTTCCATCCCATATTCCTTAATTAAAATTCTCAAGAAAAAATTTGCTTGCAATCTTCCAAGTCCAAGTCCAACAACAAAATCCACAGAACCACGTAGTACTCCAGAATCCACTGCTCCCTCTTTTTTCCCTTAAACTTTTCGAGATTTTTCCCTTAAAAAGAAAAATGCCATGCAAGAAACAGCCTCAAGAACTAGGGACCCTCAAGAATAAAAATCTTGGAGAAATAGTACCATAGAAAGTTCAAGAATCCAGAAAAACTGGAGCAGCAACATTAAATATAATGAATTTAACAATAAAAAAGAGACGAGTGATTACTTTCTTGAGGTGAGTATGGATGAAGGGAGGCACATTTCCAATGTCCTTCAGATGATCATATGTCAAGCCCCAACTGAAGTAATCTCTCGCTGCCTTCAATGCACGGTTACTCCACGACATTCTTGATTGATTGAAGTCTTCAATTTTTTCCAAACAAAAAAAGAATGAAGAAATAAAATGGAAGTGCGAAGTGAAACTACACTTTAGTAGATATAGTAAAGTATAGAGTAGGGAGGTTGTTAGTTAATATCGTTATTGTCAGGGGCGAAATCTTAAAAAAAAAAAAAAAATTCGAAGAAAATTTTGATTCTGCCCCTGGCGGCTATAGTTAGTTAGATTTTCCGTTTATTTACGACGTTGGATGAAGAGTTTTACTCGAGTTTTGGGAAACTTTTAGGGGTGTTAAAGGAAAGTAGAAAATAATTAGTTATTGCGGTTCCGCGGCAATGAGCTGAAGTGGGAGAGCCTTTCAAATGCATGCTTCGCTACACTACTGACACAGAGGGCCACGTGGGAAAATCAGAATGATCTGGTCCGTCAAGATTTCTTCATTGTGGGGTCAGCTTAGTTCTTTGGGAAAATTCTTTTGCACAAGAAATTCTTAAGTAGATTTTTGTTTATTTCGAAAGTTTTTTACTACTAACATTAAAAGTACAAAAATTAAATTTGTATGCGATCGTACCGTATTGAGACGGTTCTTATAATTTATCAAAGAACTTTTTTTTTTTGTAGTGCCATTTTTTTAATTCACACATTACCTTCAGCAAAAGAAGTAACTTACTTCCATTAAACAACCTATTGTTTGTTTTACAGTAAAATTGGGCAACCACTACACACACAAACATATGTATATATATGTATGTATGTAAGTATGCACATAAAACTAAGGATCAGAGTCCTCTATTTCAGGGCTTTTGTCTCCTGCATTACTTAGCTGCATTTGCCATTTCTCAAAAGTATCATAAAAAGAAGGATGCATGAAAGGTGTTTGCCTATCTGGAATTTCAGGAACCTCCATGTCTCCTTCCAACATTCTCATTGCGCCCAAAATTGTAGGCCTCACAATCTCTGTTACATGAGCGCATAAAATCCCAACAAGCACGAATCTTTCCATTACACCCTTTGGATTTGCATTTGCTAAATTATCCGCTCCATTCTTTAACAAAACAGGATCCAAAACTTCGTCCATCTTCCCCGATTTCACCATTGGCCAAGCCCAATCAGCAATTAAAATCGCACGAGATGATCCTGAAGAAGACCAAGAAAGAGCTTTCTTCCTACACATTATCTCCAAAACTACCACTCCAAAGCTATAAACATCAGTCTTCTCAGTCAATCGCCCGTAAAGGGCATATTCGGGAGCCAAATATCCATATGTTCCTGCCACTCTAGTTGTGAGATGGGACTGTCCTTCTCTGCCTTCCTTAGCCAACCCGAAATCTGCAAGTCTTGCCCTCATCTCTGCATCTAACAGGATGTTTGTTGGCTTAACGTCTCTATGGTAAATTGCTGGCTTTACTCCATAATGCAAATATGATATCCCGTTTGCAACATCCAGAATTATGCTTTTTCTTTCAGGCCATCCCAATGGTAGCTTCCCAGTTCCATCATTGATCACTGTAAACAAGTGACTATTAAGATTTCCATTAGACATGTAGTCATAAACAAGATATCTGTGTCTCTCGTGTTGTACATCATTTTGTTCATCATCTGTCACACAGCAACCTCTAAGTGGCACCAGGTTTCGATGCTTTAAGTTACTAATGATGTCAACTTCATTGAAAAATTCATCATTTCCTTGAAACTCTGACTCTATTATCTTCTTTACTGCGACAACAGTACCATCAGCTAGTGTCCCTTTGTGAACAATCCCAAGTCCACCTTTTCCTATGAAATTCGTAGATGAGAAATTATCGGTAACTTTCTCGAGCTCATGAATCTTGAACCATGTAGATCCTATATTAGGCCTCAAGGCTGGCGGAGCTATGACATCCTCAAATGCCAAATTAGAATCATATTTACTTCTCTTCTTTTTCATCCACCACCGCAAAAACAGACATATAAACAGCACCGCTAGACAAGCCCCCATTGATGTTCCCAAAATCAGAGCCAAACGTCGCTCGCGCGAAGATTTCCTCCGGGAACTAAGTGGAAGGTTGAAAATGCAAAAAATAGCACCATAGTCTTCAGTTCCAAACTTGTTGACCACTGCTGCAGCGTATAAAATTGTGAAATACAGGCAGTTTAAAGAGTGAGACTGATTACCATCGATTGCAACCAACTGTGACTGAACTTGAAAGCCAGCAGAAACACAGGCACTGCAAGAACTGGGATCATTGAGATCAGGGCTGCAAGCAGAGTCCAGGGCAGTGGAGGGACCAAGCTTTTTGATCCAATCTTGAGTTGTCTCAATGGAGGCACAGACATTTGGTGAGGTCACAAACTGCATAGGATCAAAGCAGATAGAAGTAAGATTTGACGGAAGAGAAAGTGATATGAGCTTGGATTCAAAGTCATCGAGGCAAGAAACTGAAGTTGCTAAATCTGGAAGATGGAACAAAGAGGTTTCTTTAAGTCTGTTTGCAAGTGCTATACCAAAGAGGGACAGAAGGTTCTGACAGCAATTGCCGTTGCTTGAACTGGAATTCTCAGAATTGGTTGGATTCTGTGGGATTATACTAGAATTCGTGAAATTCTTGCAGGCATCAGCTGACCATGGGATTGTCAGGACATAGTTTAGATCAAGTGGACATTTAACTGTAGAGTTTGAAGTAGCAGATGAAGAAATTGAAGCAACAAAAAAGGCAAGATAAAGTACCAGGACAAGAATTAAAGACTCAGATTTCATGATGATTAATTTCTTGCTTCTCTCAGTTGTCTGTCTGGTATCTTGTTTGGTGCTTCTATGTTATAAATGGAATACTATTCAGGTTGGCCAGCCTGATTAATATTTAATGCACTGCAAAATGGGAAAGAAGACCGTGTCAACTACCCAAAAAAAAAAAACCATAGATTGTCACTTGAAAATAAAAAAATAGAAAAAAAGAGAGATGAAAATGGATGCAGTACTAGGTTTTATCTAGTCTGTTAAATTCCTAATTATATATAACTCTGAAAACTCAGAATTGAGTCCACTTTGATTATGACAATAAAATTAATTGAGTCCACTTTGATTATGACAATAAAATTGTCTGTAGCTCTTTCCTTCAGGGAATTATACAGTTAAGTGGCATCTTCCAATTAACACAAATGGTAGGGTAGATTACTAACGAGGGTGGAATTTTTTATTTTTTTTCTTTTTTCCAGCATAAGCCATATATATTATAATAACCAAAAGCATCGGCTGCAGAACTGTTATTTTTTTTTTTTAAATTATCCCTAAAGTTTTCAACACGACAAAATCTCAAATATCTCAATTATTCTTATAATCATACTTAATTAAGCTGGTATGGGGGCTGAAAATGATTGAAAATAAAAATCCACCCAGTAAATATTATAAAATTTCTAATGACGTAGGCTGCTAACGTGGACGGCATGCCTGAAGTGTCAATGACTAATTGCTAGGAATTGACTCCAAGATGAATGTACATTTGACGCTTACGGCGGCTGGGGCCCGGTACAAGACTGCGTCAATTTTGTCTACCGTATGAGAAGTTCGACCTAATTTAATGGCCCCGGGTTCCAAAATTTTTATTTGCAACAAAAAAAGCTAATATTAAAAAGGATAATAATAAACAGACGGCGAGATTGAATGAGTAAGGTTAAAAATGGACTCAAAAAATAACGCGATTTCGTGTGAAAATTACTTATACCATTATTTGAAAAACGTCACATAAATATTATTCAAGTTGCAGAAAATAAAAAGATAAAAAATTGTAAGACGTTTGACGAGTAGAAAAGGTTGCAATTAGCCAATTTGGTTCATCCAAGTGGACATGTAGTCGTCAAACTTCTAATGAAGGGATCGTTAAGGTTGACATTAGTAACATTCGTCTAATGGACCGAAGATCAATTTTTTTTTTTAAATATTAACTTTGCATTCATGGGAGGATATGTTAATTTAACAAAAGTTAATGTTTGGAACTCTTAGTGAAGTAAAAGTCGGTGGTTGTTTGTATTGTTTCAACGCTCAATTAACAAAATTGTGCGAATTAAAAAAAAAAAAGGTTATTAAACAAAGTGGAGGTGGCTTGTAGATTAACTTTGGAAAATATTTTTATTATATGTGCTATGATTCAAAATTACAGACCCGTTTTATTAGTTAATTGTATTGTACTAGATTAAACTTATCTACTTAAATCTCTCTAAATTGACAAATGATTTTCGGTTCTCCTATCCTTTAAATTTAGACATATCCACCCTTATTAAGCAATCGTATAAAAATCTCATGTATAGAGAGTTATAATTTGATGATAGATATATGTATGTGATACTGCAAGTACATTCGTTCTCTGAGGACTTGCTAGCAGTTCTTATTGTTAAATTGCAGAATTGATCGAGTGTGTGGAAGTGCCTTCGTACATACAGAGGACCTGCCAGCATGTTAACAAAACATTTCATAAGATAACAAGACTCTTAAGCTCCTTAAATTAATACGTAGTATTTCGCCATTTGTAATAAAGCTTCCCTTAATTTGTGTCAAATAAGCAATTGATTTCGTTCTTTCAAAATCTTTTCTGTGCTTTTAGAAGGTCAAAAAGGACTAATATGAGAGTACCAAGTTTACACCACATACAATTTGGAGTATGAATTCTAATATACTCTCTAAACTAAATTCCTCCGTGCCCTATTTTCTCACTGCTAGGCCAAGTGTTGAACCTCGGATTTTGGCAGAGGAGCACCTTAAGGCTTAAGGTTTTGAATTAGATGGTGTTTTGATTTCAAAAAAGAAGGCAAGAATTGTGTCAAAAACAAAATACACATAAAAGGGGGAAGAGGGCAACATTACTAAATGAATTGCGTTGCTTAGCAAAGAACTCACCATTAGCCAACTAAACAATATGCGAATTTTGTCTATTTATGAAGGCATTAAAGTTATTTTTCTTTTTTAACCAATGTAAGACATCGATTTAACTTGCATTTGGCTTTTGAAAATAGAATAAAAAAGGACTTTTAAATTTACAAGTGCGAGAAAATCTTCAGGACAAATTTCCAAAAAATAACAAACAAAATAAAAACAATATAAATCTCGATCATTATTGGCCACTATCTACTAAGCAAAAGCACACTTCGGTTTGCTGAGCGTAAATCACACCCAACTGTTCGAACACAAACTTCTCTGTTCTTTCTCCGTCATTTCAAAATAGTAGTATTATTCGTTCCTATGGTTTCCCCCCCCCCCCCCCCCCCCCCCCCCCCCACCCCCCTCTATCTGAGACCTCCATTTTTGCATCTCTCTCTCTTTCTCTGGCGTCGTGTCGGGATGATGGCAGATCCTGCTGCGAGGTCACCTCCAGCAAATTTTTACGGGATTCTTGGAATCTCAAAAAGTGCATCCCTTGGAGATATTGGCAAGGCATACAAATCTTTGATCATGAAATGGCATCCTGATAGAAATACGACCAATAGAGCTGAAGCTGAAGCCAAGTTCAGATCCATCAACGAAGCTTACAGGGTCTGTGTGAATTTCTTGCATTTTTTTCAATCCCTTCATATTTGTCCTTTTTCTTTTTCTGGGTCATCTTTCTTTTCCCTCCCCTATATAGACTACGTTACGTTAATATCATCAATATCCTTGCTTCTCATGCAATGCATGTTCATCGTGCAAAAGGTCTATTCCAACTTATGCAACTCGTGAATTATTGTTCGAAATTGATCGTAATTTTTTATCATCAAAAAATTGATGCATAATATTCTTTATACTTTCGTTGAAACCGTGGTTTCATTTTTTCTTTTTTGAATTAAGAACAGGTTCTGAGTACCAAAAAAAGAGAGGAAGCAGATGGATCCAATCACGATGAGCCAAAAACACCAGAGAATTCATATCACCATCGGCCCTCAGATGATGCTGATGAAGAATTCGTGATATCCAGCCCTAGGCTTCTTTCAAGTACGAGCACCCGCATCACCCCGACAGGGACTCCAAGGGCTGTGTCAGATGGTTCAAGCCGAAGGGGAATCTATAGTAGTGCACCTTCAGCCAGAGATCTCTATGGTTATTCAAGAAGTCCGAATGGAACTGATACCCCATCAACCCCTACCGGTAATAACCCAGAGCCACCAATTTCTTTGTCACGAATAATGAGCAAAAGAGCCACTACCCCCATCATTTTTTCCCAGACTACTGCACGCAGGAAAGCTCAGCCCATCGAGAAGAAGCTGGAGTGCACGCTTGAGCAGTTATGCCATGGATGTGTCAAGAAGGTCAAGATAACTCGAGATGTCATCTCGAATGCAGGGTATATTTTTCAAATCAACAATTTATAAAAAAAAAAAAAGGGAATTATAGTACTAATACTTTGAGAGTGCCAATTAGTCTGGCTTGTAATCCATTAATTTCAGAATTGTCTAATGGCAAGCACTGATCACTGGTAACAGGATCATTGTTCAAGAAGAGGAGACACTGAAGATCAGAATAAAGCCAGGGTGGAAGAAAGGGACAAAGATCACATTCGAAGGAAAGGGAGATGAGAGACCGGGAATGCATCCAGCCGACATAATCTTCGTAATAGAAGAAAGAAGACACCCTGTTTTCCAGAGAGTAGGCGATAATTTGGAGCTTGGAGTTGAGATCCCTTTGGTTCAGGCTCTAACAGGATGTACAATTTCTGTTCCTTTATTAGGAGGGGACAAAATGGCTTTATCCATTGACGATATCATATACCCAGGGTATGAAAAGTGTATTCCCGGGCAAGGCATGCCCATATCTAAAGAAGATGGTAGGAGAGGAGACCTGCAGCTCAGGTTTCTTGTTGAATTTCCGACAGATTTGAGCCAAGAACAGCGCTCAGCTGTGGTTAGTGTTCTAAAAGATTGTTGTTGATATCATCTAGACTATTTCCTTGCTCCTGTGATCTTTAGCAGAATTAATTATCTTGGCCTGCAGAAATATGTAAATGGTGTTTGTACTTAGCAGTAGGCAGTAAATTAATGTAATGTTTCCTGTATAGATTTGTAAAATGACCTCTATAGATGTGTCCCAGCACCTATAAGGATAAGAAACAAGCTGATAATTGGCTTCTTGAGATAACTGGCTTCGAATAGAATAGAACTAACGAATTTACAATGACAAAGTTCCAGTGGCTGGCAACATGCAAACCTCTTTTTCTTTGTATTAGAACTTCATTTTTTATATTTCTTCATTGTCACATGTTTGCGACCTATAAGGCACCCTGCCTGGAGAAACTGTGCAGGATGTTCTTATACTAGTCTTATGACTAGTAAAACTAGTCTTAAGGCATGCTTTAGTTTAGATTTTCTTGAACTGCCTGAGAAAATGTAATTTATTAAAAAACAATGCAAAATTTTACCCTTGTTTAGGAGAAGGCAAGCTAAACACATTTTTCAGTGTGTTTGCACGTATATAATGTCCTCCTTTACCTCTATTCCTTTTAAAACAAATAATGCCTTACAAATAATGAACTAATTCGACCTATGAAAACATTGTCTTCAGCGAGCTTGACCATTCAAATTCGAGTTACTCGAGTACATCATCAAGTATAACTCGAGTAATTCAAATCTTTTAAAATTTAATTTTTTTATTCAATTTTAACTACGGAACGAAATAAGTTGTGAATGTTAGATTTACACTCGACCTCAAATAAATAAATTAGAGTGGTAATCAACTCCATACTAGTTCAAGTACTTCAAATTTTATTCATGTCCGATAACCCATATGTACTTAACTTGGCTCAACTTGTTGGATTTATGGCATGAGAGATCCAAACAAAGAGTGCCTTTTCCTAATTGGCAGATCGAAATGACAAATTAACCCTCTAACCAAAACGCAAGTTACAAGCGTACCATGTTGACGACCACCCAAAACCGCAGCGTAGGAGCTGTAGAACTCAGGAGTAAAGAAAGAAGAAGAAACCCAAAACAACAAATAAATCGAAAATAAAAAAAAAAAAAAAAAGAAAAGAGAAGAGAGGAGAAGATGATGAGTAAGCGAAGTTTGTTAATATGGGGGGTAGCAATCCTGTGTTTTGTAGTTCTAATGATTGTTACTCCCAAAATTCCCCAGTCTCAAGATTACCACAATTTTGCTGATCAGCGTGAATTCTTCGGTATAATATATCTCTCTATTTATCTCCTTTTCCCCTTATATTCTTTCTTACCTTTTTTCAACCTTAGCTTTCACACTAGTTCAATTCTTGTCCAGTCGAATGAATCGTAGGAATCTGATGTTAGATAATACGCTAATTTTTTAGGGCTCCATCTCAGCTAAATTTCATTTTTGTTTTTTGTCTGATTTTGTATATGAACTTTGGTTCTTCTTGAAATTTTTAGTGATAGCATCAGAAGTCATCGTTGTTATGAAAAGTATGTGTTTTTTGTTTAAATTTTTTGCCTTCAATTTATGAGTAAAATACAAACATGGACGTGATCTTTTGTGCATCCTAGCTCCGGAAATTTGTACCTTGTGCTTCAAGATTTGTGCCTGAAGGATGAATCTTTCTAATTATTGGAAAAGAACTTCTTTTGTAGTTTTTGTTTGGGCAGTGGAGGGTTTGAATTTGAGAGGCTTTGTTGGGAAGGAGGAGCTGCATCGGTGTTTATGTTGGCTATGAACTTATGATTGTTTTATGTCCAACAGAATTCAAGAAACTCTTTGTATTCATGCAGTAAATTTAGTTAAGCTTAAGTTGGTTCTGCAGTCTGGAACACGATTTGGCCTGTATTATCCATTTAGTTCGTGTGTGTGTGTGTGTGTCTATGTTTGACAGGGATACCAAACACGCTGAATGTGGTGTCAAATTTTCCTTTTTTCGTTATTGGTGCAATCGGGCTAATACTTTGTTATTACCGGAACTATTTCAGGCTAAGGTATAAAGTCTTAACATGATTTCTTTTTTGGTGCTTCATTTTCTCAAATTTTTGCACTTCCATTTGCTAAACTAACTGTTATGTTCGTAACATGGATGCCAAAAGCTCACAAGGTGAGCTATGGGGTTGGACATGCTTTTTCATTGGTGTTGCAGCTGTTGCTTTTGGATCCTCTTACTATCATCTCAAACCAAATGATGCTCGTCTTGTGTGGGACCGCTTACCTGTGAGTTTTTATTGAAACAGGATCTCTCTCAGATAGACCATAATTGTGTGACCATATATATTTTGTGGTTATCGTTATAACTTGAGGTCCATAATTGTTCCAGATGACTATTGCTTTCACTTCCATCATTGCAATCTTCATTATTGAGAGAGTGGATGATAAAATGGGCAGTCTATCAATTCTCCCTCTACTCTTGACTGGCATAGTTAGCATATTGTATTGGCTGTAAGCACCCTTCTCTTTTAGTAACCAATTTATTGTATGTTTCGATTATTACCCCTGATAGGCATCGTGATTGTCTCTGCAATTATAAGTTAGTTGTGCTCACATGTAATCCTGGGTTTTGAGGGATTATAGTCGTCTATGGTGTTAGGAGAATAGTCCATCTTCTATTCCTTTGCATTGTTTAATATTGATTTCTTGTTTTGCAAGGTTAAATTCATTTGGGGTGGCAATTTTATAATTGAAAGATTCCAAAAACTGTATATAATTGACATGAAAGAGGCGTTTATACTGAAGTTGAAGGTCAAGCTTTTTTGAGTTTGAATTGCAGGCTAACTATACATATATTTCTCTCTTAGGTTTTTTGATGATCTGCGTCCTTATGCTTTGGTTCAGTTTGTTCCTTGCATAGCCATTCCTCTAATGACCATCTTGTTGCCTCCAATGTATACACATTCTTTGTATTGGTTATGGGCTGCAGGTTTGTAATTTTTTTGAGTCAGTTGTTTCTTTTTTGTATTACTACTTTTTGTTGCCATTCTTTGGTATTTTTTATCCCTCTTCTAAAGAATTTACTGCACAATATGTAGGGTTTTATCTTACAGCTAAGGTTGAAGAAGCAGCTGATAAACCAATTTATGAATGGACTCATCACATTGTGAGCGGACACACTCTAAAGCATTTATTTGCTGCTATGGTCCCTGCCTTCTTGACTCTAATGCTTGTGAAGAGAGTTCTTGAAACAGAGAGGTAGCATTGGTTTTGTGCTTGAACTGACAATAATGCATTTTAATTATTCCTTCCTTATTTTGGAGTGCTTTTCCTGTCGCACAGAATCCTCACTGGAACAGATTTTGCAAGGAGTCCGTAGCAGTAGCTTGCTTTTGATATTTTCTTTTGTCTGAAATCATTTCCCACTTTGGAAGCTAAATACCTTTTTCTAACGCTATTATGTGTTCGTTCCCTTTTTACCGCAGACGAAGTTTGTTCCAGACTTGGCGAATTTCCTGGACTAAGAAGGTTAAAAAAAACGGTGAAAAGGTGGAGAATTACTCCTCTACTTATACAAGCGTTGCAGTCGAGGAATCACAGTGATGGATATAATGTGCCAGAGTTATAGTTAAATGGACTGTTTAAGTTTTATCAACGTGTTTGTACTAACCAAATGAAAGTCTAAAGTAGGGGACTTGTATGAATGCTTTACATTGATGTAAATATTCCATATTCGTACACATGAAATTGTTCAATTCATTCTTGTTAGATTGCTGTTCAAGAATTATTGACAATGCTATATTTTGGGGGGTAGTTTTTTGCTTCCCTCCCTCTGTTTCTCTTTCATCACACCTCGGTCTTATTTGTTACCAAATCAGAAAAGCTAATCTAATATGGCAAGCGTCATTTCGAAGTAAGGTCTTCCACATGCGACAAATGACTAGTTACATGTTCTCTTGATGATTTCTGACTCACCGAGCCAGCTTTATTTTTTCATTCATTTGTAGTATCTTCATGGCAAGAGATCCTTAAGTTATGAGGTTGTTTAGGAGTTACTTGCCGCTGAGAGCCCTTGGGAAGGGTTTGAATGTGAACAATTAAAGTCTTTCGACTTTTTTAATTTTTTTATTTCCTTATTTTTCGTTTACCCGTGTGAAAATTTAAATCAGGGAAATCCATTTGATCCTAAATTGTTTTACTATTGGCGAGCAAAGCAGAAGTCGAATACCAAATCAAAAGAGAAGTTGAGGCACCTAAGCAACGGGGTGGTGGCGCAGTTGGCTAGCGCGTAGGTCTCATAGCTTCTGAGTTATCCTGAGGTCGAGAGTTCGAGCCTCTCTCACCCCAATGAAAATTTTCTTTTCTTTCTTTTTTTTTTTTTTGGTGCATCTATTCCCAACTTTTGTCTGGTTTTTTCATTTTTTTTTTCTTTTGCACTGCTTTTCCAGTATAACCCCATCGATTACAAGTTTTGTATCAATCATGGAGTTTTTGTTACATCAGTATTTTTTCTGTTTTGTAATTGTAAATTTATAATGTCAATCTACAATAATAGTAGAAACAAATATACCTTTAGTACAATATTCACCATTAAGATAAATAAAGTAATATAGACATATTCCGCTAAATATGACCAAAGCACGAGACTGAGTAGACAGGTAATTCTGTCCTAAAAACTCTTGTTGGCAAATGAAAATGCTTTTTCATGTAATACATTTCAAATTCTTATACCTCTAAACTAATTATTCAAATTTTGGTCTTACCATTCATCCTTCTGCTACACAATACAAAAACTCAATGCTTTGTTTCCGTTACAGTAAATATGTTTTGTTTGTAAACTAAAATAATTTTTAGCCATCCTAGATCGTTGCTGTAGGCAGATTTAAACTTAATTAACATCGATTATTATGGACAAACGATTACCGTTCTACCTCTTGTGGTTTATTGCCTTAGGTTAATTTACCTAATCATATTTGGAAAATTACTCAAAGCTAGGATTATTTTCCCTCCATTTCAAAATGAATGCACTAATTTAAAGAGGATCAGAGAGAATGTTTGAAAATATAAAACATATGCAAGGCTGCTCTACTTCTTAATTTAGTTTAAAAAAAAAAAAAAGAGTATGTCAGATATCTCCTTTTCTGATCACAGAACACTATATGCATTTTAGTTCAATCCCAGTCTAAAAACTAGAGCTCAAACTGGTAAAGTTCACAGAATACCGTACCTCTATCTGCCGTCCCCCTAAATCATAAATGGACAACCATCACTTACTGGTAGGTATATGGTGATCATTATAACGGTGCAATAGAGTCCCGGCATAGATACATCTCCACAGATAAGGTGATACCACGTGATGGTGACTTGTGTCCCAAATAGGCAAAGTTGATGTACGGGCGTTGAATCTCGTGAGCACAAAAGTCTAAAACGCAGAATTTCACCTACGGCATCTTCCTCCCCAAGAAGCAGCTAATAAACACATTTTTTTCAATTATAAAAGGGTAACAGCAACAATTGTGCAATTTCAAATTGTGGGAGTAATTGCATGCACTGTTGCTGTGTTGGTCGATAGAAAATGGAAATTAAGCTACACAAGATATGCCAACTTCATCAGTTCGCAACCTGAAGATTTATAACATCCGCTTCAATTTCAATCCGGGGCAGCGAGTCCCTTATAGAATTGGAATACTCGTACAACTGCAGCAAATTAAATTGGTAATGTATTAGGAAGTAATAGAAGAGTCAAAAGGCACCATTTGCTAGCAAGAAATAGCGAACAGCCACCAAACAAGATCATAAACATCTTTCCTTTCTATAAGTCCTTACTCCTATCAAAATAATCCAATTACTAGTCAAACAATGATGTGCGGTATAAAATCCATATCATATTTGTAACCTTCCTCCTATTCAGCTCATGAATTAAATGCAGACTTAGCATGGCCATATATTGTATGTTTTGCCTGACGAAAGAATAGTGCATGACAATCCTAGGATGGATGATGCACAACCAGTTCTACATGTCAATACCTGGTCTTTCACAAGCACTGGAAAAATAAGTAGACAGCTTATCAGAACATGCTTCTGTCACATTATTTGTCACCAGCCTTTCCTAATAGGCACTGAAGCAATTATACCTGTTTCATAATAGCTTCAGCTACTCGGCCCATTTCGTGCATCTTAGATGCTCCAGCCTCCTTGACTGAGTTAATATTTGCACTTATACTATCTGCCTGATAAATGAAGGGCGGGCTCAAAACCAGAATCACCATTTATGCAACAGTCAACAGCAGAACTAAAACTGTAAATAGTACCTCCATGACAACTGCTTCCACCTGCTTTTGCTGTGTTTGTAGAGCACTCCTCTTTGCTTCCACTTCCATCTTCACATTCTTTAGTTCTTTAGTAGCCTGCTCACAGGTCTGACCTCTTTCCTGCTCCAGTTGCCACTTTACTTTATCCAGTTGGTCCACTGAGCAGCAGTACACTCATCATGCAGAGTTTGAGTAAACTAGAATGAAACCAATTAATAGCATATAAAATTAAAGCAACCTTTTGCTCGCAGTTCACCCAATTTAGCCTCAAGTGACTTATCCAATACTCCTTGATCACTCAGTTTGACTCTGAGAACTTTAACATCCTTTTCAATTGATTTGGCCGAGTTCACCTGTTAAGAGCTTGCGAAGTCAGACATAACCATTTACTTTTTGTAATAATAAGATTTTATGCAAGGCAAATTCAAGCAAAAAGTTTTCTAATAAATCTAACATTCCACTTCAAGGAACGGCACAAAAATAGTTGAAATGATAAGACAACTTCCACTATCTCACAGAAGGGACATCAATCCTAAGCACAAGTTCCAATAGGAAAATGCATACAATAAATACCAGAAGGTAAATGGCACACAGCAAACTACATAAAAAGTTCCCGAGATTTTGTCCATTTTAATATTTCTGGAGATACCACATATTCCCACATATGGTTCAGGGCAGAGCCCCATCCCAGCAGCCAGGGTGCAAAGTAGGTCATATAGACATATGAAAAGATCAAATCACAAGAAAATAGAGAACACTTTGGAACTAGTATCATATAACAGGAGACCATTTGAATGAAGCATGGTAAATTTATAAAACATTTCCAACATTCATAAATGGTAGTCAAAAACTATCTGATGACTGCCACAAGCATAACTTAAAGCAGGAAGGCGAAACCACCATAAATCAACCTGATCTTGTATGGCCTTCATCTGAACTAACCGTCTGGACAGCTTCTTGCAAGCCTGAAGTAATGAAAAACAAGCAAAGATCTTATTAAACACTTCTAACTGGAAGTTTCAAGAAGCAAATTTTCTTTTCTGAGATGCACAAAATGCATCAGCGCCTGATGTTTTAAGAAAAGAGAGCTACCATTGACCTATGCTATATGATAGTTTATATGATAATCATCTCAGTAAACTCTAATTAACAAAATGGTGAGAGAGTAATGGTTGTATTTGTATACAAATATCTGCTTAATGTCCTAACGTACTATTCAATTTTGGCCCAGCTCCATTCTGTTTTGGTTTGTTACCCTTATAATTCTTCATTTTGCTTTTGATAGGTAGACAAACTGCCATAGCAGGACCATGTCAAAGGAAATGTAGCACAATATTATTTACCTTCATATTTGTCAGTCTGATCCAACAGAAAGAAGGCAATATGGACTATTCGGAGCATATGCTCAAAACTCTAACAAAATTAGCAATTAAAATTCGAACTTCCAACATTTAGCTGGAATTGAAAATTCCAATCAATTTCGACTGACCTAATCCTTTTCATCATTCCAGAGCATTTTTGTCTGGTTTAAAGTCAGAATTTTGCTTCTATGATTCCCCGAACTCACTATGCTTACAAAGAAAAAGATAAACCAAAGTCTTTATCACAGAGAGAGGAATAATAAAACAGGAACAAGATCGTGTACCACTGTACTTTCACAAGCTTCAGCATTTCAATATACAAAATCAAAAGACAACTTTCAGAAAGAAACTCAATACAAAATATAGAAGTCAACAGACATGTAACAGGACCTACTCAGTTAAAGTACTTGTTTATAAAGGGAGTTCAGAAAGTGCATTACATTGTTTTATATACAAACCGGAATTCATAGTATGCAAGATTGGAAAATGCAGATATCAAAAATTAGAACTTCATTAATGATCTACCATTGGTCTATAACCTATAGTGAGGTGGTATAACAATGTGATGGCGTATTGCAAATTAGTTTCAGGAAACAAATACAAGATTTCTGGTGTACAGATGTTTCTTATATAGTTCATTTAGGTAGGTTCTGACGCATGGAAGTAAATAACATCATCTAGTGAAGCATGTACCAGTTAAGTAGAATCAAATTCTCTAAGTTTGCAACAGCAATCATAAATAATATGAGTTATACATTGCATTTATCAAGATGCATTCATATTTTCATTGATAAGCAGTTATTGAACAAGAGAAGTTTTAGAACCTGACCAATATGAATAAAAATATTACAAGATGGCAATTTTAGAAACAACCTTTGTGTAAATCTCAAGAACAGCTTCCTTGTCATGAAAAGAGTGCATCGCTGCTCTTTCAGCATTTTTTGCTTCAACTTTAAGTGTTTTTTTCTCCTCAAGCGCTCTCTGTAATACCAAAAGTAAATAGACAAGTAAAAAGAAAAACATCACAGCAATATGCATTGTAGTATGCAAGCCAAGCTTACTAGTAAAATATAAAGACGGAAACAGGTTTAAGGGGTAGGTGATACATAAGATTGCATGCTTACTGAATTTTGAAACATTGAAAAATATTTCAAATATTTTAGGAACTGATCCAACCGTCGAAGCAATGAACAGTTCACATGAACCAACTGAGCAACATATCACCTATACATACACTCTTCAATCAACCTCGTGACTGTGAAAGACAAACAATGTAACATACCATGCTAAAATTCCACCTATAAATGAGATTCAAAACCAAGTAGAACTGGCTAATTCAAAAAGCTTGGTGGTCAAAGCTTCACAATTTTAGTTTTCATGAATTAAAAATCCTTGCTGCTTGCTCCACAGGATAGACGAGGAAGAATAGGAATAATTCATCCATGATCTCGGAATCTGGAGCAACAATATTCAGGTTTTTAAGTTTCAAAGAAGGCCCTTGGAAACTGAGTTTTTAATCAGAACTGCAGATGACTTGTATATAATTTGTAAATAAAAAGAGTTTAAAATACTCATACAGTTACAGCCACAGATAAATGTTCAGAAAAGAGTACCATGTACTATGCTAAATCCAACCATTCAAAACTATGGCCTTAGAGAAAAAAGGATGACGGTAACCTAGTCTAGCCAATATATGGAGAATACATTCATTGCTAGCATTTTGCAAAAATAGTAGTTTATTCGACACATAAAAAACTAACCCTGCAATGCTAGAATAGATGAATGTGAACTGACAACATGTAAATACATTCCTGTTCAATCACAGGAATGACAATCACCATAAGCATCCATATATAACATGTAAATCTTAGATTCTCGTATAGCTTCTGGATTGCAAAACTTTGCTCAATCCTACACATATACATGCATCCTATATGGTACGTAATGCTTTTCTGGTAACTGACCAATTTAGAATGCTAAAATGAATTCAACAATACATATAGAGATATTATAACTAGTACCTGGAGCTTGTCCGGTGACTGAACTATTTTAGAATGTAAGCTGTCATTTTCTTGGCTGCATTGTACCAAAGCAAAATCGGCATTTGCAATCTGAGATATGACAATGAAGAAGCCAAAAACACAAACTAATTCAAGCCCAAGAAACACCCTTAATCACTTTGCTATGTAACAAAGAAGGAAAGAGTATCTTAAGATTCTAAAAAGTGATTGAAAAGGTTGCCCGAATAATTCCTTTCTACCATTCGATTTTCACTTTTGGAGTTCTTATTAAATTGCAGTGGAATAGAAAATAACCACTACAAGATAAAAGATATATTCAGGAAAAAGGGAAGGACAAGAAAACTGTGATAATGAACATAGGTAAATATAAACATTTTTTTCTACAGAAACGAACAGATCATTTCTATTATAAGTTCACTGCAGAATAATGTTCAGCAGTTAACAAATAGATGCATAAAACTTCCACTCTCGTTGGAAAAAATTACATCAGTTGGTGCAAATCATTTAAGAAGCAGACCTTTTCATCCATTTCTTTAATCTTCTCCTTCGTTTTTCTTATATCAGCTTTCAGGGACATCTGGTGATTGTTCAGACTTTGAATTTTTTGCTGTAGTTCTTTAACCTTAGCATCAATTTCTTGTACAAGTGGCATCTCACTTTCCCTCAATTGGTTGAAGTCAGATATCTCTTCATTCAACTGAAACGAAGATTAATCTGTAAATTTCATAGATTAGATTGTATTCAGTACTACACATTTGCATACCAAATTGTACCTGAGAGATTCTGTTCTCCAGTTCTTGCTTTCGCTCTTCAAGAATGGTTAACTCATCCACAATTGGCCTCAATAATTCCAGTTTTGTTTCCCTACAGACCAAAACAAATATATAAATAAACACAACAGCAACAAAGCAATAAAAAAAAATTAGTCATTTGCAACAAAATCAGCATCTGAACAATTGTGGTAAATAACAGCTATATATAGGTAAAAAGTCCATCCTTATCCCCAGCCCTACAAACCACAAACGTCCATTTCCATGATTAAGCTCAACATGGAAAATAGATGTTTATGTCATTTACCTCACTCTTTATATATTATAACAACAGAACAAGTCTGTCTCAACAAACATGCTAATGTAAAACAATAATTAAAAAAAAAAAAGAACAAGCATCATTCATAATCAAACTATGAAAAATATTTGCCGATCATACAAAATTCTATTATCTGATAACATAGACATTGTCCCTAGGAAACCACAGACAAACTGTTCCCAGCCTTCAAATAACAACAACCTCTAGTCCTTAAAAAAAATTAAAAAAAAAAAAAAAGCTACATTGCCAAGCTCAGAAAAAATTTAAAAATTTGCATTAAAAAGAATAATTTTGAATTGAAAAATAGTGAGTTCTTGTTGGGGCACCTGTGAAGGCAATAATTGACGATGGCACCAAGAAACAAGTCGGTTCTACCCGGGTCCGGCTTAAGCAAGTCGCAGAGAGTGAAATTCAGGGGACATTCCACAGCAGCCAAAAGTTCTCTGATCTTATCCAACAAACTCATTGCTCGAAACGAATCCACGTGATGGTCCGGGTTCTCAAGCCGCTCCAGAGTCTCAAAATCGAGCTGATGATCATGATCTTCCCTGTAGGCAAAAATAAATAAACTAATTAAAATCTCAACTAGGGTTAGGGTTCTTTAACAAAACGAAAGAAAAAAGAAGGAGAAATTCTGGGTTTAGTTAGGGACTTTCACGGGAGAAAGCCGATGTGGAGGAGGATGGCGGAGTAGAGGTTGGTGACGAAGTCGTAATTGGGGTGACGTAGGTCGGCGTCGGAGACGGTGGCAATTTGAAAGTCGCCGAGCACCGTGATCATCTCGAGCCGGGAGAGTTTTGGGTACTGATATTTCGACATTTCTCACTGCAACAGTTTCTCCCTCATCCACTCTCGATTGCGGATAGATAGTTCGGTTAAGAGAGAGAGGGATAGGAATGTTTCTGTTTCCCGCCCAAACGTTAAATAATGTGAATTTATAGTGGCGGTATCCGTTCCAATCTTCGTGTTTTAAATTTACCATGCCAGAGTCCAGTTACGCACGAATTCTAATTAAGTAATTAACGTTTTAGGTTTAGCCAAGTAATCTTAAACTTTGTTGATACCAAAATGGTAAGATGCTCTCATCAAAATTTTTGAATTTTCATTTTGCATAACCCACTGTTTTTCGTGTTAATTTACATTAAAAAGTACTATGTTATTTGATCCATAGGTTAATTAATTTGGTCACCTTACTATTTATATGGGCATTTTTGGCATTTTAATCCAATTCTTCTACCGTATAATATTTTCCTAAACTTGAAAAATAAGATGGGGGAGAGAAGTTATTGCTTTTGTTAAAAATAAGGCTAAGACCCTGCCATTGGTTTTTAAGTTTACATGATTTTAGAAAAATATTAGAGGTTGAAATTAGTAAGAAATGACAAAAATTCTCCAATAGACAATTGAGATAACTGGGCTAATTGACAAATTGTCAAAACAATACACTTCTAAAAATTTAATGGGTAAATGATACCAAAAATAATTTGGTATGCAGAATGAGAGACTGAAAAAATTTTGATGACCATTGGGCAGTGGCGTACTTCATCCTAATGAAAATGACAAAGAACATTCAAACTTGATCTATTTTATTGTACCAGCTAGCTTTGACATTATTAGATCCCAATTACCAACTTCTTAACTATGCGCCAATATTACTAAGCACAAAGTGGCTCATAATAACGTTTAATATGATGCGGGAAGCCCAAAGTTAACTAGATTTGCCTGTTTTGTCTTTGTATTTTGTGGGTAGTAACGTACAGGTCACTTGTTTGGGGGAACAATGATTTGGCCATACTCAAGCTTTGAGATGAAGTACTTCGTGAACTCTGGATCCAGATTGAGAGCAGCTTGCGAAACCAGTGGAGACTCCAAATTCGCTACTGCTGTTGCCACAGCCAACCGAACATGCTTTGGCCTGTGAAAGTGTTGGACAATTAATGATTCCTCCTAAGTATTTTCAGAGTAATAATTACTGCTGTACTAGTTCCAATTTTGTCAGTTCGAGTGTATACAGACTTAATCAAGACTAATCCATTTTGTACTGAGCAATCGGGTCGGTGGTCACGGGAGCAGTTAAAAGCTCCTTGCTGCAGGTTGGGAGTTCAAACTCCATCACAATGGGCAGCAAGGCGTTGGCCTTCTTTGGACTTGACTCTCATAATCTTGGTCCGTATCTTAACTTATTCTAGCTTGGAATAAGCCGGTTACTCTGCTCTTGATTTATTGCTCACTCTTTCGACTTTTGATTGCTTACTTTTTTAAGTAGCAGTAAAGATAGATTGTTTCAAAAAAATTTAGAAATTGCACTATAGTGTTCCTCTAGTTCAATGGTGGTTCAGTCCCTATTGGCCCTCTCAGGTCCAATTGGACCATCTCAAAAAACTAATAAAATTCGTTGATTATTTATCACTTTCTTGATAAAACTTGCCAATTTTAGCATAACGTAACTTCGTGTCATTGAAGAACTACTAGTTTTCATCATTGAAGAATGATATTGCATGCACACTGATGCAGTTCTTCTACTTTTATGGAAAGAGTATATGAATACGAGTACGTGAATATGATTAGATAATTTACCCCGGATTAATAACTTTTGAGAACAAAACGTCCAAATTAAACTTAAGACACAAAGTTGCAATATAAATTTAATATGTAAAGTCAGACTAGATCAGAACATAAGTATACTAGAAAGTGGGAATTAGCTTTTAGACTTACTCTGAAGATGTGACGACTGAGAAAAACTTCAACCCCCCTTTATCTGCAAACTTTGCAACAACGAAAAACTTTGGCACAATAACAACTGACCCTCCTTTGCTTCTGCATCCAATACATTCGTACCATTGAGACCCACAATCTGAACACGGCCACTTCCGCTGATAATATAAATTAGTTGAGCTGATGAATCGGCAGTGTACTAGGGGGTTAACAAAGAATCTGCATATAAGTTTATAAGGGTGGCAGATAGTCCAATTTTCTTGAGTATAGGAAAATTTTGAGCAGTGGTAAGTGTTATTGATCCACCACGATTTACGTGTAAATATGGCCTTTCATTTTCAAGATTGTATGATAATTTTTCTACACTATCAGATATGGTAGGCTCAGGTAAACTTTGGCCCTTTTGAAGCTTGACAATACATGTACCATTTTGGCTTTTGATCAGCTTATCTGATTCATTTCTGGTGAAGTTATAAGTGTTAGAAATTTCCCAAGATCCAATATCAGATATTTGAATAAGTCTTTAGCATAAAAGCGTACCTGGATTCATGCTTGACTGATGTGCTGCTTGAATCCTGTGTGACTTAGGGTGGTCTTCCAGATCTACACGTATTCTCTGATCCTTTGAGAGAGCCTTTTGATTTTTCTCTCTGGTATCTTTCTTAACGATGGGATATTAAGAAAGGAACGACTGAATAACGATACGTGAGATCCAGGGACCATAACCCTACTTATAGATAACCCATTTGTTATCTTTTTTAGTACTTCTATTTTAGCCCATCATTAAAATAGAAATAATCTTTAAGTCTCTACACATTAAAGGCCCACATCCTATTAGATACATTAAAGCCCAAATCACAATTGATCACTTTAAATTGGGCTTACTTTATTTGACAGTTTGCAACACATAATTATTAACATATAAGTCCAACGTTGGATTAAGGATCCAACAATCTCCCACTTGGACTATATGTGTAACCTTATAATTATGTTTTGCAATATAACCTTATGAGCTCAACTTTACTGTCATTACCAAAGTGTATCTATAACCAATTCGGTCCATCAATTATATTAACATAGGATCAAAGCGGCCTTTGTTATATAATCATAACTCGACCTATCAATGGTCACGTATGCTGATACAATTGAATGACATGAATCATAATGTGGATGTGTAGCATAGAAATTTCATGCAATGTGATCTTAACATGCCTATTTCTAACTGGTCCTCTTTAAATTATGCGAGATCAACCATACAAAAAAAAACAGAGTGTGAATAAATTGAAACTTTATTTAAACTACTGAAAATATCAATGTCATAAGAGCATTTAAAATAACAAACTCCCACTACAACTGAATATCACTTAATGACATGACACCCATATGAGCAGTATGCTCGTGAAACACTTTGGGTGGCAATCCTTTAGTAAGCGGATCCGCAATCATGGAGTTTGTTCCGATGTGCTCTATAGACAACTGTCCACTCTGAACTCTTTCCTTAACTGCTAGGAACTTGATGTCTATATGCTTGGATTTTGTAGACGTCCTATTATTGTTGGAATATTGAACTGCTGACTTATTGTCACAAAATAATTTGAGCGGTCTCTCAATGCCATCCACCACTCGTAATCCCGTGACAAAATTTTGCAGCCAAATACCATGATTGGACGCCTCATAACAGGCTATGAACTCTGCAGCCATAGTAGAAGAGGCTATAAGAGACTGTTTAGCACTCTTCCATGATATGGCACCCCCAGCTAATAAGTAGATGTAGCCTGATGTCGATTTCATACTATCTTGGCATCCAGCATAATCGGAATCAGTATACCCAAGGATCTCGAGCTGATCTGATCTCCGATATGTGAGCATGTAGTTCTTTGTTTTCTGTAGATACCGCAAGACCCGTTTGGTAGCTTTCCAGTGGTCTGATCCTGGATTGCTTAAGTATCTACCCAGCATCCCTGTAATGTACGCAATATCTGGACGCAGTACAAACTTGAACATACATCAGACTCCCTACTGCTGATGCATAAGGAATCTTCTGCATTTCTTTTTCCTCAAAAGCATTCTTAGGACACTGATCAAGACTAAATTTGTCTCCTTTAGCAACAGGGGTATCACCTGATTTACAATTTTGCATGCCATACCTTTTGAGAATCTTTTCAATATAGACCTTTTGTGATAGTCCAAGAATACCTCGAGAGCGATCCCGGTGTATCTGTATACCCAACACAAAAGATGCATTACCAAGATCTTTCATCTCAAAATTCTTAGCTAGAAATCTCTTGGTTTCATGCAATAAATCTATATCATTACTGGCAAGCAAAATGTCATCAACATATAATATCAGGAAAATATACTTACTCCCACAGAACTTATGGTATACACATTCATCAATCAAATTCATCTCGAAATCAAATGAGATGATTACTTGATGAAATTTAAAATACCACTGTCGAGATGCTTGCTTGAGCCCATAGATGGATTTCTTAAGTTTGCAAACCATATTCTTTGGATCTCCCGATACAAAGTTTTCTGGTTGCACCATATAAATCGTCTCATCAATGTTACCATTGAGAAACGCTGTCTTTACATCCATCTGGTGTAACTCAAGATTGAAATGCGCCACTAATGCCATTATAGTCCTAAAAGAGTCTTTCGAAGAAACCGGAGAGAAAGTCTCTTTATAGTCGATGCCTTCTTTCTGTGTAAAGCCTTTTGCGACAAGACGAGCTTTGTACCTCTCCACATTGCCTTTTGAATCCCTTTTGGTTTTAAATATCCATTTACAACCAATGGGTTTCGCTTCTTTTGGCAATGGGACAAGATCCCAAACGTCATTGTCTTTCATAGATTTCATCTCTTCATTCATGGCATCGATCCACTTTTGAGAGTTAGAACTTTCCATGGCTTGATGGAAGTTGATTGGATCATCTTCCATCACTCCAATGTCATCCTCATGTTCTTGGAGAAATACAATGTAATCATCAGGCACTGCACTTCTCCTTTCTCTAGTGGATCTCCTTAATGGCACTGGTTCTTGAGGTGGTAGAGTTTGTTCTTCTAGAACAGTTTCTTGAATAGGAGGTATCTGAACATTGTCTTGATTTGTTGTGTCATGAACAAGATCAGGAATAGGATCCCGAGCAAAATTAATGACACCTGTGGGAATATTAACATATTCCTCTTCAAAGACAATGTCTCTCACTGTATCTTCTCCTCCAAACTCTACATCCTCAAAGAATCGGGCATTTCCCGTCTCAAAAATCGACTTAGTTATGGGATCATAAAATTTGTAACCCCTGGATCTTTCAGAGTATCCAATAAAATAACAACTCATCGTTCTTGAGTCCAGTTTCTTTTCATTTGGCCTATAAGGCCTTGCCTCAGCTGGACATCCCCATATATGCAAATGGTTTAAACTGGGTTTCTTTCCAGTCCAAAGCTCGTATGGAGTTTTAGTAGTTGCCTTAGTTGGAACTCTGTTAAGGATATATGCTGCAGTTTTAAGTGCTTCTCCCCAGAGTGATTCTGGTAAGGTAGAATGACAAATCATACTCCTCACCATGTCTTTAAGCGTTCTATTTCGTCTTTCAGCAACACCATTCATCGTTGGTGAACCAGGCATGGTGTACTGTGGGACGATACCGCATTCCTCTAGGTACTTAGCAAACGGCCCTGGACGTTGTTCACCTGAACCGTCATATCTACCGTAGTATTCTCCACCACGATCAGATCTGACGCTTTTAATTCTTTTGTTGAGTTGGTTCTCAACTTCAGCTTTAAAATTTTTGAACACGTCCAGTGACTGTGACTTTTCATTAATGAGATATATGTAGCCATATCTTGAGAAATCGTCTATGAACGTTATAAAATATTGTTGACCATTCCAAGCAGATGTAGGAAATGGCCCACAAATATCTGTATGTATAAGTTCTAAGACGTCCAAGGCCCTATTGGCTTCAAATCTCCTTTTATTGGTTTGTTTCCCCTTTATACAGTTGATACAATTATCAAAATCTGTAAAATTTAAAGGGTTGAGAATTTCATTTGACACAAGTCTCTCTATTCTCCGTTTGGAGATATGACCTAATCTTTTGTGCCATAATGTAGCTGAATTCTCATTGGTTAATTTTCTTTTTACACCTCTGGTACTCAAATGCAAGGATTCATTAAACGAGGCAATAGTATCAACCATATATAGATTATCGTAATATAATAAAGAACCGGAACCAACTAATTTTGAATCATGAAACAATCTAAATTTTCCATCTCCAAATGAACAAAAATAACCAGATTTGTCCAAAATAGAAACAGAAATCAAATTCCGTCTAAAAGACGGTACAATAAATGTTTCATTAAGATCCAAATAAAATCCAGTCTTTAACAATAATCTAAAAACTCCTATTGCCTCAACTTCAACTGTTTTGCCATTGCCCACGTAGATATATCTTTCATTATCATTAGGCTTTCGGCAACTCAGGCAACCCTGCATAGACACACTGATGTGAGTTGTTGCACCAGAATCTATCCACCATGTGTGTCTTGGTACCGAAGTTAAATTAACCTCAGAACAAACCAAATTAAGAAGCATACCTTTCTTAGCACGCCAAGCGTGATAGTTGGTGCAATGCTTCTTTTTATGCCCTTCGGCTCCACAGAAGAAACAACCATTCTTTCCCGATTCAACCGGTTTCTTTTGTTGTTTCTTTTGAGATGCCGTACCTGCAGCTTCCTTATCCTTCTTCCTTTTGTGTCCCTTACCTTTGTTATTAGTGGATGAGACCAGGTGAGCACTTTCAGTCTTTTCTTGCTTCAACCTTTCCTCTTCCTGTACACAGTGTGAGATGAGCTCATTCAGAGACCAAGTCTCTTTCTGACAATTATAGCTCACCTTAAATTGGCTATACTGTGTAGGAAGAGATATCAAAACTAGATGCACTAATAATTCCTCAGAAATTAATAGATCAAGTGCACCTAGCTTAGAAGCAAGATGAGACATTTCCATGATGTACTCCCTTATATTGCCTTTACCACCATATCTCATTGAAATTAGACTTGCCAAAAGTGTACTTATTTCTGCCTTTTCACTTTTGACAAACCTCTTTTCAATGTCCTGAAGGAACACCTTAGCTGTAGTTGTATTTTCAGATATTGTGCCTCTGAATGCTTCCGGAATGGCCTTTTTCATGATCATCATACACATGCGATTTGATCTCTCCCACCTTTCCATATCCCTCTTTTCATCAGAGGTACTCTTATCTGTAAGAGGTGGAGGAGAATCATTCCTTAACGCAAGGTCGAGATCCATGACTCCAAGAACTATCAAGAGATTTTCTTTCCAGGACTTGAAGTTTGTGCCATTCAGCATAGGAATAGAACTGATGCTGGTAATAATATTTGCAGGATCATTCATAACTAAACAGAAAACATTAAATAATTAGAAACAAGCTCACATAAACCAAAATAATAATAATAAATTCAAATAAGGTAACCCCATCTCAAGATACCATAAGTTCCATTAATATTTTGTCTTTGGACAATAAATATTAACTTCTAAGTGATATCTTGGTGTAGTAATAAACACTGACAATAAGTACATGTCAAAAAATAAATTTTCCTTTGGGCTAATTTATAATTCACATGTAAAATCCAAATAATCATCACGTGTTTATCACAACAACTGCACGTGCAATTTTATTGAACATTGACCTTCCTTTGGGTAGGCTAATATTAACAAAATTACAAGTACAAAACTAGTTACATTTTAGAACAAATTAATCTCCACAAGAGAGGTCACTTTGGCGACATATTGCTTCAATTAATTTATCCCAAAATATATATAAACACACCAATATTTGAATTTAAAATTATACAAACTTTTAAAACAAAGTCAACTTTAGTCAACTCTGGTCAAACCAGTCAAATCGGTCAACTCCGGTCAAACAGTCAACCCAGTCAACCTAAACAATTGGGTCAAAACTTATTGGATCAAAGATCCATATCCATAATAATTTTTTTTTTTTTTTACACCCAAAAGTTTATTATTTAAGTCCAAAACCTTATAAAGCCCATATATACTTTAAGATTACACATACATAGTGGGCCACCTTTTTTGGACTTTATTGGACTTAAATGTCTCATACAACTTTATTAGGGCTTCAATTAAATTAGTTAACCCTAATTTCCTTAACACAATACAAGCCAAAACAGTACATCAACGAAATTGCTTCGATCATTAATATGTTCATACCAGTAGAAAAACTCAATTCCAGAAAACAATGCATCAAATGTCAAGGACGTAAAAGATGCTTCTGCCATGGAATTGAATAAAATAATGATGCTATTCAGAAAGCTATTTCTGTTCTTGGTCGTACAAGTATGGAAATCATCAAAGCCATGCGGGTCCCAAGACAGAATGTTAATTGTCAAACAAAAGTCACAAAACTTCAAGCATAAAAAGCCAAGCAACGTGGGTCCCTGAACATATTTGTCAGTTGCAAAACAAAACGTTCACAAAGTCCAAACCACCTAATGCTTTGCTATAACGTGCAGAGAAATCAAACAATTATCACTTTGAAGCAAATTACAAGGCCCCGCCGTACGATGCAAATATTCGCACACTCAGCCAAGAGCCAGAAACAGAAACAAAATAACATGTACGGTAATCTGTACCTTAATAAATCATGCGTATTTGTAATCTTTATAAATAAAACTTTTAAGACTACAAATCATGAATCTTTAAACTTTAATAATTCAAATCCTGATATTGGGGCTCTGATACCACTTGTTAGAAATTTCCCAAGATCCAATATCAGATATTTGAATAAGTCTTTAGCATAAAAGCGTACCTGGATTCATGCTTGACTGATGTGCTGCTTGAATCCTGTGTGACTTAGGGTGGTCTTCCAGATCTACACGTATTCTCTGATCCTTTGAGAGAGCCTTTTGATTTTTCTCTCTGGTATCTTTCTTAACGATGGGATATTAAGAAAGGAACGACTGAATAACGATACGTGAGATCCAGGGACCATAACCCTACTTATAGATAACCCATTTGTTATCTTTTTTAGTACTTCTATTTTAGCCCATCATTAAAATAGAAATAATCTTTAAGTCTCTACACATTAAAGGCCCACATCCTATTAGATACATTAAAGCCCAAATCACAATTGATCACTTTAAATTGGGCTTACTTTATTTGACAGTTTGCAACACATAATTATTAACATATAAGTCCAACGTTGGATTAAGGATCCAACAATAAGTTCTACTAATAATATCATTTAAGAAACCCCCAAGAACACCTGTGATTCCTGCATAGAAAAAATAGTCAAATAGCGCGGGGGAAAATGATTGACTAGTTTCACCCAAGAATACTATTTCTAGATCACATCTTATGCCGGCATTATAATACCACGAAACTGCTCCTAGAGGCACCGCTATTGCATCTCCCTTCTTAGCCCTTAAAACAGTTTCTTTTCTGCTGTTTGGCAAAAGAATTCCTACACGGCCATTACCTGTGTGTAAAGTTAACAAATCAAAACCAAAATTAAAAAGGAAAAAATGGGATTGATGAGTTATCATGTTAATTCTGCATAATCTATAATTACAGTAGTAATATACAAGAATGACTCATGCATTTTAACTTGATTTACCAAAAAAAAAAATATTACTAGACATCCATATCAAATACAAGAAGTAATGTCTGTATTGTGTATCAAGAAAAATGTTAATGATGAAGTAAATTTAAAGAGGTGAGATCTAGGTTTTCTTAAAACCTGATAAAATTCGTTAATAACTTATCACTTTCTTGAGAAACTTATCATTTTCTTTTACCACGCCATGGCAGCACATCTCATCTATCAACTAATTTGCAAGATGGATACTTCTCTATTTTAAATATTTTATGATTATGATCCATATCACTAGTATTTGTTGCATGGTCACTTGTAAAGATATTTTCCAAATATGAACTCTGGCAAGAGGAGTTTTAGGTTTATCACTTTCAGTAACAAAACCGATCTTGTTGCTATCTGAATAATGGGGTAGAGCAAAACCATCAGGATGTAAAACTAACTTTGCAGCACCCAATTTGGCCTCGCTAAGAAAGGATTGGGTTCACCAGTAGTATCCACCACCTTCTCCCGGACTAATGGTCAGTCCAGGGAACTGTGGCGTCAAGTCAAGTGCCATGGAGGCTGTCAAGAAACAAAAGTACAAAAGAAATAATTCCATCCCTATGGTCTGAAATATTTTTAGAGAATATTAGCTATTCAAATAAATCAAACTATTGTAAAAATTAAAGACTTCGCCAGAAGATAAGGTCTAGAATTTCGTCTTGATGTTTGCTGGATCAACCAAGCAGTATTTATAGATGTGGCATAAGGAGCTGGGAACTACGTTCGGTGTAACCCACCCTATCAAGAGTACTTGTTTTCCTACGTCCAATCACAAAATTATCCATTATTTTTCTTGAAAGAAGTCTTAATTAATCTGGCTATTGATTCCTACCATCTTATTCTAATAACAGCAACTGATTAAGAAAGCTAGCCAACCTTCAACGTGCCACACGAAACCGATTTTGGATTCTGCAGGGAGGCATTTCATCCATCGTCCTTATCAATTTCTTTTTAGAAGACTCTGACGCTGACTGCTACCTGCGAGGCAATGACAAGATTTTAGTTTGTTTGAATGCCAGCCACCATGGTGACTATTACTAAGGGGGCGTTTGGTTAGAGAGGTTGGGGATTGGGAATGGGATTAACACTCGTAATGGGTGTTTGGGTTAGGGGGATGGGATTTGGGATTTGGTAATGAACCCCAAAAATTTGAGTTTTTCCAAATCTCAACCATTTTGGGGGGTTTTGTCAAAACCCAAATTTGATTTCCAAATTTGTACACACACATACACACATGTACGTACTTGTATATATACGTGTGTGTACACATATACATTTATTTATTTATATACATACACACACATATACATATACATAAACATAAACCTACATATATTATACGTAGATATACATACATACATATACATACATATATATTTATAAATATATTTATATTTTTTAATTTAGTTATTTATATATATTTATTTATATAATTATATATATTATTTATGTATTATTTATTTATTTACTTATATACACACACACACACACACATATACATATACATATACCTACGTATATATGTACATGTACATATATATACATACATACATATACATACATATATATATTTATAAATATATTTATATTTATTTATTTACTTATTTATATATTTATTTATTTATTTATTTATAATTATATATATTATTTATGTATCATTTATTTATTTACTTATATACACACACATATACATAGATATATACCTACATATATATGTACATGTACATATACTTACATACATATACATATATATATGTGTATATATATATATTAATTTATTTTTATATATTTTATATATTTATATATATTTATTTATTAAAATATGTACACACGCATATACATACATACATATACATGCATATATATATTTATGTTTATTTATTTATTTATATATATGTATATTTATATATATGTATATTTATATATATATTTATATATATTTATTTATATATACACACACGCATATGCATATATACATACATATATATATATATATATATATATAGTTTTGATACCCATTCCAGGTAATAAACTAAACAATAATTACAGTAAGGGATAAATTCACCTATCTCCCCTCAAATTTGCCATAATTATACTCACCTCCTCTCAAGTTTTGAAAATTACACTTACAACCCCTGTTTTTATATTTTTCATAACAAAACAAATACATTTTGATAATGTAACTCAAAAACACTAACCAAACACCTTAAAATATACTTAATTGACTTTAAATTAGTCATTTCTTTCTTATTAATGTATTTGTTTGTAAAATTTTAATAGATAAAGTAAATTCATTTAGATTATTCAGATATCTGAGTTTGAAGAAGTAATATTTGGTGGAGATTGAAAATTTGATGTAAGAATATAAGTACTTTTGACATTTTTATGACTAATTAATTAATTTTTAAGATTTATTTATCTTTTTTAAAAGCAATGAAGCATATTTTAAGGTGTTTGATTGGTGTTTTAGGGTTACATTATCAAAATGGACTTGTTTTGTTATGAAAAATATAAACACATGGGGTGTAAATATAATTTTCAAAATCTAATGGGAGGTGAGTGTAATTATGACAAATTTCAAAGGAGGTATGTGAAATTACCCCTTATAGTAATGATACCTATTTTAGGTATTGAACCAAACATATGTATTGGAATCAAGGGTTTCATTCCAAATTCGATAATTCCAATTCCAATTTCGATTCCCGAATGCAAACCAAACGCCACCTAATATTATAAAGTTTTTAACGAGTTGAATACTTAATGTTTATACTTTGTTTATACATTTCGTTCTAATACTAGACAAACAAAAATTATTGTTCGTGTTTGATTCATTAGAAGTATTAAATTCACCTTTTTAAATTAACCAATCGAGTTCAAGATCATTTGCGGGATTAATACAAGAAATTTACAGTCATTCGTATACCTATGCTAACCAAACACCGCCCCATTGTCGGCCTTTTCCTATTGAAAAAGTCCAAAGTTCTACCGAACTGTTGTACATTCTATAAGGCTTGCCTAACCAAACCCAGATCTAGTTCCATGGACTAAATTGGCAATAAATCCCAATATCCAACGGTTTCCGTGTCCAAATTTAATTTGGATGGGGTAGATAAAAAAAATATGAAATTGGGCCTAATCAAGATATTTAAACAATATCCCATCCAAATATATGGAGTTCTCTTAGATTTGATAGCCCATTGTTTAAATATTATTTAAATGACTCAAAATTGTAAGTATATTTAATAATTTATTTATTTTGCTATCAAAAGAAATTATTATTAGATATTTGAGTGGTACCAAAATCAATTTTACCCATTTTAGTTCCACCACATTGATCCCATGACCAATATAAGATTATTTAAGCATAACCCGTATTTTACAATCCCAATTAAATTCTGCTCAAATCTTGCCCATCCAACACATTTGTCATCCCTACCATAGATTTTTACTTTTCTAAGAAAATCAAGCTGATAAAATCTAGTTTATAAGTAACGAAAAATACTCCGTTGTAGATATTCAATTTTGTGATTTGGCTTGTTCCCATTTATCTGCTCACTCTCTCATGATATGATACACTAAATGTTCAGGCTAATACCGTAACAATTTAAAGATTCAAGGTAATCTTTCCACTCAGAAATATGAATATAGACAAATCTGGTTGTCAGACTACATTTAATACAAATAGTTGATGATCAAAAAATAAAAATAAAAATCTAGTTCTCAGAATACATAGAATGTAGAGAGCCATCGTTGGGATCTAACATTGAACGTCCAAAGCAGCAAAGGGATCCTACAATGACGAGCTTTGTCGTGCCATTGGTTATTTTGACGCTAGTTCAACCGTTATGTTTAAAGCTTGAGTAACGAGATTGAACATGACATTGCTGATCAATCCAAAAGAGACAAGGAGAACAAAAACGTAATATTTGTGTGAGCAAAAAGAGATGCAGTTGTTTCTGCATCAGATTGATAAAAGAGTAGAAAAGAATGACAAGGAAATTTATCCACTTTCTGTTCCCATCACGTCAACAATACAGTTGGGGCATTGATCATCAAACTTCTCTCATTAGTTTAACAAAAAATTCAGCAACTAGCCACAGCAAACTTTTCGGCACGCAGTTGCCCTGCCCTTCAATGTACTGGAGTGCATTTGGCGTGAGACAGACAGAGAAGAGAGCCATGTTGTATAACTTCTGTGTTCTCTCCATAATTTGTTTAGTGTCTGATCACACACACCAACATTCGGACACTAAAATCATCAACTTTCAGCCAATGCCTACTTGAATCCTTCTTCTGAGATCCCTACTTTATTTAAGCCATTAACATTTCATACAAGAAGTCCCAAAAATGGAAGCTTCAATTAAGGAGCTTTTGCTCAGAGACTCCTCGAGCTTCCTAGATGCCGCAAATTCCCATGCTTACTTTCATCTCTTAGCAACAACCATTATTCTCCTGGTTGCTTATTTTTTCTACATTCGATCAAAATGCATTTACCTTGTTGATTTCTCTTGCTATCTACCACCAGATAGCCTACGAGTACCAACATCCAATTTCATTGAACACTTTGAAAGATGTCAGGTTCATGAGAGGGAGGCGATTGACTTTCAGGCGAAAGTGGCTGAAAGATCAGGTATTGGGAATGAGGCCTGTATCCCCCTATCTGTACATCAAATGCCTCCTGATTGTTCTTTGAAACCATCTCAAGAAGAAATAGAAACTGTGCTCTTCAACGTTGTAGAAGACCTTCTGTCCAAACACAAAGTTAATCCAAAAGGCATTGACATAATTGTATCCAACTGCAGTATATTCTGCCCCATACCATCCATTCCAGCTATGATCATAAACAGATTTGGTTTCAGAAGCAATGTAAAGAGTGCCAACCTTAGTGGAATGGGTTGCAGTGCTGGACTCTTGGCTGTAAGTTTAGCAAAAGACCTCCTAAAAGTCCATGGTAACTCCTTGGCTTTGGTTCTTAGCATTGAAGCAGTAACCCCAAATGGTTATAATGGTAATGTCAAGTCCATGCTTTTAGCCAACGCCTTGTTCCGGATGGGAGGGGTAGCCATCTTATTGTCCAACAAGAAGCGAGACAAACAGACAGCTAAATACAAACTCCAACATCTCCTTCGAACACACATGGGTTCTGATGATCAATCATACAGGTCTGTTTTCCAAGAGAATGACAAATCTGGTCATCTTGGGGTTTCCCTTTCCAAATCACTTTTACATGTGGCAGGTAAGGCGCTAAAGACAAACATAACAGACTTGGGACCAGCTGTCCTGCCTTACTCGGAACAACTTCGGTACGGATGGTCAGTCATCCGCAAGAAGATCTGGAGAGTCGGTAGGCAGAATCAAATCCATCTACCCAATTTCAAGAAGGCTTTTGACCATTTTTGCATACATGCTGGAGGAAGGGCAGTAATCGATGCCATAGAGGAAAATCTTGGGCTAAACGAGGAAGACTTAGAAGCCTCCAGAATGACTTTGTATAGATTTGGTAACACTTCATCTTCTTCTGTTTGGTACGAGTTATGCTATCTGGAGACCAAAGGGAGGGTGAAAAAGGGGGACAGAATCTGGCAAATCTCTTTTGGCAGTGGCTTTAAATGTAACAGTGCAGTTTGGGAATGCATCTCACAGCTTGCTCCAAATGTAAGAAATGCTTGGTCAGACAGAATTCATTTGTATCCTGTGGAGATCCCAAATATAGCTGATCATTGAAAATTCAGGGTACGGGAAATCAATTAATTCATAGAGGACAATTAATGCTTGCTGAGATTACACTGGTGACAACAGAAATTGGTATGGGTGGACGCAAACCTGTTGTCACTTTACATCTATGACAGGCCTAGATAGAATAAGATGGAGCATGTAAAGTAAATTTACTAGTATATCTCCTTAAAAGAACCTAATCTGCTGGAAAATCAAGTACAATGAATGTAAAGCAATTATAAACTTAGCAAGAGAATTATACCAGACTCTGCAGGTAACCAAAAACTATTGGCAAATTTAGTGCACAACATGACAAAGAAGACCAGAGCTTAGATAAACTATTGTTGCTATCATTAAAATCCTAAAATTTCTTAGGCTTCTTCAGAAATTGTGGTGCTTTTTCTCCTCCTCTTCATCCTACAGCCATTTCATTGCAAACAGTTTTACCTAATAATAGAATACTAAAAAAAAAAAAAAATCTATGCCAGAAATAAGTCCTAAGAATGCATTAGCCACCCCTCACTCAACTCCTAAGGATGCATTTATTTTAATTACCGATCTAAAAGGTGCTATCTCATCAAACTAAATGGAATCTGCTGGAATATTTTGAATCAACCTGAGACAGAAAGAGTGGATTCCAATAAACCTGGAGAACCAACTTTAAAATTATTGAAGAAACAATTGCTCAGAAAGATTTTTTTAGCAAGTAGGAACTGTAAACTACCTGAACTGCCTCATCTAGTCCTTGTCTGATGAGATTTTGCTTTTGACACTACATGTTGCTTAGATAATAATTCAGCAACAATTTGGCGCCCATACAAGTGAGATTTCTTTAAGATCAAGTTTCTTGTGGGGGAATCAACAAAATAGCCTTGACCTGGCATCCACTGTAACAACTGAAGGAGCAGGTCTTTCTTCTCTGGTTCCTCGACATATCGTGATACAGCCATATGAAATAATCTCTAAGACAAATAACATCACAAACAAACACAATATAAGTTAAAGAGTAAACCAGAGAGATCATCTTTTCCAATCAACAAAATCAACAAAACTTAACAAGCATAGAAAACATAGAAGTAGCTTTCAAGTTTCAAAATAAGCCCTTTTGCTAGTTGCTCATATACTAAATCAGACACGAGCCGTATCCATCCTAAGTGAATGAAGTACACATATCAGTCACTCTCTAGAATGAAGTCAGGAAAGCAGCTTGGACACTCCCAGTGAGAAGTAGATGTATCAAGCATACAGCAAAAGTTCAAATTATTAACACAAAAAAGCTGATGTTTGCACATTCATATAGTACACAATAAATGCAGAAGGAAAACACAAAAACCAACTTTGAAAGGTATATAAAAGAGGATATCAAACTTTGTCTAAACTACAGGTTAGACAATATAGAAGCTATGAAACATTAGTCATGTCCCAGAATGTTTGTCTGCAGACACTGGACAAGTATGAGAGTGTGGCATACAACTTTAGACAACATAGCATCCACTCTGACCATTAACTTCAGTGATCTGGGAAAGTGTTCTACCATTTCCTTTTGAGCTTCAATACAAGTTTATACAATCTGCCCCTCAAATGGACATCATTGTTTCATTAATTCATCAGAGTGAGAGGGGAAGGGCAACTTTTTCGGAAGGTCTCCCTTTTTTTTTTTGGAGGGGGCCGGGGGGGGGGGGGGGTGTTTGCGGTGGGGTGTCTGGAAGAGGCCAGTAGCAGTGGATGGATGCAGGATTAAATACAACGTCAGATAAGATGCCCCTTTAGCCTAGGATTTAACTCAAGGTTAACCAGGATGCCTCGTTAGTTGCAAGCAATTACAAACATGGTGTGCAGATTAACTTGGAAGTGGATTAAAAGAGAAAGCTGCCAGCATCTAAGAGTAACCATAATAAGCACAGCATTTGTTACTCAGAAACATTCTCTCCATGGATTTGAGGAAGAAGTCTCAAATTCACATCTGTTTTGCAACACTTGTGTTAATGATCCAACTCTAGACCACTTCATTTAAACTTCCAAGTATTTCTGTCGGCAACAGATCATGCCGGAATACTGTATTTGATAGGTCACGTTTCAAGTACTTTAACAACTACAATCCAGGAAAAAAGTCAAATTTTTGGAACATCTCAGATTGATGCAACGACTTCCAGAGTCACAAAATAATTTCATTTTTAAGAACTTGTACAAATTAAATTCATTTCATTACCTGATCAATCTTGTACCCAGAACTGTGAATTGCCTTTATTACATCATTTATCAAGTTTATATTGCCTGATTTCATGAAGGAAATTGCAAACTTCTTTATGGCAGGCTGAGAAATGGATCCTGCATTGTCCTGCACAGTTGACAGTGCTTAGCACTTTTTATGAGAAAAAAAAATGCAGACAAAGATTGCCTCAAAAATCATTGCATACCTTCACTATTACGTATGCATCTTTGAGAAGTCGTCCTGCAACTAAAATGTGCAAAATTTTCTCATGAAGAGCCTTGCACATGGTTCTCGTGCTATATTTCAGGATATTGTATACAGAAAATGCTTCAGCATGAGCACCAGTTTTACCAAGATGATAAATTAAAGAAGTACAGAGTTCCTGCAACAATGAAAACCGACAAGATCCAATAAGCAGATAATATTGTGTCTTAATCTGTCACTGAATTATCAAAATCTACTGTTGAGGGTTTGCTTAATTCTGTACAAGGAATGTTAATTGCAGCACATTCCAGAGAATATTTACAGAGTCGCACATATAACATTGAAAACCCCAACTTGTAGCAAAATCTAATTTTCCAAAGTAGTATACATAAAAATTCAAGAAGTTGGTAATTGTAAAACCAATTGTGGTCGAGGACCAAGATGAGATGTAGCCTTTTTCCAAGACATAAAGACATGAAATGCTCCAACTCAATGTTGTAGAAGCTTTACACATAAAAGCCATAGAATCTTTACCACAGAAAGACAAGTGAGAGAAGCCATATCAAGGCACTTATCGTCCTTCAGGCTTCGAAGAATTTGGGCATATAACTTTGAGATACCAATAAAATTCTAAACATTGAAGTTAACTTCTTAGATGCGGATTTTACAATGAGAATACATTTTTGCACCCATAATTGAAAAGGGAAGGCTTTGCTCTCTGTCATGATATGAATTGAGGCAGTGTGAATTTTATAGTCTCAATTCATGCTATGCATTGTGAAACCATATATCCAATCACGCATGCAACAGGAGGCATTTGAAATGCTTCTGTAGTAAAGAAATAATATCAGTGAATTCAATTTATCATAGTTGGTTAGCAATCAGTAAGGCAAACAATTAAAAAGCTGGGGAAGAAAGTCCTAAATCACATGTCAGCATCATTGAGAGAAGGAAATGCTCTTTTCCTGGGGGATGGCCAAACTGAAGTTCTTCATGCACATGAATAACATGTGTTACTACAGACTGTTGACATATTTTATCATTACTACACATATAAAGATTATCATCAGCAACATCTATGATGAATATTAGTGCTATATTCTAGTTTACCTCCTCTGGTTGATGGCCTTTCTGGTGCATGTCGTCCAGGGTACGATAAGCAAGTATATACAGCTTTTCTTTGCAAAAGTACCTTATCAAAATGTGAAAGGTATTCCAATCAGGACTAATTGCTGACTCATCCATTTTCTTCATCATTTTCATGACATTGTCCATCTCTCCAGCTCGACAATAAGCACAAAGCATTGTGTTCAAAATGACTACATCATATTTGTCATATTTTGCTTCAAAGCTAGATGCCAATTGCTTTGCATCCTGGAGGAGCCCATTACGGCAGAACCCTGATATCATAATACTGTAGGCATACCCATCTGCAGATACATACAATACATGCCACTTAAGTCACTTAAGACTCCTAAAATGCAAAATAATAAAACACATATGGTTCCCCATGGATGTATGTTGTCCCTTATGTAATCTTTCTTGGAACTTTGTTTCATGGACCAATATTTAGTAAAATTATGTGACATAAGACAGGATGCAAGTTTACATCAAACACAGATTTGATAATGGATACTAAAATGTTGTTGCAAGGTCACAGTGGCAACGAGACATACCACTTCTGACATCTTTCTTCTTCATTTCATCAAAAACTGTTTTGGCTTCAGTGATTTGTCCAGCCTTTACTAAGCCATCCATGAGTATACAGTATGGCATCTGCAGAAAAACGGCATTTGATAAAACTTCCGATGCTGTGAAAGACAATTACAAGAACAAAGATAAAACATGGAACCTTTGGAAACTGAGAAACCATACAGTACAGCAGTTTCGGCACGTGATAAAAAAAACATATAAAGGAAGGTGGATGTAAGCTAGAGCAGTATTATAAAAATTAGCCAAGTAGGGTACACCATATTAGTCTCAGATAAAAACTAGGAAGCTAATAAGATGTTTCCAAAGAGTTAAAAAGATTATCTGTTTAAACAAATTAAAGAAAAGGTTAAAATAAAGGATGTCTACAAAGTGTATGTAATATAAGCTTATTCTGAATAAGGCAGAGTTAGTCAGCGTCTGATCATGTACGAAACAACCAACCATACGATATGTAAAAATAAAAGAACTCAAAATGTTAAAAAATTTTCATAAATAAATAATAAAACAATGAAGATCAGAACAACATCAAAAAGTACAATGATGAGCATTGAGCATCATTTTAGTGCAATGATCAAAGGAAAGCAAACAAAATATGCACCCTTCCTCTCCCTTTTTCCTCCTTACTTTCCCATGGTAGGAGCCAAAAAGATTCTTGTATTAGCTGGAATGATTACGCTAAAATCCATTTAACAACTTTGGAGATGTATAAAACATATCAATTGCAGAGGTAGGAGATTACCTCATCTTCTGCATAGCCTAGGGTATCCAATTCTTTTAGTAGCTCTCTTGATTTCTCAAACAAACCCCCTCTAACATACACTTTCAGCAGAGTTGTCAAAACAACCTGCAAGAAGAAGGCAATATGTAAAAACAAATTGAAAAGATATGTTCCTTTCATAAAATTAAAGAAAATCATGAAATGTCACAAATAAGATACCAAGTATATCTATGGGGAAAAAGGTCCAACTATAGGTGACCAAGCACAATAAATGGGGTATCGTGACATAAATTTTAACACCTCAGGGGGACCCGCGGGGGGGGGGGGGGGGTGGGGGTGGGTGGGTGGGTGTTGATTATACATTTGCCTCACTCTTTATACTCAACTCATATATAAAACTCACACTGGCCTTTAAAAGCCTCAAAATGAAAAGGCCCACTTGTTATTGAATTTCAAGCATTATATCAGTCAAAAAGAGAGATGTAGAATTAAAGCTCAAGGAAAGCTGGCCCACAATCCTTGGAGCCTGTTGAAATCTATGTCACCATGATAGCATCCGCCACATTTTATGTCTGGATTCTAGATGCACGAAAATAGTCATATATGAACCTCACACTGGCCTTTAAAAGCCTCAAAATGAAAAGGCCAAGAGAAAAAACTTATTTTTCTGGATCTTGAATAACAAAAAACCATCATAGCTTGAGGTGGTGTTGCTTCTCTCTGTCTTTCTATCATTTTTCCTTTGCTTTCTCATTATAGCTTCAAATTTCAAGAAAAAACTTTGCAATAAAAAAGTGGAGTAAGATCTTCAGAATTAACAGTAAACCAAGTATGAAATATGAAATAGCTCAAGGTGGTGTTGCCTCTTCTCTGTCTTTCTATCTCTTTCTTTTGCTTTTTCGTTGTAGCTTCTTCGAATTCCAAGAATAACTTTGCAATTAAATAGTGGAGTAAGGTCTTCAGAACTAGCAGGGAACCAATGGCAGTATGAAGTATGAAAAAACTTGTTTTCTCATGGCTACATTGAATTGTCAGAGAGAAAAGAAAACTAACCTTATTGAGCACTAACCCTTCAGATTTCATCTCTTGAATTAACTCATCTGCCACCTTATAATTTCCATCAACCGAATAGGCATTGAGTAATGAGCTGTAGTGGAAGGCATTGGGAGAATTACCTTCATTCTTCATCTCCATAAAGTATTGCTCTGCTTCCTTGCATTGGTTGTTAGAAGCACATACAGATAAAAGTGTACCATAAATTACACTGTCCATTTGCAGCCCATTATACTTCAGCTCCCGAACCAGTTCTAATGCCTTAGAATAGCCATCTTTGGCTTTTGCACAGCCTACTAGTAACTAAAAATGAAAAAAAAAGGGAAGAAATCATAAAATGCTGAAAAGCGTTAGTTTTTATTGTTATAAAAAATCATCATTATAATTTACTATGTTCTGAGGTTCAAGACCGAAAAGGCAATCATGTGTTTAGACGTAGATTGAAAATTTTTTATATGGACAAATATTTGATATGACCTTCTTTTATCACCTCAAATGATTTAAGTAGTGGACAACGGATCCAGCTCAAATGACAAAATCAACAGTAGATGAGGAAAGAGATTACCGTAGAATATGTTACAATATCTGGTTTTAGTCCTTCTCGCTTCATTTGATGAAACATCCTGAGACTGCTCTCAAACTTGCCATTTTTAACCAGAGAACCAAGAACAGAATTGCAGACTGAGACATTGTTCCTTGTAAACTCATCTTTAATGCTGTTGTAGATTTCTAATGCCTTCATAGGATCAAGGCTTTTTCCCATGAACTTTATATAACTGCTGTAAGATGCAATGTTGGTCTTCTCATTTTGCTGCATCCAGGCAAAGAGCTGCAACAATTTGAATTGAAATTTCATAATCATTACTTCCAAGCAAACAAGAGGGACACAAATGAAGATGTCCAAAGGCCGATGGTAAGGACATGCAAGAAGAAAATTCTTTTGCCTCAAAGAAAGCACACAATCAATATTGAAATTTAAGGCAGTGGAAGAGCAAGAGAAACTGACACCTTGCATAATACAAAATAAGTACTGACGCAAAGATTGATACAATTGACATCGCTTTAAGGGAAATATGGGTCATACTTTTGTCACGAATGACAGGTCTAAAAGCCTTGAGAAGCACTATTAGCATATAGCAGTAACAGCTGCCAAAATTTTACAATTGTTCAATTCAAACCTGGGAAAGCTCCTTCCATCTGTTCAGCTTTCCAAAATGGCGCAAAATTACATTCAAATCTTGAACCTTCAACTTATCTCCAGACCTACAAACCAGCTAACATCATTACTCACTCAAACTTATAAAGTACCAAATTTCGAACCTTGTCGCATTAGTAGTTACGCACCAACATACAATATTCTAAATATGCACTAGAAAAAAAAAATCCAGGGAACCATAATCACAAATAACATTTGTGAGTAAAAACTGTCAACAAATTGGCATATACAAACAAGAAAGTAAATCAATTTTCATGATATGAACTCAAAAATTACATTAACGTGAAACAAAAATTCCAACAGATTAAAACAAAAACAAAAAATGCTGATTTTCATAGCCCCATTAAACAAAAAATCCTCAGTTTTGAGTAATATTTGTAGATTGACAAGCAGTAGTTAGACTCAATAAAGATTAAGATTATGAAAACGATGAAGAAAAAGGAAACCTTGAAAGAGCAGAGCCCAAGTCAGAGGATTCTTGAATATCAAGAATTGCAGATTCTCTTTTTTTATTGGAAAAAGAACCAATCTTTGAAGGTTTTGCAGGGAAATTTCTACTCCAATTTTGGGCTTCACTGAGTTCAACAGTAGCAGTGGCAAAGACTGTAAACTTGGAGTTCTTGGAGGATCTAACTGCAACTGGAGACAAGGGAAATGGTGAAGATGGGAAACCAGAACATGTTAATGGAGACTGGTTATTCAAGATAGGTGTAAGCCCGTTTCCAAACACAAGAGATATCTCCATTAGCAGAAACTTTTTCAGTTCAAGAAGATGGGGGGAATGTTGTGGCTGCCAAAGATCAGATAAAATATACAGAGGACAGATAATCATATATGGGCCAATGCATTAAAGCCCGATAATTATTTATGAACCAGATAATTGTATGCAGCCCAAACCCAGTTAAGCCCTTTTAAGTAAATCCCGATCCTGTTCTAAAAAGTGCCCAAGATTTGTTCTTCCAACTCAAAATAGCACATTATTTTTTTCGACTAATTTAAAATTCTATTGGTTCTGTAAATATATACATTCTCATTTTTCTTAAAGAAAAAAAAAGGGGCCAAGTATTTATGCCTATTTTTAAAGGATATTGATCCAATAATTAATTAATTAAGTTGTTAAGCATCGAGAAAGTTGAGTTTTATTAATATGAATTGGCCTTTGTCATATTTAATTAAAATAACTCTTAAAGAATCATTTTTAAGTGATAATGTGGCATTAATTTTAAAATTTCTAGCATAAATGAAAATTTACATTAATCATGTTTAGAAAATTGTAAGTTATTTTAGAGGTATGGTTTTGGTATATCGTGTTTGTCAAAAAGTTTGACATTTATACTCATATTAGTCAAGTCAATTATAAAACAATCTTTTTTTTATTTTCATTCCTACCCATATTAACGTTCATAATGTCAAATATACAAACAAATACTACATTAATTCACTATTAAGAACTACCATATAACTTGGGGTGTTTAGTTTAAGGGATGGTTATTGTAAGTAACAACACCCATTGTTCATGTTTGTAAAACAATTATCGTTGAATGAAAGTGATTGATTAGGGAGTTAATAATTCCCTCCCCAAAAATACTATTCTATCAAACCTATTAACTTTTATAATTAAGGGCAAAAACACACCATCTAAAAAAATACACATTTTTTAAGCTACCTACTCCCAATATATTATTCTTCTCTCTCTCTCTCTCTCTCTCTCTCTCTCTCTCTCTCTCTCTCTCTCTCTCTCTCTCTCTCTCTCTCTCTCTCTCTCTCTCCCCCCCCCCCAATATGTCTTTTGATTTTGAATATTCTTGATTAATACTCTATAAAAATTTTTATAATTTTTTTTTACATTCAATTTTTGTATAAAAATTTTGAACCAAAAATCATAAATATACAATACTCTATATTAATACAATAAAAATGATTTTTTTAAGGCTATCATTTGCATAAAACTCAAATTAGAGTATGGCTATATTTAAAATTGAAAAAATCTTTTTTGAAATTTTCTTTAAAAAGATGCAAAATAAGAAATCTATAAAATATGTGTATCATAAATAAAAGATTTAAAATTTTTAAAATTTACTTGAAAGTCATTTCAGCAAACCAAACTAATATTTTTATAATGATATCTATTCCATTATTAAACCAAACATGTTGGGGGAATCATCAAAATCTATAATCATAGTAGAGTTAATGATACTCAAAGTGATAGTGATTGAAGAATTTGAACCAAATGGCCCCTTAAATTTTTTATCTTTTTTTTTTTAATTGTAGACACATAGTGTGTATGTTCCCACTAGTTAAAAGAATTTCCATCTATATATTTAGTCTATATTTCACAGAACAGTTGATTTAATCACTTCAATCAACCATTTCTCTTCCTCATTACAGCTTAACTTTTTTTTTTTTTTTTTACATTGAGGAAACAATTTTAACTTATGAAATATAACTAGGAAAAATATCCTATAAAGTTTAATAACACACCAATTAACTACCTTTCTTATATATAGTACTCTATTCTTTTCAAAAGAGGCATCATTGAAATATCATGATCAAACTTAACTTGTTCAAAGAAAAGGGAAGTAATTTAAAAAGAAAAAAAAAGCACACGCCTCAAATTAATTTAAAGTCACTAGTAATTAGTATGAATTATTCCGACTCACTCAAAGTAATTTCGTAAAAAGTTAACTTCCAGAGGTGTGTTGCATTTCATTTTCATGTCACTCAAATATTTTAATGTGGATTCTGTTCATATGGATATCTAGTGTCATTACCATTTAATCACTAAAAATGGAAGATTAAGTAAAAATGACATTAAATGATACACACTCACCCTTAAAGATCTTAATAGGATTCACATGCAGAAGTCACCAACACTATTTGTGTTCAAATATCTAACAATTTATTGTCTAGTTGAGATTAATTAGTTGAAAATTTCCAAAAATTAGTGCATAATCCCAAAAAATTCAATTTTATTCATATACAATGAGTTAACAGTGTGAGCCCATGAGTGTCTTTATTTTAATCTAAATAATGGGTTGAAATAATTTTTGGAAAGTAATTGGAACATAGAATGCACCACATTGACTACCGCACAGTTTAAGAATTTATTTATTTTAAATAAGCGTTCTAAATTTAACCTTTGTATTCTAAATTCTTACAATTCTAATGTGAGATTGTCTTATATAAATTATGTGAGCTGTGCTCCACGACGCAATGCGCAATTAAGAATAGAAATGAATCAGACAAGGAAAATCAAGAACCTAAAACAAAAGACTGCTCGACGTTAACCGTATTAGTGTTGTGACATCATTCTCACTCGTCATATTATACGTGGTAGATTCTTGGAACCTGAACTGAAGCTGACGTGAAACTGCTTCTCTTTTTTCCCCTCTCAAAACCTCGCAAGTATCTGGCACCAGATTGTGAACTTTTCACTGCTTAACAGTTCCCACCCCGTCATGAATCCTCTTCCAAAACGACCTTAACTTTCTCGTCTCATCATTCTTCGAGAGTTGAGTTAATGTTGCCCTCTTCATCCCTGGTTATATAAGACTGTTACTGTTTTAATTTCGTTCTGATTTCTCTGCCTTTTAAGTTCAATCTGCAGTTCTTGGAATCTTGATATTTCAAACAGGGAAAAAAATTGAAGTTCTTTGTATAAAGAGATGCAGTAGTATTCATTCATGATTGATAAGCATTGATTTTTTTTCGCTCGTGTAATTATTAATTGAGTTGTACTTGCGTTTTTCAGCAGGATAAAAATGAGTTCAGAATTTAGGAGCGAAGGAAGCTGCATGGAGTTGCTCAAGACCTTAGGTCGTGAAGAGATTCTGGAGGTCTTGTCTCAGGGGTTATGCGAGCACTGTGATACTACTTTGCTGGCTCGTATAGAGAGTATTGCTAAGGGTGATCAATTACTAAAACTCGTATTTTTATATGCATATCAATTCATTTAGATACTAAAAAATTATCAATTCATTATGTTTGTTTCACTGTTTTTATAGTTGCATGCATGTATCCACTGAATTGCTGAGGAATTGGACTTTTTTATGATTTGTTTGCACACTAATCATCAAATTCCTGGAATTTAATGACACTTGCGTTGATGGTTTCTTTGTCGTTTTTAATTCATTGGTCTGTTGGGTCATAATCTAGATTGAACGGAAACCAAACAAATGAAATGTAGGAATAGGAAAACATTCGTTGTGAAATCTGTTGTTGCTTTTGGATCAATATTTTGCTAAATATTTACTAGATCAATATTTTGCTAAATATTTACTATCTTTTATTTCAATCCATTTAGATTTCAATTCAATGAGGAATTGATGATGTGCACTAATTAAGCAAAGTTAATAATTTCTGCGAGAAGGATATGTGATTTGCCATCTAGAAATTTGAGCATGGATACTTGCAAGTGGAATGTGACTGGTGACAAATCTAGATTGCTCAATGCACTTTTTTTTTTTTTTTTGGTCATTTTCATTAGCAATTTGCTATCTCAACACCTCCATATATTTGAAATTCAAGACTTAGATGGCGGAAATAAATTAGGATCTCTTAATTGCTGGAAACAATGAGTGCAGTAGTTTAATCTTCTAGAGGTTATTCCTATGTTCAATCAAGCTTTTCTCCTATTTTATTTTGTAGGAAAACAAGTGGATATATCTGATTCCGGCTATAATGCAACAACAAAGTCTGAAGAATTCCAGACTGCAGATGCTAAACCAACTACTCAAGGCTATATGAAAACCTCAGATTCTGTTTTGAAAAGGAGGGATGCACTTGGTTCTTCCAACTCGTCACCTACATCAATGAACAGAAAACGATCAGCATCCAAATACTTAGACTCTGACAGGACAATCATTGATTTTGGATTATCAGAGGATCAGGAGCTTATTAGATTTCAAAATGTCGGCAGGATGAAGGATTTTTGTCTGATTGAGAGGATCAATGGGAAGCCAAAAAATGTGCTCCAAGGGCTTGAACTACATACTCGAGTTTTTAATTCTGAGGAGCAGATGAAGATTGTTGATTGTGTTCTCCAACTCCAACGCAAGGGTCAAAATGGCCAGCTCAGAAGTAAGCCAGTGGTCTATCACAAACTTTTGTTCTTAATTTACATTGTTATACTTATAGATAATTCTTAATTTAAGCTATTAATATTTGCTTCAACATTTCACAGAACATACATATTCAGAGCCAAGAAAATGGATGCGTGGTAAAGGGCGTGTCACAATTCAATTTGGATGTCGTTACAATTATGCACAGGTAACTAAATATCCTAATTGCTAATCATTACCTAGTAGTTAATGCATGACTTTGAATCCATTCATGCGTTGCCTCATTCCTCTTTTCATTTCTTTTGCAGGATAGCAATGGTAATCCACCTGGAACAGTTAGAGATGAGGAAGTTGAGCCCTTGCCTCCTTTATTCAAGGAAATGATTAAGAGGATGGTGAGATGGCATGTTTTGCCTCCAGACTGTGTCCCTGATAGTTGCATTGTCAACATTTATGAGGAAGGAGATTGCATTCCTCCACATATTGATCATCATGACTTTGTTCGACCTTTTTGCACTGTCTCTTTTTTGAGTGAGTGCAATATACTCTTTGGTGCTAATTTAAAGTCCACTAGTCCTGGAGAGTTTGCAGGTCCTTTCTCTTTGCCATTGCCTATTGGGTATGTTATTTCACTGTCTCATCATCCCGTTTATAATAGAGTACCGCATGGAATAATCTAAAGGATTTTTAGGACTTGTTTTCAACATATTCAATAGATTTTGATTTTTATAAAAATTAATTTTAAAAAAATTAAAAATTAATTGCTCCGTATCTTATTAGCCTAAACAATCCAAAAACATGGTAACAAAGTGATTAAAAATATCATTAATTTTCTAAAATCAAAAGCTAAAAGCAGGTTGAAAAAAATTATTGAGAACAAGTCCTTAATTGAAAATTCGAAAAATCATTTTTTGTTTTTTGTTTGCTATACTTTTTTATTGTAAACTTTCGATCATGCACTGACAATTCATCTTGCAGATCCGTACTGATTCTGAATGGTAATGGGGCTGATGTTGCTAAACATTGTGTGTCTAGTGTTTCATCCAAAAGGTATACTTTCAAATTTTAATTAAAAAATGCATCTTTTATTTGAAAATCACAGCTGTAATTTTAATTTGTAATTTCATATCACATTGTATTGGATAACTTTTAATTTTACCTCACGCCTTGTATGGACTTATGTTACAGGATTTCCATCACTTTTAGGAAAATGCGTGCTACCAAGATACCCTATACGCATGTGCTGGATCCTCAATTATCAGCTATCAAACCACTTGAAGGTTCCTCTAAGCCACTTGAAGTTTATCTTTCAAGAAAGTAACAGCTGGATCAAAATAAAGATGGTTGAACTTCTTGCTACTTTTGATGTTTCAGTGTAAAGATAGTAGAACTCGTTGCTACTTTCGATGTTTCAGTGTAGTGTTTTAACTTAAATATTACTTCCTTTTAGCTGGTAACGAGAAATAATGTTTTCATATCTCAAAATCATTTATGCAAACTAGTACTCTGGAATGCGTACTACCAAATGTATAGGGCAAATTTCTCTGAATGATGTGGTTTTAAAAAAAAAATCCCCCGCGACTTTTTTTTTGTCTTGTATAAATTTAGAGGTGCCGCACAGGACAAATTTTGTTTTTTTTTTTTTGTTTAACTTTTTGCAAATGTGTGTCAGAAGGGCTTGGGTGCAATTTGGGACAAATTTCAAAAAGCTTTGCCTGACAAGATGTTATGTATTATGGATACTATTTTAGTTAGTATTTAAAATGTTAAAATTATCATGTTAAAATAATTTCAATTGTATTATGTTAAAATTAAGTTTGTATAGTAATGTTAAACTGCTTATTTTCCCATGAACAATTAGTCATGTTAAAATATTACGTATTATGATTTTTATTTTAGTTAGTATGTTAAAATTATCATGTTAAAATTATCGTAAGTGTATTATGTTAAAATTAAGTTTGTATAGTAATGTTGAATTGTTTATTTTCCCATGAATAATTAGTCATGTTAAAATGTTACGTATTATGAATAATATTTTAATTAGTATGTTAAAATGTTAAAATTATCATGTTAAAATTATTGTAATTGTATTATATTAAAATTAAGTTTGTATAGTAACATTAAATTGTTTATTTTCATGAATAATTAGTTATTTTAAAATGTTACATATTATGTACACTGTTTTAGTTAGTATGTTAAAATGTTAAAATTATCGTGTTAAAATTATTTTAATTGTATTATGTTAAAATTATGTTTTTGTAGTAATGTCAAATTATTTATTTTTCCATGAAGAATTAGTCATGTTAAAATATTATGTATTATCATTTTTATTTTAGTTAGTATGTTAAAATTATCATGTTAAAATTATTGTAATTGTATTATGTTAAAATTAAGTTTGTATAGTAATGTCGAATTGTTTATTTTCCCATGAATAATTAGTCATGTTAAAATGTTACATATTATGGATAATATTTTAGTTAGCATTTAGGATGTTAAAATTATCATGTTAAAATTATTGTAATTGTGTCATGTTAAGTATATAAGTTTGTATAGTAATGTTACATTGTTTTATTTTCCATGAATAATTAGTCATGTTAAAAGTAACTTATTATGGATAATATTTTAGTTAGTATATTAAAATTATCATGTTAAAATTATTGTAATTGGATTATGTTAAAATTAAGTTTGTATAATAATGTTAAATTGTTTATTTTTCCATGAATAATTAGTCACGTTAAAAATGTTATGTATTATGGATAATGTTTTAGTTAGTATGTTAAAATTATATAGTAATGTTTAGAGTTTATTTGCTCATGAATAGAATTAATGCAATAAGTAATTTATATGATTTGTATTATTTGAAATAAATAGGTACAAAATGCATTTTAATTTGTTTTGAAATTAATTATGCTAATTATGCAATTAGATAATTAATATATGGAAAGACATCGTTGGAATTTTTTGGTATATTTTTGGAAGTGGTTGTGTTATTTATTAGATTTGTTTGATTTAAAGTCTAATAAATTAAACAAGACAATTAAATAATTTTAGCATAAGAATTTAAACTTAATTTTAACATTTTAACTACATTGTTATCCATAATACATATCATTTTAACATAACTAATTGTCTATGAGAAAATAAACATTTTCGCATTACTATATAAACTTAATTTTAACACAATACAATGACAATAATTTTAACATGATATTTTAACCCAAAAAATCAGGGCTGAAGTTTAAGGGGGCAAATTGTACATATATCAAAGTTCAAGTGCAAAGTGTTATTAATCAAAAAAAAAATTTTTTTTGAGCTGGTGCCACATAGATCTTGCGTGGCACCCTTAACCAAAAAAAAAAAATCTGAGTTGTATGGCACCCTTAACAAAAAAAAAAAAAGAAAAAAAAATTTGAGTTGTGCCGCACTCTTAACAAAAAGAAAAAGAAAAAAAATTGAGTTGGTGCCGCACAGAGTTTGTGGGGCACTCTTAACCAAAAAAAAAAAAAAACTGCTGTACACCCCTTGTTCAGCAATACTTTCCAAATTCGCAACCAAGCCCCCACCTGACACACATTAAAAAAAAACACAAAATTTAACCGGATGCCGCACATATTCAAAACACCAAACAAAAAGTCCCTAAATAAGGGATTTTTTTAAAACCACGTTATTCAGAGAAATTTGCCAATGTGTACTATAGTTGGATAGGCAAAAAAATTCTATTTTTTACTGGTACACCCAATCTTGATGAGGGTGTGCTCCTACCAAAACCAAACCTGATGTAATGGACATTGATCAGTAACCAAATTTATCCTCACTAAAATACATGCACATTAATCGAATGCACATTAATCAACTGCGCTAAAATTCAACAGAAGATTTAAGAATCAGCAGTAAGAAGAAGATTACAACTCATCAATTCTGTACTAAACGGAAAACATATATATTGGACAAGTATTTTTATATAACCAAATCAATTATTAGAAAGTTTGAGAGCACATTGGCATTTTTTATTTTTTTTTTTGTAGGAACTCAAAAGGTTTTATTGTGCAAAAGTTAGCTGGAAAGAGATTTGTCAAACTTATAAAGAAGGTAGATTGGTTTTGCAAAATCTTGTTATTTCGAATAAGAACTTGATTACTAAAAATTATATGGAATATTTGTGAGAAGAAATGATGCGTTTGGGTTCAGTGGGTGTGCTCAGCTACACTAAGAAATGCTTCTTTACATGGAGTTGAAGAAACTTTCAAATTGGTCATGGATTTACGGGAATAGTGTTCAAATAAGCCCCCATCTATCCTTTGATCAGATGTGTCATTGGAGATACATCCTTCTGGTTTGATCATTGACATCCGTTAGGTTCTTTATGCCAAATTTTCTTTGAAAAATCTATTGAAATGTTTTAGACTTTCTAAAAATGTTCAAATTTGCTGAAATATTTTAGACTTTCTACAAATTATATTGTTGCTCAAAGTATAATGGATGGTAAATGACACTGGCACGCCTAAGAGGAGAAGACAAATGAAGTATGTAGAATGTAACAGGCTACACTTAGGGAACATGTTCCTATACCAAATCAAAAGGATAATATTTATTGGCCAGCTGATGCATACAGAAAATTCATTGTAAAAACTATACTAAAATCCTTGAGGCAACCTGATGCATCAGGAAAATTCACTGTAAAATCTATACTACAGTCCCTAAGAAATTCTGCAACCCTAGTTAAATGGTTTGAACTTGTATATAGGAGAAAAGATTTATATTATTAGTTTAAGAAAATAATGAATTTTTTCAATTGTTACTTAGTTTAAGTAAATATTTATACATAAAAAAATCAGATTTTTTAAATTTTATCTATTGCTTTTTGCTTAAAAAATAAGTTACGGAATCCACTTTTTTCCCTTTTTTGTAACAATAAGTCTGTAAAAGTCAAACCAAAATATGAAATACATTAAATATAGAGATAGTATAAAAAAAAAAGTGAACGTTAGACTTGACATATGCATGTAAAGGCTGAAAAAGAGTCGAAGAGCCATTAAAAGGAAAGAAAAATATGTAAAAAAACTGTTTTATTCAATAATTTCATAAGTAATACTCGACATTCTCGTAAGAATGTCATTAAGAGTTTCAAATCAAAATTTTGTTCGATTCAAAGATTCGTTTATTGATTCATGGGGTGTGTTTTAGATAGCTATAATGATCTTCATCGTACAGTTAAATATTGACATTTTTACATAACTAAATTAAATGTTTAATTAATTATATATATTTGTAATTTCTTTGGAAGCCACAAGGACTGGATATTTTCCTACTAGCGTTGTTTTTAAAGATAAGTCATTAATGAAATTTACCAAGCTTTTCTTCTTCTTTTTTTTTTTTTTTTGTTTGCATAGAAATGTACAGCTAAGTAAAGTGGCAATTGATCATTCAATTTGATAGGATAACCTAGTAAAAAGTTCATTAACAACTTCACGTAAAGATGTGACAAATTTTGTGAGTAGTGTAAACTAATAATAGTGATATAATGGTAGAGACATGATGCATTTTATCTATAACATATCTAAATCAATGATATTCTAACTTATACGTAAGTTACTATATAATTTATCTCCTTTAACAACGGTACATAAATACACACACATCTAAGTTTGAAACACTAAATTTAGAAAGCAGCCTATAAATTACTCATAATTATTGCCAGTTAGTCTAGATAATAGCAAGATAAAATGCTAATTGGTCGTACCAATTTATGACATATAATTTATGCATACTTGACGCACCAGTTGTATTTTATTTTATCATATTTATTATATTTATTTTGTTACGTTTTGATTCTTATCTCATTGGGTCATGAAATCCAGTCTATTACATATAGATTTGATACTGTTTATTATCATATTTACAAATATTTACGTCCTCATGGCGCCAGTAATCCCCTAAACTTTCTTTTCTTGTTCCCTTTTTTTGGTCATAGGAGTGATTTCAAGTATTTTCACATATAAATCAGCAAATAAAGATTTTGAAAAGGTAAAATTGCACAAGGTTTTTGCTAGCGAGACTACAAGTGTCTTTATCTTCCTAGCTAGTGAAAAAAGTGAGTAATTTAAGTTCAAAGAATTATATTATTGACAGGAGAAGTTAAAAACATAAGTAAACTTGTGAAAGTCCTTATTTAGAGTGATCATCTCCATCTCCATGTGGTATGTTTGAACCAAGTGAAAGTATATTTTTACGTAGGGATAGGATTGTACTCATATGAAATAAGGAGAAATATTTCAAAGTGAGAATATTGTGAAAATAGGTGTTAAGTAATATTTATAAAAAGATAAGTAGTAAGGGTATATTAATCATCGGAAAAGGAATAGAAACTGGAATTATATAATGTTATTACTATTATATATTTAGTTATTTAATTAGCTAGGACTTGAATTTTCAGAATCAAGTAAATATCAATCTTTATAATATGAGGATACAACGAGAGGATTAGATAAGTAAAGGTAAATTAGTAAATACAAACAAGAGAAGAAACACTACTATATAATATATAATATACTAACAGACATGATATAATTTCTTGTTCCGCATAATAGTTTTTGTTATACCTTTCTTTTTTGGTTCTTTGTGATACTTAGGGTTTTATTGGATAGGCATATGCTATTTTTAACATTTGCATATGCAAATTTCATTTGAGGTTTTAGTAATGTCACATTTGGTACTTTAACATTATTTTAAGGATAAATTATTTAGAAGAGAGGGATTACCACAAAGAATGAGAAAATCCCAAAGGAAGTTATCTTTATTAGCATGATGATTGATGAGCATTGAGCCCAAAGAAGCAAAATGATAATGAGTAAGAATCTAGTCAACTTCATAGATACAGGAGAATTTTCCAGGATGATTAACAACTTAGGATAAATTAAATCTTACACATTTTCTAGAACATTGATTTCATCTAATCAAAATGTTAAGTCCTGTGTTTTATTCCTAATTGATGTTCCACTTTCATTCTGCCTAGAAAAAAATATATACATACATACATACATACATATATATATATATATATATATATATATATATATATATAAGAGTGTCCAGATTATAACGAAAATAGAAAAAGTGAGTATCCAACTCAAACACAAAAGTACAAAAGTGTCCTTTAAAAAAAATCAAAATAAAAACTGAGAGACTTAAATATTTTGAGCCAAATAGTAGCAACAGCAACCAATAAACCGAAAACTGACAGCAAGAGAAAACTGAGGTCGATGCATTGAAGTAACTAAATACCTTGTGGATATGGCAAGCCAAGGAACAAAGAGTTTATTATATCCAGAAAAGATCAAGGTCAATGGTGACCGTGCAGCTTAAAACATTTTGCCTTTAGCGGATTTGGGATTTTAGGATTTTGATCATGTAACATACATCAATAGCAATCTACTACATGAGAACAGTTTCTAAATCGGCCTTTTCTTTTGGCTGTGGTTCTCAGTCTTGTTCTGCACTGGCCTCTAATTAGATGTGATGACTTACATCCTATGCCAAGAAATTGAAATTGAATCTTTATATATTTAGATAGCGATCTAACTGTCCTCAATACTCGATTATATCAATGCAGAAATATTGAAAATAATATACTCTAGCATAAAAGATGAGCTCAATACGAAAGGATAAAATATATGTATGTATACACACACAGACACGTACAAACGCACACAGAAAAAAATAAGAAAGAAAGTAGGATGACACCTTTGAAGGGCATTTGATATTTTTCTTTTGGGTAAACATAAGGGACTTTCGAATTGAAATGTGCACCACCAAGTACTTAGAATGAGAATATCTTTTCGTCAGGGCGGCAAAAGATATCATATATTGTTCTTTGGCTCTCCCACGTTGGATTGCTTGAAGCTTTAGTTCAACGATGGTACTTAATTTATCTTTTTTGGACAGTTGAAAGCTGAAGGAATCATGTACTATACGACCATAAACTCTAATCAATTTAATTAACAAATCTAATATGGCATGCATGCACTTGTAAGTAAATAGTCAAATACGTTCTTTAGGTGTTTGATATCATCAACCATTTCACAATTACAAAAAGAAAAAATGATCAACTCAACCGACTGCTGCCACTCTGGGAAATGGATAAATTTTGAACTCGTTTTTTAAGCTAAATATAAACAAACAATTGTAGCAAAATTAGGTAAGATGATAAGTCTTACAAGGAAATGGAAATCTCCGTTGTATTCAATGAATACATATAAAAGTCTAATTGTATTAGTGTTAAGTGACTTTGCCTAATCAAGATAATTAATTAGAAACATTTATATCTAATTAGTAATGGTGTTGGGTAGAGACTGTGCACTAGTGATATTCTTAAGTAAATTTCTAAGCATAATTAATGGAATTCTTTAATTAACTATACATTTTTAAAGCAAGATGCTTTGTCGTTTGATAAGGAGTCCTTTTCTGACCAAATAAGGAGCATAGAAGCAAGCAAAGCTTCTAGTTCTTGGATCCAACTTGGTGGAAGCTATGGGGGAAGAAAAGTTTTCAAATGTATTGCTAGTGGATTACTTAGTATTTTCCATTCATGGACTATAAAATTGATTCAAAGCTTTCTCTTCGGGTTAAAATGTCTTAGGATCTATGCGTTTGCATGCATATGTGGAGGTATTGCTCTTTTCTTTTCCTTTTCCTTTTCTACTTTTTTTTTTTTTTTTTTTTTTTGTGGGAGGGGTTGGTTTAAAAGGACCTCATGTTAATATAGACTATGGTTTTCATATGTATTGGTACATATACCAACAAGCATGCATATCTATGAAATACAAAATTAAGTAGTTTTCCTTCATCATAATTTATGTGTGTTAGTAAAAAAAAAATTTATGTGTCAATTCAACGGTGCACACAATTTAAGAAATTTGTATTGTGATTGCAATAACTCATCTAGAAAAAATAAAATTCCTATATATGCCATTTAATTCCATGTCCAATGGCTATTTATTACTCTAATTTTTTTCTTTAGAATTTGTATGGGAAAGAAAGTTGGACTTTGATTCTGATAACTCATTTAGAAAAAACAATATTGTTGTATACGCCCTTTAATTCAAAGTGCAATGCTTGTTTATTACTCTAAATTTTTCGCTTTGCAATTTGCATAAGAGGGATAAAATAGGAAGAATGTAATTTAATTTTTTGAATTTTCAAATCATGACATACATTTTGAGACAGATAAAACAAAGAAGCATGACATATAAAATGGGCGGATAATAGCATAATTAAAGTTGCTTTGCCAATACGAAGTTACTACTATCAAGTATTCCATCAAATGTTTCACATCGGATGAGTTGAGAGTGAGTGTCTTGTTCTTAAATCCCATAGGTTCTCTTAAAAGTTACTATAACTTTTGGATAGGATTCTGTGGATTGATTGCTTCTGCCTCCCTTGCTTTCTTTCAGTTTGGTAAGTGTTGTAAATCTACTTCCCAATTTCCCAAATTGTCAAAAAAAAAAGTATTCCATCAAATGAAAAGAAGGAATCATGTTAGATAAATGAATGAATAGACTGAAATCACAACTTGGTTATGCTTTTATGCCAGGATAAACATACAGTGACAGATATTTTTCAAATGGGCATAGATTCCTCTTCGGCCTTTCCTACCAAGTCTACTTCGAGCAGCCAAAAGAAGCATTTATCTGCTGACAACTTTTTAGTCACTAAAAAAGCATAAAGAATTGCTAAAGTTCTGAGGTTCCATTCTCTTGGCTTGATGGTCCATTACTCTTTTTCCCAATGCCAAGAGAAGATGCGAAAAGAATAACTAATAGTAAGAAAGTATAAAGATTTCGACCAAATCCTAATTCCCGAAACAAGAAAGATGTCAACAACAAAGATAACACGGGCATCTATCTCCTCTGATCTTCTTGTCCCTTGTAAAATGCCCTCCTTCGTCCACAGTTAATATCCCGCGTGGCCTCGTGAATGTCGTCAGAGACCAATAAAAGTTTCACGTTATCTGAGCTGTGCATTTAGTCATTTGCCCACAAAAAATCAAAACTCTTTTACTCTTATTTGAAAGCAACCCAAAAGTTTTGGAATAGTGTACATGGCTACGATGAGGTTTTTCGTGGTTATAAACAAACATTTCTCTAGTCTAGCATAAATTTTTGGAATTATTGAAACCCCCATTGGAAACTATATATCATCATCTGATTTAAGAGTAATGTTGCATAATGACTATTTTTAATAAACTTTTTTTCCCTTTAAATTACCCTTCTGAATAAAATAACAATTACTAACATTAGTTGTATGTAATTTTATTAAATTTAATCACAACTCATGTGAATATATTGCTTGTAATTAATTGTTTCGACTAAATTTGCTTTTATTGTTCCAATTTCTAACTTTCTTTCTCGTCTTTTTTCTAATATTTTGCACACATACCACACATGTACATCTTAAAAATATTACACGACTGAAGTACGTCTTCCTCACTAGCATATGAGTACTTTGTTGTATATTAAAATTGAAAAAAAAATCAAGAATATATACACATATTTTTACATGCTAAAATTGGCACCACAGGAAGAGGTATACCTTAAAATTTAGATAAAAATGGTAAAAAAGAGAGTAATATTGGGTGGAGAAGTTGTGGGGAGGTGAGTCTAAAACCAAACCTTAAGGAGGGTCTGTTCAGTGAAACACCATTTTGTGATCAACATCAACAATACAAAGAACCCACTCCTTGCATGACTGCCACCTGGCAATCTTTATTATGCCATAAAAGGCCATATTTCATTGTCTTTTCAAGTTTCCAGGTATATTGCTGTCTGAAATCAGACAAGGACCTGAGAACTTCTCCATTAGAATCCACCAGGTAGGTAACCAATTTTCTACTGTAAAGTAAAAATAAAAAAATATATTTTTAATACCGCATTTGAAAGTATTTAATTGTTTATGGCTTTGATTTTTCCAAAATGATTAGTATTTTTTTTTGGAAGCAGTGTATTATTCTTTTGTTGCTGATGATTTCTAGGGTTTTGTAGGGGTTATTGTGGCGATTGATTCGGTAATTATGAGGTGAGTTCAGCTTAATTATCTGTTTAATTGTGGTTCTTTTCTAATTTGATTGGAAGTTACTGATAATCTGTCTGTATTGAATTAAATTAGGGAACAAAGTAGTTAATAAATGAAAGGTTGATGTTTATGTTGTTTAATATTTAGATGCCATATTAGTGTTCGAATTAGGCTGCCAGTGGATTCATAAGCTTGATTAATGAACTGCTAAGATTGATCAGAATATGTTCAGAGTACTGCTTGTGTGTGTATAGGCTAACCTGAAGCTCCTAGGCTTTGTGGGCTTTGTAGACGATTGAGATATTGAGTTTAGCCCCTGCTTATTCAGGAGTCGTGTTTTTGTGGAAATATATGCCTGGGATATTTGTTGAAAAAATGAAAATTATTATGCTTTTTGGGGAGGGGGGTATTTAGATAGAGGTTAATCTTATTAAAGTCTAACGGTAACTTTTTTTTTTTTTTCTGATTTTTCAAATGAACAACTTAAGTTGAGAGTTTAGTATATGCAAAAAGTTCTTTAGAACGGAGTGAATGCATGAGGACTAAAGAATTCTTTGCTTCTTAGAAGCATGGGTTTGGGTTTTGATTTATGAGCACACCAAGGACAGTATACATGAAGGTTGCTTTTGGGAGTTTAGTTGATGTAAAAAGTTCTTTCGGACGAGTGCATGATTGTCCCAAAGTTCAAAAGGAGTAACGTCCATTGTTAGATATGTTTCATTCTTTTTTTTTTTTTGAGCACATATGTTCCATTCTTACTAACAAAGACAAGAAAGTCTTCTGATATGAATGCACAGTAATCATAGTTGGACTAAGCTGAGACTTCCTCTGACTACTTTGAAAGACTGCAAATTCACACATTTATTTTGTGGAACTATACACCAGTGACAGTGCTCCACTCAAATTTCCATTTTTTGTCCCTTTCTTAGTACGGAAGGTTTGAATGTAGAAAACAACTAGATATAGTTAATTAGGCTTTTTTTTTTTGGTACAGGAAGAATTTGAATATTTCTAAATTATCATGTTGTCCACTTTCCATGGAGAAAAGATGGAAGAGAGGAAAAGCTGAAGATAGAACAAGTCAGAGTCGTTTTAGTTTGAAAAGATTTTAACCTATATAGTATGATGCATAAGACTTGCATTTCCTTTTCTTATATTCCTAATGCGTTATTCAATTGAGCAGAATGCCAAAATGGACATCATACTTTTTTCAAGGGCTGGAATGAAGATCAAGTGCTTTTGCCAGGGGAGATTCATATTACAGATTTCTTAGAATCATTTAGGAAATTTGATTTCTAAGCATCATCATATGGAGGCTACTGAAAGGTGTTGAGAGATTAAGCTCCATTTTGTGTCTTTCAGTTAAACTGAATGCTTAAGTTCATGTCTAGTGTTGTATACTAAAGATAATGATAAGCTAACCCGTAACTTGTCTTTCCAGGGTGCTGGAAAAGGTTTTTCTATATGGTGATGTCTATGTGGGTAATTTCAAGGGACTGCTACCCCATGGGAAAGGAAAATATACTTGGTCAGATGGGACAGTTTATGATGGCGATTGGGAAGAAGGAAAAATGACTGGCAAAGGAAGGATCTCCTGGCCATCAGGAACCACATATGAGGGTGATTTTTCTGGGAACTACCTCCATGGTTTTGGAACATTTACTGGTTCTGATGGGTCTCTATACAGGGGTGGCTGGAGGATGAACTCTCAACATGGGATTGGGCGAAAACAATATCAGAACTCTGATGTTTATGATGGGTGTTGGAAAGAGGGCACAAGGGAAGGCACTGGGAGGTATTCATGGAGCAATGGCAACATGTATATTGGAAGTTGGAAATATGGGAAAATGAGTGGTAGAGGGGTTATGAAATGGTTTAATGGTGATCTTTTTGATGGCTTCTGGTCTAATGGACTAAGACATGGGACAGGTTGCTATAGATTTGTTGATGGAAGTTATTATTTCGGGACATGGACTAAAGGTTTAAAGGATGGACTAGGGACATTTTATCCTGCTGGTACTAAGTATTTAGCACGAAGGAAGACTAGTGCTGACAAAAATGAGGACAAAAAGAAAAGATCACTGGCTTATAGTTCATCAGTTAATTCTGAGAGGTCTGTGAGACCTAATGTTAAGCGTAGCCTTTCTGAAAAAACGTCAAATACCCTTTCGAGAGCTTCAAGTCAACCATCACGAAGGACTTCATCACTGGGTGAAGATGGTGTTCTTGATGATATCAGTGTTGATGTTATGCCATTTGACTCTTCATCCATCACATCTCATCATTCTGATGATGACCAGTCTGGGTTGCAGGGCAATAATGCTGTTGCTTATGAAAGGGAATATATGCAAGGAGTCTTAATCAAGGAACGGATTAGAAGTATAAGTGGGCTGTCTCTAAAGAATAAAAGGAGACATAAATTTCATGTGAAACAGGTAAAAACTAAGTCATGTGTGGACATTTTTGAGGGCAATAGAAGCCACTATCTAATGCTTAACTTGCAACTTGGCATCAGGTAAACGATGTAGTGGTCTATAATCTTAGTTATGAATTCAATTTAGACATGATTTTCCTTTTTTTTTTTTTTGGTTTTGATTAGATAGTAAATGGCTTTTGGGAAGTTTGCAGGTATACTGTAGGTAAGATCACGCCTGTTCCGGCTCGTGGAGTGAGATCATCTGACTTTGGAGAGCGAGCAAGAATAAGAATGTATTTTCCTAGAAAAGGCTCCCAGTTTACACCTCCACATTATTCGATTGACTTCTATTGGATGGATTATTGCCCAATGGTATTCAGGTAGTTCATTGTCTCTCTGTAGTAAGGACAGTTTTATTATATGATTTGAATTGCCAACAACAATTAGTTTTTTAAACTTTGCCGCGTAAAGTTAATGTCAGTGTTATGTTGAGATTGCTGGCCTGCTCTCAAGTTTTCGTTGGGTATACCAACTATTACTTAAGAATGACTTGTTTGGGTTCATGGATCTTGTTTTCAGGAATTTGAGAGAAATGTTTAAATTAAATGCTGCAGACTACATGATGTCCATCTGTGGAGACAATGGTCTGAGAGAGCTTTCTTCTCCAGGGAAAAGTGGCAGCATTTTCTATCTGTCGGGTGATGATAGATTTGTAATCAAGACTTTGACGAGATCAGAGCTGAAGGTGCGAGCAAAAGCTGAAATGTTTGATAGATAGCCTTTTCTGTTGTGTTTTCATCTATTTGTTGATACATGTAAGAGTTCTTTATTAATTGGTATTCTCCATTCTGAGGCCAAGTTAATACCAGCTTTCATTTTGACTCATAGGTGTGGGATTGACTTTTCTTGTCATTTTATGTCTCTTTGGATTCTATTTATGATGAAATATATGACATGGTAACTTTAACCACTGTTTATCTTATTTATTATGAAGTATGAAATGGTAACTAACTGCTGTACATCCTATCTACATCCTATCTTGTTGGTCAATGTACACAAAATTGGACCATCAATTTTAGGTTTATCTAGGTATAAATGCATACATGGTGCATGCTCAAGTATATGTAGGCAGATATGCATGCACACACACAGTTTAAAAATAGAAAAAGAGTTAACGTTGCTATTTCATCTTTTGTTAACGTAACTGTAAAATTCTGATTAACAAAGACTATGAACCTTATCAGACTGAGGTAGAAATGAGCTCTTCTCACAACGGTATTCCATACTAGAGGAAATTTAGTAAGACTCATAGCTTTTTTATGTTTCCACAAGGAATTTGACTTGATATCAGGAAATCAATTATAATATCTGTGCTTTGCAAATTAGCTGCGGATGCTCTACCTTTCCTTTTTCTCAGTCAGTTTATCTCACTTTATGTGAGTTTGTATTGGTGCGAGAGAACATAAAAGCAAGGAACTGAAAAAAATTGCTCCAGTTTTATCAGGCTCTTCGGAGACTTCTTAGAACCATCACGTGTGTCTTTAGGTTAGAATGGAGTTATTTTCAGGATTAATTTTCTTTTCCTTTTTAGTTAGTTATATTCTGTTACTTGGAAAAAGACTAGCAGTATTTCTACTTCTGTGATGTGATCATTCTGGGAGCCTAAGTTTAACCTTTTATTATTTTTAGAAGCTTAATTTTTCCCACTATTTTGTGTTAAGATTTCCAGCCGTATTTCACTAGGTCGGCTATTAACGACTTGGAATCTCTAAGTGTATAATCGAGTTTTTGAATTTCATGATGTAGCTGAATTATGTAAACTTGTTCGATTCCACTTACCATTGAGTAAAGCGCTCTTATTCTAATTCCATCTCATTGTCCTACTTTACGCTTCCTTTTATTTAAATATAATTTCCATTGTCTATATTCAGATTCTGCAGGATTTTCCTTTTGATTTACAGTCTCAATGGTGTATCTTTTTGTTGGAAGGTTATTCAACTCACAGTGGCCTGTAATGTTGTGTAGATTTTTCTCAGGATGTTACCTAGCTATCATGATCATGTAAGGGAGCATGAGAATACTCTCATAACAAAATTTTTTGGCCTGCACCGAATAAAATTGAAACATGGAAAAAAGGTCGGTTGACATTCTTACAATTACTTACTCTATATACACACGTTAAATACACGTGTCTGTGTTTGTGTTTGTGTTTGTCTATCCATAATGAACCCTTTTCCAGGTACGCTTTGTAGTCATGGGAAATATGTTCTGCACTGAATTGCGAATTCATCGTCGCTATGATTTGAAAGGCTCATCTCATGGGAGATTCACGAAGAAAGACAAGATTGATGAGGGGACTACATTAAAAGATCTTGATTTGACTTATGCATTTTACATGGACAAGTTATTGCGTGAATCACTTTTCAAGTAAGTCTTTCCCTGTTTCTTTGTTTTGTTTTCTCCACCTTTTCCTTCCTGAATATAGAATAAACCGTCATCCTTTGATTCTAACATGATTTGGCTGTCCATGCTATTATTTTTTGGACAAAATTTGTCAAGTTGACTACAGAAAAATAATTTGGAATGTCCTGTTAAACCTGTACAAGGAAATTTTTTCTTTCTTTATTTTATCTGTCATCCTACTTCATCATATTTACTGCAATACAGATGATATCCTTCTCAGATGTTAGCCATCTATTAATTATCCAGAGGTGCTCTATCGTTCAGTGTCTTGAGTTTGAAATATGTAGGATGGTCCTACATAGTGTGGCATAAGCAAAAAGTAGTAAAATCTCTCGATAAAAGTCACATTTATGCATACATAGATTTACACCTCCGTGCTTGCACTTGAAGATGTCTAAGAAATGCAAGGCAATCCTGAAGTTTAAACTTTCCGTGACAATGGAAGCCTGAAAATTCTATTGGTGCGGTATTATTATAGGGACTGACTTCCTTAAGCCCACTGTTTGATACTCTCTGAAATTTAGATAGTTTTAGCGGATGAGCAAATGGCTCTTGACATTTTGAGATATATTACCCACAAATTAAAAATTTTTCTTTAAAGTCCCAATTTGAGGGCACTAGAGTGAGTGGAATTTAGTCTGGACTCTTAACACATCTGGTGTCCATTTTTTGTGGACAGTTCAGTGATTTTGTGCATCACTGACATATCAAGTACTCTTTTATGAGCAACCCAACCTCTCTCCACTTGTTTGAAGCCAAGGGCTTACCCAGCATAAATTTGGAGTTTATGTTTGTTTCCCATCCATTTACCAAAACAAGATGAACAGCAAAGAACTTGTGGATCTAAACAAACTCAACTCAAAATTTCAATCAGCCTTCTTAGTGTTCCATACTTATTATTACGCTTACAGTCTGAAACTAGTGGGCATAGGCTTGATAATGAAATTTTGGCTAAGTTAGCTCGTGGAAGAGCTATTTAAACTGCAGGATCAAAACCTTTTCTCATTGTATACCCTTGTAACTCTGCCTTCAGTCAGGAATAATTTTAAAAGACCCTAACTCCTGTTTAGATCTGGAAGATAGGTTTTATAGTGGCATTAATTAAGGTCTACTCCTGTAAACTAAGATTTCCATTTAGTAAAGAGGGAAAAAAAAATACTGATGCACTTTGAGAGATCATATCGCCCTCAGGAAAGTGGAAAAAATGTTTTTTTAAGTCTTTCTATTTATATTGTCAATCAAATTTATCATTTTTAGTTTTGATTTCCCTATATAACTTTCACTGCACATAAATTCCTTTTACTTCCAATTTTGAGCAGAAAATTCTTTTTCTTTGCTTCTATCCTTGCAGACAACTATCTCTGGACTGCAAGTTTTTAGAGTCTCAGCAGATAATTGATTATAGCCTTCTGCTGGGATTGCATTTTAGAGCTCCTGAACATCTTAAAGCCATGCTCGAGTCCCCTGTCTCACTACACAAGCCTGAGAGTGCAGAAGCTACTCATGATGGTAAGTTCCTCCTGAAGTTATTTGCTATCTTTTATGTCAAATAGATAAAATTTTAGGTTTTTTGATTGGCGTCTCTTGCCTGGTTATTGGGACTTCTTTGTGCCTTTCACTTTCATGCCTTAGGAATTATTGCCTTTTTGATGACTGATAAGTATGAATTTACTGCCATACATAAACAGATAAGGTGCCAAAGAAAAAAAAGGAAAAAAAAGGAAAAAAAAAAAAAAAAAAGAGGAAGAAGTGAAGAAGAAATGATGCATTCTTGATTACAAGTAGGTTTGATATGGCGAATCAGATCCACCAAAGAAGCTCTGAAATTTGATATGTAAAAGAAGAAATTTTGATTTTAACATTGCTCTGTTACTATATCATTTGTATGGTTTGCCACAGAACAATGCAGAATTTGATTCTCATGTCTGAGTGGGTAGAAAGATGTTACTTCTATTGCTTTGTCTAATTTTTTTTTTTTTTTTCAATTTCTCATCTATTATGGTGTTCTTAAATTGGCATTTCATCTCTTCTTCCTTAAGGTATGACCTCTCAAGGAGAGCTCTCAATTCCTCCAAGGGGTTTGCTTCTTGTGACCCATGAACCTAGTTCAGTCAGTACTGAGCCGGGTCCTCACATCAGAGGAAGTACTCTAAGAGCGATGTCTGTCGGTGACAAAGAAGTCGATCTTCTTCTGCCTGGTACCGCGAGGTAGCTTGCCTCTGATTTTGGTTGATAACCTGCACATCTTATGGTTTTCCAGTTCTTAGTTGAGTCCTACCCACCATCTATTGAGGATATTATTCCATAACAGGTTATACAATGACCGGCTTGAATATAGTGTATGTTGGTCTTTGACCTTTTGAGTTTTACCTTTTGATCTGTAGACTGAGATTTTCAATATGGCGGTTCAGCTCCTATTATTGTTTGCTTGCAAATTGAATCACATGCATTGAAATATCAGCCAAGTTAATGCTCTTGAGCATTTGATTTCATCTTGAAATCTTTAAAATGCAAACCTGCACACCAGGATTTGATGAATGTGATCAAGCATGGGGAGCAAACTGTTTCCAGAAGTTCTTACACTATCCCATGTGATATTTGGATTTACATTCAATTTGATGTCTCACATTATTGCAAGTGCAATGTTAACTCTGGATAATTTGGTATCTTTCTGCTCTAGCGTCTATTACAGTCATCTGAGACAGTTTGCCTGGTTGACATCACTTTCTAGGTTTGCTGCATGTAGGACAAAGCTTACTCCTTTCTTTGATTAAGCTTCTCAAACTTGCGCGTTCCTTTGATTAAGATGTTCCTGATGGAGTATTAACTGGTTACAATATTTTCAGGTTAAGGGTGCAACTAGGTGTAAACATGCCAGCGCAGGCAAATAAAAAACTCCTGCAAGACAAGACTGATTCAGCACAAGTCGAACTTTTTGAGGTGCACGATGTGGTACTCTATCTTGGAATTATTGATATATTGCAGGAATACAACGTGCGGAAGAAATTAGAGCACACGTATAAATCTTTGCAGTTTGATCCGATGTCAATATCTGTTATTGAACCCAAGATCTATTCAAACCGTTTTATCAATTTTCTAGAGAGAGTTTTTCCAATTGCACCCTGAACATTTTGGCACCGTCAGCCTATGTCCTCTTCACATCCTTTAATCTTTAAGACATGTAATTTTGTTCAGCATTCATTGTAATGTGATCATTCGTTCGCCACAAATTTTCAGTTGATAGCTGTACAGCATACTCCCCTTCTCCCCCTTTCATTTTTCATCTTTGGGAAGCATAGTAAAATCCAGCCTTTGGAAATAAGGACCAAATTACATTTGCACTTTTTTATGTTCTGTTCTTATATGGCTAAGATTCTGTTACACATAATGCGTGAGAGCAGATGTATGGGAAGGAGGATTGCTTCCTTAATTTAGGAGTAATAAACCAAAGCCTGGAAAGACCATCACGACCAAATGCGGGACAAAAAAAAAAAAACACTGGCACTGAAATTTTATCTGCATAAGATGGCTATGGGACTGGAAGGTTGAAAGTGATGAAGGGATAATCAATGAAAGGGTTTCTCCCTCTAAAAAAAGTTGTAAGCAAGAAGTAAATGGTGCAAAAGTTTTGAAATGGAGGAAGTCTAGTCCGACACCTACGCATGGTATTTAAGTGTAGTAACGTCTATCATTACTGGCTATAGTAATTGCATTGGACCAGCCAACATTCCTCGTAATGCTCAGTGATTTCATGTGTGTATATAGGCTATTAGTGGGATAAAGAGAAATTTATTTCTCCTTATCATGGACGCCATTGGAGTTAGGGAGAGAGAGGAATAAAATCACAATAAATCAATAAAATAGTACTAAATACATACTAGTATTTCCTCCTATATGTAGATGTTTTGCATGTCATGTTGGGGAGAAAGATAGAAGTCAATAGAAAAAGTTGGCTGGAGTCAGCTGTGTTGCACCCATTCATTTTTGAAAGTTTCTTTTCCTTTGCTTCTAATCCTATAGATGTGCCGAACTTTGATTGTTTCTTTCTACATAAGAATCCTTAAAGAGGACAACTGCTTAACTTAATTGTGGGAATCTGGAACGGAAAAGGAAGCAAGGGGAAAGTAAAGCAACATAAATTAAGAGAGATAAATTTGTAAGTCTTGCTACAATGACTATACTACTGCGCTTATTCATTTAAAATCAGATAAAATAGCAATATGCACCAAAAAATATGAATGGTATTTTATGCTACTTTGCACTTTTACCTTGATCAAAAGCATAGCGGGTAAAATGAAAGATAAGCATATCAGGTTGTCACAAATTCCCTTCATTTTGAACTTGACAAAAAGTTATCAGTTCATATTAGAAGAGGAAGTAGGAAAGAATTGGCAAGAGAAATTAATTTCACTTGATTTTGATAAATAAATGGAGAGGTTTGGTTAGTATTCTATGCTTTTGAAGAGATATTGCATTCCATTTTCCTTTTTTTTTTTCATTTTTTGTTCTCCTATAGATGCAAATCTTTTTTCTATGCAGAATCTAATTAGAACAAGCAAATAATGGCATCCATAACGTAGATATTGTTAAATGCAAAGTTCTGAAAATGGCGACCACAATTGTGACACAACAACTAATGCTTTGGAAATTGGAATCTTTTCATTAAATACATGAGTGAAGTTTGTATTTTCTACAAGGCTTTGTCTCCACTCATGTATTTTACACTCAGATATATTCATCTCCTTCACGTACATTGGCCATAAGCCACATAAATGCACTAATAAATGGCTTTGCAATCAAGGCTTTGTCTCCACTCAGCCCTTCAGGCCTTCTTCACCCTCACTCTCTCTCTTTTGAATGCTTTTAAAATGGTACTTGTATGATAGCAGTAAATGATAGTACGTCCCAAATCCGAATCCCATCATTCTTTCAATCAAATTTCCATTGCTTTTCAACTCTGCAACAGCACATACAGCCATGAAATATTTGAAAATATTAAGCTAAAATGTCTATGTTTGTATATTAAAGGATTACTAAATAATACTGCACACTACCATCTTAAATGTTTTTGACGCAGTTTGGAAATTTATATCATATTACTTTGCAGTAAGATCTCGCAAAATCTAATTTTTGATTAGACCATTTCTGTTGTAATAATGATTGATGTACTTAAAAGAAAATTAGACATTTTTTATAATTTTTTTAAAACTAACAGTCCATACAACATAAATTTACAGACATCTTTATCTATAAATGTATACATTTCCAAAATGGGAAGGAATTTGCTCAAGAACAGAGGGAGAAGTTTACATGATTTGTAGACCAAAATGACCAACAGCATCCAATATACACACAAATTTTTAATTTGGAAATAAAAATAGATTTTTTCATTTGACAAAAAATAGTTAAGACTTAAAGAGAGGCATTGATTCAGGAATTAAAAATGGTAAAAGAGGGTACAAGCAGTCGTCTTTCAGAAACCCTAGAAGAAGCCTATAACCGACCAAACACATAGCCCTAAATTTCAGGCGTGAAATCTACTGTTATTTGATGCAAACAGTTTCCATGGTCAAAAAAGAAAGAGAAGAACAGGGCACATCAAAGAAATACTTGCACGAGCTGTGTACAACTTTTCTTGTTTTCGGAAAAAAAATTAAAAAAACAACCCCCCAAAAAAAAATTTTTTTTTGTCTGCTTTGTGATTTATATCCTTCGACTCGCGTGGATCTGTGATCGCGTGTCCATGAGTGTGTGCTTGTGTGAGAGAAAGAGAGTCAAGCTGGTTGGCTTCTGATGATCTTTTTGGGGTTAAAGATATGGAAGTTGTCTAGGAACCAAAACCTAGAAACCCCATGATGATCAAAAACAAATTACAACCCGAAAATGCCAAAAATTTCTGCATGTTTCCGTATGTGATTGACTGGACAAAGCCATCATTCCAGCCAGAAGAAAAGAGGCAAATTCTGCAGAAGGTTTGAGGGGAATGAAGCCTGGTCCGACGCCTCCACATGCGAGTCAAGTGTCAACATGACAAACAGATGCCATTGTGATTGCATCGGACCAGCCAACACTCCTCTCAAATTCTTGCTGCTTACTATCTCATTCTCTATCGGTATATGGAGAGAAAGAGAGAAACCAATTGCTTAGTTTCCCACTGAACTATATGGTAGCCATGGACACAAATGACAAGAAGTCCAATTGCCACATTAATGCTATAGAGAGCATAGTCTCATCTGCTTCCTATCTTTTGAAAAACCCTACACCACAATACTCCTATTTATAGGAGAGATGGGAAATAGATCTAAACCAGAGGGTTGGTGATAGGGTCATATATGCTGGCCCCACTCATTTCTTGAGAAGATGCTTTTCCATTCTTCACATCCATATCAATTCTAGTTTGAATAATTCTATATATGTAGCCTCATCACAAATCTTTAACAATATAAGACGGGACAACTTAAGGATGATACTATGCTACTACCAAAAAATTTTACTAATACAGCTAGAATGACCAAAAGAATATGTAAGGGACAAATGTAGCATCTTCAAAAAAGTTTTAATTAACAATGCGAGAATGACTTAACAAAAAAAAAATAGGGAGGGGGCAAATATAGCCATTAGAAAGGTTTCACTAGTGACTAAAATGTGAAAGACAAATACAAAGACTAATCTGTTATGATACCATACTGTTATGAAACTATAATTTTTTTTTTTAAATATAACAAGGTTTTGAGATGCAAAAAAAAAGGAGGAAAATGATACTATCCAGCATTGCATAAGTGTTATGCAACAAGACTAATCAAAAAAGTTTGACCTAAAACAATCATAAAGCAAGACCCGTCTATGGGGAAATGAGTTTTTATCTTTCAAGTAAAGAAATCCAAAGTTTGGTTCATGGTTAAGTATGATTAAATCTTTAATTTCTTGCTCGCTACAAAAACAATGCAGCAATTGCACCAAATAATTTTTTTTCACCAAAACATGGCATTCCATTATGGTTAATGTATTAAAGGATTAGAGAATATTCATTGTAACGGCTGCATGATTTCCATTTACTATAAAAGGTATAAAATGTCAACAAAAGTGTCTAAAAGTTATAGGAACATGAATATTGTTAACCTTTATTTCTTTGTATATCTTTTTCATAATGGAATCTGATGCAGTGAATATCTTTTTCATCAATGACACTCTTTCTAGCTTATAAATGAATCTTTACTCCAGATATCCCAATCATTTAAGAATGATGGACAATTATGCACACATGATATAAAATATACTACCAATTTAAAAAATGGTTTAGCCAAAAAATACACCTAACTAAGGAAACAAGGTGAAGTTGAAACACCAACCTTACTTGAGTATTTTAAATGCTTCCAGCTGTAAATTGTGTGAAACATTATTGTACTAAATCTATTGAGGTGGACTTGACATTGTGGGGAATTGACTTAATGCCACTTTTAATTCACTGCCAAAAAAGCTTGTCCTAATTAGCTTATTAGTCATCTAAAGCAATGCTATGTTTTTTTTTTTTTTTTTTTACATTATATACAACATGCTATACCGAACATTTCAGATGTAGCTTTCAATCTTTCCCCACACACACACAAAAATGAAGTAGCTTTCACATTTGAACGTTTTTGAACATGCTAAATTTATAGTAAAGATACGATATCCATAATATTAGTTGCTTGTACGTTTGGACTTTGGGAAGCAGGATATACAAGGACGTCCTTTGCGAATACGAGCTAAGAGTTAAAAGGCGTGGTTCTGCCATGTGTGAAAAGTGCATTAACCTTTCCTTATAGAACCTCTTCAATCTCGAGGGAGAGAAAAGCTCTGTGCGAAGAAAACATGTATATCTTCAATGCATAATGCTTATAATACTACATTGGACTTGATCGATTAAATCAATTTTTAAAGAAAATAAAAAATGCTAACGCCAGCCATTTTACCAGTTTAGATATCTCAAATGTGAATCCAATGTGGCAATTTTTGATGAATAGCATTAGAGTGACATTGAAAAAATTGATACTGAGGATATGAACTAGCCATTTTACAAATAAACGTGACTATTTAAGCAAGAAAAATTAGAATAATTATGGATTTGGAGCAAACTAAAGCAAGATACAAGAGGTTCTAAAATCTCATTATAGTATGGTATTGTAACAATAATATTTGCGCTGAAAACGCAAGAAAAAAAAATTCGAGAATCAAATATAGTTTAACTTATATGCGATATTACATGCATTATAAATTTTTCAAAACATAATTGGAAAGTACGTCCAATAGACTCCGGGACTTGTATTAATTTATTTATAGGGACAATTACACAAACCTCTCGTGAGGTTTCTTACAGGCAGCTCCCTCTAGGTTTAGAAAATTGCACTTGCCTCCTTTTCTTTAACATGTTTGGTAACAAAAAGGCCCAACTTACTAACATAAGCTAATAAAGATAGATGACTATCCCATATTGCCCTTCTGAATGGTTTCTCAATACAAACTAAAAAGTTTTCAACATAAAATGGAAAAAACCATTTAATTTTCTTCATTCCATTGTTTTATCTAATTTTCGGTCTCCAATCCGTTTAACACTTTTAGTCATTCTTACCCATATCTCAAATTCAATCATTTTTAAGACATATAAATTTCCAAATTCTAATAATCTCCTCTTCCTAAAAAATTTTATCAGCAACTCCCATAATACTCCGAAAGATGCACTAAATCTAGCATCCACTCCATTTCAATATCCAAAAAAAAAAAAAAACTAAATTCAGCATCCATTCCATTTCAAAAATAATGGTAACATTGCCCACCCAAAAAAAAACTCACAAGACACCCATAAACAAAATATCAATTATATTTGTGGTCAAAGAACAACCAAAAAGAATGAATTATTTACGCACTCTTTGATGATTCATCACTTACTAAATTTGCCTTAACAATCTTTCCCTCACAATTGGTTTTTTTTTTTTTTTTTTTTTTTGTTGGTGTCTAACTTACAATCATCTTTGAATATCCACAATAATAATAAAAATAGCAAGAAGAAGTATATGGTAATATTTGGAATTGATAATAGAAAACAAAATTAAAAAATTGAAACACAAGCAACAAAAATACATGGCTCATACACAAATAAATTTGAAGCTATTGATTTAAGTATTTTGCTAAGGATACATCAGTCTTTTCAAATGCCAAGAGAATTATGTGTAATTTTACAAACCTGAGGGGAGCTTCTTGTAATTGTCATAAACCTCGAGGGAGGTTTGTGTAATTATCCCTTACTTCATATTTTGTCAAATGGAGTTATGAACCATTAACCACTTGGTTGAGTTGTCAGCGTAAACGGAGGGTCCGGGAACCCGAGCAGGACAGCCCGCGAAACAAGGCATCAGGTTCTCCTGTTTATATATACTGACGCGGCGCAAAGCATGTGAAGCATTTCCACAAGCCGCTGTTGACCTGATAAATGAAAAGCGTGTCATTAACGAACGTCTTAAGCGGGTGGCTTTGGTTGTAACGACAAAATCTCTATGTTCTTAAGCCGGTAAACGACAGTCTATAACCAACTCCCCTTGGCTTGTATACACGCGCTGTTGTTGGATTGCCACGTAGAAGCATTAAAATCAGGTTGGCCCCACATGAACAACCACCTCCTTTTCAGAGATTTGTGGGTCCCGATATTTTATAGCTGGAGTGGGACAACGTTGTTGACAACGTGACATCATCTGCAGACGAGTCTTAGTGTGGGTCCCAACGAAAGCAATTATGTGTTAATGATAAGCCAGTACACGGTCAGAGATGACCGTGACATCTCACTGGAAACAAAAATATTGACCGATCGCTACTGAAATTTCTTTAATTACTTTTTTTTATTGAAGGGGACGATTGGTATGGAAGAAGTGACAAGGAAAATGGAGATGGTTAAAATTGAAAAAAAATATAACAATCTCGTATGATACAAGTTTTTAAATTATACGGTGTATGTATTTTTAGGTGGTTGAACAATATTAATGGAGATTTCTTGTTTTTAAGATTGGAAACAAGACTACAAAAATAAGTATATTGTATTTTGGATAGTCAGTTTCCCTATTTCTTTTCTAGCTCTATCTCTTTCAAGAAAAATTGATTATTTAGTTACGGTGTAGCTATCATCTTGAATACATTTACTTTGCCTGAATAGCACAATTTGTAATTGTTTTTTCCTTCTATAAAGGTATTCAATTTTCTGACTTTTTTGGCATAGCAATTACTTAACGTATAAACGCAGATTTTCTTGTAGATTGGATCTATGTCGTTATCTTTTTTATTCTTTATTTATTTTGGGCGTCCTAATTATAATCAAGTACCTCCAGAAAAATAGGAGCTTTTCTTTGCTTAGGATGGCTGCAGGAGAGGCAACAAATTTATCCGTGTGGAGTAAGTAAACTCGAAAATACCTAATTTCACCCAGCCCAACCATAACTATCCACCTTTAAGCATTGATCTGACGAAGAAGTTCAATTTATAGAAACACAATTTAATGGAACTAAATAAAATAACTCAACATTAATTAGAACAAGGTGAAGATTTACATTGATATTATATGGAATAATTCTGTAAACAGAGTAAACAACATATCAGATAATGTGGCCAGCTACTTGTAGCTCATAATGTACTGTATACTTTGACAAAAAGTTTGAATTCAATTTCACTCTTGCTTAACCAACCCAACTTTATTGAATTGGCCACCACCAAGTCTTTAAAGATTAAGTGAGGTGGGAGGTCAGGGGTTCGAATTCTGCCTCCTATCAAAATATCGAAATGGGTACATAATATGCATGTTTGGTCTAATAGTAGCTCAGTTCTCCCGAGCTCAGTTGGACCTCCCTATATAGTAGGTTAGGAGTAGGATATGATATTATTGACTATTACAAAAAAAAAAAAAAAAAAAAAAAGAGAAGAGTTTCACGCTTGCTTTCTTAATTATCATCCTCAAACGTAATGCATGTATGATGTAGATGATGACATATTTCTTATTAGTATATAAAAACCGGTTGAGGTACTGTTCAACCTCCTCTCTTTTTTATACCATGTGTCGACGTGTGTTCTCTTGGCATTGTAGGCTGAATTGGTTTTCTTCATCCATGGGCTTCGATGATGATGAACTGCTCTATTGCACCCTTGGACCTTACTAATGTAAAGGCTGCTGAAGTTTATAGACTCTGGCGTCAAAACCTATATTATAGCCTTTCTTTCAATTGGTAATCTACTCCCATGTTTTAATGCCTTTGGATTGCTTGAACTGTTGGGTTTATTATTGGGCGTCAACATATATGGGTCAACCATCCTTGGCAGCATTGTTGGGCTCATATAAAGGTATCAGCATTTATGGTTCCAATATTTAGTTCAGAGATTATAATTAACATTAATAGCCATTTAAAGATTACATCTTGAAATATTGGGCCTTGAGGGCCTGCATCACCTAGTATTTTGAAGATTGGGACTAGATCCTTTTGTTGTCTGGTCTGCTGTCCATTTCATCGCTCAAATGCTTGTAAGATCTGGATTAAAGCCCCGTCTTTGATAAGTACATTATGTGCTTATTAGTTTTACTATTATGCTTTGGATATTTCTCCTTAAAAAAAAAAAGTATAATTCTTGGGTAAAATGCACAAGTGGTTAGCATATTCTCCAGTTTTCTCGATCTAATCATCGAACAATTTTGTTTTTTTTAGTTTCATTTTTAACCATTCAACTCCAAAAAATATGATGTTTTGACCATTGTAATAAATATGCTTGTTGAGTCAAATAAACTTAAATCAGTAAGATGAAATTAACTCTCAATTTGCTTTCTTCCTCGATGTATTTATTTTTCTTTTGTTTTCTGAATTTTTCTATTTACTTTTTCCTTTTCTTCCTCATTCTTCACTCTCATCCCTTTCCTTTCTTCCCCTCGACCTGATTGCAAAAGTTCAGTCCTGAATTCGGAGCAATACAATTTCGCCCCATTCTGGTAATAAAAATGCTTATATTAGCACTTGATATTGTGATTCTAAATGGGTCAAGATTGAACCGAATTTTGATTTTTTTTTTTCTTTGTTGGATCATGCTTGGCAAAGCCTTACTCATAATGAAATTATTCAGGCAAAACTTCTATATCTTGCTCTTTAAATTACGTGATATGTTTTACAACCATAGTTGTTTTCTTGTATTATGATACATCACTTAGCATCATTTTCATATATTGTCAGTGAGCCCGTTTTCCACTACCTCCTGTTTGGTGCGACAACTAACGCGAGTTGTCAGGAAGTGAGTGGTTATCATTATTCACGTTATAATGGATGTGGATAATGTGGTAAGAAGTTACTAATGAATACGTGTAATAGTGAAGTTGTTCTATATGATGGGTCCTGACTCACCATGAAGCAACTTGCCTTATTAAACAACTACCACTTGTAGAGAATTTATGTATAAATAAGAAAAGGAAAGTACAGTTGAAGAAATGCACCAAGAATACACATAATTCCCCTTTCAATCACATTTCCCCTTAGTACAAGGCAATTCCTTTAGTTTAGGTTTTAGTTTCCGGTACTGTTTCATTCTCAGTCGATGTACATTTCGATTTCTAGTCGTTGTAATTACTTGCAATTTTAACGCAATTTCAAATTTTCACAACCATCACGTAATTACTTGTAGTTTTAATGCAATTCCAAATTTCCACAACTATCATGCTCAAGTTCATTTACTTTCTAATTTCCTTTAAAATCTAATCACCCACTCATCCAATTTGCATTTGTTGTTAGGTTTCGTCGATCGTTTAAGTTGTAAATTTAAATCCTTGGAGTTATTTAAGGTGAACGAACAGCAATTTCTAAAACATCAGATCAAATCGACGCATCATTTTAGCACTTTCCATCGACATCATCATCATTTCTTGGTACCAACCGAATGGCACGCCCACGACTCATACCTATCGACCAAAAGAGCATTCAAGTGCCGATTTCCTGCGCGAACACCCGCCCAGGTCTGCCTTTTATAGACTGCAGTTAATTTGTGCATATAATAGAGTTTAAATGATCTTTTTGTACCAAAAAGATGGGTGGGTATGAGCAATCCATAGAATCCATTGGGCACCAATGTCATTTCCACCTGATGCTAACTGTCTCCTTTTCAATTTTCCTCCAGTCTTTTTTTTTTCCCCCCTTCTGAAAAGAATTTATTCCTAAATTTATATCGACGGGAAGTTTCAATGAACCTTATTTATAGGAATGTGGTTCGCATCCAAGAGTGCCACTATTTCTGGCCTTGGGTCTTCTTTGCATTAAAGAGGAACAGATAGACTCGACACCTCAAGCTGAAGCTAGGAAATCCGAGGCAGAGAGAAGCATAGTTTAAATATTCCAATAGCGGAGGGTACAATTTTGGAGCCTGAAGCTAGTATTTCATTGTCGTGACATTAGCTTGAATGGAGACGCACAAGTCCTGGCACCAAAAAAAAATAGAAAGGACAAAGCATAACTAAGCTAGACAGTAATTCCCTTTCTTTTCTGTTTATTTTTAATTCCCTTTCTTTTCTGTTTATTTTTCTGCTTTCTACTCAACTTCGAAGACGGGGAAAGCCGAAAAAACGAAAAGTTTATTCGCACTTAAAAAATTTCCCCTTTTTGGCATGTCTTCTCTTTTGATTGAATTTTTCTTCGGCATATCTTGATGAAATTTAACGGATGGGATCATAAGAACTATACGATGACCTATAACTGCACAGCAAAGGAAGGTGGAACGGACAATCAACTAAATGAACCAGGTGAGAAACCCATTAATAAGACAAAACAAACCCAGTGCCTGCACGAGATTTTCTGTTACAAAGCAAGGTTCCGCTTGCAGCTGCTGAAATCAAAAAGTTACGAAGAAAAATCACAAAATGTTTCTAAACCTTCCAACCTAAAGAAGATGATAACTGCATATCATTTAAGACCTAAGCCAAAGGACAGCTTTGGCCTGGATTTGTTCTTGCCAAGCACTTTCATCTGCTTTGCCCGTTCTTCCTCCTCTTGCTGTTTTTTCCTTCGCATGGCCTCTTCTTTCTGTCTCTGAAGCTCTTCCAGTTTGCGAAACCGTTCCTCTTCCCTCTGCTGCTGCTCTAAAGCTTCCCTTCTCTGTGCTTCTTCCACCTTTCTTCTGTTTTCTTCCAGCAATCTTTCCAGCTCTTCTTTCTCTTTTCGAGCTTGATCCTACACACATATACATCTGAAGTTAGACTATAAATGACATCAACGGAAAGACTGACAAATTCAGCAACATTCTTTCCAAACAGAAGCAAGTTTCCTCTTCTCCCCAAAAACCCCAAAAAAGAAAAGGAAAAAATTTCCCAGAATAGGGAAAATCAGAACATGTAATTGTGTGTGCCCATCTGTCTGTACATGTACTTTTGACCATCTTTTCATTTTCTCAAGCACGCGGTAAGGATGCCAAACAAGAAAACTACGACAATTTACAGAAATAACTGATCTATGAACAGAAAAGGTTACCGACGGCAAACCACTGAGCTAGAATCAGAAGTTAGTAAAAGAGCATATTCAAAGACAAACATATAACACCGAAATGGAATTGTGTTGACACAACAGTGTAAACCAAGTTCTCCTCTTTAAGATGGGTAAAAAAGTCAACCAAAAGGAATATACATTAGATGCTTACCTCTTTTTGTCTAGCTAAAATCAAAGCTGCTTCCTTCTCTTTTTCAAGTTGAATTGAAACTTCCTCAACAAGTCTCTTATGGCCTTCCTCGAGTCGCCTCTGAATTTCAAACCTGATCTCCTCGGAGTCCAAACTTTCTTTAACTTTCTTTTGAATTGCTTCTTCTATTCTCTTTGCAGTTTCTTCTTCTACCAGCTTCAATTCTGCCTCCTGTTGACGCCTGAGAAAGCAAAAGACAAGTTAATTGGGGAGATGCCAGTTTGTTTAAGGAAGACATCAATTTTCTCCTTGATTAACTATAACAAAGCAAGGGGTATCTCCAAACAACTACAAGCTTCGTTTCCGGTTGGTTTTAATTTTCTGGTGAAGTTAACTGTAAAAATATCAAATAACAATAGCTAGAAAAATCACAACCTTTTCTTTCTCCTTAATGAACAACTAAAATGAATGACAGACTAACCTCCTTGTCGAGAAAGGCACTAAATATACATGCTTATGCTTTAAAAGCATACCTCTAACTGATTCCTGATCCAAATAAATGAGTTACAAAACTGGCGAACAGTAGATAAAGGAAGCACCCAGTTTGCATCATTCTAAATAATTATAGCAGAAACTTCCTTCAAATTACCCTGTGAAGAAGAATGTCAAGTGAACTGTGGCAATTTTAATATCACCATATTATTTCAGGCCTCATATAAGATAGAGGTCAGAGAAAGCAAACACAAAAGCTGTTAGAACACATGATCATAATCTCAAATATACTAAGCACACTAAGGTAAAGACACAAGGCCTGCTGGCCTACAGTGTACCAGATATGCACACCCAAAAAAAAAAAAATGATTAGTGACATGAGAAAGGAAGGAGTGGAGCCCAATCCAGTCTGACAAACAATTACTTCCAAGACAAAATCCTAAAGCCACAACAAAGTAAAATTCAGTTTCCACATTCTGCTCATGAAGAGTGAAATCTTAATAAAAATTCATCTACTAATGTCACAACTTTTATGAAAGCAAAAACTCAATAATTGTACCACAGAAAAATGAGCACAACCACATCAAATGTTCGAATCAATTCTCTTCTACTATCAAATTTCTGTTGAATGAAGTTAATTTAAAAAAAAGCTGTGCAATTTAATAGATCAAAAGGTGGATAATCAGAATGGTGTCAAGTATTTACCCAAAAAAAAAAAAAAGAAAAAAAGAATAATGGTGTCAAGTACTCAGAAAACAGATTGTATAAGAGAGTATCAAGAAACCCATTAAAAATACTAGTTAGCGGGAAATTTATCTTTACAAAATGGAAACACTAGTAATCACAATCTTTGTTTAACTAATGCACAAACAAATGTGATTCATCAAATATCACACACATTGCAGAAAGAGTGAAGTAGCAGGCTAAACTTAGATTTCATGTGACAAATATGCAAGAAGGGAAAGCAAAAATCATCCAAAAGTAGACAAATCAAACTAATAAATACACAGTCCAGATGCCTGAAGAGAAGCGGAAAAGAGGATCTTTTCTAACCAAATAATGTATTCTAATCAGGAAAGACGATGACATCACTAACATTTTGTATCTGTCTATGCATGGCGGCTGCAACCAATAACTGAATTATCTTGACAAATGGGGCACTAAACATAGGAGTTTTCAGGATGACTCTGGATAAACCAGTTAGCAGAAGACAAAGGTAAAACACCCCCCCCCCCGGGGGGGGGGGGGTCGGGGCGCGTTTTCTTCTTAGGCAAGTAGTAGTGGCAGATAATACCAAGAATAGATTTTGGAATGGAGAAATATCTCAAGAAAAATATTAGCTGACTTTTTAAAAAAATATTATTGCTGAAGATAGAAACCAACACATGAAACATTATCAAATGACTGAAATGTGAATACGTATAAGAAAACAGCAAAGAGTCGTTTCGGCAGTTTGTTGAAGTTGTACATACTTAATCAGGAATTAATACATGAACTGAACCTCAACCTTAAATGTGTTAATCAGCACTGAATTAAAGTGCAAGTTTTTGCCCACTTTTTTTATTTTTTACTTTTTTATTTGTGGAGAGTAAGGAATGGATATCAAGTGATACCAAATCCCTTCTGAGTAAACACCCACTCATGAAATGAAACCTACCATCTGTGGTTTTCACCACTCTCCAAAATTTTGGTGGTTTTCAATCCATAATCCCATTTAAATCTGGGTAAATTTAAAAAAAAAAAATGGGGAAAAAGGAAGACAAATTCCTGCATAAATGAGCCAGTGCAGCTCCCTGTCTCCCAAGCTCTCCTGCCCCTCACCCTGAATTGATTGATAAAGAGAAATAAATCCATGGGGATCTGCCTGATGCTTTGATAGTGTAGTTTGAGAGGATTATTTGTGTGAAATATGGGCCGTGGAGGTGCTTGATGTTTCTTGTGAAGGTTAATACTGAAGTGTGGAAGCCTTTGAACAGTCAAATAAAAAACGTCCACTGAATTTTCTTAATAATTCAAGCTTAAAAAGAGTTTTAGGAGGCTGGAAAACGTGTTCCAAGAAACAGACAGATTTGAATGGTTAAGGAGATGAGGCAACCACAAATATGGGCATTCCATGGCAAAGGGTAAGATTTTGGATTTTGATAATGAAACAGGTTGTACCACTGTCGTATCAATTGTTGGGACATTGGAAAGGAATCAAGATAAAGAAGCACGACCATCTAAATAGGTTAAACTCATTCCCTAGAAAACCAAAGAGTTAAGAACTATACTATTTATTATCCATTCCAGTATAAAGCAAACATCTTGTATTCTTTGGCCTAACTGATTCCATCACCTTGCTATATAATTTCCAAATCACTTTCCATTCGAAAATCTGAACCACGTAACACCTAAGGCAATTAACAGTAATAATTGAATTAGAACCTTCTTTAATGAGCAAAGAAACTTGTGTTCCCTTTGTTTCGTTCTTTGGCCTGACTGATTCCATCACCTTGCTATAAATTTCTAAATTGCTTTCCATTCCAAAATCTGAACCAGCTAACACCTAAAGGCAATTAACACTAATAATTGAATTAGAACCTTCTTAAAGAAACTTGTGATCCCTTTGTTTTGGATGGCACACCCTTTCAGGCAGCGTCACTATCCATATGAGCAAAGTCTTCTATCAAAACTGAAGCAGAAGAAGCAGAAGCACATCCAATGTCGGTATAAACAATTTCCATCTAAGAATAAGCAACAACACTATTTTGAAACTGGTTGTTTGATAATTAATGAGCAATATGGGAACAAAGCATGCCCGTTTTCCTTTTCTCATTTTTCCCCCCTTCACGGAAACCATTTCTAGAAGTCTTGGACCAGAGAATCTATAACCTTACAATTCATACACTTAAATGTATTGCCACGATTTGTTGCAAAAAAAAAAAAGTACAAAAGATGAGACTATTTTACACATTTTAACTACATGCGGTCATCATAGGACACAAGAAGTCTGTATACACCTGATGCTAAATAGAAAAGGTTCCAACTCCATCAGAGTCATCTTCTCAAGACACATCCTAATAGCTTGGAAAGACTAAACTTCCAAACAATTTACAGCATTCAGACACGTATACACAACCTAAGGATAAAATAATTGAATAAATGCTGTCTTTACAACTTTCCCAATAGATAATGCTTCCAAAATCACAGGGGGAAAAAATTTTAAAAAAAAGGTTAAAAAATGGATGTGGAAAAAAAAAAAAAAAGTTATACCTCTTCTTTTCTTCTTCCTCTTTTCTTAATTTTTCACTGTCATCTTTCTGCTCCTTTATCCCAACACTAAGACCAGGAGAAGCACTGAGCGAGATACTTCTAGTTCTTTGTCTTTTATGTCGCCTTGAAGTTGGAGAGCGACTTTTACGTTGTCTTGGGGGAGGGGAATGACTTTTCTGATGTCGAGAGGACAATGAACGACTTCTTCGTCTTCTGTGTACAAAACAGAATGCTTGAACATCAAATTAAACAATATGCGCCAGAGATTATACAATATTGCATCATACAAACTCACCATAGAATGGAGTAGAAATAAAGCATGTCCAGTTACCTCATTAATTGAATTGATATAAAACTGTGCGCTCCATCTTTTACCATAAGATACTGCTAATGTCACAAACAAGCAACAATAGGGGACACCCATTGGCACCCATTACCTGCTAACTTCCCATATCAAAGGGGAACCATGGTTTCTTTTTAAAAATTTTCAGGCAAAGATCACAAGTTCTGTGTGACTCATGTTTTAATAGACTTTTCCGAAACTCCCCACATTTTGGATCTTTTAATCTCCAGAAGAGAAACAGAAAAAAGGTTAAAATAGACGCAGTCCAATGACTATCTTTTGCACTTATCCAGCATTTTATATAATCGAGATAAAAGAGCAGGAGTTGAGGAAAGTAAAAAGTATGAAAATCATCAACTACGAGCATGCAGAGAGTATCAAATTGCCAAGAGGATAGATAACTCTCAGCATGAAGCAAAACCAGAAGGTAGAGGATGTTAAATAAGGATCTGCTGTCCATTTGGTCCAGATATAAGACACGTGCTGAGAGAATATTACATAAACTATCCTAACACATTCTTTTTTAGTGCATCCACCAATGCGTGTCTCAGACGTAACAGAAGTTTAACAAATCAAAAAAGAGTATTCCAAAGAAAAAATAGGCCCTTGCTCCAATGAGTCTCAGATTCTGCAAATCTGAAGAACACAGCAAATCTACACTACTCACATATCCTTGCAGTTCTTTCAAAAAATGTAGTTTCCAGGAAGTAACGGATGCTACTCACATCATTGCAACAAAGTAATCCAAGTATCTTTCCACTCGAGCCTTTACACAAGGGAAGTGTGCAGAAGGGAACTATCACTATATGACTGAAAATCTCACATTGACAAAGACAGCAAAAATATCGCCTTTTTTTTTGTTGAGGTATATTGACAAGATAATCAACCCAATTTCTCTGAAATTTTTATAGCACAACACACCACAGAGTCCTAATTCTGAAGCTGCAAATAGATATTTCTTCGATACGAAATCAATACTTTAACGGATCAAGACACGAACATCACAAGCCTGAGTAATTCGTTCAACCAAGAGAACAAAAAGGTGAGTTTCAAACATATATGAGTTATATATCCACACACACACGCACAATCTAAGTAATCGGGTATCACCTGCTGCGAGAATAAGGTGATCGGCTTCCATCTCTCCGACTACTGCTCCGGCAATACCGATGCCCTACCGGCGACGGCGACGGCGAATACTTCCGTCGATATGAAGGTGACCTCGACCTCGATAACTCCCTATCTCTCCCCATCTCCTCCTTCAAACCTAATAATTAATTTAATTAATTGATTAAAACACTAATAGCAATAATTGAACAACAATTTTTAATTTATTTCACACGGTGGCGAAATTAATAATTTTGAATTTTTCTTCGAGAGAAAGGAATTAAAATTAGTAATTTTCAATAACTAAGAAGCTTTAAGCAGGAAAAATGAGCAAATTAAGGGATCTGTAGGAGTAGTACATAAGTAGTAAACCGTAGAAATTGGAGGAGGGATTGCAGATAAGGTGTTTGTTGTAATTCCTGTGTGAAGGTTGCAAGATAGGACGGTGCTGTGGTGCCTCCTTGTTTGGTTGTCCGGCAGATGAGAGATTGATATCGATTTATACTTAGAATGGGAATTTGGACTTGTAATTGTTAAGGAAGGCGCAGAGAAAGGGAGAAAGGCCGAAAATAAGGAAATTTATGTATCGCATAAATATCCTGGTGCGGACTATTCAGACGAGGTTTCGGCTTTTTTGGTCCCAATTCCGGTCCGAATAAAAGTGAAAAAAGAAACAAGAAGGGGAAATAAATATAAAGGTAAATTAAATCAATTTTTATTTGTGTATATGCTACCACAGATGTACTTTACCACTTATTAGGAACCAGGTGGAGCCCCAACGTGCAAATCGCTAAATTGAACGGAATGGTTAGTTTCCACACGTCATAAGAAATTGGGTTTTTACCCTTTACTTTTGTTTCAAGTATTTGACAAATAAGAAAGCAATGCAAAATTTAAAATAACATATTTACTTTGTTTCACGTATTTGACAAATAAGAAAGCACTGCAAAATTTTACAAAAAACATACACGCCTTTTTTTGCCATCTTGTTTTGAGGTGAGAAGAGAGGCAGTGTGAATTTTTCTTGTGTAAATAATTTCTTGAGAAGAGAGCCAAGAGAGATGGACCTGTGCACATATGGAACTCTCACTTCCTTATTGTCATTCTTGTGTCTCTTTTCCTTGTTATCATTCTTGTTTATGACGACGCACATGATACATCAAAAATACGTAGCTGCTTTTGAATTCTAATTTTTAGCCTTTTTTAAATCAACTTCTACAAAAAAATAAAAAAAAAAATCCGAACCAGTTGAAAACAAAAAAAAATACTATCACAACAATTTTACGGCATTATCTCCAGACATAAAATGACACTACTTTAGTTAGAATGAAGTTAAAAATTAGAAAGCCATCCATCTCCGTATCTTTTTCAACCACCGGAAGCATGGAAGTATGACATTTGGGTAAGAAACCCAAATCTTCTATCATGCCTTCCTTAAATGCATCTTTCTGCTGGGGTAAAAAGCAAAGCAGAAAGTCCTGTGTTACAAGAGAGAATTGAACTCTAATCCATCATTTTGCTGCACTTCTCCTGCCATCTCAGTTTGGATAAAGAACAAAAATACAAGCAAAGCGTTTCAGCTCAACGTCTCAATTCGTAAGATACTGCTAAGAAGCACCTAATAACAACTGCAGCTTTTCACAGGTATCGCAACCAGCGGTTTAGTGTGCCATTTGCCAAACACATGAAAGAAAGCAGATACGGATACGAAATACCCCATGAAGGCTATGAATAGTGTAATAAGTATGTGAAGAAAACAGAAATATAATGATCATACAGTAGCACATGAAGAAATTACATCAAGCTGGGATGACAACATCCTGTTGTTTCTCAAAATACATTGGGCTAACACAAACACACCCTGATAGACGGAAAAGATTGCATGTCTATATGAACCCCTGAGCGCCTTCCAAATTTATAGAAAAGCATCCTTTTCGAGCAGCTTTAGTACCTCATGCTGATTATTCAGTTTAGCCACATCAATGGGAGTCTTTCCATCCAAGTTTTGGAGAGTGCTGAAAAAAAAAAAAAAAACAAAAGAAAGAAAAAATTGGGACTAAGCTTGCTTAGCAGAATAAATAGTAGTGACAGATTCAGAGAAAAGAATTGGGACTACACTTACACAGCAGCTCCATTCTCCAGCAGAAGTTGAACACACTCCTTCCTGCCATAACCTGCAGCATAATGAAGAGCAGTGTTCTTATTCTTATCCAAAGCATCCACCTTTGCCCCAGCCTCGAGAAGAACCTGTGCACACTTCACCTGCACAGTGTTCAAATGGAAAAATTAGTTTCTCCATGATACTAACATGACTAGCATCAAGAGACAAACTAAAGGAAATCATCAAGAAGGGAGAGGTCACAATTAAAGGAAATTTGAAAGGCTTATGAAAGGAAGAAAGTTCGTTCGTAAGGCAAATTAGTTGACAAAATAACTGGAAGATAGAACTAGTTCAATATATTGCAGTCAAATTCCATACCATACAACAAATTAAGCCAAGTATTCTGCCCACAAGCCATATCTTAAGCTCAAAGAAACACATCCAGCAAGCAGAATATAGCCTGACAATTTGACAAAAAGTTGGAAACTAAATCTTAATAAAGATTTTTACCTCCCCATATCCACAAGCAAAATGCAAGGCTGTTCTTCCTTCTGAATCTTCTTCATCTTTATCAGCACCTGCAGCTAGTGCATTCTTCAAACCCTGGAAATTTCGAACAGAAAACTAAGTACAATTAAGAGTAATTACTTGAGTCAAAAACATGTAAAAATAGTATATCAGGAAATTTATGACCACCTGCACCTCACAGATTAAGATCAATGCAGAGGAGAGCATTTCATAATTTTCTATTTACAAAGATAGAGATGAAAAATGACAACATTTCTAAACCTTCAGCAGTTTCTTCGGAAGAAAAATAGACATAAATTTTATCTTACGTCTGCATCACCAATACTAGCTGTATGATGAACAATGGATTCATCTTCATTTGCTTCCTCTGCTTCATCTGGCTCAGCATTGTCAGCAGAGGAACCCGGTTCTCCAGGCACAGCGAAACCCATTGCTTCACCCAACTTCTGTAGAACGTCTTTATCATTCCAATACCTATACAACATAAAAAAATGCATTACTTCAAATATCAAGGAATGATGTGACCCCACGTCAAGTAAGACAAAACGCATCCAAGTCAGTAAATGAAAACATAACCCCAAAATTCAGTACATAAAAATACTGCTCAGATCTAGTCACTTCTGTCCTTAAGCTCTGTTGTTGTTAAAATATCAAAAGGCATGTAAGAAAATTTTATCCCTATATTGTTGATGGATATCTCAGTTAGCTTAATCAGCCTTAAAAAATAGGCCAAGAAGAGCCAATCAACAACATTTCTATTCTTGGCATCCCATTCACTTAATTAGTTCATCATCCTTAGAATATGAGAATCTAATGACAATGGTGAAAGTAATAGATAACCAAGTATTATGCACAAAAAAGACAATGAAAAAACATTCTTGTAAGACCTCATCATTGCAGCTGGACCTCCAGACTCTATCTCGTCCAAAATAGGCTTCAAAGAAGGATCCTCTTTGATTTTTGACATTCGTTCTTCAAGCTGGTCTTTATGAACTGGATTGGTCAAATTCTCAAGCATGCTGGACATGGATGGATCCTAAATACATATTTTAAAAAATAATAACCGCAAATGAATTATCAGAAACCAGTCCTCTGCAGAATATAATCGATTTTAGCACTTTTTTTTTTTTGCATTAAAACTTCGTGCATGAACTCCAATATAAAGTCAAATTGGCAAATACCTGCATTAAAGCATTGCCAAGCCGCTCAGCCATTGTCATAAATTGCGGATTTTGCATAACCTGCTGCATTGTAGTATAGTATTGCTGTGTATCAAACTGAGGGATACCCTCATCAATTGAAGCACCCTGAAAGGTCTTCTGAAGCTGCTCTGCCATTTGATTAAAAGCAGGGTCTTTTGCAATCTGTTCGGCTAAGTCTTTGATGCTTGGATCCTATAGTTGTCACATGTAAGGGGGGTCAAAAAGCTAATATCATAAAAAATACATTCACCATCTACAATTGCCGATGCAGCAACATAATATGTGTGAAATACCAAATAGGTTTGGTTATGACAGTTTATTAACAAGCCACAGACAAGTTCATTCCAGGGAAAAAGCTTAAAGAAAATTTGTGTCCACAGACTAATTTATGTGGCATTACAAATGATATAACTAGAACTCAACAAAAAGATGTAAGAAAAATCATATCGAAGAAAATCCATTCTGCTCCAAAATTAAGCAAGAGAAATTTATAAAATTTTTCAATGCTTCACGATAAAGCCTGACAGTCTGTTAACTATTTAAGGACTTTTTTTTTTTGCCCCACAGGGGGCTGTTTGGGGGGGGGGGGGGGGGGGAACAGGAAGCAAACTCATATCACCCTTGAAAACACTTAATTGGCAGAGAGAGACCCAATCTCATAAAGTGAAATGAAGAACAGGGTATGAAAAGAGCCATCTGTTTATGTTCAAGAAAATTGTGCTTTTCATTTTTTATTTTTTATTTTTGAAGAAAAAAATGAAAACAACTCAAGAAATCATCAATTCAATATGCATATCTTGGATTTACAAGAAACAGAATCGCTTCTGATGCATGTAATGCAGTTCGAAAATACAGAAATTTCTGAGTGGACAACAGAAAGAAAGCCACATCCATCAGAGATCAGCCCAGAGGGAAAACAGAGATGAGATGAAGAAGAGAACACTTCCGTGATTGGCAAATGGAAAACAGAACGGCACAGCTAACATGTTTAGAGTTTGCTCTCTCACGACTAAAGTTAAATATATGCACAAGTTAGGCAAAAGACAAATCAGTATCATGTATGGGGTAAAAGAAGATGGTCAATTAAAGGAACACAATATCCGAAGAATTGTTTGCAATTGCATATTTGGAAACTTTCCAAGTCAGTACATTTGGACGACGTATTGATTGGGTACCTAAACTAAATTTGGTTGTCACAAAAGCAACATATCAACTTTGATTATGTTTTTCCCATAATGTGCCAGGTTTCAGATTCCAACTACGTATTGAGCTTAGCACAAATGTCTGTCTCATTCTCATTTTCCTGGTATTATAGCAAAAAAGTTAATTTATCAACTAACATAAAAGTATCAAGATACACTCGCTCTATGTGAAATGCTACAATTCCCATTTAACTTAAAATGAAATGGGAAAAGAATTACATTTAGTAGGCCCGTCATAGCAGAGAAATCAAAGGGATTTTGAAGCCCTGCTCCAGCTGCAGAGGTTGCAGCCCTCCTCTGTCCTGATTGTGTCTCCACAGAGGTTGACTCAGAACTACTTCTGTTCTCAGTTGCACCAGCTGTTTCTTCTGATGAGGGGCAAGAGAGAGCACATGAATCTTTTTTTTCAGAGATTACATTAGGAGATTGAAGATATCAAAAGTTAGCAGAAAGCGCAACATAAAACCTCAGGTTGACATCTACATCAGAGATCTAGTTGAATGAAATATTAAATCAATCGCAATTGAAGAAGGCAACAAACCACATTTTGTAGAGCGCACCATGTACTTGTGTCTGTGATAGACATCCAAAAAAAATAGGAATTCCCTTCTCAAATTCAAACCCGATAATCTAGTTTTTTTATTCATATGTTCATCTTTACATCTAGTTTCTTGTTCCAAAAACATCTAGCAGTATGCATGTCAAATCAAAGTGAGACATCTATTCCAAAATGGAGACATCTATAAAGCATAAATAAATATTTTCTGCTTGATGCTTGGACTGCTCCATCTTGTATTATCTTCCCATATACCAATCACCTTTGTGTTCCTTCACTCATTTCTTAACTCATTCCTTTTCAGGCAACTACAATACCAACAAAATCTTGTGCCATTAGAACCTGTAACCTCATGCTGTCCTCAGGGCACAATTTCTTTGAAAGAGCATCACATCATCATGTTTTCTTTTTGTTTTAAAAGATAAAAAAGGAAAACCTTATTGCAGGGAATTTTCGCCATTCTTTTACATTCCAATATTCCAAATTACGCTGAGCTTAGCACAATATCAGAAGGTCTTTGTTCTCGTTCCACAGTTGAATCATAGGTCTGAAATCTGATAGATGGAAATGACTTGCGAAGTTGTGAAACAGATATGTATTTATCTAAAATCCTCAAACTTCGTGCAAAAAAATAAGCAATAAGCAGCACAATATTGAAATCCTCATGACAAATTGCTGTTGTCCCAATCACTAAATCATAATAAAGCTTTTGGGTTACTAAGAAGAACCCTCAACATGTTACAACTATGTACAATACATCAAGGTATTTTAACAGTCCTAGTTTCTAAACAACAAAATCTCTCATAAAACTGAAAGATTATGCTTCTCATCATCATGTTGTAAAAGATATGCTTCTCATCATCATGCTGACATGATCCGGGAATGCAAGCAAGCCATATCCATTTCCTCAATGGTCATGTATACCAGAAATTGCACAGTGGACAACAAATTTTCTTCTTTTGAAAGTTTTGTAGCATAGCATAACCAAAAAAAGGCACAAAGCTTTACAGCCTATCGACAAATGCGACAAATATAGTTTCACCAAATAACTCACAACATAATATCGCACACCATCTCGCTTCCAAATCAGAAAATGACTTCCCAATGAGGCATATTTTCGACAAATTAAGCTGAATAACAATTTTATAGAAAAGTAACAATAAGTGAATAGCAGAATTCTACAATTCTTCTCCTAATTGCAACAGGCAGAAATTTGAAATAACCTACCTATAACCTCCACCAGTTCGTGAATAATAAATCCACTCAAATATAAATCAATTATTGATATAAATATATATTGAAGAACAAAAATTGTTTGTGAGACGGATAAAATAAACGATTACCAACTGCCGGTGAAGGAGCATCTTTACCCTTTGACGGTGCCGGAGCATCGTTAACCTCCTACAAATCAAAGTTAATTAATCACTTAATTAATTATCAATTTAGTTAATTGAATCGACGGTCATCAGCAGCAAAAACATATCCACAAAAATCAGCCAAAAAAAATACAGAAAAAAAAAATTCATAAAACTCGAGCAATTGATAAAAGTTGAATTATATTATCTGCTTTGCGATAAAAATAGAAGAATTAAGCCAACTAATTGCAAAAATTACCGAAAATTGAAAAGATAAGTACCTGAGACATGGCTTGGGAAAGATGTGGAAGTTCCTTGCTTGCTGTGTGGGGAGAGGATGAAATGTATGAGAGAGAAAGTGGGGGAGTGAAGAGACTTGGGAGGAGACGCAACAAGAGGGTTTTTGTTTTGGGTGATTTTGGGTGAGTTGTGAAACAGCGAGGAATTGAGAGTTTTAGTGGGCCATCTCAATCCTCATCTTTCCCGAGAGGATTGAATGGCCATGATTTTGATTTCGTTCTGATTTCTTGATGAGTTGGGCCTACTTCTGTGACTCAATCTTGGGCTGTGTAGATTTCAGAGGAGGAAGTTCACCTTGGTCCAAGCTGTTACTCTTGGGCCTACTTGAGGTGTTCGATAAGCACGTTGGCGTTGGAGTTCCTTACGAGGAAATGCATATAATTTATACGCAGAGCACGATTTTAAAATAAGCTGATTTTTAAAATTGATTGTTTGACACATTATTGCAAAAATCATTATTTTTTTTTTTTGGGAAAAATAAAGCATCGGAAGAATTAATCAATCAAATTAAATTAAAATACGATTTCTTTTCTGGGTAATAAAGCACGACAGATAACTTGGGGCTTCTCCTAACTGATAAAGAATAAGCCGAATTAGCCAGGGAATTTCCAGTGGCCTTGTAATCATAAATATTGCTGGCCCAATTGGTCCCCTCCTCCATTGGACAATTGGATAACAAATCAAAAATGACTGCGAGCCGGTGGCATTATGCAACGCAATGGACAATTGGACATAGATAGGGTGCGATACCTCTCTCCCCGTTTCGATGGGTTCAGGGGCGATGCGAACCTAGGATCGTAATTTTGAGGGGGTGAAGTGCAATTAACCCAAGGTTGGATGTGATGAAGTCATCAATGTCGGAGGTTCAAAATCTACCGACACCATTCTCCTTCCCTAATGCAATAGCATAGATTTGACATATTTGCAACAAATTGGCCATCTATTCTTTTGATAATCACGTGACCGTTAAGTTTATTGAAAATGCAAAAATAATATAAGATGTGATCATGATCGTCACATTATAATAAATTATTATTTTTTAATACATCACGTGTCATGTAACGTAGCACGCGTAATACCTATTCAAACATGTGCTAGTAGAATATTCTTAACCAACTATTCTCTGTTTCTTGTTGTCAAGTGAGCTTCAGTTCATTTCTTGTTTGGATGTAAAATTCTGTTGTGCTTGATGTAAGAAAGCAAATCTAGAGGTGCATGTACTAATCATATTTGTGATTGTCAATATACTACTATATTTTTAGATATGATTGACAAATTCGACAACTCAGAAGCCAAAATCTATAGTTGTTAATATGGTACGATACATATATTTATCTTGCCATACGTACCAAAATTAGCATCAAGCTTTATGATGCTCTGGGATCAATTTGATCCCAGATAATAACCAAAACTATCCCAATTGCCATCAACTGGTAATACATGCTTATTACTAGTAATAATATCAGCTGCTGAATGAACTTCTATGACTTGGATATTTCGACCTAGGTTCAATTGTCAGTCAGTATATCATTACCTGTGTTATTTGATAGATAAGCTGATGACCATGCAGAATTTAATTGGGAGCAAATTATAAATTAGAACTCTAAGCTTCCTAGTTCTCACTAAAATGCATTTCTTTTGCAATATGAGGCTGCAAATTATTTCCTGCTTGGAATCAAGTAGCAATAGGTCCACCAATCAGGATTTCTCTTCTTTGCATCTTAACATGAAAGTAATCAGAAACATATACAAATAAGAACCTCATTGCTTTCCGTAGATAAGGAGAGACTAGATATCCAACATTCACTGCTTCAGAATTGATGAAAAGGAAAATCACCCGGAAACAGCAAAAGATTCTGTTGTTCCTATCCGGATAAAGTATACGGAAAGACACCGACAAATCCTTTACCATGCCAACTGAAAATTTGATCTTTCATATTAAGCATTGCTTGCAATCAAACATTGGCCTTATATGGTGACGAAAATCACTAAAGTTTGATGCACTCAAAGATGACATTGTGAAACAAATACAATAGGAAAGATTAAAAACTTTCCGAACAGAAAAGACTTGGATTGTGTTTCAAATTTTGAATTTCAATATCAACAAGGTTTTTCAGAAGCTCTGAGGTGAAGATTTCCACAATAACCATGCCAAATTTCTCTGACTCAGTGGAATGAGTGCCCTGCGAAATGATGGTTTTATCCACCACTTGCTTTCTCACAAGGCAGAAGCGAACGTTTCCCACATCCTCATGTCAAATGAGCAAGCAGGTTCACCAATTCTAATGGCCTATTATGTCAAATAAGCAAGCAGGTTCACCAATTCTAATGGCCTATTAGATTCAAATGCCTATTGGTCATGGTGGAACAGGCCCACAAAACATAAAACTTGAGGGGTTAATATCCTTCTACTAGAGCATCTTTTAGCAGATGATGATAAAAAAGAGTGTAAATAATGATGTCAATAGGATTATTACCACCGTCAAGAGCACAATTAAACAAACTTTTAGATCCATGGAAAAGGATCTAAGTACTTGCGTTGTCACTGGAAAGTCCAACAGCCACCAGTGAGAATCATCAAGAATAGAAAACATAAGTAACCTAAGATGGATGAACCTTTTTATATTTAGAAGAAATGGCTTTCATTGCAGATTTCATTGATGCAGTAGCTGAATTCATTGCAGTTTCAATATACTTCTTGGAAGCATTTGTGGCTGCTTTCTCCAAAGATTTTCCCATCTTCCTTGCCCTTTCAGCTACATTAACCAAGCTATAATATTCAGCCATGGCAGTCCTGTTCATTTCTTCCACAAATTGTCGATATTCTTCCATGGCACTCTCCATGACAGACTCGAGATAGTCCTCAGTTTCTTCCATGTAATTCTCAGTTTCTTGTACTTCTTTTTCCTGTTCTAGCTCCATGGCTGCCCATGCCCTGTAAGACTCTATTTCAAAGAGCTTCATGAGATCTTCCACTGCTGATGGATCAAAGTTCTTGTCTTGAAGAGCCAGATCAGACAGCAAGGTGAACTGATAAATCAGAGCTTCCATTTTCTTCAATTAGATGCAGAAATTAAGTGGTGATGGATGGCCTGATGACTGGCTTGGTTTTAACTGGAAGAGAAAAGAGGAGCAGTGAGTGCAGAGAATCATATAAAGGAGTGTAAAAATACTAGTATACAGCCACATGAGTTTTGTCTCTATCGAGAAAATTTAGCAGAAAGGTCACTTTCCAACGACAGGCTACAAGTTCACTCCATTATTTCGGGTTCCTCTTGCTTTTATTTTCTCTCATTGCAAGATTGACTAAATTCATTGTGTTTAGAATGCTGCAAAATTCCCATACTTGCAATTACATTCCTTTTCTTTTTCTCTTTTTGTGGACAAAAATAGCGAATTTTTCTGCGGATGATTGAATATTGGATTACTTACAAACTAGAATCTACATCCAAAATCGAAGTTCAGCAATTCCAAATTAGTACGGATGTGTTTGCATCAGGGGAAAAAAAAATTCAAGAAGTATGTTTTCAATAAAAAGAACTTGGAAGTGTTATAAGTAGATTGGTACTAAGACTGCTTGAAGTGTTAATAAAGAGGACCACTTTAATTGAATTGCTAAGGTGAGTTTGTCTCCCACATTTTTATCAAATATATATATATATATATATATATATTTTAATGTTTGGATAATGGCACCTGATTCTGCAGAATAGTATGTGCAAATTTTGTTGGCTTGTCTTATCCTTTTTCTACTTTTTTTTTTTTTTTTTGGTGGATTTGGGTAACATTATCCTTTCTTTTGGGGCAAAAATAAGATTATCCCTTTCATAGTTGGGGAATCTAAAGTATGTTAATAAAGTGGGCCAGTAGGAGTACCATTTTGTCAAAGCATTAACTTGCTAGCTACTACCTTTCTTTGAAATCTAGCACCAACATAAAGGAAACCCCTTAATTCAATTATTAATAATTCAATTGTAATAATTTGATGTTGATTCTGCACATTGATGAATCATAGCACACATTAGCAGCGAACAAAATTAGGTACCGGATGGGAAGTGTTTAAAGTACAGTACAAAATTGCCCTAGAAAACGGAAGACCGTAAAATTCACCATAATTCAGAATTAGTTAGTCATGAAATATTCGTCTTGAGTACAATTTTAAAGTAAATATTCAGTATTTTAGGATTAAAATTGGGGGGAGAGGGGGGGATCTTGAAGTGGTCTCACAACTTAGACAGTTTTTTTTTTTTTTTTTTTTCAATCTACACTATTACAATTGGAGAAGTAAAATGATATTGGTGGGATTCGAACTCCGAACTTTAGAATGAAGTCATAGAGTTCTAATTGTTCGACCGTCCATTTATTCCCCCTAGACGGTTATGAATATTAGTAGCACATCTTATGGAATACATGGATAATATTTGAGACTATGATTTGACATATTTCTACTTGTGATAGTAATAAACATTATCAATCATAGGTCCATTGTTTCAAAAAAAAAAAAATCATAGGTCCATGATAATTTTTTTTTTTAAAGTTTCATATTGTTAACTTTTTACCTTAGGTAAAAATCCTAATCCTAGTAGTACCCAGGTATTTATCAGCATAGGATATATTTGGAAAAGTTCCTAGAAATTTAGCATCTACCATTAAGGTTTTATCCTTTCAAAGGAATTTAGTTTTAAATAATTTTAAAAATAAAAATAAATTGAAATTTTGAAAAGCAAAAATCTTTAAGAGTTATGTTCAGGTGTTCTTAAAAGAATCATAAATTTATTCAAAAAATATAAATTTTCCATAAAAATTTATAAAATGCAATTGCATGAAACTTTTTTTTCTTATTTTTTTTGTTCAAAGTCCCAAAATCATATGAAAGTAAACGAAAAATAATATTCCCAATAAATTAAAATGTCCCAAGAATTAGAAAATTTTACAATTAGTTTTGTTTTTAAATAAAATTCGAAAAGAAATAATACAATTCTTTTTTGTCAGAAGAACAAACTATAAATCAACTTATTTATAAAATTTATTTATTCAAAACAAAAATGAGAAGACAAGAGAAAAGAAAACCATTGTAGCTCAGTTTGGGCCTCTTATGAAAATTGATCAAACAAACTGGGCCTATCAGCATGCGCCATTGATCCTTAAAACATTCATATTGGCCCGATTAAAATGTCAAATGTCGTAACATTAAAATACTTTAATTTCCAAAGAGGAAACCGAAACAAATAAACGATCCCCAAATCAGAGGGGACAAGATTTCGTTCTGAATCTGATCTACGCGGCACGATTTTTAGATACGTAGATAAGAGGGAAAAAGTGGGGAGTAATGGAGAAAAGAGTTAACGTCCACAGGGGATTAGTCCTCTCGGCGTTTTTAACGCTGTTATGCTGCTTGACGGAGAAGGTCGGAGCCGTTTGGTTAAGTTTACCGGCGTCAGGTACCAAGTGTGTGTCGGAGGAAATCCACAACAACGTCGTCGTTTTAGCCGATTATGTAGTAATTTCAGATGATCACTCGCATCCCACCCCTACTATTTCTACCAAGGTATAATTTTTTTTTTCCATAGCCTAGGGTTTTACGAATTTTACCTTTTTTTATTACAATTATAGTCTGCTTTTATATTTTTTATGTTTACTAGTTTCTTTTTTAAGAAATTGGACTTTTATTTGAATCAGAAAATTAAGATGTCTAAAAAAGTTGCATTTTTTTCACCTACATAGAGATTGTTATATCGATTAATATGAATTTGAATTGTTTAGAAATATTTGATTTATGGGTTTATAGGAGCAGAACTATAGATGGAGTTAGAATGGAGTGATGAATTTTTTTTTTTTTTTTTTTTGGAGGGGGGGGGGGGGGGGATTAGAATTAAAAGAATAAAAAAGAGAAAAGAATACTGGTATGTTTTGTTTTGGGTGAATGTGTAATTGAAGGCCATATTTATAGTCTTAAGGCTCCTGTCGATATGAGGTTTGTCGAGGGTTGATGTCCGAAGTCTTGTTCCTGGAGGAGGAGGCTATCTTGTTATTTTGGTCAAATTTATGATCAGTTAACGATGCAAGTAACTTTCTTATGGTGCTGGATCTGTTGACGTGGTAGCCACGCCTCTCAGAGCAAGAATTTTGTTTGAAGTTGTATGCTTGGTATTGGTCAAGAGTAAATTTATGTAGAAAGGTAGATTTGTATAATTGGTAATGGTCAAGAGTCAATGTAATACCATAGAAAGGTAAATTTTTCCACTCTGAGTTGATTGCTATCGAGAAATGTTGCAGTATGAAGTGGTTTCCAAAACGTTCAGAATGCCCTGGTGCACTAAATTGAAAATCTTTTCAAATTTTATGGCTTTGCTGGTACATAAATGATATTAGCAACTATTAGTAGTCACCCAAAAAAAAATTTGAGAAAAATTGTCTGGTTTTATTTTGTAAATGCTGGCTCAGATTTTGTATAAAGATGTTGTAGGTGCAGAAAAGTAAATATTATGAAACTGGTATTCCTTTATAAATTAAGAAGGGAAATGGATCCTTCCTAACACAGGAGATTCAGAAAGATGAACAAATTGAGCATCTTCGAGATCACAAAATTGAAGTGTGTGCATACAACCATGAAAAGAAATCTCAAATTATTTATGGATGCCTTAATCCTGCTCATGAGACCTCTGATTCTTAAGAAGTATCACTTTTTGTCAGAATGGTGGCTGCATTCTAGTATACCCTGATGGTGTTTAAAAAATGTTGATTTGGAGAAGAAAGTGGCCAAAAGCGTCTTCATGATGGTGTGGTGAATCATGGTGGCATTAGATTTGTGTTCTCTGATAGTGATGAAGACTTGTCGGTTCACTCTGTTGGATTCAAAACAAGGTTGTTTGTTGGCGAGAGGTGGGTTGGAGCTTGTTTTGATATTGCAGGAATGCTGGATTATGGTGAGCTGAGAGATTCATTAAGTGACAGTCTATCTCAAAAGTGCAAGAGAGGTGAAACTTGGGATAACTGAAAGTTTGTGATATTAGAATCTCTTTGGAGATTGTGAAATGCATTAATGAATATCTATATCATATTAACTTCCTAAGAAAATGTATTTATTCTTATAAAATACGACAGATATTGAGAAAAAGGTCTTTACCATGTGAAATGTGCGCATGTGCGTGTGTATCAAACAAGGATTCACATTCATTTGTTATAGATTTTGTATGAAGAGCAGGTTTTCTTAATAGATTTTAATACATCACATACACAGGCCATGGTACAAGGCTTCGGTAGTAGAAGGCAGATGGTAGATCACATGTTGGTTGGTACATTTTTGGACCATTGTAGTTGTGTTATTTTAGTCTGGTCATTTTAACCTGTAAAATTGAATAAATTTTTTTTTCCTAGTCTAATTTGGGCCTAAAACTTGTTCATTTTCCTAACAAGTGTAGACTTTATTTGCCCATGGGCAGTTTTTTCAAGTTTAGGACTTATACATATTTTGCTTTTTATTATTCTATCTAGGGTAGACGACCAGGAACCTATGTTTGTTGAGTTTTTCACCCATTGGTATCTTGTGGTTGGTTCCCTCAGAGATTGAACTATGGTGAAACTTTATTGTTTTCCTGTTGGATTTAATGGTCATTACAAGTCAGAATAGTTAAATATACTAATAATGACATAAGCAATCTACTTTAAATTAGTTTTTCTTTTTGTTGTTTTCTTCTATATATCTTCCTTTTTTTTCTCTGTTTTTGCTCCTCTTTCTTCTTAACTTTCCATCTACTTTCTCCTGCTGCAGCCCTATTCTTACTTTTGCTACTGAATTAAAACTCACCATTTCTCTAAACTAGCATAATGGTAATTTTTATTAGGCTAGAGATGCTATGTAAGTTATAGAAAATTATGAGTTTATGAGTGTGTGGTGGGTCTTCATTGCGGTTGTGATTCAACCAAAATAAATTGATTTATTCTAGAGTCTCTAGAACTTGAATTTTGTTCTGGTTTAAATGATTTGGGTTTGGGTTGTTTATATTGTTGATATCAACTCAATTATGTTTTCACACGTGAATGAGTGGATACGCCTTTTGAAACCAGGAGTCTTTAGAGCTGAGGAACATAAGGTTGCCTCACGTCTAACCAATATTGGTTGAGTTCTGAATTTTTATAGTTCAATAAATTGAAGAGTTGATGTCTCGTTACACTTGCCTTAGGGGAGTTCCGGAAGGAGGTTATTATAGTGGTTCATCCAATTGTGGCAGTTAAGATGTGGCGTCTCTTGCTAGAAAGAGTGATAGTATGGAATACGCAGAATAGGTAAATGGTGAGAGTAGAGTAGTTAGGATCTATTTCTCTTAACAGATTACAAAGTGTCTGGTTGGGGATTCTTCTTGTTTAGTTTTCCTTGTTAATATGCCTAATCTGAAATAGCACAGATCTGTTATATTTCGTTATCATCCTGTTCTTGACCTTTAAAACTTGTGGGAGAGAAGGAAGGTCAGTTGGTGGTGCATCACAATTTTTGAGATGCTTTAATTTTGCAACCACTCAGCATGCCTTTCCTTCCCCTCCCCCCCCCCCCCCCCCCCCCAACCCACAAAAAACAAAAAATTTTCCCCCCTAAGTAGAGTTCTATATTTAGTCTTGTGTTTCTTCCTTGCTTACTAGTCTAATGAAAAACTTAAATCTGTTCATGCAGGTAACGTCACCATATGGGAACACTGTTCATCACAGTGAGAATGTGACACATGGTCAGTTTGCATTTACAACTACTGAGGCTGGCAACTATCTCGCATGTTTTTGGTTGGATGCCCATAATTCAGTAAAAGAGGGTGTAAGTATCAATATCGATTGGAAGACTGGAATTGCAGCAAAGGATTGGGAGTCTGTTGCCCGGAAAGAGAAAATTGAGGTGTGAAGTTGAAGTTTGTGTATGCTGTGTTGTTATGCATCGCCTAGTATTTCAGTTACCGTTGATTTTTAGCATGTCAATTTTGCAGTAGAGTGTAATCAATTATAACTTGTTCTTTTGGCTCTATTAGGGTGTTGAGCTTGAGCTAAGAAAGCTTGAAGGAGCAGTGGAGGCCATTCATGAAAATCTAATATATCTCAAGAACAGGTAAAGTTTGTGTGGAGTTGTAAACTGTCCATTTAGTTGTCTTGCTTTATTTCGTATCCTTTCTTTCCTTTTCTCTTTTGCTAGGTATTGATAACTGGTTTCTTCTGTTTCAGAGAAGCAGAGATGCGAGCAGTGAGTGAAACAACAAATGCCAGGGTAGCCTGGTACAGTATCGGGTCCTTGGCTGTCTGCATTGTAGTTTCAGTGGTACAGATAATGTATTTGAAGCAATTTTTCCAGAAGAAGAAGCTTATCTAGGTCTAGTTAATCTGATTTTATTCCGTGATAGCAAACTAAGCTTTACCTTTATTTATTTCCTTTGTTTATTTATCCGAGTTATTCAGAAGGAAAAGTTTTGGGTATGATACTGATCATCCAACTATTACTGGTGGGGATATGAGAAACTAATTGTACGTGCGATGTTGGTGTATTATTTTCCTTCATTCAGTGTCTTACCTTCGATTAAAGGACGTTAGGGGATAAAAAAGGAAATGGAAGGAAGAAAAAATGTTTTTTGGCTCCCTGAGATGTTGCTATATCTTTCTAGACAAGCTTTTTCAGCAAATCTACTTGCTTTTCGGTTGCTTATTAAGGCTTGAGCTTTACAATGATTGACTGTGCATGAGTGGGAGCCTTATTGTGATATATTTTGTGACCTTATTTCTCGTCGCAGACCTCCGCCAAACAAATTTGGCTATGTTTGCTTTCTCAATTAAAGCTGAACCAAATAAAAAAAAATGTAAACTATTGAGATAATGAAGGTCTCAAGTACTAGTTGAGGAGGGGTACACTTGCTCGCATAAAATGCTAGTTGATGCGGGATATAAATGCACTGTCGTTCGAATTGTAATTTAAACTATTCAATATTAAATGGCACTGTTCGAGAAGCAATGTAATTTACAAGAACTTGTTGAAGTTAACTTCTTGGATTTATTGTGAGGTTAAGAAAATGCAAGGCAGTAAATGGATCGGATTGAGTTAAACATTATAGTTGTCGGGCTCAATTTGAAAATTTAGACTTAAATTTAAATCCAAATTCTGAATTCAAGTTCAATACGAACTTAAAATTGAAATTCGAATTCAATTCAATTTTGTACTAGATAGGCTTGAGATAAGCTTGAGTTCAATTCTAAAACTCAAGTGTTTTTTTTTTAATTTTTTATATTAATTTATTAATAAAATATGATATTTTTATATAAAATATCTATTTTATATTAAATAAAAATTATTAAAAAAATTTTCAAACCAAATAAATATAAGTTCAAATTAGATTAGATAATTTAATCACATTTCATTTTTTGTTCAATGTCGTAAACCCTCAAATCCGAATTGAACCCTTAACAAATTGAATCCAAACTATTCGTTAAAGACTTGATTCTTTTACAATGCTAAAGTAATGTAACCCACAATGACTTGTGAAAGTTATGTTTTTTGAGTTTCTTTTGATATCAAGACACTGGTATAAGCACCAAATGCAGGTTTCTTGCATTAACTTTTGCAAGTTTTTGTCTGAATTTTTATGCATAGAAAACTCATGGGTTTTGGTCTCGGTCTCATACATAGATGGCCTTAATTGCCAATTAGGGGAACATATTATATACCGCTAACGAATGTCTTCTATGAATGTGTTATAATATAAACTCTATGGCATTGTACACGGATATGCAGAACTAACTAATTGATCTTTTTCCCTCTTCCATAACTACAAAAGCAATTGAAGCACGTATCAAAACTCAAGATGCATTTGCAAAATAACTGAAGATGAATTTGAGATACCTTTACGAGCATGGAAGGTAACAAATAAGCTATTGCTCGGATCTAGTGTATCGTGTCAGATCATATTTGAGAAGATGACCTTCCTTATGCTTTCTGGACAAGGTAGAATCATAGAACTCAAGAATTTATAACATAATGTGTTCCTTACCTAATCCAAAATCTGCCAAGAGATCTGTTAAATTGACAGAATATTTACAACTGAAGGAGCAGCTATGTCAGAAGGAAAAATCTTATGGCTGTGGTTGAATTTTTGGTTCAGTTCAAGTTTGGCAGACCAATGTGTCCGTCACAATTCAAAATGCATGGCATAGAGCAACACCTCCCCCCAAAACTTCAACATAGAATTCAAAAGAGAATAGAAAATTAAGATAGGCATTATGAAAGAATAGTGAAGGTCAAGAGTTGAAATATGTCACCTGGCAAAGGGAGTTACAACATCAAGCTCAAAAAATGAGGGGAAAATTTATTCTCAAATAACAATCATTCGATTGAAACAGTCTTCCGATTCAGGTATCTAAATCTGCAAATCTCCTCAAAGAAATCATCTGCACTGCTATGGCTGCTCTTCATCTGAAGAATCTTTATTGTCATCTTTCTCAAGTTCCTTGCATAACGCAACAAGGATTCCAGGGTGCTCATTTTCTGCTCAGCATTTAAGGGTGATCTAATTGTGATTACAAGCTTCTCCAAGCAAGGAATCACAAACCTCGAGTCCACCTGCCAAAAAAAAAGTTCAAATATGACTCCGTTATTGTTACCATGTGCCTCCTAATTAAATCATCAATCATCAACCAATAGACTAGCTCTGAGTTCACACTCACATTTTTAAGGCTGTTCTTCTGGCAAAGAGCAGCAAACATGGCACCATGTATGTCAAAGGTTAGTAGCTTGGGGTGGCTATTGAAGAAGTCAACCAAATCAACCTCCGGAAAGGGCAAGAGGGCATCAAAATCACCCGTGAATTCCACCTTCATATATAGGTGCTTCACTTCACTTGCCAACTGCAGCATTGTAGTTACAGCATTCCAGCACCACTGCACTCCTCTCATAGACAATGACTCGACAGCCACAAGTTTTCCAAAATCCACAATGTATACTCGACCTAGTAAGAAAGAAAAATATTATATGTGAACTGAAGTCAACTTGAATTGTTAAACAGAATCATATTGATAGAAGAATTTTTTGGGCAAAGAATTGGTAAAAAAACCACACAAAAAATACCTGAATTATTTGCAATGGTTAGATCTCTCAAGCATTGTGTCTCTCTAACTCTAATCCAGCAACAGCCCTGTACTTCAAGTAGTTCAAGCCTAGGAGAAGTGATAGAAAGCGAGCAATTACCCAAACCATAGAAGTCAAGCTTGCATTGCTGCAAAAAGTTCAGTTCAATGGATATGGACCCCAGTCCCTCACAACCAAGGAGAGAGAGATTGGTTAGAGAAGGGCACGCTCGTAGAGCAGCAGAAAGTGCAGGATCTTCCATCCTAGCACCAACTATTTCAAGATTTTTTAGCCTGTGAAATGTGTCCCACTTAGGAGAATAAATCATTAAGACTCCCCAAAGCTTCAGGGACTCCAAATTTGGTGCAGCCCTAATGCAGTCCAACTTGGACGGAATGTCAACACAGGACTGCTGATCAACTATATTATCCATTCGCAGCTCAAGGTTCCGAAGGAATTGCCCCTGGTGTAGCAGCCACGAAGACAGGCCAAAACTAGTGAAAGGGCAATACACAACAAGGTCTTCTAATCGATCAATGGATGAAACCATTCGCGACACAACCAAATCAGGTGTTAGCCCACTTTTGAGGTTATCAAAAACGTTCCGAGGGAAGTAAAGACTTCGAAAATAGGGGACCGAATCCTTCCATCGTTTGGAAACACAAGTACAAGATGCCACATCTTTGGCATTATTAATATGGGACAGGATGAATTGAACAACAGCATCAGGCAGAGAATCCATTCCTCTGGGTACAATAATCAAACAGATAGTCTTCAGCTTAAACAACTACACCTCAAAAAACTAAATCGCATTGAAACAACATTACTTTTAAATAACATGAGCATATCCTATGAATATCACTTCAATTAGCTGCTGATTAGTAGAGTACTTTTAGCTATAAAATTCAGAGCTTAAGCAAGTGGGGAATGACTATAAGATTAGCTATTCTAACCAAATTGAAGGGCTTTTTATTTGGAATTCATATTGAAATTCAGAAATGAACATAATTCAAATTCAATCAGCATAATTGAATCTTACTTGAAAAAAGAATTAAAAAGACAGTGTCGTTAATTTTCACTTGGGCTAATCATGGCCAGATTTATTAAAGAAAATTGACAAATATATATTTGAGTTGAATGCTTCAGCTATAAAGCTCGGCAGCTTTAGCTAAAAAAAATCAATAATTAGAGAACCAAAAAAAAAAAAAAGATTCAATCTTGGAAAATGGGATGCTACTAAATAAACTGTATCGACAACTACAAGCAAAGAAACAATAAACAAAGGAGCTTACAAGTAGGATTTGAATGGGAGCTAGCCTCTGATACGACTTCTTGGCTAAGGTTTATGCCCAAATTGAAGCTTTATTGTTTGTGGGCTGTGAGAAAAAAGAAATTAGAAGAAGAGGAAGAAGAGAAGAGGAGGAGAATGGGCGCTGATTTAAAAGGAGGGATGTTCGTGGTATTTGACCTGTTCAAATTTCAAGTTTTCAAGAAATGTGCTCTTCTCTCTCTCTCTCTCTCTCATAGAGGGATTTTTTTGGTTTTGTATTTTGAAGTCTCTCTTTCCTGTAAATCTAAATCTAATTTGAATCTCACGGCACGCAAAATCTCAAAGGCCCGCCTTGTTTTTAAACTTTTTTGAATTTTATGACCGTTTTTCACAGTCTACTACTGGTCACTCAAGTCTGGTCTTGGCCCGGTCTGGGCTCATAACTAGTGGCGCAGGACTCTAAAAAGGAAAATAGTTTAATTCAAGTTAAAATCAAATTGACTTGCCAAGATGAAGCTTTTTCCTTTTTTTTTCATTTGAAAGGTAACTTACCCAAAGGAAAGTACCCCTTTTTTGGGAGATATGGGACTGCATTTTTTTTATAAATATTATTGAATGTATAAGGTAAAAAAAATTGAAAAATAAGTTTAGAGAAGTTTTCAAAATATTGTTGCAGAAGGTTTTATTGTCCAAACGGAGAGATGAACAAAAAACAACGTGAAATTCTTTCTTAAGAATTCTCTACTTTAGCCATTCTACATTGTTTCGTAAATGAACGAGATTAATAAAGTTGGAATAATTGATAAATTTTGCAATTGAATACAACAAGCTTAGTCATATGCAAATTGGATTAGTTCAACTAGTATTAGTATGTGGTTGGAAGATATACTCTTTTTAACATTTTCTTTTGTCATAATTAGACATTTTTTTATTTAGAAATCACAGGAACATGCATGCATGCATGCATATATACGTGCGTATGTGTGTTTTTAGAAACAGAGCATCCTATGAACAAAAAACACAAAATCAACATATTTTGGAAACGGTAAAAATAGGGTAAAAAATTCCTTGGGATTGTAAAATTTCTTATCTTGTTTGAATTTATTATTTATTTGTAAGTAAAATATGCTTATGGTGTGCTTTAATGGAAATGTTAGAGATGTACTTAATTGTGAACGTGTTACGGGATAGCGTAGTACGTTTGGGTATAATCCATATTTTGATTAGAAGGGATGAAATTTGTGCAAGTCATAAAACTGGAAGGGGCAATTCCAAGAAATTGGCTATGTTTATTGTTGAATGCAAACTGCTTTATTAGGTGTTTAGGTAATAATATGATTATATTCAGTATTAAGTGCCGTACATTTGTATTTGTAGGACTATTTGCACAAGATTTGACTGACTAAAATTTTCATTTGGACAATTAAAAATGGTTGACTATGCTTTAACTTTGTGAAATAGGCACACTAATATTAGTTAACAATAACGTCAAAGCATCGATGTGATACTGACTATAAATCACGAGACACGTAAACTGGGGGATGAGAAAGAGATCGATGATTTGAAAATAATGTTTTTAAAAAATATGTTTTCAAAAAACAGATTGTCTAAATACTAATTGTTCTTAAAAAATAGTAGCTCCGTTTGGATTAGTTTTTTTGAAGTATTTTTTGGAAAATTTTTTTTCAAATTCGTTTGGACAAGCGAAAAAATTTTTGGTTAAAAAGTTAAAAAAATTTTTAGTCAAACTTTTTTACCAAATTTTTTAACAAAATTTTTCATTTGAAATTTCAAATGAACTTTAGAAACTTTTTACACAATTATTCATAAAAGCAAGCATGTTTATGTTCAAAATTTGTTTTTGAAAAACTAAAAAAATCGCGAGTAACAAAATAAGATCCATTTTTGATAAGTTTTGAGGTGAGACAACGAAGTGGATGACGGACCGGACGTCTGCTTCTTTAAGCAGATGACGAAGCGGATATCCGTTTCTTTAAGCGCACATCCACTTCAAAGACAAAATTATATCAGCGAGCATTGGAGCACGGACTTCACTAAGACATTTTTGTCTCTGAAGCAGACATCCGCTTAAAGAAGTGGATGTCTGCTTCACTACTCTTTCCAATTATATAGATTGCATTTTGATTGGTGCTCTTTTCATTTGTTTTAGATAAATTTTCTAAAAAAAAAAATCAATATCCTTCTTATACAATCATTTAAAAAGAAGTGCAAGTTGGTCCAAAATTTTGAATAGTTCAAACACTTTCTCAATCATTTTTCAAAGCACCGTTATATCACTTCAAAAAAAATTTCCCATCCAAACACTTTTTCACCTTTCTAAAAAGTCAACAAAAAACAATCCAAATAAATTTCCCAATAATTATCAAAAAACACTCCAAATGCTATCCAAACGGAACCAATATTGTCCAAACGCTTCTTATTCCTAAAAAATATATACAGTAAAGTTTCTTTAAAAATATCAAAAAAATAACAACCATCCAAACGCAACCAAAGGCTTTGTTTGTTTAGCAGTGTTTTTTAAAAACATGATTTTAGAAATTTCAAATATATTTTTCAATCACCCTTTTATTTTTATTTTCATGTACACACCTATCAAGAAGAATATTTAAAAATGATATAGTAATTTATTTATAAAAAAAAAACCATCCGCAGCCATAAATTACATCTATACGTAGATTCCATATTGTCATATGAGATAAATGCGACATAATTGATAAATTCATTTTTTCCCAGTGTGGCTCATTAGCGTGCTTATATCCATGGTGACAAATTTAACTCGATGCATTGGAGATATGTAGGTTTTATGTAGACCTTGTTCTCAATATTTATTTTTAACATGCTTTTAGTTTTTGATTTTAAAAAATATATTTTTTATGTTATCCACTATTTTTTTTACTTTGCTTTTAAATTTTTTAAATTAAAATCACGAGTAACTGATTTTTAATTATTTTAAAATCAATTATAAAAATCAGAACATGTTGAGAACAACCTGCAGTATTATGCAAAAAAATCTCGAGTAGATATCTTGTAAGTGATAGCTTAACTATTGAAAAACTAGTTGTGACATTTGTAGCTCTCAATTATAACATTGTTAATACGTAAGTTGACTGAAAAATTCTTATTGACTTCTTCATCCCCCACCCCCCCCCCCCCCCCGCCAAAAAAAAACCCCATGTTTTTGCTCTTTTTTTATGTTATGCTTGTAAATTTCCAAATAAAGTGCGACTACAAAATAAGAATTAAAGGATATTTATGTTTTACAGAATCTTTATTTGTAAATCCCCCCAAGCAAAATATTTCATGGTAAACTTAAATGCTTATGCAACGTGTGCCAACTACCATATGTAAATTTGCCAGGAGAACACTTCACATAATTTGCTTGCTTCTTTCAAAGACCCCCATGATGGGTGTAACTCTGTGTGTGTGTTTAAGCATTACAAGTATTCCGAGTGCTTAGTTGCATATGATTAGTAAAACTGTAAGGCAATTTTCTGTTGGCCAACACGTAATTACTGTGAGATGACACAGAACCGAAAGGAAATATCCGCAGCTTGGTAATTAAGTGGAAAAGAGGTTAATTAGATTAAAAATGATGGTCATCATCTTGCAAGAAAAATGGGGTTGGTTTGTTGTTCACCCATAATTTTCACCTCAGTCTAACAAACGTTATCAAACTACCATGCTGCCCAAGTTTCGAACGTAAGAACACAGTGTTTATTGGTCTACCATCCAGATCATGCACATTTACCAGAAGTTGACTGAGAAAACATTAACATGTATTTAAATGAGGTTAATACTGATTCAATTCCTGGACTGATAATCTGATCCAACTGCATCATTTTGCATTATACAAGCATTTTCCAGCTAAGGTTAATCGAGGACTCAGTCTTCCTTACGTGGGAGAGTGACTCGTACAAGCTAGTAGAAATTTGCTGGTTGTCCTGACCCTTAAACAACGCTAGCGAAAATGTCATGAAATTTTAGAATAAACTGGTAATATTTTCAATAAATTCTGATGAATGGTGCAATAAACAGAACCAATAAGTAGAAATTTCCTATGCTCGCAGTTTCATTTTTATTTTCTGGGATTAGGTCAGTTCGGAGCATGTTTCAGACTTACATCAGACATTGGGATGTGACCCATGTCCACGAGTTAGATACATATAATTCTTATTTAAATTTCCAAGTAGAGATTGTAGTTTGTGAAATGAAGATTGAGGTAGGAGGAACGATGTTATCATAAACTCGGTCATATATTCTATGAAGGTTAGTCTAACGGTTTGATTTTTAAAAATAACTTAAAGATGAAGTTTATAGATTAATTTTGCAAAAAGTTAAAACCCTTTTGCATGGCAATTTTCTCTCTCCATATCTTTCTCTACGCGTAATTAAAATTGTGAGACCTAATCAAATTACAATCATAATGACTTCATTAGACATCCAACTATCATTGGCAATTGTTATTGCCTTCCTAAGGTTTCCTCCATAAGCCAGCCAGCCAACCAACCATCCATGCTCAAGTGAAACTAATTCATGGCTCCCCAAAAGTGCCAAGACTTACAAAAATGAAAAGTTATTTTGAATCCACGTGTGTGCATGGGAATGGCCAACTTTTTCAAATCACTTATACCCCACTCAAAGCCATCCCTTTGAGCAAATGGAGTAAGCCCCAAGAATCCAAAATGGATTATCTCAATCATCAATCATCAAGAAAATGATGAAAGAAAGCATATTAGCACTGGTTATTATAGGATACAATTGATGGGAAAAGGTGAATTGCAGCATGGAAAATGAGTATTAACAAAGGCAAGTAGACAAGCACCACATTTCAACTTTGAACTTGAACTACAAGTAGTGACTAACGTAGCACTTTATCCACTTTGGTCCTTGTGTTTTGTTTAGTGTTATTATATTCATATTGTTTTACCCACTTTTGCCTCCTTTCCCCACCTTTCTTTTTCACCTTTGCTTCTTCTCAACGTTCGGTAGCCGAATCATCATTTTTATTTTTCATTGGACAATGAATCCCCGTCCATAAAAACAAATTATGTTATTTTAGCCCCCACGGGGTAGCTCAAGTGGTGAGCGGTCTAGTTGGGATCCGAAGGGTCCCGGGATCGAAACTCCCACTTGAGTTTGAACCCCGTGACTTGCCTTGGGGGGCGTCCGGTGGGGCCGGGGCGCTTTTCCCCCGATTTGGGCTACCGGGTCAGATCCTATGGGTGCGATTCGGGGCTGTTCCGGGTTAAAAAAAAAAATTATGTTATTTTAATGGGATAAAAATGCTATTGGCACTCTAAGACAAACTTCCAACACTCCAACCAGTCATCCAAATAAACTCGAGAAACAATTTATCCGCATAATTAAGTTATATTCGACGTGAATCAAATGTAAAAAAAAATAATGTATCAATATCTAGTGAACAAGTAAAGGAGTAGCAGAACAATCTCCTTCCACTCAATCCAAACCGGGACAAGCTAGTTAGCCGAAAGAAAGCAATCGCAGAATTTGAACTTATAGATAAAAAATAATATCATTGACTTCGAATTTCATATTTTTGTTCGAGTCAGATTTAAAGGGATCATTTACATGTGTAATTTTTCTAGTAACATGGAATGTTTACGAGTTAATTAATGTGTAACTAACTGCACACTAAAAAAGGAAAAAAATAAATGGAACAACTGGCCCTAGTTAATAAATTACGAATAATATTTGTTTTTCTAATACAGAATTAAATGGAGTGTCTGAAGCAATTTGCTTTGTGCAAAATAGCACGATTTCGCCGAATGAAGTAGTACTAGCATGCCATCATTACTCCCATTCCCATATTAAGCAATACTGGTGGTAATTAATAAGACGCCAGCCAAACACGGTGTTATTCTGAACTATACACTTGTCCCAGACGATACCCCGCCCAGTTGTCTCCACGACTTTTAGAGAGAGAAAGATTCGCCACACAAAAGTACACTCCTAGAGAGAGAAAGTGGAGTAGAGCAAGAAATTGAGCGTGGTGTGGAGGGGAATCGGTTCGGTTCAGATGCTGTGGAAATGGGGAAACTGTTACAGCAACAACTGCCAGTCGTACGGCAGCCGCAACAGCAACGAGGCCCGCCTGAGGACGGCGGAGGTTGTTTAAGAATCTTCTGCTGTCGGAGATGTTCGACGGCTTTCTCTAGGATTGCTAGAGATTGCAATTGTAAATGTGTTTTTGTTTTGTTACTAAGCGTCGCCGTTTTTATCTATGCGTTGTTTTCGGTTGTTCATCTTTCATCCAAGGAAGTTGGATATGATGCACTGGATTCCATCAAATTCAGTGGTATGCATTCACCTATTTAGCTAAAAATTAACTTTCAATTTTGCGTTTGGATTGTTATTATCAGGGTTTTTGTTGGCATGGAATTTTGTGATTAGGGTTTTCTTTATCTCTTTTTTCCATTGTTTTTTGTTTTAGTACTTTGGATTACTGGATATTTCTTTTATGACGATATTGATCTATAATTTGGATTTTCAATTGATTGTTGAGGTGGGTTTTTGGTTGGTTTGAAGTGTGCACAGCGGCATTATTTACTTTTTCTTTTTGTAATTCTTATACTGTATAAGTTTTGGTGAACTGATATGGTGCTTAATATTTTTTTTCTTTATTCCTTTTTGTTTGGTGATCTAGAAGACTGGGATGGCTGGAGGATTGTGAGGCGGATATTTTAGGTTGTGGGATTGATATTTCTTGAGAAACTTGTGTTGTTTTTAAATTTTGTTCTGGTGATCCGATTAATTCTTTCTAGTTGTTTGAAAATATGGGTTTAGTTTGAGAAAAAAAAAATATTTCTTGGACCTAGATTTAAGAGTCTCAACGCATGGATATATCAAGGTGGTTTTGAGCGGTTTTTTAATTTTAGTTGATTGTGATGGATATATGCAAATAGCTACAGTCGAGTAGTTGTTCATGCATAATTTTACTTGTCCCGGAGTTGATATTCTCAATTATGGAATTTGTTTTGGGCTGCAAAAAATATGCATGATGAAGATCAAGATTACTTGATAAATTGATTTGACTGAACAACCTTGAGTTTTCTGCAAGGAATGTGCTGATCATATGAATTGATGGATGCTTTTCTGTGGTGCACATATTGATATTTTTGTTTCATTTCTTATCCCAAGATTGCTAGAAGCGTTCGAACTTTCAAATGTTAAATGTCTTGTGCAAGTGACCTTTAGCAATTACTGACTGTGATTTTCTTTTTATTTTCTTTCTTTCCTGTATTCACAAATTTCCAAATGGAAGTGATGAATCTGGAATTTTGTTCTTGAGACTCATTTATGGAAGTGTTTCAATTTGGACGAACATCCCTGGAAACTCATAATTTGTGCCACGCATCACATACTTGGGATTTTCATGTTATTTCTGCATTGAATGAGACTTTCTCACCAGATCTGATTTTACTGGAATAATTGGGAAATAAAAAGATATGATATTGACTATTCTCGAATAGACTTCTTCCAGACTAATTGGTATATTCTGCTGTGGAGTGGCCAAATTCCCAGGGCAAATACATTGTTCTGTGTATGTTAGGAAATGATCATGTAGTTTCATGGGGCTAAATGGATTGACTGCAATGCTGGTCTATTCTTTTGTTACCTAAATTTGTCATTTTACTAGAGTTTAACTTTTTATTTTCATTGTTTCTCTCTATTTGTGCAAGATTAACATGTTTACAAATTAGTAAATGGTTTTTTTGTATACCCTTTAACAGAAGTAGAAAACAAAAGTAACTGGTAGTTTTTCTTTGCACGTGGCTTCCAAATTATTCATCTTTTTCTTGTTCTTTTCTTCTCAGCCACTGTGCAAGCATACTTGACACTGCAGAAGCCTGTAGCACAGCTTCTCCCTCACATTGATCAACTAGAATATGATATCTTTGAGGAGATAGGTGTTCCTTCTACAAAGGTTTGTAATAAGCATCTATTATATAGTATGGTAGTGTATTTTTTGTTGGTGAAATACCTTGTACTTAACATAACATTCACTTCTTTTCAATAGGTTGCCATCCTATCCATGCACCAAGCAGGTGTATCTAACATTACGAATGTGGTGTTTGGCGTCCTTTCTGATCCACTGAATGTGTCAATTAATCCAGTGTTCCTAAGCGTGCTTAAGTTGTCCTTTATAGAGCTATTTCTTCTACAGTCCAACTTGACACTGACCAATACAACTTTTGGACAGCCCTCTTCTTTTGAGATTTTGAAGTTTCCTGGTGGAATCACATTAATCCCTGAGCATTCTCCTTCCATCGGGAATTTACCACAGATTCTCTTTAATTTTACTCTTAACAACTCCATTTATGAAATTAGAGAAAATTTTGTTGAGTTGAAGGGACAATTGAAGTTTGGTTTGCATCTGATGCCTGATGAGGTATGAACACTAGTTACTATTGATTTATACTTAATGAATATTGTTTCTATCTCTTCTGAGCTGTCCACTAACTAGGAAAATAGAGAAATTTTTAGATGAGGCCTCATTTACTTTATGTTTTTAATTATAATGATGGTATGTTATTACTGTTGTTCAGAAAAATTAGAATCTAATTCAACCTTGATTTTCTAAGCTTGACATAAACTTCCACATTTTCATGAAGTTTGCCTTGGGAAATTCCGGTCTGCTCCAGTTTCCTTCATTCCCTTTACAATCTTAAAAAAGAAGATACTAAAATTGTCTTGTTTGTATCATCTAGTTGCAGATGTAGTGGTCCTAAGTTACTTATTGCTTCTTGAATAGTATGGTTATAAGCTATTTATTCTCGCGATGCGACTTTTCATTACGTGATTATAAATGTTCTCTGTTTTGCAGATTGTATACATACAGGTAACAAACAGGAAGGGATCTACTAGAGATCCTCCAGTTGTAGTTGAAGCTTCAATTACTTCAACCTGGGGGATTCTGTTGCCTCAGAGAATGAGACAATTGGCAAAAATACTTATGAGGTCTCCAAAAAATCTTGGCCTAGATACGTATGTTTTTGGTAAAGTTAAGCAAGTGAGTTTGTCTTCCTCACTGAAAAGTTCCATTGACGTTTTGCCGCCAACTCCTTCTCCATCTCCATCTCCGACTGTACCTTTTCACGAATCTGATCCTCCAGCTTCTGTGCCTAACTTTCCTCCCTCAGCACCATGCTCTAACTGTGACGCATATGCACCTTCTGATTCTAGTGATGCGAATGCCCCAAGCCCAGAGAATCATCATGACCATTCTCCTGCACCTTCACCAGTAGAAAATGGTCCTAAGTGCCATTTTGGAATTTCTCCAAGTCCTTCACCAGTATCTCAACCCCATCCACCTAGTCCTAATTTATCAGCTGGTGCTTCTACTCCTTCCTCAGGACCCATAGCAGAGTCTGTCCCTTCTCCTTTACCTGTAGTATCTTATGGCTCTGATGGTGGCTGGGAAAATGGAAGAGGTTTGGTGCCTCCACCACACTCATTGCCCTTAATCTCAGCTTCCTCCACATGTAAGTTTCTACTTGCAATATTTTGATTCTTGTTGCCGTCATTTTAGTAATTACTCATGGGAAATGCATTCCAAACAACAAGGTGTTGTTGACACCACTTCTGGTGCAGCAGTTCTTGAGTTTATATATGTAAAATGATTCTAGTAATAGCTGGAATAGGACTTGAATTTAAAGATTACAGGCTAGAAATCAAGTATAGGAATAAGACAAAAGAAAAACTTGGAATCACACTCGTAGGGCTCATTAGGAAATGGGATGACTCCGTATAATGGACAGTTTCACCTAATCATGTCTCAGATTGTGTTTCAACTCACCGTGCATGCCTCTTCTTTGTCTTGTGAGTTATGAAGGAGGGACATGAGGATGGCCAGATCAGACATGCACATTGCAAACTTTAGAATATTTTATATAGTACCCAAGAAGTTGTCAGAGCATAGCCTAGTTGTTTTATGCTTACAATATTGATTGCAAATCCTCTGCTTAAGTATGTAGAATAACTTGCATTTTGAGTTTTTTCTTTAATACCTTTTTTTTTTTTTTTTTCAATGAATATGTTTCATTCAGAGCATAGTCTGGCAATCATTAGACATGTATTGGGAAAACCAAATGTGTTGAGTAACTATGATCAGGCTGTCCTGTAGGATACCACAGCAAAACTAGAGAAAATGCGTGCCTTTATTTTTAATAGAGCCAAATTTTTTCATGTGCGTGAGGATAGGTAGATTTTTAAGCTTTCCTTGCTGACTACTTGATCGGATGTTTTGGGTATCATTAAATTTTTATGCTACAGTTGATTCATGATGCCTTAGGAAGTTTTCCATGATATTTGAGTGTTTCATTGTTATAGCTTAGTTGATTACATACACCCTGCTACCCCAAAATGAGAGACAGAAAAAGGAAAAAAAAAAAAAATAGATGGGAGGAATAGAAGCTTGCTGACTAGTTGATCAGATGTTTTGGGCATGTTCAAATTCTTATGCTTATGTTGATTCATGGACCTTTTGGAAGTTTTCCACTATATTCGAGCATCTTAATGTCTCATTATTATAACTTAGTTCATTGCTTACACCCTGCTACCTACTAATTAGGAAAAGACGGGGAAAAAAATAGATGTAAGGAACAGAAGTTGTGTATCTTGTCTGGGAATTCATTCTGGAAGTATCATATTTGATTTACACATTTTGACTATTGGACTTTTGTCTTTGTGCACAAAGGTCAACTGAGTAACTAAGGCGTGTATTTGCAGATTTTTCGGCATCCTCTCCCTGCCATATATTTTGGATTTGCTCATTGGCATTCTTCATAGTCCACCTTTTTTGCCCATTTTGACAATATTTGCTCTTCATTCTACTGAAGTGGAGTTACCAGCATGTGTCATTTGGCCGCTTACAGTTTTGCTTTGGCTAGGATGATAAGAACCTTGGCGGAACGTTTGGTTGGTAGAAAGATAACGCATGCAAGCATTTATGAACCAGAAAGTTGCAGGTCAATGCCGCCACAAAGGTGGCTGGCTGCTCTCTTTAACTGCGAAATATTTGGCTGATATCTTCCGGGATGTTGTTTCCAAAGGGAATAACTCCTCAAGGCAGTTACTGTTGATAATGAAGTTATTAGTTCTCCCCTGCAGTCTTTCAAGGAGAGCCGATTTGGAATCTGGCAGGCTCTCCTTGAACATCTGCATCGGTCTAACCACAATTATACAGATACTTACAAGAACTAACGAGATTATCACAATTGATATTTACGATTGTATGATGTACACTAATATCATTAAGCAAATGAGGGTGTTAATTTCAGAAGGAGTTTTCAGCCTTTTGGTCAGTGAATACTTGCAGTTTTGCATGTATGCTAATATGACAAGTCTTCCAAGCCCTTGTGATAGAGTTCATAATCTACTGGACCCAAGTGATGTTTCTCTTGATTATAACTTGGATAATATGGTTAACATTTCCATCTTCATGCTTGACCTGAATGAAAGATACAATTTGAATGTATATACCAAAAAATTTACAGCTTCAGGGTATAACAAAGAATGATGAATATAGCGTGATCATCACCTCATGAGAAGAGGAGGTATTGTAGCAATAATTAAGATTCAGGATGTAAATCCATACCTGTTAGAAGCTGGTTCCGGGACATCTTAAAAGCCAATTTCATCCATGCCATGGAAGATGAACTTTTCTTTTTCTTTCTTTTTTTTTTTATTTTTTTTATTTTGTTGTTTCTGGAATAGGGTTGAATGAAGCTATACTTACCTGCCTAGAAGACGAGTGAAGAGAAAAGATACTATATGCAGTATAGGTTCCCGAGGCACAGCAGTAGTACAAAGCTACGGCTCGAGCCAGGAGAGCCACCTAGAGATATCTGATAAAATAATTGCAGATGTAGTAATGCTGCAGAAAGCTAGAAATCAAACATGTATAATAACTTCGCGGTGAAATAATTTAGAATTGAACCAGACCTTGATAATCGGTAGTTCTGTTGTCACGATAATTGAAATGCCGGTAAGCCCAATTTGAGAATAGACTGAATGGCCAGATAGAAATGAGCTGCAATATCCAATTCGACTGGGGAGAACTATTTATCTCTTCTTCATCATGAAAATTATCAGCTGATTGTTCTTGGGAAATGTAGTTAGATAAACCTCTGATCTCATAACGGCAAACTGGGCAAGTATTGTGGATGCGTAGCCAAGGGATAATACAATCAGGATGATAAAAGTGTTTGCAAGGCAATTCTCTCGCTTCTTCCCCAGCCTCAAACTCATCTTTGCAAACAGGACAATGAGAATCATTAGCTAGATGAGTTGGGGTGAGGACAATTGTTGGCAAGGCATCAATGGCTGAAGCAGGAGCTGGAGGTGGTCTAGGCCTATCATTTTGAGTCAGCTCTTGCATTAGCTCCTCCAATCCTTCCACAAAACCTGTCTCCCTTGAATTTGCTGGTAGAGGGACGACATTTTCCAATTGAGGGACAGGTCTTGGAGGCCGATCAGGGCCTGTAAATTCGATTAGCACACGAGCTCTACGCCTTCGTTGAATTTCATCAAGATTTTGATGTCTAATTGATGGATCAAGCATGAGGGCCAGTGCATCCAGTAATCTAGATCCAGGGGTTGGTTCAAGTGTTGTGAAATCGTCTGAAAGGCGCCTAGGCCTGGAAATATCAAGCTCATACCCAAGCTCACCGAAACAACGTGGACATATTATCTCAGAAGGATTTGTTGTAGTGGTTCTGACTGATCTTTGGCAATGGTGACACCAGTAATAATGGTATGTTCTCATTCTCTGGACTCCATTGGCAACACCCCGCGAACGAGGAATCAATGACATGCTCTTTTGGTGTTAATGTGTAAGAAAGAAGGAAATATTAAAGGTGGACAAGAGGTATACCTGGTAGAAGCCTTTATATAGTGGGAGATAATTTGAACAGGAGAGAAAGGAATGGCTTTGGGCAATTGCACATGCAGATTCTGCCTGCATGATTATAAAGTTATTGATAGTTTTCCATCTTTCTTTGCTTAATCCTTTGTGTCTCCTTTGATTAAAGTAAAGGATGAGTGAGAAATGATGCAAGGTTAAACATCTTGTAAATTGGTTTTTAGCAATGGTTTAGGGAACAAAATAGGGTATTTGCCTCTCTAGGGATGACATTCATCTGGAAATTCAACAACCGAAGTGGCTACTCTTACAAAATTATGAAATTTCTGTTTATCGTGGTCGTCAGTTTTGTTATACTATGCTGTGGTTTTTTTAATCACTCAATGAATGGCTCAATTTCTTAAGATGCAATAATGTCATCTTGCTCCCTTGAACCACAAATTATTCACCTAAAATATTCAATTTGATCAGGGCTGGGTCCTTTAGTTAACATCAAGAGTATGACCATTAAACTATACGACAAATATAGACATGCACCTATCAAGATGACTTGTTTTATTTCTCAAAACATACATGTGTAGGTGTATTTCTTTTTCAGTCACCTGCATTTGTGCATTGTGTTTTATGTACTATATTCACAGATTTGATGCAGGAGAAAGAATTACAGGCATTATGTTTGAAGTATTGTTGTTCCCTCGTTTTTACCAACTTGATGGTTAGGCAATAGTTTGGGTCACATTTTTACTAACTTGACCACCTTTTATTAGCACGCATTTTCAGATAATGAAAATTGTTTTTATGACATAATGAAAACAATAACATGATGAAAAATGATAACAAGACTCGAATTTAAAATAATATGTTATAGTTTCAAAAAAAATTTATTTGCTAGTGACCATTATGTATTTCAAGGTATAAATATTTGATGTTGATAAATAGCATATAATAGATTTTTAAAAAATTCTTAACCTTTGTTATAAATACCTTATTTAAGTTATATCAGCACAATCTTGAGTTACCATTTATATTTAGTGATTAAGTTATTCATTGTGATTCTACAATCTATAATTATACGGATTCCTTCAAATATTCCAGGAAATATTTTCATAGCAATGACTATTTGAAGGAAATAATGCCAGATTAAAGGCAAAAAGTGTATTTTCTGCCTCTAAATTTAATACTATTTCACAAGTGTGTGTCTACAAGTTGGCTATTGAATTCACTTGTCGAATGAGTCATCTAACAAACAACACAACCGAAAATAATTACGTGATCACTCTCAAATCGAGTCCTCCCTTTTTGCTCATTTCTTTCTTGCTTTTACTATAGTTTGTTTTTGGTCGAACTTAAAAATTAGGGTTAATACACTTTCCCCCTTGAAAGTGGAGGTAATAGACATTTTGCCCCCTTGAATACAAAAAACATATACTTTGCACCAAAGACTTTTGGTTATTTTTTTTATTAACTTTAATTTGTTAAAAGACTAAACTACCCTTATAATTACATGTCTATTGACAAATATACCCATTGATATTAAAACTTACTTTTTTTCTATTTTATCCTATGCATGTCTATCATGTGTGTAGAATAAAAGTTTCTATATATAATTTAAAAAATTAAATATTTTGAAAGAATTTGTACATGTTTTCTAACTAACTATATAAAATGCATAAAAAGTTTTGTCATAAAATGCTTTATGTATAATATTTCAATTTGTGAAAAAATTCTAAATTTTGCATAATGGCAATGATGTATCTTTTGCGTTATATTCAAAACATTAAAGCTTTATATCCAAATTTTTATACATGCATACATATAAGACCAATAAAATGATAGAATTTTAATTAATCTAATATCTAATACAAACAAATGAGTTAAAATTGATATTAATGTGCATAATATATTAAACGTAATGTAAACAAAAAAAAAAGTTAAAATTGATATTAATGTAGCATAATATATTAAACACAATATAATATCTCATATACAAAGAAAATAGTTAAAACTGATACTAAGGTCATGTAATATATTAAAGGGTTAATGTAATACCAATGACCTTCAGAGGTATTCTGGTAATTTGGAATGGTTGGGGTGACTATGTAAATTGAAAAATCAAGAGGGACTCGATTGCAATTTTGATAACTTGCTTTCTTTACCCAAAAAGGGCAGGCTTTCCTTCTTTCTTCTTTCATTCTCTCTTCCCTCTCTATTGAGCGCTCTCTCTCTCTTGCTCTCTTTTTCTTTATCTCTAAACTTCCCCCATTTGCTTTTGAAGAAGGGACTGAGGAGTTTCATTCTCAAAAGGGGAACAAGTAGAGGAAGTCTTAAAGCTTTTACTCAAGATATTTTTCCTCAAATTTTATTCTATCTTGTGGGCTTAACCCATGATAATGTGTAGTGTGATTAGTAGGTGATTAATGAAGTTTTAGAGTTATTATGTTTATATGGGTATATGCCAACTAGTATTAGAGGTTATATGTCTGAGTTTATGGTTGATTCATGAAGAATGTGGGTGAAGAATTTTGAGAGATTATGTGATATTCATGGGTGTGATTCATGTTTTGTGGAGTATACGGTGTTTATATGTTGTTTTCTGAGCTTAATATGCCATTTTGAAGTTGTTTGGTCACTTGGGTAGAGGTAGAAGAAGATGAATAGTGTTGAGTGTGTGTTTGAACAGTTTCAGGTCGTTTCTGGTTTGTGTCTGGTGCCATCCACGGCCCCATTCGCGCCGCGGATGGAACCGCAAATGTTTGGGCTCAGTTTCTGGGCCGGAACGCGCCATGGATCAAGCCGCGGGTGCGAGCCATGGGCTGAGCCGCGACTGCGGCTCGTCCCTATTCACCCGCGACTCGCCTTCTGGAGGGAGCCGCGGGTGGATGCTCATCGATCCGCGGGCGCGGATCAAGGGATCCTACCCGCGGATCGTTTTGTTTCCTGGGAGATTGTTTCTTCTATCTTTTTGAGTAGAGAACTAAGTTAGTTACATTTCTTTGATAGAATTAGTGTATAATTAAATGTTTGATTATGTGTATTAGGCGAAGAACACGATCAACCTTCGCGGAGTTATTGAATTCGCTCGGACTGAGGTAAATGGGACTTGTATCCCTTGGATTTTGGAAATGAGTTATTGCAATGTATAATTGCTTTGAAATCCTACTTGCTATAGAAAAAAAGGGCTTGATTGTGATTATGTTCCTATTTTACCTTAACTTGACAATATATGTGATACAAATGAATCATTTGAATAATGAAACGAATGTGTGTATGATATTGTATGATTGACCGAACTGACCGGGTGATAGTCAATAGGACCGAACTGACTGGGTGATAGTCAGTAGACCAACTGATTGGGTAATAGTCAATAGGAACGAACTGGCCGGGTAAAGTCAGTTCTGACCGAGCTGACCGGGTTAAAGTCAGTCTGACCAAACTGATCGGGTAGAAGTCAGTATGACCGGGCAACCGGATTACAGTGAATGACTGGATATCCAGGACTTTGTTTTGAATGATTTGAACCTTGTTAGAATGAAATGATGCTTTGTTTGAGTGCATTGTCTGGTTTTGATACGTGATATTGGATTCGTGATAAATTGTGCATTATCTAGCTCCTACGTACTTATATGAACCAATGACTATGTGTTTTGAACATAGCTATATGTATGACACCTTCAAGCCGCAAGGTGATGCTTTTGCCACTTATTGAGTGATTTAGTCACTCACCCCTTTCATTGTTGATATGCAGTTATTGATGGTTGTGTGGCTGGAGAGTGTGCTGACACTCGGGGTATGCAAGGAGATTAGATGTTAGTAAGTTTGTAGTGGTCTGTATTTATGCTCTTAGACTATGTTTGTACTCTCTCTCTCTTATGTTAGGTTAAGACCCTAATGGGTATGCTAGACTTTGGAGTCGAGTATGTAAAGATTTGGATGGTATAATATGGGATAACATTGTACTTGCGATACTAATGATTATGGATACTTATGGGTTTCGGAATGTTGTTATGGCTTTATTATGTAATATTTGGAATGTATACGTTAGATGTTTTGACTTTTATGAGTCTTGTGACTCAGCTTAGCCTGGTCACGGCGGTGTTATGTTCCGGGCACGGGGCGTGACATTTATTGGTATCAGAGCTTAGGTTACGATGACGGGAACTTGGGTTTGTAATTGTGTATTGTTTAGAGTTTAAGAAATGATCATTAGAACTTAAGTTTTCTCTCTCCTACGTTTATGAGTCTAAGATATGATCACCAAGTATTAAGGTTTTGTGAGCCAAAGCTTTAATTTGCGATTGTTAGTGTTTTAAGGTGCGACCTTCTAGAATTAAGTTTATGATTCCCTAGTTTGAAGTTATGATTATCTATGATAAGAGTTTAGGCTGGTGATTATGAGATATTAAGTTATGACTACTAAAGTATAGGCCATGATCACAAGAGCTTTAAGCACTAGTCATTTTAGCTAAGTTGTGATTTTTAGATAATGAGTTTATGATCATATAAGTATAAAGGCTTAAGTTTGAACTCTTCTTGGAGTTAAGCTTTTGATTTCATCCAAGTTTAAGTGTGAATCTTACGAAATTTATGGATTGATCCTTATTAGGATCAAATGAGAATTTTAGAGCTAAGTTTGAACCTTATTGAAATCTAAGTTTAAGTTTTACTAATGTGTAAGTTTGAACCTTCTTATAGCTTTGTTTTGGATTTTAATAGAACCTAAGTTTGAGTTTTGTTAAAGCTTAAGTGTAGATTTTAAGAAAGACCAAGTTTGATCCCTATTTGAAGCTTAAATTGGACCTTCTGGGATGTTAGTTGGTTAAGATTTGAAACTATTAGTTTGCTTGTACTAAGTGTATATTAAGTAGTAATTGGGATTGGTAATGTTTTCTTTGTGATTGATTTTGATAATTGTGGCTTATTGACTTATTACATTAGGTGCACTATATGAATTTGGGGTGTATTAAGTATTTGAAGTGTTATTGGCGATTAAATGTTCTTGCATAGATAGATCGATATTTATGATAGATGTTTATTTGTCTATGCTTATGTAATTAGGAATAGCTAATATTTGAAGGATATATTAAGTTTGACTATTGTGTGTGTGCTCCTCTAAGTATGAATATTTGTTGAATATTGGGATAATTAGTGTGTACGTTGGACAAGATGTTGAAGCTAGTTTATTCACACTTTGGGTGGCCAACCTTAGTGTGGGTCGACTTAGTTATTAACGTTTGTGTTCGAGTACATAGTTGTTGCTAGTGATAGTTGCTATTTGGGATCTTTGATAGATTAGCTATTAAGAAGTATAGTTCTGATGTCGTTCATATCGCAGAATGCCGCCAAGACGTGGACCAAGAATGAAAGCTTTCGAGGACAGGAATGGTAAGAGTGTAGTAGGAGACACCGATGTACCCATGGAAGACATAGGCCTGAAACGAAGAAGAAAATGACGAAGAGATGAACGTGTCCACTTGGGAGTTTCATGGCCGATGCTCGACGAAACCGCTCGTAGACCTAGAGAAGAGAGAACTTCCCAAGTGACTCCTCCTAATCGATCAGAGAACGTGACCCCTATCGCTACCTCAATTGGATCCGGCTACTCTTGCCATTGCCTACCAAGTCATGCAAGGATGGCAGCACTACCAACAACACTACGAAGGAAATCGAAAAGAACATGAAGAAGATTAGAAGTAGCATTCGATATCACTTCAAAGAGCTTAGCAATGTTAACGTCCCTACTTTTGATGGTAGTTCAAATCCAGATAAAGCAGAAAGGTGGTTGGCGCAAGTAGAGAAGAAATTTCAGACAATGCAAGTACCGGATAACATACGACCTCAAGTAGTGACATCTTTCTTAGTCGGCGAAGGCCGAAAAATGGTGGGACGGTGTGGCACTAAATCTGGCTTCCTCGGGGCACAACTTGACATGGAGTGATTTCAAGAAAATCTTCCTTCAACACTACTTTCCCCCGGCAATCCGTATTCAAAAGATCCAAAGATTCAACCAACTCAAACAAGGCTTTATGACTGTTGGAGAATACTATAGCACTTTTTCTTTCGTTGGGTCATTTTGTCCCCTCTACCATGACGAGACAATGAAGATGGTGGCTTTTAAAGGTGGCTTGAATGGTCGCATTCAATCCAAAATCTCGGGTAACTTCTACGCCTCATGTGACCAAATGTACGAAACGAGTTTGGATACAGAGCAATATATAAAAAGAAGTGACACGGAGACAAGACAACAAGAAAGCAAGCCATTCACTTATCAGGATCAATCTTCGCGCAACTTGGAATCTTTTCAATTAGTGAGATCACTCCGACCAGGATCGGCCTGTAGATATTGCAAGAAATTTCACAAGGGTGAATGCAAGTTTAAAGCACATGTCTGTTTTGGGTGTGGTCAAGTAGGACAGAAAGTGAACAATTGTCCAAATGGTAGAGCAGATACAGGTACGTAAGTTTCGAAATCGAAACTTTTTATAAAAGGGGAAGAATGTAATACCAAGAACCTTCAGGGGTATTCTGGTAATTTGGAATGGTTGAGGTGAATATGTAAATTGAAAAATCAAGAGGGACTCGATTGCAATTTTGATAACTTGCTTTCTTTACCCAAAAAGGGCAGGCTTTCCTTCTTTCTTCTTTTATTCTCTCTTCCCTCTCTATTGAGCGCTCTCTCTCTCTTGCTCTCTCTATCTTTATCTCTAAACTTCCCCCATTTGCTTTTGAAGAAGGGATTGAGAAGTTTCATTTTCAAAAGGGGAACAAGTAGAGGAAGTCTTAAACCTTTTACTCAAGGTATTTTTCTCCAAATTTTATTCTATCTTGTGGGTTTAACCCATGATAATGTGTAGTGCGATTAGTAGGTGATTAATGAAGTTTTAGAGTTATTATGTTTATATGGGTATATGCCATCTAGTATTAGAGGTTATATGTGTGAATTTATGGTTGATTCATAAGAATGTGGGTGAAGAATTTTGAGGGATTATATGAGATTCATGGGTGTGATTCATGTTTTGTAGAGTATATGGTGTTTATATGTTGTTTTCTGAGCTTAAAATGCCATTTTGAAGTTGTTTGGTCACTTGAGTAGAGGTAGAAGAAGATGAATAGTGTTGGATGTGTATTTGAACAGTTCAGGTCGTTTCTGGTTTGTGTCTGGTGCCATCTGCGGCCCCATCTGCGCCGCGGATGGAATCGCGAATGTTTGGGCTCAGTTGCTGGGCCGATTTGCGGCGCAGGAGCCGCGGCCGCGGCTCAGCACTGTTCACCCGCGGCTCACTTTCTGTTGTGTGCCGCGGGCGGAGGCTGCTCGACTCGCGGGCACGGATCGTTTTGTTTTCTCGGGAGGTTGGTCTTTTATCTTTTGAGTGGAATTTTAGTTGGTTATGTTTCTTTGATAGAATTAGTGTATAATTAAATGTTTGGTTGTGTGTATTAGGCGAAGAACACGATCAACTTTCACGGAGTTATTGAGTTCGGTCGAACCAAGGTAAGTGGGACTTGTATCTCTTGGATTTTGAAAATAAGTTATTGTAAAGTATAATCTCTTGGAAATCCTATTTGCTATAGTAAAAAGGGGCTTGATTGTGATTATGTTTCCATTTTACCTTAACTTGATAATATATGTGATACAAATGAAACATTTGAACAATGAAACGAATATGTGTATGGTATGGTTTGATTGACCGAACTGATCGGGTGATAGTGAGTAGGACCGAACTGACAGGGTGATAGTCAGTAAGACCGAACTGACCGGGTGATAGTCAGTAGGACCGAACTGACCGGGTGATAAGTCAGTAGGACCGAACTGACCGGGTAGAAGTCAGTATGACCGGGCAACCAGATTACAGTGAATGACTGGATATCAGGACTTTGTTTGAATGAATTGAACCTATGTCTGAATGTGATAATGCTTTGTTTTGAGTACATTATCCGGTTTGATATTTGATATTGAATTCGTGATTAATTGTACACTATCTAGATTCTTTATACTTGTATAGGCTATTACTTATGTGCGGTGAACGTAGTTATATGTATGACACCTTCAAGCAGTAAGGTGATGCTTTTGCCACTTACTGAGTGATTTTGTCACTCACCCCTTTCATTGTTGATATGCAGTGCTTGATGATTGTGTGGCTGGAGAGTGTGCGGACACTCGGGGTATGCAAGGAGATTAGATGTTAGTAAGTTTGTAGTGGTTTGTGTTTATGCTCTTAGACTATGTTTGTACTTTCTCTTATATTAGGTTAAGACCCTAATGGGTATGCTAGACCTTTGGAATTGAGTATGTAAAGATTTGGATGGTATAATATGGGATAATATTGTACTTGCTGATACTACTGATTATGGATACTTATGGGTTCGGAATGTTGTTATGGCTTTATTATGTAATATTTGGGATGTATACGTTAGATGTTTTGATTTTATGAGTCTTGTGACTTAGCTTAGTTTAGTCACGACGGTGTTATGTTTCGAGCACGGGACGTGACAGTTAATTTCACATTCCTTCCCCGAGATTTGTCATAACTACATCTACCTTCTCTCATGTTTTCAAAATTATACTTAGACACTTGTGTTTATATTTTTGATAACAAGATTTTTGATAATGTAATTAAAAAACACCAACTAAATATCTTTAAATACTCTCAATTGCTTTAAAAAAATAATAAACCTTAAAAAAAGAATTATTTTGTCCATAAAAATGTCAAAGTACTAATACTGTTATACCAAATTTTCATTCTCCATTAGATTTTATGTTTCAAAATCCAATTATCTTACTAAATTAAATAAATAATTTTGTCTTCCAAATCTTATAAATAAATATGTTAGTAAGAAAGAGATGACCAATTTAATAACCAAAGAACATGCGTAGACAACTTGAGAGACCGTATTAGAAGGTCAAAAAACTTAAAAGTTTAGGGTCTTTTTTTTTTAACTCATTTGTTATTTTAAAGGTAATTAAGGGTATTTTAGAATACTTGAGTGGCATTTTTAGTTTGTACTATCAAAACTAATTATAAGGACAATTTAGACCTTTAACAATTTATACAAATTGAAGTTAATAAAAAAAATTTTAACCAAAAGTATTTGGTGTAAAGTGCATATTTTTTTTCATTCAGGGAGTAAAGTGTCTATTACCCCCACTTTCAAGGGGGCAAAGTGTAATCAACCCTAAAAATTAAAAAACAAGGGGCGGCAGTTTCGAGTTAACCAATACCTAAACGCCCCAACCGAGCCGACTCATAAATCCGGGTCGGGTTTAGTCGCGTGGGAGTTTGCTTTCCACTATCCCTTTGTCACCATCAAAACCCCCAACTCCTTACAGCCACCGTCTCTCCCTCTCTCTCTCTCTCTCTCTCTCTCTCTCCGGAGATAGAGGAAATTATTCCCCCGTTCCTTTCTGTTACTTCCATGGAAATCTCCCCATAATTCAATTTCAACAAAAAGAAAAGAAAGAAACAGAGAGAGAAAATGTCACACGCAGTTTTCCAAACAGCCCAAATTCTGCAAATAAAATCCATTCCGTCCACCAAAACCTTATCACCCAAAATTCCTTTTTTACCCCCTACAATCGTTCCTCTTTACCCCCTTCCCTCTCAGTCGTACGCCGCCGCCGCCGCCACTAAGCTCTCTAAGTCTCTTGTAATCAAAGCCTCCTCTCCCTCCTCCTCGTCGTCGGGGCTTGTTGATGGAGTTGGAGACACTATTCCTCACTTGGAGAGGTGCTTTCAAGCTTTGCCTGCGGCGGCGGATTCCGTGGCTGCTTCGTCTTCTTCGTCTTTATCGTCGTCGTCGGCTGTGATGCATGCTCCGGTTATGAAGAAGGAATACGGAGCTTTTGGTGCGGTTACGTTGGAAAAATCGAAGCTCGACGTGTCGCAGAAGCAAGCCAAGTCTAGTCCTGAGGTTTGACAATTATTTTTCGAGAATTTTCCTAAATTTGTTTTAATGCATCAGCTACTCTTTTGCATTTTGATGACCTAGTGTTATTTAATTAATTTTGTTCCGCGTTTGAAGTTCTTTGTTCCTGTGATGTTAATTAGTAATATTAGTGCGGCTTAATTTGGAGCTTAATGGCGTTTATTCTAGATAAGAGGCTTGCTTTTTCCTTGTCGAAAAAAAAATCGTTTAATTTTAAAATTCTGAAGATAATAGTAAGGAAAAGGGGTTAATTACCAGTTTGATGTGTTCTTCCTATGGTTTGAAGTTGCCAAAATGCATTTCTAAGATAGAGAAATTACGGCTTTTGAATTTGTAAATTTTAATGTTAAAATTTGAGCTCTATTTCATTTTTGTACTATTGACTCTTGGAAAAGAATTCTACACACTTGGGGTTGTTTATGGTTTTCGTTTTTGAATCTATGACTGTTGGAAAGAAATTCTATTCTTAGAATACTATTGGTTGTTTATGGTTGATTTTATGTGAGCTTGCTCAGGAGCGCCTTGACATGTTTTATGATACGCGTGGCATATTAAACCGAAAAAGGAGGTGTTAAGACGTTCTTTTATTTTTGGAATATTCATAGATGTTCTAGTGGCTTATTTGAGTGCAAACTGGTCTTTTGAGTCCATTAATTCTCTCTAGAATTTCCTATTTCTAGATAACTTGCTTAAAAAGTTTAATAATATTGTATCATGTTGCAGTGTTGAAAAACCAACTATAAACTTTACTTGCCCAATGAAATGTGGTTAACATTTATGATCTTACTTTAGTATCCCAGAAAAAAAAATGGAAAACGAAAAAAAAAGAAGAAGAAAGAGATACAGTCTTCTATTTACAATATTTCGTCATTTTAAATATACAACTCCTTTGGCAAATCGTTTGGTTAATACTTGCCAATATGGCAGCTGGCAACTGGCGGAGGTGGTGGTGATATTGGAAAGAAAATTAATCATGGTGGTGGTGATGGAGGCGATGATCACGGTGATGATGATTCCTACTTTGATGACTTTGATGATGGTGATGAGGGGGATGAAGGTGGACTTTTTAGGAGGCGGATTATTTTTCAGGAGGTAAGACTATACAAACAGTTAAAAAACATCATGTCGTTACTACTTTAAACAAATCAAACATACGAGATTTGACATTCATATATGAATAATGGCCTTCTATATTCTGGCAGCTATTTGACCGAAAATTCGTTGATGCTGTATTGAATGAGTGGCAGAAGACAATGATGGATTTGCCTGCTGGATTTCGGCAAGCTTATGAAATGGTAAATCATTTTTGCATATGGATACCTGCAGGAGTATTCTTGGGTTGTTACTGATGTTTGGTAGGATTCAGGGTTTGGTGAGCTCTGCTCAAATGGTGAAGTTTTTGGCAATCAATGCCAGGCCCACCACTACTAGGTTCATTTCTCGTTCACTTCCTCAAGGGTTGTCTAGGGCATTTATTGGAAGGTGAGTTTACCTTATCCATTCTCTGAAACTGGTGGATGTGAATATGTTTAGAGTTATCGTTATATTCTTTGTAATCCTTCTCGAGATGGGATGGTTGCGTTTTGTTTAATCTTGAAATATTGGGTCAAACCCTGATTATCATGTTCTACAAATCTGAGTAACAATTTTCTCTGTTTACTTTCTCTAATCCTTGTGTTGACAACTGGATACGCTTGAGCGTGTCGTTTCTTTCTGAACATGCAGTTTCCTTTGACCTCTATCCTTTCTTCTTTTGCAGGATGATTGCAGATCCAGCATTTCTTTATAAGCTGCTATTAGAGCAGGTTACTACAATTGGTTGCTCTGTTTGGTGGGAGGTGAAAAATCGCAAGGAGAGGTTTGTATTTACCTTATTTGTAACAACTGACTTGATTTCTTTTGATTTCTCAGTTTCCATTCTTTAATGAATAATTTTCTTTTGTAATGGCAGGATAAAGAAAGAATGGGATCTTGCCCTTATTAATGTGTTAACATTGACAGCTTGCAATGCTATTGTTGTTTGGTCACTTGCTCCTTGTCGTTCATATGGGAACACATTTCGCTTTGATTTGCAGAATACACTGCAAAAGCTTCCTAACAACATATTTGAAATGAGTCATCCTATGAGAGAATTTGATTTGCAGAAGAGAATTCATTCTTTCTTCTTACAAGGCTGCGGGATTGTGTATGGTTGGATTAACTGCAGGAGCTGTGCAAGGAGCACTTTCAAATCTTGCTGCTGGCAAAAAGGAGGGAAGGTAACTGTTTCCATACGCACATAAAAATATTCTGTCTATTTGTTTATCAGATTCTTTATTTTAGTTGTAATTTCGCCCCTTCTGATGTCTTGGTAGGTTATCTGTAATGATGCCTTCTGTAAGCACTAATGCACTTGGTTATGGAGCCTTCCTTGGCCTGTATGCAAATCTTCGTTATCAGCTGCTGTGTGGATTTGATAGAGCAGTTGTCAACTATTTTGATGTCATTGGAGTGCCTCTGTTCTTTAGCACAGCCTTAAGGTATGCATTTGACACACACACACACACATATATCCTCTGAGATTTTTTTTGGACCAAATTTACTTGCATGTGGTGAACCAACTTTTAGTTCATTGTTTCCTTCTTATTTCTTAAGTGCTCTTAGGACTAGCTGAAATTTATTGCTTTACATACTAACTTAATCTTGCCCATTGGTTCATATTTGTTATTGTTCAGCTGAGCTGAACAAAGTTTCACTTTAGCTTGGTAGTTTTTTCTCTGCATCTTGAGCTGCGAATTACTTTTATTGCAAATTTTTTGGCCATGGGAATGAATTATACATTACAGAAATTCTTGTGACGTGGTTTTTGTTATAGGAAGATGGTGGCCTGTTTAGAGCGAGCCCACCTTTTTATATATATTAACCGTGATATTCAGCAAAACAATCCTAGGGAAATCCTCCCCCGCAGAAAAGTTTTACAAATCTTGTTAAGACATACCAGTTGTCAATGATTGGTTGTTCAAATGTGTGTAGGGTCTTGAATGTTCAATTAGGAGAGACATCAAGGTTGGCTTGGCTTGGTGTAGAGGTGGACCCTCTGGCTGAGTCGGATATCTTGAAAGCATACAATAGACCGTCAGAAAGTGTCAATGAAAGTTCATCTTCGAAGTGGTTCATATCCAAGAATTCAATTGTTTCTGGCCTTGGTCTTCTGGGCATTAAACGGGAGCAGAGGGACTCTACAACTGTGGGTGCAGCACCTACTCCCAAGGTTCGAAGGAAGAGAGTTGTGCGGAAAAAAGTGGCAAGAAGTCAAGCATAGTTCGGTTGATGCGATGGACATCAGTTCAATTTTGGATACTGTTATTTTTGTAAATGCAGTGAGTAGAGACTGGCGAGGATATGTTTAATCACTAGAATTATTGTGGGGGCCAATCACGGATCAAGGGGAGATCAAGTTGAATGAGAAGTCGGGGAATTTTTTTCTTTGTTTTTTGCTTGAACGTTTGCTAATTTTAGTCGCTCTTCTGTTCAAATGATTAGTGAACGATGTCTAATTAACAAAATAATATCAATTTTGGTTTAAATATTGCCGTGTTGGTTCAATTTCTCAATGACGATTTTAGTTGGTTGAAGTTCGACGTCTCTCAAACAGGGAAGTAATTTCACAACATGTATCTATCAATGTGGGCAATTTATTTACAGGATCCTCTTAATTCTCTTGGAGTATAATTTATATAAGGGTGTTTCAATAAAAATTTTCAAACCCGAATCTTTAAATTCTAAAAGTGAAGAATCAGTTTAATAGTATTTACAAACTGAATCGATAAAATTCAAACTATAATTGCCAAACAATAGTTTTGATTTTGACTCAGATGCTAATAAATTGTAATCACACCAAATTGAGGTATACAAATTTATTAAAGTAGTATGAAGCTGCACAAATTTATTAAAATTATATTAATAATAGATTCTTATAAACTGACAAGTGTATATTATTTTGAATCAATTAGTGCTTAAAAACAATTAATTGAATATTTTTTTTCCAGTTTATATTATAACGAAAGAGTATATATGAATAATGTTATTACACAAAAATTATTAAAAAATATTTAATAAAACTACCCAAAGCGCACCAAACCGTTGCGAATCCTCTCTCTCTATCAGCCCTTGCCTTGAGGTTAGGTGCACAAGATCCATACCAACAAGCACATCATGGAGGGCTAGCAATGGTGAGATTTCGAATACAGCTAAAATTTGAATTTAATATAAGCAAGATAAAATTTAGCATATATTTTATTCCTTCCAAAGAAATGAAATGATTGGACAAAAAGGTCGAATAAAGCGAGTGGATTAATAAATTTTTAATACACCGTGCAGCAAAATTATCTCGGTGCTTAATCACGTGTTGATGATCATGGTCATTATTTAATAATAATTATGTTTTCAATGATACGTATTGTGTTATTTATAATGATACCATTAATTTAAACCATAAAAATTTTCACTTTAATACAAATATATTAATAACACTAACACTCGAGATTCATCCTAAGTATGTATTTCTGGTATGTGCAAATGTGTACCAAAAATGGAAACAACATCTAAATTATTGTTGTATTAACGGCAAATGAAGTTCAAAATTGCGGTAATTTCCTAGATAAGAAGAAGATGACGAGGTTACTTGTATGCCTTGAATTTGGAAACTGTAATAGCCTTCTACACACATCTTCTTGACTTCTTCTGCGGTTCCTATCGTGCCACCACTCCCCTCCTCCATTCTCCTCCACAGGCGGCGCGTGTGGCTCACAGCATGGACAGCCTCTATTCCTCCATCCATTACTGGCTGGTGGACCACCCAACAGTCAGCCAGTTTGAATGGAAACAAGGCCACACCTTTGCCTCCACCCCACTCTTCCTCACCCTCACTGTCCTAACCTACCTCACACTCACCTGCACTCTCCACCGCTTTCCAATCCTCCCCACCCTCAGCCCCACCACCCTCCGCCTCGTCACCGCCGTGCACAACCTTATCCTCTGCTTCATCTCCCTCATCATGGCCGTGGGCTGCACCCTCTCCACCCTCCACCAAATCCAAATGCCCCACAATGACTGGACATGGGCCGTCTGCTTCCCTGCCGACCGCACCCCATCTCGTGGGCCCACTTTCTTCTGGGCTCAGATTTTCTATTTGTCCAAGATTCTTGAATTCATCGACACACTTTTGATCATTCTCAGCGTGTCCCGATCTAGGCGGCTGTCGTTCCTCCACGTGTACCATCACTCGATAGTGGTGATAATGTGTTATCTTTGGCTTTCCACTTCGCAGACTCTGTTCCCCGTGGCGCTCGTTACCAATGCTTCGGTTCACGTGCTAATGTACGCCTACTACTTCTTGTGCGCGCTGGGGCAACGTCCGTGGTGGAAGCGGTTGGTGACGGACTGTCAGATTATCCAGTTCGTTTTTAGCTTCTTGATATCGGGTTTGATGCTGTATTATCATTTTACCGGATCCGGGTGCTCCGGAATATGGGGCTGGTGCTTCAATGCCTTTTTTAATGCGTCCCTTTTATTTCTTTTCGTTGATTTTCACTCCAAGAATTATGCCAAGAAAACAAAAGATCATGACAAGGATAAAAGGTCATGATTTTGATTGATTAGTGTAGTAGACATTTTGCCTGTGACCTCAAATCTTTGTTTGTCGGACGAAAATTTTTGGAACCAGATTTTGTTATTGAAAGAGCACAAGGTGACAAATTGGCAATTTGCACGTTAAAACATTTCTAATTGTTATATCGGAATTTCGAGGTAATAGGAGAAATTGTATGATTGTAAGGACAATGATTTCAGAGAAATTGATTACTGTATGACTGAAATCAAAGGAAGCAAGTTTTGATTACTTTAGTAATTAGTATTGTAACTGCAATCTAGAGTTGGATTGGAGAATTCGAAATCTATTAATGTGCTCTTCTTCTTTTATGGCCTCCTTTGTAGGTGGATAATAGTATCACACCAAGTATTTATGCTTGTGCCTATTTATCTTCATTTAATTCGCAAGGTTTTCTAGGCTGGTGCAATGTTCAAGTATATTAGTTTCCTCTCCTCTTCTTGCTGGACAAATACAAAAATACTCAACGTGAGAATTTTAATTCTACTCGTATCATTTAGAATCTCTCTCGAATCGAAAAACACTTATTTAATCTCCCTTAAATTGAAAAATATTATTTCACATTGCTTGCTAATTAAGTCTACCAACCTTTCGTTGGCTCACTCATCTGATGCTTGTTTGGCATCCGAACCTGGCACAAAAGTTGATTAGAAAACAAATGTCTGTGGAACTTTTGTTGGATTTATAGATCCTCTATCAAGTTGTAGTAAAATAAGTTGACGAACAAAGAGAAGAGGGAAGTTTCCATAAGAGAATTTATATGGAGAATGCCAGACAGAGGCAAGGAATCAGTTGATTGCGAAACAAGGAAGGAAGCCTTCCCCCTTTCTGCCTGGCAACAGCTTCTTAGTGATATGTTGATTACTCCTCCTCAACACGTATTCTTTCACTCTTATAAACTCCACTCTATCTTCCAGCTCCTTTGCACCCCAACCACAGAACAAGAGAGTAATACATGGCATCTCAGGCTAGTGCACTTTCGACCATTTTGCTGGCTTTAGTTGTCGCAACAGGTACATCTTTCTTGGCCTAGATACAAAATGCAGTAATGACTTCCCAAGCACTTTAAATTGCATAGCTGCTTTGCTTGTCTCTTGTAATACTTACTGATTTTGATTCAAAATTTTAGTGTTTTCCACGTGAAAAATGTATGTCATACCTGCCTGAATAACAGGGATAAAGTTTGCTGAGTCCACAAACTTGACCATTGTAAACAACTGCAAAGAAACCATATGGCCTGGAATAGCACCTAACAACAATTCAGCACCAGATACCAATATGAGTGGTGGTGGTTTTGCATTGAAACCTGGCCAATCTGAAGTCTTTTCAGCTCCACCAGGGTGGAATGGCAGAGTATGGGGAAGAACTGGTTGCAATTTTGACAAAGATGGCAGTGGTAAATGCGAAACAGGTGACTGCGGAAGTACCCTAAAATGCAAAACTCCAGGGCAACCACCTGCTTCAATTGCCCAATTTGCATTTGGTAACCTTGATTATTATGATATTAGCCTTGTTGATGGCTTCAATCTGCCAATAGCGGTTAAACCAATATCAGGTAAAGGGAATTGCAGCACTGCAGGTTGCGACAGTGACCTCAGGACCAATTGTCCATCGGAGCTTGCTGTCAACTCTAGTGGGAAATCCATCGCCTGCAACAGTGCTTGTAATGTGTTCAACAAAGATGAGTACTGTTGCAGAGGACAATTCTCAACTCCCATGCAATGTCTGCCAACAAATTATTCGAGGATATTCAAGACTGCATGCCCTGCAGCTTACAGCTATGCCTATGATGACCCCTCCAGTATCATAACATGTTCTGCTACAGACTATGTAATCACATTTTGCTCGTCAAGGTATGTGACTAACTTTCAATGCACCTGGCGACAGTACTCTGTAGTTCACATGGGTTTATCCATGGTGGAACCTTTGAGAAAGCATGATTAGTATTGTTGAATATTCTGTAGGCATTAAGCGTGTAACAGTCTATCAATCATTTACTCGTTAAATCTGCTTCTTTCTGTCTCCAGGAATCAAACACAATGCACGTATCATGACAGGAAGCTTATCTGTAATGGAGCAAAAGGTCTAAGCACATTTTTACAAACATGGGAAATCCTGCTGCTAATTTTACCAGTCGCATTTAACTTGCAATCTGTGTTATGATAGACTTTCCTAGCGCAGGACAACTTTTTGGCACTGAAATGCTGTTTGCCCTTTTCCACGTAGTTAATTCCATTTTGTTAAAATTGTGATTATACATTATTGCCTCCAAGTGTATAAACCATGCAATAACACAATTCCTGCAAAGAGGGTGAAAATCTAACTCTTTTGTCAAAATTTCTGGTAAGATTTTAATTGGAGGTCAGCTGACCATCCTGTGGTCTACAAGCTACCTGCCAACAAATTTCAGATAGTTATTTCCACCTATTTGACAGGACAAGTTACCTTAGCTGCAATTACATATTTACATCTTTGACAAAACTCCAAAAATATCAAATAAAGGTCTATACATCGTCCCTTGGATGTTTATTCTGCTTGATCAATAGCATGCAAAGTAACCATCCGTAAGGTTATACTAACACCTCTTATGCTTTTTTTTAGTATATTAACCAATTAACAGCACATGGAGAATAGGATTCCACCTTTTACATTCTGTTACTATTGTTAAAGCCCCGCTACAAAGTTGTAGTTTTCAACTCATAAGGAAATTTATATTTCGCTCCTGAAGGAAATAAAAAACCAGTCCATCCTGTTTCCAAAATTTGACCAGTACTTTGTGGAACTGGCGTTGGTTGTACCTAAACTGATTTTATGTACATTCCATCACCACATCTCACTCTAAAAAAACTACTAGAATTGTTCAAGATTACCTGAGTGCTTTCTGAATTGGCCACGCACTTGTTTTCACTCAATGCTACTAGGTGACAAAATAAATAGATGTATATCACATGCATACCCTTTGATACAATTCAACTCCAAGAAGCTAATAGGGATTCTGCACTACTACAGAGCTTAGCTAACTCAATTTCTCTCACTCTAAGAATCTGACTTTGCTAAAGACAATAGCATATTAAAAGCAAGTTATGCTGTTGTCACTGAAAGGACATCAAAACTACTGGAACTTGAGAACATTAACAGACAGGAAGTCCAGTAAATATTTTACTTAGTTTAGTCTCTGGTACAGAAATCAATCAGCATAATTGATCAAATCTTCAATTGCTACCACAGAAGCTCAATCACTATCTTCTAGGCAACTTGATGCACATACCCAATCGAAAGCAGTGAACTAAAGAAATAAATGGGCACAGGAACAGCCAATTTAGGAATAAGATAAGCATGATGCTCAAACAACCTAGATAGGAGAAACCTTGAGAGAGTCTCTGTCTGAGGCCTTACCCTGGAAATTCTCACCATTGCTGTTATGGATGCTCCCATGAAAGCATGGTTACAAAATAAGTATATGAAGTGCAGGATCCTGTGATGACAGGGAGAAAAAACAGATAATTATGCATAAAGCTATCGTCACCCTCTTCAGAAAATAAGAGAAGAACTAGAAACTAAATGTACATTCATCCTTCTATTGTTATCAAAATAATGGCATCTCTGTTAACAAAAAATAATCACAAATCATACTTAGACATTGAAGCAAGCCTGAAATTTGATGGATTATATAATGTGTACGAACCTTCAATGAAGGATGAATATCCAAACTATCTCTGGACAAAAACCTGAAGCAAGAGTACTCGACTAAATTACAAGCATTATTTTAAACAGATTCAGGAACAAGGGCTTTGAATACCTTCTGCATCTTTTTCCCAGTCAAGCCATTCATCCTGCATGAATTAACTCTTCTTTTATTCATGGGTCCAAAAAATAAGTCACACAAAACCGAGATAATAAAAATACATGATAATTATGCAAGTTGTTGGAATGCATTTCTATAAGTTTCTTAATGTAGGGATCATAAAACTCCATTATCTTCAGGATTGCTTTCCACATTCAATCATTAGTCAGCCTGATGTTTAGCAAATGACAAAAATACAACAATGAACAGATAATAAGAAACAAAATGGAATTGAGTTTTCAAAAGATATATAAAGACTCTTAAAAACAAACAAATCATAAAAACAAAAATGAAAAGAAAAAGGAATACATCTCCACAGTACGAATCAAGAATTCACATGCATATAAATCCAATAAATAAACAGAAGTTTGTGATGCAATATTCTCATCTTCAGATGAAACAACTTGAGTCCTTATTTGAATATTTTCATGGTTCTTGCAATGTTTTACCACATCTCCCCTTCATAATTTAAAGATTCATGGCCTCTAACGATAAAGACATCTATTTTCTGCCAAAATTGAGGCACATCCATTAGATTAACACAAGTAAACGTAAGACATTCATAAATGACACTCATACTTAAGAAACCTAGTTCAGGATGAGGATAGTATCAGTGAACATAAGCAGAGGAACTAAGAGAAAAGGGTACCATAGTCAAAGAAATAGCAAAGCCAACATCATGGGTATAATAAATATGCAGATCACATAATGAGATTTAAATACCATATGAAAAAAAACCATGGCATTGCACATGTACCTGATAAATTGCTCAATGGAAACAATGGCAGCCAAGGAAAGATCTCCAGTATGTGTTTTGCGGTTTATTGTCTATCAAGCCAAGAAAATGTCCTCCAAATCCCTAGTGTCATCCTGAGGACTATAGACAATACAGAAACTTAACAAACCTCATCACAAATAACAATTGAAGTTCATTACAACTGAGTATACATGCTAACCGCATAATGAGCAGTATCCAAGACATGCTGTCAGTCCGAATTACAACTTCTAAAGAAACAAATGACACGGATCACTGAAAAGCTGCATTCAATCATTCTTTGAGACATAGTCTGAAATTTATGAATAGACTCATAATGTGTACCATGTATGTTTAGATAGAAGAGCTTAACCCTATAGGTGAAAGATCCTATGGAAAACTTAGTTACGAAAGATCCTATGGAAAACTTAGTTGAAGTTTAGACAGAAAAAGACTTTATATTCTAGTTCTCGATCCTATTAGCAGTATATCTCACTGTGTTTTGTTTTCCTGATATAACCATTTTGTGCATTACAAGCAGAACATATCGTCAACAGAAACCTCATGACAATGAATTCTTACATTTTTTTACTAGAACTCCCCCAGAGTTTACTATCTTTCAATCAATCCTTTAGTCCATTAGACTCCATTTTTATACCGAAAGCTGATTATGAAGAACTGACTCCATTTTTATACCGAAAGCTGATTATGAAGAACTGGCTCTTCAAAAGTTGCTATTGCAAAAACTTGAGAAGCCCAAAGCTGTTTTAGGAGGGATCAACAATGGAAAACAGATTTTTAGCAAAAATAACAGAAACAGGCCAATAGCACCAATGTAACTGAATTAATAAAAAAAGTAAGAATACAAATAAAACCAGAGTATCGGACACTATATTTGAACTCACTCGCATGAATCTCAGTGAGCTTCCATTTATGATCAACCAGAGACCGACCCAGATTCTTGAAATTGAACTTTTGCTCAGCAGACGAGGAAGAAGTTGTGCCACAACAAATAATCTTAATTTTGCGGGAAGCTTGATGATGATAAGGGAGGAGCAGAGCAAAAGACGGTGGTGAACTAGTAAGTCTAGGGCGATACTCCAAGAATCTTGACTGCATATTTCTCCGATACCTTTCTTTCCTTTTCTTGATTGGATTTTCAAGAATTCCGGATCATAATTCAAATAAACAGAAGAATGGTTTGTACGAACTTGGGCAGTGTTTGGTGCAGGAGAATTATTGGCGCGTAACAATGATAGTGCTAACTGACAGGGCAAAGGATGAAGAAAACAAAATTGGGGCTTCCAGAAATCCAGTCCAAGAGACTATAAAACTGAACGGGGTAAAGTTTAAGTAATGAGAGATTGACATTTATGTGGATTTAATGCTGGATTAGGCATTTTGTGGATTTTGAACAGTAGTATGTATCTTTCATTTACTACTACGAGCAGTAGTATAATGAATATTCCTTCTTTCTAATTGGAATGAAACACCTTAAGATATGGTAGAAAATAATTGAACTCACATTCCATCATTTACCCGTGCACACAAATTTTGAACTACCCCTAACATCGTCTACCTAATAAAATTTACACTATTTAGAGGCGTTGTTACCTAATTATTAAATTCCCTTTCACGTAATTTACCTTTTGAGATATGCTATCTTAAAATGTACTAGTCATATGTGTAAGTAGAAAAATTAGTGATTTTGAAAATATTATGCAATAAAAGAAGAAAACGTAGACAGGGATGAAGTTCATGTAAAAGTTTTCCGATCAATTTTAGACCCATAAGTTATTATATATGAGAAGCTTAGATCGTAAGTAAGAGAACTAGAATCTATTGGAAGTTCTAAGAGTCCATTATCACTAAAACCAATTCACAATTAGCTGAAGGCAACAAAAATTCGCTTTCCCCAAAAAATAATAATAATAATAATGAAGGAGGCTACTGTTATCTTTTCGAATGGATAATGATATAGGCTTGCGGGAGTGTTTTGTTCTTGTGTTTAATGGCTTCTATTTAAGCTCTATTAGAGAGGAAATTATTATATAGACCCAGTTTACAGTGAAATTGTAAACTTTGTGGTCGAAAATCAGTTACGTAGTCAATTAAATGAGTCGTGGATGGATCATAGTGTGGGCCACATGCGAGCTACAAATGAGATGATTAATTTTAGATCACAAGATCCACAGTCTCACTTGTGAACCAAGTACATATAAGTATTTTCCCTATTAAAGTACCTAATTGACCGAGTGGTTTCAAAGAATTTGCTGGTTTTGAAAACTGAACTTTGTGCATGAATGTGGTTGAAATAAAACTTAGAATACAATAATGCAATAGCTTTTAGAATACAATAATGCAATAGCTTTAATAACATTGAATTGGTAGACCAAATTTGGCGACTTCCCATATGTTAAGTACTCTCTTATTAGGCTTAGGCTTAGGCTTTTATCTGTGGTCCAAAAGAGGGAGGGCCTAATGCCCAAGCTTTCATAGGAGTACACCCCCAATCAGGCCGTCTCTGAAGCCCATCATTCAAACCAGGACCACCCCACAAGGCCAGTGAGCACCTTCAACTTCTTCCAGAGTTCCAAGTCAGCACAGCATTTCCACCATGGCCACTAGCACCACCATGGCCTTATCCTTTCTTTCTCCATTGCAAATGCAAACAAACAGTCTCCCAAAGCATCTCCTTCACTCTCAGAGCTCCTCCATAACCACCTTCTCTTTTCCAGCCACCCCACAGCAGAATGTTCATCAGAACACCACCCTCCCAACTACTGTATCGACTTCTACTTCTTCATTACTACCATCTCAAAAGTGGAGAACATATATTTCTTTCTTTCCAGCTTTCTTCAAGAACAAGACCAAAGATGCACAGGCCATCAAAGAAGAACTTCTTGAAGCCATTGCATCTCTTGATAGGGGTGCAGAGGCCACTCCTGAAGATCAGCAAAGGGTTGATCAGGTTTCCTCATGTTTATCGTGCTTTTCATATTACCTTTTATTTTTATTTTCTTCTTTTTTTTTTTTTTGGGAAATGGGAAATGGGAAATGGCCTGTTTAGTGTTGCAACGCCAACGACGAGAGTTGAAACTTGACATTTTAACCACTCGAGTTAATGGTTGTTTTTTGTATTTTTGCATATTATTTAATTTTGCTTTGGCTTTGTTCTTAAATTAGATTGCTCGGAAACTAGAAGCAGCCAATCCAACAAAGGAGCCGTTGAAGTCTGGTTTATTAGATGGCAAGTGGGAACTTATGTACACAACTTCCCAATCCATTTTGCAAACCAAGGTAATTAACCAATGCCGTGAATGTATTGTGTGAGACCTACAAGATTTTTTTTATTTTTTTATTTTGGGGGCTTAATTTTTGTCTATTCTGACGCTTCTATGGTTTGAGAATGCAATATAATAAAATGCTGATGGCAGAGGCCAAAATTTTTAAGGACTAAAGTGAACTATCAAGGAATCAATGTGGATACACTCCGGGCTCAAAACATGGAATCATGGCCATTCTTCAATCAGGTATTTTGCTGCACAATGTTCATCTTCTTTAGTTTATGTCTTATCTACCTTGTTCTTTCTTGGTTCCATTTGTTTGAAACTCTTCCTCTCAGGCTTTAATCAAATTATGAAAATTTGTGAAATGGTCATTACTTAACTAAGGACTTGTTAGCGTCAGCATTTGATTGAACATCACTCCATTGAAATCTTCTGCTGGTTTCCAGTAGTACGATTGAATGATGAAAACATCAAGACTATTCCAGCCTCTTTGAGATGCAAAAAAGACGGCAGCGATATTGCTGGAAGAAGAATGTTGAGTTAATATCTGAGCAGGCCGTAGGAATCAAAGCGGCAAACTAGAACACTTTATATGTCAATTACGCTCTTTAAAAGAAGAAAATGGACAAAGCCTTTTTTGCCCCTCTACCTGACCGAAGCCTTTGTTTTCTAACGGCTATAATCTTTGTGGTACAATTATCTGATTAAAATCTAACTAAAGGAGTTGCTTTTTCAGAACTGAATTTGGATTTTGTTGTAAACTTCTGAAATCAATTAGAAATGGACTTGGATGGCATTCTAGTGTCAAGAATCTCAAATGATGAAAGGTTGCTCATGAAATGTAATTGAGCATTTCAATGAATCCCTTCTTACTACATAGTCTAACCTGAAGGATCAGGTCAATATACCTTTCTGGTGGTTCAAGACCATAAAGACCATTTGTTACTATGCAGTTCAATATAATGATAAATTATATGTTTCCAGCAGAAGTTCCTCAATGTTCAAGGATTCCTTTTCTCCTCCATTTTGTAGTAATCAATAAAACTGTTACAGATATCTGGCTGAGCATGCCAATTCTAAATCTTCAAGTTATCCAATACATATATTTCATTATGAGTATGCTGTTAGTTTTTGGTCTTCTACTTCTAATTTTGAGATGGCTTCAAAGTTAGGTTGTCCATTTTTTTTGGTTCTTTGTTCTGGATTTTTGAGCTGCTTAAACTGAAATAAATGATTATTTGGCCTGAACTAAAGTCCATTGTACACATACATATCTAGTGGTCAAAATAAACCAGAGAATTAATGGACGGTTCTCAAACTCCTGGAATAAATAGAATGGGTTCTGTTCCATGAAGATTTTCAACTCTTCTTATATCTCATGCAGGTTACTGCAGATTTAACTCCTCTGAGTGCAAGAAAAGTAGCTGTCAAATTTGATTACTTCAAAATTGCTGGACTGGTGAGTCTCTTCTCCTCACAATTCCTGTTTGCATTTACTCATGGAAGAGACAGCTTATGTCACCTCTCGTGTTTTGAGTGGAATACTGCTGTTCATGATTAATGATAAAATGAAAGAATTGCAAATAGCCATGTTTTAGTGGGACTAAGAGGAGTATAGTGGAAGCATCTGTTCTGAGACATTATAGTGGTTATACTTGAGGGAAGATCACCAAGTGTTGTTACAGAATTTTGCACACTATCAGTTAAGCAAGTTACACTAGGCGTTAATGATTTGCCAATTGAATTACTTTTTACCAATTTGCTCACTGATTTTTATTACAATAACCTCCCTTTCCTGTAGTAGTTACAATGGTAATTTGAGATGATAAAAATTTTTCTAACGACATTAGTGGCCAGTAACAGTGTAATTAGTGATTAGAGAGTACAAAACCTGAACAAAAGTCAATATAATTTAAAAGCAAGAATAGTGAACTTGTACTTGGTTCTACACTCAAGGAACCTCAGTCTACAATCAAGGGACATCAGTGTATTATATCTTTTTGACAAGGATGCACAGAGCTTTATCACAGCATTTTTCAAGTAAGTATGATTTTGAATGACACGCTTGTTGATATCATTGTGATTTTGAATGACATGCTTGTTGATATCATTGGCTTGTAGATTCCTATCAAAGCACCTGAAACAGCTACAGGTGAACTAGATATAACGTACCTGGATGAAGACCTCAGGTGAGCTTCGCTACTGATTCACTACTTTAGAATCATGTAATTGCTCATAAAACCATGCAACTTTTGATGCTGATCAATGTGGAATATCTTTATATAGGAGTCTGCATTGCTATAATCTTGTCAAGACATGTAACTACTAACAGTTAGATTAAGCATGAGACTGTCTAGTTGAATATTTAGGAGGTTATATGACTGGTTTCAAAATATGAAAGTTATTAACTGAAATATTTGACAATGACCCCTCAATTTTGAGCACCTTTTATTAAAAATTTGAAAGGACTTGTTTTTGTTTTATGCCTTAATTTGCTGGTTAAATAGTTTTACAAGGTCTAGTGTCGGTCGACTGTCTCCATTAACTCTCTCTCTCTCTCTCTCTCTCTCTCTCTCTCTCTCTCTCTCTCTCTCTCTCTCTCTCTCTCTCACAACCTGTTCTTACTTGAGATAATGAACATATCATGTATTTATTTTGTAGTTCAAATCGTGCAGATTGAATGAGGTTTTAACTTTTGAAAGCCAAGAATGCAGCCCTGTATAAATCTTTGCCTGCTTTTATTTTTTATGTTTTTTCCTTTCACATTTGGTGGTAGGATAAAACAAAAACTTTGCTCTTTTCTTTAAAAAGCTATGGTCTTCTAGAACTACTGTGAAGAAACTTTATCTCTTTCACCTTGCAACCCATTCTCCAATTTCCATCTAAGCTAGTGCTGAGTCTAGTTATCGGCTTGCCTTTATGATACTAGTTCATCTTTATTTGCTAATGCAATTGGATGTTTCTGTAAGTCAGTAACATCTAGATTTGCTATTCAACTGATGCTTTTGCCCCTGGTATTGGTTTAATTCTCTGGCAGATTATCAAGAGGTGATAAGGGGAACTTGTTCATCTTGAAAATGATTGATCCGTCCTATAGAGTGCCTACCTGAGCTACTTTCTATCAGGAGCAACAAGAGATCAGACAAGTTCCGAACTGATTCTATACCAAACAGGAAGAATATCTCGTTGGACTATTGCTTACTTTTTCCATGTCCAAGCGCATCTATACTCGTTAACCTGAAACCATGTCCAGTCTTGATGTGCAAATTGTAAACCTTATAACGTGCTGCAGACAATATGGACATCTGCCATTTATGTTACCATAAACAAACTTGTAAACATTATCAAGTACCAACAAACTTGTACACAATACAGAGTATTACCATAAACAAACTTGTACACATTTCGAGTAGCAGAGTTGTAGACGTTGTAACTTGTAACCGAATATTGAAAGTTATAACTGAATATTGAAATAAGATTTGCCAAACTTGTACACATACATTGAACAAGGAGTGCTGGGGTCAAGTACCAGAGTTAACAAAGTTAATTACTTGCTGCAATCTAAATGGAGACAAAACATTGAAATGCGATTGCTATTAAACGTTTAACTAGGATTGATGGGGCGCGCCAGGCCAAGGCTGTAGTGCAAGGCCAAGGCGACGCTCAAGAGCCCCGGCAGCAAGCTGCCGTGGAGGGCTCTTCCCCTACAAAAATTGAGTTAATATCGTGTGAGCCGATGGCCCACGTATCAGATATTAAACTGATAAGAACAGATACTACACTTGATCTTAGCCAAAAGGCCGAGAAAGGTATGCTTTGAAATGAGCCAAGCTGACCCTTTTATTGTCTATCCACCATCCTTCGCTTACTTTTAAACCCCGATGTGGGATATCCATTGAAAGCTGTAAGACCTTTTCAAATTCAAGACCGATAAGCATATTAATAACTTCCTCTCCATGCAGTTTCTTCTTGAATTTTTGCAGTTTGTTAAGTTGCAACCGCACTATTGAGTTTTGATTCGGCATGAATAGGGAAATCTCGAGACATTCTATTGCATAACTAGGCATTAGGGGCATTTGGAATGGGAAAATATGCCACTGATATTGCAAGAGAATTTGGCTGTCATATAGGAGTTCGGAAGTTTGTTTTCTCAATGCTATTATAGGAGTCAATCTATATCCAATAAAGTTGAAACCAGTATAACACCAATCTGCGAGTGTAATAGTTAGGTAAATTTTAATAGGCTTATCTTTTTGATAAAAAACAAATGAATGCCTTGATATATAACACGAGATAAAATCCTAAAAAGATGAAGAAAAGTAAAGAGAGAAAAAAATATATATGCGAAGAAAACGTAAACAAAAAGGCAAATCTGAGTGTTTCCGTTACCGGGAATCGAACCCGGGTCTCCTGGGTGAAAGCCAGACATCCTAACCGCTGGACGATAACGGAATTGGTGTCTTAGCAACTGAAGAAATTATAAAAGAAGGCTTGATAATAAATCATATTACAAAAATTATTCGTGTGTTCAAACAACCTAAATTGGAATTGATCTTTAACATTTTGCAATAACGTTTTGAGACAATTTTGTGAAGTAACCATACTTTTCAATTTTGCAAAGTTTACGTAAAATATAAATGAGAATTTTATATAGCTGGTTGATTACCATTACTTTTCTCATCGTAAAATTTCAACAATATCAATTAGATTCATCGTCTTCATGACTGCGCACCATTATCACTGTATATTACTGTTGCTTAAGAATTAATTTCAAGTATAAAGAATTTCTTTTAAGGTCTTTGCCAAAGAATTCTTTCGAGTTCATTCATGAAATCAATTTAGTCATGATATGTTGGACAAAAGGTTAAACACTAAGGCTGTGTTTGTTTGAACTGAAAACATTTTCTGGAAAATATTTTCTGAATTTTCAGGTGTTTGGTTATCATTTAGTCCAGTAAAATATTTTCTTGGGTAAAATATTTTACGTAAAATGGCGGAAAATAACTTACCCTTTCAAACTAGTGAAGTTATTTTCTCTTTTTGATCAAACTGCGCGTCTAATGCTCTGACCGCTTGAAGAAAAGAAACATAGACAAAAAAAAAAGAAAGATCGAAGAGCTCTGTTATGCGAAGAGAAGACTGAGAGAGCTCTGCGAAGACCTCCATTGCCGGCTCATCTTCTGAGAAGCTTAGGAGATCTTCACGGCAGCTATAAATCACGCTGACGAGAAATCTCAACTTCCTCCAGCTGTCACCCTATCGAACCTTGTCAGATATCTCCGACGGCAGCGATTCCGGAGGCTGATTTGGAGAAGTTGGGAGTTACAATAATTTGACAGAATTTGTTAAAGGCAATTTTATCAATACATTTCGTGATTTTGGGCTCAAAGGTGAGTGTAAATTTTTTGGAATTTTTTTTTCAAATCTAATTGCTAAAATGATGAAAATTGTAGGATGCAAATTGAGATTAATGGTTTTTTTTTTCCTTTCTTCCAAATTCAACTTTTGAGAAATTAGGGCTTTTTAATTATTTGTCAGAATTCATTTTTACATGGAACTGAAATGGATCTTTTCTAGTTGAGAGAAGCTAATGAAAGTATCATATACATGAGACGGCTCTTTCTATTGTAGTTTTGGTGCAAATAAATATAATTACTACTTACTAGTGTTTAGCAGCCATAAGATGATTCTGTCATAAAATATTGATCCTGTTCCTTGTGAATGATTGAGCTGTTTGTCAATTGTTCAAGAATTATTAAGAATGACGTTTTTGTTCTAAATAGTGATGTAGTTGCACTTTCTGCAAAGAAACCTAGGACATTATCAACTTCTCAGGAAATATGGATTGTATAATTTATATTGACTTCTTGACGCATGAAATTGAAATGTAAACCTTCAGGGTAGATGCAAGCTTTTTTTTTCCCCGTAAACATTGATGACGATTGTGCTTTATTGACGTTGGTTTATATTATTTTCAATTGACAAGGTGGCTGTAAAACTGATTTTGAGAATCCTAGTTATTTGAGAAATTATTGACTTCTTATACTTTTATTACAATAATTCACTTATGCTTAATATTGTATTTGAATTTCATGGAGATCAGTCATCTTCCCTTTCCCCCCACCCCAAACCCCCAAGAATCTTTGGCTTAAATCCAAATGGTTAGGTGGTGGAGTGTGTGAAGTGGTTTAGTACCAAATTGTACCTGGTGAGAATGACTATCTGTGTTGCAATAGGATGAGTGCGAGTGTGCAAAGGGTGCGTGCATTGTTTTGTGATTTGCAGTAGTGTGGCAATTATTTCTGTGTTGCAAATGCGTGATAAGAGTGCAGGGTATGTGTGATGAAGGTGGTGGGATATATGTTATGTTTCTGTTTATGTATGATGATGACTCAGGTTTCGACTGTTTTAGGTTGGAGGGCCAGCTCAAAGCGTGGTGAAGGTAAGCGGAGATGAGTGGTGCAATGGTGTGGTTCTGTGATGGATGGTGGCATGTGTAAGGGTGTGCTGAGGTTAGAGACAGGTGTGAGAGGTGTTGATTTTGCAGCGGCGAGGTTTTATGTCGATGTGAATAGCAACTGATGGAATTTGCAAGTTTCTTGGTGGAGTAAGCTGGTTGATTGTGTGTAGCTTGCAATGGAGGCTTTTGTGGTACTACCACTCGTGCTCTTTTTTGCAACAATTTAGAGGGCCTTTGTAGGGATCTTTGTAATCTTTTTTTTTTTTTTTGGGGGGGGGGGGGGGGGGAGGGATCTTTATAATCATTGAGCTATGATTCTGAGTTCTAGAGCTTGTCCCTTTTGCCATACCACTTTTTAATCAACATGCATTGCGAATATGATGTTAATTAGCTTTTTTCTGTAGACTCTAAACCATTGCATTTCTTCAACAAATTTGGTGGCTTGAGGTAGTTGAAGACTTTGAATTCCAATTTCCTGTAGGCTCGTGGCTTGGTTGCCTTCAGACTAAAGCCAATTGGCTTCTGTGAAAAGCATATCGGTTTTTGTTGGAAAGAAGCAATCTTGTTTTTGTTTTCCTCAGTTGGCTTCCTTTCTTTGATTGGAATTTTTATTTTTTTAGGCTCGTATTTTTGTCCCATAGACTCCATTAAATAATCTCAGAGGATAATGGTCGTTGAATAGTAGTTCATGGTGCTACTTTTTTTGTTTACTCAGATTGAATGCTCCTGTGATTTTGTACTATTTTTTTTGCTAATGTAATATTTGTATTTTCTTTGTAAATAATCATGCTTTATGCTCCCCTTTTGGCCAATGATTATACCTGGTACTGAATGTTTTCTGGAATTGGAGACATTTATTAACATGATCAAGTTGTTTCCTTAACCGTAGAGATAAACTAACAGGAATCTTTGGATTACTGGACTCATTTTCATGTCTTTTACTGCACAAAATCAAATGAAAAGGTTGTCGAATGAATTTAGACAAGACACCTCAATTAAAAGAGAATACTCCCTTCATGCAAATGATTTTTTTTATTTATACTTTCAATATAGATGCAGTTACAAACATTTTTATAGTTACTGTAACTCTTTTTTGTATACGGCTTACAATTGGTATTAACAAGCATGACATATGATAATAATAGATTTAAAATAATTTATTTATTGCATAGATGCATTTTTTAATAATATTTAATTTTTAAAATTTTTTGATAAAGGTGAACAATAATAATATAATACTAGTTTTTTTTTAGAAAAAAGTACATTATAATGGATAAAAAGTAAATGTGGTAACAAGGTGAGATAATAGTGTGAGGATGGAAAAAATGTTTCTAATCATTTTAAGAAACAGCAAAAAATGAAATTAGAAAAAATTTTCAATAAGCTAACCAAACACCTGAAAATAATGAAAAGGAAAATGATTTTCCTGAAAAATAACTTCCCAAGAAAATATTTTCTAGGGAAAATGTTTTCAGTTCAAACAAACACAGCCTAAATTAAATTGTAATTAATGGCATACCAAGAACATCAAAAGCCTTGAAAATTTCCCACTTGGCCATCTTAGCTGGATACATTAAAAGTACAGCCTCACTATCTCCACCAGTAACAATCCGTTTGGGAGCTCAGAAACAAATAAAAAGGAAAGGAAAGAGGAATGATTTTTAATTTCTTGTGTTTGGGAGTTGATGGTGTGTAAAGGAAAAGAAAAGAATGGAAAGGAAGTTTTGGGTTGAAATAGATGGAAAAGTTTTCCTCCCCTTTTTGGGCTGAAATGGAAGGAAAGCTTATTTTTTCTTCTCTCCCTTTCCTTTCTCTTCTCACCCAACCTTTCTTTTCTTTTACTTTCTATACTAAACTCTCAAACTAGTAGTTATGCCCAAGACATTTTCAGACAATTACAAAAGTTTTCAAAAATTTAATGCCTAGTTTGGGAGAAAGGTAATGGAGAGAAAGAAAAGAATAGAAAGGATATTTAACTAACTCCTTTGTTTGGGGGTAAGAATGGAAAAGAAAAGAAAGGAAACTTAACTAATTTTCTTTGTTTAGGAGTAAAAATAGTGAATGAAATGAAATGAAATGGAAAGAAAATCTTCCATTTTTTTCTCCAAAAACTTTCTTCCTAAATTTGAGTGGAAATGGAAGGAAAGGAAAATTAACGTTCCCTTCCCTTCTTTTATTTTCTTAACTCTTTTTCTCTCTTCTTTTTTTTTTTTTCATCTCAATTCCCAAACTAGGCATAAAAGTTATAATGCACATAATTAGAAGGGAGTAAGGTTTTCCCGATTTTTTTTTTTTTTTTTGTTTTCTCTCTTTGATAACTTGTAAGAAGGGATAAGGCAATGATGTTGCTTTCCTCAGTTAAAATGTCACGCTCCAAGGTACATGCCCCCACAGACAATGGGACGCCCTTCTAATATTTGATTAATATGGATCCACCAACTTCAGCTGCTAAAAGGACAATATATTAATTCTAGGATTGTGTAATTCATCTTTCAAGACTTCATTGATGTGCACGCACCATATTTTCTCGACAAACTTACAGTTGCACAACATTTTCACGATTCTATACTTTTTAACTTCTACATCTATTTTTTGTTGCCAAGGCCCAAAATGCAGATACTCCTTCATCTGTAGATTTTGCTGAAACTAGAAAAATGTAATGCCAAAAAGAAGCCAAACCTCGTACCACTTGTCTACTACTCTACTTGTATGGGAAGTGAAAAGAGAATTTAAAGGCTAAGGTATCAAATTGCTTAACACATAAATATTTTCCTTTTCTGAATGTATATTCCATTGAAATAGACGATAGCATACAACAGTCAGCCCATCTCTTTTCTCCATCAGTATTATATTTGCTTCAAGAATTATAATTCCAAGAATACTAAGATGCATTGGCTGCTATCTTCATTCCCCCACTTCGGCAATGGCTACCGACGCCACAAATGAAGTAGTTGCTGCCCTTTTTGAGGGTTATACTATCACTTCCTGAGTTATATGTAGTGCCACCTGAGGTACTGCAAGAGTCGTATCCACTCTTGCCCACAGCAACCACGTTGTGAGCACCTTTAGGGTAATTGAACGCTGCATTCAAATTCAAACAAGCCAATTAGTGAAACATTTTCAAGATTCTCAGGCCATTTCAAGAAAAAAAATGTCAAGCTGATGTACACATAGTATACATCATCATCTCAAAATATCTATTGTGTATAAAAACATTTGTGTTATTTTTTGTTTGGATTTATCTACCTTTGTACAAAATGACTTAAATCGTGTTAAAAGTTTAGTCATGTTGGAAATCAAAAAGATCTAAACATCATAATTCTGTAATTTACTTCATTTTGTTACATACCAAGAACATCACCAGCCTTAAAATTTTTCCCATGTTCCCATCCAGCTACATTGAAACTCCAGCCTCCACCATCTCCAACCTGCACTGGCATTGTCACTTTGACTCAAGATGTAAAGCAACACCACCATAAGAAAAATTGTGACACCTTTTGCCTTGGACATTTTGGGACGGTTGTAAAAGTTTTTTCAAGGGAACAAAAGAAACAATATTGTACTATGACAAAGTAATGACAGTGATGCTTCTTCACGAATTAGGAGGTGGGTCGCCATCCTTTTATAGGGATTTGTACACAATGGGGACAACAAAATATTTACAAATTGACATCAAGGATTTACAAAATCTGCAATATTCATCCAACACACTCGGTCCTTAAATGGGAAAGAGAAAAGAAAAATATAATTTTGTTGGAAATATTTTAGTAATCTTTTACTTTTTGATTGCGAAGACATGAAAAATTCTTTTTGGGTTTTAAAAGAAAAAATTAGAATAGCTTTTATGCTGAAATTATTTGATTATTCTTTTATTTGCGATTTTGAAGTATCAAAACTTTTTTTTTTTTTGGAAAAAAACAGAGTATCATATATAATATTGGATTTTTCTAACAGGTGTTCCAGAATTACTTATTAAAACACGTAACTTACCATTTAAATACACATACTCATATTTATTACTGCTTTTGCATTTAGTCACATTCCTTATTTAACTTTACTTTTTCAAAAAAAAAAAAAAAAATCACATGCGTCTGAGTGCCTCGAATATTCGTTAGACAAACCCCAAATATTAAAGAAAAAATATTCCATTTGTTTTAAAACTAGGCTAGAACAGTTCAACTGAAACAAGTTAACTGGACGAATTGATTTACATAAAAGCCAAACTGAAAATAAAATGGTCAAATCAGATAAAAACTGGTGAGCTGGTTGACTCGGATTGAATCGGTTGAACAGATTTTTGTATATTGCAATTTTTTTTTATTTTTTTGATAATATACTTTAACTTTTTTTGTATATTTAACACTTTGTGCACATAAGATTTAAATATTATTCATTAAACTTTTCTTTGAAAAATATACACGTTTTCATACTTTTTACAATTTTATTAATTGTTTTAATTTATTCAATAAACAAAAAACTAGTTGACTCGGCTGGCTCGGGCAGTATACCGGTGAACCAGTTATTTGTTCAGGTTAAGTTTGAAAACACTGGAAATATTCACACCATTGTAGTCAAAATGATGGAGCAATTTAATGCACCGAGATTATTTAGCCTAAAAGATCTTTCTTTTTCTTGTAAATCTTAATGCTTGGTGTCTTGGTGGTAGTCATTAGAAAAATCAAATTAATTAATGCTTAAAATTACAGGACTGTTAAACTATGAGCATTTTTCATAAATAAAATACAGAAATGCGGCTTAAGATTTTACTATGTTATAAATTTCTACAAATATTAGGAAATATCAATGAAAACTTTGGAATTAAGACAACCGCGTGGTTTAACATATTTTTGTAGTAATATTATGTTAAATCAGTACCTTTCTTAAATTTTATGTTAATCAGTTAAATTTTGTAATCTTCTTTCTTTCTAATGAGAAAATAATACCGGCTTAAATTTTTTTAGTTAAACATTTAATGTCCAAATTGAATATTAATTTAAAAATAATCTTTTTATATACTTTTACAGTATATCAGACAATTCATTTACTTTAAAAAGGGTAAGGGGGCGGGCGTGCCCTCTCTCGTCTTTGCCTAAAAAACTTATCCCCGCTCCTCCTATTTGCAGCCCCTTGATTCCTTTTAATGTCTGCTTTTAATTTTAACTATAAAATAGTATTATGGGATCCGTTTAGGCACAAGAATATTAGGATATTTTTTTTCAAAATAAACCTTAAACACATGCTTTAATTATTCTTTATTTTTTCAATCACCTTTTTATCTCACATATATCACATCAAAAAATTGTTATAATATTATTTAAAAAATAATAATAATATTCTATTCAAATAGAATCTTTTGACTTGAATATTGCATGTTCCAATTATTAGTGCTTTACATAAACGACCATTTATAGGCTTGCTAGCGAAAAAGATAAATCATCTATCATTATCTACCTATATTATAAAAAGAAATCGGAAATTACTGTAGCAGCCTCTATAGCTGCCACGTGGATAGCTTGGTTGAGGGCTTTGAAATTTCCAATCAAATACAGAAATGACGTCGGTGTGTGTAGTACCTCCTGACCTTCTGTTTATTTATGACTAATTTACTCTTTCTTTCCATTCGTTGGTTCATCTTCACGATTCTAAAACAAAACCCAAATCTGCACCCACTACACTAAAAATTAACGTTATTTCTTATTTTGGTTTCAGACTTTTAAACTTCTCACATTAAATTCTTCTTATTTATAGATTGTTTCTATATATTACATTTCGTCTTTTCTTTTTTCCAGTTAGCATTCCAGCAAGGATTGGTCTGCTCTTCGTGGCTGTGCTCTGTTCATCACAGGTAAATCATGTCTACATACTCGTATACAATTCATTTTTTAGTGAAACATGATGATCCGTAGTTAGATACTCCTTTTTTCTTTATTACTAATAAGGACAAACCAAATGATTGTTGACACTGTTATATATTGCACTTGATACAGGTAATTAATACTAAATCTGTTATATATTAGATACTCCTTTTTTCTTATAAATAGAGCATCACTTTCTTTACCATAAATGGAGGCTTTGTGGAAATTGCTCCGTTTTGGATCAATTGTGGCTTGGATGTTCTAGTAATGTTGCAGTGCTTGGTGTATTGTTTCCTATTTCTCGTTCAATTTTTTCTTGATTGGGCCTTTGTTTTTTTGTTTGCTCTTTTTCTGTAATTGTGTTTATATAAACTTAATTTTTGGTTTCATGATTATTAGAAAGGGAAAAGGCTTTGATAATTGTGGTGCTTTAAGGTAATTCTATTGAAGGGGGCTATGACTAATGAGGTTTACTGGGTACCTTGGCCTATAAAGATGAAAGATATTTCAAGAACTATTTTGGTTCGTCTTTACGGTGTAGGTGTTGAAATTTTCTTCAACTAGGATGGTCAAATTAGAAGTTTTGAGTGTATGTCGATGCACGGTCATGGACTCATGGACCGAGACTGCTTGGACAATTTTTGGAAAGAAGAGTTGAGGAATTCATTCATGCTAAGACATGTTGAATTTCAATTAAGTAGTTTTTCATCAGATTAGTTTTATGTGCTTACTAGAATTATTTGTTGAGATAATATGGATTAGACTTGTTTTTTTCTTCCAATTTTGGGGAAAAGAATGAAGCTGTGATAGCAATAATTTATAGCTTTGATATTGAAATATTTGATTATGTTATCAAGTTGATGCAAGTTTCAGTTTGAGATATTTCTGTACTTTTTAAAATTTGGAATCCCCTTGTACCAAAAAAAAAAAAAATTAGCCTCATAATCAGTTTCAAATATACAATTCACCGGTCTGATTCAACATATTATACATGGAAAGAGCTTGACAGCATCTTTAGCTTTGTTTGTGTTTTAATTGGAATAAAGGGACTGAAGCATAGATGGGCACATTTAAACCTTAACATTTTCTCAAGAATCACTGAATTTAGCCTGATAAGTTGTAATTGCTTACTAGAGAAAGAAACATGAGTTTTAGCATTACTAATAGCTCTCATACATTAGGCCAAAGTGACCAACTACACAATATTAACAAGAGAAAAGGATTAAAAGAAAATGGCTTTTTTAGCACCCTGCAATTTTTGTCAATTAGGTCCAGTTTTTTAGGTACGCCTTCAATCTAAACATATAAGCTTCTGCATATTTGTTTCTTTGGGTTATTTCACATTGATTTCATGCTACAAGAAGTGTAATTTGCTTGATTGATAGAAGAGAATGTTTTCGGTTTCTCTTGGGATTGTAACTCATGTAAGATTCTTTTGGTGCCAAAATTCATATTCTTAAGGTGGTTGATTTATGTACTTCTATTGTGATCAATTATGGTGACAATTATTATTGTGGATGGTCCTTTATTGTTAGTTAGATTGTATCTTGCTTCACAGGCAGATGTCAATACCTTCAATTTTTTTATTATTTTTTATGTCTATCTTGAATTTCCTTTATTTGTTTATTGGCTATTCTGTATCAATTTTTGGCTAGGAATATTTTCCTTACCTACTTGCATCTACTTATTTATGATTTCTTTCTCTTTGAAGGTTATAGAATACAACATTGTGACCTTAATGCTTATGTTTTTAATTTTGGGATCGTTGTATGGGAGTTGCTGACAAGGAAATGTATGGTTTTATTTCATTAGTGGGAATTAGGAAAGGATTATTATTCACGTTCTATTATGTATTTGCGTTTTCATTTGCCATGGGAGCTAGTAATTGGAGAGGTCCAAAAGATGAGAGCCAATTCACTCCACTGATTTGTTGTTTCTTTTGCAACAAATATATTTCTTTGCATGTTACTGGTTTTCCCAACCCACCCCCAGCCTCCATATATTCTGTTAAAAAATTGAATAAGCGACCATTTTATCCGGTCCACAACCATTTCAAAGTCCAAAATAGTTTTTTTTTTCCACTTCTTTTCAGGGTCTGAAGCCACCTATCCCAAAGCACACTCATCCAAAACTTGTTGAGTTGCTTCAAAGATGCTGTCAGCAAGACCTAACATTGAGACCTGACTTCTTAGAGATAATTGAAATTCTGCAAAAAAAAAAAAGAAAAAAAGAAAAAGGAAATAGCTAAGGATGTACGATGGATTAGCTATTTCATTTGTTTTGTCTACGTTCGAATACAAAGCATTCCTAACTGTGCTAAGAGGTTATTGTATATTCTCTTTGTAAATGGAGCACTGCATGATATTCTGGCTACAATTTTCTTTCAGATTCTTACTGGATGTGAAGCAAGTTGGCGATGAAGACAAGGTCCAGCAAAAGAAGAAATCTGGAGGCTTTTTTTTTCTGCCTTTGGACGTGGGAATCACTCGATGAAAAGATACAATTTCATAGCATGTACACATTCTTTAGTTATGTCATCTCTTGTAACAGCTTATACTACACGTGAATCTCTTCTTGATCAATGTTATCATATTTTCTTTCTTTGCAATTTTCAACCTAATGGCATTACAAAGTTTTTTAGCTTCTTTTGTTTAGCCAATAATCTTATTAGATTTGCCATGGCCTCTCACTGTAACTGGACTTGATGAGCTGGATTAATTCTCAAGGAATTGAGGCTAATAACAGAGCATTTTCGTAAAGCTGTATATGTCATTTTTCAATTTTTGTATCTCAATTAAATATGAATTTAGCTCTACTATTAGGGATGTCTTTAAATCTAATTTATGTGGATTTAAATCTAATTAAATTTTTGGGTAGGCCTAGGTTGTGCCTTGCACAGCCAGGCCCCTCTAGTCATAAAGGACAAAAAAAAATCACGATTTATGTTGCTCCTGAACGTTCTTTTTTAAAAAAGGATTAATTGACAACATGAAATGACAGCAACAAAGAATGGCATTAAAACTATGTTTGATGTGCAATATCAAACCACTTATCTCCATTATCCTATTCCATATGGGTATCCAAGAATAAAGAGAGACTGGAACATCACTTTGGAATTTGTTACGTGGACTTGGATACAAGAGGATGAGAACACTAGTATGAATGAAGAGTCCAACTTAGGAACGGTTAAAAAAAGTAAAATTTTCAGTTAATATATATCATATCTTGATATTTATACTTGTATCTGTATCATATTGACATGACACGACACAGATACAATGGGATAGCTTAAAAGTCCCTATAACATAGACTCTGGAAAGAGTTTTAAAAATCTCTGAAAATAACAAATCTATTTTATTGTACAATACACATCATCAAATTTACTTATTATTTCTGAATATTGAAAAGATGATAGCATATAACATCCAATCTTGGACTTTATCTAGCTACCTCCCATCAATACAAATTGCTTCAAGAATTAATTCCAAGAATGCTAAGATACATTGATTGCTATCTTCATTCCACCAGTTTGACAATGGGTGCCAATGCCACAGATGAAGTAATTGCCTCCCTGTTTGAGGGTTATATGATCACTTCCTGAGGTAAACGTTGTGCCGCCAGAGGGATTGCAAGCGTCGTGTCCACTCTTGCCAACAACAACCACTGTGTGAAAACCTCGAGGGTAATTGAATACTGCATTATTCAGACAAACAAACAGAACCAATTATTGAATTGGGATTATTAAATCCACCATTATTCAGAATCCTAGTGAAATGTGTACGAAATTTTGAGTCAAGTCATGTCGGAAAACTAAAAAAAAGCTGGTAAACTATTTGCATGTGGTTACGTTTTAGTACGTACCAAGAACATCACCAGCCTTGAAACTTTTCCCTTTTTCCCATCCAGCCACATCAAAAGTCCAACCTCCACTATCTCCCACAGTAAAAGTTGCTGCACTAGCGAAATTACTTTGAATCAAGACACAAAGCAGCAACAACATACGAAAAATTGTGATATCTTTTACCTTAGACATCATGGGACACGGTTACAACAGTTTTCTCAAAAAAAAAAAAAAAAAGTTTGCAAGGGTAAAAAAAACAAAGTTTGCAAGGAAATGAGATGATGTTGGTTCATCAACCAGGATGTCACTGCCCTTTTATATATGGACAGTGCGTGAATGTACTTAAGAATCGGATAATTTATAGTAATTAATTAATAAAATTTGAATTATAGCTATATATATATATATATGTTACCGTTAAATAATAAGTATCATTACATGTAACACGTATTTATGGAAAATAATTGAAGTCAATTCTTCATTGCAATTTATATGTATAGCAAGATTATATATAATGGGATATCAAAGATATACAAATTGATAGCTCTTAATGAGCTGTACTAATAACTAATCAATCTATAATACCCACATTAATGAGAAAATGTTCACTATTGAAGTCAAAATCTTGCAATTTACTGCACTGAAATTATTTACCAAATAAAGCCCTGTTTATTTCATCCTTATCTCTTTATTGTAAATCGTAGTCCTTGGAAAACCAAATAAAATAATGCTAGAAATATTACTAAATTTTGTGAACTCAAAATTATACACATTTTATACAAACTTAATCTACAGAAATGCGTCTAAAAGATACTAATTAATTAATTAATTAACAAAGATTTCATCATAGGAATATCAACGAAAACTAAGTAAATATGTGGTGGTCTACCATAATTTTTGAATGTTGTGTTCAATAACTACCATTCTTGAATATTAATTACATAAGTTGAATCCGTAATCTTCATCGCTCTACATGAATAATTGTGAGGGAAATATGACTCAACTCATTTATATTGTTGTTATATATTGGGGAATGTATTTTAAGAATAGTAAAATAATAAAATTTGTTAAAATGTGAATTATATATGTGGAGTCAACAAGGGGAAAACATTTTCCATTTTTTATTTGCGGCAGTCCAATACACATTCTTTTAATTGAATTTTAAAGATTTACATTACAAGACCTTAATTTTTTTTTTCCAAGTCAGATAATCGAACTGACATCTAGAATTTACGGTGTCGTGATGAAGTATCATGAGAAATTTGTTAAGAAAAATTATCACAAGAACAAAAAGATTTTCAAACAGAAAAAAACAAAAGAAGAAGAAGAAAAATTCACAACACATGAAATGATGCAAAGATCCTACATTGTGCAATGTGTTGATGCCCCCAAAAAATATACTAATTAATATGGTGGCATGGCAATGGGACTTACCACAGGCACTTATGCCCTTGAAATATATTGCTTAATGTGGGATATCAAAGAGCTAATCTCCATTTTGCTCACCAAAATGAGGCATCAAAGAATAAAAAGGAGAATGCAACATCCCTTTAGATGATAGAGTTATATAGAAATTATAGTATCTTTGGGATTTATAGTTTCATAGTTTTATTCTGAATGTGGATTAAGACCATAATCTTGGTTTTATATTGTTAGATTGTTGTACTACATTGTACTAAGGTCATACTATATTTTTTGTACTGCACTGAATTATCTATTCTGTTACATCTTTTATTAATAGAATCTATAGTGAAGATAGCATTTGCAATTACTTTTACTCTATTTATTATACAATTCATTTTTTAGTGCATCAAAAGGTGGAGTGTAAAATTTTTAAGAAGCAAATTACTTCCCTTTCACATTTTGTTTCTCAATCAATAGATTTGAAAACCAAAAATGGCCAGGTTTCCAGTTCCTGAGGATAGACAACTGTATAAATGCTTTGATTTTATAAAGAAATATATTTAAGTAGACGTGATCTATTAGCTACATGTCATCAAAATAATTGTATGTTGAACTAAAATCATTTAGCTCACTGAAATTAGATCGTAGATCAAGACATTGGAAATTCAAAATAGATGGCTCACGAAACACATCAAAGTTTATAAGTTTAAAACAGGGGTAATTAGCTGAATATTCTTTTTAGTTTCAAAGTGAAAAGATATTAGTATTTTTGTTTGTCTTCTCAAAATATACAAATTGATTTATAGAAATTCGACTAGAAATTGATTTATAGAAATTTGACTTTAAAGTCAATGTTCAGCTAATTGATTTCATTTGTACTTTGGTTCAAATTAGTTGAGCACAAAATTACAAAGAAAATGATTTCCTGAAAATCAATTTTTAAGTCAATTTCAGGATTTTTTTTTTTTTTTTTGGTCCAGCTAAAACTAACTAAAATCAAAATGAAATCAATTTCTTAAAATTAAAATAAGCAACTTCCTTTTTAAGGGTCTTTTGTAAGTTCATGAATTTCGCAAAATTCTTCTATTAATTAAACCTTGATTTGTGTTAAAGTCCTTATCTTTTAAGTGGTTTCATATTTAGTCTTTTGTACATTGATAAGGGTTGAGAAATGGTATGATTTATAGCTAACAATGTTCAGTGGCTTAATAATACTCATGAAGAAGTTGAAGGACTATAACGAAAAAATAAGAAGTTGAGGCACTAACATGAAATAATTATAAAGTTGGAGTAGTACTTAAAGATAACAAAGATCAGCAAAGATTCACAATGATAATATTCAAACACAAAAGGGCTTATAAATCACACACACGTGTAAGAGCTAAAATATTATAGCTTCTAGCATACTTTTACCCTTTCTTTATTGCTCGTGACATAGTCACATATGGTTAACTAACAAGAAAGGGTAATTAGTGCCTGATTTAGAAATCACAACTCAAACAGTGATAGCAATTTTCATTCCAGACTGGCAATGGCCTGGATAATTGCAGATGAAGTAGTTCTGTCCCTTCACAAGCTTTATCTGATCTTTTCCAGTTTGATACACTTTGGCACCCGGAGGAGTAGTGCAATTGTCGTAACCAGCTTTGCTTACCGCAACCACATTGTGTATTGATGGATTGTAGTTGAACACTGTCAAAAACATTAAGCTTTTAATGTTGATCAGTTTTCAGCAAGTAAGAACTCTTCTGCTTCCTCAATTTCATTACTTGAAAAGAACATTATCCTTAAAAGTCAGGAAAATGCAGTGACTTCTAGTTCTTTGCAAGATCATTGTTTTCAATTAGAACTTTGTCAGAAAAGACAAAAAGAAAAGAAAGAAATAGGAACACAGTAGGACTAAAGTTGAGCTCTGTATATAATTGATGAACCCAAGATGCAAAATATTTTAGTAGCTGTCTCACATTTGAGATGCTAGTCATGCATTTATTATTTTATGCCATTGAATTTGGTCTTAAACCGGTAGGGAAGAAAAGAATGATCTCCCTACCCGATTGTGACTTAAGCAAGTATTAACTCATAGAAACATGGTTCTGAATGCACTCGCACGGACAAGACGACTGCTGGTTGGAATGAATGAGCTTAAATTATAACCCCCATCCCCGTCAAAGTTTCAAGAATTCAAGACTTGGGATCTCAAGGGAGTTACCTGAGAAACTCAAATAACAACTCAAGAAAGCTTCTAGTGCCACTGAGCCAGGAGACTCGTTGTACAAAAGTATATATTATCATATTTACATAGGGAGTTGGAATATGGAAGATTAATGAGATTTTAGAGTGGAGATTAGTCCACAAGCCACACATAGAATTACACGTACCAAGTGTGTCACCAGCTCTAAAACGTTTCCCTTTGGGCCAAGAATCTGTGTTGAAAGTCCAACCACTTGCTCCTCCCACTGTGTAAGTCGCAGCATCAGCAACCCTGGAGTGAAGCACCAGCAAGCACAGCATCATGACTGTGGCAAATAATGCACTGCGTCTTCCCTGAGACATCCTGAGAATGATAACAACAGGACAAGCTGAAATGAATACTGTCTAGGTTGTTGGGATGCATTTTTATGCGAGCTTTTGGACCCTATTATATAGCAGATAATATCACTTGGAAAACATGTGGAACAGTCAAGAGGCATATTAATTTTATTACATCACCATACATCACTCACTATAACTTTTTACATCATCATCTACCATCTTGACTTGAATTAATATACCAACTGGTCGACAATTGAACCCATACATTGTGTCTACCTAAGTATTCCATTATATAGTAGAGTTTTAGTGTCTGGAAGATCTCAAAATTTGTTGGGTGAGACCAGAAAAAGAAAGAAATGTGAACTAGGCCCACAATTTTACTCCATAGCAGGAGCTGAAAAAAGTTAAATCTGGCTTTGAATTCTTGCCCTTCAGTATTCATGCAGTCAAATTAATGACCAGTGGGTTTGGCAGTGGGTTCGGCAGAAGTTGATAAAAGCACTGCAGCTACACTGTGTCCATGAAGTCAAATATTCAAATTTGCTTGTTTATTTGAATGAGCTTAAAATTAAGTTCAAGTTTCGCTTGACTATATTATAGTCCAGCTCAGGTTTCGCTTAACTGTATTACAGTCCAGTTCAAGTTTCGATTGACTGAATTTTAGTCCAGCTCAGATAAACTTTTGTCGAGTCGAACTCGAATAATTAATTATCGTACATATAAATTTCAAACTTTATGTTCATCGATCCAGATTGAAAACTTTAATGAACTCTAAATCTTGTTCAAATTGACTAGTTAGTGAATCAAACTTGAAGTAGTTCTTGTCAAGAACTCGATTCAAGTATGAAGTAGTTTGGTTCAACTTTTAGCCATAAATGCAGCAAATCAACAACCCAATATTTACTGATTTGGGTAACTTCTCACTTCAGTGACAATAAAAAAGCACATCAGATTAACAAGAAGTGCAAGAAACCATTGAAACCTCCAGCCAAAACCTTTTGGTCACTCGAGATAACAATCTATTGTAGTAAAGCTTGCTATTTCACCCCAAAAAATATACTTTTGTAGTTACATTCCAAGGTTCTACTAACTTAGTTTAGGTTGTTTATGTTGCTTTCTCTTCCCTAAGAATAGGGTCTGAAATAGTATTGAATAAGTTTAATAGTAGTTTCATCCTAAGAGTGATTTTAACCAAAAAAAAAAAAAACTGTTCCGGAAAAAAGCACCTCCTTGTGTGCTTTCAGATATATCTGTTTTAACTGAATATAAACTACAGCACACAAAATGGTTTTTCAAGGAATATGGAGCAAAGCTACAAGAATTAGGAATTAACTTCTCTCTAGCCTCTAGGATGCTATTGAAATACTCAGCAATTCCATAAAATTATGTTTTCCCAGCCACACCAGATTCATAAATCTACTTATAAGGAGCTGTTTCAGTGATAAGTGGTCAATATCTTTTATTGGACCACATGTGATTACATCTCACATTTCCACTTCTCTGTCCTCGCTTTCTTTTGGGACCTCAAGGTTACCATTAGTAGACAAGACAATAGCGGTCATTCAATTAAGCTACCAACCAATCCACAGTAATAATAATGTAGCTGCTTTTAAAGTAGCAAACTTTGCCTTGGGGCTAAAGAATGTTGCTTTGGGGAAATGATTTCCCCGTGGATCCTCCAAGATATCTCACAGCTTTAACAGGGGCAGTGGGCCATTGTAGTTGCATCTGTAGATATTTCTTTTGGCTATCGTCAATATACAAGTTGAATTTTGGCAAACCCCCCCCCCCCCCCCCCCCCCCAATTGCCCGGGCACCCCACAAGAAAAAAAAAAAAAAAAAAAAAAAAGGCTACCAACCCGTCAATTTGCATACTTTTACTGCTGTAACTTCAACGAATCCATGTTTCTGAGTGGGAATCTCAGAGAAAACGCTATTGAGCTAGGCATTTCCGTTGTCCAAATCTCAAAAAGTTCTTGCTTAACTACTGAAGCCTGAATCAAGAAGACTAGAATCAACCACAAACCTAATCAAAGCTTAGTGATTACAACCTTTTCCACAAAATAATAACTTAAAAAAAAATTACCAGCTAAAATAAGGCACAGGAAGAAGACTTTCAAGTCTAATTACACACCTAAAAACACAAGTATATATGCAACTACTGCCTGCCATTACTAAAATGAAACTGAGAAGTCAAGAATATGGAGAAACATATTATCACATCATAGAATTCACAAGTATCCCACTACAAGAGAGGGAAAGAAAGAAAGAAAGAAAGTAGGGAGAAAGGGCGCTTTGGAATTCCATGCACGTAACCTTTTCTGAATAACAGGAAGCAAACGCTGGGACAGGAGCCGCTAACGGAATGGATATTTAAGTGACTGGAAATTGAATTACGTATCCCCATTCTGCATAATCGTTTGCTTAGCGGCCTTCTAGATGTGAGGCAAACTCTTTTTAAAATCTCTAGTACAGATGGTACTAATTCAGATGCACATAGATGTAGGAATTCAAATTTTAGAATATATGAAATGTAAATTATCAATATGATCCAACCATCAGAAATGGTACAAAAAGGAGAGAGTATGAAAATTGAGGAAAACAAACTAGTAAAATCAATTTGAAGCATTAAATGTGAACTAATAGCTAATATATATTTGGCTAATGGTAACCCTTCCTGGAGCCTCAATTGCGCAGCTCCTCCTTTAGAGCCCGCACAGCTTCTGAAATTCCATCCTGTCAAAATGCAAGCATAATGCAAAATGTCAACTTTGTCATTTTCATTTCTAAATCAAAAGCATAATTCCAGTAATATATCACATTCACTATGCCAAAGTACAAAATTAATAACACAATTCGCTTTAATTGGACCAACAACAAGAAGATAAAACATGCACTAAATTTTGCCCGTAGAGTCCTTTAATGGCACAAGGTCACAAGAATATAGAATTGCAAAACACTAAAATACTATAGCAAGATACAAAAAAGAAATGAAGCAATTTATCAAAATAAAATAGAAAAACTTAGCATGCATGCTCATACACTTACTCACAAGGTCATCATGTCTCCAATCTTAAAATGGCAAGGAACATTTTTTGGACTTCAAAATGCAACGTGAACATTCAATTTAATCATGGGAAAATTATTAAGAATATTAAAAGAAAAACAAAGGGTTTAGTTTCAAACCGGTGATCCAGCTTCAAATATATCTGCAAAGTCATTATGCCTCAAATTTGGTGGGTCTTATTTCAGTAGACAATACACAGATCTCTACAAAAATTAGTCACTAAATCAGTCTGTTTCCACATGTATCATTGGCACAATCAAAGCTTTCCCAGCGAATTTCAGTTGCTTATTAGTCTTGCCCAATGAAATTTTTGTCTCCATAGAGAAGTAGGAGAGTAAATTCAGATAGCAATGATGATAAAATTTCATGCATACACACACATACAGTGAAGAAAAGGAAAAGTTTGGTGCTGATGATGACAAATGATGTTTAGATGAATGAGAGATAATTATTCTTCTTATCAAAAAATTAACCTTATATAAACTAACTTTTCCTAGTCATGTATTGAAAGATGCACTCCAACTCCAATTCCCAAAATTAAATCTTACCTCAGATGATATTATTTTAGCAATATCCATAGCACGTGTTCTCACTTCAACAGATAATGCAGAATTTATTGCCCTAGCAACCACTTCCGCAGCTTCCTTGATAAAAAAACCCTCGTCTTTATCTGGTAGTAACTGGCTTCTTTTTAACGGTTCTGGGGCTACGCCAATCCAAAACATCCTCTCAGCCCAATAAAATTGGTCCAACACAAATGGACAAATTACCTGGTATCTAAGATCAATCATTTATGAGTACAAATTCATAAAAAAGAAAGAGTGCATGAGAAAGCATACATATGGAGTTCAACTAATCCTGAAAAGCAAATTCCATTGCAAACTAAAATGATCAAATACTTCCTAATACTTTCTAAAACGGGTGTTTATCAGAAGCTCATCATGCCTTTTAATTCTGCTCCTCCAAACAACAGCAAATCTTAAATGTTCTTAAATTTTTGAAAAACTGAGATGCAGCGTTCTGAAAGATGACATCCTTAACTTCACCCTGTGGTATCCTCTCTTCCATTGCCTACTCTACAGCAAACCAGGTTATCTGTAGTCTTAAACTGACTTATATTTAACAATGAAATACATCTTTTAAACATCTCCACGTCCATACAGTAAATACTTTGAAAAGGGAAATGCAATATTCCTTCCTCTGTCCGGCTTCCAAGTGAATAATAGTGTAAGAGACACAGAAATATAGTTGCTGTAAAGATAGTCTAGAAGCAAACCTGGGGAGTTCCTGAATATAATGCAGCAGCAGTTGATCCACTATTGATGTTGAGAAAAATTTAGAAAGTAAATTACTCATTACATGGATGAGAAGCCTTAATTTTCAACAGAAAGTTTAATATAAAGAAAGGATGTCAAAAAAAAAAAAAACAAAAAAGAACCCTTACCTTCCTCCATGATGGATTACAGCAGCACACCTTGGAAACAGCCAGTTGTATGGTATGGTGCTAAATACAATTAGAAGAATGTTTTAATCTTCCCAAATGATGCATAATATGCCAAATTAAACAAGAATTAACAGTACAAAATATTTTAAGAAATTATTATATCCGAAGTCATCTGTAACAATAAGTTTAGCAAGACAAGGAATTCAGTTGGGATTCATTGCTACTGGCCAATGATATCCAAGTTCTAAAAAAAGCCATGCTAATATCCCATCCTTTGCCACTTGTTAGGAATCGTAACCATGTGACATAATTCCTCAGTCATGAGTAACCTTCTTGTCTAATTTTTTTTTTTTAAGCTGCTTTGCCTTCTCTGTTAAGAGTAATTTTTTAGCACTTTGATTAATTTTTTGGTTGTACCAGTCCATTGAACCACCAGCAAGGATAACAAGCAGAGGCTAGAATTTCCCTTTAAGGTATGTACTTTACCCATCCCAAAATAAATTATCCATTCTCCTCCTCCATCACTTCTTTATTCAAACAGTTTGCTTTGCAAAGCAATATAGTATTATCATGTCAAACTTTTCAAATTGAAGAATTTGATCTGAAATTTCTCATTCTTCAAATAAAATTTCAAAATCCTGAAAAACAGTGTAAAGGATTGCTACTTAAATAAAAACGTCCAGTTGTACTTCAATTGTGAATAAAGGTGTATGCACTACTCATGGATAATTCATACACAAGATACTTATGAATGTTCATTTATTTGATTTGCAAATGACTTTAGTTTTTGCCATTTGTACTTCAACAATTATAATTTCCAACTATCAGCAAGCAAACTATTTTATATTAATTTCCAGTGGATGATTGTTTTTCAGAGAACAGACTATACATTAAGGGCTTGCAGTGCAGTTGCTATTACCACTTTACGCCTATCACTATGCAAACACTTCATTTTATGATGTCCCTCGACACCATCATTCTTGGAATACCTGAGGAGGGCTGTGCAGCTTATCTATATGATTATCAGTTGGTAGGTTAAATTACCTCTTCACTATTCCAATGTTCTTCACTATTCCAATGTGCCAAAAAGAATTATAAAGATCTTGTATCAGCAATTTTTCAGTTCCTACGGATCCTCTAAATTCATAAGGATGCAAATTCAGCCTTCTCATTTCCCAAGTCAAAGTGAAGTGTTGAAAGTACTCACCCAGAAAAACAAAAAAGCCGACCTCCAAAAAAAGACACTCCATCCGTAACTGACTGTCTTCTTTCTGAACCAACCAATCCATTCTGAGCCAACGAATTAATAGCAGCATCTAAAGGGCCATAGCCAGCCGAGAATAGTATAAATCGGTGACTTGAAATGTCTATAACGCTCCCAATCACTTGAAGAAATGCTTGGGGATTTCTCATAAAGCCCATGCTGCAGAAGGCAAACCGTACCCATTTCAGCACTAAAACAAGAAAAAAATGAAGGGAAAACATTTAATCTAGAACCTGGAAATTCAGGATGATCATGTAGTGCAATGCAATAAAGGAGACACTTGAATTTAACATATGCACGCACGCACACCTATAAAGAATCCATTGATTTGATTGATTAAAATTATCAAAATGAGGAAGGAAAGCACCCCAAGTCTTTCTGACGATCTTTCTATTGCACAAATGCACCTATAATGCATGCATATGGGCACAGTACATGATGATGCAGTAGGGCTGGGAAAGGACACTTTCGTTCCTCCTCCAGGAGATAACATCACTAACATAAAGATAAAAAAGAATCCAGTCATTTAACAAAGAGAGCATTCTAAATATTAAGGCTAAAAACCACAGAAATGAAGTTGAGTGCTTTAACCATGAAGCAAATAAAGCCTCCATGTAGAAAGTTGGCTGTCCATAACTAGAGAACGCAATGGTGTCTAGTTTACCCACGTTTATGTAGCCATTTTTAAATAATCTCATCTTTTATGTCAGTACAACATACCATAAGAAGCAGGATAGCACAATCTCTCAAGCCAAAAAAGTAAAAGAGCATAAGATGTACCCTAATCAAGCTTTGAACAAGAAACTCTAGTATACCAAACAAATTTCTTAAACTTCCCAGACATTCTAAAGATTAAAAAAGTATAGACATAAATTTAATATTAAAAGGGAAACAACCCAAAAAAGAAGTTCCCGCCACATCAACTACAGCTGGAGAGTTGAAGCACCATCTTTATTTAAAACCTATGCTTGTGACATATAAAACAAGGGACAAAACAAAAGTGAAGCTTCCACGAAATGGAATAACAGAGAAAAGCTTCACAAAAGAGTGGGAGTCTTAATAACAAAAAATGCTTATTTGAATCATATGAAAATTTCTTAATTTGAGTAACTGTATACACACATTTTAACTTCATTAAACTAAAAACCTTAGTAATTTATCTGGTTAAGCATAACAATGGATTCTCTGCTGTTTCAAATAAACAACCTTGCCCAATTCCACCCCCAGAAATAACCTTGCAAGTAGTCTGTGAAAAGCACATACTATTCTGTTGTACCCCAAGGATACTGTGACGATTTTACCATCTTAATGCCAATAATACAACAATGTGCAAACAGAAAAAAAGGAAGGAAAACATAGCAATAACTTCTAATTTGAAATTTTCTGGATAATAAGTCCTGGCAAATGTTTTAACGACCTATGGTCCTACTGTTCATAATAATCCCAAAGAAGCCCCATTTCTAAGTACAAGTAAAACCATCCATTTCATCTTTTCAGTTTCAAGAAGAAAGCTTTTCTCACCAAAATATGCTCAACAAATTTGGAAAGTGCAAATTCAATACGACTTAAACGGTTCATAAAGCTTCAAAAAGATTTAACACCCTTTTTCTAGCCAAAAGAAGAAGGCAAACCAACTTTTATAATTTATCCGCAGTTAGAAATTTACCTTCCAATGGAACTTAGACTTATGAAAATAGGCAGCTCTGGTGCAGCAGACGTAAAGGATTGCAACTCAATGTGAGCTGGACACAACTCATCTTTTCTGTTCAAAGGTGCAGAAGAAACTACAGCAGAAGTTTTTGCACATTTGTTGCATGAGAACTGCCACTCTAAGGGAAGAAACCAAAAGCCACATACATGTACCCTCGAAGGCCAATAACCTGCCATTACTAGGATATTAGAGTAATGTATGAAATAACACATGTCACTTACAATGCTTTAACTGTCAAACAGAGACAATCATCATATTAGACAACCAACTATTATCATCATACATGATTAAAAAAACACTAACAGCTTGGTGTTCCTAGTCAAAACAACAAAATGCTTAAGATGCATTTTAAGTAGACAGACTTCTGAAAATTTATGACTATTTAAGCTCCCAAGTAAGCAACACCATATTTCTGGTTTTGTTTTCAAAATTTTCAGTAGAAATTTACTGCATATTTGACATGTGATCAAAATTAATGAACAAGATAAACGTAAGCATTTTCTGGGGAAAAAGATTACCAGGACATTCAACTACTTCTTTGCTAAATCCATACCTGTCATACCAAGGCAGAAACAACATTCAGAAATTTCATCATTTTCCCACCTTAGGGACAAAAAACTGTGCATGACAATATATAATCATGATGCATATATCGGGATGGATTGCACAATGGTCAAATTATACTATTATGCTACACAACTAAAAGAAAGAAAAAATTTGTGACATTTTCCACAACCATTATGAAAAATAAGGCTATTTAACCAGTGTACAGTGCATAACTGAAGCCTAGCATAAAGTTGAATTGAAGCAGGTATTCAGCTTGAAAGGAGCCAAAATGTGATTGAAAAAGTTTTTTGAAGTGAAACAATAGAAACTGGACACAACCATCTAATCCTATCTTCCTCTCTAAGATCATTGGCCATAATAGGCAATTTTCACTGGAAAATAATTAAACTTACAGTATTAGGGGGGAAGAAGGCCTATCATGCCATGCTGGAAGTCCAGTTACTGGATCCTGGGACCAAATAAAGTCATTTCAGACAACAATTGACAAGGATGGCTGAACCTGACACTCCATATATCTCATTGATGGATAGCGTCAAGAGAACTTTCAGTAATAATAAGGACTAACTGTAAAAGGACAGGCACTCAGCCTCAGTTCCACATTTCTCCAAGATCCCCATTCTTCAGTAAAAAGCGGCCACATCCAATGTATTACATCCTTCCAACCAACCTACTACAGCAACAAACATGTTACATTCAGTAAACTAATTCCAAACCTTCGTTGCTTCCCAGAAACAACTAAGACTTCTTAAGAACTCCCTTTCCAAGTGTGATTTTCATTATGGCCTCAAAGCTCAAGACTAAAAGGACAAAACCACAGATAGTTCTAGCAACACATTAATTTTAGACTTGGTTTACATACCTTATCAGCTGGAGCGTCTTTAAGATATTTATATAAATGAGGAAGTTCTTTCCTAAATTTCCCTTCAAATGATGAGGAGGCACTGCATACCATGTAAAAGTGAGTTATGAATGTAAACAGATAAGCAAAAGTAAAATTTTATTCTGCATAAGCACCTAAGGGGTAAATAATTAATGAACTTACTGCAAGTCAGTTCATGAAAGATTTTATGTGCATGGTACGGAGTAGCAACTCTCTTAAAGTTTCCAGCAAAATGACTTGACGTTATACAAAAAAAAAAAAAAAAAATCACAAAATAAAGCAAAAGACCATCCACAAGAAGTAAATGACACACGGGAGAAGAAAACAGTATTCCTGACCTTCATTACTGATATTACAACTCATACCCTCTATATAACCAACTATAATACCTCTCTTGGACCCTTGACCTCTGGATACATCTTGTAAGAGGGTATCCTGAACATATTAAGAAGACAAGCACTGATGTTTTGTGTTTTCGCACAGCCAGACCCAAGGTCAGATATCTATATTTCTCTTGGGACTTTCACAGTGTAAGAGTGAACCAAATTTCTTTGTTTTCTTTTCTTGAATTTGCAAACTTGTTTACCACAAATTGAACACATCACTGAGTAACATGGAATAGGCCATTCACCAGCAAGGCTCTAGATTAAGCAATACAGAGAAAAAATTGAAGTTCCCCAGTACCTATAAGGGACTACATAGGGAGCAGCAACAACACAATGGATGTGAAATAGTTCAGCAAGACTCCATCCCTCCTGTACCAAATGGATAGACAATATTGTTCAGAAGCAAAATCATCGCACTTGTAGCACATAGAAATGACTAAAAAAATACCTATTAGCTTTCAGAAATAGAACAGACATTTTCTTATCATTCCTTTAATAAATTCTTTTTGCACCAGAGGCTTAATAAAACTGCCCGTGTCAGTTTACATTTCTTTGTTCTCCACAAACTTGAATACTTAGCTGATGACCTACCATAAACACTATCTGCCACACATCTCCTGTTGATTAACATTAAGTAAAAATGATTATATGCAGAAAAATTTATCTCATTCTCAAAAACACCTAAACATGTTTTCATTCAGTAAACAAAGATTCAGCTATGTATTTTTCCAGACCATTCGATAATATAATGGAAAGATAAAAAAGATTCTTGATACTCTGAACATGTTTGGCACCACTACTCCCTGAGTGATTTCACTTAATCTTCTTCCAGGAAAATACTAATTTGCCTGCATCATACCAGTGCAAAATAATTTATAAGCATAAGATCGCCCTCCAAGCTAAAGCCATCTCCAAAGATCCCTTCAACAATTGAAACACATTCTCTTCTGTGATCTCTTGTAATTTCTCTCTTCTGGAGAGAGAAAGGCAATTCTTTGGAGCCTAAGAGAAAAAAGCCAATATTTAATTCTTCTAAAAGCTAAACATATACCGCAGAGTTCAGAAATAACACAAATAAGCACAAAGATTTGGGGAAAATTAAGAAGCTAACCTGCAGGATTGTTATCCTCATCAGAAGCCAAAGCAGGTGGTGATGAAACAGGGACATAAGCAACTCTTTTTGCTTCCAAGTGCACTTTCAAGCTCTGTAAGCCAATGATATATGAGATTTCACTGATGGGAGGAGTATAAGTCACTTCAACCACCAAAAAGAAAAGTATTTCAGTCTCAATACAAGTTCATTCTGACTACAGCACTTATATTGATTGTAACCTGCCAAGTGAGAAAAAAAAAATCTCTTTCTTTTTTTTTTTTTAATCCAGAAAAGAACTATAATAAAGGCATCTACATATGTACAAGAACTATAGCCACAAAGTCCATAGTTTGGCAATAATCTGGGCAGAAAAATCATTTAAAGGTCTTGTCCATCCATTAACTGAATATATTTTAAAAGTTAAACATGGCATGTTTTCTTAGAGTGACGGAGTTTTTAAATCATTAAATGCCTACAAATATATACTACGCCGCAAAAAAGAAAAAGGCTCCTAAAGGTTTTTGGTTTTGTGTCTTTAGCATAAACATAACTTTCGTCAAGCCAAAGACCATTTTTTTAACTTTGTAGATGGCACGTCATTGGCCTAAAGCAGTGTTAGCACACGACTCCATTTGCTTTGGTCAAATCACTTGTAAGGCTATTTCCCCTCTAAAATAAATGGCTTCAGGTGCAAAATTATTGTTAGTCTAACTAACATAGATGATCTGCTACCCGTACAAAAACTTCAAAAAAGCTTTCGTCCACCTAATATTTTATGATGCATAGATCTTCTACTGAAGCTTTCATTCATTTTATTTGCAAAATTTTCAATTACTACAGATAACATCAGAGAATTTATTCAATCAAATATCTAATCTTCAGAAGGAGAATATATGGCCATTATCATGGCGGAGTGTGGTTGATGTGCAACAATTTAGATGATTTGGAATGAGAATCAGGAATTTTGTAATCATGAATCAAGTTGAGCATGAAAAACCAGGAATAAATAAATAGAGCAGGTCTATATGAGCTAATGTATTTATCAAACATGGTATGGTAGAAATACAATTTTTAGCATGTAAAACAACCTCGAGTTCTCAGTAGTTCAGTGCTATCTAAAAGAAGAAATATTCATTCAAATTAGTAGCAAATTTTCGTTAATTCACCACAAGTAAAACATTAACACAGAGAGATCAGAAGGTCACCCAATATGTCAGATGTTCAGCATGCATATGTGAAAGAAACAGAGAAAATGAGAAAAGGATTGTGTGACCAGCCTAGGTAGAGTATAGTATTTCCTTACCTAGACTGACAGCAATAGCATTAGGCAAAGCGTTTAAGATATGTACATCAAGACACCATAACAGATTAAACAGGACTATAGACACTTAACTAATAATCACTTGGAAGAAATCAAAGCATGGTTCATATGCATCTTAAACTATGGCAAGAAATCAAAAAACAAAATCCCCCATTACACATGCATTTTCTCAGCCTTACCTCATGTGCTGAATGAGTTATAAAAACTACTTTATACTGCTCCTGATCAAGTGCAAAAGCAGCAGCAATGGCCTGCAAATTGACAATGTAACCCAAAGCACAGAATTTTAATACTATTCCGAAATGCTATATAACAAAAAGAAAGAAAGAAAGAAAGAAAGAGGAAATTTCATTATAATAGGATAAATGCCCGTCACATCTCAGAGGACGGAGTACTATATAAAGGGAGGATGGGCAGGCCCAAAATTCAAGTTCTAAGAATTGTACTGCACAGATAATAATGTACATCATTTTTCACGCTATATACAATGCCTGCAGAACAGTGCTGTATATTTACACTTCGTGTAAGACGATTTACAATGTTAAAGATATAATGTACAAAACGTTGAAAGTCTTGTACACCGTTCAAAACAAATGCTCCTGCCAAACCCATATAAAAGAAGGCAATTCCAATTCCAATCAGCTCCGTATGTACGTGAAAATTCCAATTACAAATCCAATTCCCAATCCAATTCTTATGGCGGAGAACCAAACACGGCCCAATATAGATACTTTTAGATACTGGGATCACGATATTTCCAAACTTCAAAAATTACTGTGCAAAAAGTAATCTTCAAAATTCAACATACTTATTTACTGCAGTATATTATCTCGGAGATGTGAAAAATCAATAATTAAAACAAAAGGGAAATTGAAGAGTAGTCATGAATAAAGAGAACGGAAAGAGCAGGGAACTTACGGCGATGGGATAGACATCGCCTTTAGTACCGAAGGCCATGAAAACTGCTATCGGCGTCGTCCTCATGACGGCTTTCCAGTTCCAAGTTCTTCGTTTCCCTTTGGTCGAAAGCTTCTTCTGAGTTTTATCAGTTCATTTCGAAAGAGTGTGATTTTGGTTCTGGCTCCGGACGAAATTCCTGATTTAGTCCCTTACTTTTTAGGGATCTCCCATTTTTGAGTCTTAGAGTCTTCTAATTTCTCGTTCTAGTCCCGTATCTTTTCATTCATGTGTACCTAATTAAAATTGGTTAATTAGACACAAAATTCAAAATAAACCTTAGTACTTTTCTCGGGGAAAAAGAAATTTGTGCTATTTAAAGTCGACTAATGCCACAAAATTGATGAGCCCGGATTCAAAATAAATTAATGCTACATGGCAATAACAATGATGACAAAAGCCATGGGAAGGGCAAATTGAAACAGTGAAACCAAATTGAAGTAGTTAAAAGAAAATTTTAACATAGCATCTCAATATTATATGTTTATAGTTTATTATAAGGATTAATTTGAACATAAAATTCTCTATATTTGGTTTTCTTTGCCTAACATTGAGATACAAACTAATTGAAACTTACACACGTTCTCAATTCATGTCATACGACGATCAACGTGGAGTGGTAGCATGTGATTAATGGTTTTTTTTTATTAGTATTATCATGAGTAATAGTCAAGTCGGGGACCTAAAATATCAATTATTGCAAATGTCATCTTTTAGGTATGTTCTAAAAGATATGATTTTGCCGTGCAAGTCAAGTCAGCTTAAGGTTTCACTGCGTCAAAATATTCGGACAACAATGTAACCCTCTATTGAATTATCAGTCTGGATTTAGTAATCACGCCTCCGTCTAGCTGGTTGTTTTTTAAGGATATTTCTTATAAAATATTTATGTAGTAATTTTAAAAATTATTTTTGATAAATAGGTTTGAAGTTTTGAAAATATATATTTTTAAAAAGTATAATGAAACAAACGAAACCAGTTTTTGTATGTATGTTTTAGTCTTATTCTCAATAGATTTTGATTTTTGTAAACACTTTAGAAAAATTAAAAATCATTTGCTTTTGATTTCAGCTTAAAGTATCAAAAAGTTTGGTAAAAAAACTAGTTAATAATACGGCAAAACAAATTTTCAAAATCATAAACTAAAGCAAGTAAAAAAATAATTAAAAAAACTGTTAAGAACCGTCATTCATTTCCTTTAAGCCAAATATGAAGCTTTATTGGTTATTTTTTCACTGGTAAAAAAAAGAGACACAATATCCCCTCTGGTTAAATACTTAACTATTTATATTTTAAATTTTGCAACATTACATCCCCTCCCTCTTTATCCCTTACCCCTTTGGGGTTTGTTTGTTCAAAAAAATAAGTTCCACATTGATGGGTTTAATGAGAATGAGTGTGTTTAGGTCCACAGCCCCTCTTCCAGTCAATAATTGACTGAATAGTGTGGGTTTGTGGGTCTTACTTTATATTCTCTCCCCCTTTATCCCTTACCCCTTTGAGGTTTGTTTATTTAGGGGGCGTTTGGTTCGCACTCTGGAATCGGAATTAAAATCGGAATCATTTTTCTTGAATTTGGAATGAAACCCTCGATTCCAACACACATGCTTGGTTCGGTACTTGGAATAAGTATCATTACTATAATTATTGTTTGATTCAGCACTTATAATGAGTATCATTACTGTATGTATATGTATATGCGTGTGTATATATATAAATAAATAAAATATAATATAAATAAATATGTAAATATATATAAATAAATATATATATTTTTATAAATATATATGTATATGTATGTGTACGTATAATATGTAGGTATATGTATATATGTATACGTATGTATGTATGTGTACATTTAATACATAGGTATATGTATACATATATATGCGCGTATATATATAATTATATATAATAAATAAATAAATAAACTTATAAATAAATATGAATACATTTACAAATATGTATGCGTGTGTATGTATATGTATGTACGTACATGTACATGTACAAATATACCTCGGTATATGTATATGTATATGTATATGAGTGCATATATAAATAAATAAATAAAAACATATTTATAAAAATATATATAAATATGTATATGTATGTATGCATATGTACACGTTCATGTATATGCAGGTATATGTATGTCTATATGCGTGTGTATATATATAAACAAATAAATTTATAAATAAATAAATAAATAAGAATATATTTATAATTATATATATGTATATGTATGTATGTATGTATACGTGTACATATATACATAGGTATACGTGTATGTATATGGACATGTACGTATATATGTACATATATGTATATGTATACGTGTGTGTGTCTATATAAGTAATATATATGTGTATGTACATGTACATATATATGCGGGTATATTTATATTTATATGCGTGTGTATATAAATAGATAAAAATACAAAAATTTAGAAATCAATTTTGAGTTTTGACAAAAACTCTCAAAATGGTTGGGGTTTGGAGAAACATAAATTGTTGTGTTTTATTCCCAAATCCCAACCTCTTAACCCAAACTCCCATTATGGATTTCAATCCCATTTTCAATCCCAAACCCCTCAAACCAAACACCGCCTCAAAAAAAACAAATTCCCACGTCCTGCCTTACATCCCCTCCTCCTTTATCCCTTACCCATTTGGGGTTTGTTTATTCAAAAAAACAAGTTTCCACGTCGGTGAGTTTAATGAACGTGAATGTGTTTTTAAGCTTCATAGCCCTAGATGGTGTGAATTTATGGATCCTACCTTACATCTCCTCCCTCTTTATCTCTTACCCCTTTGGGGTTTGTTTATTCAAAAAAAATTGCACCATTAAGGATCACAAGTCACAACGTTGGGCTCAGGGAATAGGCCGAGCCTTCATTACAGGCTCAAACGAGCCTCTCTCTCTCTCTCTCTCTCTCTCTCTCTCTCTCTCTCCCTCCCCTCCAGGGCCACAAGTCTGACCCAGTTATTGGTTATACCTTCTGGGCTTCGTCAAATCTTTGGTTCAGTTTAGGATTACTTCGGTGTTAAAATGCAATTTTAGGAGTACTGGCTAAGGGTTCGGATAGTTGGATATGCGATCAAGTTACCAAAGAATTTTGCTAGAGAATTTTGTAGCCAAGAAACTATCAATATTAATTGTATCTCTTTCTATGTATGTTATATTACGTGTGAAAGAGTTTTGTTTATCAAAACTATCATATAGTACTAAACATATTATTTGACCAAACATAATTTATTTATTGTTTAATAGTAGGACGGAGCTCACATAATTATTGGACCCCTCAAAAGTTGACAGGCTTCAAAAATAACTCTGTCAAAAAATTTAAGAAAAATCTTGACCTGATTAACTATGTTTCTTTCTTCTGAAATACAGCATCTTTGTTGCCGTCAGCCGGAGTAGGATGGCTTTCTTTGATCCATTCAAGATTCTTTAGCACCCAATCTATGACCCTGAATTCATACAATTACGACGATAACTCCCATACATTACCAGTTACTGCTGGAATTTGTTCACCCTATCTTGATATTTTAACTTTGTGGCATATTAGTTGCTACAATTTTTTTAAAAATACTATTGTTTCTAGTATTATATATGCAATACATCATTTCTGCCTGCTACAATGCCACTGGAATGATTTTAAAATCCTCTTTGAAACGAACGAAACCAAACGTGAAGAAAATGACCCTGTTTGATCTTTAGGTCGTAAAAGCTGTATATATCTGCAACCCTCTCCAGAGAAATGAACCATAAGTTTCATAACTAGGTTGTAATCCCAGTCCACAACTACAGCTAAAAGAAATGGCGAAATTGGCATTGTTGCTAGTGGCATTTTATGCTCTTACACTTTGTTACAACCTTGCAGATTTTTCCGCCACTAATGCTTTCGTGAAGGCAGAAGATAACTGGCCAACCTCAGAAGTTGAGGCAAGAACCAATGATCATGATATGCCCACGTATGGTGTGACTGATCTTAGCGACCAGTCCATGAATAATCTTGGTCGTAGATTATTGCACGGACATCACCATCATCATGATCCTCATTGCTACCGTAGATGTGGAGGTTGTGACCCTTGCCCTGAATGCTGCATTGGAGCTGTTTAAAATTAATCAAAATTTCAACTTCTATTTTACAGTATAATTTTCCCTTCATGTATTGGAAACCATCCGCTAGTTCCTTTTGGTGGCGGACAAATAATGTTGTGCATTTCCAACCATGCATGGTACGTTAATGATGATGTACGTACCTAAGCAGCTGTATTGTGTGTTGCGCTTTTGATTTTTGAAAGATTTCTCTGTAATTGCTTCCCTACTTAGTAATAGTTGTGGGTGTTCACTTTCCACCACTTCCATCGTATGTGTAGTGCTGGAATGGCTCCGTAATAAATCTGAGCATGAACTTCTTTGTTATTCTGTCTATTCAATTCTTCCCTTTGACATTTATTTTCTGTATCAATAGATACTACATACATTGAAAAAGCAAAATGAAATAGTTTGGCCATCGAATTAAGAACACGTAATAACTAATTGAGTAATATTTAAATCAAGTTTTGGAGTCAGTTCTGATATTCAATTTTATTTTTCAGACCTTACGTTTATACTTGTTATAATAATTAAATAATTACTATCGCGTGAATACAATGTTATAATTTTTATTGAGTAGTAATATATAGTATATATTTTTTAAAATTTTTCGACACAAAATTCTACAAGCTTAATCCCAAGGCCTAATCCCAAGGAAGGAGGGGACCTACACCCTGGAAGAGTACATATTGGCTGGGCAAATTTGCTATATATATCCATATAGGTACCTTTAGATCACACAAGGGCTTTACTAAATTGAGCAAGAACGAAGCACGACAAGACAGCCCAAAAGTTAACTAACACAATTTACGTAAAACAACGTTAATTAATTCTAGACAGAAGTATTAGTGGTACTCATTAACCAAAGTCAAGCGTACTAAATCACTCCCCATTTTTTTCATCTAGTTTTCGAGGAACTGCAAGTAGATGATTCATTTACTTTTTGGCCATTCAGAAGACCGAAGGAGACAGTAGTAGTAAATTAAGAGATGGGGAGCAGGGCCAAGTACAATGGGGCTAGTGGTGGCGGAGGAGGAGGAGGAGGAGAAGATGAAGTGAAGCAATTAACGGCTGAGCTGGGCAAAACCCTAAAAGACGGCGAAAGAATCCTGGCCCCAACTCGACGGCCTGACGGCACTCTCCGTAAGCCCATCAAGATTAGGGCCGGCTATGTTCCCCAAGAAGAAGTCGCCATTTATCAATCCAAAGGATCCCTAGTAATCCTCCTTTTTAATGCTTTTTTTTTTTTTAATTTTCAGTTGTTTATTATTTTTATTTATTTTTGTTATTGGAATTAATATCTATAATTACAGTGGAGAAAGGAGATGGCGTCGTCGCAGGAAGTGCCGCCGGGGTATGATCCGGTGACGGATGCCGCCAAGCCCAAGACTAAATCCGCTAAGAGGAATGAAAGAAAGAAGGAAAAGCGGTTGCAGGTTTCCTCTCTTTACCCTTTTAACTTTTTTTTTCCTCCTTTTATTTGGGGCACTAGAGTGAGCTTTTTCTGTATCATGAGTTGTGGTAATGGAAATCGTTAGGGGTTGATCGTGTAATTGTCTAACTATTATAGGCTATTGGAATGTGGAAGTTGTTGTAGTAATAAGTTTCTTTGTTTTCTTTTTGTCCTTTCCCGGCGATTATGATTTTCTTACGCTTGATTATGATAAAGGTTGGAGGATGTTTTTCCAACTTTTGGATATCATGAAATGGCACTGTTTTATTTTTTTATTTTTTTTTATTTTTTGGTTGTTGTTGTTGATAACTTTATGGGGGTATCTTTGTATGAGAACTTCGGTGCGCTTATTGTTTCAGAATGTTGCTTCTTGAAACTGCAGTTTATGCCATGTAGGAACTTCTAGTTTCAGTTGGGATATAGTATGCATTAAACTATTTATATGAGGTTGCATTGAGTCCATGACTCCAGAGTGGCAGAAAAGTTTATTTTCGTACTTGGAGTAATTCACCTTTTGTTCTATTTTTCCTCATTCGACTTCATCTTTCTCTATGGTTATTAAGTTGTTGTGACTTGTGGCAGGCTGCTCTTGAAAAGGGTAAAGAATCAGAAAAAAATGATACATCTTCTGTGGATGATTCAAGTAACATGCTGGAGCCTGAGGAGACAATTACATCCCAGATGAATGAGCTCAATATATCTTCAAATTCCTCTGTGGTTGATCCTCCTTCAAATTCAACAGAGAGTATGACTCCAGCTGATCATCTTCAGGACATTGATAAGAAGATACGTGCGTTGAAAAAGAAGGTAAAACTGGAATTGTTCTGCTGGCATGACTGACTGCATAAGCTTCTTTATGGTTTCTTTAAGTTTGTCTCTTGCATCTTTTGGTCCCTGGTGGTGTGTGGAGTGGTTACTATTCAGAGTTACATATCCTGGGCGAGATGTTTTCTCATGGAATGGATATGACCTAACCTTTACAAACAGCAGGGAGAAAAAGAAGAGGGGGGGGGGGGGGGGAGGTTGATGTTACTGAGAATTGGCATTGCTGCCTTCTGTAAAGGAGATATGCAGGTCTTGAAGAGGAAGGTGATCCTCTAGGAGTAGATGCCATGTCCTGTTGTATAATTTATGCTTCCTGAATTAATTCTCTAGCATTCATGTTGACCATGAAAAAAGTTTTCATATCTGGTCTGAAAAGGAAGAGGACCTTGCTAAGGAGGTAATGATGCTGTTTATGAGTTGGATCTGGTTAAAATAAGAGGCAAGAATTTTCAGAATTAGGCCTGCACTGACAGTGGGAACTGTACTATCATCTTGAAATGCCAACTAATACTACTGAAGATGCAAATAGAGGGAAAAGAATGAAGTAATCTTCCTTGTGGGGCAGGCCAGTCAGGGTTCATGTGCAATGGGATTCACATCCTGACAAAATTTTTGCTTCCTAGCCGCTGAGTCTCAAAACCGTAGCAATCCCATGTAAGGTGTGAAGATTGTTCTTAGGTTGATCATTTAAGTTACCGGGAGGTATTATGTAACATGTAAATTCCTGTAAGTCGTGGTCAAGAATGTTCTGTAGATCAAGTATGCCTATTCTTTAAGTTAGATGGTCTAAGTAAATCTCACTAACTCCCTCGCCTATGCCAGGCTCGGCAAGTTCCTCTGTGCGGAAAATTTCAGTACACTAGCATAGGGTGACAGCTTCTTCACCTCACTGGTAAGGCTGAGGATTTGGGTGAGTGACGTGAATCAAGTAGTGATGGCATATATGAGCGTCCGCTTGATTGTCTAGTGGGCCCATTTGTCACCTGAGTTGCTTTTTAGTCATGTCATATCTTATCCATCATTATCCTTTACAAGGAGTATTTGCGTACGTATGCACTTATGTCAGTTACAAATATCAGAACTTCCTATTTCTCACTTCATCTTTTGCAGCGAATATGAGCATGTTAACGGAACACTGACTGGCAAATAGAATAACACAAGTTGCGTGAGGGAAGAAATCTGTTTTTGTACCTGCTGTTTCTCCCTGAATTTATGTGTGCCTAAATGGATATCAGACTTCCAGAGGAATAAGTTGAAGGAACTGACATTCAAATAATTTGAAACTCCTTAGCTGTTTTATATATAGCTTGTACTTGCTTGACACAAGCTGTGAACTTATTAGAATGGCATATCGGATATAAAGCAAAAAGGCGGCGCGTGGACCAAATAGCAAAACTATCAAAGAAGTTTTTTATGCTGCAATATAACAGGAACTTGTTAGCATGGCATGGTTCCACTTGTCACCTGAGTTGCTTGTTAGTCATGCCATATCTATCATTAGCCTTCTACAAAGAGTATTTGCATGCATATGCACTTATGTCAATTGCAAATATAAGAACTTCCTGTTTCTCACTTCATTCTTTTGCAGCAAACATGAATATTAAACCTTGCACTGACTAGCAACTAGGAATAATACAAGTTACGACGGAAGAGATCTGTGTTTGTACCTATGATTTGTCCCTGAAACTATGTGTGCCTAAATGGATATCAGACTTAGTAATAGTTTGAAGGAACTGAATTCAAATATTTGAAACTCCTTGACTGTTTCAATCTGTAGCTTTGACTTACTTGACACAAGCTGTGAACTTATTAGCATGGCATACCAGACATAAAGCAAAAGGGCGGTGGGTGGACCAAATAGCAAAACTATCAAAGGAAGTTTTTTATGCTGCAGTATTACAGTGATTTGAAATCATAAACTTCTAGCTGATTCTTGCTCCAAAAATCATTTCTTTTTCCTTCTACTTCTTTTGGTCTAGGTACTTTGCAAATAATAACTTGTATTACTTACAGTCTGGTTCATTATTCGTAGGAACTAAATTCTGTTGACCTTATTTTTCTCTGTCCCTGTAGCTACGAATGACAGAAGCTCAGCAGCATAAAACACCCGAGCAAGATATGAAACCAGAGCAATTGGAGAAGATAGCTAAATTGGAAGGTTGGCGTGAAGAGTTGAAGCTTCTGGAGGGTAAGAAGGCTGAATTGGCAGCATCAGCATCCTGAATTTTATCATATGTGGTAGGTTTACACGATTCTGTAGATCATATTTATGTTGGTTGATGGAATGTAATCACTGCATGATAGATGTTTAATCCATCAAGATTTTGTTCTCTGAAGCCTTTCTAGTAGTCTTTATCAAACTCTCTCTCTCTCTCTCTTCCACAAAGCTTCTCTGTATCATTCTTACTTTCGGAAGTTCAGCTTATTTTGGTAAAGTGAAATTCAGTTTTCATTTGTGAGCAAAATGTATAGTGTCACGGGTTTCATTTCTGTCACAACAGAAACTTGAAGGTTATGCTTTATTTTAAATCTTCTTTTATATTATACTGTGAAGAACTTCTTCCTTTAATTCTTCAGGGTCATCATCAAGCTTATCAATTGTTATACTCAATTGAAAAGCCCAAGCTAGTGTTGCACGACAGGCCGAATTCTGTAGGACATGTGAGATCTAGCCTTTGTAAGATTTAGAGCAATTAGTCAACTCTTTGCATCAACATCCCCCAATGAGCTGAGCAGAATGGGATTCTTTGATTTAACGACTGAAAACATATTTTTTTGATGTTTGTGTGTTTGATTGGCATATTTCTCCATTTTATGAGACTAACAAGTAATGGCAAAGCGATGTTCTTTCCCTTGGACGCCTGGTCCACAGACAGCGTAGTGGTTTACTTAGCATCTACTGAAAACTGAATGCTGTTTGATGCCCTTTGGTAAAATTTATGTCTGGAAAAGATTGGTGGTTGATATATGATATGGGAGGCTGGAAGCTTGAAGCCCTTCTGTGTAGACTGTAGAATTTCTGCCTGCGGAAGTTGCTGAAAACTTGTAAAGATCATATGAAGTCAAACTTTAAGTTCTTGAAATTTCTGAACAACTGATTGGTGTTCTGAGAAACGATTGCAACACCGCACTGTAAGGGGCAGTCTGCAAACTAAGTGGAACGTGCGTTAATTGCTGGCAATTTCCTGGGGGGAAAAGAATATTACCTGACGAAACTATCACATCGTGAACTGATACAGAAGTTATACTCACGAACCCACTCTTTTCTCTGGCCGTGAAAAACAATCAGTCATCCAATCTTTTTTTCTGGTCGTGAGAAACAATCAGTAATCCAATTTCGAAACTCAACAGATTAATGTTTTCTTTTGCCAGATGTAAAGGACACCCAACAATTTAATAGGGCTGCATTTTGTTTCCAAGGTGCTGAAGAAGCAAATGAGTAGAACTGCCGGGCCAATATTCATTACAAGTCCATACCTCAACATTTTAGACGGTACCATGCCAATTTTAGACACTTTAACAGGTTGAAAGGTACTACTCAATCACTATCTCAAATAATAACAGAGTTGATACTAACAATTACTCAGCAATTAAATAATTTATGTAAATACTAACTTAATAATTAGTGACACTATTTTAATACACATTAAGAGCGTAAAATACTAGAATACGTACTATTCAATCAATATGAGCGTGTCGCGTTTTAAATTTAAAATAATCTTTAATCTCCACTATTAATTATTGAGAACTTACAATCTGACAAAAAATTGTATGGGAACAATTGTGCTAACAGTAACAATTGTTAACAAACAACTCCTCCGCCCCATCAGGCCCAATGGCCCAGATCACCCCTCAAAGCTGGTTTTGAAAATAATCCAACGCGGCTAAGTTTCCCGCCTGCCAACATTTCCAGTTTATTTTTTCAAATCTCCATTGCTCAACTCCTCCTATTACATCCTCTCTTCACATTTCTCAACACTTCTCCTTCACCACCACCGCCACCCTGACGGCGGCGCAGCCAATCGATTCCGCCATGGAGTCCTCCCTACTATCTAAACTCCAATCCTCCGCAGATCTCGCCGACATCCATACACTCTTCTCTAACTATCTCCACCCATTTAAACCGCACTTAGCACCCAAAAAGGCCTCGTCAAAATCAGCGAAAACCCTAGAAACAGCTACCATACGATCCCTCGCGAAGCAATTCCTCCCGTTCCTTAACAATTCTCTCTCTTTGCTCCCCAAACGACTTTCCTCCGAAGCCCAATCCACAAGCCCTAGCAAGATTTCCCACGATTCCGCCCTCAAGCTATTCGATGTTTACCGTCTATGCCTCAGCTGTCTACATTTGGTCTCTTCGCAGTTAGATTGTAAGCCTTACGCCATTCATATTCAACATCTTCGATTAGTTCACTGTTTGGAGGCGTGGGAGTTGTATAAAGAGGCGGAAACTGAGTGTTTGTTAGTGTTAGAGGGTCTTAAAGGCATTAATTGTGGAAAATTGGGGTCAAAGTCGAGGAAATTATTGCTGCCGAGGTTGAACAAAGAGGACGTGGATCCAGTATTTGCTGGGCTGGTTGTGGAGATTGTTGTCAGATTGGCAAAATGTGCTTTGATGAATCAAAGTAAAGACAAGGCTGATTATAAGCGGGTTCTCTCTTTAATTGATGAAGCTACACCTTGGTTCAAGTAAGATTCTCTCTCTTTTTCTCCAGCTCCCATTTAAATGCTTATAGACATTTTGACAGTTATCGGTATTCAAGTGTATCCCTGTGCTTAGTATTTTATGAATTACATTGCTATACTGTGGAATCGTATTGGCCTGGTAGGTTTAAGGGGTTATGATTTTGATGGTGATGATACCAGTCGAAGTTTTTAAGTGAACGAGGTGGTTTATTGATGGGATTTGTTTGATTTTGATGGTTCAGCGTTTTAGATGCCAATGCTTATGAGAAATGGCATAGGGTGCTCCTTGGACATCTACATAAAATTTCTGTATATTTGGTTGAGGACTTTGAATTTTTTGATCTGGAGTTGGTGCTCAAGTTTTGTGAGATAACATTTTCCGAGTTTAGGAGATCTTCCATTCAAGATCAAGTGTACAAGGTGAACTCCTAGTTATTATTTGTTTGAGCTTTTAATTTAGGCATGGTCATATGTCTAATTGTTTATCTGCCTCTTGCCAGTTTGCTTTGAGAATATGCTGCTGTCTTTTCTCGAAAAAGAGCTGTCAATTCTCTTGCATCGTTGGAATACTAAATTTTGTGTTGAGTAGTGTAGCTGCTGATTGCAAGGTAATGTGATACAAAAGAACAAACAAGTTTTCTTTGTATTTTTTTGGTAGCATTTTTTCCTGCTGTTTGAATTGAGGATTGGTTGCTGATCTTTATTAATTAAGAGACAAGTTCTATTTGAAGCATTTGGATGTGCCTAATTTTTAAAATCTTCTGAATACTGGAGGACTAACTTGAGGTGTTAAATTCATTAGTGTTGCTAAACCAACTCACAATATATTTGCACCAAATCACTGGCCAATAGTCTATCATTTAAGTGGAGATGTGAAAGCAAAGTGAGTTGATCCATTTTCATTCTCCATTGGCCAGTTGACACTGTAAACAAGTTGATTTGGGCACTAGATCTTGTGACTTGTTTTATTTTTTCCTTCAATTGAACTTCTCTTCTTGCCATCTTTCTAGCTTGCATCCTTACCCCTTTAGCTGCCTCACTCTCATTGTAGCTCTTCCCTAAGTAATCATTAATTGATTATTGTTGTTGAGCATATCATTTGTTAGAGGCTTTTCTTTCAGTTGCTAACTAAGAGTTTAAACAAAATGCCTATTGCACTAGTTTGCATAACCCTGGCTTGATTGTTTTAGTGCCAACCTTAGAACTTTTAGTCCCTTAATGTTAGCATTTATATTATTGCACTACATGCAACTTACTGCAGAAAATGCCTCTTTTTCATTAATGTGTTTTGTTCTGTAATTTAAAAAATATCGATCAATCTCCAATAGCTATTTCAGACAAAAAACTGATTCCTTTTGAAGGAACACTAATGTGATAAAATTTTTTATGGATAGTTGATCTCAATAAAATAAAATAAATTTAGTTTGGTAGTTTTGTGATATTAGAGATCTGATGACTATCCAATTATTCATTACCTTGAAAATGTTGATTTCAGCACTGTTTTATACCTTATTGAAATGGCTTTTTCATTACCTATAATTTTAATCGACAGCTCAACGTGGATTGCACAATAATGGAATTTTTGGAAATTGTCCATTATTGTGCTCAAAGATGTCAAACTGCATCTCCAGCAATTTGTAGTGCTGTTGCAGAACAGTTGAATATGTTAGCTGGTTCTCAGGTTGGTTATGGTTTCAATTCCTATATTTGTGTTTCCTTTGTTTAAAGTTGTGCTCTTATTGACAAGCTACATTTGACTTTTTTGAAGACTATACCTCTTGTGGCATCTACAATGGCACTTTATGCCGTTGGATTGTTAATCTTTTCATCTGACCCAAAATCAAGAAGTGATGAATCTACAACCAATAAATTCAGAAATGATGGATCTAGATCTGCATTTTTCCTTAATCATGAGGAGGTGCTCCAACAAGTGCCCATCTGTCTCGATTCAATGAAAGAATTTTTTGGTATTGGTGGAAATGGGAATGTATTATCAGAGAAAGTAACTTCGTACCTCTTCTCTTATTATAATGCTCTCAAATTCTTGTGCCAACCACTTGCTGATTGCATTCTTAAAGAAAGGAAAGAGTTATTTGCTGAAAGAAATGGTGCAATCTTTATTAGTAATCTAGGGATTATCCACAATGTGTTCCATCAATTCTGCTACATTTTTCGCCAGTTTTCTGGGTATGTGCTGCAAATTCTGCTACATTAATTGTACTAGTTTTTACCGTTCAAACTTTTAGTAGTAGCTTTTGGTGTTTGAATGCATATTAAGCTTCAGGTCTATCTTGAATTTTGTATGCAGCACAGCTAAAAAGAGTACTGCATCTGTGATCTGTTCATCTGATGATGACACCAAAGTGATAAGTCATGTATCTGTTGCTACTTTTGCTCTTTCACTTAAAACAGGACATCACATTAAGGTTCGTTTTGCATTTTATGTTTCCTAATTAATGTAAATGTGATGAATAATGATGTAGGTTATTGTTGCTGTTTGCATTTTTCTTTGATTATCAACTTTGTCTTGATATATTTTATTGGTAACTAAGGATTATCAGATCTGGAACTATGTTTTTCATTTCTATTCCAGGAAAGTGTGAATCTTGTGAAGCATATCATTTCAAGTGATTGGATTCAGGCCAACGGATTCAAATATCTCTTTGCCTCGCTTTACAATGTTGCTGTTGTTTTATATAGGAATAAGCAAACGAAAGAGGTAAAATGAATACAAAGATCCTGTTTTTCGAAACATTACAAATGATTGCATTTGCATGCTAAATTTTTTGCTGCTTTTATGAATTAAAGATAGCTTTTTTGATATCCTTTTTTTTGGTTTGAGTTTGTTTTTCATGTTTTTAATGTTCTATAATGGTTTTATGGAAGTTGTATCCAGATGTTGTGTATTGGGAAGTTGTTTTGTTTGAAGGCAACAAGCTTTTGGCATTTTCTAGTGGTTTTTCTGATTCTTCAGAGTTTTTGTGCAATTATGTTTTTTGTTGATAAAATAATTTTATTTCAAGTTAACAGTCTGTACCTGTGGAAATGGTTCTCAATGAAGGCAAGGAATCTTGTCTGATGTGACTAGAAATTGATACTTTGCAAACTTTTTTCTTTCTAATTGACGAATTTTTGTCTCATGAAGGCAAATTTGAGAATGGTGCATCTAAATCTGTAGTAATTTAACGATTTTTATTATGGTGGCAGAAAGCTCTAATTGTTTTAGGTATGCACAAATGCTAAACTTGTAGCTTAAGTGTTGGTGTTCCTATCATTCAAATTGCATATTATCAAGCACAAAATTGGTTCTTCTATGTGTCAAGTGACTGGTTCATTGTTGCACTTGTGAGTTTGAAACATATTTAAAGTGTTAGATGAATCAACTTGGTAAAAGTATTGAATAGTGTATTGTAATATTTACGCTCTACTTAAAATGTAACAGACGAAGTGTATTAACTGTTTTTTTTTTCCATTTCTTTTCATTATGTCCATGCCACATAATGAATCATGAAACTGTGAATCATGAATCTATTTAATCTCTATTTTAATCTCCTTTGCCAATGTAACGTGGTTATGCTCCAAAATTATTGAATTTTGTTCCTGCACTTCTAGTCAGTTTGGCCTCCATCAAGTTGTCTTATTCCTTTTTCAGGCTTCAAAAGCTCTAAAACTAAGCTGCAATGCATCTTGGAATCATTTAGTATACCATTGCAAATCCAGCAAGTTTCAGGGAGAACAATCAGAAAATTCCTTTAGTGCTTTTGCGAAGGATGCCAGAGATTTGGTCTATGAGGCGTCTGAAAAAACAGCCTTTCTATTGGACCTTCTTTTTGAAAACAATCAGAATAAGATGAACAGGCAGCTCGAAGATAGCCTTGAAAAATGGTCTATTGCAGAAAATATGTTCAAATCACTTCCACCCCCTTTAACTTTAGTCAGCCGCTGGGTAAAGGTAAAATATAAAAACCTCCTCTTTTGTCCTTATTTGTCTTGTCCAAATTCTCAGCATATTCTGAATCTTATTTGTCTTACGGTTTCAGATACAAAATAAAATCTACAAGTGTGTACCTGTTGAGCATAGTCCAAGAACTTTGTATAGTTTGCTTTCATCATCTGTAAATGTATCTAAAAGGGCTCTAGGAGTACTATTGGAGCAGGTTTGGCTTCTTTTCCTTAGGGCAGTGCGAGATACTTATTTTTTGTAATTTTTGTATTCAATGTATCTGATTGCTTATGTTTGTTGATATGATGTAAACTTTTTGGCTAAACCTTTGTCAGGAACTGCTTGCCTATAAAGAAAAGAATGCTGTGGATCCAAGATTCTGTAAGAAAATGCGAATGGAAATCATGGGAATCCTTTTGGAGAAAATATATGTCTCTAGTGATACCTATGTCCAGAAATCTAGAATTCTCATTGCAAATGGAGGGGAATACAGAGAACTTGGAATTGAAAATTTAGATGAGTGCATCCAATGTTTATCAGATGCAATAACTACATTGGTAACTGCATCTATTTTGGTGCTCTTTCTTTTTGTGTTTCCCTGTTTTAGGTTCTTGGTTTGATTTGGATCCAGTGATATAATTTTTTTTTAATTACGATACTGTATTTGATGTGAAATTGTTAATCCTACAGAGGGATTTTTGTTTGGGAAGTTCAGAATACGAGGGGCAAGCTCTCCATCTGATGGCCTGTGCTTATTGCTTACGTGCATTATCTACACAGGAGAAAACTGAAGCAAACTCAAAGGTGTTATTGCTTAAAAGGCTAGTCTCTATCATTGAGTAGTACATACTATGGAGTTTTTATCAATATGGATTATTTGTCTAAAAAACTTGTTTCTCTTATTTAACTCTGTCTGAATTTTGTTGTGAGCAGCAACTTTGAAGATATTCACACTGCGGTTAATCTGTGGTTGCACCCACATCAATGCCCAGCCTTTAATCAGTTGAATACCTTTGAAGATGTGCTACAATGTTTTAATGACAACGATCACTCTGATATGTTGTTTGTAAATATGTTAAAGATGCTGTATCATGTTCTTGACCTTCTAACAATAAAGGTAAACTTTGTACTTTATCAGCTCTGGACCTGTACTCTGAATAAGATGGTTGTTAACATCTTGATTTTAGACAAAATTTGGTTTCATTAGTGGTCTCGTATTTATTCCAGGGCTATCTGGCAATTCATGCAGACATATACGAGATACTTATTCGATTGTTCAAATGGAAGAAACTTCCTCTAGACGAGGCTCTAGCCATGCTGTGGAAAAGCAGAAGGGTTGGACATGCCCTCTGTGCTTCACCTATAAATGAAGTCTTAATCTCAAAGTTGTTGCAGCATTATGGTGAACTTTCCAATTCTATTGGATTTTGGATAAACTGCATGCTACGATCACAAGCACTGCTAGTTGGGTTCCAACAGAGGTTCTTTTCAATATTACCTGATTTTTTGCAAAGCTCTTTTCATCAGGAAAGTCTAGAGATCACAGATGATGAAATTAATTCAACTGCTTCTAAGCCTACTTTCCATGTAATGTCTAACATACTGGCAAAGTCTTGCCACACTGTTGTTCTTATTATTATTTTTTTACTGTGTTCTTATGTAAGGCACTTTTTAACGTTTTTGTCTTCTATCATGTTAGGGTTCTATAGAAGAAGTCAAACTTGCTGCTTCTGATCTTATTTCTTGTGTAAGTCCCTCTTGAGAAAAAATTTGCATTTCTTTACTCTCATTGCAGTCCAGATATAACATTTCCTAAATGCACTAGGGTTTTTTTTTTTTTTTTTTTTTTTTTTTTTGTCTTTAGGTTTCTGAATCCGATGCTGGATATTTTCTTTCTGCACATCTCTACTATGACTTGAGTGATAGATTAATCATGAAGGGCCAAGTAGTTGAGGTAACTTAAACAGTCACTTGCTACCATATTTATCTGTACTCAGTGTCAATTTGCATTTTGCAGGTAGAAGGAATTATTTGGTAATTATCAGCTAGCTGAGTGACCTGAAACCCAGATTTATTAATTTTTAATTAGGACTTGAAAACAAGATTAAATACCTGGGAAAAGGATGGAGTGTCTTGTGTTATTGATTAGCTTTCAATTGCTTTCCTCTGTATGGAATAGCTATTGGTATTCTGTGTATTGCAAATGAAGTAATGATATTTCTCTTCCTGATTATGATGGGTGATTATTTCAATAGTATGAACAAGTTGCAGGGAACAAACTAAAAGGGAACTCTTTGCTTGCTTCCCAGTAAGAACAAGGCTAGAACTAATCCTTCGTTTAAGTTGCCTTTAGTTTGTCTGTTCTTCAGTAATCTAGCCAAATGAATAATGCCCATTCCCTTGAAAGTCAAAGGTCAAATATCTTAAAGTAAGGAGTTTGCTAAAGATTGTGGCTCACCAAATGTAGAGCCTTTTGCGCTTGTTGAAGAGATACCAACTGAACTTGTTATGCATGTATCTTGTTGCTTGCCCAATGCCTTGGTCACTCCACTATAATTGGTGATATTTTCTGTAGTTCAAGCTTTAAAATATTTGCTGCAAATAACTAATGTATTGGAATAAAGTAAATGCCCTAATTCCTGTATATTCAGGAAATGAATAATTGCTTATTTATTTAATGTAATTCGAAATGAGAAGTTGGTTTCATGCACTCTGGCTTAAAATGCTTCTCAGTTGCAATGTGTTTCCAGCTATAATCTTATATAAAGCCACTTTCTGGTGATTTCCACCGATTTTATTCTGCATTTTTCCTCAAATATTAATGTTATTCAAACTAATGTAATTATTTTAGTTCATACCTCTCCCTTTTAATGAGTTATTTGAATTTTCAGGCTCTTTCATACGCAAAAGAAGCTCATCAGTGGCGTACAAAACTCTTAAAAGAGAAATTCTTATACTCTGTAAAGAATCAGACTCAGATTAATCATGAAACTGAAGATGGCACCCAAAAGCATTGTTATAGCCTTGAAAACTTCCAAATGCACGATTTAGTGGCTACTGAAGCTTGGATTCATGGCCCTCCATGTGATCTTGAGGGCCTAAGTCTGACTTCTTGGAATGTACTTCAGTGTTATCTTGAAAGCACACTGCAGGTTTTGGTTTTCTTTTCCTCATTTATTAGGAACTTGGATCAACAAATTTTCAATCTACTTTTTAGTGAGTTTGAGTATCTCACTGATGTTACTTTCTGCCAATGACTACTTTTGTGGAACAGGTGGCCAATATTCATGAGATACTTGGAAATGCATTGGAAGCTGAAGCGCTCCTAGTATGGGGGAAAGAAATTGCTCTTTGTCAGTGCCTGCCCCTTTACCTGATTTCATTTTATTCAATGCTAGGTACTGAATTTATTGCCTTCTTGATTTATTTGTCATTCAAGTCTTGTGCCTGGGAAACCTTGGCACTTTGCCTGGCTAAAAGGAGGTTGGACAGTCTATTTAGTTGCTGGTTAAAATTTTATCAGGGAAGCTCTACCGCAAAAGAATGCTTTGGGAATTGGCAGAAAGGGAACTAAAAGCTGCTTCACAGCTGATGGCTGACAACTGCAACATGATTTCTTGCTCAAAGTGCAGGACGTTTCTGGAGTGTACCATTTTTCATCAACTAGGGGATCTGTACAAAAGTCGTTCCTGCAATAACATGGCAAATCCTTCTGTCGAGATGTTGTCCTATGCTGTCAAAAAGTACAGATCAGCCTTGCATAAGTTGAATCCTTTTGAGCAGGATAATTCTGCAAGTAGTTTTGCAGATGCAAGTAGTAGCGAGCAGGCTGAGTACAAAGCTAGAAGTTCATTTTTCAGCTGTTCAATGGATCCCTTGGATATGAGAGAGCTCCCATCCAAAGCTGAATTGCCAGAATCAAAAACTCAAAAAAAAGGGTCTAGGAAGACTAAAAAAGATGACAAGCCTTCGTCATTGCATGGACAGTGCTTGGTTGCTGGCCATAATTTGAGGATGACTAGATCTAGATGTCGGTCTATAAACAGCTCTGGAACTTTATCAAGCAGTGCTCAATGTGGGCCTGCCATGAAGTCAAACAATGATCACTTGTTTGCTTGCAATGATGCACCTAATCAACAAGGACTTCCATCAAAAGCTGAAATATCTTTTGCTGACTCTGCATGTGAAATCACAAGTTTTTGCAACAAATTCATCTGTAGGCATTGTTTTGCTCTTGAAGCTCTCAAATCTAGGTCCTTGACAAATTTTGTGCGTATGAACTGGGACTTTGTCTGCAGACGCAACTCTTTGACATTACTCATTAAAATAGGTACGGTAAATTCTGAAAGGCACTTACTATGTTAACGGTGCAATACTTGGTATTTTAAATAATGGTCAAAGCAAGATAAAACTGTTGCCACTTAATGATTAACTATATCTTCGCATGAGCTAAATGGCCGTTGGAGAAATTAATTGAACCTTGGTTTTAGACGTTGCCTTTCAAAATCTGTCATTCATCATTGTATGCATAATCCAATTCTGGTGCAAGGATAGCAACCTAGTGGCAAAATAAATTACATCTGTCCTCAATTTTTGCTCAAGTTTCAGGGGACCATTCTCAACTTCCTTATTTTTTTTTCTGGGTCTAACTAATTACCTGTTATACTTGTGATATGTGCATATTCTATCATGTTGAAATTGCTAAAACACCCATACAGCTACTTCTGCAGCTTCTGGCATGTAAGTCAGTCAACAAAGTATAGAAGGATGATGGTTATATTGTTTTCAAAGCACAATTTTAACTTAAACATCTACTCTATTATAGTGTGAGCCTGAGGCAATGCTTGTGTTCCAGCATGGCAGGTAGAATCTTTGTGAGTTTGTGTTTGAGTACACTTAGATAATGATGAGCATAATCATGCCAGTTGTAAGAGTGCCAGTTGAAATTTATCTGGATTGCCTTTTAGCTTAAACAACTAGCGGGGACTTGAGTTAGTGCATGTGTTAAAGCATGGCTACTAGAATTTTGTTGAAGAACTATTTCCTTATACTTGGACAATGATGGACATAGTCACAGAGGTGTTATTTGCTTATACTTGGACAAAGATGGACAAAGTCACACCAGGCTGATGCTCACTATATACAAAACACCTATGAGCATTAATTCTAAGTTAACATATTTGCTTGTAACTTTCGTTTCTTACTTCTTTTCTTGTTCACTGGTCTGAAAAATTTTACATTCTCCGCTGTTCTCTGTGCATACAGGGACGTGTTTGGGTGCTTATGATGACAACCACAATGCACATCAGATACTATTGACGAGTATATTATTTCTGGGGAATCCATATTGTCCAAAATACTCTTGCCATTCCTTTATGTCCTTAATTGATTTAATCAATAAGGATATCCCAGGAGATGTATTTGCTGTTGAGCATGCAGTGTTACTTTACAATATCTGCCGGATTGCCTGTGAAAAGCTACTCTTTAAGGTTTGCTATGCAGATTTCTAACCAATAATCTGTCTATCCATCATGTGATTGTATGCGCATGCATGTTTTACGTGCCATTCACATTGTGCACTGAAATTTAACTTTGTATTTTGGAACCAATAGTCACATTGTACATTGATGCCATTTGAACCTGTCTAATCTCCATGGGCTACTCCGTCTCGTCATTTTGTCATACAGGGAGAATGGTTGCCAATTTTCATGCATTGGGATTCCCAGAATCATTTCCTGGTTGAAGTTGGCATTTGTGCTCTTGCTGTGAAATTCCCTTACTTTCTCAAAAGGTTAGGGCTTTTCAAAGCTATATATGCAGTTGAACTTTAAAACAACTACTTAATGGAATCAAATGCAGGCTGCATACTGTGACTGTGCCAATTGTTATTCCTCTGCCTTATTATTTGTTGAACCATTGGCTGATTAATGATTGATAGTGGTGTCCAAATCCATGCTATATAAATATTGTAAAACATGGTTATAGACTTTTCTGTCCAATGACAGTCCATGTTACATGGACTCTACATTGACCCCCACTGTAACAATATCCTGCTGTGTCCTGTTGGACATGGATGTGGTTATGAGTGTGGCATAAATGATTTGAAATTTTCATTTTTTCCAGCCATATCCATGTCGGATTTTATATTCGTACCCGTGTCCATGTAACATGGATGGCAGTTTGCATCAATCAGATCTGAATTTGGATTGGTTAAGGCTAGGTTAACTTCAGTTCTTAACTTCTATCTTTTGATATTGTATGTGGCAATTGACTTTCAACCCAAAATGCGATGCAACAGGTTTCTAGGTTGCTAACAATTCTCTATGTGCTTTCAACCTCGGTTGATGCTTTTTCCTATATCACCTGATAAAGCACTTTCTCAAAGTCAATGGGCTTCATTTTTCCATCAAGCTTCAATTGGTAGCCACTTTAACCAGCAGCTGGTTTCTAGCATGATGAAGTCAAAAGCCGAAGGCATTATGGATGTTGAGGTATGTGTTTTGAGATACGTTATCCTGAAGTAAAAAACTGATAACAGCTATGTGGTCTATTGCTGCTGTGTGTTGGTATCTCTTTGTTTTTTCCCCTTTCTGTTGTGATATTACTATATCACTATTTGGAAGGAACTAAATGCTGGGCTTCAATTGGCTGCCCTTAGATTTACACTTATCTTTCTGGACAAGAGAAATAGTACTGACTCCTATTTTTCCTTGACCCTTTTTTATAGCGGTTATAGTAGGTTGGCTTTCATTCTTTGATCAGAAGCTGTTCATATTTGAAATCTAGCCTTTTTATCTCAGGATTTGTTATTGAACTTGTTCTCAACTGATTCTAATTCTTGTAAAAGCTGATTTAAGAAAAACCTGAAAATCAGAATTCAAAAGCAGGTCTTTATTTGCTTTTGATTTTAGCTAAATAAATCCAAAAGAAGGAGAAAAAAGTAGTTGAGAACATCACAAAACATATTTTTCAAAATCAGAAGTTAGAAGAAAGTACAGAAAAGCAGTTGAGAACAGGCGCTATTGTCGAGGCAGACTTTCTGCTGTTATAAATGTTTAAAGTCTGATCTGATATGCATTTTTATAGTTTGTAATTAGTACTTGTTAGTTACTTCTGGGAGATGTTTTAGTTTGTTTTGAATGCTAACGATGTTTCATAATTCCTTGCCTGTGCATTCATTTTTCATGTTTCTGTTTCAGGGTTCTCTTTCTAGCTCGAATTCTGTTTCCCTGAGCACGCTTTGCTTTCTCAGGTTTTAATTGGCCTTTTTGGCAGAAATTTTCACTATGTCACAAAGTTTAGCCATCTGTCATCTTCCTAAGATATCTCTTCCTGATGCAGGCTTAAATCTGCTTCGCTAGAGGATTTGGACAAATATGTGATGAGATTCTTCCAGGGTCTTCCTTGCACTACCATAATCTGTATTAGTGTTATAGGAGGTCCTGATGCAATTTTATTGAGAGAGCTCTTGTGTTGTACTACTGCTCAAGCATGGATTCTTTTGTCCCGTTTGAATTCTAAAAGCCAGCCCATTTTCCTAGTTCTGCCTATAGAGTCTCTATTAGAAGGTAATCTAGATTTGTCTTTTAAGTTGGTTATGAAAATATGAGCCAAATGAGGTCTAAAAATTTAAAAATAAAAAAGGAGGTTATTATATCCAAAATAAAGAATTAATTTTCACAAAAACAGTTGATATTTGAAAATGCATCACAATTTACCTTGTTACTGGAAACTTTGAAAACTAGCATGAAAGCAATTTGCCTTGTAGTTAGAGAGTTTCTGTTAATGAATCAAAAGTTTATTGTCATACTTGGGTTCAAGTTATCTTAACTACTACTTACCTTCCATTAAGTATCCCGTCATATAAAATTGGATATCATCAGCTTTGATTTTGCAAGCATCAATTAACTTTTAATTTTATTTATCAAACTTAGTGTCTTCTAATGTAATAGGCTGGAGTTTGGCGTACATAAAATAAGTGATAAATAAAGTATCATTATCACACGCAGAAATCTGGATTACTACCAGAGTACTCTTTTCACTTGCCCTCATTGTTTGATACCATGTGTGCAGAAGCATCATTTGATGGTGTGGGTTTTAGTTCTGATATTTCCAGCAATGGCGATGATTTCATCAAGCAGTGGCACTGTCCATGGCACTATACTGTAGTGGATGAAATTGCCCCAGTTTTTAAATCCATATTAAAGGAGAATTACTTATCTTCAGCATCTCCAAAAGAAGACACTAAAGACAACAGGTTATTGTGGTGGTCACAGAGGAAAAAACTTGACGACTGCTTTGGCAAATTTTTGCAGTAAGTCAATTTGCCCTGGATATATAATTCTACCTAGGATTTGGGACTTTTTGTTTGTTTGTGATCAATTGGCGACAGATTAAAATGAATTTTATAATTACTATATGCCATTTTCACTTTGGTTTTCCCTTGGATGTGTCTCATTTTGTTTAAAATAAGTCTCGATGTTTACTTAGAGAAAAAGCTAGAGTACTGATGGATTAAGACCTCGTGCAAAGCTATATCTAGGTTATTACTGACAGTGATTTCTGTTGTGTAGATAGTAAATACAAAGGTCAGTTGCTGAAATTATGTTGCTCTATGTTCCTTATTTGTCATGTCATGTTATAAAGTTGCTTTGGTGAAAGCCCTACTTTCCCTCATTCAGTTTCCCTATTCTCCATTAAGCTGTTAGTTATCCGCTCAAGCAATTTTCTCATGAATTTGACGATTATCTTTTTGAAATCCTGACATTTTTGGCAAGTTATGTTACAATATAGCTCCTTTTTGCCTCAGGGACTTGGAAGATTTATGGCTAGGTCCTTGGAAATACTTGCTTTTGGGGGATTTGTTGGACAGCCAACACCTCAATTCTCAAGAAAAGAAACTAATGGATGATCTTGTGCACAAATGTAGAGTGAATGTTGATAAGGATCTTCTTGAAGTTATTCTTGGTGGTGCTATGTATGCTTCTGAAGTAAGAGAATGTGGATTACAGCTTATTATGAACAAAGGTTGTTACATTGGTGGATGCTGTGAGGCATTACCTAATTCATCTATCGAAGTCAAAAGACTTTCCATAGAAGTGTTTGAGACAATTCTTGGAACAGACCTTGCACTTGAGGAGACTGAAAGCCTAGGCCGAAAGCCTGTCATTCTTGTTTTGGACTCTGAGGTGCAGGTGGGAATGGGTATCTCTTGTTCTTGTTTAACTCAATATTTTTTAGTCATTTTTCTCACTGAAAGTTTACTGAAGCATTGCACTTAGATTAGTATGATAATCAAATTTGTACAGGATTAACAGACTATATGATTAATATTTTCCACTTTGTTTTAATAGGGGCAAAGTTATGCAGGAAATGTAAACTGAAATAAAGTGGGGTAAAAGGAAATGAGGAGTGCTTTCATGCGTATGTTGTTTGACAAGAAAACTTTTGAGGGAAATGAGTTGTGATACATAGTTGTTGAAGTTCTTGTAGCTAATCTATTCTCAAAATGCTGCAATTTGAGAGGACCACAAATTGCAGGCTAGCGTAGTAAACTGCTAAATGTTGTAAATTTCTTGTAGACCTAACATACATGAAGAAAACAATAGCTAAGTTTCCACAGTGTTTGTTCCAACCAAATGATCTGGAAGTGGGAACCGAGAATTGAGTAGGATTACTTTTTGAAAATAAAACCCTCTCTTGAGGTTATCATAATCTCAAAGTTGCCCATTCTGTTAATGATATTCCCATTTGCCTTCTATTCTTGGAAAAATAACTCAAAAAATCTCAGGTTTCATTCATGATAGCAGAATTTCTACATTTTGAAGTTTCCCTTGCATAAGTCAATGAGAGGAAAGCTTATTTTAGTAATAATGCAGGGTAAAATAATAATGAAAAACAACTTAAAAAAGATAACTGGTAAGTTTTTCGGAAGTTATAAATGAATTGTCAAGTGAACCACATATAAGATTGATATATGCTTGACTAATCTAATGGATTTAACTTCAATTATTGGTAAAATAACATGAGCTTGCTTGGTTTGCAAGTTGCTATGGCTGCAATCTGCTCAGGTGATTAATCACAGCATTTATAGGCTCGTGTACATATATTTGTGGACAAAAAGGATTTAAAGAAAACAATTTTCTAGGATGGTACTTGCTGATCTTCATATCTAATCAGACTATGCATCATTGTTTAAAGTTGGAATAGTCTGTCTTTGGGACATGATTCCTTTCTTTTCAAATCAAGTAGTTGGAAAAACTCCATGCAGATGCTACCTTGGGAAAGTCTACCAATACTAAGAAATGAAGAAGTCTATCGCATGCCTTCTGTTAGCAGCATCTGTGCTACAGTTGCTAGATGCCGTAACTATCAGGATCATCTGACCAAGCATGCTGAAGCTTTTCCAGTTATAGATCCTCTGGATTCCTTTTACGTGTTGAATCCCAGTGGTGATCTTAGGCCGCACACAGGTGGAATTTGAGAATTGGTTCAAAGATCAGAAGTTTGAGGTAATTATGTTCTTGATCAGTCAGACAATGGGAAAACGAAAAAATAAAGTTCAAATTGCATTCAAAATTTTTGCTTTACGTAAATCAACAATGATCATTCTGTAATCAGCCAAGTGTTTTCCATTGTTATGTACTAGTTTGCAACTTTCCATTTGAATCTTGAAATGCGTGTTATAGCAGCATGTGCATCAAATGCTTGATTTCAAGGATAGTTTGTTTGACTTGCTTTACAGGGGAAGACAGGAACTGTGCCTAAAAGTGAAGAATTGTTGGAAGCCTTGAAAATCTATGACCTCTTTATTTATATTGGCCATGGAAGTGGTATGGGTTACTGAAATCCTCACTATTTCTAGGACTGGATAACTAACTCTAGCAAGTTTGTCCTTAATTCTTGATATGCTAATATATAGCCTGCACTGATAATGGCACCTGAATATTTCTGTTGAAATTCAGGATCCCAATATGTTCATGAACACGAGATTAAGAAGCTTAATAGATGTGCTGCTACTCTACTCATGGGTTGTTGTAGTGGATCTTTGTCTATGAGCGGATGTTATGCGCCCCGTGGTACTCCCCTCTGCTACCTCTTAGCTGGTTCTCCTGTTACTATAGCTAATTTATGGGAAGTGACTGATAAGGATATTGATAGATTTGGTAAAGCCATGCTGGATGCATGGTTGAGAGAAAGATCAGTAGTTTCAGAGAGGTGCATTGAATGTGACATGCTTTTGTCCAAATTCCAATTCATAAATATCACTGAAAGTGGAAATGGAAAAGACAGAAGAACAAGAAATACATCTCCTAATAGTTGTGATGTTAGTGTATGTAATACTTGTAATCGTAGACCCAAGATTGGTTCATTCATTGGACAAGCTCGCAAAGCTTGTAATCTACCATTCTTGATTGGAGCATCTCCAGTTTGTTATGGTGTTCCAACAGGCATAGCTGATAAGAAAAGAGCTGTAATATTATCTCGCTGAAATTTTGTTTGCCAGGGAAAGAGTCCATTCTCGTACTTGTTCATTATTCACCATGAAAGTAGAATGTATCGTGTCTTACTGCCGAAATTTTACCTTCATAAACCATACGAACTCTAAAAAGTCTGCTCCTTTTTCTTTTGAATGTAAACTCGACTTTTAGGAATAGATTCCTTCAGCGCAAGTGCATGGTGCACTTCTTGTTTAGTTCTTTTGGTATTATGATACTGGCTTGGAGGTTTTATGTCTCGTAGTTAAACAGAATGACTGATGGCCAGAAAAATGACATGAAAAAAAGATAACAGAGTGATGACGTGGTTTTTGAATCTAGATGATAAGTGATAATTAATGCAAATACCATAGGGGTAAAGTTCTTAAATTGCTCTGAAGATTAGTAACACAAAAACAACTCTGAACACAAGCTTAGCAGAGACGGCAAATCCAGAAGAGAAGGGTAAGTTGACGAGGTTATCAGTCAGAAGCGTTCAGTCTTTTAGGGATGGTTAGCCTTTAACTTGAAAGTTTTACGACCTTAAAAGCCGCTTTATCCAACTTCAAGCTTCTGGAACCGCACAATTAGACATCCCATCAAATGATGGAATATCAATCGGTAAATCTATCATACATACATCCTATCAAACCATGGAATTTCAATCAGTGAATGAAAAACAAAAGGACATATCGAAAGTACAGCTAATCCTTTTCTACCCCTAAACTAATTCCTAAATTTCATCCTTCCTAAGTTCTACACTTTCCAACCACCAATCAAATTTCATCTGCGGCCTCGACTGGCCTCCCTTCGTCTCCGTTGCCTCCCAGAACGCCCCAGAAAGAGCCTTCCTTGACTTCGAAGACGATTGACGAGTGACAGACGATCAGTGGCATGACCAATAACTGCAGTGTCATCATTGTCACTTTCACTGTCCTGATCAGAATAGTCAGAGCTTCCAATAGGGGAGGTGCGAGTAGTTCCCACGGTTCCTCCGTCCAATATATGGTTAGAGTCCCTCTGCTGCCGCCTTAATCCTGTATTTGACCCAATATTACCTGCAGGATCAATTCTCTGCAAAAAAAGGAAAGCATTCCTCAAATTGCTTTCAATTCTTGCCAAACTGCTATCAACGCTCAATTCAAAACCATTATTTTGGTCCAGGAGATCATCATCATAGCCGTCTTCCTCATCGGAAACAAAACCATAATGACTTCCTTCAATCACATAATCACCAAAAACCACTGCCCCAGGCATTGATGATGTTATTGTGCTAATAACATCTTCTCTTTCTCGCTCTCGCTCAAGTCTTCTCCATTTTTGTTCAAGAAGGGGATCCACTTTGCGTGGCTTAGCAGAGGGGTGATCTGCCCTAACATGTTTCCGCAGCTCCTTGTAAGTTCCAACAAATGAGCAGTTATCCTGCATACAACTTCTTTTTTTACCATTCAGATGCTGTCGTGCTGGCTCAACTACAGTCCAGCCCTTCACTTGACCACGACAAAGGGGACATGCAAGTTCAGTGACTTCACATTTATCAGCTGACCAACCAGGCAACAGTGGAATTGATGCATGACTATCAATTGCACCATCCAGATGTTGACTGTGATGGGGTGATGTCACTTTCGTGTAGGCTTTCCTGTACTGGTCAAGGCAGTTGGAATAGCGAAAACTAGTTCCACACATGTAGGGACGGCAACCTTTTTCATGTGAGGAACATAGGAGAAGAACAGCATTGTGGGGATACTCCATACATACAGAACAAGTAGCATCTTCCCAGTCTTTTTTCACAAATGATTTGGAGCATTTTTTCTGGGGCATTTCCTCAGATTGATCACCTGATGGCAATGGGTATGGGGTTGGCCTGCACTGTCGTGAAGCAATGTTACGTCTTCCCCTGGTACCTTTTGCCATTTTCTCGATAAATCTGCACATAAAAGTGGAAACCTCATCAGAAGGTACACCCTGTTGATAGAGGCAAACAAGAGAGCAAAAATAATACATCTATGTCTGAAATAAAATCCATCAAATCATCAACAAAATATATAAATCTATATACAGAGCTCAACTATAAGCAACATCTCAAATCAGACTAGCACTAAACTGTTAGAGCATCGCACTATGCATCCATGCTTCAACAATATGTGCACTCAGCAGCAGTGACCACATTTGATTCAAAAGAATATTACCATCCGCAACAATTGTCAGTTGATAAAACGGTAATAAACTCACATTTCTCACAGTTAACTACAGTGAACAGTGGGACAAATCATAAATCTATAATCCAAGTCAATAGGAAAATCAAACATTTCAGGTAAAGCACATAATTAAGTTGTAAAACATAAGAGAACATATCAAATTTAGACCGTGCAAAAAAGTAGTAAATATAAAATCCACATGTCAGGCAGACAGTTTATTGCTACTTTTCAGCAAAGACTTGTTTGACTAAGCCACAGATTAGTAATTATCTCCTGCGAGAGAGAGATAAAGGTATTCATCCCACCACACTTCTCTTACCTTACCTGAACAATCCTGGTAAAATTTCCTTTGCATGACCCAAATAATTATGTGATAACAATAAAAAGTAGGGACAACCACTACCTGCTTCCACCATCACGATAAAGTTACCAGCACCCAGCCTATACACTTATCAAGGGCCATTGAACAAAAAAATAAGTTTCCAAACTAAAAAGCACTAGCTTAGCTTTGCTAGGTAGCAATAATAGAAAAACCACTGCCATTGAGCAGAACCAACCTTCCATTGCAATCGAAAAGAACTGCTTCGCCAAAATGTCATCCCATAGACGTCATAACATCTTAAATATCTAGGCCCCTCGTATTATTGAAAATTCTCAAATAACTACTTTTTGATGTTTCAAAAACAAGATTGGCCCTCGTGGTGGTTTAGGGTCCACAAACTGGCACAAGAAGTGACATTTAGTAGAAAAGTTATAGTGAAATAGACAGACTTTTGAATACAAAATCTTCCAAAGTGGATCTATGAAAAAAAGAGGGTTCGCCAACTATTCTTGCTATAATCTTGATAGTTATTTTCCCAACAACATAGTATAATGAAGCAAGTAGCCTCAATTGTCCAATATTATGCGAACTTACAAACATTTCGGCAACAAATAGAATAACAAAAGTAACCAGCAACAATAAGCTGACAAACGCCTCAATTGGATATTGTATCCCTTCAACCAACATAAATTTTCAACAACCGAAATGCAGATGATCCAAAAAAGAAACATAACATTAATAACACTGATCTTTAATTCTTCCAACAGCTCAATATCCCGAGAAATCAGGGGTTCGAAGGCCAAAACAGCAATAAAAGAACATACATGATCTTCGAATTCTGTATCAGGTTACCCTAAATTGCTTAACCTCACTGCTTACCAACCAACCATCATACAACGGTATTGGATGTACTTAGCAACCCAGAACCAACATCACTGGTGAATGACAGAAAATTAGAACTCAAAAGATCAACTTTATATCCAATGATCATGTTACCCCCAATATTTTCATCATTTCTCCCTAAAGTTCTGGCCCAGAACATACATATCTCGGCAATCATATTGAATAAAACAACAAATGCCGCCAAATTCAACCCCTTATTTACATCAAATAATTGCCTAGTTCACAGTGCAATAAGATACTGCTGACGTATCAGAACAACAATAAAGAATAGAATTACTCCTACAACAAATTCATCAACAAATATCACATCTTGAATAGAAGAAAGAAAGAAATCAAACCCACCTTGGCAATCACAGCAAATCTGGATCTCAGGAATTCTTAAATCACATACATCAAAAATTGGACCTTAGCATTACATAGAACCACAACAAGTTAGCCTTTATAGTAGTACTGACAAGAGCGACCATAAAAAAATAATAACACGTCAAATTCACGAAGAAACGTGCAGCGGTCGAACGATCACGCGACCATACAGCTTGAAATTGAATAAATAAATTAATCAATCAATAATAGAATTAAAATGTTCTTTAAAAATAAAAAGGAAAAATCCTGATAGCACGACTACTTCTGACTTTTTGATTATCCATCCGAAATTCCTACTTACAACTCAATTCAATTAACACAGAATTAACAAATACTACCAGGAGTACTACTAATAATTCCCTTCTTTTTTTTTAAATTCTTACCGGTGTAGTTCTTGAAAATGGATGATGAATGGATGAAATTGGTAGAGTGAGAATCTACATATACAGAGAGAGAGCGAGAGCTAGGGTTACGGAGACATCGTGGGAAAAATAGAAATGGGAAAACGCCAATGCCTTTTTTTCTTTAATATTCCCACGTTCGCTAGTTTTCTTTTTTTCTTTTTAACTTAGTGCTAGTAATTTTAAGCGTTGGAAGAAAACGAACATAAATTGATAAACAGAGGAGAAAAAGGAGGAGAGAGAAAGAGTAAATATTTATTATTTTTTTGGGGCGGAAAAAGCTGAAGGGCGCAGCTAAAAGAAGGGACGATTTGTGCGATACCTGCGAGAGTCGTTTATAAGCTACACTCTCTCGCGGGTCCAACCACTTTGGGAGAGAGGAGGAGAAGGCGAAGGTTACTTCCTAATTGGGTCATTGTATAATGATATTATTGGACACACAGAAAATGAGCATTATTTAATCAAATAGTGTCATATATAAATTTAATTTAATTTAATTTATGGTGCGATTTGGCTTGAATGATCCCAATTGTGGGATTAAATCTCAAGACTTGCAGTAGTTTGGGGGTTTCAAGGGAGGAGAGATTTAGGTAAATTTCGAAGAGTCATATTCCTAAATTGTGTATGACAAACAGTTTGAAACTTCACCCAACACACTATTGGGAGCCTCAACCCACTTGTGTGAGGCAACAAACTTGTAATATAATCGTGATTGATAAAAAAAAATTAAAATAAAAGTATATAATTGAGTCAAATATTGTTATACATGAACTTAGGAGGCGTTTGGTTCAAATTCCTCAATCACTATCACTATGGGTATCATTAACCCTACTATGAGTATGGGTTTTGATGATTCCCCCTAACATGTTTGGTTTAATAATGGAATGGGTATCATTATAAGAATATTTGTTTGGTATATTGAAAGGGGTATCATTATAAGAATATTTGTTTGGTATACTGAAATGACTTTCAAGTAAATTTTAAAATTTTTATTTATGATATACATATTTTTTAGATTTCTTATTTTGTATATTTGAAAAAAATTTAAAAAGATTTCTTCAATTTTAAATGTAGTCATGCTCTAATTTGAGTTTTATGGAAATGATAATCTTAAAAAAAAGTCATTTTTATTATATTAACAGAGAGTATTATATATCTTTGATTTTCAATACAATTTTTTATAAAATTATTGAATGTTAAAAAAATTATTAAAAAGAATTTTTATAAAAAAATTATTAAAAAGAATTTTTGTAAAAAAATTTATAAAATACTAATAAAAAATATTCAAAATCAAAAGACGAGAGAGAGAGAGAGAGAGAGAGAGAGAGAGAGAGAGAGAGAGAGAGAGAGAGAGAGAGAGAGAGAGAGAGTATTGAGAGTGGATAACTTAAAAGATATATATTTTTTAATGGGTGTGTTTTTGCCCTTAATAATAAGGTTAATGGGTTTGATAGACTAGTATTTTGGGGGGAATCATTAACACCCCAATTAATCACTATCATTCCCATTGAATGATAGTGATAGTTGTTTAACAAACATCAACAATGGGTATCATTACTTGTGATACCCATTCCCCTAAACCAAACACCCCCTTAATCTGATTGAATTTATGGTGGAATTTGGTTTGAAAATTATGTTAGGTCACTTTTTTTCACGACAATGAGTTCTAGGACTGTTGGTAATAAAAGTACGTATAAGTCTAATTGAGTTAAATTTTATATTAATAGTAACTTTTAAGTTGGGATAATTTTGTGTTAGAATTTTGTTTTGCTTTTGACTTCAATTTTTTTTTAGTAAAACTAAATTCTCAAGCTATGTTTCATAAAATTAAAATAACAATCATTTTTAATTGGACTTGAGAATAAGAATTTGATGATAAATGTATCACAAAGAAATTTTTGTCGTGGTTAAACTTGCTCCATCCAAGAGTTGAATGAGCTGTGGTAAGCCATGGGAGTGTTAGTTGTTACCATGATGCATCTGTCCCTCCCACAAAATATATATATATATATATATATATATATATACACACACACACATATGTGTGTATGTATATTGTCCTTCAAACTTTAGTGGTGATTTTAATTTAATGATCTTCTTTTTCACTCTTCTCTCCCAACCCAACCCTCACTACTAAACTTTTCTTAGATATTTTTTTCAATTATTCTTTTCATTTTGTATAGTTCCTCTAATAACCTAATTATTTTTTTACCTAAGTATTTATTAATATAAGATAAGTCTCTAGCACAAGATAAAATTAAGTAACTTGAATATTATCAAAATTTATGTTATTTTTAATCATAAGAAACAAAAGAATAAAGATAATTTTTTATCTCTTAATCACTATTTTTAATATCTAAATTTTCTTGATTAAGTGAAGAGTATATAAATTAGTTGTTTTCTATTGTTTCGTAAAAGAGACAACCCGAGCTAAAATTGTATTTGTGGCGCGTGTAGGGCTATAAACAAACCAATGATTCGTTAAGAGCTCAATTCAAATTCGAGTTTTTACGAATTCGAACAAAAATTGAGATTTGATTATATTATCCAATTGAATTCAAGCTCATATATAGTCGGCTCGAGTTCGGTTCAATAAGGCTCAAAAGATTTTTTTGATAATTTTTTATTTAATATATAATAACTATTTTATGTAAAATAATATATATTATATAAAAAAATATTATATTAATAATTTAATACAAAAATTTTTAAAAATAAAAAATTCGAGCTTTCGAATCGACCTTGAATTTATCGAATACAAAATTAAATTGAACTCGATTTTAAATTTTAAACTCATATCAAACTTGAAGTCGAATCTGAATCCGACTTCAAATTTTCAAATCGAATCCAACAATTTTAAAATTCGATTCGATTTGGTTCGTTTGTAGTTCTATGCGTGCTTGCCTTCATGTGTGTATAAAATCTAAAATCCTCATCCCGTTCTTGGTTGTTACGTTGTTAAAAAGTTGAAACCGAAGAGGTGCGAGAGCAGATTCCTGGGATCGATTTGGGGTGGGTGGTGGGAGAGTGAAGACACGCGGGAATAGCGGGGAGGTGGAAGAACTTTGAGTGGGTTGCAGTTTTCATCAAGGTGGGAGGAGTGACCATGACCGTGTGACTGCATGCATGGTGCCACCTTTTTCTAGTTTCAACTAGTTTCAAAAGGAGCAAGTTAAGCAAATTGCAAGCCAAGTATGTACTTTTAATTGCAACTTAAAAAAAAATAACAACACAAAACCATTTGTGACTTTTACTTTTTCTGTTTTTTTTAGGACTTTGGACCTCTGAGGGGTTGAGGGAGGCATAAATGACAAAATAAAGTTCATCCAGGGCCTTTGCCTCGTGAATTTCAATTCGAATTTTGTTATCGTTATTGAAATCTGATAAGTTAAAATGTACACATGCAAACAATACCAAAATAATCACTTCATTGCAACATTTAATAAATCATAAAGATTTGCAATAGAACGGTAATCAACATTTGTGGTCTTCCATCTTAGAGCCAATTTGGTAGAGTTTTGTAGAATGTGATTCTTCATTTTAAATGTTTAGAGAACTTACTTGGCAAGACTTACGAGTCGAACTTAGAGAACTTACTTGGCAAGACTTACGAGTTGAAATGAATTTTACCTCAATTTCCATCCAGGAGAAAATCGCATAAGATTTTGAAAAGTATTATTTGACTATTTTACACGTACTTGTGGAATTTATAAGCTCTCTTGCAGATGATAAGATTGATCTTATGTTGTCAAGTTTTTATTCATTGTCTTTATTAGGCGAACAACGTATGGTATCCTTAGACAGATACTATAATTTCTGTAATGGAACATTGGAGATTCTACTAGTACATAATTTCTCATCTAATTTGATAAGATTTGGCATTTATTTACAACCATGGCTTTTTGAAGAAAGCTCTGGCACATGATGAGGACTTTTGAAACACGAGAAGGACCAAAGTTTGGTGAGGTTCGTGGTTAGTTCATCAAAGACGCAACCTCTGTGTGTGTGTGTGTTTTTTTTTTTAAATAAATCTTACACTATTATAATGGGATAAGAAATTGGTATTAATGAGATTTAAACTTCCAACCTTTAGACTGAAGTTGTAGGGTTTGAACTGCTCGACTCACTATTTATTCCCAACCTATATATGTCAAAAAACAAATAATTAAAAAAAAAAGATACAACCTATATATAAGTTTTTGGGAATAGTCTAATGCAACTTCTGTGCTACTACCAACTATTTAAAGCATAAAAAGCTTTTCTCCTTTCATCACTTTCTCATTTGCAAATGCAAACATTTTTCCACTTTTTTTGTTCTTTTATTGCAAATTAAATCATAATTCTAGAGGCTGTACCAAAGTGCAACTAAGAATTCCTCCTCGCTGAAAGTCTAACCTTCTCTCTTATTTTAGTACATTACAATAATAGAGATAGAAATTACATTATCATATTGCAATTAATAAGGTGAAGCCCCCAAGCATTCTCTTTTTAATTTTGTTTGGTGAAGTGTTCTAGATTAATTCATCCATTCCAAAAGAGATGTTCCATATTTCTTTCTGGGTCCTGTTAAATTGAGATCTCGTATATGCAAACATTAAAAGTAAGGAAATAGAAAAGGTCTAACAATCCCAAATCCTTGCTTTCTCCGAAATTCTAAATTCTTGACATAGAGTTCTTGCATATATTTACTTGTCTTTCTTAGTGATCCCAAATCAAAGTGAATCATCTATTGTGAAGTAAAAATCTTGCATATGCTCCATTCAAGTAATTTTTAGTCATTCAGTCATGGTAATGCATCCATTCTGAAATGAAAATGAGCTGATGTAATCTATCCAAAAGAATATGATTAAGGTACAACGGTAAAATTTAGGATTTTCTTAACTTGCTTGATATACACGGTTACTGGCACTATCATCTCTTATTTTAACATTCAAAATCCAGCGACGGAACTAATCCTGCCCACTCAATCATTTTGCTTTTCTAAGGGAAAATATGCCATAAGAAAACAAAGCACCAGGTACAAAAAAATGACTAGGCTATGCTTTGAGCCGTGAAGAACGTAGAAGGGCATCGTTTGGTTGGGGGCTTTCGGGAAAATATTTACATGGACTCGGTTCACGGGTGAGGCCCGTGGACCCTGTGGTCCAGAATGAATCACATTAGCCATGAATGGATCCCTAATAAACCATGACGTGAACCATGTGTGGGACATGACTGATGTAGTTCATTCTGAACCATAAGGTTCACGACCTTACCCGTGAACCAGGTCCATGTAAATATTTCCTGAAGCTTTCGTGTGTCTTGAGCCATATTTCACGTGACATTATCAGTTTTACAGCTACACTAACTACCCGTGTTACAAAGCCTATTGTCTATCGTTCCATCAGCATAAGCTATCGGAATGAAAAGCCAGGTGGGCTCGAACATTTTACATCTCTTCCAACTATGGGAGTCAGGACTCAAAAGGGAAAAAGGGGAAAGTTCTCGTGCATGATCTTTGGCATCAAAGCCAAAGATTCTTTATCCTATTTCCACATACTAATACTAACCCGTACATAATTATAGAAGAATCTCTCGCACACAAGGCAATATTCTTACACTAACTACGATCCCAAACCCAAAACACCCTAAAATCCTAATTACTCTCAAATTTTTAATCCGCACTCCATCCCCTAGCATAGGTCCCAATCCTTGATACCTTAAACCAAGACTTTCATATTTAAATATCTACGCCCAAAAAAAAAAAAAAAAAAAAAAAGCCAACTATACAGTCGCAAGGAACACATACAACAAAAGTAGTAATTAAGCAGTTCAACTTCAAGCACATCAGAACAATAAAATCACTGATACAAGTAACAAAGCTAAAAGAAGAATTGAACTTCTAGATATTTATCCATGTAAATGATCATACATTCCACCCCTTGAGCTGAAAACAGATGTAAGCCTAGACTAGGGGGCCTTTGTCGAGTCATCTCCAGGTAGATCATCTTCATCATGATAGATGTTCTCCGCCATTTGCCATATCTGTAGTATGTTGTCCTCCGCTACACTAGCAACAACCCAGTCTTCACATGGGTTCCATGAGAAGTCTGAAATTTTACTTGTATGACCACCATGAATAAAAAGTAACTCCGGCGGCCCATCTTCTGCATCCTCTGGTGTTTGTTCTTCATCAATTCTGCAACAACATACCAAAATATCAATCATTTATCATTTGCACGATAGACCATCCAAAGTTGACAAACTCAATGAATTCTATCACACAACAGTACCCCCAAACTACTCACAAACAGCAGATTTACAGTTGAGAAGGGACAGATGGTGCCAACTTTACAATTATATTTTTCATGTAAAGGAAAAACCTCTCAGTAAAGGCTTCTAGTGAACAACACCATGTAAAACATACAACGCATCAGCACAAGTTACTGGATAAACATAATAAATTTCTAAATCAAGGTGGCTTGTTCTCCTGCACAACATTAAAAATACTGAGAACCTAATAAGCATTTGTTGCAGAACATAATGAACCCCGAGATCAACCCTTCAGGCGTAAAACTTATGCATGAACAAAGCACAAAGAAAAGCCTTAACTTCAACATAGATAAAAACCACGAAGAGATATACCTGCTAAGATCCCAGACCATAAGTCTCCTACCAAGACAACAAGATGCTAGAATGGTCTCATTCTTTGGGTTCCAACCAACTTGGAAAACCTCCTCCCTGTTGGACAAGCATATCAAAAGTTGATAGATGATTATAACACCCCTATTGCAGAGATAAAGAAAAATAAAATGCTAAATTGACTGAGAAGAATGTCAATAACAACTAAGGGGGCGTTTGGTTCACACTCGGGAATAAGAATCGGAATCGGAATCGGAATCATTACTCATGGGTTTGGAATGAAACCCGCAGTTCTAATACATGTGTTTGGTTCAATACCTTGAATGGATATCATTACTATAATTACTGTTTGGTTTAATACCTAAAATGAGTATCATTATTATATGTATATGTATATGTGTGTGTGTGTGTATATATATATATAAATATATAAAAATAAATATATAAATATATATATATACGTATATGTATATGTATGTATGCATATGAACGTGTACATATCTACATAGGAATATGTATATGTGCGTGTATATATATAAATAAATAAATATATATAAACAAATATACACACACACACATATATATATGTATATGTATGCATGTATATGTACATGTACATATATACGTAGGTATATATATATGTATATGTATATGTGTGTGTGTATATAAGTAAATAAATAAATAAATGCATAAGTAATATATATAATTATATATAAATAAATAAAAATATATAAATAAGTAAATAAATAAATATATGCATGTATGTATGTATATGCGTGTGTACATATATAAATAAATATATATAATATATATAAATATATAAATAAATACACACACACATATATATGTATGCATATGTATGTACATGTACAGATATGCGTAGGTATATGTAAATGTATATGTATATGTGTGTGTGTATATAAGTAAATAAATAAATAAATACATAAATAATATATATAATTATATATAAATACATAAAAATATATAAATAAGTAAATAAATAAATATCAATATATTTATATATATGTATGTATATATGTATATGTACGTGTACATATATACGTAAATATATGTATATGTGTGTGCGTATATATGAATAAATATATATATAAATAAATAAATATATAAATAAGTAAATAAATAAATATAAATATATTTATAAATATATATGTATGTATTTATGTATGTATGTATGTGTATATGTATATGTATATGTACGTGTACATATATACGTGGGTATATGTATATGTATATGTATGTGCGTGTGTATAGAAATAAATATATATGTATGTATGTATGTATGTGTAAATATCTATGTAGGTCTATGTATATGTATATGTGTGTGTATATAGAAATAAATATATGTGCGTGTGCGTGCGTGTGCGTGTGCGTGCGTGTGCGTGTGCGTGCGTGTGCGTGTGTTTGTATGTGTGTGTGTGTGTGTGTGAATTTGGGAATCAAATTTGGGTTTTGACAAAACCCCCCAAAATGGTTGGGTTTTGGCAAAACCTAAATTTTTGGAATTCATTCCCAAATCCCAAATCCTATCCCCCTAATCCAAACTCTCATTATGGGTTTCAATACCATTCCCAATCCCAAACCCCTCTTATCAAACGCCCCCTAAAATGGAAGCGATAAAACTCATACTTGTGACAATCAAAGGTATGAAGAGCAGTATTAATCTTGCGTAGATCAAATAACTTGACAGTCTTGTCGGTAGATCCTGTTGCTACAATCCACTCATTAGAGGGATTGAACGCCAAGCAGTTGACCTACAGAAAATTCACATAGGACAAGTTCTGTCATCAAATGCTAACAGCATTCATTTTATGCAGATAGAAAGTGAATGGAACACTCAATTGAAAAGATATAGCTGTATCCAACACATTTTTTTCAGCATGTTTTCACTTTGAATATATAAACAAGCAACACTATTGAATAAATGCACAAAACATTATACCACATAATGGCCCAATTTCTCAATTGTAATATTATATGCCTTTAATCCTAAATCAAATTTCCATGTGACGCAGTAGAACTCTTTGAAGTTAACCCAAGTTGAAAAAAAACAAAAAAAACGTGACAAAAGAGATATCTTCAATTTGAAAGACTGACCCACAGATTGCATATTTCAGAACTTGGTCACTGGTTATTCCAAAAAGAAAAAAAATGATTCTTTTCAAATATTTGATAGTTACTTTCCTGTTGAGTTATCTTTGGTTATAATAAAGTTTCTATACTGTGAATCACATCCATTGTAGTTCACCCAAATTTTAGAGGCGGTTGCCACTTCATGCTCTAACTCTTGGGATAAATGCTATATTCGGTAATGCACCAGTGCTTTCAAGAGACTAAAAAGGATAAATTTAAAACAAAAAGGGAAAAAAAGGATAAGATCCAGCATTTGTCTAGAAAATACTATATCAAAGAAATTTACACAAATTCTTTCCCACCCAGAACATAAATGAAAAGCCATGGGGAACTTAGATTCTAAGACAAGACTAACCTCACTTTGGTGAGCAACTACAGACTGAATTGGCTTGGTAACTGATGGAGTGCGTAGATCCCATATGTGCAGATATTGATCGTCCCCAACTGAACCAAATAAATACTCGTGCCTCAGATGCCATGCCACATCTTCTACCACACCATCATGAATCTATTTGTAGCATACATTAAATCATCGTCAGTAAACCACATATCTCAAGATAAAAATTGAAAATAATAGCCTGATCTTGGAAGGACAAAGCTTCTGGTTTATTATCAATTAGCATATAGATTATCAGGAAACTGAATTACAATTAACTTATCCAGCAGGAAGTTCATACTAACAACCCAAAATTAATCAGGACAAATAGTCCTCTTTCAATGGCAGGTTTCTGCTTGGTCATTGGATTTCCTTTTCTTTTCTTTCTTTCTTCTTCTTTTTTTTTTTTTTTTTTTTTTGTGTCTCCTTCAGAATGTAGCCATAAAGTTGTTCCAGATTTTAATTTTAGTTTTAACATGTAAAGTAGCCAGATAAAGCATCAAGAGTTGAAATTCCATCCATATTTTACCATCATAAAATGTCCAATGTAGAATGTCACACACCTTAAATATCTGCATGGCATCTAGAGTCTTATTCTTTGGTGTGGCGTTGATGTCCCACAAACACATTTGAGCATCATCAGAACCACTCAATAAATGACCCTGCTTGAACTGACTCCAAGATAAACCATAGCCTTCAGTGTTATGGCCTCTCAGTCGCAAATCAGGATTGCACGCCCCATCTAGAGGAGGCTTGGATGGATGCTTACTATAATCAAAGACAAAAACTTCCGCACTAACTGTCTTAGTTGCAATAATAAACGGATTTTGGGGCATATAACGAGCACGGTTAACTTCACCATCATGATTTATTTGCTGGATTATTTGCACCTGCAAGAAACATGTATAGCATTACACAGAAAAGGCCTGAAAATCAGTCTCAACAACACAGACAGACGAAATGTCTATATAAACGACTTTTCTAGTTGGAGAAAAAGAAAAAGAAACAACATTTTAGTTGGAGTTGATTGATCAAGTACCAAAGAATTGTATCATTAAATAAGTATAACCATGTGCCAATAAGTGATTGCAATATGCATATATCCCAGTAAATGTTATTTAGTACCATTGTAGACATATCAAGTGGGCAACTTTGACAGGTTTCTAGAAACATGACCCATAACAAACTAATACATGAAAGAAAACACCTTTATTACCAAATATTTATCTAAATCCAATGTAGCAAACAACATAAGTTGTTAATAATAGTGCTCCAAATGTGCTTTGTTTAATTAAGTAGGCTAACCACCCAAAGTCAACTTTAGATTTGCCCAAATCAAGGTCTCTACCATGCAAGTAAGACACTGGCAAAAGCCCGGTCACTCACTAATCAAGACACACCCAAATTATATAACACAATGAATTCGAGCTAAGTTAGATCCATAATTTCAAAAACGGTCCCTGTTTGCCCAAAATATAAACTGAAACATAAACTCAGCACCTAATAAAAATCAAATCTTTCACCAACAAGGTACACAATTTGTTCCTTTCATGACAAACTGACACGGGTTTGGGTAATTCTCTGGCCTCCTAAGTTTAAATTTCAAAAGCCCAAAAGAGAACTACTATATCACTTCCAATTTTTTGTTTTTTTGTTTTTTGTTTTTTGTTTAAATAAAACCAATAAAGCATTTAATTCAAGCAGCTCCAGAGACGTATGAATTTTTCTTTTTCCCTTTTATTTCCTTCGATTAAAAAAAAAAAAAAAAAAACACACACACACACACACACATAAAAAAGTAAGTAAAATTCGATACAGACAGCATAAAAATAATAATTAATTAACCAGAAAAATGTTCCCAAAAAGAACTAAGGAAACCTTTCCATTGGCGCAGCCGAAACCGCCGAAATCGGAGCGATCGTCGTCGTAATGGCGGGCATCATTTTCGGAATCTTCGAGAGGGAGTTGAACCTGAGCAAGCATGAGATAGTTAGGCTCGTTCTCAGAAGTGTGGGTGCCCAAAATCATCTTCTGAACGGAGTAATCTTTCCCCGGCGGCTCCTCGCGGTCGGGGAGCCATTCGACGGTGAGAGACGGCCACTCGAGGGCATGAGTGATGACCAAATCGTAGAGAAAAGGAGTATTCTTCTTCCAGATTTTATACTCCTCGTTTATTAGCCTCTCCTCTATCTCCCCTCTCATCTCTTCCTCATCTTTCCCCATTTTTTATTATCTATATTTCCTTCTTTTCTTTGGGATTATTTGAGCAGCCAAGTGAACAGAACCGTTCTTGTTTTTTTTTTTTTTAAATTTTCTGAAACTGAATTTCTTCTTCTTCTTCTTCTGAGGGAAGTGGATTTTCTCGCGGGAAGAAGTGGTCGTGAGGTTGGCGGGCGGGGGCTTTTGGGAGCGGGGTGGGAGAGATATGGGGTTGGGAGACTTTTTTTATCTTTTTTCTTTTCAGATGAGAGTTTAAGTAAGAAAGATTTTGTGCGTATGGTTTTGGTTCAAACACCAATTTTAAGTTTCATTCAGGGGAGAATGGCAATAGATGGTGAATAATGGGATGCAGGTTAAAAAAAATTAGTGTATCTAACTCCGTTATCCCACTCAAGTTTTCGATAAATAAATATCCAAATGATTGTATATGGATTGAGTTCTTCGGAAAAAGCTCTATGTAACTTTAATGGTTTTTCTCAATTAATTCAAATTTTTATAAAAATTAATTTTTTAAAAATAAATTAAAATTAAAAAAATATAAAAGCTAGATAAATTAAGTATAACAGGTTTTTTGAAGTCAAAAGTTAAAATAAAGTAAAATAAAATAAAAAATGCCCTCAGTCACGAAACATACAAGACGTTTATCCGCACATCCGTAAATTTGATACATAATAAAAATTTAATTTCGAATATATATTGAATGGATCATGTACACTTAGCTATGACTCCTCCAGCTAGTCAACACAAAAGTTTTGTTTTCATTTTCTTTGTCACATTATTTTTCAGAATTAATTTTAAAAAAAAAATAGAAATAAATATGTATTAGAAACTATTATTAGTTCAGTTATTATTGTTGTAATCTAATTTTTGGAGGGAATTTGGACTGCCTTGGACCCTACCCACCAAAACTTGGACAATCTTAACCACTGGACTAATCGGCTGCTGAATGACAAGACAAGGCTGGAATTGGGGCCTGTCCGGGAGAATAAGAATAGTCGCTATTGAACTTCATCTAAACCCATGGAAGCTCACAGTAGCAAGCCCAAGCCCGATAAAGAGTTCTCGAAATTTGAACCTGAAAACTTTACCAACTTGGCAAAATGCAATCAGGCGGGAAATTAATCGAACCCTCACAACACTATCACACACTCAAGGTGACCCGCAAATCTGGTTTCCGACGATGAGAAACTCCACTCGCCGCCGAGCTGCCGACTCACTAGCATCCGACCGACGACCTCCGCCACCCACACCCACCAGCGTCGCCGCCACACCTGGAGAGCCATGGCACTTCATTTCCACCGGCCGGGACTCCGACGCAAGCTTCGCGAGCAGCCGTCCTTCCTCCTCCGCCGGCATGAACCCTCGCTCCTCTACCGTCCCCATCACCGACAAATCCTACCAAATCTCTGCTATTCGAACCATCAACGCCTACCTCTCCTCCCACTCCTTCCCCATTTCCCTTAAGCCCCCACTCCCCTCAGCCAGAGACATCACCGAAACCCTAAAATTCATCCTCTCTCGCATGGGCTTCACCGCGTCGAAAATCGACGATGATCTCCAAATTGTGTTGAAAGCCCTAAATTGCCCTGTGAAATTGAATAAATCCGCCCTCCGTGCCCCTGGTACGCCTCACTCTTGGCCTAGTTTACTTGCGGCAATTCATTGGCTTGTTCAGATTAATTTACACGATGATCATTTATTGAGTGTTCGACAAGTCCGGTCAAATTTCGAGTCGAATGATATGTTTCAGTTTACAACCAATAGTTATTTGTACTTCATAAGGGGGGATGATGAGGCTGTGGAAGCGCTGGATGAGGAATATATCAAGAAATTGACCAGTGGGAGGGAGGAAATGGTGGAAGATTTGAAGCGTTTGGAGGAAAATGCGAGCGAAGCGGGGAAGAAGTTGGAGGGTTTAAAGACAGGGCCGAGTCAGAAGGAGATCTTGGAGAAGGAAAAGAGCATGCTAGAGGAGGATGTGAAGAAGTTTCATGCCATGATTGATCAGTTAGATGGGCATATGGTGACTGTGAAAAACGTTTTGGAGGAGAAGGAGAAAGAATTGGATACTAAAGTTTTGGAGACCAAGAAGGTTAAAGAGGAAAATGAGGAGTTGAAGAGAAGAATTGAGGAGCAGGGGATCAATGCCTCGGATGCTGAGAGGATGAAGAAAGAGTTGATGTCTGTAGAGAGGGATATTGCAGAGACTGAGGTTTCGAGGAATGGATGGGAAGAGAAGGGGTGGGATCTGAATTCTGAAATCGGGCACAAACTTCAGGAGCTCGAAGGGCAGATGATTGAGTGCAATCAAGCTATCCGGAGGTTTTGTCTATTTGACTTTTTGTTCTAATATGTAGGCTTCTAAGTATTACTTGGAAACTGGCTGAAATCATTTAATCTTCATTATATGTCTGCATTGATGTTTATATTTATATTGCTATTATCCAGTATTGGAGTCACATGGAAGTTATGGATGAAGTATTTATAGACACAAGACTATGCTTAGTATTGAATCTCAGCAACTTACATGTGGCTCCTTCTTCGTCTTTTAAATTTTGTGTTTGAGCTTGCTAGGTTAAAGCTTGGAATTGAATGTCAGTATCAGCTGAATGCAAAAGGATCCACACCTGCTGAGGTGTTGGGATTGGATTACAAATCAACCCTCAAGCCAGCACTTGCCTCTTTTGAGGAGAGCATAAAGAAAGGCTCCATGGAGAAATTAGAAGAGTTGATAACCCTTCAGCAACAGTCAGCTGAGAATGCAGCTAAAATAGAGGCTAAAAAGAATAAAGTTGCAGCTTTTCAGTCCAATATAGATGAGGTTAAGACATGCAGTTTTTTAGATTGGTTATTAAGCTAAGTAATGGTTCTGTTGTTTTATTATTATCGATTGAAAAGGAAAAGTACTTGTAATCCACATGTAGGCTAATGATCCTTATTATACATATTTCTTAAAGCCAGACAATAAATAAATCAAAAGGCAAAAAGTAGATTGTGAAAGGAGTTCCAATTATCACGGAATGTCTATCAGAGTCTGTTAAGTGGGTCATAACCTTCTTGTTTAGATGTGCTAATGGATGAAGAGCACGAGACTTTTTTAGTAAAATTGGTAGTAAATCAACAGATTTTGGCATCAAGGTAAGATTGGTTTTTATTGCTTTTATCTTATGCAGCAGGTATAACATTTATAATATACATTTGAACTTGTATAGTTATACGTAAAATACAAATTTACAAATAGGCTAAAGTTGTTTGGTGGAGGAGTCTTAAACAAATACAGAAAGAAGTAAGACTTTAGCATGTGAATTGTGAACTTTCTATGCTTAAACACAGAAATTTGTTTCTATCACTGTCAGTGCATTCCAGGTTGCTTCCATGCTCAAGTTCACAAAAATTTGGGTAATTTGCATTCATCGGTTCTTTAGTTCTATCAAGAGAGCTTGGCAATTATTCTATTTGGTTATTTGTGTAGTAATGATGTTGTGTCCTGGTCTCGATTCTAATTCCAAAATTTGACAGATTGAAACTCAAATAAACAAAATAAGAAAGGAAACACAAGAGTTCACTTCGAGATGTGCATCTGAAGCTGCACAGATGGTAGAGGAACTTGAAGCAGAAACTCACAACCTGGAAACTATTGAAAAAGAAGCAACTGAGTTTCTCATGGTATGTATTTTTATCTCACCCCTCCAATGTCAACTCCTATTGTTATGATGACCAAAAGAGAGATGTAGATATTTTTGTTGCTTCAACAACTAGAATTCCAACAATCTTGCTTTATTCATGATCTGATTCCATTTTTTGTTGGCTGATCTTGTTTCTGGAAGTTTTATGGGATTTTTATTATTTTTCCATTTTACCCTTTTAGGCATCTAAGGCAAAGTTGCAAGAAGCAACAATGCAAACTGATGGAGAAGTTCAATTATGTGCTCGGGAACTCTTTATGTTGATCGATTCAGTTTCAAAGTATAAAGAGTGCATGGCATCGAAAATTGCGGAGATGAAAAATGAGCTTTTAGTAACCGTAGGCGCCATAGCGGATATGCATAAAACATCTTTATCAGCCAAATTGGCTTGTAAAGATCCAGAAAGGGGTTCATGAATGCCATGAATGTTTACTGGAGTAACCATCAGTCTCTCCATCCAAAAGGCACAAACAGCTCCTCCTTTTCGTCAAGCAAGGATTTATTGGCTAGATAGTCAATAGCGAAGTCGTGGAGTCATCCATTGCGGTGAATATTTGTTGGTGATTGTTAACGTAAATGCAACTTTATTTTCTATTCTGCTGCTGTTTTATTAATCTTAGTATTAGAAAATGGAAGAGCAGATTCTGGACGAACGTTTTTGGTTCATTCAGAGAGAGATTTTTTTTTGTTTTTTTTTTCCCCTTTTTTTCTTTTGGGGTCAAATGGCAACATACGCTACTCCCATCCTACACTAATTTATACTATCTGAGGGTCCAACTGACTCAGTGAGGCTGGAGGAAAAGAATCCTGCCTCTGAATCATTAGCACTCGCTGGCAATTTCTTTTAAATCCTCTTAGCGTAATTATGTAATTTTATCATATACAACCATGACCAAGATGAGAATAACAAATTGTAAAACGTGAGTTTGCATTAATTTTTTTCTTCCTTTTTCTTTGGGAAGTGCTGGAAGGATGGACCATAAATGGATTGGTTGACCAGGCTAGAACTCTTTATCGCAGGAAAGGTCAGAACCGACCTATTTTCATCAGTTCAGAAATGTAATTCACAGTAGAAGTAGAAAATGGGCGAATCCTTGCAGCATTTAAATAGCATCCTTTACGTGTATAGACACGTTTGCACAACGAGAATATATAAACCTCTCCCAAATTTGTGAACGAGAACATGTAAAACTCCCGCATAACTACCTCGCTCTATTTACAGTTGGTCCTTCGAAAAAAGCCGATTGACAACCGAGTATAAATTGAAGGACACAGCACTTAACTCCCTGGTTGTCGCTTTCCTTGGCATACTCATTTAGAATCAGCAATGACTGACAACTGGGATAAAAAATGATTGCTTGTTCATGGATCATTCCCGAATGATGTTCCAAGTATTGCCAGATCATTTAGCCAGGCTAACGATAGTGGAGACATGAGGCTTGAGAGGACCTCGCCTCCAGAGTTATAGCCTGTATACAGTATGCGATGCATGTTATATTGACTACAAAGAACAATTCATGCAAAAGAAAGATGAGAAACTTTTTGAGTTTTTGACAAAGCAGTACATGATACTACCATGCAAAACTCTAGAAACACCAATTTTTATGAAGCAAGGAATCAAACTGCCAAATATCTTACCTTTGAATCAGAGGAAAATAGTACTACAGATAACCACAATGAAAAGCATGAGTGTGTATAAAAGAACAGGGACTATATAAAACTTATATACATAGCAAAATTTCCATCTCTTCAAAAGAAAGCATTATTTCATTTCCACCATAACATAAAGCAAAATGGCATTCAGTTCACATATTCAAAGAAGCGAAGCTTGAAGCAAAACTAGTACTTCGCAGCTCAATACAAATGGCAGTTTGGAGAGAAAAGGCAGACACCAGTTTTGAGGAAGAGAAATGAGGGCAAATCCAAAAAAGATGCATACTTTTCATATTATATGCCATCATGAATTTTATAGGTGAGGTTGAGCGGGGGAGAGAATAACCGAGGGCAATGGTGGTTGAGCAAGCTGACATGGTTGAGATAATAAACCAGAATGCTAAAAGTTATTCCATATGTTTCATCTTGCAGATCAAGCTTTGGATTACTTCAAATCAGTGTAATCCACGCATTTATCTGACATCATGTCTAGCGCACCAAATATTTTAATTTCTTAACCAAAAAACTAAGCCTGTGGGTGGACTTCTCAAAAGGCCTTTCAGCAGAGGCTGAACAAAGCTTTTTTTTGCCTAGACAACAACGAACGGATTAAATAGAACAAGATCCGATTATCACAGACAATGATACAGATAACTTGAAACAGTCCTTAGAGAAAATAAAAATAAAAATAAAAATGGTACAATTGCTGAATTTGAGAATAGCTACCAAATGCTTCATGGAAGAAAGAGCATTCTTTACCTTAGTATTTTCACTAATTGAAGCTTTCCAAAGAGTTCATGACCTTGTCCCAGAATACTGTGGAGATACAGGGCTTGGGAAAGTTGAAGGTGGCTTTCTGACAAATGGATGGTTCAGAAGTTGACGAGCAGTAGGTCGAGCATCAGGTTTGACTTGTAAGCATTTCAAGACAAAATCCTGAGCAACTCTGGATAACGAATTAGGTATACGAGGAAGTTCACCCTTACCAATTCTGAACAGTGCTTGCATCTGTTTTGTAACACAACAATAATGCTGTCAAAAGATATACAACTGAAAGCTTGAGGACAGACCTTATGCATTCCTCATGCATGTTACTAGTAAAAGACTTTACTTTTTTGAGAAATCCTTTTTTTTTTTTTTTTCATATACCGTCTCTATTACAGACACTTAAAAAACTCAAATATGTCTTTATTTCAGTATCAAAGCAAATTAATTTTTAACTAATAATTAAAACTGGACAATTGGAGGAAACTGGAAGAAAAGAAGTCAACGCAAGATAACTCAACAATCCACCAAAAAGTAAACTTCTTGGTGTAAAATCTAATGGTCAAGCATCAGATACACAATAAAAAAATTCATAACAGCATTTCATGTGGTTTGTCATCATAGTCCAAAGTGAAAGAAGGAATCCATTGGAATTCTTCTTATTACAACTACTGAACTCATATTTTAGTACAAAGATAAGGCTGTGTTAGCCATATGGGGAATTATGGAAGATGGAATCTGATATTAATATCACTTTGTTAGTTGTTACCATATGAGAGAATTAGTGCTAAAATAGTAATTCTACGGGTTTAAATTTAACGTGATCAATCCTTTATACATATTCAATGCATTTCATCAGACTTCAAGCTCTATTAATATCGCAAATATATATGAAGCATACAGCATTTTTCCAGTTAATCATACTCATTAACTTCTAGAATTAGATTTGACGGCTCTGTGCATATTGTTGCAAATGCCAGAGCTTAAGAACCATCACAAACATATATGGAGCATTACAGTTAACTACACTCATTAACTCTGGATCTTGACGGCTCTGTGGATATTGTTAGAAATGCCAGAGCTTAAGAACCAGAAAACCTACACACTAAATTGTTTTTAAAAAAAGATAAAGCAAAAGGGAATATTGTTCATACCCCTTCCAGATGTGAGTAGGGAATTTGACCAGTTAACATCTCTAACACAGTGCATCCCAGGCTCCATATATCAGCAGCAAGTCCATACCCATGATTTTTGTTATTAACAACCTGATAGATATAAAGCTCCAGGCTTCAGAAAGCTTATGTTACATATTGTACATGACTTTTGACCTAAATTTAATGACAATCTGACTACAAACAAAGGGTAGAAGCAAGTTCAACAAAATATTTCTAAAATAATAGGTTCATCAAGAACTTGTGATAAGAGAAAGTACTTTAAGACATAGCTATGCTTCCCACACAGAAAGAGAAGTAAATGAATGCATCAGCAGTTACTTGTGCAAAAGAATTAATTGATTTACAGCAACATATGTCTAAGCAGTAAGCAGTCGATTACAATACTTAATGCTCTAATCTATCTACCAGCGTTCCCAGTAGATCCTTCAAATATGAGGTTGAGATATCAGCTGAGATGCATAACAGAAATGACAATGTAGAATTCGGGAAAAAGCGAAATAGAAAAATAAAAGTTCAAAATAATTGACAGACAGTTTATTTCCTAATAATTTCCTTGTATCTACAATATTAATTACATTACCATGACTGCAGTCATATTATAGTGTTTCATAAATTTAGAGCAGCATCATTGCACTATTCAATATGTGCATGGAGCTATGTAACAAGCTCTTGTTAGTTAGTAGAGTTCGACATAAGAAACATCTAAAAAGGTATTAAAAGAATTTAGACAAACCTCTGGAGCCATCCAAAATGGAGTACCCTTGCAAGATTTAATGTCATTCACTTTAGTTGCCTGCAGAAATGCATAATGTCAGATGATTCATGCATCTAAAAATAAATTCTTTTTATTTTTACTATAATTATTAAAAGGAAACAAGTGCAATCCAAAGAAACCAACCTTTGCCAGCCCAAAATCTGCAAGTTTCACAGAGCCACCTACATCAACCAATATATTGGCACATTTAATATCCCTGAAAAATGAATAACAACAACACCAAACTTAGAAACAGGATGATTACAAAATGCATTTGATACATTAGATTCCAAGTCTCATATTTCCCTGCAAATTCATATACAGATACACAAGCATGAAATTCAAGGTTTATTAGCCCTATGGCCCCCCAAGTTTCTCATGTGGTGCAAAAGAGACCTACTGATAGAAGCAATTTAATACTCTTCTTTTCTAAACTTTTCCTTCTCTTCATCATACATGAACACAACTCAAAAAAAAGGTCATCATTAAAATTTCAGTTACTCCAAGATCATGATAAGCTCCATATGCTCGAGATATTTACTGTATTTCCATAAAGATGATCACTTCTAAGTTAGATACTTCTCGATAATATAACGTTTCGCAGAACATACAGCAAAATTATCAACCATGGTTCTCATTGATGAACTACAGAGTGACAGGTAACCTTTGCATTGACACCGATGGAGAGCTACTAACACCAAATGTATTAGATACTAAAGGATTATTAAGTTCAGTTACACACTTTAAACTTCAGTTTAGCGAAGATGTGAGGATTAGCAGATTGGCTACCTGAACCAGGACAAAAAAGAGTTGATGGAGAAATACATTTCTGATTATACTGCAACGACAATACTTTAAATAAAGTTCAATAATTTGCCAGTGATCTGGAGATTTTTCCATTGCTTAGAGATCTGATGAGGCTTTCAACATCTAATTTATGAGATACCCGCGAAATGTGTCTGGTGCTTAATTATGGCATTCACAAATTTAATGTGGTTCAAGTGACTACTTCTATGTTTTTATTAAATGAAACACAATCACTTGACAAACTGAAGCTTCTTTATGCAAAACCAGAGTGATGATCAGTTTGCACATCATGATACAAAACTTCAACAGAAACATAACCAAACAAGCACATGGCAGATGGCAAAAAGAACTGAAATAGCTGACAAAAACCTCAGCAATTCAGTAAGTAGTAAATCAAAAACAATATTTTAAGCAGAAGGAGCATAATCTGAATCTCTTTCTCATTGGCCAGATGAATCTTCAAACACCAATCTCAACAATGTACTTAGAGTACTTGATATTTTGCTCACTACGTACTCATTCAGGACGTCATATGGTAATGGCACAATCAACTAATCTTGTGCTGTGGCAGCAGTAGTACATTATGAACAATATTTTAAGCAGAAGGTGCATAATCTGAACCTTTTTTCCTCATTAGCAAGATGAATCTTAAAACTCCAATTTCAAGATGTACTTAAACAGTACTTGATTGTTTGCTCGTAGTTCCTCATTATCAGGATGATATGGTCATAACAAAATTCTTAACCATGCTTTTGTTTGCCAATTGATCTTTATTTTATGCTTCCTGCACCCTTTTATTTCACTTGCCTTGAACTTTGAAATTGTGGATATAACCAATTCAACAACAATCCCAACTTCTAAGAATAGGTTTTCAATACAATGAAGATTAACTTTTTGCATGGAAAAAAAACAGTGTCCAACTTTTACTGGCAATACTAAGTTAGTTGACTGCATTATGCATTTCCATTAGCAGTAAAGAAAAGAAAAGGAACACAAAAAGGAATCTCCAATTTTTAAAAAACAGAAAATTGGACGGCGAACTATGTGATATGAACACAGAACCACCAAGGTTGGGAGATAGGTTAGCCACATATCTAACCAGAATAAATAAACAATAACAAAAACTGAAGCACAGTTATTAAGATCAACAATTGCATCACCTGTGCACCACATTTCGCTGATGAAGATAATTTAATCCACTCAAGATCTGCCTTGTGTATGCAGAGACTTGGGAATCACGCAGTTTATATTTTTGGTAGAGACTTGAAAGTGAACCTTTAGTCACAAGCTCCAAGAAGATATAAAGTTTGCTATCATCCTGGAAACGCAAAATCTTTACTCAGTACACAACAGAGAATTAACCACATCCCAATTTTCGTAAGAGAACAAGAAGGCAATAAATAATGTTAACTTATACAGACCACTAATTTTCTTGCACTTATATAGACTTCCTTTGAGTTTTTTCGGGAATCGTACTAGCCTTCCCTGAGGTTCAATTGGTTGAAAGCTTATGCTCGTATCTAGATAGAATACCATTGTATCAAATATATGTATGTTTTGTATAAGTTACACCATGTAAGGGGACATCAGAGTATTTTACAAAATCAGTTAGGTATCTGTCGATATGATAAAACTCAAGAAAGTTTTATGCAAATTACCGTAATTTACCTAATAGGAAAAAATTTCAAGAGTCTGGAAGCTATTACATTCCTTTATTAGCAACAGCAAATTGTCAGCAAATTTAAAAACATCAACTACGGCATGCTTCAATTAAATATCTGTTTTAGAACCAAAGCAGTGCACATATTAAAATTTTGTTTCTGCATTCAATGATATATAAGTATATCCCACTCACAAAAAATCTTCCAACTCCTATGTCCTAGGAAGAATTGAAAATATCAACCTAATCTAAGTAGGAATGATGCAATCAATTCTTTTAAGAAGAAAAAGTTCAAAAACAGATCAATAAAATACATCACAATGAAATTAAAAGACAAGCTTAAATACCTAACTATGTGACTTCTGAAAGGGAACCAGCACAGCCTCATTTGTAAAATAATTAATTATTAAAAATGTCAATTACGAGAACAGTTGGCCCACTGAATAAAACCATCAGAGGTTGTCTGAATGTTTTACATATAGGAGTATATTATTTTCCCCAGTGAACAAGTGTAACAAAGTTTCATTTCAAAATCTTTCTGTGTTCTGCAGCCACATATGTCCAAATATCATCTACTTCTCAAAAGTTCAAAGTTTTTATTCTGATAAAAAAAGCATCTCTTGAATATATTGAGTATGCCATCATTAACTGAAAAAACAAATTCACAATGTTAAGTTGTACGTAGAATTCAATTCTTTCGATTGTGTTGTCACTGCAGGTTGCTGCTGTCGGAAACTGCAGATTTTATCCATATAACCTCTGGGTAAAATTAGTAGTAACCAACTAACCACATATCTTCCATATAAGAGACATTGCACATTAAAGAAGCAAGTGTTATAGGAGATAAAATAACAATCCACTGAGATGCTCATAAGTGTACCTTCTCTGTGCCGAGATACTGGACTATATTTTCATGCTGGAATTGACTCAAAAGAGAAATCTCCTGAACCAACCAACGCAAAATGTAAGTGTTTAAAATGAAATCAAATTTAAACACGACTGTAACACAATTGTAGTTTAAAATCAAAAACACAATTTTGACTGCATGCAAAGAGAAATTCGCAGAAGAATCAGAACATTGAAACAAAAACTTCCTACCTGTTCAAGTTGAAAAATGCTTTGCTTCCCTTGGCTTCCTGGGTCAAGTAAAGAAACCTCCTTGACAGCAAAAAATAACCCATCGCTGCAAGGTGGCAGAACTCACGAGTTATGACACGGTACAAGTGATAAAAATAGTGTTTGGGCCAAGTAAATTGCGCATAATAAGAGGAAGAAAATACTTTTTCCTGTAAAGGGAAATTAAATGAACATCGGTTGCACCCGCTGATAAAGGATAGGGAGCAATTATAGAAGGCAAGGAAGATGAGGTACTTTCTCTGAGTCGGCCAAACAGGAATATGGTAGTGTTGAGTAATTTGGAAAAATTACCCATAATACACTATTTGAGGAGAATTGCTAAAACAGATTGCTGAAGGACAAAGGGCCCTAGACATCTATTTACCACTTAGGGTGGTCAAGGTCAGCATAGTCTTATCGACTGATGCAAGCCCCTGACAATGCATTCTCCCACTTCCTGTTGCAAGTATCTAGAACCAATTTCTACTTTAATGAAGTTAAACTGGAGTCATCAATTATAAAGAGAAGTTAATTGAAATTAAACAATTTCCACCGTTAAAAGAGTAAGACATTTACTTAATAAATGGCAATATAAGCATGAAACATTATATTACCCTTAAAACAAACCTTAGCACGTCATGCAACATGGCTATACGTGCATTGTAAGTTTGTTCTCTACTCATCTTTTTAATTTGTAAAAGGCTGAGTTAACTCACAACTCCAGCTTCTAATTATTTTAAACAAACTTTCATTCACTTTTCCTTGCTCACAGAGTCATTTGCCATATTAGCTTCACTAACAAATTATGATGGATAAGGTGATGAGAAATTAAAAGCTCTTACTCCGTATAGCCTTCATAGACAGTCCCAAAAGATCCACTGCCCAGGAAATCCCCCTTTTGCCAAGAGTTGATGCTGCGCCTAAATCTAGCACCCGGCCAAAAACAATAGACAGATTCCACCGTCAAATTTAATGAATTATCATCCGTGTCATTTTCATCCTTTGACGAGTCCGAAAAAGATTTTGAAACAAAAGCCCTATCGCTCATACTCTCCATCTCTTGCACATCATTTTGATCCACTATTCCATTTTCCACCTTATTCTGCTTTAAACCATTTAAAGCCGTATCATCCGGAGGACCCAAAGCCCTGAATAATTCCCGTGTTGAAATCGTATTGTCCAAAGCCCTACGTGAAACAGCCGGCAGACGAGCCAATTTAGGCGGCGTAAAACCTCTGATACCTTCATTATGCAATTTATCATGTTCATTAGCTTGTCCTCCGGTAACTTTACTGTACGGCGACTCATCATCTCCGAAATCATCATTTTCACTTACTTTATTGACAATACCATCAATTTTAGCTAATTCACCGCATTTATTATCCCACTTCAACTCATCATTAACCACGACCCTAGCAGAAAAACTCTCCGACAACTGATCATTCTCGCTAAAATTATCGCGAAATCTAGAACTCCTTAACTGAACTGAAGGAGAAGAAACTTTACGAGCTTCCCAAGCCGCGACGGGAATCGAGAAATCCTCGGGTCCAGAAAGCCCTAGCGACCGACAAATCAGATCAAATTCGCCGTCAATTCCTTCAACTCTAAAGCTAGTCCGCTCAGACAGCTGCCGCGAGTCCAGAAATCGTCCCCGTCGCGTCGATAACTCGTCGAACGAAGAAGACAGCGAATCCGACGCATCGTAATCGATGTTCTTGATCGCGTTTCTCCGTTCGAGCCTCGGTCTAAGTCTCTTCTGGCTCGTAGTAGTATACTTCATTTCTCTCTCTCGAAAATCAATGCAAATATAGGAGGAAGGAGTTGAGGGAGTAGAGATGATCAAATGATCGAGGAGGATGATGAGCGAAAGAAGAAATTCAGAAGAGACGGCGATGACTCTGGTGGTGCGCACTTTCTCTCTCTAAAATGTCAGAGGATGATGAGTGAGAGAAGAAATTCGGAAGAGACGGCGGTGACTCTGGTGGTGCCACTTTCTCTCTCTAAAATGTCAGCTGTGGTTTACTTTTAATGGGTTTCTTGTTCGTTCTTCTTTGCCGGCGCTGGTGGCATGGTAGGAAAGTGGCTGGAAAAAAAAAGACAACGAAAAGCGCAAAAGAGCAAATGGAGGGAACCAGTGGGGATGAATGTATGGTGCCACGTGGCGAGCTGAATAGAAAAGATGCCAGTTATGAGTGACCAAACCCACGACCAAGGGCAGTTTCTGGGCTCTGGACTCGTATAGTGACCTAACAGAGGGCCTTTTCTCTACTGCGATTTGGGTTTTTAATTAATGCATTTTGTGGACTCTAACCCAATTAATCGTAACGTTTTGTGTGTGAAATGGTCACACCGTTTACAAAGCCCGCCCACCTTAAATAGTAGGAGAGATATTAACAAAGTGTTTGGTTTAAGGGTTTGGGATTTCAGAATTTGAATGAACTCCGCAATGGGTGTTTAGATAGGGGTATGAGAATTAGGTTTTGGGAATGAATTCTAAAAATTTGGTATTGGACAAAACCCAACCAATTTGGAGAGTTTTATTCAAAATCTAAATTTGATTCCCAAATGTCACGTACGTATACACATACACATATGTATACACAAACACACGCACGCACGTGCATACACACGTAAATACATATAGATAAATATATTTATTTATTTATTTCTATATACATACATGCGTATACATATACATATACCTACATATATATGTACACATACACATATACATAGATATATATATTTATTTACTTATTTATATATATATATTTATTTATATATATACACACACATATACATATACATATGTACATTTGCACGCGTACATATACGTACATACATAGACGTATATATAAATATATTTATATTTATTTATTTATTTATCATTATATATATTATTTATTTATTTATTTACTTGTATATACACACACAAATACATATACCTACGTATATATGTACGTGTACATATACATACACACGCGTATATATGCGTGTGTGTGTGTTTATTTATTTATTTCTACGTGTACACTCGCATATACATACATACATATACGTGCATAATTATTTATTTATTTATTTATTTTTATTTATTTATGTGTATATATATATTTATTTATATACATGCGCGCGTACATATACATATACCTATGTATATATGTACACGCTCATATACATATACATACATACATACATACATACGTGTATATTTATTTATATATTTTTATATATTTATTTATTTATATATATACACGCGTATATACATATACATATAGTAATGATACCATTTCAGATACTAAACCAAACAATAATTATAGCAATGATACATATTCTAGACATTGAACCAAATACATGTATTAGAACTTGAGGTTTCATTCAAAACCCATGAGTAATGATTTTGATTTTCGAGTGCGAACCAAACGCCCTTGAGTTTACCTTTCGCGATTGATTCACGAGTTCTTTCTTTCTTTCTTTCTTTCCCATTCTTGTAAAGTTTAGAATTATTCTAAAACCGTAAAAAATATATATATTGAAAAATGCCCCTCGTTAACACCATAGGTGTATGCAATTTTGATCACATAAGAGTATAACTCTTTGAGTTATTCATAGTTGAACAATGGGTAATAGTTGTTAAGGACAAGCTTATTTATAGCAATTTGTGACGAGGGTTCGTAAAATAATGTAGAAGCGTATAAGTAGTAGTAATTAATTGTATTAAGATTTTGCCGAATTATGTATTTAGATGATGCATCTAAATCCATAGTTTTTGTAAGTACCTAATTCCATAAGGGATAATTTCATATACCTTCCCTGAGATTTGTCATAATTGTAGGAGCCTTCTCTCAAGTTTTAAAAATTACACTTACACCATATGTGTTTATATTTTTTATAACAAAACAAAACACATTTTGATAATATATCCCAAATACACCAACCAAATATCCAAAAATATCTTTAATTGCTTTTAAAAACAAACAATTAGTAAAAAAGTAAAAATATCCTAAAAATTAAAGTTTTCTACCCCTTTTCTTGGGCCTCCCATGTTATTAGGCATTTTTTTTTATTAAATTGATCATTTATTTCTTACTAACATATTTGTTTGTAAGATTTTGATATATAGAGTAATTTTATTTGGATAATTGAGTTTTGTATAATAAAATTTGGTAGAGATTGAAAATTTTGTGTAAGAGTATAAGCCATTTCGACATTTTTTTGACTAATTAATTAATTTTTTTAAAGTTTACTTTTTTTTAAAACAATTAAGATATTTTAGGGTGTTTGATTGGTGTTTTTAGGTTGGATTATCAAAATGTGTTTTCTTATTATAAAAAATATAAATACAAAGTTGTAATTGTAATTTTTAAAACCTGATGGGAGGTCAATTATGACAAACCTCGGAGGAGGTACGTTAAATTATCTCATTCCACATTTAAGTGATTAAATAAATTCCGAAGAGATCACATATGGTATTGCTAAATGCTTCCGGTAAATGTACCAGCAAACAATACAATTGTCCTCGTTTTTTCTTTTTCAAACCCATACTCCTATTTCCATAATTAATAAGTTCTAGTAGGGGCTATGAGTTAGTCGTTACCTAAAACAATTATTCCAGCAATCTTATATGGTAAAAATTTGATGACTAAGCTACTACACTTTTTTATGTTGGACGAATAGATAATACACAGACATGCTTATTTCCCTAATCTGTAGCCATTTTCCTTTTGCAAAAAATATATATGAAATATTAATTGTTGAAATATTTAAGTATCCATGCGCAACAGCGGTATATTACTACTAGTGATTGTTGTGGCAACCAAGCCCATAGATGAATAATGCACGTAAGATGCGGTAAAAGTTCACTTAATAATTTACTATAATTTACAGTTGGGAAACGTATTCCTTTCTTAAATTTAAGGAACGAATAAAATCTATATATACCTGGAGGAAACGCATACAAGTGTCTAGTAGATAAGTTAGTAAATTCAAAACACATTTATAAGCACAATGAGTGGTGGCAAACCTTCTGTCTTTTTGGTAGAACCAAGTAACAAACCTTCAATATCATGGTTGGATTGTTGCAATTTTCAAAGCCCATAAAACAAGAATAATATGAATTGCAACCAAACAAATTAATTATGGGGAGACATTCTAATATAGACAGGGTATATTACTTTACTTGTAGACTTTGATTTGAAAAGAAAATTAAGTTAGTATCTCGATGCATTCTGATCGATGTAAAATTATTCGTGCAATTGTCTTTTATATTACAACAAGGTTCATAAATAGGACCTTAATTTGGTCCATGTAACAATTTCCTAATCTTTTGATACCCTTAGCACCACACTACTCAGAACAAGTTGCAGTTGCTAATTAGAAATATCTTTTTTTTTTTCATTTAATTTATAAATTTCAAATACCTTACCACAATCGGATTTGTTTGTATTGAAAAAAAAATATTTTTAAACACGTTTTTTAATTATATTTTTATTTTTAATATGTATTATTATTAAAAATGTGCTAAAGTACTATATATTCCAAAAACAATTCCCAAAAATACAACCCAAGCGTAATTCAAATCAAAGTGTAATTCATATAGCTAGGTAGTGGAGTCATAATGGGAGTGGAATTAATTAAGTTGCGATAGAATAGGGCAAAATAAAAAAAAAAAAGGCTATATTCATAAGCTTTATGGTACGTCACACAATTAGACACGCTCCAATATAAATACACATCAGTCTTCAATATTTCCCCTTTCTTCCTCCCGTGCAACCACAAAATACACAATACACAGATAAAATCTTCGTCTTCTCAAGAAGAACAAAGCCCCCGAAATTCATCTCCCGGCGTTTCTTTCTCCATTTGCTACCGCAACTTTCTCTCTCTAAAACCATTATAAACCTCCGCCAAACACTGCATAAGACTATACTCCTGTCGTAAAGCAAACGGGTTAGAAAATACTCTCTATATATCTAGAAATTTTCATAGGCCGAAAAAAGGGGCAGAAAACAACAAAGGCGGCGTCTGCCCTGGACCAAAACGGCGTAGTATTGGTCCTTTACGGGACTTTTTCGGGGTATATATATCCTTTTAGCTTAATTGCCATCAATCCGACGGTTACTTTGTTAAGGAATTTATACAGGCTGTTCTGGATTTTTCTGATAATTTTCCTGGTATAACTGGACCGTTGTTGCCCTTAGGGTTTTATTTTGGGATATTGAATTTGTTGATAATATTGGTGACTAGGGTTTGATTATTTTGCTATTCCCTTAAATGGGTTTTGGTTTATTTCCCAAGAGGAATCTGTTTTGGGGTTGTTTTGCATGAGGGAAAGGACTATTTCCATCTGCGTTTTGATTGAATGTACTTATTATTGTGTTGTTTTTGGAGAAAGATGGTCGCCTTTAGGGGCCTTTTTTGAATACTGACAGTTGGCCTTGGGCACCGATAGAGTTTTACTTGTTCCCGGTTTTTGAAATTGTGTCGAGGTATTGTCGCTCACTGGCTTGGCTTACAGTAAACAGTGTACAGAGAGGCGGAACCCTAGCTGTTGTTTTTAGGAATAGTTCACATTCTTTTTTGGATAATGGCCATTGAAGGTTTGAGATAAAGATTTTGCCTATCTTGGTTGACAATTCTGATTATTCGGTAAATAAAGGTAAGCTGTGGGATTTGAGCTGGTTTTTGGGGTGGGAATAGGCTGAAATTGGTATTACATTTGTAGAATTTTGCAAACACAGTTACGTAGAATTTGTTATCAGGGAAACTTCAGATACGTGGCCGTTCGGTTATTGGGAATTTAAGAGAAGTTGGTTTTTTCCCATTTAGTTATATGAATATGTTCTGTGCTAGTTATGGAAAGAAGTGAACCCTCATTAGTTCCGGAATGGCTGAAAAGCAGTGGAGGTGGGACAACATCCCATCCGCTTTCATCATCAGGTAAATGCTTTTTTTGCTTTTTTCTATGGTGATTTGTGGTTCTAAAGTATAAGTAGTTTAGTTAAGATGGTGTCAATGACCTTTTTTATTTTTATTTTTTTGGTTATAGATGATCATGCTGTTTCAAAGCTTGCAAGAAACAAGTCATCAGTCAATCATAATGAACATGACACAGGGCGATCATCTGTTTCTGATCGAACTTCTTCCTCGTATTTTCGCCGGAGCTCCAATAGCAATGGTTCTGGTCACATGTTGTCTTACGGTAGTTTTGGGAGGAATCAGCGTGGTAGGGATTGGGATAAGGACCTGTATGAGCCTCATGATAGAGATATGTTAGTTATAGGGGATCATACACACAAGGATTATTTAGATCTGCCTGGAAATGTTTTTCCTGGAAATTTCGAGAAGGATAGATTAAGGCGTTCTCAGTCAATGATTTCTGGGAAACGTAATGATGCTTGGCATAGAAGATCAATGGCTGACTCTGCCAGTAGAAACAAAAATAGTGATGGCAATGGGCTTTTTGATAAGGGCACTTCGGTCGGCGTTGTGCACAAAACTGCATTTGAGAGAGAATTTCCTTCCCTTGGATCAGAAGAAAGACAAGCTGCTTTTGAGATAGGAAGAGTCCCTTCTCCTGGCTTGAGTACTGCCATTCATGGATTGCCAATTAGTGCCTCAGGTATGATAGGTGGTGATAAATGGACTTCAGCTCTGGCAGAGGTTCCTGCAATTGTTGGAAGTGGTGGTACTGGACTTTCATGTGGGCAACAGTCTTTGCCTTCTAGTTCTGCTCCTTTGAGCACTTCTGTTGGTCTCAATATGGCTGAAACTGTTGCTCACGGGCCTCCTCGTACTCAGGCTGCTCCAAAGGTACCTTTGAATGCATCTTATGTTTCTCGGGCATTCTTCAGATTACATGTTGCTTATGTATTTTCATTCTATTATGTAGATATCTTCTGGGACACAAAGGCTTGAAGAACTGGCTATTAGGCAGTCTCGGCAATTAATTCCAATGACTCCATCAATGCCTAAACCACTGGTAATAGTCGTTGCAATCTTTAGTTGACAATAGGACTGCTTGGCTGTTGGATTACTTTTATTATTGATGATATCCTAAAGTAGCTTCCTGGCAATGTAATACCTGGAAGGGAAGTTAAATGTCAAAAGTTGCCATGATCTTCAAATCTAGGCATGAGCATAGGTGAAGTAGTTAAGGACGGCCACTGTATATTGCGTCATTATATTTGCCAGTTGGATTTCTATCTCGACATTATGAGCTTAGCATACAGGATAATAGTGCAACCCTATCTTTTTTCTCTTGCCAGTATGAACATTTTGATCTTGCAAATTAGAATAGAACACCTTGTTTTCAATATCAAGGTTACGTCTTAATTTGAGCACGTCAAAGTGGAACCCTCTAAATTCTATAGGAGGAGTTGACATATAATTCCCTCTCCTATAAGTTGGGTGAAATAGAGACATATACACGTGCTGAGACGGAGAACACATTGTTGAGTGCCATATGCTTAATAATGTTATGTAGTCATTCATTTTGGGTTCTCTAAGCATCTGTACTTTGTCAACCAACCAAAAGCAGTTATGACTTATGGTTCTCTCTGTTACTATTCTGAGAAAACATGGTGGGCAGTGGGAGAATGTTTGAGGTATCTCAGTCGTTTTTGTGACCTATGGTACATGAATTATCAGGTTTTAAGATTTAGATAAGGGTAAAATAAAGGCTATAAGTCTGCAGTATGGTGGATCTAGTGCATATGGCGCTGGATAACTTCTTTCTTTGATGGTCTTAATGCCTGGCAGGTCTTGTGAATTGAGATGAAATAAAGGACAACTTTTCTACAGTACTTTAGCATGCAGTTCTTTGACTTGGCAGGAAAAAATGCATTGAAGTTTACTAAATGAGGTTCAAACTCATTGGAAAAAAGAAGGTTGCTTGAGTACTTTCCATGACATTTATTTTTTCATTTTGGTCATTCCATACTAGAAATAATTGTAGGGATTCCTTTATCCAATTGTTCAAGGAAGTTTTTCTGATGGTTTTGGCTTTGTTTGTTTGTTGGTATTTTTTAAAAATGTGTTTTTTAGAAACTTTAAATACGTTTTTCAACCATCTTTTTTATCTCACATACACATTTATCAAGTAAAATCTTTAAAACGACTACAGTAATTGTTTTTAAGAAACACTCCGAAAAACAACCATCTAGATGCAGCCTTTATTTTCAAAATTACATCGGTATTGGTTGACCGTGTGCCTGTTTTTGGTTCGACCTGTCAATATTTTGAGAAATAATCTCTCTCCCCTCACATAGGTATGAGGTGATAAAAAAGGATGGTGGGTGAATTCATCAAGTAAAGAAATAAATTAGGGTTGCGAGGTTCAAATGGTGAGTCCTTTGTACCTGGTGTCGCTATTTTAGTGTTGACATATTGGGCAAACTATAAGGTGAATCGTTGTCATATTTTCCCCTGTTTGTGTGACTGAGTCACTTGTTTGTGAAAAACAAACTATAGCTGTTACAAGTTTGTTGGCAAAATGATTTTAAAGTTTGGATGCTATCAAAGCTGACTGATGTAGTTCAATTGTGCTCCATATGAACTTGTCCTTAAACCACCTGGAAAGTTCTCTGAAAATGCTGCCCATTCTTACTTTTTAGCGAGGCCTAAACCAAAATTTGTTTGCAACAGGATGATCAAGCAATATGTAGACTCATTCCACTTGCAGGTTCTATGAGTTTACATGCACTTTATTCGTTTTTAACTTGGAATTTGTTTGTGTTTGAAGAGAGCATGGTTATTTCTTTTGTCATGGAGATAGATTTTTTATGTCATTTATGAATGGCATCTTTAGAGCAATTTTTGTTCCACTATCCTTGCACCAGGTGGAACAACATTTTTTTTTGTCACTCTTAATATGAGAAAAGCCTTAATGTTAATAAAATTCACTGAAGATGCTATTATATTGATTTAGTAGAGTGACCTTAACAAGTAATAAGGTAAAATTGTGCATGAGTTAGAGAGGTCATGAATTCAGTATGTTATGACAAGCACCCTGCGTTTATCTTTTTTAAGTTACCAGGTTTATTTTATAATTAATATAGTCATTTACCTGAAAGAATTTGTGTAATACTCCCTCCGTCCCATTTTGATAAATTTACAGGTTTTTTCACACAGTTTAAGAAAAGTTAGTTAACTTTATTGAAAGAATGAATTAATCTATGATGTTCTTAAAATACCCTTATATTCATCATTAAACATTTACATTAAATACAAATAGAAAATTGCACCATAAGTAACATTAATTCCATTGATATGTGAATGCTCGGTTTGCTATGCATTCTCACTTATAACAAAGTAATTAAATAGGGACATTTTAGAGAAATTGAAAATTAATAACATTCTTCAATTGGAAAGTGGATTATAATTTGGGATGAATGAAAAAGGAAAACAAGCCTATCAAAATGGGACGGAGGGAGTATAAAACATGCAACAAAATTAGTATGCGGTCATAGTTTTATGTCTAACACTATTTAATATGGATAGATAGATGTTATATTAATATCTTCGTTGTAGGTCATTTAGCTTGTAACTGAAGCCCTTTTTTAATTTCTCCACCTTGTCTTTTCCCTATACTAGAGAAAAATAGGCTCTTTAGTTATTTTTTTTAAGTTTCTATACTTGCAGTCATTATTCATTCATTAAGCTTGTGCCCATGGTTGTTTATGGTTTGTGGTGGTATCATTGCTATGCATTCTTTTCTTTCTTTCTTTCTTTTGTCTTGTCATTTTCCTGAACCGGGGTGGGGATGTTGAATATTGGAACCCACCTTATGCTTTATTGGCCAATGTGATGAGTGCATATTGTGCTATAGTCTTCCAATTAGTATCTGCGGGAACCCTTCCAAACATGAAAAGGAAATGAAGCGTACACAATGATAAGAAGTTTTATAGTTCCTTTTTTTGGGTACCAAAAGTTATGGTTTGATCTTTGTAGATTTTTAAAACAGATGTTAACATAGGAGGATTCACGTGGTTTTCATGCTGTGTTTTGTCTTTCTTACTTTATGCATTTGAGGTTAATGTTTGAAATCTTTGTTTCAGATTTTGAATTCTTCAGATAAAGGAAAATCCAAAGCTGGACAACAGCAGCATCCTGTTTCATCTCCTCTTCCAAGTCCTCAACTGCATGGCGGGCCTGCTAAAACGGATGCTTCAAAGACAAGTAATGGTGGAAAGCTTCTTGTCCTCAAGCCGTCAAGAGAGCGGAATGGTGCGTCTATTGCTGCCAAGGATAGCTTGAGCCCAACAAGTAGTACAAGAGCAGCAACTTCGGGCCTTTCTGTTGCGACGTCAGTGGCTGGATCAGCTACCTCAAGGGGCCCTGCAATCAAGCCAGGATCCCCTGGTGTGGAGCGCAAGCATGTCCTTACGGTGCTGGAGAAGAAACCAACATCTCAAGCTCAGAGCCGAAATGATTTTTTCAATCTTATGAGGAGAAAATCTATGCCGAACTCTTCTTCTGTTCCAGATGCTGGTTCTGCTGCATCAGCCTTGGCTCTGGATGAGCCTGGTGAACTAGAAGTCACCCCCGTTCCTGCTATTCCTGAGGGCAGAGATGCGCCACCATCTGACAGCCTGAATGGTTGCCAGCCTACTGAGAATAAGATTAACTTGACCTGCAATGATGACACTCTTCACAAAGATGGTCATCTTAAGAATGGAAAAAACCGTTCAAGTGTTTTCCGACTATTTTCAGAGGAGGAAGAGGCTGCATTTTTGCACAAACTTGGTTGGCAGGAAGATAACGATGAGGACGCTCTTACAGAGGAGGAGATTAGTGCTTTCTTAAGAGATTTCAGTGAGGTAATTGCAAACTATGGTTCTAAAACGGTACAAGAAGTAAATACGTGTTAGCAGTAAAAAGGAGTTTGTGCATAGAAATCTTTCATCAAATTCAACACCTTTTAGGAACTCCGTTTACTTGTATTAAATATACTAGCTTTGCATGTTTATAACTCTTTTGTAATACTAATCCATCGAGTGTTCCTCGCAGTACGTGAATTCAAAGCCGTCCTTGAAAACTTCACAAAGAGTGCTGCCAAAGTTTCAATTACCGGTTGGTAGACATGGTGGTGCTATTTCTTCTGGTCTGAGCTCATCTGACGCTAAGTTGGAGTCTTGATTTTACCAAACTAGTAGCTGGTTTTGACTGAGTTAAGTCGGGGAGGCATTTTTAAGGAATTTTTAGTTTTTGTTATTTTCATGAGGTTTATGATGGAAAATTGCGAAATCCAAAGTGACTAGGAATAAGTACAGGTGGTCCGATTCTGATGATGACTTCTGAAATGCTGCTTTGCCTGCTGTAAGGGCTTAGAAAATTTGAGGTTTAGGACTTGCGAAGTATAGGAATAGGTTACTGTAAATCTGCTCAATGAAATTGCATCCGCATATGGTTTCTTTATTTGGGTTAAAATGGGGAAAAGAAAGAAGAATAGCTTTTCAATTTTTCACTTTCTTATTTGCGGATCTTATTTGAACTGTTGATTACCATGCGACTTGATGCGTGCAGGAGTCACAGAATCAGGGGAAAATATAGAAGCTAATTAGTTTTGTTTTAACAGCTAAATGGAGCCTAAGAAATTTATCCAACAAGAAAAACTTGAGAAGTAAAGAATATCACCGTAAAACCATTTGGACTTTTACTTTGTAATCGTAAAATTTCAGCTGAAAATTTTCAATTTTAGTAACTGGGGCTGCGCCAAAACTTTGATTCGTAGCAAGATTCACGATGTCTCTCAAACTTGGATTTGTCAGTTGAAGGCTATGTCCAACCAAGTTCGGTCTATTAGGAAAGGACTTCGTATAGTCACAAGGGCCAATTAACTTTCCCGGTCGGATTTCTCGTCGCCTTTGGCATCAACTTTTGCCTTAGATGGTTTTCCAGGGGGGCGAAAAAATTAATTAACAGCCACAAAAATTAAAATATATACTTAGGCTTTAGAACTAATGGCTAAACGTCTAGTGAACTTTACCGATAGGATTAAATTTGGAGCCGTTGAGGTACTTAAATAAAAATTAAGTGATGAATATTGGGAGAATACAGAGGATTCAAACTAAATGAAACGAAACCAAACTTTAACGAGTCCATAATATATTTTCCAGAAGATAGAAAACCAAAAGCCGCAAAAGGCGAAATTGTTTCTCCGTCAAAGGTGCATTTGCTCATCATGTTATATGCAAACGGGGCTTTCATTCCATGTGCAGATGAATGTGTCTTTTTATGATATCAAATGCGATTTGGGATGTGCAGAGAGTAGGTCAAGCTAGACGAAATTAGAGAAACCAGTGTCGGGTCAACTATATTTGTCTTTCCTTATATATAAAAAATATATATGTCTCAATCCCCAAGAATTGATTGGTCCTTGGTTAACTCCACGTCTTTTATTTTACTAGGCGTAGTTCCACATAAATAAACTGATTGGGAAAATAGTGGAAGCACTTTCGGGTCTGTTTTCTTTCTTTTCTTTGATGAACTGTCATCTTTTTTAATTTCTGAGTTAGAAGATTTTGGATATTTGTCCATTTTACGTTTTTTTTTTACCCCAAAAAACTTATGTTTTTGTGAATTTTTATGTATTGAATAAGGGTTTAAATTTTTTAATCTGTTATTGGATATTTTTTTCAAGCAACTTTCCAGACACCAAGTCAAACGAAAACAAATTTAGCAGCATTTTTTGGAGAGTCTGGTGAGCAACTGAGCATGCCTTATTTTTCTTTTTCAAGTGGAAGAGTAAAATGCAAATACAAGAGAAAAATCGATATGTTACGTGTGGCTAGCTGGCTATTTTCATTCTTCCGGTCGTCATGGTGACAAAACAATGCCGAAAATAAAGGAAGATCAAAGCCATTTGGAATCATATTAAGCCGTGTCAGACCAGTTGACTAGAAGAATTTAATATGCACGTAAAATACAAAAAATATTCTGGTGATAACGAAGAAGAATGGATATGAAAGGCACCTTTATGGTATGAAACTAAGATTAATATATCATGCTCAGAATTGGCTACCAATCACGCTATTGACTTCACTTGGAGTTCTTACATTTGAAAATCGATACAGAACTTGACTTCCCAGCAGAAAAAGGAAATTGAAATGCTAATAATGCATATACTTTTCTTTTCCTTTTTCTTTTTTTCCTGATTTTGTTTCCTATCCATGCCATAATTTGACGCTTATACCAGTGTAATTTTTTGAAATTTTTGTGTCTTTACTGTCTATGTATAGAATATTATTCAATGAAACCATTAAATTCATCCTTTTATACATATTATATAAACATGAATCTGTTTTTCCTTTGAACCTGTCATGTTGCCATATCTTATACGGTGGAGAAAAGAAAAGAGGAAGCCAGCCAGCCAGCCAGCAAGGTGATGAACAATAGTTCAATGGTGAAATAGTCAAGGCTGCATCTTATTCGATATGATAAATCTTCCCAGTTTCCACCGCATTATTTGATGATGGGAACGGGAACACACACTCAAAACTATACAACATTGGTCAATGACACTACAGAAAGTTATGAACTTGGCTGTTAGGTACGGCACATTGGAGAGTATATGAAAATTTTCTTTGGATAAATATGGACAAATCAGTGTAATCCCATGAAATTAAACAAATCTTTTTTGTTTAGATGAAAACAAAATATTGATGGCAACACAAGATTTTACCAAATATTTATTGTCTTGAAGAAAATAATGGTAACCTCTCATCCATGGGTTTTGTTCATTTGGTAAAATGTCTTTTCATTAGGGTGACTTGATTGGTTTTAGAGTATTTAACAACTTAAATGACGATACTTTTTGTTCTTGACAACAAAAGAGTAGTCAAGTGTCATATACCGGCTTGCCAAAAAAAAAAAAGTGTCATATACCAGATTTAGAGTTCAGATCTAGAAAAAAGACAAAGTAAAAACTCATGTTACAACCTTAATGCCATTACTATTACATATAGGGCTTTGGACGTATCAAATATAGAACTTATATTTGAGAAAAGACACTAACAAGTCTCTACTATTAGATCTCTTTCTCCAAAATTTGATTTTCATGAATACTTCTATTTTTTGGGGTAAAATTACGTCGAACATAAGTGAATTTGACATTAGAATCTTACTAAGAATTAAATGTGTTACATACCACATCTTCCTAGAGGGTTCCTACAGATCAAGGTGCAATAGGGATCTCAACCTGTCAATTTATTACTGTATTTTTTAATGACTTCCACTAAGGATGGATCATTGTTAATTATGGCGGATCCATAGGTAATGATACATGATGAAGGATCTAAAAAGAATGATCAGACCTTGGTCAAGAAGCTGGAGAGAGAGGGACAACCTCCTTGATTAACTAGAGAATAGAATTTCTTATTTGTATGTATATGCATGCATGGTTTATTTTGTGTGTGTGTGTGTGTGTGTGTGTGTGTGTGTGTGTGAGAGAGAGAGAGAGAGAGAGAGAGAGAGAGAGAGAGAGAGAGAGAGAGAGAGAGAGAGAGAGAGAGAGAGAGAGAGAGAGAGAGAGAGAATTGAAATTGCTTTCCAAAATATTCACCCTTTAATACTTTGTTTTGTTTCTCTTCAAGTATTCATTGATTGTCTTATAGCATATAGAATAATCAACGTGAGAATTTGCTGCGGCGACGCTTGCTCTTCCTCTAACTCTAAGTCCACGCTTGTACATCTTTTCCTGTGAAAGTCGTCTCTTTCCGTCCAATTACTAATCAAGAAAGTGAGATAGACAGATTCCAACGAACTCATGTTCACTACTTGAATCTCACATTTTTCTTTTTTTTTGACAAGTCTTAATTTTTTTTTCTTGGTCATGTGATTCCATCAATTAATTTCGTAGCAGAAATCTACAGAGAAAAGACAATTTGGTCATATTAGGTTAGATGTCTAAATTCGGTTGCTTGTGGAAGTTGTCCATCTCTTTCTCCATTGTTCTTCCTATTCCTCATATAAATACAATCACAAGTAGAATTTTTCAGAAACTACTGCTAGTACATTGAATGATACTAGAATGAAAAATTTGTAGTACATTGAATATATCTTTTTGGTCATATTTTTTCTTCACCAACTTAGTACTAGTAGTTGATTAAGTTTGATCCTGCACTTAATTTATTAACTCACAGGCATTAGTAAATTGGCTTGTATATATGACTAGAATTTGTTCAACAAGCACGAAGGTTTCTCTTTCAAGTCAAGTAATCCAACTAAAAGCTGGATTTGAATTGCATCAAAAACTTGATATATAGTTGGATATAAACTCAAGCCAACTTTAAATAACAATAAGCCTATTTAGACTTTGATGACGAATAGATTGGACATATAATTATTCCCCAAAAAAAAAATATTTAATTTCAAAAGTTTGAAGCTTATATTGAATTCAATATCGGTTTGCATTTTTTGGGTTCCATTTATCAGATTTGGGTTTATATATAATCACAAAGGATTGTGTAATCAAGAATTTAATTATAAATGTCTGATTATACTTCCACCAATTGCTTCCAATAATAAGCTCCCAACATGAAGAAATCAATGTATCTTAAGTTACATATATAATAATCTCAGAAGAACTATAATCTTGTTTAACGTAAGCCTTCCAAGCTAACATTCGAGGAGGCAGCTAAGTTAATTAGACAAATGAAGTCTAATCATAAAGAGTGGAAATTTAAGGTGTGTGAGGGTCTCCCAGTTGACAATTTCATGATCTGATCCCAAGGCCATTTCCTCCAGTCGTGGGATTTCGTAAAGGGTTCGTATTCCCTAATTAAATGGATGAATGATGTCAGAACTTTCCCTAATTTCTCTTTTAGCCTTATACAATTTGACTCCTTGATCCACCTGCACCAAAAAGATCCTGCAATTGGTCTAATATATAATGGTGCTGGCTGCAAACTCTGTATATTCGAATTACTTCTAAGCTGTTTCAATTCCTTGCAAAAAGGAAAAATCAAAAAGAAAATTCAGGCGGCTAGATGAATTTTTCAGTATTTAATCGATCCTACGTTGATTTATTGTATTAGAAAAATTGCAAATGTACTGTTTGTTGACGGTGGAAAGAGGGAAATGTGGGATGGAATGTGGTCTAATGTTGCCAGTAAAGACTGAGTCTAGTGTTTAATTCTTGCACATCAATAAATAGTAGTGCACAAGAAAGTAGAAACTCTATTACTACAACTTTCTTGCACTGACGGCTGATCAAAAACATTAAAATTTGATATAAAAAGATGGATCCATAAATCAAACAATAAATGAAACTTATACCTTTCTATTTACAACAAGTATATAGATTTGCAGAAACTACAATTTTAGTTGGTTACTTGTGGGATTGGTCTATAAAAGAATGAAGAGGTGTAAGCTGAAAATATTACTATAGGATAAACCCCATAGATGGTTGTATTTGTTAGGGGTACTTAAGTAATTACATAATCTAGGAAAATATAATGAGAATGTTATTAGTTATTATTCTTGTACTTGCTTATGAAAATATTTATGGTATGATTTAATATCCAGTTAAAAAGTCAAAACTTAGATGTGCCCTGTATGTCATCTTAATTACAAATCTCAGAGACGAGGGAATTGACTTCGGTGTCTCAAAAGAAGCACAAAGAAAATTAAAGATATACACAAATGAAATAATCAAAGCAACAAAGAAAGGGAGACGCTAGCTAGCTGCAAAGAAGATATACTAGTATTCATTTGTTTTCCATGGGGCCTGAAGAAACTGGGATGGAAATTGATCTGTCCCTCAAATTAGATGCTCAACAAGGAGAAACAGCAACAGAAGATCAAGATCATCATCAAGAAGGAGGAGAATTTCCAGCTCAAGGAAAAAGAGAAGCAAAAGCTGATCAAGAAGATACGTCTGTGGATAATAATTCCGTATCAGAAACTATGAAGACAGATGAGGTATATCTCATGTTCTTTAAACCCTGGACACCATCTCTTTTTCTGACCTTTTGTGTGTGTGTGTGTGTGTGTGTGTGTGTGTGTGTGTGAATTCATTATAGAACTCCGTGTAAGGGTGCATGAATCTCCTTGACCCCAAATCCTGAAAACAAAAGAAACTAAATCTAATATTGACTATCCATTGCTCATGATCCAATCCTAATATAGAATTAAAAATTTGTATTATTAGATATCGGTATTGCGGCTGGAGATGGACCGCATGAAAGAGGAAAACAAAGCATTAAGAAAGGCGGTCGAGCAAGCTATGAAAGATTACTATGATCTACAAATGAAATTTTCTGTTGTCCAACAAAATATTCAAACCAAGGTTGCATTTCTATTGCACTCTCCGATCATTTAGCCATCTAGCTAGCCCAGTGATTTTTATTTTAATTCTTTTGATTATAGGATCCGAGAACTTTTCTTTCACTTGTGGGTAGTAATAATAGCCCAAGTCATGCAGAGCAAAACAAAGGAAGTCCAAGATTCTTAGAAATGAATCGCCAAACACCACCATCTACATCACAGGAAGATGATGCTAAAGAAAGTCATGAATTAGGGTTGTCGTTGACGCTACAAAGCAGTACTACTAGTCCACCGAAAGAAGAAGAACACATGAGAAATATTGAGAAAAAGGAAGATACACCACCAGCATTTACACCAGTGCAAAGCAAGTTGCAAAGGACCAGCAGCTTAGGAGGGGGAATCTCGAACCACCATTCTTCCCCTCCCAATCGAAAAGCTAGGGTTTCGGTCAGGGCCAGATGTGAAGCTGCCACAGTAAGTGCAATGATTTAACACTATGTTGTTGCTTATACTTTGATGAACTCTTTTCTTGAACTCATTCAGTTTAGAAGTTGGAAATGATACAATTTTTTTTTTTTTGGGAAATTTTTTGGGGGATAGATGAATGATGGATGCCAATGGCGAAAATATGGCCAAAAAATTGCTAAGGGAAATCCTTGTCCGCGAGCCTACTATCGTTGCACTGTAGCTCCAGGATGCCCAGTGAGAAAACAGGTAAATATTTCATAGTACAGATGATCTTGACTTATTTAGTCATACTATTGATATACAGAGTTTTTTTAATCTCTTTTTTTGGCCTTATTTTCGCCTTTAGGCCTCATTTGTCTTCCATTCTCTGATTGTTAATTTAGTTCACGTGTACATGTAACTAGGTGCAAAGATGCTTGGAGGACATGTCAATTCTGATCACAACCTACGAGGGAACACACAATCACCCACTGCCTGTGGGTGCAACTGCAATGGCATCAACAGCATCAGCAGCAGCATCCTTTATGTTACTAGATTCAAGTAATCCTCTTTCTTCAAATGGAATAATTTCCAACTTCAACCGCTCAGCACCATTCCCTTACCATGGTCCTCAGATCATAAATCCATCTTCAGCTTATGCATCGAACCTAATAAACATTCATCCAACCGATCCGTCCAAAGGGATCGTTCTTGATCTCACACATAATGCTAATTCTGACGCTAGACAATTTCCCATTGCTAGCTCTTCATCACAGCAACTGGGCTATTCTTGGATGCCTAAACCATTACCGGGAAATATTATTGGAAATAATGCCACAAATATTCTCAATGATATTTTCGCTGGTCCTAAACTAGTGGAAGGTGGGATGGGACCTAAAGGCGAAGGGAACAAGTCATTGGCTGAAAATGTGAGTGCAATTGCCTCTGATCCTAAGTTTAGGGTTGCTGTCGCGGCTGCCATTTCCTCACTTATTAATAAGGAAAGCCAAACTACCTCTAGTCATCCTCCTACAGCACCTTCTTTAGTTCCTAGAGATGGTGAAAATGGTGGTAGCTCATCAAGTAGTAAAAATTGGATTCTTGAATCTCTCTCCACAAGTGGGAAGGCCATTCAAAATTCCCCATGATAAAGAGGTGCTGGTGTTGATGAATTATAGTTTTGTTCAAACTCAGATTGGAGCATCATATTACTATTGTAATTGTAGATTAAGTAATAGTAATAAATTTAAGTCTAGTTTCTTTTTTTTTTTTTCTGCAAAACCCTGTCAAATTCATTGTGAAATTAAACTTATTTTACATTTTGATACATTTTTTAACTCCTGTAATCAATTTAAGCACTACTTAGTTAGTATATTTTTATTCAGGACTAAGTAACTTCCTCTCTTTTCTGCTATTGAGATAGAGTTAATAATATAACATAAACACATGCCATAAAGTCGGTTCCTATTTTATTAGCTGTATTGTGAATTCTAATTTGGTTTTCTACAAAAGTGATCATATCTTGTTTAAAGCTACTCTTACTCTATACACATGCAGCTGATATTTACGAGGTCCATGGACATCTTTTGTTTAGTTTCATATTTTTGTTATTGTTGTCTTAGCAAGAACATGTTATGTTGCAATTTGACTAATTTCTATATATTCAGAGTTGTTTGCAACTGATAAGGTAATTAGACTACTGTTTGTGGGCGAATAATCAATGCCACAGTTTGGATTACCATCTAACACACAACAGTATCACCCTCTAGACTACATATTTGGATTACCATCTAACACACAATAGTATCACCCTCTAGACTACATAGCTAGGGCGTTGCAAATCTTTCTCAAATTTCTCAAATTTAATCAGCCTTAAATACTATGAAGAAAGAGGTCCAATCCGAATCCCTTAGAACTATCATTTAAACGTGATTTTGAGGAACTTTTTAAGCTAATAGGATCTATAACTAAATGGTCAATAAGCTAGCTATACACTAAGAGTCTGTTTTCAATAGCTTTTTTTTTAAACCTGATTTTAACTTTTAATTTTTGAAAAATTTTATTTTCTGATGTTCTCAACTGATTTTTTTACTATATTTTTGAATTTTTTAAACTTAAATAAGGAACAACTGATTTTTAATTTTTTTAAAATTAATTTTTATAAAAATAAGAAACTATTGATAACAAGTCTTAAATATTTTAGGATGTGTTTAATTTGAATCACAATTTTTGACTTCGTCCTTCGGGAGTTCTTTTTATTAGCCTGAATTAGGACCCCTTGAGGTTCACCTAATAGTATATAAATGTGGTATAACTTCTGCCAATAGATTTGAATTCAATATTAGGGAGGCAACATCGTGATAATAGGTAATAACAATAAACGCTAAACGTGCAAGATGGGGTATTTCTGCTATATGATGTGCGAGAAATTGGCGGTGGAAATGAGCTATGAGGACAAGATTTTCCTTTAAACAGCTGTAATCTTTTAATTAGTCGACTATGGAAGGAATTATATAACCTTAGAAATTTAAAGTCATTAAAAAGGTTGTTCTAGAGGAATTAAGTAATAATTAATCCTGTCCTGGCTCTAGTTGCTAGTGTAGGATGTACGGATTTAGGGAGTTGAGTTAAGCTCCCACCCCATAATCTTGTTAAAAACTATTGGAAATTGGTGGGACATTTCTTGATCTTTCTCTCCTTTTTTTTTTTTTCCCCATAATTTCTATGTGCGAAATAAGGAGAAAGTCATTTCTTTGTCTCAAGGGTCTTTTTCAACACTCTATTTGTTAAACAGTTTATTGGATCCTATATAACATTTGGAAAGATATTTACGAAAAATTTTAGGGAAGAGAAAACTTTTGGTTGTTAAATTTTGATGCAGCAAAAATTCGAGAGAGTCTTCTCTTTCTGACTTTTCTTTTTATTTTCTAATTTAGAAAAAAATTAATACATGTGGAAAAGAGACATTTAAGTGTGGCTAACTTAAAAAAGTTAAGAAGTTTTAGGACGAAAATTTATGATGGAAAAAATGAAGGAACCGGCAAAGTTTGAATTAGAGAGAATATAAATACACACTCTTAGAGAGAAAATAAGGTAGATTTAAAATCGAGAAGCCACATCCCTAATTTGTGTGCAACAAAAATAGTATGAGACCACACTTCACACACCATTGAAAGACTCCACCCTACTTTTGTGTAACGTAACATACATTATAATACAAATAGTTGATTAAAAAAAAAAACACTTAAAAGGAAACGTTTTGCTACTCGAAACTCATCTTTCCAATTTGCAAATAGAATTGAACATCAAGGCCATGCATTTCTTCACATTATTAAGGCCAATCGGCCTAGTCCATCACTGGGCGAGCCCAGAATGGAGGATCCAATTATCCTTCCAACACATTCATGCAGCATCCAGAGCTGATGGCCCAAGACTTCTAAAGGAGCATCATGTGGAAACCCGTTGCTATAAAAAATGATCCTTGGTTGAGCCCACTGACGCACCCAGATCACTTCCTCTTCCCCCGGAGAATGAAAGGAAATCGCATATAGGTGGAGATTAGTTACACACTACCAAAATTACTTTTTGTGCGGCTAAGAGGTTTTTTTTTTTTAAATATAATTTTAGAAATAAGGGGGATGTGACTTAACATACATTATTCAATAATTACTGTTATAAACTAATCTAATTTCGACTATAAATAGTCTCAAACAATAACACTTGGTCCAGATGAGATAAGCATTTTCATTCTCTAGTTACATAGGATTGTTATTTTGCTGTGGTTTGCATTCGTCAGCTTTTAGACTACCAAAGAAACAATTGATTAGCAAAGCAAGCCAAATATGTGATGAATTTTAATTGCGTTGCTCATAATTATCACTAATAGCAACAACAATAATACGTACTAACAATCCTAACTAAATGCGTTGTTTATGATTATCACTTAACAACAGCAATAATAACAATAATAATATGATAGCAAAATTAACATTTCAGAAAATACACAGAATTCTAAAAATCAATGCGTAGATATCGAGTACAAATATTTTTTAATAGTATGTGCTAATTGGATACGCGTGAGTAAAGAATTAATCACCCTAACATTTATAAAGGAGGGCTCCTAAGCTTCAGTTGAAATTATTTATAGTTCGGATTAAAAATGCAAGAAAATAGACAGACGAAATTTAATCATCAAAGCAACAAATGAGTATAAAGAACGACGATATTTGGATAAAAGTGATTATACAACGCTGGACATTTATACAAAAATTTTGAATAATTAAGAAAAATAATATACAGTTTTACCGCTTCAACTGGTCCAAATTGAACACCACCCAACTTCTGATCCCAATATCCAATATTACGATAAATATTTAAGTAAATCGGATTCACGGATGGAACCGTGAATCCTGTGGTCCCTTAAAGCTACATCTACCTGTGGATCTACAGGATCCACGGCCTACCGCAGACCAAGTCCACCTAAATATTTCCTAACATTTACACGTACCATCAGCAACGAGCAACGAGCAACGAGCGACGAGCGACGAGGGGGACATAAGAAGATTTCATTCAACCGCTACTAAGCCTAGCAGGCGTCCCGCCGAGGGTTTGAATTCGTCGGCATCACCTAAATGGCGACCACTGCTGCTCCTGCTGCTCCGCCGCCGCCGTGGAGAAGACTGAGGAAGAGATTCGTAGAGAGATCGAGGAACTCCATCGACAACAGCGCCAGGTTCATCTTCATCTCCTTATCCTCCCAACTTAATTCACATTGCTTGCCTTGCATGTACAATTTCTAAAAAAAGAAAAAAGAAAAATCGATGAATTTATCTGTTACGGTGTCTTATAATTATTATGATTACTTTTTTTTTTTTTTGGAGTTTCTAGAACTTTTTATTTCATCTCTGACAGATTACTGTGCGGCTTAGCGATCCAAGGGGTCTGCGCCGCGGCGCCTAATTGTCTGGCTCTGCTCCTCGCAATTTTGCCACTAACGGCGGCCGCCAGCTTGGCTTTGTTAGACCTGTAAGAGTTGCTTTCACCCTTGCCTTTGCCCTCAATTGCTGCCACATTTTACACTAACTATTGCGTTAGTTGTTGGAATTAATTTTTTATGTGTTAATTTTTAAATTGGGTTTTAGGCGGATAGGAACGATTCCGAAGACCAGCCTCCTCCGAAAAGGCAACTTTCTTCGGCTGTTTTTATGGTGTTTTTTTTTTTTTTTTTTTCTCTTGTGCCAAAAAACCTTACAACTTTTTTTAATTCACTACTCCGTTTGATTGCATATTGAGAATCCTAGACATACCATTTTAATGGGGTTGTTTTTACGTGAAGGTTGAGGATGGGGAGATCGTTGAGGATCCTTCTGCTTCTAATGCCACTGCAAATGGAGTAAAAAACAAGGATGCTGATGCGGAAGAAGGTGCTGGGAATTTGGCTCCTAGTATAAGAGAGGGGAAACCCTCCAATTGGTCTAGGAAGGATGCCAATTATCAAAGACCATCTCGAATGGTGAAAAAGTTTTCATTTTTTTGAAGAATGAGTACATTGTTTGTTCTCCGTGGAAACTTGAAAATTTGAATTGATTTTGAATCATGTCATTTAGGACTCTGAAATTCCTCCAGCAGAGCATGTTCCCAGAGTTTTCCCCAAAAATGAAGATCCGAGTTTGTTTAACAGGAACAGGAGGATGTTAGGCCAGCTTCTTGGAACCCTAGAGGTAGGAAGTTTAGTTCTTTCCTGTTTTGCTCTACGTGATTAATGCTTGTATGGTAATTGTTGGTTACCTAATTTTGGATCTAATTTTGAACGTCTTCTTTGTGTCCAAATGAAGTAAAAACAAGTTACAACTTGCAAGTTACATTATTGAACTTGTCACATGAAAGGTAGAAAATAATGGTTGGTTGAAGTAAGACGAATGGCTAGCAGGGTCTGTTTTGTCTGTTTGCACGATATGTGCATTTTATTACAACCTTCAATTTTTGATTTGGGTAAGGAGGTTAAAATTATAAGTATAGTTCTACTTGTTTAATAAAAACTGCTAGTTTTGTCTTTTGGCAATTAAGTCAGAACCTTAATTGATAGATGGAAGGAAGATCTGGATGAACCTAATTAGGCTTAGGTGTGTCGGGTGTCGAGAGATCAACAAGCTAGGACAAAGTATTCTATACCTCAAGGGTTCAGGGGTCTTCTGCTGTACTACTTCATGTGTGTTATTTTAGCCAACACTTTTGTTCATGGCAATTGTGTGTTGCTTTTTACTCAATGGATGAGTAAAGGAAAAATAGTTCCCTTTGGATCATTTCATTTTTGCCATTGGACTCATAGTCAGCTGCTCATTTGCTTCCAACATGTTATTTTTGTGTAGTTCTCTTATGAGGGGTTCAAAATTCATGACTACTGTTGATTTCTCTGGTTGACCATTTAATATGGATCCCCGACTAATTGGTGTTGGTTTGAGTGATATCTTGTTGTCACTACGCATGGTGGTATTAAGCAAACTGGAAAAATATCTATTTCATATTTCTTTTCTGTAACATACGTTAATAATTAAATAATCTTTTTTTCTTCATTTTCTTAAAATGCTTCCAGAGGTTCAGGAAAGAAGACGTGCAACTTTCTGGATCAGAAGCATACATGAGGAGGTCAGATTCCTTGAGAAGAGTGAGTGCTTATTATTTTCTGTTCATGATTGTTGGTTGATCCTTGATTTCTTATCTCCATTTCCTGCTTGTATTTGACTGAATTTAGCCGGAAGGAGTTGGTTGAACGGTATATGGCGGGCATTAGGACATGATAAGATCTATAACAGGAGATTTAGGGCTTATCTTTCAACATAATCACAAAAATCATGTGTTTTGGGGATTTTATTTCATGAAACAGAATCGGCATTCATTCATTTGGTAACTGCTATAGAATTGTTGACATGAAAAGAGAGTGTGTTTAAGATTTTTGTCGGGGTAGTGGATGTGAGTTTGATTTATTGTATCCTCAAAGCATGAAGTTTGTGACTTGTAATAAAGATTTTTGTTTCTTGACATGTTAATAGAGGAACTTGAGACATTAATTTATTTATTAAATTGGGTAACATTTCATCTTGATTTTTCTTAACCCACTTGATGATTGCATGAAGATGCTCACAGAAAATGTATGCATGCATGTATTCATAGCTCATCATAAATGGACACATGCTGTAACGTAGGAAAAAACCTTGTAAGAGGCAGTTTTTCCCTGTTATGGTGGAAAGATCGAATTTTTTCTGCATTTAGATATGGTGTTTGCATTGGTGGTTTTTGTTGGCCTTGAAGCTGCTGTGACTCTTGTTTGTATATAACTACTTAACAAGTGCTTTGGAATTGATTGTAGGCTGAGCAAAGGGCACGCGAAGAAAGTGAAAGGCTTAGGCAACAGGAGCGAGAACAGATTGCAGAAAGGCGGAGGTGAGATTTGGTCTGGTTTCCTCATATAGTTTATTATGTTACTGCTGTTTAAGTATGGTTTAATCATTCTTTTTAACTTTCTAAAACTGTTGTTGTCTCCTTTTTCTCCACCAGACTCGTAGAGCATGTGTTGCAGCCAAGGCGGAGAAAAAGAAACTGGAATTGCTGTTTCTTCGGTGGTGTGACCATCACAAAAAACTTGGCAATTTTATAAGGTATATGGATGAAACAAATTTGACCTGGCTTTCTGGTTTCCCATTATTGACTTTATTTTGGCGGTGCACCCCATATCTAATTATTATTATTATTATTATTATTTGGCTTTCTGCAGGTTATTTCTAATTTTGGTCCAAAAGTGTCCATATTCACAATTTTATTGACACAAAGATAAGTTTCTTTTCGTGTGCAGAATACTGAAGGCATTGATTGATGGTTGGTTTCCTGCTTTGCAGGAATTTATGTTTGATCAAATAAATTCATTTTATAAATTCTTTTAGGCAGTTCTTGTAACATGTTTATCACTCTTTCTTTACTTTTGCTGGATGTTTCCTTTTTAGGACAAAATCAGAGCCTCCAATATACTACACATTTGCCAAACCATTGGATGAAGATGTACAGGTGGTTGAGCAGCAGAAAGAACAGGTGAGTTTCTGGATGCTTGAATGCAATAACTTTGAACCGTAGTTATAGCTACAAGATAGTTCTTGTCAAAATCACTAATTCTTATGCCCTTGATGTTATCAGATATTTCAAGAATGGAAGGCTGCTAGGAGAGAGGAATTGTCTCAATACCAGAAACAGATAGTTGAACAGTATGTGGCGAATCTTGAAAACGAGCTAGAGAGATGGCAAAATGGAAGGAAAGGTAGGAAAGCAGAAAATGATATGGCCTACTTACAGGAGGCAATGGACAAAGAACTTGAGACCCATAGGCTTGAGCACGGTCCCAAGACCAGAAAGATTCCTGGTGGAACCAACAAAGAAGATGAAGAGGATGTGGAGGATATTAATATTGGGGAGGATGACACGATGGATGATGTACTGGATGTTGATGAGAACAGCAGGAGATTTGAAGAAACAGCAAAAGCAGAAGCTGGAGATTGGAGTCCACAACCTGAGGGAAAGGATCAGTGATTTTTGAAACCTGTATTGGTTCCTTTGTCGGTCTTAGTTTGTAATCTCGTCATCTAGCTGGTTACCTGCTGTTATGGTTTTTTTATTGACTGCTTGTGGACGATTGGGGTGTTTTTTTTCTCTACCCTCCAGTTTTGATTGGGAGAGGTGCGTTGAATTATTTATAACCATTGTTTTTAAACTTTTTTCTTCTAGAATTAGTTTGTGTCTCAAAGATAGTTATATAATGAGGTTAATCTGGTGATGTCGGATGTTTTGGCTTTATATTTTTGACACTTTAAGTTTACATTGCATGTAAATTTTATTAAATAAAAATAATCTAACAGTGAATCTTGTGAAATTTTGTGTACATGGAAATAATTGCGTTGAGTAGGTTCAAATGTTAGTTAGCTGAGTAGGTTCAAATGTTTGTTAGCTGTGAAAGTGTAGAATTAAGTCATCTAATAAGTAGAACGGTCAATTGAAATAGCGCGAGCATGTATTTTATTCTTTAAAAGCCAGGAATAAGCGCTGCTAGATCATCCTGTCAATTCTTTCCCAAACTGGGCAATCATTAGCCACGGAATGACTCACTGTAGGAATCACTAGTCCACGTAACAGGACAATCCCTTCTTTTGTATTCTAGGATTTTATTTTATTTTATCTTTAGTTTAAGAGGCAACTTCTTTTTTTTTTTTTTAAGGGTAAAAAAAACTTTTACCAGGAAAAAGAAAAAAGAAAAAAGAAACTATAGAGCAAACGGTAACTACTTGTCAGAAAAAGCAAATACTACAGATAAGCCTCCAAATTTATTAGTTGGGTTCACTCTATTGGTTAAGTAACTATTTGGTTGAAAAAAAAAAAAAAAAAACAAAGGAAGGCATAGAAAATTACTCTAACCTACCGTTCTTAATGTCAAGGGTTCTAAAGATCTAACCGAGATTGGTAATGGATTAATAGCCAAAAAGTAAATAAAATATATGTACATGGTTCGCTTGAGATTGTCAGTGCTAATTTTTTTAATGGCATGCAAAAAGAGTTGCTATTTTGAGTTAGCACTTAACACATTTGAAATAAATCAAATAATTATTAAAGCATAAATGTGAGCTAGGCAATTCCTTAGACATGGCACTGGGTTGCCACTAGAAAAATTAACAGTGAGGATTTCAAGTGTACACGGTTGATTAATACTAATTACATTTTAATAAACACGTAAAGTGAGTTATATATATATATTTAACAATCTGCATAACAAACTATGTCATTTGGGATATTACATGGTGGACTAATACTAATTATTTTTTACTAAATAAGTCAGGTGAGTTTATATAATTGTCGATCAACTAAATAAGTAAGCTGAGTTCTCTACATTTTAAATATTCACCAGATAAAAAGAAAAAAAATTATCCACGTATCGAATGTGATTAATATTGATACGTGCGTAATGATGAGAATAGACATATTTTAGCCGTTTAATATTTTCCTGATTATGCCCGCTTTTAAATTCTCCAAGCAAACTTTTGTTCTCTCACTCTCTTTTGTTGCAATCAGCACTTCCTTTCCCTCCTCTCTCTCCCTCGGAAAGCAAAGCAAAAGCAACAAGCAGACCCACCGAGGAGGTGGGGCTTCTCTTTCCAGTTTCCACCTCCCCTTCCCCTACCCGCCTCCCTTCTCACCCCTTGCCCCGGTCCCCACCACAACCTGCTCGACACACATCTCATCCCACTCCATAAAAATAAAAATGACCTCCAGACCACCCAACGCTATCAACGGCACTCATCACCACCACCACCGCCAACCCAACCCCATCCCACCACCACCTCGGGTTCACCACCCTAACGACAACAACGACACTTCTTCTCTCACCCAACACCATGGCCGCCACCACCAGCAACAACAACAACAACAACAACAACAACAACAACAACACTATCCTTCTCACAATCGTCACTACCCACCTCACACTTCTTCTTCTTCCTCCTCCAAAGCCTCCTTCAAAGGTTGCTGCTGCTGCCTTTTCCTTCTCTTCTCCTTACTCTTCCTCCTTATCCTCGCCGTCATTCTCGTCATCGTCCTCGTTATCAAACCCAAAAAACCCCAGTTCGACCTCCAATCCGTCGGCGTCCAATACCTCGGCATCAACCCCAACCCCAGCCCCCTTCCCACTTCCTCAGCGGCTTCCGTTTCCCTCGCCTTCCGCATGCTTTTCACGGCGGTTAATGATAATAAGGTTGGGATCAAGTACGGCGAGTCTAAATTCACAATTATGTACCGGGGGATTCCGTTGGGTCGGGGCATTGTTCCTGGGTTCTACCAACCCGCCCACAGCGTCCGCCAAGTACAGACCACCATTGCGGTGGACCGGGTCAACTTGCTCCAGACTGATGCGTCGGATTTGATTAGGGATGCTACGGTGAATGATCGGGTTGAGCTGCGGGTGGTAGGTGATGTCGGAGCTAAGATCCGGATTCTTGGGCTTACTTCACCTGGGGTGCAGGTTAGCTTAATTTCTACTACTCCATCAAATCCCAATCATCATTAATTATTACTTCACTGTTTAGTCTCTATCAGTATTATTGTAATTGCTTTCCTTAAAAAAAAAAAAAGAAAAGAAAAAGTAGGACTAGTATAACTCTCTGTTAGATTCTTTTACTATTTGTTTGTTGACAAATTGCCAATGTTTTCGGAGGATTGAGAGTCATACTAGGACTTTTGAATTGTCAACAAACAAATAGTGATGGTACTGATCACTAGAACAGCAGAAATGACATGATTCTTAGTATGGACAATTTCACATTAGTGGTGAGGAGGATGGGAGTGGGGATGGCTTAGTTTCGCTTTTCTCTAGCTTCAAAATAATATATCTAACATACCTGAAAAACATGATAAAATCAAACTTCCACAAAATAGCTAGTCGATTTCAAGTTTTCAGATAACAACAGTGGCACAGGTAGTCAATCTGCTATTTCTTCTGTGCATTTTTCAAACTCTTTTCTCTTTTCCCTTTTTTTTTTTTTTTTTTTTGAGGGTTTTCTTTCTCCTTTTACTTTCAGAGTCCTTTTTTTTTTTTTTAAATTTTTTATGAGTTGGGGGCTTGGAGGTATGTCCCCTTTTTTCTGTTAAATTAAAATGCTTTTCTTCCATAGCTAGGTAATTTTATTGGTAAATAAGGTTGCATTTTGCACGATCTAATATTGGTCATCGGACCTAATCTACGGTTGGAATGTTTCTTTGCTATCTAGTCTTTTCCATCTGTAACACACGTAGTAAGCTTGGACTTGCATGCTCTAGCCACTTGACACTAGTGAAGGTGCACCGTGCACGGCCAAGTTTTGTCATGTTGCCTTCCTTTCTGTTTCATTTTGCTTTACACTAGCTATATATATATATATAGTAATCAGGTTCCTTCCACCTCAAGATCCATAAAAGTATTTCATTATGCATTAAAAAAAAAACCACTAGTGCTAAGGAAAAAGAATAATGCAATGAATTATGTTATCAAACGCATTTGTTCTGTGTTTGTAGAAAATATTATTACAAACCTATTAGTGTGTGCTAACAATAACATCAATATTTTTGACCGGTGATATTGCTTATTATTAATGCTTGTAACTATTTGGCAAGAATGGACAGAAATTGAGCTAGCGTTTTCAAATCATAACATGGTCATATAGCCTTTTGTTTTTTCTTTGTTTTTTTTTTTTTTCGGTGGCTGTCAGTTTCATAGCTCCTTCCCACCTGAATATAAGGCAATCTACATTTTTCAGCTCAAGTCATGTCCTGAATTTACAAAAGACTCTTTTGGTTTAATTAGTAATGAGGCTAAGACAGTAATAGTAGCAGACAAGCCTAATTAAAATGTATTTGACTCTTGGGGGCAGGTATCAGTTGATTGCGCAATAGTGATCAGCCCCAGGAAGCAAGCACTCACAAGCAAGCAGTGTGGATTTGATGGCCTCAGCGTATGAAATGAAACTGGTAAATTTCCAAACACACCAAAAAAAAACAAAAAAAAAGAAGGACAACACTTTTTCCCCTTTCAAAAGTAGATGGAGACAGAGAGAGGAGAAAGTGACCACCAAGCACATGGATTTGTGAGGGAGGAGCAAGTGCCGCCCATTTATTTTAGTAAAAAGGAACTAAAGTTAAATCCCTGACTAGGCGTCTCTGATTTTTAATTACTGCTATTATTATTATTGAGGCAAATGTTTATAAAGAAATTAACTTATGAGCGGATATTTACTTTTTGCAAATCTTGCTCTTGTTTGTAAAGTTTTGGGTTGATTTCGTGAATTGTTATTTTGCTTGCACACTGATGCCACTTATTGGGATTTTTTTTTTTTTTTTTGAAATTTGGTTCCATCCTACTTTCAACATGGTTGGTAACCTCTTAATGGTGAAGATTGAAGAGAGAATCTGAGAAAGTTTTGCCTTCTTGCTTAAGGATTGATTTTGTATTATATATGTAATATCTGACTGTGTCTGAGATGATCATGGAGGATCATCTCAGAGTAAAATACTTGTTTTTGTTATTGCTCCTTTTTTCGCCAAGTTCAGTTTGTCACTTATGGATGTCTGATTCTTATTCTTTTTCTTGTTAGGCCAATTGTTAACTATTTTTTGTTTTTTTGGGTTAAGTTGGGGCTTTATATTACTGCAACTATTAAAAGTTAAAGTACGTATCTTATTTGATACAACTGTTGAACTTTTATAGAAACTTACGCATACTAAGAGGTCAGAAGCATACACTTCGGGGGTGTAAATACAACATATTACGTTTGAATGTTTTGGATTACAAAATTGTTTTATTTTATTTTATCAATTACTATTGTATTACATGTTTGTTTGTGTGAGTCGCTCAATGGTGTGTTTAGGTGAAACCTAAACTGTTTGCTATACACAATTATCAATGCTTTGCTTACTTGACAATTCATTTAGTTTCTAAATATATGTAATAGCATTTATTTTACTTCAAGAATCTTCGAGTAACATTTACTGTATTCATTTGTCGTACATAAGCAGCATTACTTGTGTTGGTGGCTTTACAAAAATAGGCTTGCAGAAATAGCCATAGGAGGGAGAGTGTGTTGTAGGGCATAAATACTCTTTTGTACCGTTTAATATGCATTTTCTTTCTAAATTTGGAGGGAATTCACACACGTCCTTGAGCTCTTAAAATCCGTAGAATCTTTTTAGATTGCAAATTATTATATCTTCTAGTGTAGAACCTAAATATGGCTTCCAGTTCCAGCTCTAACTCAATGGGTTGCCGAGGATTGAAACTTCAACTGGCCTGGGTTTCAAGTTTACATACTACCCCCAGAAATGCATATAAGGAAGTTTGTATAGAACTTTTCAATTTCATCAAGATGCAGCCTCCCTTAAATGGACACAACTAATTGCATTTTCCTTCCAAGAAGTTCCTTATCCATCAAGCTAAAAGCTACGTAGTTCTCTCGTAAAAATTAAAAGATCCAAATATTCATCCCCAAAAGAATAAACATTCTTGCCATACAATTTCCCGCCATCCAGCAATTATCTGAATAACAGACATATAATGAAAGACAGCAATGCCTCTAACAATGCAGCATGCAGCAATAGAGAGTACTGTCTATCAATCGTCAAGCAAAACAAAAAATATCACAGATGAGATGAGGACCGCAGGGTAAAAGATTAAGACATCCCAAGAAGGATTTCAAAAACTAAGGCTGTGTTTGGATGGATATTTTTTGGAGTGTTTTTTAAGAAAATTTTACTATAGATGTTCTTTAAAAACAATTAGCGTTTGAACAATATTATTTTTTAGAAACAATTAGGGAGTTTTGTCCAAAATCCAAATTTGTAGGCACACACATATACACATGCACACACACATACATATACATACATACACACACACACATATATATAATATGTATTTACATTATATATAATATAATATATACAAACATACAGACCTATACGTATGTTAAATAAGTAACTATATATAATACATATAGATAATATATATTACAAGTACATACATACGTATGTACATGCATGCATGCACAAATACATACATATATATTATATATATAATATATATAATATATTTATATATAATATATATATTACACATACATATATTTATATATAAATATCTATAATATATAACATATATGTATATATTATATATTTATATGTATTATACATACATACATATGTATGTACATGCATGCATGCATACATACATACATATATATAATAAAATATATATAAATATATGTATGTATATATATTGTCTATATATGTATATTATATATTATACATATTATAATACATATAATATACAATATATATGTAATATATATAATAAATATATTATACGTACATAAATGCGTATGTACATGCATGTATACATATATTTATATATAAATATTATATATATTATAATATGTATATTATATTATATATATTACATATAACATATATAAGTAATAAATATATTATATGTACATAGATACGTATGTACATGTATGTATGTATGTACATATAATATATACAAAAATATTATATATAAATATGTATATTTATATATAAAATAATGTGTGTATGCATGCATGTACATACGTATCTATGCACATATAATATCTGTGTGTGTGTGTGTGAAAGTGAGTGTATGTTTTTAGTGTTCTTGGTATGAGTTTGAAAATGAGTGTGTATTCTTGGTGTGTAAAATTTTAGTGTGTGTGAAAATATGTGGGTGAGTGTGCGCAAAACATAAAAATGTGCTAAAACACTATTTTAGTGTTTTTTGTGCCAAAGAAACTCATTCCTAAAAAACAAGTTGTTCAAACACACCCTAATATTCCAGAAATACTTTCATAAAACAATACGTGAATCAAATCCAAATCAGAGAACAAAACTTTCAGAACAATTTCCTCATAGTCTCGCAGACTTGGAGAAGAGAAATTATCCAATCAAATGTTCAATTCAGGATATAAAATGTTGTCCATATTCATTTTAAGCAATCTAAGATTTATGCCTTCAACCGACCATAGAACTTCTGCTTCTCCTGTGTAGTCTGGAAGCGGCCATGTCCAAACTTAGACGAGGTGTCAATGAACTTGAGTTTAATCTCTTCAAGAGCAACACGAGATGTCTGGTTCAGCAAAGATTGACGAAGTGTGACGACCCTTTTCTTGGGACCAACACAGCAACCCTTGATCAACAAGTAATCATCCTTAACCACACCATAGTGGGGAAATCCACCCATAGGAGTAATATCCTTCTCAGTCCTGAGAAGCAAAATCATTGCATATTACTAAGGAAGTAAAAGTCAATTTAAAATCAGAAAATGTAAACCATGTGAAAGCATTGGACAGTTTCAAGAAGAGCAACATTTCAATTCCCAGCACACCAAAGAAGAATTCTATGAACGTTTCATTAATATTACCCAACTAATCCAGATCAAAATATCCCAGTCTAGAAACTGTAATTGTAAAACTATAAATGTACAGATAAAAATGCCAAAGCCTTTGACAGTTTTAAAAGACTAAGCATTAAACACTACTCCAGAAATATCTCTGCAGAAGATCCTATTTGATAATGCCAGGGGTATTATCATAGCAAGAGTGAAATAGATTAGGTCAGGAAAGTGAAAATATTGCTAAATAAATATCATAGAAGACCATGTATTTCCATCAATTACTAAGAAAACCAAATTTAAATATGTGTAGAGAGAGAAAGAGACAGAGAGGGAGAGAGAACAAGATGTTGGAGTTGCAGCCTATGCATGATTGTTAATACCTGTCAAACTCAGTAATAGCAGTATGTCCTTCTTGGCCAGCCTTTCCAAGCTTGTAAACCTTTTTGTTCATCTCAGTACGGTGGTGGTACCCATTTTGACCAGCTCGAGCAACCGTGAAGGAAACTCTAGCAGGGTGCCAAGCTCCAATACAAGCAACCTTGCGAAGACCTCTATGGGTCTTACGGGGAAGGCGGGTGACACCCCAACGGGTCACAACACCTTCATATCCTTTTCCCTTGGTTACACCAATAATGTCTATCATTTCATCTTTCTGGAAAACAGCATCAACTGGAATCTGCTTCTCGAAGAAACCATAGGCAAAGTCAACCTTCTGTGCAACAGAGCCACCATTCACCTGAATCTCCATGAGATGGGCCTTCTTTTGTTTCAGCCCCTTCATCTTCCTTATCTGCACAAAAAAATTATTGATTACTAAATTAACATTGGTCATCATGGTAGGTCTTCAGAATTTATCTGCAGTTCTCTCTAAAGTACATTGGCTCTGGTGTTTGGCCTTGAAAATTTTGAGGGAAGGGGAGGGAGGTGAGGGAAAAACTAAACAGATCAAATCCAGCAATAAAAAGAAAAATCAACTAACTACATAGTAGGAGAAGAAAAATCTAACCATAGTTTATGGTCATTAGTACCTGGGTGTGAGCCAAAACGCGAATAACAGAAGCATATTTCTTCAACTTCTCTAGCTGAGATTGGATATCTTTTTTCCCTTCCTCACTCTCATACTTTTTGGAGTACTTTGTAAAAGCCTTCTTCTTGGACTTGCACCAATTCTTGTAAAACCTCCTCTTGACTTCCTCGCTAAGATGCTGAGCCCAAACTGTGTTAAGGCAGCGGAGACCACGGGGTGTCTTCACATACCCAACCACACCAACCACCACCATTGGAGGAGTTTCAATAATAGTCACAGCCTCACATGTCTCCTTCTTATGAAGTTCTAGCAGTCATAAATCATCACATATAATTCAGATATTACTCATAATACTATATAATGGAGAATAGAGAAAAACAAAATTTGTTAAGTACAACTGATAATGCTCACATGCATACAATGCAACACTATACTACTAATAAAGCAAATCTGCTTACAAACTCAAAAGGGTGCTTACGCCATAAATCACAGTCCAAGCCAAAATCAGGAAGTAATAATTTTGACCAAACCAGAAAATTCAAAAATAATATATAGCAGGAACGGCAAAAAAGAAAGAACGAGAAAGCACGGAATGCAATTGGTATATGTCTAATAAACATCCGTAAATCCAGTGTAACAGCCTGAAGATATTCGACTCTTCACTCTTTCCATTTATCTTCTTGTCATTCAACACTACGAGCACAGACAATTCTATTAACAGAATCCGTAAACACCAAGCTTAGTCTACAGGTCAAAGATTCCGTAAACATCAAACTTATTCTACTTGTTAAAGACAAGCCCAGCATGGCAACCGACACATACATTGAATTTACATTTTAATTTAAAGCTAACAAAGAACAAGCATTAAGCAAGGCAATCAAGGGGCAAGGTAAAATGCCGTTCAATAACAAAATTGCTTAATGGGAATAAAATACAAATTAAATCAAACTAAACTTTCACAACAGAAAGAGAGAGCAACAATAGCTAATCGGGAATCAGAAGAGAGAAGAGAAGAGAAGATTACTGGATCCGGGTTTCTCGACTTCTCTGACAATGTGTGTCATGCCAGCCTTGTAACCAAGGAAGGCAGTCAGCTTGCAGGGCTTGCTTGGATCATCCTTTGGAAATGCCTTCACTGCATTCATTGATCATTACCCAAATAAAAATAATAATAAAAAAAATTTAACAGCAAAATATTTTGAGTAAAAAGAAATGGTACAAAGAAGAAGACAAAATAATTAAAAAAAAAAAAAAAGAGTAGCAGTATTAATACCCTTTCCCCTATGACGAGCAGCTCTCTTCCTGGGAAGAAAGCCAAGGGAACCATGGCGGGGATGCTCAAACTTCCTGTGCGACATTCTCCTTTTTCTTCTCCTTCTCTTCCTAACTCTTCAGTTTTGCCGAGGCTCAGAGGCGTCCCTCAAGAAAAACCCTGCTACTTAAAAACACTTGCATTTTATAGCTAGGTTTTTCATGGGGGAAATGGGCTGATGGGCTGCTATCATCGTAGGCCCAATAAAGATTGGAAAGCCAACTTTCGTTGACTTCTTCTTTCGCTCTTTTTTTCCCAAGATTGGACCAACGTCCCTAACTAACTACGATAAACAGATCAAGCCGATTGAAATCGATATGAGATACTACTCACGATTACACGAGATTCTTGATTCGACTTTTAATACGCTCTATAATCCATTTTTCCATGTAGAGTATTTCTCAAACGAATAACTTGATTTGAATTGTAATAAATATAGGAATTGTACTTGAACTCAAATTAACTAGATGCCTATCTAATTATACTCTGAACAAATTCCTACAAACAATAGCTTGTCAAGCATAAAATTCATATGCCATCATGGTTCTAATGATTTTTGTAATATTATTTGGAAATATTACTTTCACACATTTTTTTAATTACTCCGTTACATTTTAAAATGTTTACGTGCATAACATCTCACAAAATATTATAATATTATTAATATTACAATATTATTGTTCCAATGATGTTCAAAAAAAAAAAAAAAATGCAATCCAAATGCAGCCATTGTAATCTTTGGGTCTCGCGGCCCCAAATTGTATCACGGCTGAAAACGAAGGCCCATATCCAGCAAAATTATACTAGTGTGAGCAATTAACAATCCAACAACAAGCATCAAAGCCAGAGTCCTGTGGGTGGGTAACTCAGAAGCAGGCGAATGGATTTCTCGTCTCTAACAGACGCTTTGTCGTCCCAAAATTATTCCAAGATCGCTGATATCTGCGACAACCTCATGCTCCAGGCAATCTTTTCCCCTCTCTCTCTCTCCCTCTCTCTCTATTTTTTTTTTTTAACTAATATTCATATATATTTTTTTGGGTAGAAAATATCTAAAACCCTAATAAAGTATTTTGTATGATATCTGAATCTCAATCCATACAGGTTGCGGCACAGGGCATTCCGTTCCAGGATGAATGGCCGTATGCTATTCACCTTCTAGGTCACATTTACGTCAATGACATGTAAAAATTTCCCACTCAAATTTCTGTCTTTTTTTTTATTTAATTTTTTTTGAATTTACGGATGATAATTTGGACATCTGTGTTAATCGTGTAGTTTGACTGAAGTAATGCTATTTAGGGTTTAATTATGTTCGCATTTTTTTTTAATTTGTGTTTTGCTGTGTGGACAGTAATAGTGCGAGGTTTTTGTGGAAAACTATTCCGGCGGCAGTAAAAGAGAGCCGGCCGGAGGTGGTGGCAGCTTGGAAAATCGGTCAGAATCTCTGGACGAGAGACTACCCCAATGTTTATCGGGCTCTTCGGGAGTTTGATTGGAGTGCTGAGGCTCAGGGTATTGTTGCCGCATTCTCAGGCAAGTCTCTCTCTCTCTCTCTCTCTCTCATCAATCTGCGGCCTTTTTTTTTTTGGGCTTTGTAATATAGAGTACTTCGTAAATACTAGTATTTAAATATGTCTAGCATCTCAACGGCGATTGTGTGGTTCCATAATTGCGAAACCTTTTTCTTCTTGTTGAATTGAGGAAATTGAATGTGTTATTCTTGTCGCGTTGTTAAGTTAGAGTAAATTTGGTCAAATTGAATAAATTGGACAGTAGGATATTTGATGTGCATACACGTTGTTATTGAGATGAGAAATTGGGGGGGGGGGACAGAAGATATGGATTTTTCCTTTAGCTCAATATCAAGGCAGGCAAATAGTTGTCACTGTTCTGCATTATTCCTTTCGTTGATGGGCTTCCAAAATGTCCTTGAATTGTATTAGACTTATTTAGTTATAAGTACAGAATAGTAGATAATACAACTATGATTAAAGGGAGTGAAAGGATATTAGTGAAAAATCATCATGAGCACAAAAGAGTTACTACAGCAGAAACAATAATCTGCAATTTGGCTAAAAAAAATATCAGTAATATACTTGTTTATGTACTCTAAGCTTGGATGTAAGCTTAAGATTTCGGTTCTATTTAATGAGAATATTTTTCTTGATCTTCTGACTCAATCTTTGACTTTTAATTTGTATATTCTGCAGAACTCTACACTAAAAGAATGTTTGACCTCCTGCTTTCTGCTTATTCAACAATAAGCATACAAGATGCAGCTCTCTTCCTAGGAATGAACGAGGATAATGCTACGAACTGTAAGCTTCTTGCTTTTCTGTTTGGTTTAATGTAACAATTACTGCTGGTATACATTTAGGATGCAACATTTTGACCAAATGCAGTCTGCTGATTTGTCTGTAAGGCATTGTGTATCTTGTTGACATGTCTGGGCTATATAATCACATGACTTTAGATATAGGAAATGTATGTTGCTGCTATGAGCAACTGAATCAGAAAGTGTTACTTAACCACTATGTGGAAATTTGACCGAAGCTGTCCAATTGTTCAAACGACATAATGTGTAGTGGCAAATATCCAGTGCTCTTTTCTAAGGAAGCTGGTGAATATCTGGTTTCTAGATTACGAAGATGTTGCCATTTGTTTTTGTCAAGCTTGGTTTTGTATTAAAACTGATAATGATGCCTCCTCAGAGAGCTTCAGATTCGCACATTGGGAAATTTTATACAAAAAGATAACTGACTAGCTTTTCTTACACTTTTTCTGCAAAATGGCGTTTGGATTCCTTGTTTTGGTTATTCATGTTCGGAAACTATCACATGTTTGCAAGCTATCAGATAAAAGAGCATGCAGACATTCCTTGATGAAAGAACTGATTGAAATCATGTTATATAACATACTATGTGCAGATGTGCTGCAACACGGTTGGATTGTGGATGCCAATTCTCGCATGCTGACTGTGAAGAAGCAGGCTGTTGCAGCAGAGCAGAAACTAGATTCCAGTAAATTGCAGCGCTTGACAGAATATGTTTTCCACCTTGAACACTAGTTTCAAGCATGTAGAATCTATTAGAGAATATCGTCCATGGACTTACAACATTCCGATGTGTTTACCGCAAAGTATTCAGCGGAGAATGACTCTTTTTTGAGTCTGTTTGCCAAATATGAGGGTGTTATCAAGTCTTGTTATTATAATTCGTCGGTATTGAAGGCTGAGCTTGGGGGTTTTCTACATAGATAGTATTAACATCGGCAGGACCACTACATTGTGGGCCATGATTTTTAAGTTATTATCATGTTTTTTTGTCATGTACCTATGTCTTGTTGATTATAGATCCCCAGAGGTGGATTTTTTGAAATGGCCAGTTTGAATTTAATGTGCTAGCTCGGTGAATTCATGGAATTGTTGGGAGCCTGGTATAAAATATCTACAAGAAAGTACTTTCATGATGTTGATGAAAGAAGTGCCATGGCCAGACAACTAGTAGATGATACACGTTTTGATACCACGGAACTTTCCATGTTAAGCTTTTATAGCACGGGTGTTTTTGTTTGCGGCAGATGAAAGCATACCCGAAAAATCCACTGCTTTGGATTTGGCGGATAGATGGCTCTACTTTCTCCTCCTCAGCCGAAGGCAAAGTTTAAAATACAATAGTATTGAGAAGATAATCAGTTAAGTAATGGTTCCATTTCATTGTACATTGTGAGATTATTCATTGAAACGGAGTCTTTCAATATTTATTTCATCAGAATAATTGCAATGATATGTACTTTTTATCCTAAAGCAAAGAGGAAAAATATTTCAGGCGCACTGGTAGATCTTTAGGGCAATTATCCGGCTTAGTTGCAAAGAAGCATTTATGTTTGGATGAGTGTTTCTTGGGGTATTTTTAGAAAATATTAATATAGTTATTTTAAAGATTTTTCTTCATAAATGTGTATGTGAGATAAAAAAGTTGTTAAAAAACGTGTATAAAATTTGTAAAAAATATATTTTTAAAAAACAGTATCAAACAAATAAAATCTTTCCAAGAAAACCTTAAAATTCTGTGGAACCTAATAGTTGGTTATGGAGAAGAGGATAGTGCATCACATTTGTTAGCCCATTGTTTACATCAGTAAGATCGATGTTATTACTGTGGGTGAGAGAATAATAAGGAATTCAAAGCATTATTCGAAGTATAAGCTAAGGCCAGATCGTTGAATTGTTTTGAGCTAACTAAAACAAGTGCAAGAAACACATAGACCCTAGTCTCCTATTATTTTTTGATCAAAATGAAATACGCAACTAGTGATTTAGATGAAGAATTACTAAAACAACCTAGTTATACTCATTTCACATCGACAAAAATTAGAAGTATGTCAATCTAATTTGACTTATTGCAAAGTTGATCATTACACCCTTTCATCAACAGAACTGATGCGCAGTTTGAGAGGCTAAAATGCGTACTCTCCCAAGACTATGGAAATCATTTATGTGGAAACTACAATTAAAAAAAAAAAAAAAAACACAACACTTAACCATAGCGGTTAGTGATGCTATAAAAGAACGTCTGGAAGCTGCTTGGACCTATTACTGTAATGACTTGGTGGCTTACTTTGTAATTTACGTCAAATGTTTATAACAGAAAAAAGAAAAGAAAAATTAGTGTATATAAGTGCAAAAAAATATCAGTGAAACTCAAGAGCCGATACCTTAGATCAATGGAAAAAGGGCAAAGTTATACATGTAGATATAAGAAGTTTATTCCCCTAAAGTAAACAGTTCACGAAGTATTCATTCAATAGTACAATCTGCAAAAGATGGAAGGAAAAGAAAAATCGTGATGTACTATTCCTCCTTCAGGACTGCGTGATCGATGTTTAAAGAGGACATTGAAAGACAATAAGAAAAGAAAGATGGTTTAAGGAAATGAAAAGGGAAAAGAAGAAAGTACTTTAAGATAGTAGTTTTTGTGTACTAAGAAGAAGTGATAATAAAGGATCAGAATTCCAAAACCATTTGAAATTTTGAATGCATCGCCGCAATGGCTTGCATGAATTGGGTAGTCTCACTCTAACCGCTTTGAGGAAGAACTTCGAATGAGAATCTCATCTAAACGCCTAAAAAATCTATGATCTTTTAGTATTCATAATGAGATGGACAATGCATCATTCCAAGAATCTAATCCTCAGCCACCCCTCCACATCCGCCTGATAAAAAGCGTTTGTTCGAACTCCAAACAAGAAAATTCTAGACAAGAAAACTCTAGAACTAGAATCCCGGGAAAATATCTCAGTCTCCATCTCCACATTAATACAACCCCCACCCCAAAACTCCAATTGAGACAAACCATCTACTAATTTATATACAAATAACATGATAATCAAAAGAATTAGCACTAATAGGTATGTAGATAACAAACAAAAGCACCACTAAACTAGATAGAAACTTTAAGGTAATTCAATTGTCAACCAAAGAAAACAAACTAACATAAAAAACATAAGTTTCTGCTAATTTAGATTGGGGTACTAAATTTTCTTTCTTCGTGATATATATACATCAAAACATTCGAATTAACTAAGACAAGATTAAAGGGTCTAGATATATTTTTACATATCCGATGATAAAAAGGGATTAGAATAAAAGGGCCATCTTCATATTTTCCTAGCAGCCTTTTTACCTGGTTTCTTGATCAAGGGCGTGGTATTCATATAAATATCAAGAATGGATCGAAACTTCCTTTGCCTTGGTGGACAAGCTTCATCATCCAAGTTCTCATCGATAATTGTATTACTATTATTTTTCAAGATGGAAGATATCTCGTCGGCCGTGCTGCCCGTTGTATTGCCAACGCTTTCTTCTTCTTCTTTCTCCAAGTCTTGAAAGGCGCCATTGCCCATCTTGCTATCCGTTGAATCGCCGCTCAGCTGAATCAACTGCAAAGCTGCGTCGACTTCGGGCTCCGTCAGCCTCGAACCCACCTGGGCTCGTCGGGTTTTGGATTGGGTTGTTGATTTTGTCATTGAATTTCCAACGGAAAATATGCAAAGATGGGGCAAGAGGGGTGGGGGTAGGGGTGGTTATATAGGAGGTTTTTGTGACTGAGGGGACACGAAATTGCTGACGGGTATTATTCCTTCTCGACCTCGAATCCTTTCTCTAATAGTAATTGGACGTGTCTCGCTCAATATTAATTAAGTAAATATTTATTTGAGAAAATGTCTTCTTTTGAGAATTTTTTTTAATCATAGTGGAAATTGTTCTCTAAAGACATATTTGAAGTATATTTTTTCTTTATTTTTTATGGGTTAGATTGTTCTCGAAAGAGAAATTTTATGCTGTAAATTTATTTTATAATGTAATATAATATAATCATGTGATATGGAACCTTGGAAGATAAAACATTCCTAGCCTTAAGGATAGCCTCGTACAATTGAAATCAATGGTCGAAATTGGTGTACATGCAAACTTTTTAATTTTTTTTGTTAAGAATTTTTATAAATAACACTTAAGTTTTATCCTACGAGATACAATCAAAAGGCAATTGCTGACTTCAAGTTGCACTCATGGAAATTAAGCACTACTCACGCACACACTTAACAATTGATGTGGAACACTGGGAGAGAGAACATGAAACTTCTACTAAGCACTAACTAGTACTCACTTTTACTGTTTTTAACCTTACCGACTGGTCTTTTTCCTTTTGTCAAGAGTTTTCATAAATAATATTTAAGTTTTATCTCACGAGATACAACTTAAAAGCAATTACTGACTTAAAATTGAACCCATGAAACTCAAGCAGGCAAATTCTAACTAATAAAAGTTTACATATAAAAAAAACTAATAAAAGTTTAAATGCAAGTATCTCAGTCATTCACATAAATAGTCACGTGTCCCTCTTGATTGTATCTGATGTTCTGAATCAAGAAATGAGATGTCATATCATAAAGGAGATAATAAGTTGTTCTCAACAAATTTTGAATTTTGTCAAAATTGAGTTTAGAAAAGTAAAAAATTAGTTATTTCTGATTTGTGTTTAAAATATTTAAAAACAAAGCAAAAAAAATTAAAAACATCATAAAATAATTTTTTTCAAAAATTAAAAATTAAAAATAGATAGAAAAAAGTCATTGAACCATACTCAATATCTACTGCAATCAATAGTGTGGAAGAAATTACCACATTTTGAATATTAGAGGTATATCCTCTATGATAATGTTATGAAAAGAAAACTTGGTGACAATTATAACTACATTAGAGTTATACATGTTGCAATTGTTGTGCCCATGGGATCACATAAATAGAATCCATGATCCAGTTTTTTGAGCATGGCATCACTGCAATAGAGGCATATTAATCTCAACGCATTATGCTTAATTATGATATGATGATTGATAACTAATTATCGAGGATAGTTTGCCAAATATGTATTAGAAAAAATTCTTGATTATGAGCCATCTGTGAATCATGTTTGACAAGAAGTAATATATTTTAAACAAACTTTTAATTGGATGTAGATGCCAACACTGTTTTTTTAACCAGATTAACAGTAGCAGCACTATTCAAGAATTCGATTTGAAATTATGACCTTTAAAAAGGCTGAAAATTGCTCGTATATATCTTCTGGATAAACTGTATTAGAGCCTGAGATAAATATTCACAGCTGTAAAACGAAGTGCCGTGGGGTCTATAGCTTGTTCTAGAACGAGTTGTTCAATTATCAATCCTAAAAATTAGGACAAGACGAATTTAATAGTAAAAATTATATAAATGTTGTGGTGAGTCACCACCACACACACACAAAAAGTAAAATTTTTTTGGAAAAATAGATAAAATTTGTCGATAATTTACCATTTTTTCGATGTGAAAATTAATCGACGTGACCTCACTGTAACATTGTTTGTAAGTCTTTTGAGAACATAATTTTCATTTCTCTTTATTCCAATATGCCTCTTTTACTTGTGCCTAAAATATTGTTAGCTCTTATGAAATGAGAGTCTTATTGGGGAAACATCACCTATTTCTAGAACACTAGATTTTTTGGAAAAGATATCTCAATGTATTATATTACAATATTCTGGTATATTACCTGTTTCGATCGTTAAATTAAAATTTTATATTGGACTTCATCTTCGAATTCGAATGCGAGTGTGTCTTACTTTAGTAGCAGAGCTCATGCCTATTTAACCTAAACATTCAAAAAAGGGATTTATGCATAATATACCAAGTAAAAACTATGGTATACTAAAGTACTGGACAATCACAAATCATCAATCAATTTAAGAAATGTGTTTAGTTTATACAGAGTTAGCTAACGTGGTAAAAAATAATTAGTTCGTTAAGAAATTAATAAATTATCCACGAATCTTTTCAAAACATTAGAAAAAATTAGAACTCATCACCTAACTCTACGTTAGCATGATATTTTCCTAAATTTGAATAATTTTAGCTTGAAATCTTGAGCGAGGCATAACATGTTGAGATGGGCGTAAAATGGGGTTTAATGATTGGTTTTTCGTTAAAGAAGTCCTTGATCGAGAATTGTTCACTTCTTGTCGTGGAGTTGCTGGTCCTAAAATTTTGATAGGTTTTCTGTGTACGATATTTATTACTTCTGTACAACTATGACCGAAGAAACCTCGTCTCAGAAGAATTAATCTGAGATCAAACACAAACTCCAAAATATCGTAGACATAAATATATTTATTTCTGGAATTGAAAGTCAATCACCAACGACTTGGTAGCCAAGATGCATGCCATATTACTCAGATTATCATTAACTAATGTTAGTACAAGTGTCATGGAAATGCAAGTGTTAATTAATAAGAGTGTGTGTCCTAAATTTTTATTTCATTTACGATGTCAATTACAAAATAAGCCTTTCATTCTTGCCAAATATCTCTTCTTCTTCTTCTTCTTCCTCCTCCTTTCCTCTGTGCGTGTGTGTGTGGGTGAATTGCTACTAAGTAACAAAGCTCTTGATTATATGAGTTGTGTAATTATGAGTTACAACTATATATTTTATTGCTGATTGTTTACTCATTTACCAATATAATACATTTATCACCTCATCTAACAACATTGGAAGTAACCAAATTAAATAGTGCTCATCAAAAGGTGGAAAAATTGGAGGGGAAAAGGGGGAGGGGAATTAGGAAAAAATAGGAGGGAAAAAGGGGGAGAGGGATTAGGTAAATACTGTGGAATTCATATCTCAAATTGTATGAGGCAAAAAGTCTAAAAAGTACACTCCATCACAATTTGAGAGCCTCATCTTGTGAAGCAAAATGCCTTTTATACTATTTTTTCTTGTGCCAACTACAAATAGCTGTCATGTCAAATTGGTGGGTTGAGACTTTCAACAGCTTTTCACAACATACAAATGAATCATATTGTTTATATTTCAAAATTTTCCTCCATATTTCTATTAAAGCCCACGGAAAGATACAGTTGTACCTTTGCGTCAATAGTCAAATATTATTGCTTCTTCTGGCCAACTTATGACGAGGACTACTACTAATTGTACTTCAAATTATAATAAAGTCTTCTTTTCTAAGATAAGTACAAATTAATGACCACTCCAACATACAGTCTATATATTTTGCTATAAAGAAAATTGACCAAGAAAATGAGCAATATGATTTAAGCCATCACTTTGTACATTCAACCTTCTTACGTACGTAGGGGATCCAATAAATGGTGTTCATACATGGAACGTATTTCCTTAATAATATAATGCTGCATGGGATGGGCACCACTGCTTTCTGCTTCTCTGATCTAAGAAGACTTGACGGATGCTAGATGGCTTACTTCCACGATGCTAACAAATAGTAACGGCCTGATGTCAAGAATTTTATGTTCAAACTTCAAACAAAACGACTCAATAATGCCCAAAAAGTAGATAATTTGACCAAAATATTAATGGAAACCAAAACCCCCCCCAAAAAAATAATAATAATAATAATGGAAGAAAAGGTAACAATTTGACTTGCTGAAATTATTTGTTTGAAGTATAAGTCTCTCGAAGTTGGACGAAATATTGTTCTTCGTAGTATTGTAGTCTTCACCATAACAGGATTGGCATTCATCCATTAATCATGAAATAATGTACTAGCTGATCTTGGGATGCTGGTCTCTGGTCCTTTAATGAAGCTTAACAAAAGCCAAGAGCAATTCTTGTGGTGGGCATTAGGCAGAGGGCAGAACTCGGAAACGGAATAAGAGAATATAATTGGCCGGAAGTATCCCTTGATCAGTTGATCGTCAAATCAAAGCATTAAAAAGAAAAGGTGGAATTTGTGTTTAAGCAGTGAAATAATAAAAGCTTGAGATTGAAGAACGAATGTAATCAAGTAAATGGATGAAAAAGAGGACAAAAAAACTTTTTTCTTTTAAGATATATACATAGACAAATACAAATCTGTTGCAATTTCTTTCTTTGTCCTAGCTCGTCATTTTTACATGAATTGATGAATAAAACAGTATAAATAGCCAGCCTCCCCCATATCTCTAATTCTTCTGATTATGAATTCTCTTTCTTCCAGCTGCTGCATGCTTGCTTGATCAAAGGCTTCGTATTCGCATATAAATCAGCAATAGAGCGAAACTTCCTTTTTCGCAAGGAATTACACGCATCAACTTCTTCACAAACATCCAAGCTTTCTGCCATCCTAAAGATCGCGGAAGCCTTGGATGAAGATGTGGAGGAGGAGGGGGATTTAATCTCACCACCACAATTAATAATGTCTCCATCCCCCACGCTTTCTGCCTCACATTTATTATTACTATTATGCGCCAAATGATCAAGACTGTTGCCTTCGGCTCCGCTGCTGCTATATGATGCGGCAGAATCTCCACTGAGTTGAACCAACTGGTAAGCCGCCTCCAGTTCAGGCTCCGTCAACCACCAGCACACGGTGACAGTATCACTAATCATCTTCTGATGCTGATTCTGATTATGGGCTTCCACTGTTTATCCGGCGGATGTTATTTTCTTGATCATATGTATGCTGTCTTAAGAAATACTTGAAACAACTACGACGTGATGGATACGTTCAAGTCTTGTTAATTTGTTATAAGCGATGCACACTAGTTTTTATACTCTTTTGAACTCACCGCCTTAGCTTGCTTAAAATAACAAGCACAAGGAACAAGAACCGACCTTACCCTTACCTCTACAAATAGATATATATATATATATATATATATACCTTTTTTTTGGGGCCCGGGTTTTTTTTCTTTTTTTTTTGGACCCGGGGCCGGGGGGGCGGGGGGGGGGGGGGGGCGGGGGTTTAGTCTGGTTTTTTAATGGCAGAACCTCGTGTTGTTTGTTGTAGTAGACAAGCCGGTTAATTGTCATTGGGCTAGATCTTCCACGGCTGTCCTTTTCTTGCTGGCCCAGTGCTCATTACCATCTCTATTGATTTCAACGTTTCCGGATTATAGTTTTCTTCTTTATTATTATTCAATTTCTAGTTTTTCTCTCAGATTACTTGTATAGACTCTAAGGTTTGTTTAAACTGCGTAAATCAATCATTTATTTCACAGCATTACGGTGACCTAACTGATTTTTGTCTATAATGTCCAATTATGGTTCACATTTTTTTCTCAAAAAAAAAAAAAAAAGAAAGTATGGTTCACTTTTGAAATTACTATTTTTTTTTCCGGAAACGACAACTATTTCATTTCCTGTTGTGACCATGTACAATTCAGTAAGAAACATGAGCAACTGCTATATATTCTTCCTGTGCTTTGTTGTCTAGCTACAGGGGAAGCTATTCTCCCACTTAGCATAAGATTTCTAGCAAAGAAGACTGAACGTCTACTAGCCTGGTTTCGTAGGAGAAGAAAATTGAACAAAATTTCCTAATTAAAACTCAGCATTTTCAATGACAGCAGATATGTTACTGTCATCTTGTTTATCAGCTTCAGTTTCATCAGCTCCAGTTTTAGCTGCAGCACTTTTAGAATTATATAGGTATAATTATTTGCTAGAACAGACTTTGACTGTCTTGTTATCCAAAGTTTATTAGAAGTCAAAATCATGACGTATTCGCTCATTGCATGGCAATTGACGAGAGCTTTCCATCTAAGCTGCCAACCATACTGAGGAAGGCGTTTACGCCATAACTTACTTTGGCAGAGCCGCTTTGTTTCTCGTCCGATTTATACTCGATGCTATATAATCTAGTCTAGCATTCAGTGCTACAGCCCAAAAAAAATGATGGGAAAAAACCCGAAAAGTTGCAGCGTGTGTATGACCAGAACTTGTACTCAGGCTTATTAACAAATTAATCAAGTTAATTTTTGCAAGCTAGAATAAATAAATTTTTGCAAGCTATCCAGTTAAAATAAAACACTTAACTAAAATATCAGAATCAATCAGTCAAATTCAACTTTTACAAGTAACAAAAGATCGAGCAAAAATGGTGACATAACTCAAGCACAAGTGATTGCCAGACAGAGTGTTTACAGAAGGCAAGATTTGCAGTTCCCTTGGCCTTGGTCCTGCTTTACCTACATTCATGAAAACAGCCAAGGACCCTAAAATTCGTCACTGCAAACATAGGCTACATGCTTGGACCTAACAACTAGATGCATAAAAAATCTTTTGTATGTATATCTTCATTACAAGCTTAATGTAACCAAATCACTTCCGATACATGCTCGAGCATAAAGTAAAGGACAAATGCACAAATGCAGGAAACCAGGAAAAGTAAAAGTAACTTGTGTAGCAGGAACCTGCAATAACCAGTCATTAAAAATCTGTTTCCAATATTGCAAAAACTGATACTCTTTACTCAAAAAATGGTAAAAAATTTAATTATAGGGCTCAGCCCCTTCTCCCCATGCACAGACATTTGAGAATGGTGCACTTATTCCTGGCAACTGAAACTTAGTCAGACTCGCTTCAGATTTCTCCTCACCACTAAACCCCAATCACCCCCACAAAACAATGGAGATCAAAGAATACATGAATCGGAACATCAGAAGCAAATACCATATGGTTGATATTAGTTGAACAAACAAACAGCTGCCAAGCTTCTCCACTTTTAGCCATGTTCTTCAGTGCCTTTGGACCAGCACCAATGAGAGCTCCAGGCATATTTTAGCAGACGAATGAAACCATCATTGACGTCCACCATCTTCCATCCATCAAAAGTTTTGATCAAATTCCAATATCATCTTCAAATTTGGTACACTTTGATCAATTTTGGGTCCTTAAATTCCACAGGCAGAACTCAAATCTGTCTTATCTGGAAAGAAGGATTCAAAGTATTAGCAAACATTGATAACAAACACAAATCATCTAGATGTCATAGTCGGAAGTTAGAGCTTATATCTTTAAAAAAAGTTAATTAAAAAAATCAACTAAGAATTATGCCCACCCTGCTGATGTATAACTCCAGCATTCTGAAACTATATCCCTCTGAGAATGAAGAACGATGAAGAATGGACTATAGGCAGCCAAACTGCTACTGAGGACACAAGCGGGCCAAGGTAACAAACTTCAATCAAACAGCCACTGGAATACCCATATCTGCCCTGACAGGCTCAGGCTGCTTGGAAGATGGCAAACCTGACTGCAATTTGTCGGATGCAGCTTTCTTTATCCTATATGCTTCATTTACCATCCCCGCCTTCAGAAGGCAAGATACCAAAGAGTTTATGGTAATCTGATCCGGGGCACAACCAACCACTGACATCTTATTGAAGATGTTAATTGCTTCACACATTCTCCCTTTCATACAATGCCCTAAAATGAGAATGGTAAATGTGTATTTATCTGGAACACATTTTTTAGCCTCCATTTCTGCAACAATTGCATTTGCCTCGTCAACATTACCTGCCTTGCAAAACCCATCAATCACAGGGTTGTAAATGAAAGCTTTGGGGGAAATATCATCTCGCCACAATAACTGCTTCAACAGATCACGAGCCTCATTTAGCCTATTCTCCTTGCACAGAGCACCAATAATGACAGAGAAAGTATATGCATTGGGAAACAACCTTTTCGAATTCATTTCATCCCAGAGCTTCAACCCCTGGTCTAACTCTCGAATCTGACAATGGCCACTGATGAGAGATGTAAAAGTAATTACATCAGGGTTACAATTAAGATAACCCATCTTATCAAATATTTTCAATGCTGAAACCATCTCGCCTGACTTGCCAAGTCCATCAATAAGAACATTAAAAGTAATCAAATTTGGTCTAATTCCATGATGAATCATCTCATCCAAAAGACACACAGCCTCCTCTGTCTGTCCCAACTTGCATAATCCAGATATAATTGAAGTGTATGTGATGACATCAGGTGCAATCCCAACTTGTGCTTGAATATCTCTCAATAACTCTAGCGCTCTATCCACATTACCAACTGTGCATAACCCATTAATAAGAGAATTATATGTTATCATATCAGGCAAACAACCTAAAGTACCCATATCATCAAAAAACTCAAAGGCCTCGTTAACCTGGCCTCTCTTAGATAATCCCTGAATCACAATATTAAAGCTACAAGTATCTGGACAAAAGCCCCTTAACCTCAGGATTACGATTTTTAAAAAATTGAACTGCCTCATCTACTCTATTTCGCTTCACTAACATACTCAAAAAAATATTATGTACAAAAGAACTAACCAACCTTTCCTTCTCACTGCTGACCTGAGCCTGATAAATCAAAATCTCTTCAACAATCCTAAACTTCCCCGCATTTGCCAAACAAGAAACCAAAAATTCTAAAACGGGATCATCGACTAAAAGTCCATCAGCACTCACATACTCAAACACTATTTTAGCCAGATCAAAAATACCCATTTGACAAAGTGACCTCAAAAGCAGATTAAAAGTCGAAATCGAATGAATGACACTCAAATTCAGCCGTGTGAATTGAAAAAACTCAAACGCCAACCTAGGTTTCCTGAAATGGTTATTTATGTGTTGAATAACCATGAAAGCAATGGACGGATTTAAATGCTCCCGAAAATAATCAGAGCTGAAAATGGATAACTTTTCACAAACAGATAGAGTACACAGTACTTTGACGAACCAAATGGCCTCAGCCTTCGGATGTGCGGAGGGACCGTGAAAACAGCGAATAATGGATTTCAAGGCAATCTTTTTGGACGCCCTTTGGATCCACAAGGGCATTATTTCCACTGAAATATGGTGCTTTGCTGTAAACTTGATGCTTTTGAGGAATGCCCAGATTTCCTTAGGCCATATTTTGTAGTATAGGGGAAGGGTTTTAGAGTTTAAGAAGTGGGAAATTTAGGAAATGAAGGTGGGGTCAATGGATATACAGACATGAAAGCGCAGATGGTCAGTTTGCAGATGAAAAGGAAGCTCTATTGTTAGGGTTGGGGACAAAGAAAGATGGGTTTTCAGGCCAAAAATGGTCACCTTGGCTTGGTTCTATTGGTTTGCATTCTTGGAGCCCGGCAACCTAGGACAAACTCCGAGGGCAAACATGGGATTTCGTGGATGTTTATGTGTTATTTTCTGATTACAATAATAACTTTATTTTTTTTTTGAAAAAAATATATTGTAGGAATAAACATTTAATAATTGATAATTGAATATAGCCCCATTGATGTAAAATAATGAGAATTTCAGCTCTTATGCATTAAAACAAAGTTAGACTTTTACGATCCCAATTCCTTCTACCTTTTTATTTTCCGCCATTCTTCCTTTAGAAAAGCAACTCAAAAAAAAAAAAAAAAGTGATAGGAGTAATTTGATCTTGTACCTTAATTTTGTAAAAAATATACCTTTAAGCTTGTTTTAAATCTTAATTTTTTTATTTAAGAGTATGATTTGAAATTAGTTTGCTACTTTTCAAGTATACTAGTACTAAACTACTAGTTTAATGATGTTTTAAGTGACACTGTTGATGTTCACTTGATGACTATAAATGACTTTTTTTGTTTTTGTTTCGCATAATAATCCTTCAAATTCTTACACCATAATTTTGTATAAAAAAAGGATTACAAAATTTGTATTATTCAATATCTTTTTCTGATAACAAGAGAGAAGGGATTGGAAACTTGAACTTTCGATACCCAGTTAATGTCATTACTAACTCAATCTATATATATAGTCCCATTCTTGAAAAGTACAGAAAACCCAAAATTCTCCCATTGTCTAAAACCTTGTTTGCCAAATTAAAAAGCTAAAACCCTTACTCTTCCCTGTTTTTCTCCCCTTTCTCTCCTTTCTCATTGGGAGTGAGAAACTGAGAATTGAGGAGGAGAATAAATATGGCAGTGGACAAGAACAGACTGGAAGAAGAAGCTTGTATTCTTCGCTTCTACAAGATTGTCCTCAGCTGGGACTATATTCGCCTCCTTAAAGAATCCCAAGTAGGACCAGTTATTTATATATTCTCTCGATTTCTTTCCTCTTCTATATTTCTCTGTTTCTTGGAATTGGTGAATGATATATTTTTAAAAAAAAATTTAATCTTGAACCAGAAGCAGAAGCAGAAGGAAAATGCAGGGGAAGGGAGCAGCCAGGGTCTAAAGGAAGTGAAGGACAGATATAAAGATGTGGAAGACTACATTGGAACATTTGAGCCTCTTCTTTTTGAAGAGGTCAAAGCCCAGATTGTCCAAGGCAAAGACGAGGAAGAGGGTACTTCTACTTTTCTTGATTGCTCCTCCAATTTTTTTATTTATTTATGAATTTTTAGCTTTTATGATAGTCCGTTCAACTATCATTAATGCACTTTGGTCCTTGAGTTGTCTAATTCTTTTCAAGAAACTTTTTTTTTTCATTTGTTTGCAAGCTCACGTGTGCTTTTATTTATTTATATTTTGTTTTATTTTCATGTTTTGATATTTAGGGAATTTCTTTTTCTCCTCAAATTTCAGTTTTTCTTTAGAATAATGAAATAAAGTTCTGTATGTGTATCTGAGAGAAAGAGAGGAATATATGTGCTGGACACAAATGGTACCTCTGTAATTTGTCCATTTTGAGACTGCAGCAACTGAATGGATGCAAGGGATCATAGCAGAATGCAGCGAAGTCAATGGATTTTACTTGCCAATGGTTATATGCGTGGATGCAGAATCGATATCACAGAATGATTTATTACTGCTTTCAAACAAAAAGGTAGTCAGATCACGTTCTTTTGTTATATATTTCATATGGTTTTCAGAATTCGAAGAAGCTGTCATTTTAAAACTATTGGTGAAACCTTTAGAGATGTTAATAAATTTTAAAAACCATGTGAGTTGAAATTGCTGTTTTCTTTCTAGATGTTTGACTTCTAACATTGGATGTTGATGTGTGTGTCCTGAAGTTTGGAGAGGGTAAAGAACTCCCAACTGCATATGCATTTGCATTGGTTGAGCATCGTCAACATGATAAGCTAAGACTCAGGCTGAATATAAGTGGAGAAGTCAAAGGATTAAATACAGATGACGTCCAATCCTGCTCAAGGCTGTTAAATATGCATGCTCTAGTTACTGAAGTGCAAAGATATTTATTCATTATGAAGGTATCTCTGAATTCTTCATCTACTATTTGAGTTTCTGGAGTGACATTCCTCTGTTATTGCCTAGATGTCATTTGGCAAAGAAGGTAAGCTATATTAAAAAGGAACTTAGTGGCAAAAGACTTGCTATTCTCCTTTATTAACATAGGTGAAAAGATTAAAATCGAAGGGAAATTTTTTTGTTTCTGTCCTTTTTTTTTTCCTTATTTGTTTCATGCTTTCCTCTCTACCTCAAGGTAAATGTTTCATGTCATAATGTCTGAGGATAAATTAGTAGAAGAGGATGTGGATAAATTTCCTATTGTAATATTGTTGCAATAGTGTAGCAACAATTCCTTGAATGATTTCCAGCAGTATCCTTTGAGCATTAACATTATTATATCAGCATCTTTATGGATCAGTGGTAGGCTGTCCAGGTGTATCACTGCAAAGGGATTTTTTCAATTAACGGTGCAATATTTATTTGAAGCAATGTTGTACATAATGTTGAACTACTCTGATGTAACTAAAGTTTCTGATAATCTGATCTATTCACTGGACATAAACATCTTTATTAACAGAACCACAGACACTTCCCAACAGGATGTCATTTTTCTCTTGTTACATATTTTTTGTGCAGATATGCAGTTTATCAACCATTGTCCGCGAATTTGTTGCTTTACGGTCAATTATCTCCCTTCCTTTCAAAGATTTGATACTAACAGCAACTGAAAGCAATTATGCTGCCGAAGATCGTGCCTGGAAAATATCTAGACGCCTAAAGGAGTATATTGAAAGCAATCACAACCTGTCTCAAATTGAGGCCATAAATGTGAGTTGTTGGGGAATCATGTCATTGCCTTTTGTCTGTTATTTGCTGATTTGATGTAATATATCATTTTCGTATGAGTGCTTCATGTGGCTGGAAGGGGATGGGAATGATGCTTATCATCAGCCTTCCTGCTCGAAAGGGTAAAGGTGAGGACACCTGTCCCTTTAGCCCCAGATGGCTGGTGTTTCATGCAATGGGATTGCCCTTTTGTATGCTAGCACATGGCTTCAGTCACCAATTCACTCAAAACATCTTACTATTTTGAAATTACATCTTGTATCCGTTTTGCTTGTTTTGAAAATGTTTATCATATGATTGATGTGGTTGTTCACTGCAGGCAGGTCTTTCACGTAAGAACTTCATCCTGATACAGGTTTGGTATAATCCTCTATGCTCCCATGGTATTTAAACCGACACATTTTCTTTTCTGTTGGCTATTTTCATGATAATCATGGCTGTTTCAGAAAATTTCTTCATCTTTCTTGAAGAGAACATTGATATTGAAGAGAAAACATTTTTCTAACCAGTTGATTTCTCACAGGGTCCCCCAGGAACCGGCAAAACACAAACTATTCTTGGGCTTCTCAGTGCCATTCTGCATGCTACTCCTGCTAGAGTGCACTCTAACAAGTAAATATGTTTATTTGTTTCAGCAATTTTTGTTGAGCTTGTTTTAACCAAAATTGACCGCATGTACTTGTTGAGAGGTTGTTAAGTTGTGAAGATAAAGACTGAATAGCATTTTTGTTAACATATAATGCGTGTACATTTTCAACTTCTACAGGGGGAAATTAACTGGAGTAAAGCGCGGACCAGAACTACCAATTAAGGACAAGTATGTATTTGTTCCAATTCCAGATTCTTGCATGTAGGAAAATATAGGACATTCAATGAGAGAAATTTTTTAAAGGAAACTTTAAAGATATTCAACATTTAAATGCTTTTTTGTACTAAAGAATTCTGGAAAACCCAGGAGTCAAGAATGGTTAAAAAATTCTGAAAGCCTGGGATTCAAGGATGGTTTTGGAAAATGTATTTTGCACTTCTCAAGGGCTTAAAAGTAAGAATGGGGAATCCCACAATTGCTTCCTGGTTATATCAATAAATTATGCATTTCTAAATTACAGTTTCCTCTTCTTACAAATGACTGGAGTGTTATTTTTGTACTATCATTCTTTTTGTTGTACTGGACCATGAGATAAGGGACTGGGATTTTTTGCAGATACACTCACTGGGAAAAGGCTTCTCCATGGTTGGTTGGTATGAATCCTCGAGATGAGCTGATGCCTATAGATGGTGATGATGGCTTTTTCCCAACGACTGGAAATGATTTGGTATGTTCAAGTTTTCTTCCTGGTATTCCTAATTTTAAAACTGGAAATCCATATCTGACTTACTACTATTTAGAAACCAGAAGTGGTTAATTCCAGTCGGAAATATCGTGTTCGTGTTCTGGTATGTGCTCCATCAAATTCTGCCCTTGATGAAATTGTATTACGACTTCTAAACACTGGTAAGTCTCCCTTCTCTGTACGATTGTATTTTAATTGCAGTGTTGTCTTAGGAAGAGCTGCTTAATGCAATTTGTGTCTTTAAATGTAGAACTAAATAACTCGTTATTTTACTTCTTCAAGTGTTGAAGACTCAGATTATCAAAGATAAAGTTTGCTTTAGACTAATAATGTATATATGACTTATTTATTGATATTTGCAGGTATCCGCGATGAAAACGACCGTGCTTATAGTCCTAAAATTGTTCGAATCGGTCTCAACCCACATCATTCTGTCCAGGCAGTCTCTATGGATTATCTAGTATGTGCCTTGGCCATTACACCTAATTATAGTACAATCCACTGAAACATAATCTAGATGTCATTGGTGGACATTTTGTGTTTGTAGGTGGAACAGAAACTTGCTGGCATGGACTCTCAAAGTGGTGACAAGCAGAAGCAAGGAGGGCCTGCGAAGGATAAAGACGGCATCCGAGCTTCCATCCTGGATGAAGCAGTAATTGTACGTAATTTTTAGTTATTCATTGGCACTTGAGGACTAATTTCAGTTAGTAATTCCAGAACTATTTACAGGTGTTCTCCACCCTCAGTTTTAGTGGTTCAGCACTTTTCAGTAAAGTAAACCGGGGTTTTGATGTTGTGATTATAGATGAAGCTGCTCAAGCTGTAAGTCATGAAACTCATCATTTTTTCACCTTTAATTAGTTACCAACTTTAAATTGCTGAACTAGTTCCTGACAAGATGTACTTTGATAAATACTTTTATTTTGGCTGCAAAGGTATTGTAATTAGTGACTATTTCAGCAGTAAGGATCCTTGAATCCTCAGGACGTTCATATATGCAATATGACTTTTTTGAAATGTATTTGGCCGGTTTGAGATAACGTCAAATATATTTGAATGTGCTGAAACTGGAGTTATTTGCCTTCTTAAAAAACAAAAAAAAATCAACTCTTGGTGTTTAACTATTAACTTTTTGTCTCCAATAGGTTGAACCAGCCACACTGGTTCCATTGGCTAATGGATGCAAACAAGTATTTCTGGTACATCTTTCTTTGAATTTAGTTTATTATAGGCTTACTGTGTTTCGCACATCCTGGTTCACTAATATTTTACAGCATTTGATCATGCTTTAACAAGTGTGAATAGTGTAATCATGCAATGCAGCACAAGAAAGCATTGTAATGTTAGCTCTTGTTTTTGGGCAGAAATTCAGAAACTTAAAATGGTTCATTTATCTCTCTTATTTCATAAGAAATATGCTCCAGCAATCATATATTACTTAGAGAACTGGAACTGGATAGAGCTTGCATAAGTTTGAAGTATCAATTTGTTTTTTCTGTAGCTAAAATAATATTGTGATCTTGTCCTCTTCCCTAGGTTGGTGACCCAGTTCAACTGCCAGCCACTGTTATCTCTCCCATAGCTGAAAAGTTTGGGTAGGTGCAGAAATATTCTTACGAGTCTGATTCATCACTTTAATGTCTTCTTGGTTCTAACATTTTCTTTTTGAACCTTTGCTATAGATATGGAATGAGTCTGTTTAAAAGATTCCAGAAAGCTGGTTATCCAGTACAGATGCTGAAGACACAATATCGCATGCATCCAGAGGTTTGTCAAGTTTGCTTCACTTTTTACGCTTATGGTCATATTTCATTCTAATTTTGCTTCTTGATTTAGGGAAACAATTACCACCCTGGAATTAGTACTGATTTGTTTCTACTTTTGCTATAATTGGTCTACTGCATTGGTTGTTTCCCAATCATCCATTGCAGATAAGGAGCTTTCCTTCAAAAGAATTCTACAATGAGGCACTGGAGGATGGACCTGATGTCTTAGACCAAACAAAACGGTCATGGCACGAATACCGCTGCTTTGGACCTTTTAGCTTTTTTGATGTACATGAGGGTGAGGAATCCCAACCTTCAGGAAGCGGCTCTTGGGTTAATGTTGACGAGGTTGAGTTTGTCTTGGCAATGTACCGTAAACTGGTGACTGGATACCCAGAACTTAAGTCAAGCTCCAGACTAGCAATCATATCTCCATATAGACATCAAGTCAAACTCTTTCGTGATAAGTTTCGAGAGACTTTTGGTGTGGAATCAGATAAAGTTGTAGATATTAACACAGTTGATGGTTTTCAGGTAAGATATTTATTTCATTCAAAAGCTTGAAGGTTTGTACATTGACTTCATCTTCATGAACTAGAGGTGCAATTCAAAACTCCTTTTGGGACCTTTTACGATGTGTGCATCTTCAAAATTAGTCACACCAGATCTAAATGCACTAAGAAATGCATATTTCTAACATGTTTTAGGGGCGTGAAAAAGATGTTGCAATCTTTTCATGTGTTCGGGCCAGTGAAGATAGAAGTATTGGATTTGTGGCTGATTTTCGGCGAATGAATGTTGGAATCACTAGGGCAAGGTCTTCGGTCCTGGTATGGATCTATTTAAGTAAAGATTATGGCTTCCAGAAGCACAATCTTAATATTACTTTTAACCTTTTCCCCTTTATCATGAGCTTCCCTTTTTGTTATCTTAATAGGTTGTTGGTTCGGCAACGACCCTGAAAAGAGATGAGCATTGGCAGAACCTGGTAGAAAGTGCTGAGACCAGAAATGTGCTTGTCAAGGTAAAAAAATGCTTAGATGAAAAAAGTCATTTTAATATTTGATATTTTCATGAGCTGTAAGCAATAATCAACACTCGCTTCAAAACTCCAACTAGCCACTTGATTCGGTTTCTATAATAGTAGAACCAAATCAAGATTCCAGAATCTATGAAACAACGCAGCTTGAGCATTGTTTCCTTTTTCATCATTTTCCCCCTTTCTTCATATAATATATTCCAGCTAAACTGCATTTTGCGAACTTAATGATTCTATAGGTTTAAATTGTAAGCTTTCCATATCACGTCATCTATAATCTATAGTTACTCTTACATCACCAATTATCTGGCCCAGATTGTACATTCATCTCTGTAGTGTACGTGGTGGAAATCCATTATGCTTAACTTTTTATCCTATAGGTCTCCAAGCCCTACTCTGAGTTCTTCAGTGATGCAAATCTTAAATCATTGGAAGCAAAGGAGTCTCTGCCAGAGAAACATGAGGTCCCTCCTGAAGATATGGAAGTTAGTGTGCCTATTGATGGTACTGCTGATGATGCTGAACAAGGGCAAGCAGGAGATCAGGACTGGGGAGATGCTGGAGAAGGAGAGGGTTTTGATGGCGGATTCGATGAGGACTAAAAAATGTTTCTCGTTCCATTCTTTTTCTCTCAAGGAACAAGAGCTCACCATGACTTCATTTTGCTAATCATTCGGTGGACATCTTCAAACCATCTACAAAGGTCTGACTTCGAGTATATTAGTCATCATTCAATCATCCTTTTCATTTTTTGACAAATCTAATTGGTATGGGAAGGGATGATGTACAGACAAATGTTCAAGAGCCCTTTAAACTCGCAGATTCAGTCTACATAAAACTTTGTAGCATCTCGGGAAAATTAAGCACGTAGAGTTCTTTGCTGTTGCGAGTTGGTACAGTGGATGTGATTTGTAGTATATAACGTCCTCATCATTCAGAATGAGCAAAAATAGAAATGGTTCATACTCTGGATCATTATTCATTAGTTGCATTTTACTTCTACTTGTCTATGGGAATCTAAATCTCCTAATACTTTTGATTTATAATACAATTAACCTCAAAAAAGAAAGAACAAATTGTTTGAAGACATTGCTGCAATTTTAAAAGGTTGTTATCAATTACTGCAATTGGATTCATAAACTCATATCTGGGTATGTGGCAAAAGTAACTGGTTTATTTACCAGGCTTTCATGGCAATACTAGCGCGAGTCTCAGGGCAAAAGTGGAAACAGATTTTACAATTTCTTTTATGCACTGCTAGTACACACATAGCCATGGGGGAAGCTGACGTGGTCAGATCCATCAGTCACTGGGCAGTCAAAAGTATTCTCATCCGACGGCTGGGATTCCTTATTCGTTGTTCCCTTGATCCCTGCCATACCCTCCGGCGAAGGCGCCGGAATGTAGATGGAAACTGCACTCTTCCGTCCATCCTTGTCTATGAGCGAGACCTCGTTCTCGTTGAGAGAACCTAATTCTGAGTCAGTAGCCATCATATGATCAACACCTAGATTTTCAATCTCATCAGTCGTCGTCGCCGATGGCGGAATTGTAAAGGCCATCGGATCATCGTTTTCTGAGAATTCCGCCGGTGGAACTGATTCGCTGCTGGGAGCGAACTGTGGAGAAGTTGGAACTTCTAGCCATAGATCATACGCCGGCGAAACCAGTGGAGGAAACTTGACTTGCTCTGCCGCTGAATCGACATCTCCGGAACTCGGTGGTTCAGTGTGATTGAAGAGATGAGACGGCGAAGGATTCTCCTGACTTTCAGCAATCGCCGGAGAATTGAAACCGTCACCATCGGGCGAATTCGCCGGCGGGGGAAGGGCGGGGCTATCATTATTAGCCGGCGGCGTAGGCATCTGCGGTTGTTGGTCGGATGTGCAGTTAAGGATTCCTCTCAAGCCATGAACCGCAAGATTGCGGCTATAAAACAGGCCAGGGAAGAGAACACCAACGCCGTCGACGGTGATGGCGTCATCGGATGAAGTTGTGGAAGAGCTCCTCCTGTCAACGCGAACTGTTGCTAGATGATTGGGAGCTAGCGTAGGAAGCGAGGATCCGGAATTAGTGAGGCGGAGGAGGTCGGAGAAGGTAATACGGAAAGGGATGACGTGGCAGCGGAGAGTGGAGATGTAATCCGACGCCGTATTAGTCATGTCAAGAGTGAAGATAGAGGAGTCAGTGGGAGAAAAAAAGGTGAAGGATTTCCCGGTGAGGACCTCGTAGATGAGATCGGACGTAGCAATGGCGTTGCTGAAGAGGTTGTAGCCTCGGGCTCGGAGTACGTTCAGCATTGACTCTAACTCGTCATCCTCCACGGCGGTGACGGTTGTGGTTGTGGTGGTGAAGGCGAAGAGGAGGAGAACTGCGGGGAGGACGAGGCGGAGAGTTGACGCCATTGTTTCCGGTTGGTTCGACGGTTGAAATTTTGGCGGGCTTTTTTGTTGGAAAATCGAAATGTTGTTGAAACGGATTCTTGTCTGGGCAGTTATTCATGACCGGAAAGACAGGCCCATTTTGGTTTAGGCCTTTGGGTTTGGGCTCTTTATTTTTAGGTTGGTTCATTTTTACTCTCGTGAAAATAGCCAAAAACTGGTGTTTTTCAAATCACAACTCTAGTAGGGCAGTTCAAACTATATGTCTAATCTTTTTGGTGTCAAATTATATGTAAATTATGTTGTATCACTAAATGTTATAAGGTAGTTTTGTACAGTTTCATAGTGATACAATGTAATCTCATATTGGATACAATGAGACACCACTAGAAAATTGGACAGAGGATCTAGAGTTCTGGTAGGGCCATTAGTTTGATAATCATGAGGTCCAACAAATAAATTGTGTTTTTAAGTCTCTAACTCAGCTGTTAGGAATATTAGTTCAGTAATCTTGAGGTCCAGAGGCCATCTTGAACGTGAAATTAAAAAAAAAAAAAAAAAAAAAGGGGGCCGAAGGAAAGGTAAATGATTAGAGATTCAATATTGAGGTTTCAGTGCTTAGTTTTGCTTCTTGTTTTGATGTCCTTCTAAGCAACTTCACGTGACCCATAACAAGCGAAATGAACTAAAAAAAAAAAAAAGTCATTTGATAGATAAAACAAAATAGATATAAATAGAGAACTTGGATTGTAGATTAAGTTTTTTTTTTTTTTTTTTTTGCATTTCTCCTTTTGACAGGCAAACAGTCACACGCAAACTAAACTTTACTTAAAGTTACAGAAATACTTACTTAAACACACTTCATGAGTGATCTCAAAAGGTAATTACTGACTTTTAAGATCACCCATAGAACTTAAATACAAAAACATTACCTCATATTGTTTCGATATGAGATAAAAACCACTCGTCTTTTACCTCAGGTCTAACTCAACTCACAATGCGATTTGTTTTTTTGCATTTCTCCTGCTCATATGAATAAATTATGCTTGTTAAGGCTAGCGATTGTGGGCAGAGGACTTTGTGCCCAATTAGCCAGGTGGAGAAAAATGGAAATCACTCACCAATCCCCAAAGCCTAATTTGTTAGGTGACAAGTCAAAGCCTTGAGTTCGAACATCTTTAGTCCACAACTCCCCTTTTGATTTGAAAGGAAAGGAAACGTCTAGGCCTATGGAATTGTTTAATCTACAGAAAAGGAAAAATCGATGAAGTAATATGGATGGGCGATGAGGGGGGAACAAAAAAATTAGCAACGACCATTAGCGCAAAAGTGTTACTTACAGCTTTAGTGCATACCGATTCTTTACTTTTTTTTTTTTGTGTCAGAACATACCGATTCTTTACTGATAATGTAAATTGATAATATACGCTTCGTTTGTTTAGTTCAGTTTTTTGAGAAATGTGTATTTTTTAAAAATTTTAAACTATTTTTTGACTAACTTTTTATTTCAAAAACACATTAATCAATAAGAATTTTTAAAACTACTATAATAATATTTTTTAAAAAACATTCCCAAAAAATAACCATCCAATCCAAGTGTGAAGCCAGAATTGTCCAAGAGCTCAGGTTTAGAGCCAAGCACTAGTCTAAGATTCGTAGTTATTTATGCTAAACTTAACTGCAAATACGTTTGTTTTGAGGTGCTTCTACTCTTTAACTGCAAATACGTTTGTTTTGAGGTGCTTCTACTCTTCGACCCCTCTAAATTCTGTGGGTGGCAATGCCAAAAAATATCGAGACATTGAAACCATAACAAGGATAAAGACCAGAGCAGGGCATTGCAACTTGTGATTTAGGGGAAGAAAAAGAACTACCAAGTCATATGAAAAACGTGAAGACTGGTAGCAAGCAAATTGGATAGGGGAAAAAAAATTAGAGGAAAGAGTGCTGGCGGCTACTGGTACTAGTAGTATATAAATATTTTTAGTCCTTCAAAACTTTTCACGTAACGACAACTGCTGTAAAGTGAAGCCTAAAAGATGCATGCGTCACGCTACGCTACTGTCGATTGTATTGCAAACAGAAATTACTTCTTCCACACCTTTTTTCCCGGCTCCAGATAAATACGGTCTTGTCTGATCCGAGGAGAAATTTTTACAGAGGACCGAAAGAATCTCTTGAAATAGTAAAAAGTGACTTGTGTGTGGGGTTGTTGTTGAGTAATTTTATTAAAATTTGTATTTGTATTTTTTTTTTACCTTTAGTTTTCTGGTCCCATCTAGAACCGGCTTTAGTGACACGCGGTCGGCCTGGCGGCGAATTTAATTAGTCTATTAATCTTCTTTACTAATTTAAAATGAATTTACAAAAAACAGTCAAACTTAAGACGACAGACTCCATTAGAGCAGACCGAGCACTCCCACCTTTTTTTGCCATTTCTAGTAGGCTAAATGCCAGTAGCATTTTGTCAGCAAACTCGCTGTACTGGCACGTGATGTTCACTGTCCCTGGGTTTTCTGCATGGAGGGGTGATTTTGACTTTTTGTAGCCAACACGAGAAAACTGCATCATACAGCTCAATTGAGAATTACTCGTATTTTGATTTGGTTCTGTTACTAAAGCAATGGAGTTTTTTTATATTAGTTAGGCGGCTCCAATTTTTTCCCGTTCTGAGGATTTTGCTTTGACCCTCAACCTAGCTGGACAGGAGATCTTTTCCACTGCCAAAGAGGGGTTCAAATCCCTTACTTAGGAGGAGAGATAGGGCAAAAAATAGGGAGAGGATTAGGTAATAGGTATATTGAGAGCTTGTGAGTTCTTACCCCGACTGCAATAGTTAGGAAAAATAAGGATAGGAGTTCAAATTCTGACTACTACTGTAGTTAAAAAAAAATTGAGACAAAAAGAAAAGATGAAGTAGGATACGCTAGGAGCTCGGGAGTCCACACTTCAATTAGGAACAATAGGGGAAACAAGGTGAGGAGGTTTAGGTATTGAATACACTGAAAGACAAACTCTGAATTGTGTGTGGTAAAAATCTAGCGTCTCAAAAATTATGTGAGAGAATTGATTGATTTTAAGGGGAAAAAAACGGCTTTGACTTGCAAAAATTTTGTGTTCATGCTTTTTGACCAAGAGGCAGTTTAAATTTTATACAAAAGGATTTTAGGTTCGGGATTGAAAATGTTAAAAAGAACAACAGACGTTAATATTGGAGTATCTTATGTAACTTTTACACAGAAGTATATGCATCACTAATTGCTTTCGCAACTTTTTAACAAAATTTTGTTTTCCTTTGACGTATAGTCCAGATATTGCGCGGGTGAAAATGTTTCATCATGATGAATATTCTACGTGAGGACCTAAACTAAAAAAGTTAGCAACTAATTAAAACATCTATGAATACCAGTGCGTGATCATCGTGGAGTGATAAATAGACAGTGTTGATTATGACTCAAGTCATTAAACGTTGGTATTTGCTACATTACTATATATAGCCAAAGGCTAATAAATTGATAAGCATGACATAAATTAAATGATGCCACTCATTATGGAACAAAGGGACGTGACTAATTTACCTATAGTTGCAAATTCTTCTTTTTTTTTTCACTAAAATGAAATTAGTGGCCATTTTCAAAAAAGAAAAGACGAAGAAAGAAGTTTGCTAATTAATATTCACCATATAAAAATTTTGGCGTCACAATTTATAGCAATCTAAAGGATTTTCTCAACTTTGTATCATTAAAAAAATTAATTGTTAAATAAGAATAAAAGAGCTCACATAAATTTAAATTATTAATTTAATTTATACATAAATAAACAGTGATTAAAATTTTATTTACTCTTTACAAACTTAATGTCCGACCTTTAAAGTTCACAAAGAATTTGACTTTATTCATAGGAGACAGAAAAGAAGTATAGCAATAAAGCAAAGCACACACAATTGTCAAAAAAGAAGAGAAGTGCTTTCAGTAGAAAAGGAAAAATTACTCACTTTAGATCCTGTGTAGTACCAGAATTTCAGTTCAATTATTATTGTACTAGTTTCCCATTTTTCATGTTTCACTTTTTTACTCTTTAAAGTACACTCCACATTCCAGTTAGGTTCTCAGACCAAAAAAAAAAAAAAAAAAAAAACAATAATAATAAAAAATAAATAAGTCTATCAGAAGATGCCGTCTCCAACCGCCGCCACATGCTGAAGTCACCAACAACAACCACCACCACCACCATCGCCGCCAGCGTCAACGCATCCTCTATTACTAGCAGTGATACTCACCGGCAACTCAACCCCCCACTTTCTTTCGACCTTTCCGCCCCGAAACTAGAAAGACAAATTTACCTCCAACTTCTTGTTTTAATTAACTGCTCTCCCGCTGAAAAAGCCAACCCATTTCCAAAGCCACCCCTCCAATTTCATCAGCACTATACATTCAAACAACTGTAAGCGAGAGTCTCGCTCTCTTTCCTCGGCTTGGGTTCGGGTTGGGGTTTGGGTTAATGGTTTTAGCTTAAAAATAATTAAAAATAATAATACTAAAGACGTAAAACGACGTAGTACTAGTGGTAGTTTAACTGTATCCCCCTATAAAGCCGGCAGGGATGGCGTCGTCGAAGGTGATGTCGTCTACATCACCGGCCAATCCGGATCTGCCACGCCACTCCACCTCCACCACGACCACCTCTTCTTCTTCTGCTACGAATAGTAATATTTTACAACATTCTTCTTCACTCCTAAGCCAACCACCACCACCACCACCCCCTGCTTCTTCTGTTGTTGTCCCTTTACTTCCTCCTCATCAACAACCTCAAGCCCACCTCCACCTCCACCAATCTGATGATCAGAGCTTTGGGGGGTCGATGAATATGGAGGAAATTCTCAAAAATATTTATGCCGAGCCTGATGAATCTCTTGCCACCGCCGTGGACGGTGGCGGAGATGGAGTTGGGAGAAATAGTGTCGGGGGAGGTGGGTGTAAGACGGTGGATGAAGTGTGGAAGGAGATTGTCAGCGGCGGAGGAGGAGGGGGAGGGGGGAGTGATGAGCCGAGAATGACGTTGGAGGATTTTCTGACCAAGGCGGGAGCTGTGAGTGAGGAGGATGTTAGGCTTGCTGGGGTTTCCGCTCCGGCTCCTCCGCCGGTGCCAGCAGCGGCGAGTGGTGGAGGAGGTTATGGAATGGAGGCGATGATGAATGGGGCGGCTGCGGCTGCATCTGGAGTTCTGTTTCCGCCGGTGGTGCACATGCAGAATGGGCCGGGATGTTTTAATATGGAGTCACAATTGGGGTTTGGGAATGGGATTGTGGCAGCTGGGACTGCTGGTCCCATAAGAGGAGGGGCTGGAGGGAGTGTTGGTGTGGGTAGTGCAAGTGGAAGAGGGAAAAGGAGGGCGCCACCGGTGGAGGAGGTGGCTCTTGATAAGGCTACACAGCAGAAGCACAGGAGGATGATCAAGAATAGAGAGTCTGCTGCAAGGTCCAGAGAACGCAAGCAGGTCTTTTTTTAAATTAAAATTTAACTTTTTAATATAAATTGATTGAATTTATGAATGCATGTCTGAATTGGTTGAAAAATTTCAGGCTTATACTGTGGAACTGGAGTCGCTAGTGACGCAATTGGAGGAGGAAAACGCAAGACTTCTGAGAGAAGAGGTGTCATTTTTTTTGTGTTTGGTTAATAAAATGTGATAGTTTTCATTTTGCGCAGGTTGTCAATTTTGTTTAGAACATTATAGAAAAACTAGATTAATTCAGTTAGTTTAATTGTTAATAGGTAGTTAACACTTAAAAGTGTTCTGATCTAGGCTTTTATGTCTATCAGACTCCAGTATGTTACACAAGCAGTTGCAGTTGCATCTTAGTTGTAGAAACTGTTGATGACGGTTAAAGGGCTTAGTTTTTGTTATACACGGCCACACTCCAACACTTAAGATTGTTATGTCTCAATAAAATTTCACTCATTTGTAACCGCACAAAATGTGGATTCCTTTCCATGTAATGCACTGTTGGGATTGTGGTCTTTTGGTGCAAATGGTCTCAAGGCTGGCCTCTTAACTGGTAATTTGACATTTGGAATTGCTCTGCTACTTGCACCTGGAACTAGAATTGGGGTTACCATGGCATGTTTGAGAATAAAATATTTCTGACCTGTTTTTCTTGTTCTTCTGAATTTCATTACTTTAATTTTTGTTGATCAATTATATTTGGCAAGTCCTGAAGAAGAAATTCTTTTAATGCAGGCTGAGCAGAACAAAGAGAGGTTTAAGCAGGTATAACTTTAAATTTCTGTTTTTGAGCATTCCATTCTTTAGGCCTGATGTGACGAAATGTATATTTTGTAAATTGAAAATTTATGTCACTTATTCTTTTTGGTCCTTTCTATGCTGATTTAACTCCCCCCCACCCACCCACCCACCCCCGCCTTTTGCACTTGTAACTGGTTTTGTCCACTGACTCTAGAGATTATATCCCTCTTCAGGGTTCTATATGTTTGTTTGCTTGTGATTCATGTTGGCTGTTAAAGTTTTGATGTTAAACCCTGCTTGGATTTATGAATCAGTTTTGGCCCTTAAACTGAGAGCTAATTTGCTATTCAAATTTCTATGTTTGTTCACATGCATCAACTTTTGACCGTAGAATATTTAAGAGCTTTATGCTTATTGACATCAATACGTTGTTGTGCACAGGCGATCAATGTTGCCTGTTAAACACTTGTTCAAATATATATGGTTTCTTAAATAAATTTTTTTTTTGGCTGCTGAATTTTCGAGCTATAAGTTGTCTGTTAACATGTGTATTAGGTTGGTGGCATGCTAAAAGATGCATTTGGATGCATGCATGGAATATTATTTGTTTCTGCACTTTCTTGCGAGCCTTGTTACTTAAATGTAAAACAGCAGAGCAGAAGATAGATACGGTTCTTTAACTACTTAAATTGCTTACCCCACGATCTCTATGGCCATTATGAAATTACGCTCCATCTGCTTATAAATTAAATATTCTTTGTATTGAACTGAACTTTTCATTCAGGTGGCTAAACGTATGCCCCAATTCATTTGCCCCCTACCTCTCTCCCTCTTTTCCAGGCACTGTCACTATTTTTTGGAACTCTAGCCCTAGTGGCATATTGTGCAATGAGACATCACATGCAGCTGTAGATGTCGTTTTTTTTATCAATTTTGTGATCTTGTGGAAAACTTTTGGTAGCACTTGTCTTGTTCATCTCCATGAAGCAGACAGAAGAACTAGTTGATAGAGGAAGGAGTTTCTTTCTAGATGGGAAGTTTGTGCTTCAATCACTGTGGCTTCAATATAGAGATGCACAAAAATTAGTCTTCATATTTTCATCATTCTTTTGACATACTTAGGTGCAACACAATTTTCTATACTATAGGAGGAGATGGCGAGATAAAGAGATGAGTGATTCCTCTTTTTGTTATTTTGCATGCTTAAATATTAGTGCTGCCATTCTAATCATGCTACCATTTTACATGTTTAAAGTGTTGATCTTGTTTTTGTCTTGTTTACCTGATGCAGCTGTTCATAAGAAGTATAGTATGAAATATATACCAGTTTGTGGTGTTTTAGTAATCTTCAATATCCATCTTCAGTCAACTAGACAACTTTCTCTGGCAATTGCCCTTCAGTCAGTAACATCATCAATTTTATTCTGTAGCTGTCCATGAACTCTATTCACTGTTGTCTCTTTCCCATTTTTGCAAGTCAAGGAATGTAGGATATATGGACCATCAGGGAAGGTGAGTTGTATTGAGAAACAGTGAGCTTAGTATTGGTTGTGATTAGAATGTCTTTATGGTTGTTGCTCAGGCCTCTTCCGTTTTTCCTTGCCCTTTGAACACATTGATTTTTTTATCGAATATACTTATGGAAGGCAAAGTTGCTCTTATAGGGTTTTTAAGCTTTGCAGTGCCTCAACGTCTTAAACGTTAATTTCCACATTTGATGAAAATCTGGCCTGATTTGTTATAGATACCATATTACTCCTTCGTTGCTTATGGAGGTGAACTCCTTGCTTATATGATTGCTTTGGTTTTCAGTAATGATTTTCAGCATGTAACTTGAATGTTACTTTAGAGTACTATAATTGTTTCTATTTTCTTCCATGCAGTAACCTTTTAAGTCACATCTTCACTTCATATTTTACTGCGTATAACATGATTTGTCTCTGTTGTTTGCGTGCAGCTCATGGAAAACTTGATTCCAGTTGTGGAGAAGCGAAGGCCACCGAGAGTTTTGCGGAGGGTACATTCCATGAGCTGGTAGGCTGGCTTACTTTTTCACACACAAGCACAAATGTAAAGAAATGGTTCCTGGCCATTAAAGGAGCTGCTGGATAAAGGATAAGTAAGAAGAGGTATCATGGTGTCGGAAAAACAGCTTGGTTTGGACATTTGCAGGTAAAAACTTAAAAGGTGCGATTAGAGATCTAGGAATTTTCTCATGGGCAGATGATGATCAGCTTGAGAACCATCCCTTAGCTCTGCATAGTTAGATGTTGCAGAGAAAAAGAAACATTTTCTTATACAGGAATTGTAGCTTCCCTGTCATGCTGGTGGCTTTGAAAACTGTGATCTCTGGACTAATTTATACTAATAATATAGTTAGTTTTATAGTCTAAAATAGAGACTTTAATGGTGACTGTCCATGGGAAATTTGGTTGTTTAAGAGCGAGTTGATTCCCATTTTGCTCTTTAAAACATGCAATGAATGTACAAATCGTGCTGTCAAAAAATAGATAAAAAGTGCATTTAATTTGGTTTTTCACATTATAAGATCGTGCGAGTTGAGTTTTCAAGTATTGGATCATTTCATTTCGGCCTTCAACGCCAAGGATGGTTCCAATTTTGCCTTAGCTGGGCTCCGTCCAAATGAGATTGTTAGAAGTGGTAATCTGGAAACAAATTTTGACGCTTAAGGCCAAATCGTGGGGTTCAATCGCGCATCTATAGTAATACACTACTATTTGAAAATGGTGTTTTAATATTAAAAATAGCGTTTTATCAAAAGTTAGCCAAAGTGTCGTCTGATGCCCATGAATAATATGGAAACGAGTGCTAGTTCATAAAATAAATGGAAGCACAGTTATCAGGCTAATCCCGTTGAAATCCTAATTATTATAAGTGTCACCAGTAGGTGAAATTTAAGATGCTATGCAGAATGCTGAATAAATGGATGATGGTTGCTTGGGGCTTAATTGTCGGGTACATTAAAAACAAGGTGCTCTTGGACATCCAGTTCTCGCTCGCTGTAAAGAAGGTGCCTACCGTAACCAATTCCAGAAAGTGCAATAAACAAATTTCAATAATATTGGTGCTTGTGTAGTCAAAAGACATGGTTCTCGTTAATCTCAGAGCTGATTAGACATCCCAACTTCCAAACTCTAGATGTTTGGTCCGTCCGACAGCAGCTTACTGATCATTGTGGACAATTCATGTGGCATATGTTCATTTCTAACTAACAAGCTTAGTACCAACTTAACTGCCGTCAATAATAACTGATCGGTCCTATATGTTGGGCAATCAGCATCAATCGCAGGTTAGAAAGACTGATTATACATGCACTGGATGAAGATCCGACCACAAAAATTTTACATATGGTTCTTCTTGTAATCACTTTCCCTCTACAATTGTCGGAATATGGTGCGTGTGGGTCGCTAATTACATTTCAGGAATCAAATTTGTATGCATTCTCCTTTCTTATCCAAACCCAGTTTCTCCCCACCCCACCCAGTTTTCACATGGCATTCTCGCAACCTATCAGGCAACATTAAAGGCCAAGAGAACGAACTATCAAATTAATGGCAACACTTATTATTGGCACAAAGGAGCGGCTTTCAGGCATGTGAGGAGGGCTGGCTCCCACAAAATGTCTTGGCCTAATAATTGACACAAGAATGTCATATTTAGAATTACGACTTCGTAGAACCCCATCATGATGTAAAGTCAAATCATTTTCGCCCCACAAGTTATTGGCATATGGTAGTTATGCACCTAAAGTTTCATGAATGGACAAGAACAAACTCCCCTCTTGCAGCCATAATGCTCCATAGCATTTCAGCCTTACCTTTCCTCACATAAAACACACAAACAAAGCCATTGTAAAAGACACAGCACAAGCTCTTAAATATCTTCAAATATAACAGTTTAGGCAGAAGAGTTTTCATTGTATTGTGAACCATATCACCTGCAACCACATTGCATGCCATGAGCCAACAATCTTATATAATACTTAAAAAAAAAAAAAAAGTGTCCATCCTGAAATTATAACCTCTTGGTCACAGCACACTTGACAAAGACAAATGTCAACTAAGCAAAATTGATGTGAACGAAGTGTAACAACTGTTTGTTGATAGTAATACTGTTATAAGAAAAATACAAGACATCCATCTATAACTAAAATCATCCGATACACAAAATCCTGACTGTTTCTCAATGGTTGTTACAGTTAAGAGCCATAAAAGGGTGTGTACAGTAGCAGTGATTCATCCTGATTTAGTGGTGCACTTGGTAATTGGAGGTCAAAAATTCAATCATCACGAAGTACAACTATCCCAGGCACTTGAGGGTACCAAGCACCAAAACAGCCCACCTGGAAGGTAGTCCTTAAACACTAGATCTACTTGTAAGGAAATCAATTGACAATGTGATCTTAACAGGCATCAAGGCCACAGAGGGGGAATAAAAGATCAAAAAAAGTGAGAAGTGATCTTTCTTCCTTTTTTTTTTGGTGGGCGGGAGGTGGGGAAAGATGACTCTTAAAACCTCTATAAAAACAAATGACTCTTAAAACCTCTATAAAAACAATCCTACTCTTGAAACAGATAAAAAAGCTGCTAGTAGTGCAGCCTCAAAATTCATGATGACTCAATTTTCCTTGTAATTGCAAGTGCAAGTAGAAGTACCTTTAAGAGCCAAGCAACTTAATTAGCATGTCCAAATATCAGCAAGCCTAATGCACTGTTCAAACACATTTTGCATGTTAATTTTTTAACCTAAAAAATTAAAAAAAAAAAAAAAAAAAGCTCTATGAACCTAGCAAAGCCACCCACATACTCTCTCTCTCTCTCTCTCTCTCTCTCTCTCTCTCTCTCTCTCTCTCTCTCTCATATTTTGGTGAATCCATCTATTTATTGAGGGGTAAAACAGATAACAGAAGTTCTGCAGGAAAGGAAACCATAAACTATAGATAGAAAAAGGAAAAACAAGAGGGCACAACAATCACTGCCACTGGCATCATCAACTTGAAACAATATATTTCCAGCATAGCTAGGTAGCTTTGTCATGTGAGACTATTCATGTCAAAACAATAACAGATCAGTTGTGTCGAACAGAAGCACCTTCACACCGCAACAGCAGAGATTTACTAGTTACATCTTTTCTTTAGTTTCTTTTGTAAGTGACTTATTACTTTCCTTTTAAATTGAGGGGTATCCACTATTCTAGTAAAAAGCTGAAGAAGGCAAGAGCAATTTAACATAATCACTAATCTGGAAGTTCAACTGATGATGAATACATGAATAACTTGATAGCTTTATACACAAGTACAAAATATGGCAGAGAAGACAATTGCCTCCTTACTAGAAATACAATAACCAAAATAAAAAAAATCAAATGTTAAAAAACCAAAGCAACCTTTGAGTTAAAGTTAAATAACAAAATACAAAACATAGATATGTGATTTTTCTATTCCTTTTTTTCTTTTTCCAAGTATATATAAACAAGTGCAAAAAGTTACCTGGTGAATACATTTATATCCTTCAAATCAAACAGCTTCCTACCATTCATTAGGAAAGAAAATAAAAATATTTCAATTGTGGTGTATTCTGCTATCTTTAGGTTTGTTCTTCACCCATGAAGAAATTAGGTAAAAGCATTATGTTTGGGTAGCCTTCCCCAATAATTCAAGACCCTCTGTCCGGCAAGACATAATCTTTCGAAAGACTTCCCTCAGATGGCGTTCTAGTGGGTCAAGTTCAGTCTTACATACTTCACATAACAATGATAACTCTTGCACACCATCTCTTGCTTCTTCCCTCTGTTCCTCTGCCAGTGGGATCTGAGCAGAATCTACCAAGTCTGTCATGCGATTAATACATTTCTCCATCTGATAAATTTCTTTCAACAAACCATTACCATCTTGTTGCCCCCGCTTCTTGGACACATCAGTAATTCGACTATGAAGCAAAAACAAGGGAGTGCTCCATGGAAATTTTTGTGGGATGGTGAAATGAATTTGGTGGCCTCGGTCTTGGCAAGGAAATGCAGCAACAAGAGTCCACAAAACAAACATCAGGATAAAGCTCATTGTAAAGACAACAACAGAAAGACCATTAGCAGCTGCAAGTTCATTTCCACGAGGAGCAACAAGGTTGTTTGCCATTGATTGGAGTTGCTTGGATGCCGACCAAGAATTAGGTACACTCCAAGACAACGACCTTGAATGCCTTGACCCACAACGATTGTGATGATCTTTGTTCTTCTGAAGGCGTCCAAAAGACCGGTTGCGGTGTGAAAATATAGATCCAGTTTCTTTATCATCCAACATGAAAATGGCCAAATCCATCAAAGCTTTTCTTGCCCTACGGATTTGGCCTTCACCGATCATCTTCTGATTATAATCCAATGCGCATATAACAATCTCCAACTGCTTCTTCCACTGACGAATCTTCTCAATCCCATCACGGGTTGCATTGCAAATATCAAGAGCCTTAATGGTTCTATCAAAGAACTCAGAAAAAAGCTTATCTAGTGGTGGCTTTGAGATATACGCCTTGTTGTTGCACAAGATGACCCTGAATTCCTCTTGACAATAGGCAAATGCATCCAGTAGCTTCTGGATCCATGAAATAGAGAGGAACTCATCATCGTTAACCATTGAAAGTTCATGAAATCGAGTGAAAACTTGTTTCTGAAATGATTCCATCTCCGAGTCCTGGGAATCAAAATCATGACTTGATCCCGCCGAATGAAGATTATCACCTCTAATCCTCAAAATAGGGCGACGAAATGACACAAAAGGCATAGGAGACACCTGCTTATCTGATGGCATTTTCAGACGATTCAAAAATCCTCAAAAATGTCAGAGCTCCTATATAAAAATCAATGCAACCCACCACCAATGCTCAACCAGCGTTAACGAACGTGCTCCTAGATCGACAAAAAAAGCAACAACAGCACCCTCAGGCCTTAATACACAACACCAAACATCCAAAATAAGAACCCAATTAAATCCTCATACATAAATCCTACATCCCCAAAGTTCTTAAACCAAGAAGCCCTATACATACACAAACCACCCGGAAAAAACACAAATTCTCTACGCCAAAAAAGTGTATGATAATTCAACAATAATGATGATTCTATCACAAACCAAATCGATAACTGTCGAAATTACTGCATTCAAGAAAGACCCAAAATCAATCCAAACCAACAAAATCCTCAAAACCCAGCATCCAAAAAACAAAAAAACGAAACCCCATAAACTCAAACAAGAAAAGATTAAGAAATGCCTTCAAAATCAAAATCCATAGGCTCTCGCATCAATATGCAAAACCCAGATCAAAATCCATCCAGTGACCGATCTGATTCAAAGGGCTCTGCAAATATAAAGAAATCATTTGTCTCAAAGGCATAATTCATCCAAAAAGAAAAAAAAATACATTCTTTGCTTAAAGAAACGGAAATAGTTTTGTATAGTTGACGAAAGATTGTACCTTGATGGATGTAAAGCTACAATAGCTCCAAGAAAATTACATACGGAACCCCAGACAAGGACCCAAAGCTTCCCCAGCCTTTGGCCTCACAAAAAATTCGAGAGTTTACTTGGAATGAGGGTTCGATATAAAAAGGAGTGTAAAGAAAGAAAGAAATTCAATTTGATTAATTCTTTTTTTGTTAAAAAAAATTAAAATTACTGTAATAAAGCAAAAGAAAAGAATGGACTTTATTTCTTTTTGCTTTTGGGTGTTACAGTTTAGCTTATTTTTGTTTGGTTCATGATTTTGTCAGTGTGCTTTCCTTTGGCCTCCCCAAATGAAAGTCATTTCAGTTTGGTCCCCAAAACTGTGTCCCATGACTCCAACCATCATTTAGGGACACAGAAAGGTACTATTTAACACTTAAAATTGTTGTTTCTTTCACTTTTTTTGTTTCTTGAGAAGGATCGTGACGTTGAATATTTTAGTTTTTGTTACCGGTAGTCCATTTTCTTGGTATTTTTTTTTACAAATGGATATAGAGCAAGCGAAAGACAATTTTATAAAACCTAAAAAAAATAAAGAATAGAAAAGAGAAATTGTTATGTGCTAAAACCATTCCTAAACAAATAAAAAAGAGGTTGTATATAAAGCCCGCATTAGCTCATGAAATTTCCCAAAAAAAAAAAAAAAGCTTTGGCTTATTAAAGCAGAGGTGGCATTTGGATATATCCAAATTTAGAAAAGAAAGTGAGACTTCTTAAAATGTTGGAATTTTGACCTCGGTTGTTCGTTTGGCCTGTGCAATTTTTTATGGTTATATCAACGCAAGTTACATGATGTAACAGTAAAATTTGATTTTTTTGTATCGTGGCGCTGCAAAGTAGCAAGATGATAGCATAAACTATAGAATGGAGAAGAACCATGAATGAGGCAGTAGCGACTGAAAAGATAAGCTTTGCTAGCGCATCAATCGGTTGAAGTACAAGCTGATTCCACTCCTCATGCGTGTTCTTAAGAGGCATTCTAGTAAAAGATGTAACGGCATTGTAGATTTCTTTCTTCATAATACTGAAGGACGAAATTTCAGAGCAAGCTAACGAAGTTGTACTGGAGCAAAAATGAGTTAATTAAAGGACATATGATGTTAGAAACTGAAGATGCAAATGGTGTGAGATCTGTTTTTACAGTGGTTGAGGGTCTAGAGATATCTCGACTGAAGGCCAAGATTTTAATTCAGCTACAATACAGAAATAACAACAATCTTGCATTCTAATGACGAGAAGGAGAGAATTAAGATAAAATGGAGAGAAAATAAAGGTTTTGAGACCAAACCGTCTTTGGCATGCACATACATGTCAAACACCCAAAGCTCGCCATATCTTACACTCTATTCACAAGCCAATTTGGTGTCAAAGCTACTCAAACAGATTGCAAAAGCCTGAAATGCAGACAAAGGATAGCGGTAATCCATGGTAAACATATCTTTGCCCACCTTGCCAAACTGCAAGATGATTTTGTCATGGTCCGTTTGAGCTGGCTGGGAGGTTGTTGAAGCACCTGCAACTGGTTGTGCGGCAGCGATCAACTGAAAATTCTTGACAGATGCCACTGTTACCCGTCCTCGAAAATTCAGGCACCAGCACTGTAGTTGTTCATGCCATCTAGGCGCCTTATTCTTGAGGACTAATGGCTTCACCTTGCCCTCCTCTTCGTCATTGCCAAACACACCAATATCAGAAAATCTTGAGCTGCTGAATTCCGTAGAATGATCCAGAGATTTTGAGAAAGAGATACTCCGGAATGAGTCCTCCAGAGACCTTGGAAGGAGCTCAGGTTGGCCAGGTACTGTTCCACCAGCATCAAGGGCCGAGACAGGAATTGAATGCATTACACAGTGCATTCTCCGGGGACCCCGTGTTCCCAGCACATTTAGCTCATATGTGATCTGAGCTATGTTAAAACTTCCAGTCGGCACTTTAGGAGAGACTTTCTTGGAGTAGAATCTACGGCTTGTTCGTCCAGGTGGAGGGATATTTGTACAGTTGTATGGGGCTTGCGTGTCATATATTATGAATTTCGTGCCAAGAAAATTTGATCTGTTACAAGCAATAAGATTTTGTCTTTAAACTTGACGTGGAAGAAAATGTGATCAGTGGCACATAGGAGCACTACAAGTATTTGCAACAGCAAATTGACAAAACTCTCAAAATTTAAGGAAGAAAAAGAAATCAAAACTAACAAGAAAGTCAACATTCATGCTGATGTATAAAAGCATAATCCCTCGAACCTAGTTGAATTCATAAAGTTGCTATGCCATAAAACATAACTCCAAGTCAAGCAGCCTAATGAAAAAATACAGGTCTTGGCACCAGAGTTTGAGAATTAATGGAAGATCAGAAGTCTCTATCATAAACACAAGACAACAGGATACTGTTTGTTGTGCTTCTACCCTTAAAAATCCACAAATCCTAATATTGACAACTATTCAGAGAGATTACCACTTTGAGCAAATCCCATAAAATTAACCTTTTCGTGGTACAAGAAAATCATATTTGTGCCAGGAAAATGTGTGGGGATTTTAGTTTTTCTTTGGCATAATTGTTTATTTCTATGTCTCTGTTCAGGAATGGGAGATACTATGTTGCCTGGAAACCATTCAAGTTTTAGCAATGGCGTATCGCCTGCAAAAGTTTCAATTGATACTGTAGAACAATACCCAGTAAATGATAATTAATTAGAAGAGTAATGAACAACATCAATCTGCAAGTTAAATTGAGTCATCTGATCTTGATGAATAGACAAATGAATAAATATGCAGAATAGATGGCGAATTTGAATTTTCTGAACCTACCCAATTCTCATTCGTCTAACTCTACTTTCAGAAAAGAAATCCAATTTAAGGCAATTCAAAATGTTAACCATGTAGAAAGAACTAAATGGATCAAACCTTAGCTTTCCAATGTATGTGTTGCTTGATCTCGAAATGTTATCTGCATCCATCGAGATAACATATTCCGTGCATGTGGTTCGCCGGGTTCTTTTTGCAGAGAGAAGAAACTTTCCATTTTCAACTAGCAAAGCTGCAAATTTCATTGCAATTGAAGTTAAACACAACCAACATAAAAAGAAATCTGATTGCACTGTAAAAAGAGGCATAGTCTGTAGTAACAGGACAATTAATTTTACACCTTTGCAGTCTAATCAAGTACTGTAATGGAGTAGCTTCTAAAAGAAACATTCAAATCATATGCAGCAATACATTAACAAAATACTCTGATAATTAGCATCTATAGACATTGGAAAAAACATTCACATGCATGGTGTAGAAATGAAGTGTTGTTAAAATTTGTTTCTTCAAGTTTTCTTTTTAAAACTGTAAATTTGAACTGCCCATGCAACAATATTTGACGCATAAAATTCAGTCATAATTTCTAAAGCTCATTACTAAATCTGATACTAGATGGAAAATGTGTTCTGCGCAAAGAAGTCCTCCTGAACCAATGAAGCATCAGATTGAGACAAGCACCAAAAGGAGCATTGATGATGAAAATTCAATTAATCGTTCAACAAGGATCCTCATTCTGGTGCAAAAGTAGATTATAGTAGCCGGTGTGAAAATAATGCTTACCAGGACTAAGACACAAGAAAAGATGGTATGTTAGATTAGATTTATCCCTTTTGATGAAGCACTGTATGGTCCCGTCACGAGTCCCTGGCTGGAAAACCAAATGAATGATGACTCAGTATATATTGAACTACTGAATGCTCTATTCCACAGTATAGAAGCAACACACAATCAAAAGATTTACCGAATTTAGGTAAACTTTAAAGCACTATAATAACTAAAGTAACATAATATTGTTTCTATAGTTGAAATACAAGACCAGAGAGAAAGATGGTTACCTGTTTAAGAGAAACTGGAAAAGTGAGCTTCCCACAAATTTCTGGACTTTTTACAATTTCCTTACACATACTCCTCCACGACCTGCAAACAGCAGCACAAGCGACAACATGCTTACGACTGGGCCAAGTGCTCTCGCTCTCCTCTAACCTTCTAATTACATCAAAGAGTAGCTCTGGTGGAAGATTAGCCCAACGGCTATCCTGAATTACCAAAAGCTGGTCATTTGAATCATGAAACGAACCATGGGACTTCCCACGATGATGACCAGGTAGTCTTACATTAAAACTCCGTCTGGATAGGCTCCCAAAACTGTCTCTTACATCACTAACTATACTGCGGAATGACATCTAGTACCCAAAAAAGAGGCAAGAACTTAAGTGAAAGATGACCAACACTCTTCTCTGATCGTGTTTCAGAATATGCCTTTTTTTCCAATATACCACTGCCCACTTCACATGTGAATCTGGCTGCAAATGAGAAAAAGAAAATCATGTTCCAGCCACAAAAATAAGTAGCCTAAAAAGAGAAAAGGCATTAGAAGGGAAAAGAAAAAAAAAAGCAAGTAGAAAAAGACAAACTCGAATGGACCACAAAGTGAAAAAGATCAGAAAACTTATATCAGATGAAATTTTCATAAGTTCTTAAAGGAGATCTAGATTAGCTCCCCTGTTGTCACTCGCACAAGGAAAGTTGATAACCAGAGTCAAATATCTGTACAAGTAAGATATATGTGTTTGTCTGTTTATGTGTAAGGAACATATGTTTCACTGTACAAGTAACAACTCACGACTGATAATAATAAAAGTAACAACTGCTTAAAAATCCAACGCTTAAGCAACTGCACTCACGGAAGAAATGTTTCAAGAAATTATTGCCATTTCGAAAATATTTCATCCAGAAATATGAACACAGAAATCAATGGTACCAACAAGAACATTCCAAAAAGAAAAAAAAATTCTTCCAACAAAGATTAGCAAATAGGCCCCCTTACAAAAAATCCAATTTTAGACCTCTTAAGTACTGTGACCTAAACCAAGCCAATCAAAACTACAGATACAAATCTTAGTCAAGCATGGCCTCCAGACTTCAGTGCCGTTTATGCTTGCAGATTGTCATTAATTATTCTTTCCAGCCAAATATGTCATTCTACCGAAAATACCACAATTATTCCAAGAATATTTACCAAAATTCACCTTTTTGAAGAGATGTGAGCTAAAAAAAGGCTTTGTAACTCTTCAAAGATATGCAATTATTCCAAAAGAACTCATAATTGTCAATAGGATTAACCAAGTGAAACTCAGAAATCCAAAAAAGAGCCACAAACTTTACCAAGTTTTCCTCCCTAGATATCAAAATCAAATACTATTTAAAAAAAAAAATCAGCTTCAGTCAACATGAATAAAATCCAACAATCCCCTCCTTGACCCCAAAGAGTAAACCAAAAAAAAGTACAAAAATACTAAAACCAATGAAAATCAGAAAAACTATACTGAAACAGCAGAATAGGCAAAACACAACAATAGTAAAAAGAAAATTCTAAAGTAGAAGAAAAGAATAAAGATAAGAACTTGAAACGAGTGTAAGAAGAAGAGAAGCATTTATGTAAGATCTGAGGAAGAAGAAAAAGAGTCAAGAAAGGAGAAATGATAGATCTGTACCTGAAATTAGAAAGTCAGCTAAGCCCGGGTGAGTGAATGAATGAATGAATGTCTCTGTCTCTGTTCACATTCAGATGGGAAGATTTTCAGATAGACTTTTTCAACCCCAGATGAAGAAGAAGAAGAAGAAGCAGCAGCAGCAGATCACAAAAATAAAAAGTGGGTCAGACCCCAATTACTGTATATTGGTACTAATACCACCTTTTCACCTTGTGTTTCAATATCACACACGCACTAAAACACCCACAAAAAACAGAGAGTCACATACTCTCTTTTTCTTTAACACGGACTGAAAGACTAACATTAAATGCAGTTCAACTTCAACAAGCCAGAGAGAGAGGAAGAAAGGGGGAAGAACAGGAGTTGAATAAGCAAGCACTACATAGAATAGTGTAAAAGATTAAAGAAATATTAATAAAGAAAAGTCATTGCATGCTTTATTGTTTGTTTATTAGGCAAAATGGGTAAATATTACATTTGGCCACTACGTGACCAGAAAGCTGTGTTTTTGACATTTTTTTTTTGGGTTTTGATTGGGAAACTTCTTCTGAGTTCTGAATAGTGCAATTAGTTGGCCGTATGCGAACTCCAACTTGTTACGCGGTTTTTATTTATCCTTGGAATGTTGTTTATTTTGACTCAGTTTTTTGATCTTTGCAAAATTGCTATTATGTCTTTGTTGAAAAATTACAAGAATCATCACGTCAATGAAGGAGTTGTGACGTGGGAAATTCTTTGTTGAAAATATTTTTTTTGGTATGCAATCTTTTGAAATATATTTTGATTGCATTTGAAAATGTAACGTTTGTGACATAACATATGGCACTATTGGTTAATTGGACCTCAATAATTATGATTAAATTGTGTTTAAATATTAATAAAACGATGTATTCATATCATAAATATACAATGTAACATGCGCGACAAAAAGAAATATTCAAGAACATGGATGTTTTAATATGTTTTTATATATGTCATGGATGTTAAATGATCTTTTAATTTTCCAAATTTATTTAATACACATACTCGTTTTTGTAAAAAAAATGAATACTAATTTACAATTGTATGGTTTAAGTGGTTATTCAAAAAAAAAAAAAAAAAAGTAGCTATTCAACACTTGCAATTATTAAGAATGACAAAGGTTTGTCATGCTACACTGATTTGGTTTTGTTTCTGCAAAAATTTTCAGGCATATAATGGGTCTAACAACATCTACCTACATAGTGGGTCATACCTTGGGTGGGTTGATACCAACTAAGCCCAAAATTCAACCAGACTTAATATATGGGCCCTCACTAAAAAGAATCTTATTCTAGCAGTCTGACCGAGACGAGTTCAAGGTGGACCCAACCCGAGTAGCAATTCTCCATGAGCATGGCATTTGGTTCGATTTTATTGGGGTGATATGAACTCAATACTTGTGTCATGTGAACATAAACTCTTAATTACGTGTAATTATAATTTTACATCTAAATATCAACTAAAAATGAGATCACGACAAGATTAACGAATAGCACTACGAAATTAATAGTAATTAGGAGCATTTCTTTCTGATGCTATTTGATTTAGAAGTATAAATATAAGCCCTTAGACTCAGTACATGTAGCAACTTGTTAATTTCTTGTTACACAAATTCGACAACTTATATTATCGAAATTCGCTAGTTAAAGATTATATATAAAATGTTTTAGCCCAAACAAAAAAAAAACTCCATGTGCAACGTGGCATTCATGTAGGGGGTGAAATAATGTTTGTCTACTATTTATTACTATGTTATTACTAGTAAAGGATGGCCGCACCTTGGGCATGTTTTATGTTACATTTCACCAAGTTTCATGTTCTTAATTATATTGCACCTAATCCACATTAAATGAACGAAACCTTCATATGCCACTACTATGAAAGTTTATTAGCGTTTTTTCATGTCATATTTAGTGTAGTGTTAAATTAATTTAATATAAGAAGCATTCAAATTGTAGTCTTTAGAGAGTTAAATTAATTTTTTTTGATAGACATTTAATATCACTTGGATAATTGAAATAATAAATTTTTAAAATATGAATATGCGTAATGACCAGAGGAATTTTAAGTATGCCACTTTATCCTTGTGTATATATTGTCATCATTTTGAGTAAAAAGATTCATACATGATAGATAATATTAGTTACGCTCTAATTTTTTGTAGTAGAAATTGCCCTATAGTTTGTACTATACGTGTAGTTGAAAAAATTGTTGTGGCAATGTTCATTACCCTTATCTCTTTTTTTTAATAAATAAAATTTGGATCAATCAATTTAATAAAATTGAAACATTAAATTTAGCGATTAAAATCGTGCAGTACAAGGCACATTCATGGCTCGCAATTATATTTCGTATGCAAGCTACGGCTGACATGATAAATTTCGAGAATGATTTTAAGCAGATCTCCATGGCTATGATGTTAGGTTCAGCTAATCTCCATTTCGTTTTCTTATTTTCTTTAAATTATTGGTCATTTCTGCTCAATAACTTAATTTAGTTGGGGTTTTTTGGATGCTTCGTATCGATTATTTGGAAAAATAAGGTTGTGGCAGGACAATAGGATGAATTGATTGAGTATAAATCAGAAGGTATGTCTTTTATTTAACTTTCATGAATTTTTTTTACCATAATTAACCAATAAATTAATTATGTCCCTTGATTTTGATTCAATTTTCGTGGCCCTGGGCTTTTTTCTCTAAAAGCTAGAACCAAAAAAAAAAAAAAAAAACTAAAAATCCCATGTCAGGTAAGTAATGTGGCAACTGGAGAAAAGCCCAAACCACGGAAAGACGGAAGGGCATTGAAAAGCCCAAAGAAAGGAAAGAATAAAATCAGCCCAGAAAGCCATAGGTAGAGGAAGTTGAATAGGGCCCATCTAGTTTTTATATATTGGTAGATATATTACCTAAATATACCAAAGCACACATAGGCCGAACTCCAACGTTTAAAAAGAAAGAACAAAGTCCATTCCCGCCATCGGAAAAAGAAAAAAAAAAAGGTTAATTTCGCTAAACTCCAATGAACTTTTGGATGAGTTGCACCTTCCCCCTCCCCATAACTTCTTAAATAGTTAGTTTTTCCCTCTTTTGTATTTCTTTACCAAAATACTCTCAAATATTACTATTCTCTATTCTCAACTCAATTTTTTTTTCGAGTCATCAAGGAGTAGATTAAATACCATTGTTGATCCTCTCTAACCAAAAAAAAAAAAAATGAGATCACACAAGACTAAAAATGATAATTGTGTAGTGTGAACACAAAGTCTTAATTACGTGTAATTATAATCTTACATCTAAATATCAACTAAAAATGAGATCACAAAAGACTAACGAATAGCACTACAAAATTAATAGTAATTAGAAGCATTCCTTTCTCGTGTTATTTGATTTGAAGTATAAATATAAGCCCTTGACTCATATACACAACAACTTGTTAATTTCTTGTTCCACAAATTCGATACCTTATATTATCGAAATTTGCTATTTAAGTTATATATAATATTTTGCATAAATAAAATTCAAACAACTCTCATATTAGCCAACCACTTCTTAACCCAGTCCTGATGTTTTATCCCAAAAAATAAAAAAATAAAAATCCTCCGTGGTGGAATTCATGTAGGGGGGTCAAATGATGTTTATCTAATATTTATTATTATATTATTACTAGTAAAGGATGGCCGCATCTTGGCCCATCTTTTCTGTTACGTTTCACCTAGTTTCATCTGTTTAATTATATTGCACCTAATCCACGCTAAATGAACGAAACCTTCTACGAGAGTTTATTAGCGTTTTTTCATATCATATTTACTGCAGTGTTAGTTAAATTAATTTAATATAAGTGAGAAGTATGCAAATTGTAGTCCTTAGAAAGTAAAATTAAAAAATATATTTTTTGACAGATGTTTAATATCACTTGGATAATTGAAATAAGAAATTTTTAAAATATGAAAATAAATAATGACTGGAGGAATTTTAAGTATGCCACTTGATTCTTGTCTGTATAATATTGTCATCATTTTTGTGCAAAATAAAAATACCTACATCATATGTAAATTACAGACCACCAGTTTCAAATATTCATTGATGAGAATGAACAAAAAAACTCCCCGAGATTTCACAAGAAAGGCGTAATCAAGGAAGACAATCATATTTCATTAAAAAAAAAAAAAATACTTTTACTATTGATACCTTATTTTTTCTCACTTCCCCAACCCCCAACAAAAAACTTGAGCAAAGCTTTGTTCATGTTCAAAATTAAACAAGAAGCAGCGTAATCAAGAATCACAAAAAAAAATTTTGAGATAGAGCCAAAAATTGACATCTCACATCAAATTTTTGTCAAAAAACTTGCACTAATTGTCCATAAAAATTATTTATCAAAGAGAGAAAAAAGATGCTTGATATAATTGGTACAAAAACAATTGACGTATATCCATACAATAATGAATTAGCCTGTCAATTAATACTTGCAAATATTTTGTACAAGAGAATTGTAAATGTTACTTAACAAGATAACAATTCGACAAGTCTGCAGTTTTTACTTAATCATTATTGGTTCTCAACCCTTCCCCTAGTTAATTCAAAGCTAAAATGCTAAAAAAGGACAAAGATCGTCGAAGAACATTATGATAACAAGATGTAATAGTGAAAAACAAGTGACGTTTAACTTTAACAGTTTGTATGATTCATTTATTTTCATATCCAATTCATTTGAAGGATCAAGATGCTTAATAACAACAATACTTAATTTCACCCAACATCAATGATCAAACATTGCTTTTATCAAAATGGGTTGAGGTTTTTTTTTTTTTTTTTTTTTGGGTAGGTTTTACAAATTGTTCTAAATTTCTGCATTTGGAGATAATTTGGTCAGTTCATTCTGGGTTTTGTTGCTACCAGAAAAGAATAATAAAAAAAAACTTTGGATTTTGTTGCTGTCAGATAAAAATTAGAAAAAAAAAAAACTTTGAGTTTGGTTTACAATTAGAAGTCTTTATATATTTGTCATCCATAAAATCCTTATTATAGAAAAAAGCACGATAAAATCCCTCGACTTCCCTGACCAAAATGAAATAACCATTTATGTTACCTTTTTTGGGCTTAAAAACCTAATCACGGTGAACGGCTTTACCCACTGTGTCTCTGTACTGCCGGTAATATTAGCTAAACTATTTTTTTTTTTTTTTGGGTAGTGGAAGATGCCCAATAGTTTGTACTATATGTTTAGTTGAAAAAATTGTTGTGGCAAACGTTCATTACCCTTATCTCTCTCTCTCTCTCTCTCTCTCTCTCTCTCTCTCTCTCTCCCCGTCAATTTAATAAATATAAAATTAAGATCAATAAATCTAATAAAATTCAAACATTAATTTTGGCGATTAAAATTGTGCAGTACGAGGTTCGTTCATGGCTTGCAATCATATTCTACGGCTAATGTGAGGAATTTCGAGGATGATTTTAAGCAGATATCCATGGCTATGATGTAGGTTCAGCTTATCTCCATTTCTTTTTCTTAATTTGTTTGAATTAGTAGTTATTTCTGGTGTAGAATTGTAATTTTTTGGTGTAGCTTAGTTTTAAAATGTTTGGTGCCCCGTTGAATGGTAAATAAAGTTGTGGCAGGACAATAGAAAGAATTGATTGAGTAGAAACCAAAAGGTATGTCTTTTATTTAACTTCCATTGATCTTTTTACCATAATTAACCAATAAATTAATTATGTCCCTCGATTTTGCTTCAACTTTGGGCCAGGGAAAATTGCTCCAACCAAAGGACAAAACAAACGGAAGCAAGAAGAGGCAGCCTTGAAATGACCACGACAGCTACGAAGAGTCCAAAATATCCAAGTAACGTGTGTGGGCATAAAAGTAAATTCAGTGAGTATAACGGTAAGCTGGATTGGAACGAGGGAGAAAAAGTGCGGACAAAAGTAAATCACGAACCAATGAAACCGCGCCAAATGGCAATCAGGAAGCTGCAACACTTGCTGAAGATTCTGTTTTGTATTTTGTCTGGTAGTTAGATTACATAGTTAGACAGTTAGATTAGAAGTTAAAACAGTTATGAATTATCTTATTAGAAGTACGAGATAACATAAAGATCAAATTGTAACATTCAGAAAGCAAGAACAACGTTGTTTGTACTTTTGACTGATATGTAATTTGGAATGCTATAAATGAAAATGACTTTTGACAAAAAAAACAAAGAAAGCAAGAACAAAGTCCATTCCCTCTCTCTCTCAAGAACGATCCATTCCGTCAAGGTAAAATCTTTCATGAACCCTACAAAACTATTTCCGTTTTCTTTAAGCAAAATTTTCTTTTTTCCCTTTCTTGATGAATTATGCCTTTGAGACTTATGATTTCTTTAAATTTGCAGTGTCCTTTGACATTCAGAAAGCAAGAACAAAGTCCATTCCCTCTCTCTCTCGGGGAAAAAAAAAGATCAATTCCATCAAGGTACAATCTTTCATGAACTATACAAGACAATTTCCGCTTTCTTGAAGCAAAGAATTTTTTTTCCCCCTTTCTTGATGAATTATGCCCTTGAGACTTAAGATTTCTTTAAATTTGCAGTGCCCTTTGACGTTCAGAAAGCAAGAACAAAAGTCCAGAGTCCAGTCCTTCTCTCGCTAGAAAAAAAAGATACATTCCATCAAGGTACAATCTTTCATGAACTATACAAAATTATTTCCGTTTTCTTTAAGCAAAGAATTTTGTTTCTCTTGCTTGATGAATTATGCCTTTGAGACTTATGATTTCTTTAAATTTGCAGTGTACTTTGATTTACATGGTCATCGGATGGTTTCTTGATCTTGGAATGTTGATTGTATGGAGAATTTGTTTGATTTCTGGGTTGTTTTGTAAGCATATTGGGCTTCTTTTGGTAATAGAGGAGGATTTATGTGTATGGATCTGATTGGTTGCGATTTTGGATGTTTGATATTGTCTATTGAGGGCTGAGGTTGCATTTGTTGGGTTGTGATTTTGGATGTTTGATGTTCTCCATTGAGGGCTGAGGGTGTGTTTGGTGATTTGTGGATTTGGGGTTACGTTTGTCATTGTTTTGTTGTTACTGGGTTGACTGGGTTGAGCATTGGTGGAGAAGTTGGATTGATATTTTCACATAGGAGGTCTGAGATTTTTGAGGATTTTTGAGTCATCTAAAAATGCTATTGGATAAGCAGGTGTTCCCTGTGCCCTTTGTGGTGATAGTGTTCTTTCAATGGGATCAACCCACGATTTTGATTCCCAGTACTCAGAGATGGAATCATTTCAGCACTAAATTTTCAACCAATGTCTTGAACGTTCAGTGGCTAATGATGATGAGTTCTTCTCTATTTCAAGGATCCAGTAGTTTCCAGATGCATTTGCCTGTTGTCAGGTGGAAGTCAAGGTCATCTTGTGCAACAACAGGACATCAAAGCCACCACTAGATATGCTCTGTATGAGTTTTTTGCTAGAACCATTAAGGCTTTTGATATTTGCAATGGAACAGGTTATGGTATTGAGAAGATTTGTCAGTGGAAAAAGGATCTGGAGATTGTTATCTGTGCATTGGATTGTAATCTGTCATTTCTTAATCCATTTTTTGTTCCCTCCTTCCTTTGGTTTTCTTTTTTCATTTTGGCAGGAAAATGGAGAGGAGAATTTGGATTTTTACAATTGTCACTGCTGCTCTGGCTATAGGCCTGCTAGGATATAGACATGCTGCTCTCATCAGAGCATCTCATGTAATTTCTTCATCTTCTTATTTATGGTTTATTTGGTTTCACTTTTTCTAATTTTGGGATTTGCTGTTTTTTCAGGAAAGTAGAATCCATGCTTTACCTGATCAAGTCTTGGAAAACATGTACGATAATATGGACCGTAGGACTAGAGCCATCCTGGCGATGTCCTCTGCAACTTTGGCTAGCAGGCTAGACAGGATCAGGCTAGACAGGTTGAGGGTAAACGATCTGCGACTAAATGGGCTGCTGCCGCCCGAAATTTGGAACGTAATAACCAATAGGATGGACTTAAGAAGCAGGATAGTTTTCTCTGCAGCCTGCAAGCACATGCAGAATTTGGTAAGAGCGACAACCTGGCATGTGCCAGCCGTAACAGATTCAGCATACAAATTGAAGTCCTCTGATGGTGATGGAAGGAGACACATCCTTTACAAACAGACTGGAGATACAATCAGACTTATTATGATTAAAGAATCTGAACAAGCAATAGCAGATGCCACCCAACAAATACAGCTTCTGGATAATGAATTTCCAGCTTTTCAAAGCTGGTGGGTGAGTTGGGAAAGAATACCAGGACTGGGACTGCATAGCATAATTGGCGATGGAATGGTTTTAGGTGTGAAGATATATTACCTTGCCCCTGGGGGCAGAGCACTGTTGTACAGGACCTATCACATATAAAGATTACTAGTCATTGGCATTCTGTTCATAATTGATAAAGAACACTAGTCATTGGCATTCTGTTGTTAGTTCCCCTGAAATATGCTGTGAGGGGTACTTTTCAAACAAAAACTTCGTCAGATTTTAGCAAATAAATTTTTTTTGTTGTTTTTCTAGAGTTGCAAGTCTGTTTCTCTACTCATACCTGGAATGGGAAATGGATAACTTTCAAATGAGGATATGCAGCTTCGAACTGGATGCCCAACTGCATGTTTGAAATGTTATAGTATGTGATGCATTGATGCATACTAACCAATCTCATTAGCAGTTCTGAGGAAGTCCTTTTGTCTGATTCGAGTTTCCTTGGAATTAAAAAGGTGAAGGGTTTGTCTGTGTTACTACTGTTGTTATATGATGATAAAAAGCTTCTCAAAGTCTTCTTCTCTTTTTTGGCTTTTTTGCTGTACGTACCTAAATTTTCTTGTAACTCCAGCTGTGAAAGACATGTCAGTGATTCCTCATCAAAGAAAATTTTCTCTCTGTTGTGATGGTCACTTTTCACTTCCATCCAGCATGCAAGATGACTTGCTGCTTTCAACCTCTGTGAAATTATGATTCGATTGCCAGAAATTAATCATTTTATTCATTACTTTTTTGTTTAACCACCAGCTGTGTTTAATAGTGTTAGCATTTAATTCCCAACAAACGTTTCAGCAATCTTTTGAAGCGTAAAACAGAAGGACTAGGAATTATATTACCCAATAAACTTGGGGACTGATAAACTCACTTTCAAAAACACCTCTTTCAATTTCAATAAAATTTTTCTTTAGAAAAAGAGATGGAAGTGAAGTGAATTTATCATTCGCATGAGCCTAAAAACATTTTTCTTTGATTCGTTTTAACTCCATTCAGAATTTATTTGCACAAGGGTAGCATCCCAAAAAACTTCTGGCCCTTTTCTGTAACGGAGAGACTAATTAGTAGCACATGTGAGCCCCCAGACAAAATTGTGTATGAGAAGAAGATCTGCCGTCAAATGGAAAACTTGATTAATAGTTTATCGGGGTTCCAACTAAGAACTCGAAATTTTGAAGTCCTAATATTGTTCTTCTGAAATTGGATTCTCTAATATGTTGCTTGAATTTATGAATTAAGAATATTCGACAAAACAAAATTGTATGCTTTTTGCTTTCAATTTTACAAGGGGAAAAAAAAATCACGATGAGGATGCTAAAAAAAAAAAAATTTTTTTTTAATGTAATGAAGAACCCATAATTTACTTAAAAAAATATACAAGTGTGGTAACAGGTATAGATACCAAATTTTGATACATCCTTTATAAAAAAATATGTTTTTATTGCATTCGAAGGTACTTTTATTTTTTGAGGTTCAATTGCAATTTTTGTGTAAATTATAAATAATTTTTAGCATGTAAATACTTTTTTATTTTATTTTAATTTCTAAATTCATATTTTTACATTTTTTATTATTTTTCTAATTTTAATGATTTTTTAGAATCATTTAATATTTGTTTGAATTTTTATTTTTTTTGTTAATGACACTTTTCTATTAAGAATTTTTGTGTGAAAAAATTTATATGTACATTTTATATATTTATAAATTTTTAATAAAATATTTCTTAATTTTTAGGCACATTTGGTATTTATTTAAAATTTTTTTGTCTTTTTATCTTTTTATCTATTAATGACACGTTTCTAAGTGTTACATTAACTTCTAATTTTGGCAGTCAACTTTCTTGTTTCTTGTAATGATGGATTTTTGTATTTTTTTATCATTTTAAAGAGTCCAAGTGAATTTTATTTTATTTTATTCTATTTTTATTTTTTGAAAAGAAAAATAGAAGCGAAGTAGCAACAGCGACCGCCGCCGCCAGGCTGGTAAGCAGCCTTATTCAGACATCGACAACCATCATTTTCTAGCACCCAAGCACCACCAACTCGCCCCTCTAGGCCCCATCAATACCTTTACAAAACTACTCACATTACCTCCCAACTTGCACTCACTTCACTAGATTTTCGGTGATTTTTGCTGACTATTCTTCATTCACCATCATCACCAGATCACACACAATTGGCCACACTTTCACTCAATCTTCCTCACGGTTCCCTCACTACACATTCACACACTACGCTCACCTTGAACACACACATTGCACACACTCATCGTTCACAAATCACAGTCGCAACACTCACAGTCACACTCTTGCACTCTCTATCGGCGCACAATATACACATTACACACACCACACACACATCACAACTTCACTCGTCTTTTACCACACACAACTGGCAATCTCACATTGGGCACACATTACACACACTACACACACTAACACACGCACATCACTCACTGGTTTCACACATACACACACAGACTCACCAAGCAGAGACACAAGAACACACACTAACAACCTTCATACAATTCTCACTCATATTTATCTCATACACCCACATCTTACGCCTACTTCACAAATACCATTCACAGTACACAAACACACGGTTTAAACACACAATCAATCACATACAAACAGCCTCTACTCATTATGTTCCACCTCCTTCAAACTACCTCCTCAACCACCATCCTCCACATCGCCACCACAAACCGCCACCAAAACTCCAATTTCAGTCACCAATACCACAGGCCAAACCACCACCTTCACTACAAAACTGCCACGGTAATAGCCTCCCATTCACCAAACTGACAAGCCACACCACTATCGCCACCTTCATCAGCCCATCTCCGCCCCACAACTACCAGCTCACCATACCCCATAACCACCACATACCGCAAGCACAAGTTGCCACCTCCGCTACCAATGTCATCATTCACCATCGACCTAACCAATCCACGACTGTCAGCCTCCTTATCACCACCAACCTCAGCCACCAGTCCGCCACAATCACTAACAGCTTCACCACGCACCACCAATAATCTTTCTTCTTTAAAACTTACGATCTCAACCCACCACTAAGACCCAGCCACCAGCCTCACCATCATCATCAAAAAACCAAGGCCAGCCACCACAACAGCACCACCGCCGGCAAAGATCACCAACATCTTCACCGAATCACCTCCTTTCTCAGTCGAGAAGGTAAATTCCTTGGCCATTTAATTTCTTGTTAATCCATGAGTTTTTTTGATGAATGTTCTTTAAATTAGTCTTTGAATTGAACAGAGAATTGGATTTAAGTTTCCATTTGGGTAGGGGAATTACTTTGAAGAGGAGAGATTTAGGTATTTGCGAATTTGGGGTTAGTATATAGGTATTGTGGGGAAATTACGAAGAAACGATTTGGGATTTTGGGGGGCGGCGGATTTTTTATTTTAGGTTATGTAAACCTCGTTTAGATGTAATATCAAAACGACTTAGTTTTGAACAGTTCACTTTTTATATATTTTTTATTATTAAAATAGGTATTTGTGGTTTAACCCTTTATGTCTAGATTAGTATTATTGTTCCCCTAATTATTTTTTATTTCCTGCATTATAGTTCTTATAATTATAGATTGGCCTTTAGATTTTAATTTTCTTTCAATCATGTCCAGAATGATTGCAATTTGATTTTAAACTTGTTCGAATTTATATTTTGCCCTCTTAGCTTGCCTAAAATTACATTTTTGGCCTTAAACGTTGCTAGAAATTACATTGTGCCCTAGTGTTTGCTGTAATTTCAATTTAATTCCTAAACATTGTGGAAATTATAATTTTTGTCTTATACTTGCTGAAATTCTCAATTTGACCCCCTAATACTTGTTGAATTTTTCAGTTTAACCCATACTTGTTGTAATTTGCAATTTTGTTCCTCAAACCTGTTGAATTTTTCAGTTAACCCCTGGATTTGCTTAATTTCTCAACTTGATCCTTTTTGTTATTGAAATTTTTTATTTAACTTCACTTGTGTTGAAATTTATGCTTGGTTTCCTATTTTTTATTTTTTGAGAATTTAGTTAATTGTCTTGGCTTCTTGTATAATTAATTTTCTAGAGTTTATTATTTTTGGCTTTAGTTTGGTAAAATTTACATTTTTACCCTTACTTTGAGCTAAAATTTGTAATTTTGCCCTTAGGTCATCTCAATTTGCATTTTTACTCCTTAGATGTTAGAACTTATTTTCTATGATTTATTTTACTTAAATGATAGTACCTTAACGTATTTGGTCATGATTTTAGTATTTGTGTCTCGTCTTCAAAAGAGAGGTACCCTTATTACTTGTTAGTTTCTCATTATGTATTCTTATATGGTTTTCTTATGTATTTTCTTTATGTGTTGCTCGTATTATATGCTTGTTAAATGTTTATTTATTAAGTGTTTATTTATATTATGTAATCTATTGAGTTCGATTTTCATTTTTTGGAAAATATAATGGACAGGTTATAGTTTATTTTATTTTTAACCTATTTTTGTACTTAGCTTGTCAATTTAATAGATAGACTATATATTTTTTCTTTTGTTAATAATTTGTATTTAGATAGGTTAAATAGGGTATTTTCATTTTTATTTTAACTTTTCCGCCTTTAAATTATAGTAGGTTTCCCCCAAAGTAATAGTTAGGGTTTATGCGCTATGTGTTTATGTGTTTACATGTTTATTCACTTTTCTTAGATTTTGTATCTAAAATATAATGTTTATGTGTTATGTGTTCCTATGTGTACTATGTGGTCTTATGTGTTAGTTATTTTATTCAGTTATGTTTGTGTTTTATTATGATGCATATGCGCGTCACCACACTAGTCTAATAGTTGTTGTGGTTCTTCACTCATATTCTTCACTATCCAACTCTAATAAGGGATTGTAAAAATGGGTTAGTCCAATGCTAGACTCTTAAGCCCTCTTAGCGTAGTTTATCATTTGCATGTCATTCATTCCACTTACATGCATTTTTTCTTATTTTTATGATTTTTTATTTGCATGTTATTTTTCCTTATAATATCCCATATCCCTGTATATGTATAATGCACGACACTTAGACTGTATTTCATATAGAATTTTAATATAGACAGATCATTTGGTTGCTTAGGTTAGAAAAAGTCATCATTTGAATACGAAAAATGAGCAAGTATGGCTTTCAAAGCCTTAGTACGCTATTTAGCCTCAGTAAGAAATAATATAGTGTCACGAGTCTTAGTTTTCCATACCCGTTATGTTGCATCCCTTTCCTTGGTCACTTTTATCTATAACTTTATCTTTTTTTATTTTTACATTTCATTTTGTATAACTCTTGACCCATTCAAGGTTTCATTTTGGATTACACAACTAATGTATTAATTCCAATTTAAATCTCAAATTTTGTCCCTCTCGATATCTCTCCTGGGTCTAGATTTGGCATTCATGTAGTACTATCTAAATGTGATAAGTTTTAGGATTAAATTAGGTTGAAAAGGTGCTTTAAGTGCAAACTTTTGTCTTCCCCTTTCTTCAACTGTGACTTCTGGACTTTTTTCTCTTGTTTTCAAAGACTTAGAGTCGTCCAAAAAGGGATTTTTCTTATTTTTCTTACTTTATCTAAAAATGTTTTCTAAAAGGCTTTTTCTAGCTTTTATTACTTTTTTTTTCCTTAAAAACATTTTTTGGTGACTTGATATACCTGAACTCAACATCAAGCAGCGACTCCTTTTCTCCTAAAAATCGCTTTTAGACTTTATTTTTTTGGGCTCAAATCATCGCTATTTTCAAAGTCCCATTTTAGACTATTTTTCTTTTGTTTTTGTCTTCAAAAAATAAAAAATCACTTTTGGAAAAAACACTTTCTTTTCCGGTTTTCTTCTTCCTCTCGAAAGATAGGGCGGGACAATAGGTCAAATAAATAGGGAATTAAGTACCAATAGCCTTTTTTATATATCACGTAGGACAATTAGTTTTGACTTCATTTTTACAAGTGATCTCATTTTTCTCTGTGAAGCCCTACAACTTTCGGGTGGTGTATTTAAATCACCAACTCTGCTAGACCTTTCAGAGACCACCCACAATACCAGGAAAAGTAAACTTACCCCCTTTTAACATAATTTCCTTTTATTAAGGAAATTACCCTTTCGGTATTAAAGAACCAAAGAGTATTCCTTTAAAAATACTATTCCTCACCTTAAAAGACTTCTCTTTGAGCTCAGATTCTTAAAAACTCCTAAAAAACTATTCTCTCCTCAATTGTAAATTAAATTCGAGTTTACTAGGGATCCTATTCCGAATAGTAAACCACAAGAATTGTGTTGCCTGCTTTTTCTAAATTTTTCTTTCAGAATTTTAAATTTTACTCTTCTTTTTCCTTCAGTCTTATATAATTGGGATGTTCTTATAAGCTAAAAAAGCAATTAGTAGCAATAGTACAATAAAAAAGACAAAAATGTTATCGTCTCTCTTTTCATGGTTGCTGAATCTCTGTTCGTGGTTGCTGAATCCTAAAGAGGCTTCTCTCAACGACAACAATGACGCAACTGCCCTACCAACAATCCCTTGTCCTTGTGATGAAATACTCCTCGAGGCTTCTCCCGACAACAATGATACAACTCACCTACAAACAATCCCATGGCCTTGTGATGAAATTCTCTTCCAGGGTTCTACCAACAGCAACAGAAGCAGCAACAACAAAAAGGACGACGATACAACCCCGCTACCAAAAATCCCATGTCCTTGTGATGAAATTCTCCTCGAGGCTTCTCCCAACAACAACGATACAACTCATCTTCCAACAATCCCATGTCCTTGTGATGAAGTTCTCCTCGAGATTTTCAGCAGACTCGCGGCAAAATATGTGCTCAGGTGTCGAACTGTGTGCAAAAATTGGAAAGCCATAACGTCAACACAGTATTTTGCCGAGTTGCATTATCGAAACCATGTCTACAGGGCCAGTGGTGCTCGTGATCTCACTGTTCTTGTAGAGAAATATGCCAAGATTGCGGATGAAAATTTTGTAATTAGGAATAATCGAACAATATTCCGAGAGCTTAACAAGCTGAAAAAGAAACTGTATTCTTTTGATGGATGGCGAGAAACATCACGGATCCGCACGAAAACGGGAACGCATCGGTTAATCCCAGAGTCTGAATACAGGCACGTAGACGAAGAAGACCATGATGAAGAAGAAGATGAATCAACAAGACGGTATCACATGTCATTTTCAGCTTGTGGGTTTGTAGGCTTCCAGCGTCATGAAATACGAGACGGGACATTCACGTCCCACTCTATCATTCTCAATCCCATCACCCGAGAAAAAGTAAAAATAACACTGCCACCAAATAAAACTAGCTTGGGACAAGTTTATGGACTCTTCTTCCATCCAGTGCTTAAGGAATTCTGTGTATTATGGGGACAAGTGCAAACAGGATTTGGTAGACTCCGAGAAGTTTTAGAATTTAAATTGCTCAATCTGGGACCATCCCAATCTTGCTGGAGAAATATAATTAAGCCAAGCCATCTTAACAAATACCAACCCAGGCTTTTTGAATCCTCGTTTCGTATAGAGCCTCCTGTGGTCGTGGACAATGTTCTCTATTGGATGGCAGATTATATGGATGCTTATTATTATTGTTATCAGAAAGATAATAGGCCCGTAAATTGGGCTGAGTTCTGTCGAGGAGCCATATTGGCATTTGATATAAATCGGGAAGAGTTCAACTTGTTGCCACACCCGAGTCCTGAGTGCAAGCCTGATATATCTGCCGGAAGAAGGCATGGGTGGATGCAACTTTTAGAGATGAATCGTACTAACGGTCGAGTTTTAGCGCTGAGTGAAAACTTATGCCGCGATGGGCTATTCAACCTCTGGATGTTCAGTGGGAAACAGAGAGATGATAAGGAATTGTGGGTAAAGAAGTACACGGTTGAAGTGCAGTTTCCATCTGATGATTTATCTCCCTCTTATTATCTCGATGGGCTTCTACCTATTGCGGGGGTACGACAAGAATGGTTAGCATTTTTTCCAGACGGGCTCCGACCTCTTGCGGTGGTAGACGATGAATTGCTGCTACTTTATTGGCGGGAAAAAGGTCTCATCGTGCAAAATCTCAAAATGGGCACCAGCCAGATTTTTTTTACAGTAAAGGGCAAAAGTGACCTAGATGGTGTATCCATGTTTTCTCATATCCACAGCTTCTTCCCTATGAGGAATTCTAATCCTGAAATCTTGGTGGAATAGACAAACATCAAACGGTTCGTTCCTAAATTCTTGTTCATTTTAGGATTTTATTAGTTAAATTAATTTAGCATGGGAACGTATTTGTTGTCTTTATCGGAAAGGACTTTTAAGCCCCAAGGCTATATGCCTGCGTGCAAAACAGCTGGAAAAGATTGGCTTTAATACACATTACTTTTGGTCCCAGACTTTTAATCTTGTTCGTGGTTCTTTGTCCTTTTTTGTTGGAATATTCATATTAAATTTATAATTCCTCCCATCCTCCGTTCATTCATTCATTGAATTGAAGGAGTCGATAGGATGCTCGCTCTTTATGCATTGCATGAAAGAAAGGGTTTCAGGAGTTAGTGCTGCTTGATTTGCTTTCCTCTTTTTGACTTTGTCGCTGGCCTTGTGCAATGAGTCAGCACTGCATTCGTTATTTGCATCGTTTGGTTAATACTAGTGTATCTTTGTATGTGTGTGCACAAGATAATAAAATAAAATAGACACGAACTAGAATGGAGTTGATGATCCCATACAAACTGACGCTGATATTTTCATCTGTGCTTTAAATCTGCATAAAAATGTTACGAATAAAACAGATGATATCTACAGACACGATGAAATTAAGGGCGTAATGTTTGTGCATGAAGGAATAATTATAGTTACATGATTAAAGCATTACCTAGACTCCAACAAAGCTGAGCAATGCATGGTAGAACTGCTGATTGAAATATTATACTATATGATTTTAGTTCTGATAAGAGCTTCGTTCTCCTTGGAAGTAGGTGTTGATCTGAGGCAGTGACAAGCATGAATCATGTAGCAGTGTTTTAGAAGTTGAGAGTATTTAGGGGGGACACTAGCATGCATGTACTGGGGTTTGGATTGAATTTGTCACTTTGTCCTTATTGTATCCAAAGGCTTAAAGTAGAGAGCAGTGGACCACTTTGTTTAATTTAATGTAGGCCCTCCCCTTAAAGCAACCACGTGTAAAATTATATAACATTAATACATCGTTCACGCTAGCATTCGTTATTCCTGGTCTTAGTTCTGACATTAATTCTAGATTAATATTACAAAAAAAAAAAAAAAACGAATACTTTACCACCTCCATTTGGCACTTGCCTTCATTTTTCAGTTTTCGTTATTTTGCCTTTACGAAAATTCGAACACAAGAAATATAATTTTGATGTTATGGTACAGAAGTCAGGTAAGTTTTCATGTTAAATAAATTTCCTAATAAAAGAAGGGCATGGAAATATCAATACAAATTTTATGATCATTCCAAGACGACAATTTGAAGTTCACTTCTACATAATGCAATTTTCACATGCCACTAATAAAATGCCTGTGACATTTCTTGCGGTACTGGTGGCTATGTTTAGCTGATCCTATGTTTAATAGTATATGCTTCCATAAGTAAACAAGTTAGCCTGCAGTAAACATATATGATATACGTCTTACTTTTGGCCGTGTATAGCTGTACAATAGTGTACTGCAACTGGGAATGGAGGCATCTTGAATACAGCTTTCATTCTGTCCGAAGATTATACATCTAGGAAATTGATAAGTTCGACCTTATGAATAAAACTGGATTTTGATCCACGGCTATTGAACATATTGCAAATTTTCAGTTAAATGTCGGGGAATCTTGTGTTGTTTTGTGAACTTTCTCTAATGATTAGGGGTGTACAACAAAACCCAATGACCTAATCCGACCTGACCCTAAAAATAGGGTACTCGAAATTGTTTCACTCATCGGTCGGCTTAGGGTTGGGTATCCAAAATTTTTGGGGTAGGATATGGGTTAGAAAAATAAAAACCTGTGGGTAACCTACTCGAGGGGTAATTTTGTAAATGTAAAAAAAATAAGAGCCTTGTGGTAATTATAATAAAAGTTAAAACTGTTAACTATTTTATAGAGGATGTCTGAATATGTACACATAGTCGCAATCCGGACATCCACTTCGTAACTGTCATTCAACTTTGTTCGTCCGCTAAAGCCCAGAGAGCATGTGGACGATTAACCGGACGTCTGCTTCCTTTGGGTAGGTCGTCCGCTTCATTTTTTACATTGCATTTTCACTTATTTTTTTAATTCTAATTAATTTTGCTACAAATACACCTTTATAGAATATTGTTATACATTGTCACTGGTTTGATAATCATCAAAATCGATATGAATTGAGATTATAGGGTGAGTCATTTCAATTAGTAACATGAATTAATTAGTGAATATTTATGATTTCTTGGAGAATTAGAGAAGTGAAGAGAATATTGGAAGGTGTTGGACCTTGGCGTATGATTTTATGTTTTAGTTTAGCCAAGTAGCCATTACAAATTTTAGTAAAAAAAAAAATTAGGGGCGAGTCGAGGTACCCTGTGACCCAACTCTATTTATCGGGTATTTGAGAACTGAGTACTCGAGGACATTAGTGTCAATTTAGGGTCAAAAAATTGTTGACCTAATATGTTAGAGTTAGGTTAGCCAAATCCTTTTAGGGTCTGGTGCCCACCCATACTAATGATGAAAAACATGATGACGACAGTCCAACACCAAGCGGGAAATTTTTAGGTGGACCAAGTTTACGATCTGCATGTAAATCTTGTAGTCTAAATAAATATCACATTAGCGTAGTGGTGTATGCTGATTAAGAAAGTGATATAAAAATATTTATATGACTCTGTTTTAGACCACAAAATACAAGGGTAGTGGTAAACCGAGTCCATATAAAATTTTTTCAACACCAAGCAATCCAATGGAGAACCCCCCACAAACATATACACAAAAGAATGAATTAATCTCTAGACATGCGATGACGCAGGAGTAAGCAAAATAAAGTAATTTCTTAAATTTTTTGTCATGGAGTTATTTTTTGAGTTGGTTCTGTCAGGGGTGTTTGCATTAGGAGATTTAACTCATTATTAGAGTATCTCGCGGATTCTCGATTGTCAGCCAAAAGGAGTCCAAAGGATATAAATGAGATTATTTGAAGATTTAACATTATCTAAGGAGAGTTTTAGAAAACATAAAATTTATTTAAAGTAGAGCGGTTGGTTGTTTCAAAAGAGGAATCCAAAGGATCTAAACTTAGATAATTTGAAGAATTGAACTTATCTTAGGAAAAGTTTAAGAAAAACATAAAATTTAATTTAAAGCAGAGTAGGTTGTGTTTCCGAAGGGGTAGAAAGCTCATTATTATATAAAGTCCATCATACACAGAAGTACAGCAAAAACGGCTTAATTGTCGTTAATCTTGATAATCTCCAATTCGAACTCATCTTTTCGTCCGAATAGTATTATTCTAAACCCAAAAACGACCCCATGTTAGAATAATTCCACAATGAACCCTAAAATAAGAAATCACTCAAACAAAATAATTAGACTTTCCTTCCTGCAAAATTTATCATATTCTTCCATATTTCTAGTACTGTCAGATATCAATCATCCGCAAAATTTCCTTTTTTTAGGACTGCAATATGCAGATAAACATGCAAGATTTAAGTATACATTACAAGTGGTCAAGTAGCCCTCTAAAATGATTAATGTACTACAACATATATGGCAAAGCTATGTACTTGTTAGATGTCACACTGTATATGTTGCATTGCTTTTGTACACGCAACTGGGAAAATACCAAGCATTTGTCCACAAGAAATTACCTTAAAATTTGATAGCTCTATCTTCAGAGCTGCCAAATAATACTATACTGATATATTTATTTTAACTAAACCAAACTGTAAAATCAGAAACAGCCAGAGGTCCCGCAACTATCACTGAGTATATGGTATAAATAATCACGTAGATACATTAGAGGAGCTTTCAGAAAATATGGAGAAAAGGCAGAAGAAAATGAATGTCGACGGAACTAGCTAGTAATTTAGCGAAAAATCCACTAAAAGTGGACTTGACCTTTTTTGGAAGTAATTAATTAAGTAGAAAAACTGATGCATCCCACCCAAAACCTTTCAAGTAATGAGACAAAAACTATTGGCGTGGAAGATCAGAAAAATCTTTGTTAGTTCAATGAATTGATTCGTTAAACACCGGAGAAATAGTTTTCACTCCCAGGGTCTAGTCTTAATATCAACTAAATAAATATGATACCATCTTAAAAATACCAAAAAATACCACGTTTTGACATAAACGCATGGCTGTATTGAAATTAACTAAGATTCTCTCGTCGGTTCTTGTTATAACAGATTACCTTGTTTACACACGCATATATAGACGTGCGTATGCGCATATATATATGTGTGTGTAGATACACACATACGTGTGTGTATGTATGTGTGTGTATATAGATACATAATTTTTTTAATACTTAAAAGCCATTTAGTTTTTTTATTTTTTTATTTTGTAATTTTTTTGTCGCCTGCGGCACATTTCTTGCTGCTATATCAGCATTGGATTTTCACTGTCAACATTTTTCTGTAACATATTTGTGTGGTATTGAAATTTTTAGAAAATTTGGTAATTTTATGGAGTCATATGAAATTTCAAGGTGTTATTCTTTTGTCACATCATCATACTTCACCCCACACATTTATTATAACACTACTCCCTTAATCTCTAAAATCCATCGAACTTTACCCTTTCTTTTACCAAAATTTTATTCAAAATATATAAATAAATAAATAGGCATAGCTAAGAAAATGAGCAGCATGAGTGAGTAAAAATATTTTATTTTCAAATATTTCACCCGGCAATCGTTCAAATTTGCTCTACTGAGAACATAAAAAATCAAAATTCAAAAAGCTAACCTTCTCTACACGTTAAATTTATCAGGGCAAGGTAAAAATCAAATTAAATATATCAACCATGTGTAAAAACCAAGTTGAATATATCAATGCAAGTAAAGACTCAACATTAGATGGTATGAAGTTGATTCTTATCGCCAAGGATCTAGAAAGAACCCTGGCTTGACGTCCAACTTATCAAACACTCTTTGGGCAATCTGAGAGTCGAAAACACTATATCAGTAACTTTACTTCTCTCACATATTAAATAAAAATTCACTGTGTTTTTTGTGCTAACACTATTCTCCCATATATTTATATATTTGTATATGTATTCAATAAAATTTTGTTGCGTACTTTTTGCTCTAACAATATTCAACTTGATGTTGATTCATGTGGAAAACACCTCTAGAATGCCCTAAATCTTGAAATCCAGCTCATCAAACACTTTTTCAAATATTTTATCAAGGAGTCCTTCAAATTTGCTCCGCTGAAGACATAAAAAATAAAAAAATTCAAAAAACTCGACATCTGTAAATATATCAGTGGAACGTAAAGACTCAACATAATGAGATTAGTTCTTCTCAGTAAGGATGTAAAACACTCCCTGAGAGAACTCTCACCCTTGACATCCAACTTTTCAAATACTTTTCTAAATATTTCATTGGCCAATCCTTCTAATTTGCGTTCTTGGAAATATGAAATTTTCAAATTAAAAGAATAAAATGAACCATATGAAAGCAAGGTGATGACTCATTATATCAGATGCTCAGATGGTTTGATTCTTCCAATGGCCATAAGGCCCATAATCAAGTCAGCAATACCAACTGCTGTGAAAAAGGAAACCTCTTCCGTCCATGTTACTGCCAAAATGAAATGCTTCTGCTAAATGAAAAAAGAAAATACAAAGAAAAAGAGGGAAAATAGATAACAAACGATAGAGCCAACATCAGCTACACCTTCTTAAAACAGTAATTATATCACCTCCGCATTCAACATCGAATGACGCAAATATTGCTCGTGAATTCTTTTTAATCATATGACGGAACAACTTTCAAAGAAGTCAAAATAACAACATCAACCTTTTTTTTTTGTCAAAACAACAACAAACATATTTATAAACCAAAGTACACTTGAGTCAGCCAGAGAGAATCAGCCCTCATGGACCAGATGCTGCGTTCTGTAGCCATACCTGAAAAGACTCTACCCAAACTATACCCTCCACTAGATGGAGAGCAAACTTAGCTAGTTCGTGACTAAGCACATTTGATTCCTGTTAAAATACACAAAATGTGCAGTGAGTAAAAAACTCCCTTGACACTCTAATATCATCCAGAATGATACCCAATTCCTTACACTTGTGTTCGGCAATTAATCTTTTAGACAATGAATTTACCGTCAGAGTTTAATTGAAACCTTTCTTAGAATTCGCCTTTTGCCCACAACAATGACCTTTGGATAACTTCTGCTTCTTCCACTTTTGGCTGTTTGCAAAAATTTTGAGGCCAAGCCTGAACCCTCTTTAAACTACCATTCACATCAGTCACCACTATAGCAAGGCCTGTTTTGTTTGTTGTTCTTTGTATGGCAGCATTTGTTACAAAAAGAGTATGTCAGTTGGCTGCTGAAGATCCCAGTTCACCCCTGGTGTTCTGATATAGTTTAGGTAGCAGCTCCCCTGATTATGAATAGCCTCCTTATAAGCCCTCCATTCACACCCAGGTTTGTTGTGTTGCAGTGAAAGAGTAGAGGTTCCCTGAAACTGGTGCACATTTGAAGAGAAATGAAGCTGAGTTCATGGACTACACCAATGCTGGACTGGATTAAAGGTCCTAGAACGTCAAAGAAGGCCCAGGAGCCCATTACAGTGTCTGTTACGAATGCACAGTGCAGAAACAAGAAAATGTTCCAGCTCACATGCAGAAGCAGGATAGTGCTCCAGCCAACAAAAAGGAATCAGATAACCGTTTTGCTTGCTTTCCAAGAAGGATAAGATAGGATCAGATTAGCTTAAGAGGATATTCCATTAAAATTTTGTAATTAGGCCACTTGTCAATTTTTTATTTCTGGAAAATTTGTATATAAACACAGCCATGTAAATGTTTGTGAATGAATGAGATAGGAAGAAGAATTTTCTCCCAGAAATTCTATTTTCGTTCATGGTATCAGAGCTATAGGTTCTGATCCTGACTAAAGCTTTTACAAAACAAAATGGCAGATCAAAATGCCGGACTCAGTGATCAGATGAATCAGTACAATGAAGATCCATTGTATATACAGAATTCTGATCATCCAGGAATGGTCCTGGTCACATCTCCACTGATAGGAAACAACTATCTCAGTTGGAGCAGGTCTATTAAAATTGCTCTTGGAGCAAAACTGAAGCTATGATTTATCACAGGGGGTTGTCCACAACCATCAGATTCTTCATCTAAGGCGGAACAATGAGAAAGAGTGGACTGCATGGTCAGGTCCTGGATTCTGAATTCCATCTCCAAAGAGATTGTTGAGGCTTTTATCTATACAACCTCAGCAAGAGAACTTTGGGTGGAGCTACAAGAAAGATATGGAGAATGCAATGGCCCCTTGTTGTACCAGCTGCAGAAAGAGATCAGTAGTATAACACAGGGAAACCAGAAGATAGAAAAATATTATACAAGGCTCAAGAAGCTCTGGGATGAGCTTACCTGTCTGATGCCAAGTCCTCTAGTGTACCTGTGGAGCAGCAAAGGAGGTAACTGACATTGGCTTCATTCGATAAGCTAATGCAATTTTTGATGGGGCTAAATGACACTTTTGATCACGTAAGAAACCAAATTCTGGTAATGGATCCACTGCCTTCTGTTAATAAGGCTTATTCAATGGCAATTGAGTGTAGAAAGGCAGAGAGATGTGCATATCATATTTCCTGAAAAAATTGAAAATGTAGCAATGAATGTGAAAGCATATGCTAAAGAAAGTGATGCAAGAGGATTTGGGAGAGGAAAACCAGGAACACCAGGAAGAACAGGTAACAGGAGAAGTGAAAAAGGAACATCTGCACTGTGATCATTGCAACATGGATGGTCACACAAAGGATGGATGCTTCAAGATTCATGACTACCCGGAATGGTACAAAAGTCTGAAAGAACAGAAAGGGAGAAATATGAACAAGAACAAACAGATGGCAAATGTGGTAGAAACACCACTGGATTTAGAAGGAGGATTATGCAGCAAGCAAGAATGATGAGTCGTAAGTAACTAATATTGCATCAATTGTGCAAGCAAGAGCTTAGCAAAGCTGCTAAAAGGCAAAATGTTGGCAGAAGGAAGAAACCAGGTGAATTTTGCTCATATCAGTGACTTCGCAGGTATGAAATCTTATTTTTATGCTCTTACTATGCTAGATGATATGATGCCTAGATTCCTGGATTTTAGACACAGGTGCCAGCAGTCATATGTGTTCTAATCTAAGCTTGATAGAAAACAAACAGAAAACTACTCTTTTGACTCCTGTTTACCTACCGGATGGTTCTATGAAACAAGTTAAACACATAGGAACTGTGAACTTGTATAATTCTTTGCAGTTGACTGAGGTTCTTCATGTTCCTAGTTTTAGGTATAACCTGATATCAGTAGCAAAGTTGGCTCAATCAGCTCACATTAAACTGATTTTTACACCAACATGCTGTTTGTTGCAGGACCTACAGAGTGAAGAAACCTTAGCAGTGGGTAGACTTGTAGGGAGGCTATATATACTAGATAGTTCTAGTTTTATGGGTAGGATAAATGAAACTTGTAACCAGCTTCAAGCACATGAAATGCAAGTGAATGACAGAAGTTCTTGTACTGATCTTGAATGAAATGAATGATATTTCTGGTAGTATTTCTATTGACTGGCATAAACTAACTTGGACACCCCTTCACCTTGTTGCAATGCAACATTTACACTTCATAAAGCCTCATCTAAACAAAACAGAAATGGATGCTATGCAGAAATGTGAAATTTGTCATAAAGCCAAACAGCAAAGACAAAGCTTTCCACTCAGTAAAATCCAAACAACCAGTATTTTTCAACTGATACATGTTGACTTGTAGGGGTCCTTACAGATTAAACTCTCTCACTGGAACATCATACATGCTGACAATTGTAGATGATTTTAGTAGGGATGACTTGGACTTTTTTAATAGTTCATAAAACCCAAGTTGTAGCTACATTGAAGGACTTTTGTTTCTATGGTTAAAACACAGTATGAGAAAAGAGTCAAAATCATGAGAACTGATAATGGCTTCAGAATTCACTAATCTAGAATGCCAAATGTTCTTAAAGGATGAGGGAATCATACACCAGAAAACATGCGTGTACACTCCACAGCAAAATGGAGTTGTTGAGAGAAAACATAAGCATTTGCTACAAATAGCCAGATCCTTGATGTTCCAGGCAAGATTACCTATCAATTTTTGGCCCTTTTCTTTTCTTATGGCTACCCATATTGTGAACAGATTACCAACATCAGTTCTTAACTGGAAAACACCTTTTGACCTTATGTTCAAGCATAAACCAGACTTACTCTAACCTCAAGGTCTTTGGATGTCTTTGTTATGTTACAAATACTTTGCCACACAAAGACAAATTTGCTGTTAGAGTACACAAGTGTATTTTTATTGATTATAGTCAAGGACAGAAAGCATATAAGGTATATAATTTGGAGACTGGAAAGATATTTGTCAGCAGGGATGTGGTGTTTCATGAAAATGTTTTCCCCTTTTATCATACTAAAGAACCAAAATCTGAACTGTCTTTGCCTCTAGTTCCATATGACACAAATACAGAAACACAAGATGATGATGTTTTTTCCCTGAATCCAACTGGTCATGGTAACAATGTACCTGAATCAAGTGTCTGACAAACCAACCAAGTTTACCCACCAGTGTCACAACTGAAGTACAACCAGAAGCTGAAAGAAGAAGTACAAGAAGCTAAGCTAAAACCTACATGGATGCAAGGACTAGTATAGTAAATATAGCCTCAAGTAAAGGTTCATCTGACAGACTCAGTTACTGTAAAAAGGTCACCAAATACACACCACCAACATTCCCTTTCCAAGGTTCTACATGCTTAGATTCATCATATATGGCTTTTCTGGCAAATATGGCTAACATACAGGAACCTACATCATACATGCAAGCATGTAGAAGCAAGGAAGTGGATTAATGCCATGCAGGTGGAGCTAGAGGCATTGGAAAGAAATGGCACCTGGGAATCGACACAGCTGCCAAGGTGGAAAAAGAGCAATAGGCTCGAAATGGGTATTAAAGGTGAAGCTGAGACCAGATGGAACAGTTGAAAGGCTTAAAAGACAGGTTAGTGGCAAAGGGGTATCATCAAGTAGAAGGGATAGATTTCAGAGAGAGTTTTTCACCAGTTGCAAAACTGGTAACAGTGAGAATATTTCTTGCTGTAACAGCTGCTAAGTCAGTGATTTTTACACCAATTAGACATTAACAATGTCCTTTTTGCATGGAACTTTGAATGAGGAAGTATACATGCTGCCACCTGAAGGATATACAAAGGCTAATGAAGGGCAAGTGTGTAAACTAAAAAAGAGTCTATATGGACTGAAACAGGCATCTAGGCAGTGGAATGAAGAATTTAGCAGTAAGGTTGAGGAGTTATGGTTTTATACAGTCACAAAACGACAATTGTTTGTTCATCAAAGGGAAAATGAATAGTTTCACTGCATTATTAGTCTATGTAGATGATGTGTTAATTACAGGAAATGACTTGGAGGAAATCATAGCTTTAAAGAGATACTTACAGGAGTTGTTTACAATCAAAGACATGGGAGAGGACTAAGTACTTTCTGGGGCTAGAGATAGCAAGAACAGAGAGAGGAACTTTATATCAATCAACGTAAGTATATTTTAGACATAGTAAATGATGCAGGATTGCTTGGAGCTAAACCTGCAGGAGTGCCTATGGGAAATGGAATCAAACTGAAGGATGATGAAGAAGAAGTGTTAAAGGAACCAGAGAAATACAGAAGGTTAATAGGAAGACTACTTTATCTGAACTTTACTAGGCCAGATAGTCACAGTATGCAACACAACAACTAAGTCAGTTTGTGCATGCCCCAACGAAGTCACACTGGAATGCAGCATTGCAGTTGGTAAGGTATATTAAGGGTTCACCTATCTAAAGGAATTGTTATTTCCATCAGAAGGCAACCTCAGTTTACAAGGATATTCTGATGCTGATTGGGCATCTTGTTTGGATACTAGGAGATCAGTAACAGGGTACTGCATATTTCTTGAGGAATCACTGATATCTTGGAAGACCCAAAAAGCAAGCCACCATCTCAAAATCTTCAGTAGAAGCTGAATATAGGAGTCTTGCAGCCACTGTGTGTGAGCTGCAATGGATAAGTTACATGCTGAAGGATTTCAGTCTAAATGTTAAACAATCCAATTCCCTTATGGTGTGACAATAAAGCAGCCATACACATCACAGAAAATCTTGTGTTCCATGAGCGAACTAAACACCTAGAAATCGACTGCCATTTGGTCAGAAACAAGTTTAAAGAAGGCTTCATTGTACTACAACATGTTCATACTCAAAATCAGGTAGCAGACATATTTACTAAGGCACTGGCAGCACTACATTTCAACAGATTACTTAGCAAGTTAAGCTTGGCGGACTGTCACCGAAGCTCAACTTGAGGAGGGGGTGAAGAGAAATGAAGCTGAGTTCATGGACTACACCAATGCTGGACTGGATTAAAGGTCTAGAACTGTCAAAGAAGGCCCAGGAGCCCATTACAGTGTCTGTTACAAATGCACATGCAGAAACAAGAAAATGTTCCAGCTCACATGCAGAAGCAGGATAGTGCTCCAGCCAACAAAAAGGGAATCAGATAACCGTTTTGCTTGCTTTCCAAGAAGGATAAGATAGGATCAAATTAGCTTAGGAGGATATTCATTAAAATTTTGTAATTAGGCCACTTGTCAATTTTTGATTTCTGTAAAATGTGTATATAAACACAGCCATGTAAATGTTTTGTGAATGAATGAAACAGAAAGAAGAATTTTCTCCCAGAAACTCTGTTTTCGTTCAACATTGCAAGCTTTCCAAATAAACCACGAAATGTTTACAATAAGCTCAATGTGATCTTGACCATGAGTTCTCTGGACTGCGTGTGACAGCTCCCCAACAAGTCTCAAAATGATGTCTAAACTCCCACAAATCATCCCATTGCTACTAGAGCTATGTTCCATATACGTGCTACGTCACAAAAAAAAAAAAAAGAAAAAAAAAAGCAACATATGCTCCAAAATTTCCGGTCCTCACCAATGCAGATACAAATTGAATCACCCAAACCAAAATTGAACATTTACCATAACTTAACCGTAATTAGGCATGCGTTGCTTGGGACAACTGTTCAACTAAATTGAACATTTACCATAACTTAAACTGTAATTAGGCCCAATCCATCAAAGCTTTTCCTTCCCTACTGATTGGGCCTTCACTGACCATTAGAATCCAACGCACGTACAATCCCCCAATGTGAACTGGGCTTAAGTCCCGGCTATATAGATCAGTCAAATTGGTCAGGTTGAGACAAGCTTGGCCCAAATATGAACCGGGCTTAATATATGGGCCATGTATCAATCTAATTGAAACGAGTTATTGTAGCAGGTTTAAGTTACACGTCCCAAATACAAATTCCCCCCCAAGATGGTACCTGAAAACTGGAGCAAGGTTCAAACGCCAGAAAATGAAACTTAGCAGTTAGCATTCATCCGGTGCATGATTTGGTTGTAGTAATGTGATGTGAACATAATAATGTTTGGGCATGACCGAATGCGGGCGACGAATCTCATCACTGGCTCGCCACTACCGGGCACTTTTAAGGTCAACCGCGCGCCACTCAGCTTTCGGTGTTGGGCAGAAGCTCCACGCCACAGCCATAACTAGCGGTCTATTAGCCTTATCTGCACCAAACGCATTCCTCCGCAATACCATCCTCGGCGTGTATGCGGCTTGTGGCGACTCTCACTTGGCACGCAAGGTGTTCGACGGAATTCCCCACTCAAATAAAGATAGAGTTGATTGGACTACCTTGATGAACTGTTATACCCGTGATGGGTTGCCCCTTGAAACCCTCAATTTGTTCGTCATCATGCGACAAGTTGGTGTTCCAGTTGATGAGATTACGTTGGTTTCTTTCTTTAATGCGTGTGCAAAATTGGGTGATTATTGGTTGGGGAATCAAGGTTACGTTTGCCTTGTAAAATTGGGTTTCTGTTCTAGTGTGAAGGGTTGCAATGCGGCCATGGATATGCATGCAAATTGTGGGTTGATGCAGGAAGTGAGGAGGGTTTTTGATGAGATGAGTGAAAGGAGTATTGTTTCTTGGACTGTTCTTCTGGAGGCTGTTATGAGATGGGAATGTTTGGAAAGTGCGAGGACAGTGTTTGATGAGATGCCAGAAAGAAATGAGGTCGCTTGGACAATAATTGTTGTGGGGTATGTTGAAAAGGGCTATAATGAGGAAGCTTTTAGGCTCCTCCAGGACATGTTGTTTGATCATGGGTTAGAGTTGAATTATATTACACTTTGTTCGTTGTTATCGGCTTGTACTCATTCGGGGGATGTTATGATGGGTAGGTGGGTGCACCTTTATGCACTCAAAATGATGGAAAATGATATGGACATTATGGTCGCTACATCTTTGATTGACATGTATTCTAAATGTGGTAGGATTACTGCAGCTTGTACGGTATTCATGGCAATGCATTTCAGGAACGTGGCCACATGGAATGCCATGCTAAATGGGCTTGCAATGCATGGAAAGGGAGGTGATGTTTTAGATATGTTTGATCAAATGGTAATGGAGGTCAAACCGGATGATGTGACGCTCACAATTGTATTAAGTGCTTGCAGCCACTCAGGATTGGTTGATCAAGGGAGAGTTGTTTTCTCAAACCTCGAGTCTAAGTATGGGATAAGGCCTTCAATGGAGCATTATGCTTGTGTGGTGGATCTTTTGGGTCGCGCTGGACATTTGGAAGAAGCAGAGACTATAATAATGGGAATGCCAATGCAACCTAATGAGTTTGTCTTGGGATCACTTTTAGGTTCTTGTGCTGTCCACAGAAAGGTAGAGTTAGGGGGAAGATTTATGCAAGAACTACTTCAAAGGTATCCGCAAAACATAGAATACCATGTTTTGCTTTCTAACATGTATGCCTCTGAGGGTAAGAATGAGAAGGCTGATTCTTTCAGAGGGGTTCTTAAATTAAGGGGAATTAGGAAGGTGCCAGGAACGAGTTCTGTCCATTTTGGTGGCAGCACTCGTCGGTGTAGAGCAGGGGACAAATCTTACCCACTGATTAGGAGTATGCCTCATGTTGGATGAGATGGAAAGAAGGTTAATATTTGCCGGTTGTATATCCAAGATTTCCTCTCAAATCTTTTGTGTCTATGATGGTGGTAGGAGCAATGGAATGAACAGGAGGAAAGGTTATCAGCATTGTATACCCGCATGGAGTGATTGGGGTTTATCCATACAGCACACAAAAGAAGCGACGTGGTTCTTTGATTTTTCATATGACATATGTCCTCCTCGCGTGTCTTTTGTTTCTTTGGTGTTTGTGCTCGACTATGGTGTGCTACTGAGGTAGTTCTTTTTCCCCCTCCTTTTCCAATCTGACGCTAATGTGTCACCCAACTGAGACTAGATTAAAATTTGGTAGTAATTTATTAGTTACTAGAAAAATGTAGGTACTCTGTTAAAAGTTTTTATTTGCTTGTACAAGGTCAAGACCCCAGCTCCATTGGAGATCGGGGTATACATAAAGACTAAACTAACTAGATAAAAGAAAGCTCTGATGTATACAAATTCCAGTCGAGCTTGATGTTCCTTCGTAATTCATTTACTATTGAATGGTGACTGTCCTTGGGAAGCATTGGTACTTGTTGTCAAAGGGCTCTTAGGAACAGTTCCAGTTGCCTCACTGCCATTTTCAACTAGAGAAGAAACCAAAATCTGGATCTGATGAGATGCTTTATAGTCCATTGATGGTATTTGAGCTGTCTTTTCCGTGTCCTTCCCTTTTCCCCATATTACCATGTACAGACCCCAGATAATAAAGATGCATCCTAAAATGCTGTTGCAATGCAAGAAGAGAAAAAGGTTAATTTAGGGGCAAACAACGACAAATTTTAAATAATTTACGTGCAGATACATTGTTAAAAAATTGTAAACGTTTGCATCAAAAAAAGTACCCAAAAATCCAGTAATTTTAATAATTAACTAATTTTCATTTGTTAAAGGAGCTTGTGGATAAGTTACCTTCCCAGATGCAGTTTCTCATCCAAAAACAATGAGCCGGCTAGTGCTGTAAATACAAGCATCAGAGGGCTGAACATGGATACGAATAGAGGGCCTCGATTCTCTATGCACCACATCACAAGTATCACGGATATTCCTGAGGCCACGATTCCCTGTATGACCAATTAATGGGGATTTACTGAGGACCATTGAATCACAATTACATCCATGAACTTAGGACTAGTTAATGAAACATTTGTTCGAAGGGACTGTGAGCCGTGAACTGAGAAATTCGTACTACATGACATGCTTTTGGCAAGGGATTTTTTGACATTAGGCTCACCTTCTTCTTTTTTTTTTTTTTTTTTTTTTAGGCTTATAAGGGTTGTTTAATTTTCTAAATGTTTTGACAGTATGTCAAACATTATAAAAAAGCAAGGCATTACCGCATAAATTACTGAAAGAAGTCTGATGTTCCATCTAAGTTTCCATTGACTCGAATCTCTTTCTGCACATAGAGCAAAAACAGCAGCCTGAATTGATCCCATCATAGCAATCAAAGCCGTGCTTGAGTAAGGACACGGATATCTCTCGCTCATTTTAGCCTGATGTTTTTGAAAAATAACAGACCAAGAAAAATGTTGGACAAAAGAAAAGTATTGCTTATCATGTTATCAGAAGCGGTCTGCAATTGCATGAACAAGAAGAAACCAAAAAACAGAGGAGTTTTACAAAGGCATATGGTTTGAGAGAATCACCTGAATTATTGTTGAGAGTGCAACAAAGCAGCAACCAATTGCAGCTAGCAGGGAGCCTAGCACTTGTCTACCAAGTTGTTTTGAGGGCATTGATGGATTTTGATCTTCTTGAACAAGGTCAATATGAGTTGACCAAAGGACAATTTCTGTTCCTTTGTAAAATGTTAAGAGCATCGCTCCCCCCAGGCTTACTAGTATTCCGCCAACTTTTGCTTTGCCTGGCAATGTACTCATGCCTAGAGTCTCCATCCTGAACCAGCAAATATCCATGGTACTTTAGTCAAGGGCTTATGTTTACGTCTGAATCAAATAACACGAGAGAAAGAAAGGCTTCTACTAACTATTAATTTTACAGTGCTATTCATTAATCTTGTCTTATCTCATCTTTAGTTGATATTTAGATACAAGATTGTAATTACACGTAATTAAGACTTTGATTTTATGCACATACATGGTTTAATTAACCTTTGGGCTAGGATTACATCTAGCCAATGATAGAAAGTTTAAGAATTCAAGATGAGTTTCTCTAATTATAAACTATAAACTAATTAATTACTTTTAGACAACCCAAAACATTTTTAGAAGAGATAAAAAATTTATGTACTCCTATGTTCTATTTCTAATATAATTGAATTGTGTGGTGAAATACCTTAGTCATACATCTAGTAGTACTTTTGCTTAAGCATTTCATAGATGTTTCTTGTATGTAAGCAAGACCTGAGTAATGTAAGGAGTACCCAAAGAACAAGGCAAAGAGGAAGGTTAGGACGGGAATAAGGTTGGTCATTGCTGAAGCAAACGTTGCTGAAGTTAACACCAATGTCTCTGCGTAAAGATTCTGAGCTACTGATCCTCTGTAATCATCAATTCACAAATTAATTATATGTGCAAAAAGTTCAGTTGTCCCTTAAGGGTAATTAAAGTAATTGAAGCTAACTTACCCTAACAATGCGCAAAGAAATGCTTGGCCAACTACAGTCCATGTCAGCTTTGGCCTCTTGTTCCTGGTTTCAGCACACAACAATTACAAATCAATCAACAATAATGATTGTTTCTTGTAAATTTCACAGCATTTGAATTGGTTATTTTCCAAAGGTAACTCGCCCTCAAGATTAAAATTTTAAAATTTTACCAATTACAGAATGGTAATTTCTCAAAAAATTGAGTTTCAAGAGAAGATTATAATCTTCAAAAACTTCCTAAAAATTCTCACATCTTTCTGGTTTTTTTTTTTTTCTTTCTTTCTTTCTTTGAGTGTGTTAGTGTTGCATTACTCAGCTATTTTGCGGACCCCCCAAAAATATCATAACTGCACAATCTCGAATGGGAAAGGAAGGCAAAAGGATAAAGGACGTTTTCTACCAATTCATTACTTTCTTCTTCACTCTATTTTGATTTGTTTTTTGCATATTTTGTAACTTTTGTGGTGTCCTTTCGATCATTTTCCTCGAGTCAATAAAGAGGGACTGGTTTCTTGTCTGAACCTTTTGTTTTCTATTGTTTTTTGTCTGCCCCTTTCCTTTTTTTTTTATTTTTTTTTCTATTTCAGTTTTATTCTGATGCTTTTATCTACATAAGGAGTAATTTAGTAAAAATATCATTTATTGAATTAAGTTTATATGATAATAAACTTGTGATAGATAACTCTTTCTACGTATATTTTTATTACGAACCTTCAAATTCTACTCTTATATATTATAGGAAATTACTCTTTATAAACTTGTTTCCTATCCTGATTGGTACTTGATCTAAAATTAATTAAACCGCATGAAGCCTAAAGACCCCGAAATGTTGCCATTTGACCAGCTAATGTGAAAAGAAAAATATTTACATTATTAATGTAAAAAAAAAAATTAATCCTATAAATTGTAATATTGTAAAACTTAAAGTCCATAGGTAACTTGTCAATTGAACAGAAAAAATTGGAGTGGAAACATGAAAGCTGCTGCAAATATAAATCATAGGTAGGAAGAAGAAAACCTCTCAACAAAAGCAGCAAGTGGAAACATGAAAGCTGCTGCAAATATAAATCGATATGCAACCATGACCTTTAAGCTCATTCCATCATATGCTGCCAATTTATAAAACACATTTAGTCCAGCCATTGCAATCTGAACCAGCACCATTACTATAACTCCATGAGTGATTTTGGAGAAGTTTTCCATTTTCACAATACCGTTAAAAACATCTCTTCCTCTAGGCGCTTATATAGAACATTTTTATGTTCCTTGTATATAAAAGAGCAAGACAAGGACAAAACAAGAGAACTTCGTAGCTCTTGCAGTACGCAGTTGATTAATGTGAATGGAAATATGTTTATGCCCAATAACAACATCGGATCAGAATACACAATCTTATCTTATCTTCTATATACATACATACATACATATATATATATATATATATATATTAATTAAAAGAAAGAGTTTTGTGAGTAGTTAGATTTTCTTACTAAAAGTATCCTCGTTATGAAATATGAAGACTATGCTTTTTTCTCTAAAATTGAATGTCTTTTCTACAATTGTTGAGGCTATTTGTGTAATATGTGTGTCAAGGACTTATTTTAGTAATATTAACAGTTTATTTTAGTAATATAATATTATTGGAGGATATTTTGTTTTGGAATAGTTTCTTTAGGAAATTTCAATAGGTATAAGTTTTAGAAATGAAACAAGAATAGTAAAGAAAATTTCTTAGATACCTCAAACTTATTAAACGATTACTTTGACTTTAGGAAATTTCTATAAGTTTAGATTTTAGAAATTCAACGAAAGTAAAAAAGAAAATTTCTTGGATGCCCAATCTCATTAAAGGAGTATTTTTGACAACGTTCTTGGCGATTTAGTGCATGCGATAAGGTTGAGTTGTGCAATTGCATCATGAATAATCAGAAGAGTACTATTGCAGCTGGCACTAGATATCGTGCGTGTGCAATTGTAAATTCCTAAGGGAATGCTGAGGCCGGCTTGCTTATGTCCGATTGACTAAGAATTCCTAGTTTTCAATTTGGATTTTTGAGGATTATCAAAGCCGTTTATGGTATCAAAAATATCACATTGTTGAAGCGAAAGAGTGCAAGCATTTGAAACAAAAGGCTGGTTTTGTGGTTCTTAGGCTGAAAAGGGATGTTTTTCTGGTACAACTGCAATACCAAACAACTCAGGAAAGTCCATGAAATTTTCAAAAAGTATATACCATCATGAGGTAAATGCCACGGTTTCTTTGTGCCATATATTCTGCCTAGAGATAATCCCCCAACTACCCCCCAAATTGTCCTGGTGATTTGTTATTCAGACTACATCCCTGAACCTGATTCATCATCTCTACTGCATGTAGTTTTCTTTTTTATAATATGTAGCTGTAGACAACCCAAGAGGGGTGAATCAGGTTGCACAAAATTGGTCTATAACAATGCAAATAAAAATGTCACTTCTCTTTGTTACTAATTTCACGCAGCTGCTATCTATCCATTGGATGCAAGTCCGTAGTAATGAAGCTACTGGCATTAATTTTGTTTTACATTGTGTCCGAGAAGATACATTCCAAATCCCGTCTTTTAATGGTCAAATTAAATGTAGTTCACTCGAATACTTGGCAAAAGAAAACATTGTCCAATTTTACTAGAAATTTGATAATCCTAGACTTTGAATTCAGATTCGATTACTTTTCTTTTATCTTGCAAGAATGAGCATTCACCTCAAAGTTCCAGTTACCTTGTTTTTCTAGAAATCATACGGAACTTGCATTAAGATTTGGCCAATATGCCATGGAAATGGTAATTCTTAGGTAGCTTATCTCATTTTCTTTGGCTGTGCATAAGCAAGATGATTTGCTCCGACAATCCTTTTGAACGTGTTTGATTCCCTCTTGACAAGCACAAAGAGCCGAAAGGCCCTAAAACAACCTTAAAATTTCATGTGAAAGCAAAATATTTTTGACAATAAATCCATTGAAAAGAACTGACATGGTTCTCGAAATTCTTATGTAGCTTACGCACCAATTTTTGTGCATCAAAGACACGTAATCTCGTAGTACTATAACTAGTTATGTCAATATAGGATACGTACAACGTCGATTAGGCTGTCAAAGATTATTTATGCATAGGTTACATAAAAGAAAATATACGTAAATATTTTTTAGAAAAGAAAGGAACTCCCTCACAAAATTAATTAAATAGCAGGAGTAGTGGGGGAGAAAAAGAAGTAGTAATACTGTAAGAGTTGTTATTTATGGGCCACTAATTGCATGAACTAACTAATGACGGATTATAAATAAAAATAGGAGAACTAAATTTAATTACTCAATAGAAAGAAATATTAGTCATTTTACTCCATTGCACCTCAAAGTACAAGTACAATGAAAAGAACAGAATCCTAATCAGTTAAATGGACACACCATTAACTTTTCTTGCAATAAATGCTGTATTATTCTACAATTAGGAAGAAAAGGTTGTTCATTTCTAGGCCTTTCCATTAGAATTCGATATCCCCTCTTCCAAATGGTCTTCTGGATCACCATCTGATGCTTCAATTTCTGGAGTTGGGAGAAAATTGGGAGCAACCCCCATAGCCATCATGTTGCAACTCTTTATATTTTTGTCAATCTGGTCAGTCATCTCAATTTGATCATCAGATTTCTCGCAAGTTGGCATCAATTGAGTGATTCTTTTCATCTCTTTGCCTTTTCCCCACAGCACGATGTACAAGCCACAGATAATTACAAGTGCTCCGATCACACTGGGACATAATTGGGTCAAATAAGTACCAAGAAAAATATAAACCAAATCTATCTATTTACTTTAAATATTTACTTTCATTTGTTATAATAAATTAACTTTACAAACTAGTAAATTTTTTATATCATAATTACCATGTGGACACACATGATCCTTCCCAGTGTTCATTAATAATTGTTAGAATTTTGTTCACAGATATCTATATATTACTATACATGTACCTAAATTGCTAAAGTTAATATTATATAATCATTTTCACATCTTGTAACTAGATGGTTGTGACTAATAATCAGTTCATATTTGGTTATTAATTGATACCATGTTTGAATGTCATAAAAGCACCAAAAAAGAAAGAAAAGGAAATGCATACCTTCCCAAGTGCAACTTCTCATCGAGAAACAAGGAGCCAGCAATGGCAACGAGTACAAGCATTAGAGGGCTAAAAACGGACACAAATAGAGGGCCTCTCATCCTTATGCACCACATGGTGAAGATTATCATTATTCCCGAAGCTACTGTACCCTACAATACAAGAAACAAACAAACGCATACAAATTATTGTATTAGCAATTTAACACAATGTACGACCTCGTACTTCAATGTTTGTAATTGAACAATAAAAGATTTTGTTGAAACTTGGTCACATGAACAATAAATTGCAATACAATAATGGCCATCTTGACATGAGAAATTTATATAGTAGAGGTTAAAAAAGAGCATAAACGTGGAAATGAAAATTGATATACCGAGTAGGCTACTGAGAGGAGTCTAATATTCCAACCCAATTTCCACTCATGCCATCTGTTCCTTTCCATGCAAAGCGCAAAAATTATGGCTTGCAGAGATCCCATTAAGCTAATTAGAGCTGTGCTTGAATAATGGCAGGGGTATCTCTGACTCATTTTAGCCTATATTATGATACATTATAAAAATAGTAAAAAAATTCTTGTCTAAGATAAATGGAAATTGTCTAACACAGAAGAAAATATGCATGTGGTTGAAATTAGTTTCAGAAGTAAAGGGTACCTGACAAATCAAAGAAAATGCAACAGAGATAGAACTAGATATTGCAAGAATAGGACCCAAGATGTGATTTATGGAAATTTGATGTGATGCTGACAAGTGTCCAGCCTGATGGTGGTTCTTGTTCTCATGCAAAAGTCCATGATGTGTTGACCATAAATTGATTTCAGCTCCTTTGTAAAGTGTTAGAAGCATCGCCCCACCCATGCAAAGTAAAGTTCCCATCACTTTTGCTTTACCTGCCTTGGTTTTCAATTCCAACCTCTCCAACCTAAGTATAGACCATTGATTCAAAATTGATGATCAGAAATAAAATCAATGGTTTTGTTAGCTTCCACCTGTTTATGATTATGGATATGTAAGTTAATAATTAAGAGTAAATTACCGGAAAAATACAGCGATAATGAAGGTTAAGGCCGGGATGAGATTAGTAGTAGCTGAAGCAAAGGTTGCTGAAGTCATAATCATGCTCTGTCCATACAAATTTTGAGCCAATGATCCCCTGCATGAATCGAGTTCAGTAGGACTTTAGTTTTACAAATGAACTATCCCTAACCATCCATCTCCGACAACAGGTGACAACTTTTGTAGTATATGAAAATTGTCAAAGTCAACCCCCAGAAATGGTTATTCCTTTCTTATTTGAAAAGAAAAAAGCCCCAGTAAAATTGGATTTGATGAATCTCGTGATTTGAAAATCTTGTTTCCTTCTTTCATTCTCCTTTAAAATCTGATACTCTATAATCGAAGAAATATTTTTCTGGCTGGTGTTAAATTAGCACTTATCACTTGCATACACGGTATCAAATACAAACACAAAATATATTACGTGCCAACAACAATAGCTGACGTGACAAATGTAGCTGGACTTTTATGAAATTTTGCAGGCTGGTTTAGTAAATTAAAATTCCATCCTTAACTGCTATATTTGTGTGTGAATTTCGATGGATATTGTTAATTATGTACCAAAATTTTGTCTTGTAATAGAGGATGGAGATCAAAAGTAGCCCTGCACGAAAAGAATTGTCACTTACCCGAATAATGCACAAATAAATGCTTGGAAAAGAACCATCCGTGTTAATTTTGGTCTGTTATTCCTGCACAAACAACGGCAAAATAACAAACCACCAGGGTCAATATATATATGAAAAAAAATTTCTGTGAATTACTAAATAACAACAAAATTGTGTACACAATTATGGAATATATATTCACTCCCCCCAAATATATTCTTGAATTGTTTGTTACTTTATTTTGAGCTCAAACTCATCTTTGCTAGAGTTCATGAAAGATTGCGATTCGCTGATTGGAAACGTTCTCTAGTCTTTGTGACTTCAAAATGTAAATTTGCACTTTGAAAATGTCCAAACGAAATTTGAGAACAGTACTTTTAATAATCAGGCAATAAGGCTGTACCCTTTTGAACTTAGTAAGATGGTAAGTTTGGAAGAATAGAAAATTAACACTGATTAATCACCCCTGGATTTGAAATGATTTTAAAATGTAGAAGAGAGGAAGACGTTGTTGATGAGTACCTTTCGAAGTAGAGGGCAAGAGGTACAACTGCAGCAGCGGCAAACATGAACCTGTAAGCAACCATTATCCTTATACTCATTCCATCATTTGCTGCCAATTTGTAGAACACATTCACCCCTGCCAGTGCTACTTGAACCGTTACCATCATCATGGTTGGTTTCATCCCATGAATTATATTACAAAACGTGGCCATTGTCATCATTTTTCAAAGGGGATTAATTTCTGATTTCTGAAGAGGTTTTATTGAAGTCTTGTAACTTGTGAGGGTAAGAACAAAAAGCAAGAAAATCAAGAAGTTAATCTCAAGAAGCAAGAAAATCAAGAAGTTAATCTCGACTTCGTGCTTGTATTATGTTTTTCTTTTTGATTAGCAAAAGTTGCAGTGAATACAGGTGAGGAAGAAATAGTTGGGTTGAGAGAAAGAGAGGGACAGATGGAGGGAGAGGGGGGTTGGTGCTTGGGTTGGCTATCGGTGGAGGAAGCCAGGCAGCTAATTATATAGAGGCAGATGAAAGGGTTAATGACATGCATGGAGGGTAGGTTATTAATTGTGTAATCAAGAATCAAGAGCATTACGAGGCTTTGCTATTTTCCCACGTCACAAAACAAAAGCATTATGGTTTTCTTGTTTTTCTCTTCTGATTTGCACGTGTAACAGTGCATGGTGACACGTACGTGCGATAAAAATTGAAGAACCTTGGCTGGACTGCACAGAAGAAAGATGGAAATAGAGAGACGCCTTCAAGATTGCAATTGCATGGCATTTTTCTGCTCTCTCTTTTTTGAATTTCTTTCTTTGTTTTTTGTTTTTTTGAACTGCTTGTTATCAAGTAATAATAGCTGTAAGATTGTTAACTGCACGTCACAGCCTACGCTCTACTCCACAATTGACTCTGAGCACTAACAATTAAAGGGCTGTTATTTTACCACTAATTACCACAAACTGGTAGACAAGAGTTAATGCACTTAGGACTTTAGCATACTGCGAATGCTCTTCTCCGCCGTGGAAAACGCCCCCAAAATGACATGTCTCTGATGCTATCATATCATTTGCCTCTGAAATGTCATCATGTTATTGCAATGAAGTCACTCTCCCCATTTCCTAAATCTATAACAATTTTTAATAAAGGGATTTTTTTTTCTAGCTAGAGTGCTTCATATTTCCAATTCTTTCTGGCGATCATATTCATATGGTAAAGTATGAATTTCGATTATATGCATTATCCAAATAGACTATCCGAAAAAAAGAGTTGTTGAAGAATATACTGTGTAATTAATGATTGATGGAAATATTTTACAAAATGACCTATCGGTTTGGATTGGAATGATATATACAACGCTTTATATATTTCTGTAATTTATTCTCTATAATTTTTGCTGTTAGCGGTGAGGTCGGAACATGTGTACCCAATACACCTTGTGAAATTAATAAAGTTGGTGAAGTAAATCCAAAGTCTAAAAATACGAAGAATTAATGCTGATATCTAAGGCACGAAAGCTGTAATTGAACTTCGTGAGCATTAATATGGTACCATGGCCCAAGAATTATGTTTTAGAAGTTGTGCTATATTCTTTAGGGAAACTTTTCTGATCAACTTCTCTTTCTAGAATCTGATGTGAACGTCTGATTTTCCTTTTCTAGTTCTTTTACAGCTTGTGGATGGTGGATGGCAAGAAATTATGAAGTTAGATGGCTAGATTGCACCGCTTTTTACAAATACTATAAAAATGCATGGCGTGGGCATGCACTTGAAGGAAGTCATTGATGAAAATTTGAACTTTTGCTCTCCTCAGACAGTACTTTCAATATATACTTGGATCAACTTGAAGGATGTGGTCTTGTTGGCAGAAATTAACCTTAGGAAATCATGGTCTGAGTATAGTATTAAAAACATGTTATTGTGCTGAAGATATATAGGATATCAAGACGATTCCATAATTTTTTTAATTATTATCTTCATTAATATTTAGCTTCCAAAATTATGTGTAGCTAAAAATTGCATTTGGAGAAAGATGCATTGCAAACAATGAATCGACTCGGAGCCTTGCATTTATATATAACAACTTATTACAGTATAAGTTTCCTTTCCAGTGATAGATGTTGGTATCAATCTTGCTTCTAGTAATATCAATTTAACGTGGTCCAAGGGTATAAATTCTTATTTTGACAATTTTTTTTTTCAATTTTTAACATGCTAAGTAATTTGCGAATTTTCATAATTTCAATATTCTTGATTCTAAGTATTCCAAACACATGTTTTAATTTTCCGTTAACAAGAAAGATGTAACATACATGCCTACAATGTATGCAATTTTACATAAAACAATCCAAACTCCTAAAAGAGGGAAACCACAAATATCAATTTATATCAATTTAAATAATCTTTCTTCAATTTTATGGTCAAGAACACATAATATTATTAGTTTATACCTAGAACCTTGAGGAATTTCCCTAAATTGGAGGAGTTTAATTTGGCTACATCAATGTATCAAGTATGTTCTGCGGGCAAAAAGGCAATGCATTTTCAAGTGAAAGAATCGTACTGTCTAGCGTGCTCGAGTGGGTTGGTGTAGATATTAGTAGAAACGTGCCGTTTCTGGTACCTGGATTGATCCCAAAACAAAAAGATAAAATTGTATTATAAAAGATCAATGGATAAAACACTAAAGTTTTTCGATTTCTCATTTTGATGACTGAACTTTTTTTCGTCTCGAATTGATGATCTAACTATCATAAGTGGTGCATTCTGCGATTATGTCTAATGTCATCGATTAAATTCTCAACGAGAGTCCATATTTAAATTAATTATCGATTTCAGGGGCATTTTTTTTGGTTGCTTCACCAAAATGCCTTTTTTTTTTTTTTTTTTTTAAGAAATGGGTTATATAGATAAGAAATTAGCCTTTGGCTAAAATAAATGACAAAATTCCCCCAGAATAGATAATCAATTTAGCTATATGGATTCTACGTTAACAGATCTAACTTACGAAATTGGCAGAATATAGCACTTAGATAATTGATAACCAATTTGAGACAAAAATAAGTTGAGTGACTAAAACTAGTACAATTTATATGGAATTTCAGCCGCCAAGGATCGATGCATTTTGCCCAGACTCAAAAGGCCAAGTTGTAGTAAACAAGTAGAATTTTAAGGTTGGAACTTGAAAGATTTTCTTTAAAGTATGCATTAGGGACATGACCTCAAAATAATTAACAATTGTGTAAGGTTGCAAACTTGAACGAGTCAACCGTGTCAACCGAAATGCACAATTGATTCACAACTCACAAATGGGTATTTAATGAAATCAGTAAGCCTAGACTACAATTCAAATGATAACTTCTTTAGCACCAAATGTATAAACATTCTTTGTCTGAAAAAAAAAAAAAAAAAAAAGAGAGTCTCAATGGTAATGTTATGTATTTGAAACAAATTTGTTTTTCAATAGTATTCCTTAACAAGTTAGTTGTTCTTTTTTTTTTTGCTAATTTTATAGCTCCTCCCTCCTTGGTAACTTTGAAAGGTCATAAAGATGGGAGAAAGAATTGATAATTAAGGGGCACAATAATGTCAAGAATTGATAATTAAGGGGCACAATAATGTCTACTCCAATTCATTTCTTATTTGTATTTCTGTTAAGTAAGTTAGAGGTTAGAGGGTCATATATTTGCATAATCGACTTGAAAACGAAACATTCCATGGTCAATTTCTTTTAAGTATTGTCACAGCATTCTCTTTTTGTATTAAGGGAAGTGGGCTTGGTGGACAAAACTTCACATTTGCTCGGCTTGAAATACTAGTGTCATCCATTAATTCCCTGCCCCTGTGAAGGTACATTATAATGGTGGAAACGCAATGTTCCTCTTAGAGCACCATCTAAGGCTTGCAATATTTTCAGAATTGATCTCCGTCTGGATGGTTGTTTTTTGATATGTTTTTTAGAAACTATTACTGTAGTAATTTTAAAGATTCTTTTCAATAGATGTATTTGTGAAATAAAAAATTAATTAAAAAATATATTTAAAGTTTTTAATAAATATGTTTCTAAAAAACAGGACCAAACAAACGGAGCCGATGTAACTTGTAAGACCTAAATCTTAATCTTTTTAACTTTTTCTGGCCCAATCTGCTATAAATTGCATAGTTGGTGGTGGTGGAGGTAAAGCCATTTTCTCCTCTGGTGGGTTTGGTTTTCACTTTGTAGTTTCTTGCAATTAATTTTCTTGTGGGTTGAGTCATATTTTTTACCAATAGTGCTGAAATGAGGGACTAATGAAGTTTCCAGAGGAGAGGACAAACCTGCATAATCTCGAACATTATACATGATAATGAAGTTTAAAAATTTAGGGAGTATTGTAGCAAGTTGCTGGTACAAATTTATACACGTGCTCACAATATTCACATCTGATTTGGCATCTTTACATTCTTAGTTCAGACAACTAAACCAAAGCTGATGTTTACAATCACCAATAATCACATGAAAATAAATGCAGTGATGAAAAATGGCCCATACAATACAACCACTGAATATTACATTTTTTATTACAAGTTAAAGCAAAGATTTCCTAAATTTTGATATTGGAAATCCTTGAATTATTTGAAGTAGTACAGGCGGATGCATTGTTCAATTTTGGCCTTTTAACTCATGCGAATAGATTCAATTCCCACCTGAATTCTCCTTAGCTAGAGCGTCATCTGCACAAGAATTGAGAGATAATATAATCAAATAAATCTTAACTGGGAAAAAAATACATAATTCTTTTCACTATCTAAAGTTTTATAAATTCTCAAGATCTCCATGTATTTTATATTCTAATTTTTTCAATTTCCAATCCAACCTGTCAATGTCCTTCTACTTGCATTAATCAGTAATATTATTCATACATTTAGTAATGAAAACTTTAAGGAACTATTGTCCATTTCTAGATTTAGTCCATTATCTCAAGAAATCAAGTGTTGATCTAAGCTTAATAAAGGAGAAAGGTTGTTCTGCTATATTGTGCCATTAACAGCCATGTATGCAGTTCTGTCTCCAACTGTATCCTACCATAACTCACATTGGATTTATTTCAGCCATTCACCTTCTAGTGGTCAGTGGTAACATGTACATTAAGCACCAAATGTCCACTTATCTTTGCTAAATATGCTACCAGACATAAGACAATCACAAAAGTAAGCCTAAAATTGAGCTGCAAAAATCTGATTCATCATCAGAACTTACAAAAGATGATATGGAAACAGAATAGACCTAGTAAAAGTGTAAAATAAAGATCATAAATGTTTCAATTATCAGTCTTGCTTTTGTTCTACTGCGCACTAGTACCAAATTTGAGGGCCAAAGCCTTGCATTTCAAAAGAAATCACATCCTTCTCCAGAAAAACCAAGCAACATGTTAGCTCAAACTTTAGTGCGCTAAGTAGATCTGTTTTAGATATCATATTTTCATGGGTTTGGTCAAAAATCATATTAGCTTTAATTGGGTTGGATTGAATGGAGCAAATATACATAAGAGAAGATAAAAAATTTTGTACCCTAAAACAGCAGGGAATTACCTGGACCGCACCTTATTCGGCACTTGCCTTCACAACGCGCCTGTAACCTGGCTGAAATATGAAAATACCCAAAGGAAAAAAAAAGTGAATCAGCAAACACAAAAAGGCAAAAACCATTGAGGAAATACGCTAATTTGCCAAATCCAAAGGGGAAAAAAAAAAAGGAAAGAAAATAGGAAGATTGAAATACGGTCTGGATTAACGCAGGCAGTGGAACAAGCATCATAGCAGTCGACTTGAGCTGAGATGGGAACCTCCAAATCAACTGCTACGATGAAAAGAATTACAAGAAATGCAAAGGCTGTTCTCTTCTCCATTTTTGGTGTGAATGCGTTTGGTTGCCGTGTACCATTTTGTTAAGTTCAGTTTCCTTTTTAAAGATATCATAGCGTAAAAGTGGCCTTTAGACTTGCCTTAAAAATGTACAAGGTTGTTACTTAGCCACTCAAGCTGGCCCTGTATAATTGTAATGCCCATCTGGCATGAAATATGTGGTAGGGTGCACACGGGTCGGATATCCGATCCGTACAGGGTATTTTTGGACCCGACTTGTCATATGCAGGTCAAGCAAAGTTGTGACCCGTATCTGTATCCGCATCTGAAAATATCCGGCAAATCGGATATTTGCATTTTTCAGGTCAGATTTCCGTATTTTTTCGAGTCGTACTTGCATATTGTTAAATTTGCTTCAAATCCTAAATAATTTAATAATAATTAAAGCGCCATTTATAAGAAATGTAAACTTAAATAACATATATTAAATCAAGTGTTACAAACCATGAATTCATTGCAAGTACTATAGAAAATTTCAATTATTTGAGACAAAGAAACACCGTACATACAAATCTTATAACATAAACATCAATCATGTCTTTGAGGCAAAGAATGAAAAAAACATACAAGACAACTATCATAACTAGAGTTTATAATATCATATCTTCAATTCTTCAAATTTCAATGTTGATAATGCGGTACTTTTCGCTGCCTAGAATTTCTACAAAATAAGAATAAAAGATATTGATATTAATATTAATGAAAAATAGCAAATACTACATAGTAATATCACATAATAATATCTAATAGCATATTACATCATAGTAATAATATCACATAGTAATATTACATAATAATATCATATATTAATATTAAGGAACCTTATAAAATTACATCATTATCCATATATGTGGGTCGGGTCAGGTATCCGCTGGGTTTTTAAAATCGTGATCCGTATCTGACCCGCTTAATAGAGTAACCGGCATATGACCCGTATCCGATAAAACCGGCAGGTTGGATACCCGTTTTTTTTGGTTTGGGTCTGGATCAAATCGGCCGGGTTTTCAAATCATTGGGTCAACCTGCACACACCTAATATGTGGTCGTTATATTGAAAGCAGGCCTCTTGGTCAATACAATTTTTTTTTTTTTTTGGAAAAGTGGTCAATACAATTTTAGCATTCTTGATCAAGCATTTTATGAGAATTGGCCAAAACTTGCCTTAGTTTTTCCTCTCCCTGAACAAGTCTGAGCGAACATTAAGTTAACAGGCTAACATCTCCCTCTGCTGTTGCCATATGTACGAGTATTTGCATTATAAATGGTGGAGGACGCATGAATGAGTAGATTCCAGGTAAAAGCACAAGCGTGAAATTACAAAAGATGAACAAATAAATCTTTATACCAAAAATTCAAAATCATGTCATCCTACGAAAACGGTGCTATGAAACAGTTCTTACTCAAGTACCATTTCTATGGCTAAAATTTTCACTATAGAACTTCAGTTACAGTTTTCAATAGACAAATGTTTGCCACCTCCGCTCCAGGGATCATAAGTGGTATATCTATGGGAACTGGAGAAAGGCCAAAAAATGCAATTGTTATGGATTATCAGACCAGTAACCCTTCTGTAGAAACAAATCTCCAGATGCACAACAATCTACAAGCACAAAATTTGGGACTTTTTTTTTTTTTTTTTTGTAACAATTTCGAGTTTAATCCCTATGAGCAACAATCTATTCCGTTACAGATATCACCTATTTTTCTGCTGAAGGGGCGATGGTTAGCTCGATTAAGTTTACTTCGTCTTTATTCGTGGCGATTTCAACTTGCATCGACTGACTGATAATCTTGTCTTTACTTTTCTCCCTTACTTGATCTTCAACCATGGCATTCTCTTCTGGCACTAACTGATTAATCTTCTTCATCTCTCTCCCTTTACCCCATAACACAGCATACAATCCAAATATTATAACAATAGCTCCAAGCAAGCTGTTGCACATAAAATAGTATCCAAATTAATGGTACTAAACATAGTCACCATGATACGAAAATTTTTATATAACTGCTCAGCATTTATGAAAAATAAGCAAGACTAGATGATCTTGTGTTTAAACTAGTTAAATATTACGCCGACACAGGAATGTGGCATGTTTGGATTAAAACATACCTTCCCAAGTGTAGCTTCTCATCCAACAAAAGTGATCCAGCCATTGCCACAATTACAAGCACCAAAGGATTGAAAACTGATACAAACAGTGGGCCTCTCATTGCTACACATAGTGAAATTAGGGTAAACATTAATCCAGAGCCTAAAATCCCCTGCAAAATCAAAAACTAAATTTAAAATTCTTTTTGGTCATAGATATTGCTTGGTATTCTGATTTTTAACATTATTAACCCACCGAGTACGCCACTGTAAGGAGTCTAATATTCCACACTAGCTTCCATTGACTCCAATCTCGCTGCAAGCAGACTGCATATACAACACCCCAAATTGTTGCAAACGAGACCATAAGAGCTGTAAATGATATAGGACTTGGATAAATTTTTGCTGCCTTAGCCTACTTCATAAGAGAGAACAAATAAAAGAGAGAGTCAATTAAGAAAGGAGATCTTATAGTACAATGCAAGGATAATTATATTTTTGTAACACACAAAACAAGCCGATATGTTGTAATTTGATTGTCTTTTCTCCTTTTAACCTCACCTGAGCAATCAACCAGAGCGAGTAACAAACACAACTGATCATGGATAGAATGATGCCAAGAACAAGATTACTGCCCTCTGAATTGTGGGATGGATGATGATTAGTTATGTTCATCAGGTTTATGTTTGTTTTCCAAATGTTGATATCTGGACCTTTGTAAAATGTGAACAACATCGCCCCTCCAATACCTATCAATGTTCCCAACACCTTTGCTTTACCAGCTGCCGTGTGCCAACCTAAATTTTCCAATCTGAAATAAGGGCAACTTCTGATTAATCTTGATATTGATATAGAAATAGAAATAACAATGCTAATCAGCCATAATTCAGATACCTGAGGATAAAAAGGAATTGTATACTTGATGAAATTAAAAAGTCAGGGGTATATGTTGCTATGAAAAAGAATGATGCACAGACCTCAAGCACACAGCTACAATAAAGGTAATTACTGGGATGAGATTGACCATAGCTGAGATAAATGTTGCAGATGTAAGTGCTAAGCTCTCTAGGAGCAAATTTTGTGCCAATGCTCCACTGCAGTAAGCAGAAACGATAATGTCATGTAAAGACTAGAAAAGGGACATAATTTTAGTGCTTCTTTCTTTGTTATTCAACAATTTCAGCATTCCACAGTTCTGGCACCTTGCAACATTCACAAAAGTGCCTTAAATTGTGTAAAAAAGGGGATCAGACTGATTCAAATTCTGTCTTAAAACTCAAAAGCTGGGTTGCAAGAGCACAATGTGTCCCAATAAAGAGATACAGAATGAAATGAAGAAAAGGATCATAAGATTATCGTCAAATGAAAACATTCACAGTTAATAATTAAGAATTGAGCAGCTATTGAAACTATTTAACACTTTATGGCTAGTAAATTATCCATATTTAGTAAATTGTCCCTCGTTATCAACTTTTTCACACTTGCAATATCGAAGGCTGAGCAAAGTGTTTTACAAAACGAATTCAGGGAAACAAATCCTTATTGTGATAAGAATGTGTTTCACAATTTGAATTGTTCAAGCAGAAAGAAATGTACATTCTGAAAATCAAGAGGGCAACTATTTTTAATAGCTCCACCTTAGTTACACCAATGTGCTTGATTACGATTTACGAAAGTGCGAATCTCTGCACCCAAACAACTGAATAAATAGCAGCTACTGATAAAATTTAGTGTTAGCAAATAAAGCATTTAAGAGTGACTACATGAGAAATTTCACAGGACAAAAAAACCATGAAATAGAAGCACAAATGAAAAAAAGGGAGCTATTTCGACTTTACCCAAATAACCCAGAAAGTAACGCAAACAGGAGCACTTTCCAGTTTAATTTTGGCCTCTTCTTCCTGAAAATTAGAAAAGGAAAAAAATGAAGAAAGACAATAATGACATTACTTGAATATTTTAACGCACGAGATGTTAATTTTGTTTTCAATATTTTCTCCAAACAGGAAAGTTGGGAATTCTCCTTCACTGATTCAGCAAAAAGAAAAAAAAAAAGTCATAAAACCACGAATTACGTATCAAGAATCATAGATGAAATGAAAGAATATAAAAAGCACATCTCCTTGATAAATCATATGATGTACCATTTTCATGGTGAATAAACCTAAATTCGAAAAGCCATGCAAACGTTTTAGTTTTCTAATGAGCAACCATATCTTCATGAAGTTAATTAATCTAGAAACTAATGTACATGTAACATAAAATCTCAAAACAAGAAGAAGAAAACGATGTACACAAGAGTTACAAATTAATTAACATGATTGTTTCACATAATATAATACCTTTCGAAAAAGAATGCAACGGGAACAATGAAAGCAGCGCCAAAGAGAAAACGATAAGCCACGATGACCCTTGGATCCATCCCATCATGGAGAGCCAATTTCAGCAAAATATTCATCCCTGAAAATATCAACATTGCCAACACCATTAATATTGTTGGCTTCCATCCATTTAGCTTGCTCATGCAGATTTCCATTCCTCCACCATCACCAGCCATTTTAATTAATTCTTCTTCTGTCCCTCTTTCCAAAACCCTAATGGACTAATTAATTTTTCTGTTTCCTGCAGGAGGAATTCTTTGAGCTTTGGTTGGAGAGACGAGAATTGGAAGAATCAAAAAATACGTAAAGGGCTTATGAAGTGTTGCTTATTATTCCTAGTAGTATTTTTCTTTTCCGTTTTGGTTCATGCAATAAATCGTAGTAATTGTGCTGTTACTACGATTCGATGTTTGCACGTGCAAAATGTTTGTAATTTTTACATATGTAAATTATAATACTAGTTCACACGTTCAAATGCTCAAAAATGTTTATCAACAGGACATTAATAATTCCTAAATATGAATATCGGTACTGTAAAATTTTCCCATGATTACATATGGGATACCAAAAAGGAAAAGAAAATGAACTGAGACAAAGAAAATGATGTGATTGTTATGATCTCCTCTATCTAATTTTTTTGGTGTCCAACCGTGTCTAATATAAAATTATATCATATGACTAAACGCTACGAACGTAATTTGAATAGTTTCATAGTAATATAAGATAGTTTTATATTATATAGAATTGGTTAAAAAAAAAATTGAACATGAAATCTAGAGTGATTTTGATTTATTACAACTTATGTGAACATCTTAAAACACAAGAATTGGTAAAATGCCTAGCCAGCTTACCATCTCAATTAAAACACATTTTTCTTCGATCACAACATGTCCGAAGAAAAAAATGTAACCGTCAAATTTTGTTAGAGGAACATCAATGTTACCAAACTAAAAATCATTTTGAATTCTAATGGCATTGATTATCAAGTGGATATGACGTATTAGCAAACGTACATTGTTGCCAAAATTACATGTGATAGTTATACATGGATCCTAATATGGCATATGTAATTAATGGGATAATATAAATTTATAGTTCAGGGCATATAGAGATTAAATGGACAAATTCTGTGCTCTGGCATAGGACACATAAGCATCGGTTCCTAAAAGTGGTCGCATAAGTTACTGTTTGCGAATATTGACAGTTTAAGGCCTATTAAAAAATTTATCATAAAAAGTTTTTATTTTCAAAATTTCAACATCAATAATTTGAGGACATAAAATAGAATTAGCGAAATTAAAAGATGATTGAGTATAATTAAAAAAGTTCAGCATAGAACTTTTTGGGGCTCAAACAATCTTATAAGAAATTATGGGATAAATCTTTCTGGATTCCATTATAGATTAATTAGTATGGATTAAATTTGGCTCAGTTTTAAACCATAAACAAAATCAGTCAATAAAGAAAACGTTTAAATAGATAGAATAGAAGTACAATAATCCTATCTAATGGCTAATGGTTCCATTTCGTTTCACCCACCTGTTCTTATCATTCAACATTGTAATGTTTTTGGGTCTAATTAACATTTCTATTTCATTTATTGGAGGTAGTTCGTGTATCCTTGTTTTTCGTTGTTCCAAAGGGAAGGGGCATGAGGTGGATACTAAGCAAGGACAGTCTGAGTAAAAGTAATGGATTCGAGTTAACAATTTGAAGTGAACCTATAATAGACCTTTTTTTTTTGGGGGGGGGGGGGGGGGGGGGGACGGGGGGAATTTAAAAACTTTAATAGTTTGAGAGGAATAATGCCACCAGCAGAATGGGAAGCAAATGTTCAAATATTGGGTAAAATATTTTGTACCACGTAATTTTTAAATAAATTACATGACTCCTCTATAATTCAAAAAATTATACATTATCCCATTTTGATTTGATTTAAAGTGTCAAAGTGACCAAAATTAGCTTCCGTGACGGAATGCGGGTCAAATGTCCAAATCATATCAGTGCTTAACTATTTCATATCGGCACTTGCATGTAACTTTTTTCGGGCAAAATAGACTTTACCCTAATGATTTTCAGATAATTAAACTACATAACCAATTGTGATTCTAAAAGTTATCTATCACTCCATGGTAATTTCTTGTACTTATTTGGGACAATTTGAACATTTTACCCATGGACTGTTACAAAAGGTAATTTCCGGATGTTTGACATTTGAACCAAAATATATAACTTTTTGAATTATAAAGAGGCCACGTGGTTCATCCGAAAATCAAATGGGAGTGTAAAATGTTGTTAATCCGAAAACCAAATGGGAGTGTAAAATGTTGTTAATCCGAAAATATTTTCATGGTCCCAACTAGAAAATTCACCCTAATGAGAAAAAAATAAGAAGAAAGGAGAAAGGAAAGCATTGAAGGGTGTAACGGTAAAACCGCAAAACCGTCCATTTGTAATCGGATTTACAGCTTCTATTTGATTATATTGGAATTCCAGCCTCTATTTTATCATATTTGATGGCAACGTTTGATGGTTGTCATTGAATAAAAATTTTAGCAATAAAGAGAATTGCTAGCATGGATGGGCTCCTAAAAATTTTCTACACCATGGATAGAATGTCGGAACCAGCAACTTCTGCTTCTATATAAACTGGAGTTTAACAAAGAGTTAGCATGATTTGAGTCATCTCCTTTTCTCTCTCAGTAATTTGATCAATCTTCCTCTCCTTCAAAGCACATTTGCGAGAGCCAGGTTCTCTTGCGCATCAAAGAAAGAGAGAAAGGGATCGCTTTTGCATCTGTTGAAAAAATAGAAGAATGGGTGCCTGTGCTAGCGTTCCAAAGGGCATGAAGGAAGAGGCTACAGCCCCACCACCTGAGCCAGCCAAGGAGGAGACCACCACCGAGGTGGCAGAGGTCCCCGCCGAAGGAGAAAAGAAGGTTGAGGAAAGTGCTCCCGCGGAGGAAGTAAGTGAAAAGCATCAACTTGTTACCAATTCTTTATTCAGTAAACGATGAATTAATAACCAATTATGCATGCAATATTTACATGTAGATATTTTATGTAATTATATATTAACTATCTATTTTGTAAATGCAATTACTATGAACTGAAAATGTCAATTGTTTGTGTTAAAAGGCACCAGCCGAGGCATCCACAACGGGAACGGCTGAAGAACCAAAGGCTGAGGCAGCCGAGGCCGTTCCTGAGAGTACTCCGGCTGAGGAACCAGCAAAGGATTCAGCAGTTGCAGAAGAAACAAAAGAAGAAAGTAAAACACAATAGAATGAACGATGTTTCATAATTTCTGGCAGCTGATGATATGTTTTTCAATAATGTTATCTATAGAGTGGAAAGAAGGGGGGCTACCAACAGTGAAAAGAAATGAGGGATTTAACGGTGAGGTAGTCATGTATGGTTTATTGTTCTGAGAAAGGATGTGCACGAACTTCTTCTTTCTTCTACAGTTGGCATATTCATAGAAGTTCATTTCATTTCTTTGTCCTTAGTTCTTTTTCATCTCTTGTTCTTCTTCGGCTTCATTTTTCTTCGTTTTTCTTCTTCTTCTTTGACTTGATTTGTACAAAGCACTTAAGTGAAAAAGAATTACTGCAAACAAAATATCATACACGACTAGTGAAATTGAGAAACACAGCTGTGTTCAAAATTGTATGTGTAAAAACCGGGGAGTTCAACATATTAAGTTTTTATTACCCTTTCATATAAAAAGGTTCAATTAAAATAGCGTTAGAGTTAAAAACTGGACAACCTCAAACCAACAATCAGAACTTGGAAGATTGTCATTAAACTTAAAGCATTTTCAAAACTTGTTGAACGAATGGATAATCCTCCTATGAAATAAGTTATATTCATAACTGGTTGCCAAGTTTGTAATTCATTAATTACTACAGTTCAATTTTGACTTCTTCAATGCAATGTTCTACGTAGACTCGGCTAATATACGTTCAAGAATTAATCATATACAATTTCAGATCTTAAGAAATACAGATGAAACTGTATCCATCGTCAGGCTACAGTCATAACTCCAAACATCATGGTATACTACTGGGAACTGAACTCAGAGAAGGCTGATGGTGAGTGAATGAAAAACAATATGGTGATACAAGAGTTGCGAATTAAACATGATATGAATAACCCAAAACTACCAAAGAATCACAAATGAAGGATGGCCAATTTCAACGTCCAATTTTGGGAACCAATTAAACAAAGGCATGGAATATTAGTATATTATCCAGAGATTTATGGCAGCACAGAAGAGGCAAAAAAGTCTGAATAGAGCAAGAGTTACAGAAATGGAAGTTCCACGTTTAAATTAAACATAAAAAATTAAATAACAAAGCAAATGTCCAAAGAAACACCAAATAGAGAAAAATTCGGTTTCCCACTTAAAGTACAGGACCTAGGAAGTTACCAAAATCAATCTACACAACATCAACTTCTAAAAGTAGGAGATTCTGCTTATTGAAAACCAAACTTGGATGTCGACTCCACAGAACCCGCCACCTGTTTCTGCATTAGACTCTCCAAATGCTCATTTGCAGCCTGTGAAAATCAGTCTCCAAAACAGCAAGATCAATTCAATAGTAACGCAATAATACTAATATATGCTTTTGTAACACCTGTCTGCATTATTAGACAGTGTTGTAATGACAGTATTCAGTTGCAATCAGTACCTCTTTTCCAGCATTTGAGCTTAAAAGCCAACTGTTGATTCTCAAGCCTCATAACCTCATTTTCCATCCTCATCTTCTCCAACTCCATGTCCTCTTGTTGGCTGTTCCTGAGTAGCTTCTCTAGTTCCAGTCTCTGCTTCTGTATTTGCAGTTTCTGCTCCTCCAAGTGTAGTAACCGAGATGTCATACAATTAATTGGCAGCTTGTATCCCTTCCCAATCTCATTGGTAAGAGAAATTGAATTGGTCTGCTCGTTTGGTAGATGATATATGTTGCAGTCAAAGGCATGCCTGAGACCTGAAACTCCATAATCTTCAAGCTTTCTCGTTCTTTTTGCAGGCAGCTCATAAATCACCTCTTGAGAGTGCTTGCCTTTAGTTTTAAAAGCCAACTTTAGTGAATTTTTTAGAGACTGATCATGAGGAAGAAATAATCTATTCCCATTATGATATGAGCACATTTCTCGAAAGAACAATTGCCGGCAACTTAAAATCTTCATAACTTCCCCCACTGTTTCATCAGGCAGATCCAACAAGTCTAGAAGCTTTGGGTTCTCAACAATGTTACAAGCCGTATCTCTGCCTAGTAAACTATTCAGCCTTCTAAACTTTTTGGTCAAATCATTGAATTTACCCTCACATTGATGTGAAGATACATGATAACCTCTTTGTTCCATGGCCTTTGAGATAACTTTCCACTTGCCTGGCTTTGGGTAACTCAATATTCACTACTTTCACATCTAAAATGCTGAAATGTGACATCGTGCTCTCCAATGTAAGAAAGAGCAGTAATTAGAAGCTTCACCATCTCATCCGTCCATTTGAGCTGCTTGTGTGTACTTTCTTTTTCCTCTCTACAACCTTCAATTTTCTCATCAATAACTTGCACAACATTTGAATGTTCATCACTACCAACAAAATTGTTTATTCTCTCATCCCTGTTGTTATTAATTAACAGAAGAGGTTGAAAAGTTCCCTGCACATCCCCAACCCTAAAGGGCAAAGTATCTGAAAAATACCGAGGATGAACCATAAATCCCTCATGTCGAGGGTAGGCTTGTTGTTGACCATTAATTGGCATCAATACGCACATTTTAACATGTTAAGCGGTTTACCTGGCATCATACAATACAAACAGATGAGTGCCCTTCTATATATCACACACAAAAGAACCTTGACATCAATTCAGATGGAAATTCTCCTCCGAAAATACAATTCAACCGTTTCTTTTTCGGCTCTATATATCCTACTGGAGAAATTACCCGAACAACAAAGTTTATATAGACTCCAAATAATAGACATGGAAGAAAAAAGAAGGAAATAATTCCTCGTGCTATCACTGAAATGACATTAAAAAAGCAAGAAATCATCCAATCAATGCCTGATTCACAATATCATTCCCACATGGTTGTGTAAAGCAACAAAAAACAATGGAATAGCAGGGGAAAGATATAGCACCTAAGATTATGATAAAGACCTAGATTTTGATAGACATAAGCAAACATGGATACTTGATTTCAACTAATATGCTAATGCTGATGTTAATGATTGAGAAGAAAGAATATCTCACCTTGAGGCAAGTGCTTCAATGAATTTTGAGTCACGAATCAATATCAAATCTATATGATGTTGACAACGTAAAATTCTGCATCAAATATATATAGGGGAGATGAATTTATGCGTTCAGAACATTTCATATAGTCACCTTGCTTTGCACAGCAGTGAAAATAGGACTGATGAACAAGTGTCATCTCATTTGACAACTGGCTAATGCTTCCACAACCAAAAGTTCAAGTGATGAAATAACTTTGAGATCAGTGTAAGTCTTGATGTGTGACCTCTGTTCTCTTTTGGAAATATCTATAATAAAGATATAGTAATGATTACCTCAGATACAATCCAAAATAAGATTTTGAACCTGTTTGATTAAATAAGGTTCAAAGATAAGCAATGGACTTCGGAAAGAAAATGTCCACACATGTCAGTACTAGGGCTGCAAGCGAACCGAGCTGCTCGCGAGCAGCTCAGTCTAGGAAAAGTATACAATACACCACGTGCATTGCCACGTGGTATACTAGAACCAATAACTTATCGCCATGTGACAATGGTGGTCATACCTTGTATTATTTGGCGATATGTGATTGGTTCTAGTGCACCACGTGGCACGCCACGTGGCGCGCGTGGTGCATGCAATACTCACTCGCTCAGTCTACTACTCGACTCGAGTTCGTGTTGACCGAGCTCGAGTCGAGCTCGAGCAGCTCGTGTAATTAACGAGCTCAAATTCAAGCATTTAAAAGTAAATTCGAACTGCTCGTCGAGCAACTCGAAAAAATATATATAAATATATATTAAATATTTATATATAAAATTACTAACTTACCCATACTTCTCTACAAAATTACAATTTTAATATCTATAGAATTTAGACAATGGGGTTAATTCTGGGAATTGAAATTACTCCAAATTTTATGCTAAACTAAATAAAAAAACTTAATAAAAAAAATGAGAAACTAGAATAGAAAACAAAACAAAAGAAGAACAAACAGCCCTAATTTTAAACAGTTGGATTTTCGTTCTTCTTCAAGCAGCCCATCGTCTAGCCGCCCTCCCCCACTTCCAGCTGCTGCCCGCTTCAAGCCATCACGGCATCCCTCCAGGTTGCCATCGCCGCTTCCCTCCAGGTTGCTGTCACTGCCGTGGACAAGCTACCATGGGTAAGTCCCATTTCCTTAGATGGTCATATCTCGAAATGGCTAATGATTTGAAACGATTTGGTGTTTTTCTTTCTTTCTTTTTTTTTTTTTTTGTTTTTTGGTGGCAAGAATATGGTATGGTAGACCTGTATGTCTATCTCATTTTGCTGATCTGAAAAAATGAAGCTTTTGTCACTAAGAAGTTTAGATCTCGTCTATGTGTTTTTTTGTTTTGAGGAAGTGTTTAATTTGCCTTAGCTTTTCATTGGGTACCATATCATTCTGTGCTTGAACCTCTATTAAGTATAAATTTTGGTGTCATATTAATGTCTCCTATACCTACTGGAATTAGAAACTGTCGACATCACTCATATGGGATGAAGAGACTAGCCTCAGCTTCTCTAATCCCATCCCTGTCACCACCCACACCCCTGATCCTCACTGAAAGGAAAGGGAAAAAGGAAGCATTAACTAAACTATGAAAAGGGGTTTAATAATAACTAAAGATATGGAAGGAAGACAAAATATCTTGATTTTGCAGTCAATTTGATGTAATCTGGTATCTTTTTTTTTCCCCCAGGGAATAGTGGAAAAGCAAAACAAAAATTAAAGGAAAAGAAAAGAAATATGGCATGTAGTTATCTAGACACCAGGCATTCAAATCATTAGATTATGTTTATTCTTTTCAAGGAATTCAAATTTCACTTTGATATTTCGTGAACTTTAGTGTCTTCTTTTCCTTCTCATTCTCTTTCGGTTGTTTTTATGTCTTCCCTTTCTATTCCGTAATCATTAGTTGTTTCTCATCTTTTTTTTGGGGCAACACATTCATGGATACATGCTGGTGCTGAAGTACAATTTGCTATTGTGAAGATGCATTAGAAAAAATTGATGACATTTTGAAATATCAGATCTTGATTTTATTGGACAAGAAAACTTTTTACTGATTCAATGCATTGTTATGATATAGCTAATCGGTCCAGGACAAAATTTATGAGTTACAGTTGATACTTTCCAACTTATGTGCCGATGAATAGTTGTTCTACAATTTTGCGAACATGTTTGTCTCTGTGTTTATGTTATAGTACTAGTATCTTTTAAGATGTAGACCAGTGATCCTTAGCTTTCGAACTAGAAAACATGTGTTCAAGTCTGGAATGAAGATTACATAATCATTCAAATTGAAACCGATGAATTATTCAAATTGAAACTGCCAAGGATATTCCTCTTCCTATTCCATGAGTTATTTAGTTAGAGAATTTGAGAAAGGTATGTTTGTAGATATAAAATAACTTTATCCACTTTCTTTCTTTATTTTTTATTTTTTGGTTTATTGTTTTTATGGTATACTTGTTCTTGTTCTTTGTTGTTGAACAATTTTTCTATTTTTGACAGGTTTGTTGAACTATTTTGATGATTACTCGATGAAATTGGATGGATTCACGAAATTGTCATGACTTCTTTTAGTGGTCTTGAGAATATCATACTTCTTATTATTGCTTTTGTGTAACTTTGGTGTTGAGATCTAGACAATTTGAGATTGTATTTGGTGACTTTTGATTTATGTTGGAGCTTTTATTTGGTATTCGGTTTTAATGGATTGTGACATGATGTAGTAAGTTATGCAGTGATGGATTGTAGTACTAAGATTATTTTTATATATTTGGTTATATGGTTGATTATGTCTTGATAGGTTTTCATTATCTTAAGTGAATATGTTTGTGCTAAAATTCAATTTTAGTACTTTATTTATTAAAAAATTGTGAAAATTTTGTTCTAGGTTATGAATCATATTTATACAGGTTCCAAATTTGTTGTTGGATTATTAGAAGTGAAAATTATAGTAATTTGGCTATTTATACAGGTTTTTGTGCATAAGTTTTTAGTATTTTTGCCAAAAAAAAATGTATGAATTAAACAGGTTATTCAAGCTCGAGCTCGAGCTCGATCACATTTTCACGAGCGATCTCGAGTTGAGCTCGAGCTCTTTGTAAAATTAACGAGTCGAGCTCGAGCTTCGAATCATAAACTCGATCAAGCTCGAGCTCGAACTCGAGCAGTAATAACATTAACGAGCTCGAATTCGAGCATAGTGGTATTTGAGCTCGACTCGGTTCGATTGCACCCCTAGTCAGTACACAGAAGGTTGATGCTTCTTCCTCCAGACACCAGCAGCCTCAGAAGGAGGAAGGATTGGTATTTGGAAGGAAAGGGAGCGTTTCCAACAAATAAGAAAATTTTCTACCAATTCACTCAGGATGAAGGCCTCATATTAACCTTAAGTTCTTACTATCTCTAGTTATGGGAACAACAAGCACTTACGAGCACTAACACAAGTTGATCTAAAAAAATTACAGATGCACAGAATATGTATGTTTAGAACTATGATTCTTCTTGATGAATAACAGGAGAGATTCTATGATTTGAGTGTACATTGTCACTCATAGAGAATGATGGAGAAAATTTTATTCCCATTCAGAGAGAAAACTACATTGTTGATTATACACCAGATGATAGCAACAACTATTGGAATTTTTTATTATTATACCAGATGAAAGCAACAACTATAGGAAGCAAGAAGAGCAAATCTAGTGGGTTGACAAAGGCATCCAGTTTCAGACTAAAAGATAAAGGTTCTCTGAGAGTCGAATGTCCTTCCCTAGACTTTTGGGGCAACTTTTTACCAGAGAATTATGTCTCCAACTTTAAAAATAACGGGTATATTAAAACACCAAGAGACAGCATCACACCAATCTTAAGGGATTAATCGAGCGTGCTTACCTAGATCACAATCTGTCACATTTACAAGGGTTCAATAGGTTTACTGTTACTAATAAATGCTCTATGCTGGTCCACACGTATTTCATCCTAAGCAATTAGCAAGTAATGGCATCAGGATATGCTTGCTAGGCCACCTAGCTTCAGAATTCCAAAGACATGATATAATATGATTAGTTACAGTCATTTCCCTTTTGATATCTGCATCACCATTTTTCATGCATATATTAAATTAGGTTTTAACTAATTCAGTGTTCTTTGCCTTTTTTGGTTTACCAGTGCATACTTTTTTTTTTTTTTTGAAACATACCAGTGCATACTTTTATAGTAAGATCATGAGATATAAACAGAGAATAACTGTTTGTGATGCCAAAAGGAACCACTTTACCAGGTCAAACAGACTAAAAGATCTATGAGGTTTGAAAGTGGGCTCAACATATTTTTTGCTCTGTTACAAATAAGCAATGATTCGCTATTTGAAAATCTGTGAACCATGTGTCATCACCCGAACTCTAAGAATGATTGGATCTGAACAAACTTGAAACTATGAGAAAAAATTTTCAGCCCTTAACCAAATTGATGACGACGACACAACAACAAGAACAATAATAATAATAAAAGCTTGGCAACTCAAAGGTAGACATTGATTGTGAACCAAACTATTTGGCCAATCATGCCATGGTCAGTAAGTGATACTTGTGAGACAAAAGAGAAACATGTATATAAGACTTAATTCCAGACAGAGAATGATCTTACTGGCCCAGCATGAAATATAAAGCTCAGAGATGCTTCTACTGACATGCTGGAAAGAACACGACCTGGTAATAACTTTGGAATAGGTAAAAGATCTCATTGCTTTACGGTTATCATCATTCACATCAAACATTTATCCACTAGACACACAAGTCATTCAAATTGCATATGTTCGAGGCTTTAGCTCTAAAAGTGGCATGCTATAAAACAGCAAGATGATTATTCAAAATAGAATCTTAAAAGATATCCTGACACAATTCAGCCTTACTGCTTAAGATAGATGATGGAATTCTGCATTGTCTTCGTATCAATCAGCAGTGTCTTAAAATCACATCCTTAACCCTGAATACTGCAGGGGAAGATGAATTTTCCAATTCTTCTGAAACAGAGCGTGTTACAGTTTGAATGTTCCCAGGCTTCATAATGGCAGTTTTGTGAAGCTGGTAAACAGAATCAAAATATAGTTGAGGTCATGCAGGACTAGTCCAACACCCAATGCCTCTAGCACCAAAATGGGAACTGGAGACAAACTTTACCCTTAACAAGCACTAAGTAAAAGGGACCTTCAAAAATGCCATAATACTAGTGAAAAGGAAACAAACAAAGCATTAGCATCGCTGCATGTCTCTCTGTTTTTTTTGGTTTTTTTTTTTTTTTTTTTTTGGGGGGGGGGGGAGGGGAGATGGGGATGGATGTTGTGGGGGATGTGCGTGCCATGCCACGTATCAAGCAAATTGATGTAATACCAACTGAAGCTAGTATCTGTCAAAAGTAATTAACCAACCATAGTTAATGGTAAATACGGTTCTTTGTGGGGGATGTGAATGCCATTGCTGCTTATCAAGCAAAATGCTGTAATACCAACTGGAGCTAGTATCTAGCATAAGTAATTGACCAACCATAGTTAATGGTAAAATACAGTTCATGCCCTGAAAAAAAGTAAAATAGTGGTTGTGAATAGGATGACCTTCTGCATCACCTTGACATAAAGATATATACTGCCCATTTCCACAACATTTTTTCCTTGAGATAATTCACAGCAATTTGGTACTAAAATCGTTTTACTCGTAGGCAATATATGGACCAAAAAAACCCAATGTTCAGAAAAACCAGCACAAAGTTAGATGAGAACTTCCTTCTAACAACTTCAAATGACCTAAACCAAATTAAAGTAACCAAGTCAAAATAAAGCAAAGAACTAACAACAGAAGCATTCATCCACTACAAATATGGTTTGCCACCAGTTCAAATTTCGTTTTCTGCTGTCATTCTCTAAACCATACAATTACAAAGGAACAGGCTTCAACATCCTGCCAAACCCAAGTCATGCTGCAAACACCACCAATCTCTTCCTCAAACTCAGAAACACTTCCTATGAACCACCGCTGGACCAGATTCATCATATTCACTCTTAGTTATCCACATCTGCAGTATTAAAATGCTATAAGACATCCACCAGCCTTCTAAAAGTATCAAACGGCTTATGAATATATGTGCACACAAATTCGTGAAAAATAGAAGTACCTGCTGGAAGGTGCTTAGAGATGCTAGTATTGACCCTCCAATCCAGACACTGTATTTTCTTTCTGGAGGAGCCACTACCTTTATCTTCATGCTACTGGGAGCAAGAGCAGTTATTTCCTTGCTCATACGGTCAGCAATCCCTGGGAACATTGTTGATCCACCACTCAGCACAACATTTCCATAAAGATCCTTCCTGATATCAACATCACACTTCATAATGGAGCTGTAAGTTGTTTCATGGATGCCAGCAACTTCATTTCCAATTAAAGATGGTTGGAATAAAACTTCTGGGCAACGAAACCTCTCTGATCCAATGGTAATAACTTGCCCATCTGGCAACTCATAGTTTTTTTCGAGTGCAGAGCTGCTTTTGGCAGTCTCCAGCTCTTGCTCATAATCATAGGCAACATATGCAAGTTTTTCTTTCACGTCACGAACAATTTCCTGTTCAGCAGCTGTCGTGAAGACATACCCCCTCTCAGTCAAGATGGTCCTCAAATACTCAGTCAGATCACGACCAGCAAGATCCAACCGCAGGATTGCATGGGGAAGAGCATAACCCTCATATATTGGAACGGTGTGGCTAACACCATCACCAGAATCCATGACAATACCTGCACAGGAAACAAAATTATGCAACAAAACTAAAAAGAAAATGTTACTTAAAAAAAAAAAAACAAAAAAGACTACTAGGAGTCATGCCAACCCCCACCACAGCCAACCTCATTCCCCAGGCAAATGAAGAGATTTTACAAATGACATGGTCAGGAAGTCAGTAATCATTCCCATGATTTTACTGAAAAAACAGAATTCAAAATCCAAGGAAAAAAAATATCATCCACAGACCTGTTGTACGACCACTGGCATAAAGAGACAAGACAGCCTGGATAGCAACATACATGGCCGGGACGTTGAACGTTTCAAACATAATCTGGGTCATTTTCTCCCTGTTAGCCTTGGGGTTTAATGGTGCTTCAGTTAGCAGCATAGGGTGCTCATCAGGAGCAATACGAAGCTCGTTATAGAAAGTGTGATGCCAAATTTTCTCCATGTCATCCCAATTACTGACAATACCATGCTCAATGGGGTATTTTAAGCTAAGCATTCCTCTTTTTGACTGGGCTTCATCACCTATGTAAGAATCCTTCTGACCCATCCCTACCATTACAGCAGTGTGTTTAGGCCGGCCAATCATGCTCGGAAACACAGCCCTAGGAGCATCATCACCAGCAAATCCAGCCTGAAGATTCCCAAAAAAAAAAAAATGCAATTGTAACTAGTATACTGCAGCATATACTAATGCAACAAGAAGAGAGGCATATTAATAACGCGAGTTAGGATCTATTAGTGCAATTATAAGATGTAAGAGATGTTATGACACTCATATTAACATGTGGATCATCAGAAAATGGAAATTATGTACGTAAACATATCGGATCTTTCTGTGAAGTTTCTCCCAAGAACACCACTTATCCCAAAAGCATTCTAAAGTGTAATAGCGTGGCTGGCTAACCTTAACCATTCCAGTTCCATTATCGCACACAATGGGTTGAATATCTTCAACATCAGCCATCTTTGACAACCTTCCAAAAAAATTAGAAACTTACAGCAAGTTCAAGGAAATAGAGCCACGAGATACACACAACCAAAAAAAAAAAAAATTACAAATTACACAATAAGAAGTAACATTTCCACTATGGCATAATTGTGAAAAAGTAGATTATGCGACAACTCCAACACTAGAAGTCAAAAAGGCAACAATCAAGTATAGCAAGTTGTAACAGAAATTTTGTTCTATTCCTTCCAGCACATAATTCTTCTGTCAACTTTTCTCAATAAGAAGAAGGAAATTAAACTGCCGCCTTCAGATCAGCAAGATAACGTCACATCATCTTGTTTAAAGAATGCAGGACTCTTCAAAATTTGGAAATTCTACTTTTCTCTAAAATTATACCAAGAAAAAAAAATGCAAGTTTGCAGGATCCATAATAAAGAAGATCCGCATCTACAAGTACTTATCCACAAGAACACCATCAAATTAAACAGTGTAAACTCTTCAAGCCTAAAATCAAGATTACAAAACATAGTATCAAAAAAATTGCAAAACTGCAAATATTATCATTTTACACAATAAGAACTTTACGAGAACGAATAGACCAAAGAACCTTAAAAATTAAAAATAAATTTTAAAAAATAAAACGGGACAAAAAAAAAATACAAGATCACGTATTTTAAGGCAGTTTATTTACTTTCATTAATTTTTACTGTAAAAAAAAAAAAGTGGAAAGGTCTCAAGAAAAACACCGATCCTCGCTAAAATCACATAAACAACACATCCATCGTTTCAGAGGAAAAAAAAAAAAAAAAACTAACCCGGAAAAAAAACTACAAAGAAATCACAAGAACACAATATGCATAAATAAAAATTCAATAAAAAACTATTCAATATAGAAAAACTTCATGATTATTTCACTAAAACGCTAAATTACAATGTAAAAACTGATACCTATGTGAATAACGTAAAGCGTACGAAACCAAACCGCAAATCGGATCTAAATCAACTGAAAATAGAAAAATAAATATGAAAACATAATCGGAATTAAATGAGAAAAACAAACTAAGAAAATCGTGCCTGTTTTCGGTAGAGAAGATGGAGCAGGCAAATGAAGTGAAGAAGAGGAGAGGAAGCAAGGGTTTACGCAAGAAAAACGTCAAACGTGTCGTCAATGTGATTTCCTATATATATAGGTCTTGTGGGCCATCAGTCCATGCATGCTGCCTTGTGTGGGCTTACCAGTAGTCAACTAGAGGGTGCGTTTCGTTGGACGCAAATATTTTCCTATATGTATTCAAAACTCGATTTTGTACTTGTTCTCAATAATTTGTGATTTTTGTAAAAATTAATTTTAGAAAACTCAATTTAATATTTATTCTTAATAGCTTCTAATTTCTGTAAAAAAATTTTTTTTAAAAATTTAAAAATCAGTTGCTCCTGATTTTATCTTAAAAAATTTAAAAATATAATAAAAATTAGTTGAAAATATCACAAAATAATTTTTTTAAAAATTAAAAACTAAAAAAACTATTGAAAACAGCCCTTTAGGTGGTGGGGAAGGGACATCTAACAAATAATCTTATTTGTTGACTATCAATTTAAACCCCTCTCTAGCCTACTCTTCTTCTTTTTCTTTTTTTCACGATTTAGAAAATCATTTATTGCAAAAAAAAAAATTATCAGAAGTTTTATTAATTAATTTTTTATATTTCAAGACAATGTTGAAAATGTCGAAATTATGCTTTTGCATTTTGTTCGTATTTTATGTTTCAATTTTCTAATATGAACTTAAATGGTATTGTAGAAACAGATAATAATAACTTGACAAATAAGAGTGACGCAAAATTGAGTAACAATTTGTAAATTTTACCATAAATAAAATGAGGCTATACTCTATATAATGATGGTTATCTTTCCATTGGATTCTCAAAATTAGTATAAAAAAATAAAAGTACAAATAAGTTTAGTTATAGCCATGTTATCGAGTTAATTTCAAGTTTAATTCTTCACTTGAAAAGATTAAATAAGAAAAATGAAGACGAGATTAACATCACTTTTCACCTCTCTATGTATTAACTTAATTAACTTAAGATCTTTAAATTTTATGCGATGGCTAAAAAAAAAAAAGGAAAATCATAACCATATATTTATTGGGTGCCAAAACAGTTAAACGAAACAGACCCTAATGAAAATAATTGCAGAAAATTGGCTCTATTCTGTGGTAGACTAGTAGTCATTTTTCACGGGGCCCGCAAAACAAACTTTCTCTGATTTTCTTCGGATGTAGTAACCGTCCATTTTGCGATTAATATTTCATCTTTTGAGTTTCCACGTCAGAAAGAGGTTTGTTTGAGAAATATGCCGTCTGAGAGCATGCCTGGGCGGCCAAAGTGGATGGGCGGTTGAGACTAAATCTTAGCCGACCATGTCTATCTAAAGGAGATGTTTAGTTTAGGGTCAAAATGGTTACCAAGAGAGAGTTAGACTAGAAGAGTTCTTTCTTGGTACGTAGTCTAGAAAAAGATTTTTTTTTTTGTTTTTTTTTTTTGTGGAAGAGAGAGAGAGGAGCACCCCTGGGGGGGGGGGGTGTTTGGAAAAAGCGTTGAAGGGAGAAAAATATAAAATCAATTACGTGTATTTTTAAGTAGTGCACTACAACTAGTTCAACAGTAGTTATAATTGACCACACTTTAATATTTAGCGACACTGTAACTAGTAATTTATCAACGCGTAGTTATAATGGATTGCACTCTATAATGTTTAGCAACAAGTGATTAGTGTTAATATATGACATGAGATAAGTGATTAGTTTTATTATACTACGTGAGACAAGTGATTAGTTTTATTATAAGGTGGTCTCCTTTATTCTCATCTACTCCTATATGGTTGGGTTTGCATTGGAATTAAATGAAGTTATTTGACAAAACTACCAAATATATGGATGTATTTATATGATATGGAAAATTATGATGTTCTTAATTTATGTGTAGGAGTTAAATTTTGTCTTCACGTATTTCTTGAAACTTAGAAATTCGCTTTTTTATACAACCAATTTATTATTTAATTTTCAAATGCAAAAAAAAAAATCCAAATTTTCCAATAGGTTAATCAACGAAGGAACTCAATTTAAATATCTTTAGAATTAAAATATAAATCCTCAAAGACGAATAGTACGATGGAGGCAAAGTATCAGTTGGCTAATAAAGTTACTGATTTTAGTGACTTAATACCAAATTGTTTTTTATCAACTAGTAAAAGAGAGATTTTGTGTTGATGTTTAAAATATTTTACTCTTGATTCTGGCAGCAAGTCTCCTAGTGAAAATTGTGGATATTGTGCTTTTCAAAAGAGTTTAGAGAAAAATGCAAGTACTTCGTGCCAACTCGGATAAAATATTCTATTTAATTTTTTTTTATCTAATTGTGTCTAATACAAAATTACGTAATATTACTAAATGGACTAAATGAAACAACATGGTTTTATATAGTTTCACATTGATAATGCATGGTTTTATATTAGATACCATCAGACAAAAAAAAAAAAAAAATTAGACAGAGGATCTGGACTGGTGCTAAATCCATTGTAAAGCAACAAATGGAGACAATTCCCCAATCAAGAACGAATCTAATATTTAATAAATCCACTCTTAAGGTATCTCACCAATTCTTTTCCATTCTGATAGAGAATGAAAAAGATGAGTATGATTGCAATGCTAGATTGGCACAAAGAAAATGATATGATTCACAGGAATCGGATAAAAGATTTTTTGGTGATTTACCATTTTGATGTAAATAAAAAAAAATATCATTAATGACATTAATTTGCACCAAATTGGCACAACAGTAAGTACCAAAAGATGATACGATATCTTTATAAACAAAATTCGCAACTTCATCTTAAAGGTGATGAAAAATCTATACAGAAACATAATTAGGTCTTACATTGTACAAGAGTATAATTTCAAACTATAATTAAAAAAAAAAAGAATAACTTAACTAGGAATAAAATGGTGCACAAATAGGGAGAAATAAAAAGAGAACAAAAGAATATGAAAACTTCACATTTTTGTCATAGATATTGGCAGATATGTTATTTAAATTGAATTTAATTGAATGGGAATCGATATTTGGATGGATACTACTACTTTATTACTTTATTTATTTATTTTGGTTCTTGATACTATATTTTTTTGTAATTTACATCATTAAATATGAAACAAGTAGAGTGTTAATAACAAAAAATTGAGTTTGAGTATCCCTATACTGATTTTTTAATGAGCTGGTATTTATTCAAATTTGACTTGGTTGTTAAGATTGAACTTAAACAAGCTTTTACTGAGAAAATCACAATAAACATGGTTTGTTTAAATATAAATCTTAAACTTTTTGCACCAAGGACTTAATTTGATAAATTGACGAACCTATATTGGCGTAATTTTCTTTTGAATCGATGTCATGCTAAACTGCCGACTAATTCAATAACTCTTTTTAGCTCTTTTATTCTGTATATATATCCATGTAGTTCTTGAACTAGATAAAGTGGAACAATAATCATATTATTATGAATCCTCGAATGATCTATCATGGATTAATAATCTCAATTATGCAGTGTTTAGTTCATACAAGTTTGATAGAATCTCTTTATAAATTAGGTGGACTATCGAATTATAATTTTATCGACTAAAATACCTCTAAACTTTCAATATTTGTTATTTGTTTGGCAATGGATGTGATCAGTAGTAGATCGTACACAGGGTTAAATATTTAGGTGAACTTGTGGGGCCCATGGACACAACTAGGAGTGCCAATCTGGCCTTATGAGCTGGGCTTTAATAAACTCAAACTCAGCTCATATATTTAATCGGGTTATAAGTTTCAACCTATGAGCTTCGGGCATATAAATATGAAGCTCATACTCGACTCACAAAATATTCGGGTTGTGAGCCTAAACTCACGAGCCTATAAGTCTAAAACTATTGAAATATTCCTAAAATTTAATAATATCACAAAAAATGGTGAATGGAGATAAATTAATTAGCAAATTAATATTACTGTATATAAGCACAATCCTTTAGTGTAAAATTATTTTTGAAAAGTACAACAAAATTTTTTGAAGTGATTTAGTGAAAAATGACTGTCTCAAAATGTGTACTAACAGGTATTCAAGTAAAAAATTCACAAAATACATTTGCAAGATATTAATACTAAGCATAAATAGCTCATTTACATATTGATGTACGTATTTAACTAAAAAATAAACAAAAATTTATAGCACAAAAAAGTATTATCTTCTACATTGCACTATCAAATAGGTTAAGTGCATTACATCTATGGCACAAAAGCTTCACTCACACTAATTCATTAGATTTAAAAACACCAAAAGAATACTACGATATACAATATCTATAATATAGTATAATATATAATATAGTGTGTGTATATAATATTATATGTGTATGTATACATATGTACATATATATATGTATATGTATAAGTATGTATGTATATATATAGTGTGTGTACATAGACATGCGTACATATGTGTGTGTAAATATACGTGTATATACGTATATGTGTATATATATGTATATATATACGTGTGTGTGTTTACATACATATATATATTATGAGTTGGATTTATAACGGACCTAAACCTTATAAAATCCAAACTCGACTCAGAAATATTTCGAACTTAATATTTTGGGCTCAAACTCAAAGTGACTCAATATAAAGTTAAGTTCACGAATTTTTTATCGAACCGAATTTAGATGGGCTTAGCCCTATTAACAATCCTAGACACAACAGTGAGATTTGAGCCATCAAGTAGTCTTGGTGGTTCAAATCTCACCGTCTGGTCCACGGACCACCAAAATATTCTTTGTCATATGGTGGTAGTGCACAGTAGCGTGTGTTGACAGAGATAGTAGTACACAACGATCGTGTATAATGACGATAGCAGTGCTTGTGCATGCGGTGGTGATAAATACAAAAATTAATATTAATATATTATTCATGTATGTGTCATTCAAGGATGATTAATATTACCTTTTGGTTAATAACACCTAATAGATAATACTACCTTTCCATAAAATTATTTTACCTTATGTACAAAAAATAATTATTTTGTTAAATATATATTAATTTTTTTAGGTGATTAAATATATATTAATTAATCTCATAAATAAAAATGAATTAAACGGGGAGTAACGTAGAATTAGTAAGTTCTCACGAACCTAACTCAATCGCATAGACCTGGTGCACCATATTGACGCTGCAATATCACAAATTCCCGAACCCCAAAGCAAACAGTCAAGTCCGTCTAACTTTTGGGAATTTCTCCCATCCCTCAAAGTTGGCAGCAGCCTTCTCCCACTCAACACAAACGAGCAAGTATCAAAATCCTTCCTAGTAAATATTTTCCCTAATTTCACATTGTTCAATTCAGATCTATCTCCCCGATCTTCATGTATTTTTTGCTATCGATCTGCAAATTAGGGTTTCATTTCCAACAACTGTATGCTAATGATATTGAAATTCTGTAATTATTTTTTTTTGGATTTAATTGGAAATTTGGATTTTTTTGCAGGTGATTTCACTGCATCCAGCGCATCGTCACTTGTTTTGATTTTACCATGTGAGTAATTTCGATTTATTAGACCGTGTTAATTTGTACCCATTACTACTTTATATTGATCGAATTTTGGGTTGACTTTATTTACGTCAAGGACGTTTAATTTTGATTATGCTAATCAGGTTATTTTTAATTGCCTAGGATATTAATATAGCAAGCATAATTGTAAAAATTGAGATTATCGATGCAGAAATATGCTATTTAACCGAAGTTGAGAATTTTCATTTTCCCCCCCTAATGTTTTGGCTTTTGGTCTGTCCGGCTTTTTTCACTTGACTAATTTGTCCACTGATCGCGTGTTTTTGAGGATTTTAACAATGTTGTGGCTGCATTACGGTTATGTAACAGGAGAAATATGTACAAATAGGTTGTAGCCCTTATTATGGATTCATTATTGGATGTAATTTAGATAGAGATGATTTCTGATACTACGGGCAGTGCTTTGATTGACCTGATTTTAGACGGTCCACCTCATTGGCTGACATGGATCAGTCCTGGGACTGGACATTGATGGGCGCAGTTGATCGTCTAATTGGAGTTTTACAAAGCAAATGTAATAGGAATATGGTCCATCTAATTGCTAGTTCCATGTATGCCTTTAAAAGTTTTAACCACATGGCTTCTCCCACCTTCATTGCTCAAAACTGAGCAGTTCCAGGTATAATCAACATGGATGTTTTTACTGAGTAAGTGTTTCAAAGTAATACTATGTCACGACTGTTTATGATAAAAAAGCTGGCTGAGTTGTAGGGGTGTATTAGCACGTGTTCATTCGGGCTGCTATATTGGAGTTCGTGCTAATATTTCTACTGTTATTAAGCTTTAATCTTCCATTAGGTTTTGATATCTTTTCTTCCCCCCCCCCCCCCGGGCAAAAAAAAAAAAAAAAAAAACAAAAACAGAGTCTTGCATTCATGAAATTATTTGCAATCTGACAGTCCTTTGATCAAATTTATTAGGGCCGATGAGGAACCTGTAGATCCTAAGAAGCACATGGAAGATGTTTGCAAAGCCAAGTGTACGAGGGATTGGCGTGCATATGAGGTAATAGACTATTGTATGAGAGCAATGAAATGGTTGTTTGTCCTCTGTGATTTTGTTTCTTTTTCACTTGACTGTTCCTTTTTGTTTTTTGTTATTTTTTCCCTTGACTGGTCCTTTGTTTGTGCCCCCTTCTTGTTCCAACTTTGTGCTTTTTTGCTTTATTTTTTCCTTTTTTTATGCCCTTTATTCTTCAGATTTGACACGTGCTTCTGGTAACGTTCTCATGTCATAGCACCGACACAGCTGTCATTAGCTGGCTGAATGTACTAAATGGCATCTATGTGGTAGAGGACTTGTATATTGTAGACTAAGTCTTGCCTGGACGGTATTCCTTAAGTTTCACCTTTTTTTTTTTTGTTTTATAAATGATTGGTTCTGAAGCTTGTATTTGTAACCTTTTGGGTTGTCTATGACAGACTCGTTTTCCGGAATCCAGCCATCTATTCATATGGAAACATACTTAAGTTTCTGAATCTGTTCATTGTACCCTAGTATTGTGCAATGACAAGGTGCTTTACATGTAATTGAGACACCTATGTGATTGTAACAGCAAAATTTTATTAATAGTTTTTGACAAATTTCTTTAGAAGTCACTATGCTCACCTTGACACAAATTTTCTTTCCTCTCCCTCAACTATGAGGATTTGTTTGGCTCAAGTTTCTGAATAGATATGAGTCTGCTGAAGATAAGGGTCGATGAGTTGGATAACTGGGAACTATTTGTTGTTGTTTTCCTCTTTCTTCTGGAAACAAAGAATCTAAGTTCGTGAGAATGTGAAATAACTTTTTTTTTGTATTCATCCACTTAGGTTATGAAATAATTTCTTTCAATTGCAATAATTAATTCGAAGACATCCTATTTCCTACAGGAATGTGTATTTAGAGTTAGAAATGATGAAACTGGGACAAAGCACTGCACCGGGCAATACTTTGATTACTGGCACTGTGTTGACAAATGCGTATGGTCCATTTCTTTCATTTGCACATTTTATTGGATTGATGAACAAATACTTTACTTATTTGTCCTTGTAATTGTTTTGTCATGCAGGTTGCACCTAAGCTATTTTCTAAACTTAAGTGAGAGATTCGTTGGTGCATTGCAATGATATCTTTTTTCTGTTCAAGAAGACTTATCATTTCTGTCTTTCCTACAAACTAGCAAAAGTTGTACGCAATTACTTAGCTATGAAATATGGTCTGGAAACTTATAGTCTAAAATGGCTATTTTGGTTTTACAATTTGTTCCAAGCTGTATTGTCATTATACAGCTGGTTCGTGTATACCTGAGATCTTTTACGTTGTCAATAAACGCTTTCCCAAGAAATAATAGAACAAAGCGGGGTCGATGACTATTCATCTTGTCTATTGCTGTTAAGGGTAGCATTTCCTCTTTGGATATAAGTGTTGAGAAGGCATCAATTGGCAGATGGAAAATATGTTCACCTCTTCCTGTAGTTGCTTTTAAAGGCCTAGCTTTCATGTAGAAAAATAAGAAGAAAAATCAAGATCTGAAGGTGCAGAAGGGAGGGAACGAAAGCGCGAAAATATAATCTAGATCTAAAGTCGAAGGCCTTTTGAGGAGGAAGCAAATCAAATAATACATGTTCAGAGACCCCTTATAATAAACTATCGTCAGCTGTTAAGATGCGTACTTTTCTTGTTGGTTGTCATTTCATTACCGAAAGTTTTCTTTGCCATTTAAATAAAGCGAAATAAGGTTAGTTGTTCAACTTTTGAAATATTTTAGTAATAACCTTAAAGGATTGAGTATTTTTCCATTTCAATTATTCTTTTAAGTAACTATAATTTTTCAAAATGTATTAACTCGAATGTGTTTTCAGTTTTTCTTTTTGGGATTAAAAAGTGTGTGGGATTAGTAACAAAGTTAATCTGAAAACTAGTAGTAATTTCAATATCACCAGGTACCAAAATCAATCCCACATGACAAAAGACTAAGCCCTCTGGTGGGTGGTACAAATCCATGCCCAAATTTACCCACTACTTTGAATTTCTTAAACCCTCAAAACTCAACCCTGCCACCAAAGTCTATGCAATTTGGCCACCAAAATTGCACCAAGAAATGCCAAAATCGTCTCCTCCACCGCCATCTCCCCTAATACCTACTCAGTCCCCCTCCAAGAAACGCCTTCTTGCCAATCAAAAACCCAAACAAACCACCCCACGTCAAAATTTATCCCCAATTCATTTGCCCCACAAGGACAAGAAAACCCGGAACCTCCCAAACTTGTCTGATTGCCATGGTTGTGGCCTCCGGATTGATTACAGTAATCCCAGAAAACGGCTCCGATTGCTGGACAGCTTTTGGAGGATTGTTCTTCTCTGCAAAAAATGCATCAAACGGGTAAATTCTGGCCAAATATGTCTTTACTGTTTCAAAGATACCGATAATTCTGCTTCTGGTTGCTTTAAATGTCCCGAATGTGACCGCCTAATTCATAATAATTGTGTTAAGAAATTTGGGAATTCGACCCCTTGGTCTTATTGCAGTAGGGATTTAGGGTTTTCAGTGTGTATTGATTGTTGGGTGCCAGAATTGCTGAAAAAACCTGTTAGGGTTTGTAATAAGAAGAAGCAGAAGAATGCGAATGGTGATTCTGGGAGTTTCAGGAAGGCTCAGAACGGTGATAGGTCTTTGGAGGAGATAATTAAGGATGCAAGTTGTGCGGTGGAGAAGAAGGTTGCTGTGGCTGTGAAGGCGAAGGAAAAGGCTTTCAGCAAGGCTGTGGTTGCACAGAATGCAGTGGAGTTGGCCAGCAGTGCATTGGATTTGGCTGTGAAGAAGGATCATAGTGGGAAGACGATAAGTGAGGGGCTGGTGAGAAATTCTAGCAATAAAGATAATGGCCTCAGCAATGTGACTAAGGTTGTAGATGATGTGGCATTGGCATTTAGATTGCACCGTGCAATGAATAGTTCACCAAGGATATCGAGGAACACATGCTTGCTGAATTCGAGTTGTTTGGATGTTTTAAAGAAGACGGGGTCAAATGACATTTTGCCAAAATGGATTGATTCAGGCACTCATGAAGGTGGGAACCTAGGGGTTTACACTAATTCGAACTTGGATGAAAATCAGGACAGAAATATTTCACAGGCTTCAGCTCACGTAGAATCCAAAGAAAGTGGCTTTGCCATTGTTTCAGATAGGTTACAACCAGTACTAAGGACTTATTTGCGGAACAATTTGAAGAGGAAGAAATGCTTAGATAATGGAGAGGATGGTGGTGTTGTTACTAATGTTGATGTTGTTAAACCAGTACAGAGGACTTATGTGAGGAACAATTTGAAGAGGAAGCAATGCTTAGAAAATGGAGAGGTTGGTGATGTTGTTACTAATGTTGATGTTGTTAAACCAGTACTGAAGACTTATTCGAGGCACAACTTGAAGAGGGAGGAATGCTTAGAAAGAGGTGAGGTTGGTGATGTTGTCACATCTGTTGGTGCTAAATGCTTAGAAAATAGAGAGGTTGGTGATGTTGTTACTAATGTTGATGTTGTTAAACCAGTACTGAAGACTTATGCGAGGAACAATTTGAAGAGGAAGGAATGCTTAGAAAATGGTGAGGTTGGTGATGTTATTTCATCTGTTGGTGCTAAATCAATACTGAAGACCTATATGAGGAACAATCTGAAGAGGAAGGAGTGCTTAGAAAATGGTGAGGTTGGTGATGTTGTTACATCTGTTGGTATTGCTGGAACATTTATTATCAAGGATGATAGTATAACAGTATCTGAGTCCCAGCTTTCTCTGCAAGATGAACCTAAGATGGAATTACTTGTGGAGAAGGGTTGGGCTTCTAGCTCAGAGCTGTCAAATGCCGATATTATTCTGCAAGAAGGGTGTGCTATTGCAAGGGCTCAGCAGAATTTATTAGAGTATAGCAAGGGTGCGACAGATTCCAGTCGAGGAATACAGAATGATGCCTCTTCTTCCTCTCTAGCTTTTCAGAAAGAAAATCAGGCCTCTGCTCCTAAATTTGCATATTGCTCAACTGATTCTAGTGGGTTGTCTGATGCTTCATTGCATTCCTCTGTTGTTAACCTGCGGGGTTGTGCTTCAGTAGTTGGTTCATCTCAAGGAGGCTAAATTGTACAGGTAAAATAGAGATCCCAAAAATCCTCTAAATTTTACTGTTAGAGATTTGAGTTTGGACATCCTGTGCTTGAAACTTTTGTCTTTTTGTCTTTTTTTTTTTTTAATTGCACGACTATCACACATGCTGTTCTCAACTTAGAACAAGTCACAGTTGTTGATCGCCTGTTTCCTGTTTCCTGTTTCCTGTTTCATTGACTTATTAATTACTGGTGGGCAATCTTGTTGATGATCGATGTCATTCCTTATTGGTAGACGAGTTTCTTATCCTCTTAGCAACTGTTGACAGGAGAAAAAGGAGGAAGAAAAGGGGGGGGGGGGGGGGGGAGGTTTACAGTAGAGATGATAATAGATCTTCACCAACTGTAAATAAGATTTTCATTCCATGTCCATTCTAGTGCTTTATAGAGTACTCTTCTGCGATTTCAGACAATTTCTCCTATTGTCAAATAATTTTTAATTTTTTATTGATTTCATGATCCAATTATCCATATACGCATGCAATTGTCTGTGCTTGTTTGGTCCTCCTTATTAATGAATATTTAAATCCATCTGTTGCATCAAATGCTGGTTAGAACACCGTCTTTGTATGACTAAACTATCCTTGGATGTACTTTGTTTCATGGTTTTGGTGTTGTACTGTGTGCTGTTATTTCTGAAATAATTTTGACTTATTCAAGTTGCGTCAACATTTAAATGTATGGAAATTGTAATGGTTGGATGTTGGGTGATCCTTGAATTAGCATATCAATACTGTGTTTTTGTGGTGGTGGGATGGAAGGTATTTGTCATCATCTGAGCAACTGGTGGAGTTTGTTTGCGGTTGACCAGAAATTTCCAGTGTTTGTGAGGGAAAAGTGAAGGCTACAATCAATGATTCAATGAGTGAGCACAGGCATAGTGTATCAAGGTCTGAAATGCCTTTTGTTGGGGCATTCTGTTATTATTGCCTGTCCTGAGGAAGTCTTATTTGCTATTGATGTCCTATGTTTATATGCCTGAATTGCTCGTATTTGCTTATCTTTGGCTATCCAAGCATCATTCTTTATCTTTTCCATCTGTCTTTCTTTGTTGCCTAAGATGAGTATTCTTTAAATGACAACTGATGTTTATATGATAAAAGTTGAATAAAATGTTTGTAGCCGGCATATTCGTAGTGTCCACTTCTTTTTGATCCTTTTAAATGAATTGGCATTATTTTCCTTTGCCTTCCTCGTTTTGCCGATTGTCTGTATTTTTTTTTTCTTGTCAATTTTTGAAGTTCCTGCATTATAGTGATGGAGAGCATGGAAGCATTAATGAATAGAGGGATATAGGTTTCCTTTATTTCTTTTCTTTAAATTCTGCTGCATTTGAACATGCTACTCTTAGGTAGTTCTTTGCTACTAGTAATAGTCAGGGCATGAACCTATTGCCAGTTTGAATGTTGCAGGAACCTTTTTGTACACTATTTTCAGAGAGGAAAGAATGACAGTAATTTAGGACGACCGACAGAAGATAAAGAAGATGCTTAAAAAGGTCGTGGCTTCTGATTTTCCAAAATTTTAAGGGTCTTTGGCAGTCATACCAAGATATACTTCTAGAGGAAGGTCAAAAGAGTCCTGACTGACTAACTCAGTGAAGAGTCGTAACTACCTTTTACAACTATTGAAAGAGTAGCATATTAGCATAATAAGTATCCCTCAAGTAGCTAACTGCTTGCAGGAGTTCAAAAAATGTGTAATTTGTAATTTCTTCTTTGATTCTAGTTTAGAATGATCGACTCACGGCTGTGGCATGGATTCCATACTCCATCCAGTTAAATTTTGTATTCATGCCCTCCTATATTATATGTGGACATACTGAGATATTACGATTTATCTTCCCTAATCTTTCTTTGCATTTTTATATTTGCGAATCAATTGCAGAAGAATTTTCATATGAACTAATGGTCACATTGTATAAGTTGCTTTGAAATCATGTTTCGTTGTTCAAATTCTTACATTGCATGAGAGAGGATTTCTCAGGTGGTAAAGTCACTTTTATCCTAGGCAACATGCCAGGTTTTGAATCTTATTATTGCCAATGCAGCACCGGATTCCTCCTTCACCTAAGAGACTTTCTTGTATGCTCAAGGACATCAGTATACCTGTTTTATTTTATAGTCTTCTCGATCCTACACTTATTCTCATGCATCAATAAAGGAGAGGGACTTGTCAAGGGTATCAATCTAATAGTGGTAATAATATGAAGCTCAAATCCTTAAGTTTGAGAACTAAAACATTACTCTCAATGCTTATATTGCAGTTCTGACTCATGTTGTTTCAGTGTCTACCACGTTCAGTTGCCTGCCCTCTGTGTAGGATCCTTTCTCCGCAAAATTGGATTCTATGTCAGTATGCTCAGAGGCTCTAACTCTTACATAGCTTATCTTCTTTGCATCAGTCTGGCTTATTTATCAGCACCATAGATGGTAGGATAAACGTGGGCTTCCTCACAAGAAACAAGGTGAAAATAACCTTTTAATGGTAATGAAAAGGAGCACGGTATTACCTTAGACTGTGGTGCTTGAGTGGAGAAGCTAAAAAGAGTTGATCATGGAAAAAGAACCCGCCATTAATTTTCAATAAAGTGGTTGGCAGAGGAGTTTATAATGTGTGGATTCTTCCACAATATTTTATGTTGATATAATTGCAACTTATTGTGTGGCATGTTTACTCCTGAATGACATATTATATCCTGTTCTTCACAAAGTATCTAGATGCTATCCCATTTAAAGGCCCGTTGCTGAAGAATTTTTTGGTTTTCTCATGATCAAAATTTCATAGAAGAAGATTCCCCCTATAGTCCAATGCTTCTAGTAGTAGAAAGAGCATGATGTACTCATCATTTCTACCATAGATATTAGCTCCAATACTGTTGTGTGGAAAGATAAGTTGAGCCACGTATGGAACAGATCATCAGCCAGCTTAATTACGGGTAAAACTTCGATAAAGAGATTTTCTTAGTCAAAAAGGAAGCAAGGAATTGCCGTTGGTAATACGAGTTAAAATATACATAACAGAGAAAAGAATGTTGGTCAGGGCTACAAATTTGTCTCAACAGAAATATTTGATAACAATGAACATCTGAGATTTTAGACTTCTTCCATGCTTTAGGCAGAATGATAAGAGCAGATGGTTTTTTTTCCCTTCAGATGAAGCTCTGAACAGGGAGGGTCAGAATTGGAGAAATCTTGACTGACTGGACAAGTTTTTTGAGACACTCGATCTCGATTCTGATCATGTTTGACATTATTGTTTTCTATGTTCTAAACAAAGTTTAACTTGTCTAGTTCTGAACAACACTTTCAAGAGGTTTTGATTTTTTTTTTCCCTTAACCTTAATGTTTCCGAGCTAATTATGTGTGCAATGAGGTTTTTTTTTTTTTTTTTTTTTTTTTTTTTTTTGTAGTGGTAGCTTTATGAAAAGTCCCTTTTTTTTATGCGAAGAGAAGTCATGTTAGAAAGCTGTATGTGAACTTTTATTGTAATGGGAAGATTATGGAATATGATTTACTATTATTGGGAGATGGCATGATGGATAGACGTGGAAAGAGTTGACTTGGTGCACCTCCTTCAGTATAAATTCATTCAGATGTGTGATCGTGCTTCACCATTAAAATCGGGCAGAATTTAGGTATGATTGATATTCTGGTTGATGAGATTAGACCTTGAATAACAAATTTATTCACTTTAGGAGCTGAGGCTATAGAGACAAGGTTCATTAGTGTCTTTTACTTTTTAAAGCCTCTTACTTTTTAAAGCCTACACTAGAAGCTTGTGCCCTCCACTCTGTGATATTTCTTTTTTTACGCCAAAAATGCACGGTTCACCATCAACATTGCCTGTAGTTTCTAACAGTTCCATTCTATAAATGCATGTGAAGAATGTGTCCTCAAGAAGGTGGTAAATACTTGCATGCTTTGCCTTCTCTTTCTTTCTATGCAGTCTGTTTCAATATTCTCAGTTATGGGTATCTTAATCTCTCTCCAGATTTCAATTTCCAAAGATACTGCCAATCGAAACTAATACCAAGAACTGGGAGAAGACTTTGACCACTCACAAAGGTCCCAATGGCTTTGAACTGCTGTATTAGGAGCTAATGGTGGATTGGTTTTTATTGCATCAGCGATTATGGGCTTTGGAGCTGTTAAAACAGATGTCAAAGCTACGATCCTGACTGGTTTTGCAGGATTAGTTGCTAATGCTTGTAGCATGGCAATAGGACGTTTGTTTCTGGTTACTCTCAGCTTGAGATAGAGGTAGTAGCACAGATCAAGATAACGAAAAAAAGGCAAGAACGCAAACTTGCCTAATCCACTGAGGGCAGCAATAGCATCAGGTCTTGCGTCTTCTTTAGGAGCCATAGTGCCCTTTTTGGCTGCTGCAATTCATTGGAGACCATAAGGCGAGGTTGGCTGCCATCATCCCTGCAGAGCTTGGCGTTATTTGTTTTTGGATGGATTGGTGACCAAAAGGCAAGGCTCCTGTAACTGGGTCCTGTGCTAGGGTGCTCATTGGAGGTTGGCTGGCGATGTCCATTACATTTGTACTGACCAAGTTAATAAGCTCTAGCGGACTGCAAATATGAGCATCAACTTCCTTTCCAGTTTCACGCTTCTCCTTCATGTCAAATTATGAAAAATAAATGTAACCTTCAGCTTGAGAAGGGCGTTGCATGTTCAAATAAATTTGGAAAGTCAAAGGAAAATTTGTGTTGCTAATTTTGCACTCTTCATACCGCTGTGTTTGACTGCAATCACAGGCTGTGATGAATCTTGAAACTACAACCACACAGTATTACATGATTGGAGAAAACACATACGGTTCAGCAGGGTGCAGAAATACAAGAATTTGGGTATTATTGGGTGTGACGAGTATTTGTGAGTATCTGTTGTTTTTTTTTTCTTTTCATCTTTTTCATTTTTTCCAGTTTTTCTGGGATTCTGGCGTTAGAGCCCTAATAGCTTCTTGATAAATAGTTAAATCTTGTGAATTTAGTTAGATTCATGGAACATCACTCTCTGTATGCCTAATGCCTGCATGCCATCAAGACGTCCGCAAGTCCAAATTTCAGTGTAACCTGCCACTCGCCTAAAATAGTAAAATACCAGAATTTCTTTATGTTGGAATATCCTGACAAGCCGCTTGAAACCGGGTGAAATGAGATTAAAGAAAACGCATATAAGTGCCAATTTAAAATTTCAGTGCTGTGGGATAATACACATCTCTGAAAGTCCGAATCTTCCGTTAGCCTGAATTAGCATGTACAAAGTGCAACAAGGTTTACACCATTACGTGATCAACTTGTTTTTACTGTGAGCATTATCAATTAAGGTGCTTATTTAAAACTCACTATTCTAAATCTAAAGCGGATAAATTCTTACCGTTCCCCAATATTCCCCTCCCCCCAAAACACACAAAAAAAAAAGGGGGGTATCGGAGGGAAGCTAGGATTTCAACAATTACCCCCGCCAAGATAATGCCAAAAACCCATGCAAACATTTAGGTCCCTCCACTTGGAACTTTATTAATAAGGTAATTTCCTCCAATTCGAATATTAGCAGGAGAGTGAACCCAACAATTATCAGTAATCACAAGCAAGCAAGCAATTGCAATATCTAGACAGATTTCTAAGCCAAAAAACCAGGTTACGAACAGGAAAAAGCGCAGAAGTTCCAAGTAAGCACAGGAACTAAAGCCATCTGGGCAACAGAGCAGCAACCATTAACAAGATTTCTAAGAATAACATTTCCCGACTCCCCACCACTCCCCCCTTTTCTTTTTTTCTTTTCTGTTCTCCCCCCACCCCCCCCCCCCCCACCCCCCCTTCCTTCTACCCCCCATTATGCCTCAAAGATCAAAATAGAACTCAAGAAAAAACAATTCATAGGAAAAAGATACACAAACAGAGAATTCTAATCGCCCACGAGCCCAAGTTGACATTCCCGAGACAAGTCAAAAGTCGAAAATGCCAGTCTTAAAAGAGGAATTTTGAAAGGTGAATCCCCGCAGCACAAGATTGTAAGGAACAGTTGCCTAGAACTGTGAACTGGAAGACGAAAAACTCTGCAACTTGGAACGAACACTGATCTAGATCTCAGCAACAAGAACCAGGAGAGTATAAGGGGAAAAAAAAGGAAGATCTTGTCCCAATGAGAGCAAATCAAAGAGAGGACCGGAACAAAATCATGGACAAAAAGTAGCTGAATCCCCAAGAGTATCTAAACAACAGCCAGAAGTTTAAACTGAACATAATTCTTCCTTCAGTGCAACTTGCAGAAGCTAACAGTAACTAACAATGCGATAACTTCCGAGCCATCCAAAATGCTTTCTCAATTTTATTATGTTAAAGGCCTACCCAATTAGCAAAGAGATCCACTATGTATCCAAAAGGCCAATTACAGCCCAAGTAGCCTGCCAAAATGTCAAAAATATTAATATCGAAAACACTGAAAGAGCTGACATGCAAGATTTATAATATACTTGAGGGAAAACGGACATATTACCCGATAAACACCTTTTATTCGTTTAAAATCTTTCTTTACGAGAACAACACAAGGACATACAGCTCATAAAACAGTCTCTACACCTCAATCGACAAGCACACCTGAAGGTGGGGCCCAAGGTTTTTCTATCACCAATTGCAAGGTCTCACCGTATGTCCTCAAACCACCAAATGAAACGCAAAACTTTGTGATGCAATTGCCAATGTAAGAAATCATTATACATCCGGAAGACGCAGTGAAATATCAATTGCAACAAAGCAGATAACCAGCAGCAACAATAGCATTCAAAAGTGACACATCACCCATCAGGCCATATATCGAACATTTACGAACACAAAATAGAAGATAATTAGAGCGAGGTTTCAGGAATTCAAAAGACTGATCAAGTTTCCCAGGATGCCAAGAAGAGAAAATATCCTTTTGGAATATGCTTCAAGCCATTTGCACCAATTACTAGCAGCACATCCAATTCTTCAGCTGGAAAGGACATGAAAAGGAATCTGTAAGTACACAATAAGCTGATACAAATCGAGTACAGACCATAAAAGCTGGATACAAGTAACTAGAACATCAAATGATTGGTATACCAACCTGAGGCAGTCAGATTCTATCCTGAGCGAAAACCTCCACTACCACGACGGTCATATGGCCCGGAACGGTCACGATTATATCGGTCACCTCCCCCATGACCACCACCATCTCTGTTGCGACCACCAAACCTGTCTCCATTCCTCTCAGGTCCATAACGGCCACCGCCTCTTCCACCACTGCCACCACCATATCTGTCATCTCTGCCACTGTATCTGCTACCTCTACCACCTTCTTCAGGACATTCCCTAGCGAAATGCCCAGGTTTACCACACCTAAAGCACTCTCCGCCACCAGATCCACGACCACCCCCATAATCACGGCGATCTCGATCACGACCACGGTCCCTGTCACGTGGGCGATCACTATCACGATCCCTACCTGATCCTTGGTTAGGTTGTGCCTTGTCAACTGTAATAGCTCGGCCATCTAAATCCATACCATTCATCGCGTGAATGGCCTCCTCCATTGCTTCCTTTTCATCAAATGAGACAAATCCAAATCCACGAGAGCGCCCAGAGAACTTGTCCAAGACAACCTATAAGGATACCAATGGTGATTGTAAAAAGCAAATTTAAAATTTCTCTACCTAGAATAATAAGTAATCTTCATATGTTAGGTTCAGTTCTAACAATGCATATTTCTAAAATAAATCTTAAACTCAGCTGGCATAAAGTAACAACCCACAACCACCCCCCCCCCCCCCCCCCCAAAAAAAAAAAAAAACCTTCTTGTTCATCTAATTAACATAAGGATACTGGGTGGGGATTTTTTTTTTTTTTTTTGGGGGGGGGGGGTTGGGGTTGTTGGGGATCCATTATTTATTTTATACATTGTGCCTTTTCAGTGAATTCAAAAACCTTTAATTTTTTTTTTTTGACAAAGTCATTAAACTTCAACCAACACATTATGACAGGTTTCCAGAAATAGGGTGGATTAAATCTCCAAGACTCCAGCTTCAAATATAACACAATAAACCTTCAGGTAGATCAGCAAGGGAACACTACATGGTGACCTCTAAAAGAAGATTTGGAGGTCTGCAAGAAGTAGTGCTTGCAAGATTCGTCATCAGAAAAAGAATTGGCAATGTCAAATCAATTGGAGATGAAGACGACACAGTTAATGTAATTCTGCCTTTTCTCTTTCTGTGGTTTTGGAAAGCATAAAAAACAATGGAATGAGATCATATTAATTGATCTTGGCAGAGATTGATGGGTTGCTAAAAGAACAAAGGCAATAGCTATAAAAATGACCCAAAAGTTAACAAGTGATACCAAGTTACCTTTGCCTCAATAAGATGGCCAAATTTCTCAAATGCATCTTTTAGACCTCGATCGGTTGTTGACCAGGAAAGATTTCCAATGAAACAGCGGAACTCGGCATCATCAGACATGTTTCAATCTGCTTTTCTTTGTAAGAAAACAAAACATTAGGGGGGAAAAAGCAAAACATAAGAAAAGACCTACACAAATAGCGTCACATCAGCCAAAATAAAAAGGGAAGATAATGTTCACCAACCAGATAGCATAAAATTCCATTGTGGTTTCAATGGCCTTCTTAAAAGTATATACCAGATCTGTTACTCAGTTAAAAGCAGAGAGAACAACACGGTTTTGGATTCACAAATTTTTGCACAGAGCTATACTGCACGAATTAATGCACTAATAGGGACAGGGACTGAAGTACTGTAATCTGTACATCTTTAAACAAGACAAAGCAAACTCGCAGTCCTATCTTATATGTCAAACAAAAAACAATTGAACAAAATCATTCCAAATAACAGATATGGCCAACAATACCGTTCTTATCTCACACAGCCAAGCGGAAAGCAAAGAGCAAACAATTGTTTTGCCTTTTACTACGTGTGCTCTCCATAACTTTGGAATAATTAAAAGAACAAAAAAAACACATTCCTCCCACCCCTGGAACAATAAATTCTTCGAAAACAGAACTTATTATTTTAAAACATGCTGCAACAATGGAAATTATGCCTTTATATAACCCAAAAAGAAAAAAATGACAAGCCAATCAGCAAAATTCCAACTTTGTCTTCAACAACTGTATAATCTAGTTTCCTTTAAACCCTTTTCTCAAAAGGCAGAAAATAAATAAATAAATAACATGACAAGCCCATCAACAAAAAAATCACAAGTTTATCTCTAACAATCAAACGATCCAGTTTTCCTTAGAACCCTTTTACCCATCGACTCCATAGACCCATATTCAAGAAAATTGGCATACTATATTATCAAACCGCTAAATTAAATTAGATCCGACCACAATTTCCTTAAAATTTTTTCCCAATTAAAAAAGAAATACAGATCAAGATAGCTGCTATGGACAGTTAAACAGATACCAGGAATTAATCAACCAAAATTTTGAGTTAAAAGGGTGTGAATTAGATTCGCTTACAGTGAAGACTATCTGAAGCTTTTGGCTACTTTTGCGTTGCTTTGCTTAGGGTTTCTGAAATACGCAGAGAATTTCCTATTTATTCTTGAATTTATGTGCGGCGAGGAATATTATTGATCTAGTGGAGTCAGTTGTCTGTTTAAGCCGGGCTGTTCATAGACTGGGTACTTGGTCCATAAATAAAATTTTGAATCATAGACTGGTTTGATAGAATTTCGAACTGTGAACCGGTTTACGCATAGTGGGTACTTAGTTTTCCGATTACTCGCAAAATCGGTTCGGATAGATCGGTTACCCGACCCGATCTATTATAATTTATCAATATTTTTAAAATAAAAAATAAAACAAGAAAAATCGTAAACCATCATTAAGTTACTAGTAACACAAGTATCAATGATTTTAAAATTAAATTATATCATAAAACTGTAATTAATTTTCAAAGTAACCAAAAAATAAAAAACTAAATAAACATATAGGCACTTAGTTTTTTAAACTTCATTATCGCATTTCAATTAGTTATAAAAATAAAAAATACTTAATAAATAGTCAAATGAACATTCAAATAATAAAATAAATGGTCAAATGTTCATCAATCAAGAATGAAATAGAAACATAACTTAGTAGTAACAATAAAATAAATCAAAAACTAAAACAATGAATTAGTAAAATAATATCACATACCAAAATGACAAAACTACCCCTTACTATGGACCGGTTTGGGTACCCGCCGGCTCACAATGATGTGAACTGCTATCCGACCCACTTAATTTATGAACCGACCCGCTATCTGACCCAGTATCAGTAATCGGTTCGGTTACCCTCTTTTTTCGGTTCGAGACGGATCGGTTTTCTCAATTTTTCGATTTTCCAATTCTTTTTGAACAGCCCTAGTTTAAGCTGACAAATTTAACGGTCGTTGACCTAATCTTTCAGTTGTTGACGTCCGTTGATGATGGGCTGGTTGATCACAGCCGTTGCTGTGATAAGTAGGTATCCCCCGTTGATAATTTAATTATGATACTTCACAAAATACCCACTATTTGGTATTTATTAATAAGGATAGAAAATGTGTCCTTATTTTAAATATATAACTTAGTGATGAATTTTAAAATATATAGGTTAACGTTGAATTTCAAATATATATGTTAATTATTAAAATTTTATTAATGGATTTTAAGAGAGAAAAGAAGGGATTCGAGTAATTTGTAACTAATAAACAGAAGTGACAAAAAATGCAACACAAAAAAAAAAAAAGTGTCCCGTATTGTATAATACACGTGTTATAAAATATATAATTTAATTAGATGTCCAAAACGTATACACACATGTATATATGTATTCATATGCACAAGTGTATATACTACATGCACAAATGTATGCCTGTACAACCACTGGATATATTTATTTATTTGTGAAGAGTTTGTATCAAACGTACAATACTCTACTTTTTTTGAGAGAGTGGCTTTTGCTCAGATGAAGGTGCTGTTATATAACGAAACATATCTTCAATCTGACACAACTCTTTCTTATGGTCTTGTTGATTTTGTACTAAAACTAATTAATTCTAAGATTATAATTTATATTTATTGTCAAGTGATTATGAACCTAAAGGGTCACACACAATAGAACTAATTCTTGGATTAAATTAATTTAAATAATTATGTGATAATTATGAGATTAATTTGTGAGATAATTAATCTGTAGACACCAAATTTTGACACACATTTTATAAAAGCATGCGTATTACTTTATTTAGGGGTTATTGTGATTTTCAGGGGCCAATTATAATTTTTGTGTATATTACGTCTAATTTGTCACATCAGGGGCAAAATGGTAATTTTACCATGTAAATATTAGTTTATTTTATTTTATTTCTTAAATACATTAATTTTACTATTTTTATCATTATTTATGATTTTAATGATTTTTAGGAGCCATTCATCATTTATTTAAAATTTTAGTATTTTTTTTATTTTATTTATTTAATGGCACGTTTCCCAATGCAGTCTCTTTTATGAGAATTTTTAAGTAAAAATTTCATATATGTATTTTGTATGTTCATAAATTTTCTGTAAAAATCTCATAATTTTTAGAGGTCGTTTAGTATCTGTTTAATTTTTATCTTTTTGTTTATTAAGGGCACGTTTCCCAAGAATGCGTTGATTTCAAAATTTTTGAGTGGAAATTATAATATACGTGCTTCATGTGATAATATATGTTGTGTAAAATTTGTGTGCTGTCATTTATTAATTTTCATAAATTTTATAATTTTTGTCATATTTAGGTCACGTTTTCCAATGCACTTTTTATTTAAGATTTTCTTTATGAGAATTTTGTCTATGAGCATTTTATAAATTTTGTGTAAAGAAAAAATAATAATAAATAAATAAGTAAAAAAAATAAAAAATATATATATACATATTTTGTTAAGACCATTTAGTATTTATTTTAAGTTGTATTTTTCTAATGTTGAACTAACCTTTAATTTGTTACACTAAATTTTATCTTTTCCTTCTTATAATATTGTATTCAACTCTTCTTTTATTTTTATTTATAAAAAAAAAAAGAAAAAGAAAAAATTTTTTTTTTTCAAGTAGTCTTATTTTATTTTATTTCTATTTTTATTTTCATTTTTTTATTATTTTCTCTTTGCTGCTTAAAAAAAAAAAAAAAAAAAAGGAACTGAATGGAACAGCAGCAGCGTTGCTGCTGCTGTTGCTTCTGCAGAGTTTCTGCAAACTCCATCCCATGGCCATCCCTCTTCTCATCATCACCCCCAATTTGCACTCAACCTACCAGATTTTGGGGGATTTTGTTTTGATTCACCATCCCCTCTTTCTCTTCCTCTACACAGACACACAACAGATCACTCTCCCTCACACTCTTCTCCCCCTCGGCTTCCTCACTCTCTCTGCTTTCTCTTGCAGCGATCACTCACAGGCACAAACACCTCTCTGTTTTTCCTCTCCCTCACCAGACACGCACAACACACACACTAACACGCCGTTTTCCTTCAAACCGTTACTATTCATCTGCAAAAAGCAAAGAACGAATCACTGTTCATCAGACCTTGATCATCTTGCCAAAAGGTAATTTCTTATCTCTCTTTTCTTTATTTTGATCCATTTTATTTCATGATATAAGCTTGATTTGGTCATGATTTAATCATCTGAAATTCGTGTAAACTGGTTTATTGTTTCTTCTGTAATTTTTCTGATTTTACATTGTCTGATTTTATTGATTCTTGATTGTTTGAAATCTGGGTTGAATTTAGTCGATTGTTTCTGTTTTGCTTTTCTTCTCCAAATTTTCTGAGTTCGATTTCTGCATTTTTGTTCTTTATTTTTTGTTTCTGGGTTCACCTTCTGGGTTTGGGTTTTCTTCATCTGGTTTCTTCACCGTCTCTCTCTTCTTCTCCCTCCTCCCTTTTCCACCACCTAAACCACCATCACAGCCTCCCTCCACCACAGCTCTTCCTACCCCCACCGTTCAACCACCACACTTACAATCTCCACTGTCTACCAAGCCACCAAAAGCACCGTTCCTCTTCCTCCATCAGCCTCCACCGTTCCAGTCAACAAAACTACCACAACTACCAGTACCCACTGTTTCAAACCTCCATCAGTCACTCCCATATTTCCTCTGCAATCAGAACCCAAAAAATATTTTCCACCTACAAAAAAATCAGCTCCAATTTACAATCCACCACCACCAGCTCAGCCAATCACCACCAAGAACCACCAAACCTCAGCTTCTCCGCCACCTCACCACCATCTTTTCTCCCCTTTCCTTTGCCAGAACCAATCGCCCAAAGCAAGAGCCACCATCTTCAATCCATATCAGGCCACTATCTTACCACCGAGTTCCTACCACCAGCATCACAAAATCCACCATTAATTCCATATCACCAATTCCCTCCACTACTTGCACAATCATCCGAATCAGCCCCAACACCATAAGCTCATAGTCGAATAAACCTGCAAAACAAAAACAGATACCACAGATATCCAACACAAACCATCAGTTTTGCCAAATCAGTCCACACAATCGCAAAGCCATTGCAATCAAACACCCACCAGTCTCATAGACCCAATCACATCCCCTGCCACCATAAACAACCACACACATCACACATACTAAGAAATCATCGTCTCAGCCCCCTCTATTCCCACAACCCCTGCTTCCTCCATCTTACCATTCCCACACTCTGTCACACACATATTCACACATAGAACACACAGATACACAAGCACGAACACATCACGGCAAACAAAATCTGCACAGCTTGCCACAAACAAAAAATCTCACACAAAGAATAAGTAAAAACAGCCCCAATCACGCCCATTATTCCCAGCAAAACAACAAGAAAGGACACAATTGAAATTCAATTCAATATTCTGGATAATAATAGATCAAAAAAAATAAATAAAAGGCCCAGCTGAAATTCTCCTTCACCGTCACTTGTTCCTCTAATTACCACCACCATTGCCCAACTGCTACCCTATTTCAGCGAGAATGACAAAACCCACCGACAACAAAATCGACAAAATCAGCCCCCCAAAACACCTAATTTACCAAGCCAGTCAATACCCAACAACAATCATCACCATCTCACCATCGTGACCAAATTTTCACCAAGTTCCAGATCCTTCCTGTTTCAATCTAGATAGAATAGCAATATTTCTTTTTTTATCTGCCTAAGTCAAGCGTTTGGGATTCGATTTGAGCATGAAGAACTTGAGTTTTGGCCACCAACTTGCATAGAATCTGATCTGGAGTTTAGTTTCTGGTGTTTTTCCGGTTGAAGAACAAAACCAAATTTAGGGGAGGTAGGAAATTGAATGATTCTGGTATGAGGATGGCGAAAACGAAGTGAACTGAAAAAAGAAATAAAAATAGAGAGATAGAGAGGGAGAGAGAAACGGAGGTAGATTGAGAATAGGAGAAGAAAGAATTTAACAAAAAAAAAAAAAGAGAAAAGAGAAAGATGGAAAGAAGGAACTTGGTGGGAGATAAACGGAGAAAAGGGAGAAAGAAAGAGAGAAATCTGGAGGAGTTGAAAAGAGAGAAAAATTAGAAAGGTCCAAAAGAGAGAACAAATGGCGTTGATTAGCTGGAAAAAGAAAGAGCATAAAGGAAATGAAAAGAGAAAACAGGAGACGAGTGAAGAAGACAAAGTGGGGGCTGGTCTAATGCTTTATTTCCTTTTGTAATGATTAGTTAGTTAGTTAATAAAAGAAAAGTTTTAAATCACGTGTTTGAGATCTTGAAGAAGTTGAATATGTTGGGAAAACCGATTGGAAAGGAAGGGTGGTTTGTTCCTTCATTATTGAAACTTAAGCTTGTTACTGTTTCCTTGTTCCTCTTGTCTCGATTGAATGAAAAGAAAATTGATGGTGGGCCAGAGTTTTTCTTTTTTTGACAGAAGCTTTGAAATCGATTGCTGCAATGTTTTCCTATTATGTTTCGTTAGCCTTATTGTCTTTTAGTTTTAGTTAATGGCTTTTTAGCTAACTTACACTTATTGATTTAGTTAGTTTATCTATTCATTTTATTAGTTCCATTTAGTTTGATGATTTCGTTAGTCCAGTTATTTATTTGGTCATTGATCTGTTTAATTTTTTTTTTTTAGTGTGTGTTTGATTGAACAATTAGTTTAGTTAACAAAGTTAATTTAGTTAATCAATTTAGTTTAGTTTAGTTTGGCATTTTCCTTTGGTTATTTTTCATCTTAAAGTAAATATTTATATCTAATCCTTATATTTTTAGTATTATTTGTATTGTCCCTAGTTATTATTCTTGTATTTGTGATTAAGTCCTCAATTTTACAGATTGATCCCCTTTAGTTTTAGTTTCTTTCAATTAAGTTATGTAGCTTACAATTAGGCCCTTTAAGTTGCTAGGATTTGTATTTCATGCCCCGTACTTGCTTAATTTATTATTTTGCTCCTTCCCCGATTTTGCTTTAATTTTCAATTGCACCCCCTTAGGCTTACGGGAATTTTAATTTTACCCCTTAAGCATTAGAATTTTGTCTTTAACCCCCCTTAATTGCTAGAATTCAATTTTATCTCAATTCGTCAATAGTTATATATTTTCGATTTTGTTTGATTATACCGAGGTGCCTTGACTTGTTTGTTCATTTTTAATAGTATTTGTACCGGGTCTTCGAGAGGTATCCCTATTTCTTATTAATTTCTCTTTTATATGCTCCAATGTGCCTTATGTGATTTTTTTATGCGTTTATTCACAAATTTCCTACTTGGTATGTTCTTTATGAATTTATTTCTTTCATGCGATTTCATTTTAAATCTTATTATTTCTTTATTATTATTTTGATAAAAATGTAATATTTTGTATTTAGCTAGTCAATGTAATAGTTAGATTATTTTTCTTATATTTTAGCAAAATTATGTAATTAGATAGAAAGTGTAATAGATAGGGACATTTTTAATTTTTCCCCTTAAATTGTAAACCCCTCCGGTGTAATAGTTAGGGTTTATTTGCTTTTGTGTGCTTACGTGCTTATTTATTTTACCGCTTTCATTAGGATTTTGCATCTAGATATTATGCCTATGTGTTATGTGCTCCTACTTGACTTTATGTGTCTTTATATGTTTAATTTGCTTTTAATTTATGCTTTAATATTTAATTCGTGATTTATGGTATTCCGTCACCACACTAGTCCAACGCTAATTGTGGCTTTTTTTTTTCTCGCTAGTCCAATGCTAATGGGATTTTTTAGAAAGGGCTAGTCCAACGCTAGACCCTTATGACATTTTAGTGTTAAGAGCATTCGTGTGCATTTCTCATCTCATTTCACACACTTTTAGTTTTTCTTTTCATCTGACGTGATTTTATTATTACTATTATTATTATTATTTATTATTATTATTATTATTATTATTATTATTATTTTTACATATTTTTAAAAATGCATGACATATAGGTTGCATTTCACTTAGACTTTAGGACATTTGTGTGATTCGACTAGAAATAGTCGCCTACTCACGTGGGAAGCGGTGGCGTACAGGCCGTTCCCCCCCTCCGTGAGTAGAAATATTCAGTCACGAGATACTAGTCCCCCGTACCCGTCATGTTGCATTCCCACTTTCTTCGGCCACTTATTATTTATATTATTATTTTCTTTTCTTTTGCATTTCATTTTGCATCTATACTCGTGACTCCATCGAGGTCTAGACTCGAGTTTCGCAATCAATGCGATAACTCCGACCAAACCTCAGTGGAACATTTCGTCCCTTATCGACATCATTTTTAGGATTAGATTTGCATTCATATAGTTGCATCCAAATGTGATAAAATCTTAGGGTTATATTAGGAAAATTTAGACTAAACCTCGCAACTAGTTTCGGCTAGGTTGAAAGGGTGCCTTAGGCGCGAGCCTTTGCCTTCCCTTTCTTCAACTGTGACTCCCGAACCCTTTTCTCTTGTTTTCAAAAGACCTGGAGTCGTCTAAAAGGGTTTTTCTTGTTTTTCTTATATTTTTCCAAAAAATCATTTCTTTAAATAAATAATTTCCAAATTTTTTCCTTCCACAAAATATTTTCGGGTGACTTGGTACACCAAAACTCAATACCAAGTGGCGACTCCTTTTTCACTAAAAAACCCTTTTTAGACTCTATTTTCGGGCCCAAAAATCGTCGCATTTCAAAAGTCCCATTTAGGCCCTTTTTCTTTTATTTTTTAAAGTAAAGCATTTGTTTTGTCACATTTTTATCGAATCATCTTTTACAAAGCATTTTCAAAAAATTAGTTTTTACAAAAATTTACACGTTTTTTTTAATAACCACAACATTACATTTAATACTTCCTTTTCCCTTTTCCCGACATCTTCTTTACACTTTCTATTTATTTTCGAAAAATGGGGCGCGACAGCTGGCGACTCCACTGGGGATCACTAGTGAGTCCGAGCACTAGGTTTAGTCATTTTATTCTTTTTCTAACCCTTTCATTTTATTGCATTTGGATGCTTAGGATTGCATTTCTATTTTTCTAGGTTTTTAGGTTTTTCTTTTGCATCTTGCACTTCCCGTCTCTCGGCTACTTATGTGATGTATGTATGATTTATTCACTTGTTACTGCTTTACTCGACCGCGCTTGCATTTGGGGAAGGGGTCAATCACCCTTAGAGCCCACGCGTGTTAATATTACATTCCTTCCTCTCATAAGGAGCACTTCATACGTGCATTCGATGTTTTTACCGTTTCTATCTTTTTGGTGGTTGTCACCCGCCCGTCCCTTTAGGAATTAGGATCGATCTACTTAGACGTGTGACCGTGGCATGACGTGCACGTAACATTGTTTAGGAGATCACCCAAACTCCCGACTTGAGTCCACAAGTCTAGAGATTTGGGCTGTAAAAATCGATTCGCTTGGACATATGGCCGTGGCTCGACGTGCGCGTAGCAGTGCCCAGGGAATCACTCGAACCACCGACATGGGATCTTTGGAATTGACGGACTTGTTACTTTTTGGATCCCTCAGTCTGAAGGTTTGGGAACCGAAGCCTTAATTGAGTCTAGATGCATTAGTGAGCCCAACCTCATGCATCCATGTAGAATAACTTAGGGTAGAGTCAGTTTTACCCTGATAGATACATCAGGCACGAGAGGAGGGAATCCACCCCCTTTTACTTTTTCTGTTGTATTGTTTACTATTTTTGCTTTATCAATGTGTTATGTGATATTTGTTGATTAAACTAACGCCCTCTCTCTCTTATTCTTTGATTGCACATTCACAACCGATGGAATAAAGAGCCCTGGCATGGTGCTCTCGTAGGAAGCCAACCCTCTTTTGGCACGTTTAAATTTCGTTTTCATAATTAATTCTTACTTCGAGAAAGATAAAAAACTGAATTTCATAATTTTTGCAATTACATTTGGTTATAAATTACCCAAGAATCAAGTCGTTGTAAATTGTGTAAAAATCATGAAAATTATATTTTTCAATAAGAAGTGTAATCTTCCAATCCTTTTCAAAGTTATTCATGTCCTTGTTGTACTGTCAGTTTTATCCGAACCAAATTTTTTTTAGTGTCACATAAATGCACTGTAGTGGTTCGAATTTTGCGCAACTTGTGTTTTATCCTTTTTCAAAAATTAATATGTCATTTTTGCTGTATCCCCTGCCCTCCCGTCCCACATTACACAAAATGCTGATTTAGCACATATTTCATTTGACTTTAATAAACTACATTTTGATTTGTATATTTCTAGATAAAGTCAGGACTTTTGTTTTCTTTCAACGTTGCTGTCCCGTAACCTCTTGTAGGTTCGATTTTTCAATCAAACATTTTTAGAGTCAATAATTTCTTTTCTACAGTTCATGATCCATCTTTCTCAAAGAAAATTCCACATCACCTTCTCAAATTTGACATTTTTTGTATATTTTAGCTTGCTTTAATAAACTGGCATCATACATAAACCCTAGAGGGAATGCCATTTTGGGAATCCCATGATAGGAAGGCCATCCTTTTGTCTCGGGTACGTAACCCTAAAAGACATTGCACGTTTAAATTTCAGTAAATCCTGATGGGTGAGACCCCAGGTAAGGTGATCTGATAAAGTCATATTTTTGCACCAGAATGAATAACCCACGACGCATCAAGCAAATGCTAACAGTCCTACCTGAAGTCCGGAGGTGGCCAGGGCTCCTCCTGCCTAGTGAGATCAACCAAGTAGCAGCATTTTTAGGACCCATTGGTGACTTCAAGGAAATAGAGACAAACGGATGTTTGGTGGAAGCTCTGATTCATCTGTGGGACCCTGATTGCTCAGCATTTAGGATTAGAGACAAGGAATTGACCATTACAATTGAAGAGGTAGCCGGTTTACTTAATTTGCCAGTAGAACGGACAACCGTAATCTTTCCATTTGTTTCTGGAAAAGCCGAGTTCTGCCATTTCGCTGGATTGAGGGAGTCTGCACTACAAGGCTCCGATCAGAGTATAAGTGTGAAATTCTTGTTTGATAGGTTTGCAGATAAGGACGGGTTTGAGAAGTATTCAGGGGATTTCACGATTGCATCCAAGGCAGCATGGGCGCACAAGAGACTTTGGGTGTATGGGTATGCCATGGCAGGAACTTACTTATTTCCAAGAGAAGACAAAAAAATCAGTTTTAAGATAACTAAGCTCATCTCCGATCTTTTCTTTGGAATCGGAGGTCAAAGGACTTCTATAGTGCCAACTGTGTTAGCCGATATATTCACTGCCTGCACCAATTGCCAAAGGAAAACCAATTTCTTTCATGCATCCAACAGGATCTTACACATTTGGGCCATGGAACACTTCAAGAGTCACTCGGCTATTCCCAACAGTTTGCCATTGATCGGATACAACTGGATAGTCACGCATCACAAAAGGGTGGAAGGAAATAGCTCGATGAGGACAGCTTTAGAATGTCTAGACTTTTTGATGACGATACCTGATCGAAGGATTCGATGGGTTCTGGATTGGACAGACTGCATCAAAGCTGCTCTCCGTACTAAGTTGGCCGATTTCATACCGCTACTAGGGACTCAGGGCATTGCCGCTTACACTCCGAAAAGATTTCTTCGACAGTTAGGGCGTATCCAAGGATTACCGCCGACACCTGATTTATCAGACTTTCTCATTATCTTTGACAAAGGAAACTGTCCCACTGAGATTCCTAGAAGATCAGAGCTGATGAAAGCATGGGAAAGCCAGTGTACAGACCAAAACTTACCGTTCGATGCAAAAAACAGGGTTACTCCTGTTACCACTCCGCAGTATGAGATGTGGCTCAACAATCAAAATACTTCAACAAGACAAGTTGTCATTGATCCTGCTGAAGAGATTGCTCGATTAAGAACCCTGTTAGAAATGAAAGATCGTGAACTAATACAAGCAGAGCAGAATTCTGAAAAGAACAAGGAAGCATATGAATCTGTCAAGCAACTTTACACAGAAGCGAAACAAGAACTACGAGAAAAGAAGAGGAAATGTTTGGAGCTGAAAGATAACATCAATCACACGATGAACAGATACTCTTGGGAGCCAGATCGCAGCAAAGCTCAACGCCTAGAGGACCAACTGAAGAGAGTCTTAGATTGTATAGGAGAGTTGACCGAATGATGTACTATTTTGCTTCACTATGTCTGACTGGCTGTAAAAGTAGTGGAGTATTTTCTTTTAATGATCAAGTGGAATGAACATTGGCTAAATTACCAAACTGAAATGCTTCTCACTCCAATACTGAAGGGGGGTCTCACCCTAAAGGATTGCATTTCATGATTAGGCCTACCCTTGGCATAATAAGGGCACCTCCTAGGACATGCACCGAATTATTTATATACTTACTAACTTTAATCTTTTCCTTTTTCTTTGTGATAATAAAATTGACAGTGACAATGACGATGGGGCGACTAAACCTTTCTTCTTTCTGGTGTACATTTCAGGTACTTGTAAAACATAGCTTCTTTTCACCGAAGCCCCATTCGTACACGGTCCCGTACTAGACAGCTACATATAAACATGAGTGCTCCCACTGAATCATTCGAGGGACCTGCCGGGAATCAGTCTTCAGAGTTAACGGCGTTGAGGGCTCAGATGGATGAAATGTTGGCCAAGATGAATAATATGACTCATGAAGTGTCTTCCCATAGTCAGATCATTGCCCACTTCATCAGTAACATGAACAACAACGGCTCTACTTCTGCTGCACCGGTCATTCGAGAACCTCCACAATCCCAATCTGATGTGAGCGGAAATGCCCCGGATGCGAATAACAATGTCTCAGCTATTCCAGTACAAACCCCACTCCTCAATACCCAAAATACTCAGATGGCTCCTCCACCCCCAAACACTCAAAACCCTCAAATGACTGTTCCAATCCCACCCAGTCCTAGACACACCCAAAACACTCTGAACCAACCACAATATGCACAACAAGCCAACCATTTCCCTCTGAACACTCAACCACTACCGAACCTCAACACACATCAATTTGTGCTAGACCCGGGGTATCAAGTAGGAGTGGATGTGGAGCCGTATAACAGGGATGAGAATCCAGGCATGACAGAAAAGGCCCTGTTGCGAAGATTGGAGAGATTCGATGATTTCATCAGAGAGAGCCAGGGATTGGATCGGTACGGCGGTTTGAATTACGATGATTTCTGTATGTTCCCTGATACTCAACTGCCTCCAAAGTTTAAGGTGCCAGAATTTTCTAAATACAACGGTGCTGGCGACCCTGTTGTGCACCTTAAGATGTTCTGCAACAAGTTGGGCAAGCCGACCGGGGATGAGAAATTGCCGATGAGGCTATTTGGAGAGAGTTTGGAGAAGGATGCATTAGAATGGTATTTGAAGTTGGATTTTTCAAAGATCCGAAACTGGACCGACCTCTCCCGAGCATTTATCAAACAGTATGAGTTCAACTGTGATTTGGTGCCGGATAGATTCTCACTGGTAGAATTGAAGAAAAAGCCCTCAGAAAGTTATGTAGCTTATGGGCAGCGTTGGCGGAGTGTGGCAGCTAAAGTAAATCCGCCAATTGATGAGAACGAAATGGTAAAATTATTTATCGATGCCCAAGACCCACCTTACTACCAGGCCATCGTAGGCTCAATTGGAAAGACCTTCGCCCAGGTTATTGAGCAAGCAGAAGCTATTGAGAGAGGGGTGAAGAAGGGAAAGGTAGTAGACATGGCTGCTGTGAAGTTGCAAGTTGAATCGTTGCAAAATGGCAATAATCTGAAGAAAGCAGTTGGGAAAAAGCCTGAGAAAAGAGAAGAGGAAATATCTTTTGTGATAAATCAAGGCCCAAATTTCAACCCCAGGTTCCAAAACAAGCCAAATTACCATTCTCAATACCCGCGATTCCCTCAGTTGGCACATCCCTCACCTACTTATCCCCAGTACCCTCAACCTGTTTTCAATACCCAAGCCCAACCAGTAAATGCCCAACCATTTTATCCAAACACTCAACCCATGTTTCAGAACCCTCGACCCACACAAAATAACTTTCGCCCACCCGTGCAAAACCGCCCGAGACCTATTTACCCTAACAACTATACTACACCCAATCAGCCCCCAAATACAACCGGTCCAGCCAACCCCCCGCAAAGACGGCCTAGGGCTTTCACTCCCCTTGGTCGTCCTCTAGACCAGATATATGACCAACTGAGAGCAGCGGGCAAAGTCGGCACCATACCTCAGAAAACTTTTCCTAACGGGTTACCTCACGACTATGATCACCAAGCCGTCTGTGCTTACCATTCGGGAGGTCGTGGGCACCCCACAGCTAACTGTTGGGCTTTGAAGCACAAAATTCAGGATATGATTGACGATGGAGAGATAGTATTGAGAAGAGGGAGAGGGCAGGCCCCGAATGTGGATAACAATCCTTTGCCTCAGCACGGGTCTACTGTTGGAATGATTGCTTTAGATGAAACACTTGGTGACCCTTCTGAGATGATAGTTGCGATTGAAGAGACGGTGGGTGTTACTGATAGAGATGACAGGCGAGCTAGAATGACGATGTCAGGAAAAGACTTCATGAGTCATTACATGGATGACGTTTTGGCAGAAAAGTTGGCATCACCTGTAACCCAACCAAAAGAGCCGGTTGTGTTAAAAGAAGTCCTGTCTGCCGCCAACTCATCAGCCCAGCCATTTGTCCTAGATGTTGTGCCGTTTGAGTTAGAGATTCCAGAACCAGAAATCATTGATGTGCCTGAACAAATGCTCGTTAAGGATTTGCAGAGGGTTCCATGGAATTACGGAAATTCTGAAGTGAATAATGATGTCTCCGCAATTCTAAGATCAGGAAGAGTGATGGCCGAACCAGAGATTGTTATTCCAGCAAAAGGAAAAGAGAGCACACTACCCCCTAAACAGCCAGTTGATGAGAAGGAAGCGGAAGAATTCTTGAAGATTTTGAAAAAAAGTGAGTACAAAGTGGTGGAACAGTTGAGCCGCATGCCAGCACAAATTTCAATTCTAAATCTTTTGTTGACATCTGAGCTGCATCGAGAGGCTCTTTTAAAAGTTTTGAATGAGTCTCATGTTCCCACGGACATTCCCACTGAGAAGCTAGCCGGGATAGTAGGGAATGTTTTGGCATCTAATCAGATCGCCTTTTCTGAAGATGAATTGACTCCTGAAGGGAAGGGGCATAACAAGGCTTTATACATTTCTGTGAGGTGCAATGGAAGATACTTGCCTAGGGTTTTGATTGACAACGGATCTGCACTGAACATCTGCCCATGGAACACTCTACAAAAGCTAGGATATTCACGGTCACAAGTTCGCCAATCACTGACCGTTGTTAGAGGGTTCGATGGCTCGAGGAAGGAGACTATAGGAGAGATTGATTTAGTGCTCGAGATGGGTCCAGCTCAATATCAGGTTACCTGCCAGGTCATGGATTTTTCCGGCATATACAATGTTTTGTTAGGGCGGCCGTGGATTCATTCTTCTGGATCAGTACCGTCATCTCTGCATCAAATGGTAAAATTCATTATGGATGATAGACTGATCACTATTTTTGCGGAAGATGATTGCACTATGATGGTGAATCGGGGGCATGCTGAAGAGGCGAAGGATAAGCTATCACTTGATCGGGGATTTCGTGCTTCAGATATTGTATCTGTCAATTGGATTCCGGAAGGAAAGCCACCTGTGGAGCCCTTATTGCCTAATGCGAGTATCATGATAGCTAAGGAACTGATCAGGGCAGACTACCGGCCAGGAAAGGGTATTGGAAAGATGCTGCAGGGAATTACGGAACCTATTCAACTAATGGAACAGAAAAATACCTTTGGGCTTGGTTTTCACCCAACAGGTAAGGATTTGAAGGAGATGAAGGAGAGAAAAAGGGCTGAAAAGGAAGGAAGGCAGGTCTCACTCTATGTTCCTCCATTGTATCACAGTTTTTCAAGGGCATCCAAGGTTGTTATTTCTGAAATATGCAATGAGGATTATGATGTTGAAGAGGGGATGAGCCGTCTTTTCATTGGAATGACTGGTACAGAAGAATCGTCTGATGCTACTGACTTTGAGGAAATCGAGAAAGAGTCATTGAACAATTGGACATCTGATTATCTCCCTGTTCGGAGGGAGTTTCGGTAAATTTGGGATTGTCTTTTGTTCAAAATTCATTTCTAGATGGAGCCCTGAAATGAATTACTTTCTCAAAGTTTGTTTTAGTGTTAGGCTCTGACTTTATCGCATTAGCTTTTGAAAGAAACTATTCTCAATTTCTTTTGTTATATCGAGAAAGTTTTTTTGTCTAAAATATTGAAATGCTATTTATCTTTTCTCAAAGGCTAATGCTAGCTTATGATTGTAAACATCTTCTTTTGAAAATGCAAGTTTTCATTCAAAAGTTGTCTATTTGTGTTTATTTATTTATGTTTGCATATTTTGTTTCATTTTCAGATGGCCGAAAATAACTGTCTATGATCCTTTGGATGTCACTTTGTTTGAAACTGACAAGTTCAACTTCGATATCTCTCTAAATTCTGAAATAATGCAAACCGTTAATGAGAGTGAGAGCGATATCGAAGAAGATTATGACTCTGTATTAAGAATCTGGAACAATACGAAGAAAAACCCAAGCCTAACTTGGAAGAAACAGAAACTATCAATATTGGCACTGAGACAGAAGTTAAAGAAGTTAAAATCAGTGTTCATTTGAACAAGAGCCAAAGAAAAGAGATGATTGAATTTTTGACACTGTTCCAAGATGTGTTTGCATGGTCCTATGATGATATGCCTGGAGTCTCCACAGACATAGTAGTTCATAGATTGCCCACAGATCCAAACTTTTCTCCAGTGAAACAGAAACCTCGCAAATTCAAACCTGAAATGAGCCTCAAAATCAAAGAGCAGATAGTCAAACAATTCAATGCCCAAATCATCATTGTGTCTCACTATCCCATTTGGCTATCAAATATGGTTCCGGTTCCCAAAAAGTCTGGCGAAGTGCGAGTATGTGTAGATTATCGAGATTTAAACAAAGCCAGTCCAAAGGATGACTTTCCTTTGCCTAACATTCACATCCTGTTGGACAATACCGCTGGGCATGAAATGGATTCATTTATTGATTGTTTCGCTGGATATCATCAACTTTTGGTCGCAGAGGAAGATCGAGAAAAGACGGCATTCATGACTCCGTGGGGAATATTTTGTTACAGAGTTATGCCCTTTGGATTGAAAAATGCTGGGGCCACCTATCAAAGGACTATGACTACACTGTTTCATGACATGATACACAAAGAGATAGAAGTTTACGTGGATGACATTATAGTCAAGTCCAGAAGAGCAGAGGACCATTTGGGAGATTTGAGAAAGCTGTTTGAAAGATTAAGAAGGTATAATCTGAAACTGAATCCTGCAAAATGTGCTTTCGGGTCTCCTGCTGGCAAGTTACTAGGTTTCATTGTCAGTAAGAAGGGTATTGAAGTAGATCCTGCCAAGATAAAGGCCATACGAGAAATGCCAGTACCAAAGACGCAGAAAGATGTGAAGAGTTTTTTGGGGAAGCTTAATTTCATTGGCAGATTTATTGCTCAGTTGACTCTTACTTGTGAACCTTTGTTCAAGTTGTTAAGAAAAAATACCCCAATGAAGTGGAATGGAGATTGTCAGCGGGCTTTTGACAAAATCAAAGATTATCTGTTGAATCCTCCTGTGTTAGTACCGCCGAAACCAGGTCGGCCACTTATCATGTACCTCTCAGTGTTGGATGGAGCCATGGGTTGTGTTCTCGGTCAACATGATGATTCAGGCAAAAAGGAACAGGCAATCTATTATCTAAGTAAGAAATTTACTGTCTATGAGGCGAATTATTCATTTTTGGAAAGATTATGTTGTGCATTGGCCTTGGACTGTTCAAAAATTGAGACATTATCTCCTTGACCATACCACCTATCTCATATCTCGATCTGACCCGTTGAGGTATTTGCTTGAGAAACCGATGCCCACTGGACGTATGGCTAAGTGGCAAATGATTCTCAGTGAATTTGATATTGTGTTCACAACTCAAAAGGCAGTCAAGGGCCAAGTAATTGCCGATCACTTGGCGGAGAACCCTTTGCAAGATGATTACGAGCCATTGAATACTTATTTCCCTGATGAAGAAATTTTGTTTGTAGGGACAGCTGAGGATATTAATGAGGAATCTTCGGGATGGAGATTGTTCTTTGATGGTGCTTCAAACTCTTTTGGAGCTGGAATTGGGGCAGTCCTAGTGTCACCCGAAAGGAAAACATTACCCTGCTACTGCCAAACTGAAATTTGCCTGCACTAATAACATGGCAGAGTATGAAGCTTGCATTCTTGGTTTGAAGATGGCGTTGGATATGGATATCAAGGATTTGACAGCATTTAGTGATTCTGATTTACTAGTTCATCAAACATTGGGAAAATGGATGACTCGGGATTCTAAAATAATTCCATATCATTGTTTGTTTGCTCACTTTGGCTCGACAGTTCAGAACTTTGGAATTCATACATATCGCGCGTAACTCGAGAATGTCTTTGCAGATGCCTTGGCAACTTTGTCTTCCATGATCTCTCATCCCGATGGTACTATAATTGAACCCATTTTCGTTAAGATCCAAGAGGAACCAGCGCACTGTTTGCGCATTGAACAAGAAGCTGACGGCTTTCCTTGGTTCCATGATCTGAAAGAATATTTGAAAAATAGATTTTATCCTCCGGGTGCCAATAC